>CM056050.1:518184035-520584035 GCA_029574335.1 Rana kukunoris
CTAACAGAATTTGAACAACACAGCAGAAAAATAAAGAGCTTTTAAAAAAGCTCCTGCGCCTTTAAGAAATCAGGAAATCTGGAATACATTCAATTAAGCCAACTAGTAACAGAATCAATAAAGCTAAAAATGCGGCTACTTACAATACAGTCAAAGCAAGAATTGAACAACAGAGCACAAAACAAAAATTAGCTTTTAAAAAAGCTCTTGGGTGTATTGCTTTGAAAAAAGCAGTTTAGGATTATGAGCTGGAAAATATCCACTGGAATCAGTAAGTACTGTAGCAAATAGCAACCATAAAGGACAATGCTGATGATGATGATGCAAGATGCAAAATACCAGCAACACAGAAACAGTCTCCACACTCTCTAGCCAAGTTCTGGATCTGCAATGAAATGCTGCTGGGAGTGACCTTATATAATGCCCATACAGGCAGGTTCCTATTGGTTGCTAACCTATGACGAGTGTGGAAGGAGAACTCTGATTGGCTCTGATGCAGAAGGGCGGAGTAAATAATCGCGCAATATCCCTATTGCCGAATATTCGCATTGCGAATATTCGGCAATATAAAAAAATCGCGTCAGCTACTCGGACCAAGGTCTCTAATAATAACAGCAATGCTTTTAGACGTCGAAGGAGATCACTAGGATGTGATCTATTTTAATAATGAAACTGAAATAATCGTTCTGAGGCGGAAGAAAAGATAATCGCGCGATATCGCTACTGTCTCGTAATCGCATTGCGAATTTTTCGGCAATATACAATGATCGCGCGATAAGCCTAGTGACGCACATTCGCATTGCGAATATTCGGTAATATAAAAGGATCGCTGCAGCTACTCGGCCCAAGGTCTCTAATCATACCAGCAATGCTTTTACACGTCGACGGGGATGTCTAGGATGTGATCTGTCCTTAAAATTTTTTTTAAAAAATTCGAATATTCGAAATAGCGAATATTCACCGCGAAATTCGGAATATATCGCGAATACTCGAATATGCCATATTCGAGCCGAATATTCGCAATACGAATATTCGTGAGCAACACTAGTCTTCATATGCGTCCTGACTGCTTCAGGGACACGATATGGGGTTTGCCGCATAGGTAGCTGTCCCGGGGTCTCGACTCGGTGAGTGGCCAGCGGAGTGTACCCAGGTAATTTGGAGAAGGTAGCCCCTTTAGCTACAATCAGCTCTTGTACCTGGGCACGCTCCTGAGGGCTTAGCCGCTGCGGTCTCTGGCTCTCCTATCGTACCAGCGGCGCTGACGTTGTTGGGCCGCCCGGAGGTTGGTGCGCACAGCCTGGGTTAGCGCCTCCAGACGGTCCCTGAACTCCAGTACGTAGGATACAATAGGGGTTCCGTCTGGGCTACTCTCCCCCTCCCAATGCTCTCTAATTAGGTCTAGTGGCCCTCGCACCCTTCTCCCAAACAGTAATTCAAAAGGGGAAAACCCTGTTGACTCTTGGGGTACCTCTCTATAAGCGAAGAGCAGATGGGGTAGAAAGCGCTCCCAGTCTTTATGAGCCTCTCCAAATGTACGGAGCATCTGCTTCAGCGTACCATTAAACCTTTCGCATAGACCATTGGACTGGGGGTGGTACGCCGAATTTACTATTGGCTTAATGCCACATATCTTCCATAGTTGTTGGGTTACCTCGGCGGTGAACTGGGTGCCTCTTTTGGATATGATTTCTTGGGGAAACCCCACCCTGGAAAATATTTTCATTAAGGCCTCTGCCACAGTTTCGGCATGAATGTTGGTGAGGGCTATAGCCTCGGGGTACCGGGTGGCATAGTCCACTACAGTTAAAATATATCTTTTCCCGGAGGGACTGGGTTTTGGTAAGGGCCCCACTATATCTACGGCCACCCTACTGAAGGGTTCTTCAATAATGGGAAGAGGACATAACTTGGCTTTGTGGCGGTCACCTCGCTTGCCTACTCGCTGGCAAATGTCACAGGAGGTGCAGTATTGCCTCACATCCTTGGAGATCCCTGGCCAGAAGAAAGCGTGGGTCAACCTGTATCGGGTACGTGTCATCCCCAGATGCCCAGACAGGGGAATGTCGTGGGCAATCCGAAGCATTCTTGCCTATACTTCTGGGAACCCCTAACTGTTTAGTCGTTACTTCCCCCCCCCCCCCCCCCCCCCCCCGGTTCTTAATCCCAGGTGTACCTCCCCCCTCTAGCCCAGCCTGGTGGTGTACCCTATCCCTGTACCTGTAGCGTGGTCTGACCTACCTTAGTTGTGGATTTCAAACTTAGTCGGGGTCCAGGACATGGTCGTGTGGGGGTTGGTGGTTACCGGAGCCTCAGAGTGTCGGTGGAATCGTGGTGCGAGCCTGTTGCCGTGTGGTCACTGGATGGGCTTCCTGGTATGGGGCCTGGGGTACAAAAGCAGAGGTCATCTGGCCCAAGTCATTTCCAGCATAACATCTGCTGGTAAATTTTGCATGAGGCCCACTTCTACCGTCCCCCCTCCCACACCCCAATCCAAATGTACTTTGGCAATGGGTAGTCGGTACACTGCTCCCCCTGCCACTCGTACTGCCACTGATCCGCCAGTGTGTGCCGAGTCAGGGACCAAATGGGGTGCTATCAAGGTTAAAGTAGCTCCTGAATCCCGAAGTCCCTGGACTTCTTTCCCCTCCAAGGTCACTGGCTGTCGATGATGCTGCCGGTTATCCGTGGCTCGGACTGTCATCACCTCATGCAAGATTCCCAGGGGTTCTTCCGCTGGAATGCTCAACATCTCTTGAGTGGCCGGCTCCCGTTGATAATGATGGGCAGCAGCCCTTGGTGCCGGGTTCGGTCGGCTTGGTTCCAGGCGGGTCTGCCCCGGTTTTGGGTGCACTCGCGTGCCATATGTCCCCACTGTTTGCAGGTGTGGCATTGGATGTTGGCACGTCCGTTATATCTGGAGGGTGGTGGTAAAGTCCCTTGGGATTGACGAAAAGGGGAGGCTGTGAGACCGGGGGGTGGTAGAGTACTGGGTGGTTCCGCGGGTCGAGGATAACTCTTGGTTAGGGGCCCATGATGTCTCCTTGCATCAAAATGCTGATCCGCTAATCGAGTCGCTTCGGTTAGGGTGAGAGGTTTCCTGTCTCGCACCCATTCTTGTGCCTCTGGGGACAAACCGTTGAAGAATTGCTCCAACAGCATTAACTGTCTCAATTCCTCCATAGTAGTGGCTTGGCTGGCTTGTATCCACCCTTGGGAAGCTTGGTCCAGCTTGTGTGCCCATTCAGCATGTGAATCCTTTTTTGGTTTGCACAGGTTTCTAAACTTGCGCCGGTATGCCCATGGAGTAATGGCGTATCTCTCTAATATCGCTCGCTTCACTTTATCATAATCCTTGCTGTCCTCACTGGGTACAGCGCGATATGCTTCTGCTGCCCGACCTGCCAGCTTGCCTGCTAGCAATGGGACCCATACTGTCCGTTCCAAGTCATGTAAATCACACAGTCTCTCAAAATCCTGTAAATACCCATCAATCTCATCCTTCTCCTCGCAAAACATTTTAAAGGCATGATAGGGAATTTTGGGTTTTACCTGGTTGTAGAGTGACCCAGTAGTGGATTCTGCTCGAGACTGTGTATACTGCGGACTGTGTGCCATCACGTACTCCTGCACATTCGCCATTACCATATGCAACATGCATCTGATATAGGCTGTGGCAAAAATTCCAGCCTGGTCCTCATTTCTCTCTGGTAGAGGGTTTCTTCCATGGCTGCTGGTGGTGTAGCGCTGCGGGCTCTGTCTCCCTCCATCAGCTCGGCAGTTAGTACAGCTTTGGATTTGTTGCTGGCTACCTTACCCCTGGCTTCTAGCAGTTCCTTTAATGTCTGCCGCTTTAGCGTAGAATAATCCGTCTCCATTTACATCGGTAGTTCACATTGCACGAATTGCGCTTATCGGCTGTAAGGTTGGATCCCGTCGCTTGCCACCAAATGTAGCGGAGTACAATATTAAACTCCACTGGTAACCAGGGTAAATCCACAGTCAGCATTGAAAAGTAAGGCAATGTCCCAAATCTCCCCCAGTAACCGGACAACACACAGCTCTGAGAGTCAACTGACTTTTTATTCACAGGCTTCCATATTTATATAATTCCCCATGCAAGGGGTTTCCAAACAGCCAAATAGATTTAACAGGGGTAATACAGGGAGGACCAGATGGGGAACTTAACAGTTTGGACAATTCTCCCATCAGGCATTGCTGCACAAGGGAAAAGTCGGTTGATAGCTGGGGTCTGGGGTTATGTGTTGTGGGAGTTCGGTTTAAAACTGCCGAACACTGATTGGGCAACATAAAACTAAGTACTTGAATGCTAGTGGCTTACAGCTGCCAGCATATGAATTACTATGCCCACATAAGACCCAGCAGAATACATAGCATATAATACAGACAACCTTTTGACATGTAACGTCCAGCGTTCCAGAAGTGGCTAGGTTTGCCACAGTAGTCAGCAAACTTTTCTCAAAGGAGTAGGAGGAAGGAGAGGCTACGTCTCCGCTGTGGGTCATCATGCAGAAGGCCAGTGGTTAATATGGCCTTTACTTCTCTATACTATGAATTCACAGCATTCGTCTTATGGTATTTCTAAAACTTCTTGTATAATTTCATTTATCTTATGGACATTATAGGCCTTTTTCATGAATCTTTCTTTTATTACCTGAGATAGATTAGTAAAATCAGAATCATAGAATCGTAGGAACAATTCCTTTTTACATTCATACTCCGGCCCTTAGGTATATTCTTCAACCAGAGTGGGTGAATTGGGCACTAAGGTATACATTGAGCCCACTGACTATAAGTGCTACCTGCCTCTACAGTGTGGGCATCACCCACTTTGGTTGAAGAATATACAGTATCTCACAAAAGTGAGTAAACTCTTCACATTTTTGTAAATATTTTATTATATCTTTTCATGTGACAACACTGAAGAAATTACACTTTGTTACAATGTAAAGTAGTGAGTGTACAGCTTGTATACCAGTGTAAATTTGCTGTTCCCTCAAAATAACTCAACACGGCCATGTCTAAACCGCTGGCATTATTTTCCAGCGCTGCCTTAACTCTCTTGGGCATGGAGTTCACTAGAGCTTCAACGGTTCCCACTGGAATCCTCTTCCACTCCTCCATGACGACATCACAGAGCTGGTGGACCTTGCTCTCCTCCACCTTCCGTTTGAGGATTCCCTACAGATGCTTAATAGGGTTTAGGTCTGTAGACATGCTTGGCCAGTCCATCACCTTTACCCTTTATCAAGACAGTGGTCTTCTTGGAGGTGTGTTTAGGGTTGTTATTATGTTGGAATTAAGCCCTGCAGCCCAGTCTCTAAAGGGAGAGTATCACGCTCTGCTTCAGTATGTCACAGTACATGGTGGCATTCATGGTTCCCTCAATGAACTCTAGCTTCCCAGTGCCGGCAGCACTCATGCAACCCCAGACCATGACACTCCCACCACCATGCTTGACTGTAGGCAAGACATACTTGTCCATGTACACCTCACATGGTTGCTGCCACACATTTTTAATGTAAGTGTTTACAATAATGATCTGTTTTTGGATTAATGTATGCCCCAGGGAAGTGTTGTTTATATAAGGTGTATGGGGCTAATACCAGATTGAGGGCTTTGATGTATGTTTTAAATTGCCTAATTTTCAATGTATGCTCTAGATTGCACAGGCTCCTGACTGTGGGAGTCCAAAGACTAGAAGCAATTGTTTAATATACTGTAGAAGAAAGCTCTGTAACAGGCGTCTTACCGGTGTGACGTGCCGTATGGCCACACCCTCAGAGAAAGTCGTTTTGACGAAACGCGCACTGATTATCAGTGTAGATGTCCCTTTCACACAAGCCAGTTATCGGTTCTCCTCTTCGAACGCTGTCAGCGTGAGGAAAATAATGCTTATAACCAGCTTGTGTTTACATTGTGATCAGCTGGGATTGGACACAGCTGATCATGTGATAAAAGGCTGCTGTAAATGGTCCTTTACCCCGATCTGTGATCAGCTGTGTTATAAGGACACAGCGATCACAGATCACGCCACCCAGGCACCACAGCAGGCACACATTGGGCACGAACGTTTGAGAATGTCAAATGACGCCCTCCTAGAACTGGCCAGCCGCCCTGTAGCCATCATTTGGCTATAGCGCGGTTGGCAAGTTGTTAAATACTGCATACCTGGACCACTACTTATTTAACTAATGCATTTATTTCCTTAGTAAATGTTGTTTTAAGTGTTCTTGCTTTTTGAGGTAAATACCGCATAAGGTGGTAGTGATTTAACATTTTCAGCATTGCATGAGATTATTGGAAAATATGTGTCACATAATTAAATAATTTTTACGAGATATTCTTAATTGATATAAATCTGTGACCACAGGGAAACCCCTGAAAAACAACATAAAATGTAGGGGTACTTTGCAACACAAGCAGGCAATATTCTTTTGTTATTATGTATCAGTTTGACTGACTACATTTAAACGGCACTGTTGCTTCTATCTGTACAATCTACACAATGCCTTCAATTATGCTACAATATGCCATAACTTATTGTATTACAGTATCTGAATGTATACTTTACATTTTGTGACTGGCTGTCTTAAAAACATGGCACTAAAAAGTGTATATTAAAAAAAAAAAACTGCCATAAACCTGAGTAATTCTAACAGCATATGATAATAAAAAAATACATAAACAGATGTTGCTTTTCCAGGAAAAGTTGAGATTCACACAAAACTTTGTCTGCCTATATTTGTGGAATCCACTGATCATTTTCAATGAAGGTAACTTCTGGTCATGCATCTTTTCACCATATGCTCAGTTTGAATTGCGTAGATTTATGGCAGCTTTACTCTAGCTTGGTATAAAAGATGTGTTTAACCAATAGCAGCTTTTGTTCTTAGCGAAATGTTTTTTTTTTTTTCCACCACATCCACAACCATTAAATTTACACTGAGAGGTGAACAATGTTTTTGATGTTTTTGTCTAACATAACTTTAGAACAACTATACAGCAAAAACAGCATATGATTAAAACTTTGAATGCTGAGGAAAGTTTAAGGCATTTTTATCCTTTGAGTGATCAGAGCTCTATGGAAATGATGAAAACAGTACTACAGGGAATCCACAAAGGAGACATGTCAAACTTTTATTTTAATATGCAGACAGATAGGACTGTGTTTTTATCCTTCACATCAATTATAATCACTTACCTTCTCTATCATGGTTACATCATTGTTCATTTTGACAGTCACTTTCAAGAGGTTAGTGAGGTATGGCCTTGCATTATTGTAGTCTACTTGTCTTGTTTATGATTAATATACTACATATATGTACTGGACCAGAAAACAGATCAACTATTATATAGGCCATCCTACAGACACAAATACACACATTTGTGGTATTGTACAATGTATTTTTATTAAATGCATCTATTAAATTTGTCTATTAAAAACAAAACTGTGCATTATCAAAGTTGCCAATTATTTATTAAAATAAAAACAATATCTAGTTTTAATGTTGTTAGTCAAATTCTGCATTTATTTAAATGTAATTATATGCAGGGTTTAATTGACATGATACAATAAGCAGTAGCCCATAAGAACCCATCGCACATCAGTTTCCATTTATTTGATTACACCGAACTAACAAGAAGCCTATCTGTGATTGGTTGTTAGCGGTCACAACATATTGCTATTGATACTATTAAAAAGGTAACCAAAACTAATTATCAAGTTGTTGGCAGAGATTGGAGGGTTTAATGATTTCTGACCAAGGTAGCAAACATCTCTGCTTTAGAATTCCCAAGTTTGCACACTTGATATGGCTTTTACCAGGATTCGCACTGCATCTGTTATATAACGTAATACAGGGCTCATAATTTCAAGTCCTGGCCTACTAGTCAGGCCTCAAGGATTACTTGCCACCGGTTGCCCCGCCCCTAATTCCACTCCTTAGCATGCCCTCATAAATTATCTCATGAAATGACACTTAAATGTTTTATGCAGAATTAAGTTATAAAATAAAATATCATCTGCAACTTATCCATGTCCACCAATGCAGCCTGCCCGTGTCCACCAATGCAGCATTCCTGTATCCACCAATGCAGCCTGTGTCCGCCAGTGCAGCCTGTGTCCACCAGTGCAGCCTGTGTCCCCAATGCAGCGTGTGTCCCCAATGCAGCGTGTGTCACCAATGCAGCCTGTATCACCAATGTAGCCTAACTGTTCAGGGGAAGGGAGAGAAAAGCCGCCACCCCGATGATCAGAGCGCCGGGGACATAACAGCTTTCATTTCAATAGCTGTATGTTCCCCACTGCAAACCTTCAAATACAGACCCTCCCAGGATTAGACAGGTGATCTGTCTATCAAAGTGTCTGGACAAAGAGGAGGGGCTGCATGTGATGTCACGCGGCAGGGAACACACAGCTCTTAAAATGAAGGCTGTTATGTTTCTGGAACTCTGAATGGCTCCCATACAACCCTCCTGCCGGTGGTTCTCACCCCCCACTTCCAGGCAGCCATAGCTCGCCAGGCGAGTGGAGTTTTTGAGGGCGGCTGTAATATATATTATAGAAAAGTGCAATAAGAAGAATATCAATGCTTTGCTGCAGCAAGGTGTGAATAATAACAGAAGCAGCAACTGTGTGAAATTTTAGATCTGGAATACCAAGGAATGCCTAAAACCTTAACATAAAAGAAACCAAACTGTGGCATGGGAACCTTGTCACCAAGTCTTTAAGAGATGCTAAAGAAATGAATAAAACAAAAACAGGTTACTCAAACAAAAATTCTCCTTTAGGGCCGGTTCACATCAGAAGGCGGTTCTGGAAACATACATTACCTCCATGTTTCCCACACCACAGGTGAACATATATATTTTTACTGGCACCCTGAATGCAAATTGCATATGCAGTACGCTTGCAGGTTCTAAGTGGCTTGTGGTTTGGTGCAATACATTTTTTAAAACAATGCAAGCGTTATATATTCAAATGAATGAGCTGTCAAAACACAATGCACAGCTGCAGGCATCATCCAGATATCTTTTTTTTCTTCTGGTGATTCCCTCCACAGTAAACAATAAATGATCATAGCAGCTGTTCTGATGCTTGATTGTTTTTACAGGAGGTGGGAGGGAACTTCCCCTCTTCCGACGCAGTCCAGTGCTTCTAACGGCTCGCCTGTACAATGGGCAACCCGGAGAATGAATCGGCCGGTGGTGGAAGTTTACCACAGAGCTAACCAAGGACCAGATGTTCCCTGGTCATCTCTATGACTTTCAGAGGTCGGACGCGACATTATGACATCACGTCTGGCCTCGGCAGATGTGAACATTGACGTTTGTTAACGTGGACAGTTTGATATTGTTTTTTTTTATTTTTTTATTTCAGGCTTTCCAGCCTAGAGAAGAGATGTGGGGCCCTATAGACTACAGATCTCTCTATAAAGAGGACCTAGTATGCCCTATTCATATTACCAGGGATGTTTACATTCCTTGTAAAAGGACTAAAAGTGATTAAATAAATAAAAAAATAAAAGTAAAATAAACAATAAAAAAAACGAAAGCGCCTCCATCCCCGCATTCATGTCACACCCACATATGTAAACAGTGTTCAAGACCTCCTCTGTAACTCTAAACAGGTGTAACATGTTTAAAGCATCGCCTATGGAGATTTTTAAGTACTGAAGTTTGGCGCCATTCTATGAGTCTGCGCAATTTTAAGGTGTGACATGTTAGGTATCTATTTACTTGGCATAATATCAGCTTTCACATTATATAAAAAAAATCTGGCTACATTTTAGGGATTTTTTTAATTTATTTTTATTCATGAAAAATTGTAACATAAAAAGTTGCAATGACCACCATTTTCTTCCCTAGGGTCTCTGCTAAAATGTATATAATGTTTGGGGTTCTGAATAGTTTTCTACCAAAAAAAAATTTGATTTTTACATGTCGGAGCTTGGGCTGGAAGTGGTTAAATAAACATCATGATTCATATTTACCACATGCTGCATTATAATACTGAGTAAATGACTCACTGCTGTGCAAATTTCTATTGGTATCTGTATCCATATATGACTAAATATAAGAACAATAGTCTTATTCAAAGCATAATTTAATATCATGACAAATATTGCACAATGAAACAAAAGCCACATTACAATGTTTCACATAATGTAAGTAAGAGCTTTAAAACAGTTGGCATTCAAGGGATTGGAACTTGACAGTGCATTGACATACAGTATTTAAAGGACTGTTGGGGATATAAAAATATTACCATGTAGGTGTAGAGTAGCAACATATATGTTATTACAATGTCTTTTTTTGAATACTGCAAGGAGAAATTGGTCACACAATTAAAAACATGTCAGTTCAGTATCAAGCTCTGCATTTGTTCATTTTCAAACGTCAAACCTAGACAGTAAATCAGATTACTCCAGAATGGAGCCTCTTGGTTCATTAACAGACTCATGATTAATTACAGGGCCATTTAAATGCTTGATTAAATTATTCCTACATTATTTAAAACATTGTTTAGTAAATAGTATTTGTTCATTAATTAGCATAACTAGAAGGGCAAATTAGGAAGCATGAAGTAGTTTACGAGAAGCATGAAGCACACAAAGGCAAGGTACCGGTATATTAGAAGACCATATTTAATTGGCCATAATAATTTTCAGCATATTAAAGCTATGAAAATGATGCGAATGAGAAAGAGAATGAATTCATATCATATAAGAAATACATTATGCTTGAAAAGAAGATGCAATAAATCTTTAGGTATGCAAAATAGAACAGATTTAAGACCTGTATAAACTAACATCAATATACAGAACCCAATGCATGTGTTTAAAAGGCTAGCCACCTGCTCTGAAAGGATTTTTAGCTGTGAAGTGGAACAATTCCTCCACATTCAAAATCAGTCAATAGAGTACAGCTTTTACGAAATGTAAAATTAAATCGGAGGGAAGGATCTGAGTAAGCGCCAATAACATCTTTTATCATTTTAGGTTGGGAATTCTTAGCACACCAAGCACAATGGCCCAGATTCACCAAGCACTTACGCCAACGTATAGCACGTTACTCCGACGTAAGTGCAAATGTGTGCCGGCGTATGTGTGCGGCAGACCCACAAACCAACATGTGCCTAAAAACAGGCTACACCCCGCCGACGTAGCTTTTACACGCCGGCATAGGGTGGGCGCACATATGGGTTGTACGCATTGTGCTGCTCCCATTGATTAGCTATTTAAACATGAAAATGAGGGAAATACGGTGATTCACAAACGTGCGTGTGCCTGGCGCATGCTACGCAAGATGCGCGTAAGTTGTACGTCCGTTGTAAAGTTATTCCCCATAAATGAGATGCAACCCGGCAACAGACATGCACAGGTCTGCACCAGTGAACACAAGTCGGCGTATTGTGCATTGGACGTGTGTCTGGCTGGGCGTACGTTATGTTCACAGCGTACGCAGTGATCCGGCGTAGCTTAGGAAGTTGTGCCAGCGTGGTTGTGAGCAGGCGCAGGAGGGTGCTGTGCATGCATCCACATCACAGGGCATGCATCCACGTCGCAGCGCATGCGCAGTTCGTGTTACGCCGGGCGTAAAACACTGCGCCACGCCGGCGTACCTGTCTGGCGCTCGGCCCATCATTTGCATGGGGTCACACCCACTTCCACCTATGCCAGAATGCGCCTTCGAAACCCATGCCACCCTGGTGCAGCGTTGGGAGCACTGGCTTGCTGAATGCAATGCTTGCCTCTCCGTGCTATGTCAGCATGTCGTACGGTGTGTGCGCTACAGCGGTGTAATGTGCGCCTTTACTCTCTGTGAATCTGGGCCAATATTCTTAGGAGGTGGGATTACTAATACTTTTATGGGATTAACATACATTTATAAAGCACAATTAGGAGCTTAGTTGTTCTCCTCCATGGTAATAAAAAAGCCCATGTGACGGCCTCTCCTCCAGTTAGTGAGTCTGCTGCATTAAATAAGGAGCACTCCATAGGATCCCGCAAAATTCAGGTAACTTATTGAGTAATACTGCATAACATAAAGAGGTTAGTATTTACTACTCTCTGGGGAAAATTAGCCCCTTAAAATGATTGTGAATTTTTAATTGTCTTTTAAATAAAATTACAAACATTTCATACTTACCTGCTCTGTGCAATCGTTTAGCACACAGCAGCCCGAATACTCCTCTTCTGGGGTCCTCCACGACACTCCTGTCCCCCTCTGTAGCAAGTGAACAAAGATAGCGGGGCTCGACCCCTTGCCCCCTCATCACAGAATTTGCCAATGGCTCCAGCTGTTATCAGTCTGCCCTGTGGGGAGGGAGAGAGCTAAGCTACTTCTCTCATGCACAGTGCTGGATCGAGATCTGGCTCAGGTAAGTATAGGAGGGGTAAGGGAAGAGAGGGGGGAATCCTGTGACATAGAATGCATACAATGCATTACGATAAAAAAAAAAATCAAACCTCTGCTGGATTTTTGGGGCAACAAGCCACCCACACTTAGAGTTCCCCCAAAATGTATAAACATTTTAAGGGGTAATCCATGCAAAACAATGTGTGAGGTCCCCCCTAAAAATCCTGTAATCCCTTAAAAAAGACCCTTAATCTGAGCATGCAACCCTGGGGGGGGGGTGGGCTTGTCAGGGAAGTCCCTCCTGGCAAAGCACCTTATTCCTACAACCTTTGCCTGGTGGTTCTGGGGTCTGTGGGTGGGGTCTAATTGGAATCTCCCCTTTAATCATAAGAGGGCCCCAGATATCGCCCCTCCTCCCATGTGAATGAGTAAAGTTACAAAGTATCTGAACTTATTCACAAAAAAAAAGAAGATGTCACCTAGAAATATACACCCAAAGTTGCTTAAAAAATAAAAATCCTCCAAAAAGTACTTTACTGTAATCAATTATATCAATTATGATGCCCCCGCTACAAAATCATCGGAAAAAAAAAAGATGACCCAGCTCAACAACCAATGCCGAGCGTAAGACTAGCTGAATGACAGCTACTCAAGCTTTTATCAGCTATATAAAATAAGGGGCAGGGATAGTTGTGACATCACTGCACAACATATTTAGGTAATGTTATTGCTCAATTATGGCCATGTAGCTATATTCAAGCATTGATGTTATGCTCCATTACCTGCTTATTTGCCCAGGGATTCTCTGGCCTGTTTGTAGGTGAATGGACTGGGTGACATCAGTAACTGGTAAGGACGTGGTGGCTGCAAGCAGCTGCTGCCTCCTCAGCAATTATTGACAGCTGGGAAAGTGGTGATATAACTGTCCTAATGTGGCCAAGTAGCCATATGTATCCCACTCAATTCCCTGCTCATTTGCTTACAGGACCAGGGATTCCTGGCCATGTAAGTAAATGGGCTGGGTGATGTCAGTGGTTGGTAGGGTTGGTTGGGTGGTTGGTAGCAACCAGCTGACGTTTTCTTATCATTCATTCATGAAGCTTTCATATTTATCTACATTAAATGCCCTAAATTCTCAGCATTCTGTCGAACATCCAAACAACCAGAGTTTGGTCTAAGCTTACAGTACATTCGAATGGAACACTGGGCTCATTCCTAGCCAGAATCCATCATTTACTTGCCAATCAATTTGCATTTTTCTTTGTAAATTACAGTTTTGGTGTAGTAGTATGTATACATTGAACATACAGACCACGTCACGGGCAAATTAAAAGCACCCCCAGGCATGTAATTTAAAGGAATTTTACATTTTTAATGTTGCCCTTTATACATTATATAAATCACTGCTTCCTGCCACCTGGAATTCTTTGCTTCGGTAAATATTCCCCAAAGTAGAGCTCTTCCCCCATGTCATTTGTTTGGTAATCCCTTACCTATTAGGCTAGAAAATGGCAATTACTGATTTTTTTTTACATTAACTTCAATAGGGTTTATATTTGGCACAGTAAATATATAATCTCACCTGTGTGTATGTATATATATATATAGTCTTTGCATCATGACTTTACTGACGTTAAATTTTGTGTAAGCAAACAGTACTACAAAGAAACCATTAAGGAGCAACTGTCAAACCTTTGTTTATGCAGATATATGGATTGGTGCTTTTATCCTTCACATCAATTATTATCACTTACCCTACCTTCTTTATGATGTTGACATCATTGCTCATTTTGACAGCAGATTCCAAGAGGTTAGCGAGGTATGGCCTTGCATTTTTTCTAGTTTTCTTGTCTTGTTTGAGATTGATTTACTACACAAACACATACACAGGGTCAAAAACCATACAAATGATTATGTAGGCTTTTCTAGGGACCAAAAATCGAGTGAAGTGGAATTCTGTTAAATTATGTACACTACAGATATGACTACATGTTAATAGAATGGTTTTGCTGGCATGAATATATAAATATACACTCAAGAGTTGAATTTTTGTCCTGGCTGCCTCAGTAATCAGAAAACCAATTGATTACTTTATGATTTTCTGACATATTTTTCATATTGTAGAAGAAACAGATAATTGCGGAGCAGCAGAGACACAAAACTTCAGTTAAAATCTCGCCACTTGAGTCATCAAGAGACCTAAGAAATTGGTAGATTTTACAATTTGTTCATGCCTTCAAGCAACTGAATATCACGTTTTGGTGGAACTGGTGCTTACCAGCTTTCTTTAGCAAGCAGCAGCTAACTGTTTAAATGGCACTCATTTGGCATCTTGTTCTCATTCTTTTTTAATTGAACAAATGTTTTAATTGACAGCCAATTACAAAATAGTGAGCCACTGATGCATGCATAGCACAAACATTTTCTTTCAGTTTTGTAGAGTAGGGAAAGATAAGAAACCCTGGGCCAGATTCACAGAGCCATTACTCCGCTCTATCTCCTGTTAGACCGGAGTACTTTCAAATTACGCGCGTCGTATCATTAGTTTGAATCCTCAAACCATGATTCAACGGCTTCGGGCTTCGATCCGACAGGCTTCCGTCTTCGTACGCCTTCGGATCTACGCTGCAATCTTTTTGCGGCCGCTGGGTGGAGTTCGGGTTGTTTTCCGCATCGGGGTATGCAAATGAGCTTTTTCGGGCGATCCACGAAGTTACGATCGTCCTTCGCAATCTCTTACGGCATCTGTAGTCATCTTTTTGCTGCGTAAAGTTATACCAGCTATTAGCTGGTCTATAGTTAGACGGCCCATGTTAAGTATGGCCGTCGTTCCCACGTCGAATTTCAAATTATTATTTTTTTTTGCGTAAGTCGTTCGGGAATAGGAATGTACGTAAACTACGCTACTCAAAAAAAAATTACGTAACAACGTTATTTCACGCAATGCACGGCGGGAAATTTCTGAACAGAGCATGCGCAGTTTGATCGCCGCGGGGACGCGCCTAATTTAAATGCTTCAAGCTCCCTAATCGCGTATATTTCGATTCCGCCGCGAGAAATACACTACGCCGCCGTACCTTACCTGAATTCGTCTTAGAGCCAGGTAAAATACGGCGGCGTAGTGTATCTCTGATACACTGCACCAGGGCAATTGTACCTGAATCTGGCCCCCTGTTCTTTGTTTTTGTTGTCCTCATGACCATTTTTACTAAGACATTTTTACTAAGTTCCTCGTCTTTCCCGGTCAAAGGGGAAATTTTTCTGAAAACTAGTTTTAGGACGCCTTGTGAATTGACAAGAGTGAGAGTGGCCAGATATTATCCCGGACCCTCAGCAGTGGTATTTGATTTTTGTACTGGCATCTCCAGAATGTCTGCAACATGATCCATATTTCTGCCCAAAGTGACAGCTGCACAGGACACATCACAGTGCTCTGATGCTGAATTTTCCTATACAATATATTGTCAAAAGTATTGGGACACCATGCCTTTACACGCACATTCTTCCAGAAGCGCATTTGTGAGGTCAGGCACTGATGTGGACGATAAAAGGCCTGGTTCGCAGTCTCCACTCTAATTTATCCCAAAGGTGTTCTATCAGGTTAAGGTCAGGACTCTTTGTAGGCCAGTCAAGTTGCTCCACCCCAAATCCGCTCACCCATGTCTTTATTGACCTTGCTTTGTGCACTGATGTGCAGTCATGTTGGAACAGGAAGGGGCCATCCCCAAACTGTTCCCACAATGTTGGGAGCATAAAATTGTCCAAAATGTCTTGGTATGTGAACACCACTGGAACTTACAGGGCAAAGCCCAATCACTGAAAAGAAAAAACACCCCACCATAATCCCCCCTCCCCACACCAAATCATTTGTACCAGTGCACAAAGCAAGGTCCATAAAGACATGGACTAGCAAGTTTGGGGTGGAGGAACATGACTGGCCTGCACAGAGTCCTAACCCTGATAGAACACCTTTGTGATGAATTGGAACAAAGACTGTGAACCTGGCCTTCTTGTCCAACATCAGTTCCTGGCTTTATTTTTAATTTGTTGCACCTTGCTACAGAATTTTCTTATCTATTTAACTTGTTTACAGAAATGTGTATTAAGCAGGAAGATTTGGACAGCATTCTATATTTTTTATATTTATGTAAATGTATCATCATTTTATTATATTTAAAGCTGGTTTCCATGTACTTATCACTCATCCTTAGGTTAAAAATCATTAATCTTCTTCCGCCTGCGCTATAACTGAATGACGGCTACAGTGCAGATTTTAATTGCCGGGAGGAGGTCATATGACACCCTCCCATGCATGAGCTACCAGCACGTGATCACGTGATGTAAGCAGAAGATCTGTAATCATTTTTTCCCCTCATGCTGCCAGCGTGAGGGAACAAAAAGCAAAACACCGGCTTCTGTCAGAGGGACATCAGTTCCTCACACAGAGAGCTGCAGCTGCCTCATCTGTGCCCACCAGTTCCACCTGCCAGTGCCATCTATCAGTACCCACCAGTGCCACCTACCAGTGCCCACAGTGTCACCTTACTTTTTCCAACAGTGCCACCAGTGCTGTCAACCAATGCCCATCAGTGCCTCATCATCAGTGTCACCTACCAGTGCTGCATATGAGTGCCACCTACAAGTGTCTACCAGTGCCTTCAGTGCCGCCTATTAGTGATCCTCAGTGCTCATCAGTATCACCTATCAGTTATGCCTATCAGAGCCCTTCAGTGCCACCTATCAGTACCCTTCAGCGCTGCCCTTTAGTGCCAACAATCAGTGGTCATCAGTGCCAGCCATCAATGCCACCTCTCACTGCCACCTATCAGTGCCCATGAGTGCCACCTATCAGTGCCCATCAGAGCTGCCTTATCAGTGCCCATCTGTGCAGCCTATCAGTGCCCATCAGTGCAGCCTCATCAGTGCACATCAATGAAAGAGAGAAATTACCTGTATTCAAAATGTTATAACAATCTATGAAACACTTTTTTTTCAACATTTTCTGTCTTTTTCTTTTTGCAAAAAATAAAAAACCCATCAGTGATTAAATACCAACAAAGGAAAGCTCTATTTGTGCAAAAAATATATAAAAAATGTATTTGGGTACAGCTTTGCATGACCGCACAATTGTCATTCAAAGAGTGAGAGTGCTGAGTGAGTGAGTGAATAACTTGTATAGCACTACAAATGCGAACTGAATCGCCTCAAGGCGCTTGGCATCCATTCCTTATGATTAGCCTTCAGAATAGGTGGGTCTTGAGTTTTTTCCTGAAGGCCTGGTGATTCCCTTCCATTCTGATATTTGTTGGTAGTGTGTTCCACAGTCGCAGTCCTTGGACTGCAAATCTTTGTTCTCCTTTAGTCTTGTATCGGGCCTTGGGGATTTGTAGTAGATTTTGGTTAGTTGATCGAAGAACGCGATTGGGGTTGTGAAATTGTATTTTCTCACATAAATATTGGGGGGCGATTCCATGTACGCATTTGTGTGTCAGGCAGAGGGCCTTAAATGTGACTCGATCCTTTACAGCCAGCCAGTGGAGTGACCTAAGGGAGGGGGCAATTGATTCCCATGTTTTTTTTCCTGTTACCAGTCTTGCCGCCGTGTTCTGAACAAATTGTAGTTGATTATTGTTTCCACCACTGCTGCAGTGTCTTCTTTCAGGATGAAGGGAGCGAGTCTTCGTAGCAGACGCAGAAGATGGTGGGATCAGCCGACCACTGACCCAATTTGTGCATCCATTGTCATGTCGGAGTCAAAAATGACTCAGAGGCTTTTGACTTTGGTGCTAGGGGTAATGGTTTGACCCAAGATGGGCGGGGGTGACCATGGCGTCCTTGCAAGTCTCTTTTGGTTTGCGTGAACAGAAGGAGTTCTGTTGTTGATCCATTGAGTTTAAGGTGACTCTCTGTCATCTAATTGTCTATCAAAGTGAGGCATTTTCTTAGACGAAGGTATTGGACCTTTTTGTTGTTTATGCGAAAGTAGAGTTGAGTGTCGTCAGCATAGGAATGGTAGAGTAGGTCCTGGTTACTGATAATTTTGAGGAGTGGGCGAAGGTAAATATTGTATAGCACGTGCAACAGGGGTGACCCTTGAGGGACTCCACAGAAGTGAAGGGTCCTAGTTTCACTATATGTAATCGATTTTTCAGGAATAATGAGAACCAGAGTAGATCCGAGTTTGCGGCTCTAGCGACTTCTGTTAGGCGAGTCAGCAACATTTTGTGGTCTACTGTGTCAAAGGCCACACTAGGGTCTAGCAGTATCAGAAGACATGATTCTCCTTGGTCTGCTGCTTCAAGATCGCCATCCTATATTTTCAGAAGTGCTGTTTCCGTCCCGTGACCTGGACGTAAACCAGATTGTAGTGGGTCCAGAAGTTTGTGGGTATCTAAATGGTGTTGTAGCTGTTGTACTACAGCTTTCTCAAGAATCAAGGAGAAGACGCTGAGGCCTGTTATAGGTCGACGGTGATTTGGGTCTTTAGGGTCGAGGCTGTTTTTTTTTTTAGAATGGGTTTTATTATACCTTGTTTTAGGGAGGTCGGCACCATGCCTTCCTTGAATGATTGGTTTATAAGGTGCGTGATTGCGGGTGCCACAATATTGACACATTCTTTCAACAATTTTGTGGGGATGATGTCATTCGGCGCCGTACTGAGTGAGTGAGTGAAGAACTTGTATAGCGCAGCACATGCAAACTAAACCGCCTCTCGGCGCTCGCTGTCCCTTTCTCCTTTGTCATCAAAAGAGATGAGTTTTGATCTTTTTTCTAAAGGCCAAGTGGTTCTCCTCCAACCGAATGCTGGTTGGTAAGGCGTTCCACAGTCTGGGGCCCTGGACTGCAAATCTTCACTCTCCTTTGGATTTGTATCTGGTCTTGGGTATCTGGAGGAGATTTTGGTTAGTGGAACGCAGAACGCGATTGGGGTTGTGAGCTTTTAATTTTTCGCATAGATATTGGGGGGCCTTCCCTTGAATGCACTTCTGTGTCAGACAGAGTGCTTTAAAAGCAATTCTGTCTTTTACTGGCAACCAATGAAGGGTTCTCAGCGAAGCCGAGATTAATTCCCAGGGTTTTATCCCAGTCACCAGTCTGGCGGCGGTATTTTGTACCACTGGGAGACGAGCGATTTGGTCCAAGATAGAGGGCAGACTACCGATGATATATTTAGTGGTGTCGATGGAAATAGGCTTTAGTTTACATTTTATTGATTGAAGAGTATTTGTATTAATATTACCTTTTTGATTTGTAGGGGTGGGATTTGTATTTTTTTTTTTTGCTGAATTTTTTCACTGATTTTTTAAATTTGAATGATGAAAAAACCCGATAATTCATTGCAAAAATCATGTGTTTCATATTTTGGAGGTTCTAGGCAGGCTGGATTCATGGTCTGGGTGACTAGGTTGAAGAGCTCACAGGGACGGTTCAGGGCTTTTGTGATAATGTTTGAAATGTGTTCTTTTTTTGCTTTGAAGATTTCTTTGTGATATCTCTTAGTGATTGATTTATGAATTGTTTGGTTTTCCATTGTTGGGTTTCTTCTCCAGGCACCTTCCTCTCTTCTGCAATCTTGCTTCAATAATGTGAGAGCGTCATTGAACTAACCAGAGTTGTTTTTCCGGATGAGCGCTCTGTGTTTTTGAGCGATTTTTAGCTGTAGTAATACTTTGTTGATGGAGTTGAGAGTTTCAACTGTTGATTGTTTTTGATTAATTGATGTTATTTTATTTAATAATGTAGTTTTAAAGAGTTCCGAGTGGAGTTTCTTCTGGGATCTTGTCCAGTGAATTGTTGACGGTTTGCTGTTTTTTTGAGGGCAGCGTTGTAAGTTATTTTGAATTTGATTGCATGGTGATCTGTCCAAGATAAAGGCCTATTCTCGATTATGTTGATGTCTATCTCCTGTTTGAAGATAAGATTGAGGGTGTGACCTGAAACATGCATGGCTGCACATATCAGTTGCTGCAGACCTAGTCCTTCCAATTGCTCAATGCAGGCATTGGCAATGGGATCCTGTGAGGAGTTGGTGCAGAGGTTGAAGTCCCCAAGTAACAGGACGTGTTTGGTAATCAAGGTGTACGTTGAGATAACTTATGTCAGCGCAGTGAGGAGATGCGTCTTTGGTCCTGGCGGTCTATAGCACAATAGAATGTGGACGGTGTTCTGGGGTGTTGTTTGGAGTTGCAGAGTGAGCATTTCCATGACCGGCAATGAGCTCTGTAGACCTGGTTTGGTAAGCGTGAGGTGAGACTTGTAGAACACTGCTAGGCCACCTCCTCGTTGCCTAATTCTGTTCTCGGTTAGGATACCATAATTCTCTGGCACGAGTTCTCGTAGGATGGTGTTACAATCCAATGTTAGCCAACTTTCGGTGATGAAGAGGCAGTCTATGTTGTGTTGGGTGATTAAGTAGTGGATTTTAAGTCTGTGCATGACTGCGGATCTTGCGTTGATCAGGGCGCATGATAGGTGTTGTACCCGAGATGGTGCCTTCCTGTTTTTGAAGGTCGATCATCGATCGATTCTTAGCAGTTGTTCTTTTTGTAGTATTTTAATGGCATCTGGTAGCATTGCGGCGGTATTCCTTAAACCACAAATGGTTTTTGCTGAGTACTTCATGTTGAGCATGATACAAAAAAACGCGTGATGGTGTGATGGTTAGCCGTGGTAAACACTGGTGGATAACGACGGCGGAGAATAACTGGTGAACCGTGTTGATAATGATGATCAAAGGCGGAACTATGGACCCCCAATCTAACCCTGGTTGATGCAGAGGAATGTCGAAAAAACACCGCCGAGCAAGGCCAATTTGCTACAGCCTGGGAGAAAAAAAATCCTTCCTGATCCCTCTGGAGGCAATCAGGTTAACCCCTGGATCAACTTCCTGAAAGCTGAAAATTGGTCTAGGCAGAAAGGGGGTTTAAGTGCCAAGTAAGCAAGAGGTTAAATATGATTTCACATAGAACTAATATAGGTACTGTACCTACGTCTTTCTTAATATTAACCTTTTGTATTCTAAGCTACACTTAGATCAGAAGAGCTAGACAACTAAGGCTTTGCACAGAGCATACCCCCGAAGGAGCCGCTGATTGATTGTTGGGATCGGCAAATTAAGTTACCCTATCGTTGCCTAGGGGTGTGATGCAGGAACAAAGTAGTCAGCGAAGGTCCAGACAGTCAATAAAGGTTTTTCCAATGCTTTATTTCCAGGCCAACACAGCCAACATTAACTTCAGTTAGGAAGGAAAGACAGGTTGATGAAAGGAGAGGAGAACTTGCGGTGTCAGGCCTGGATATGAACGGGCAAGCCTGCCCTTAGCAGTACCAATTTTTAAACTCATCGCCACTCCTGCTTGAGTGGGTGAAGTGCCCACGGACAGGTTTTCTCTCACCAACCTGGCAACCGAGGTGTCACTTTGGATGTCTGGGAGGAACAGGTATTTCACACAGACCTGGCTCTAGAGCCTCTGCCACAGGCCAATTACTTTAGATGAGATAGGTGAATGAACAGAGTGAATCCTCCCTGTAAATTCTACTACAGGTCACCAGGAGACAGTAAAGGGTACCTGTCAGCATCCCGGTCACCAGATCCCCGATTGATTAGTTCAGGCCCTGTGGACAACCTGCCTCCGGGTTCCCCTCGAGCCGATTCCTCAATCGCACGGCATCCAGCCTGGGATCCATTCAATAGGACTGGGAACCCAGTAAGTCACTGGGGTCCCCTTTTGCCTCCGGTTGAGGCTCGGTGAAGCCTGTAAGCTTGGCCAGGTGGGTGAAAATTTTAGAACACATGACACCTGTCACAGATATACCCTTCCCCAGCATGCCCTGCATGGGAGGAACTCCTCCAATTGGCCGCTGGGGAAGACTTGCTCTGCGGGAAAACCCCTCTGGTGCCAACTGCTGGCCAGAGATGATACCACATCCCTAGAATGCAGCCTGACCCAGTGGACCTTTTCCGGAATAACAGAGGTCATAATTTAGAACAATCATGACTGAGAGCAATGTAACTCTCCCAGTCCAACTAATTTTAGCGCGCCAATGGTAAAAGCAAGGGGGTGCTACACTTGGATGAATCAAATACACTAACTATTTGAAACAAAACTCCAGCTAATACTTTAGAAGTTACAACACACAGTTTTTACCTTTAGGCATAAAAATTGACCATTGTAAGCACAGCACTGAATGTGCACTTGGAAGTGCAGTCACTGTAGATCCAATGGGGAAAAGCAAGAAAAATAAAAAACAGCATTTTAGCTTGCACATGTCTGGATGATAAAATCAGCAGAGCTTCCCCTCATTTCAGATCTACCCCTTAGATTTAGAGAAACTGCACTTCCAAGTGCATTTTCAGTGCACTTTCAAGTGCACTTGCAGTGCACTTGCAGTGTACTTGCAGTGCAAAGTGGATTTGCCTTTCGTAAATAACCCCCACTGTGTTGTATAAATAAGAAGGCCAGTATGGTGGCCTGAGTTTATGGGAGGAGTCCAGAGGGGATTTAAGCAGCCCACTCACACATGCTCTTTGTCGGTTCAGTGTGCAGTACTACACGTCACTGGGCTGACTCTTCCCAGCTCACCTCATGTCCGTGAGTCTGCGCATTCAATCGCATTCGACACCCTCCCGCCCTTCCCTTTTTCCAGGGCACTTCTCAGCATATCCTTCTTCAACAACTACCCATTACTTACTTTGGGTATGCCCCCTTTTCTTGGCATACTGACCAGACCACCAAGGCACACTTCAGGTCTATTTATGTTGTAAGTCTTGTCGCGTGTTTATGTGATCCACATCACTCTCAGTCAGAGGGCCACGACCATAAAATATAAACACTACAAAATAACAAATAAAAAAAAAATCTGCCCAGTAACTGCCAGTGCTCAGGTGCTCAAAAAAGCCCTCAAGAGTGCAGGAAGTGTTTCAAAACTTCAGAAAAAAGCTCCTAGAAATCCAATAGAGATAATAAGAGTGAGGTTGGGTGCTTTTGGTTGATTTTGTTTGCTTTAATAACTTCCTTAATATGCAGTGTGTTTATCTTTTTAATCCTTTCCTGGTGCCATGACTGCTGAGCCATGTTTACTGTTTCAGGTTGGCTTCTTTAGCGTAAAGCATCCTAAGGAGCCACCCTTACATGTAGGGTGTAGAGTTATGTCTCCCTTCATTGTTTGCATCAACATAAACAAACAGCCCTAACATTGGAAGGCCAGGCTCGTCACTACAAGGCAGGCAAACCAAGCAATTGCTTGGGGCCCTGAGCTGGCCTGGGGCCCCAAGCAGGGTCCTTGCCGTGTTAAGCTTTTTATATGCTGCAGCCGCCTGAGCGCTCTATAGAGAGCCTGCAGCACTGCTGCCTCGAGTCGTCACTTCCCCTTCTCTGTAGTGTAGCCAAGCTCCTCTTCCCTCCTCCTGTCAGTCCGGACTCTGCATGATACAGGAGATTCAGTTTCCTGTTCCCGGCCGGCCAGACTGACAGGAAGTGCACACTGAGTGCTCACTTCCTTTCAGTCCAGCAGGGAACAGGAAACTGAATCTTTTGCTGCGTGGTACGGACCCAGAACATAGGGAGGGATGGAGTAAAAAGAACTTAGGTGAGTAAAAAAAACATAGAAAAGGGGAGGGGAGTAAAAAATACATGGGGATGAGGCTTTGCATGCGTGCAAAGCCTCATAGGGGGGGTGGGTTGGGGGGCCTCCATGTCCATTTTGCTTGGGACCCCCACATTCCTTCAAACGGCCCTGGGCAAGGCACTACTTTAACCCCCTTATTTCTCCAAGCTAACAGACTAGCTCCAGACTGCATTGTCCACTGTTAATTCTTTCCTGTGAAGACAAGAACTTCAACGAAGATATACCAAGAGAGTAGGACCCCGCAGCATTGAAACTTATAAACTGCAAGAAGTTTGCCAAATAGTTTACAGGGGAACAATGACTTTTGTGCTCAATGAGTCAGGCTTAAAATGTTGAGGGTTTCATACTTCTTTAATCTTGAAGTGTATATAATTTAATAACACCAATTTATGGTATCTTAAACACAAGTCTTCCCATTATCATCAGACTTCAGATGCATCCATTCAATAACTTACATTCTTTATTTTTAATGATCTCAATCTTTATTGTTCCTGTAGTGTGAGTTTGGTCTAAACTGGCAGGAAATCTGTTTCATAATGTTCATCCTTATAATGTAGCATTTTTAGATTCTTTTCTGTAGCACTATTATATGTGGGTATGCTTGCTCAGTCTAACAATTTCCTGGAATATCTTAATAAGATTGAGATACATTAGGAGAAGCATGAAAAGAGGTAAGAGGAAAGAGGTAACTGTAGTAGTTACCATAGAATTTTATGAAATAAAATAAAAACTCAGCTGCCTTTGTTCACTGACAAAGTAAAAATCAGGATGCCACTGGAATGTTTGCAGGGCTGGTGCAAGGATTTTTGCCAACTAAGGCGAAGGTGGATTTTGCCCCCCCCCCCCCCCGGCATGCACACACACGGTGGTTATGATGGTTATGATGCTTAAACTGATCGTTTAACTTATTTATCTTTTACAGAGAAAGATAGCATAGATGGTGTTATTCTGCATTTCGTTGTATAATATACTATTGCTGGGATTTGTAGTCCTCTGTAACTGCTGGTATTCTGTATTGCGTTGTATATAATGTACTATTGCTGGGATTTGTAGTCCTCTATAGCTGATGGTATTCTCCATTGCGCTGTATAATGATTATACTGCGCAATGCAGATTACCACTGACCAATTATAGAGGAACTACAAATCCCAGCAATAATACATTATATAGCGCAATGGAGAATACCAGCAGCTATAGAGGAACAACAAATCCCAGCAATACATTATATAAAACGCAATGCAGAATACCAGCAGTTACAGAGGACTACAAATCCCAGCAATACATTATATAAAACGCAATGCAGAATACCAGAAGTTACAGAGAACTACAAATCCCAGCAAAAATACATTATATAAAACACAATGCAGAATACCAGCAGTTACAGAAAACTACAAATCCTAGCAATAATACATTATATAAAACGCAATGCAGAATACCAGCAGTTACAGAGGACTACAAATCCCAGCAATAGTAAATTATACAGATATTGGGCAAAGTTGTGCCCAATCAGAGCTTAAAATGCACTGTGCATTGCATAGTAGAACACCTGTGGAACGCCCTGCAAATTTGGGTATTAACCAAATAGGCAAACAGACGATGTTCACATTGAACTTTTGTTCAGCCTGAACCATTCACGCAACTCTACTAGAGAGTCATTCCAGATTACAGTTTCTTATGTTTTTGGGAGATTTAGCAAGAATATTGCTGTTTTTGGGCTGTTAAGGCAGATGGGAAATTTCTGTGTTTTAATCTCTGTGTCTACATACTGGGGTCCCATTCCACAATTTTCATTTATTCTACCTAACATAAATGAAGCAGGATAATTGGTGAGACCAGGGGTGGTAATTATGGCAGTGAGATTTACTGTATTTATTGGCGTATAACACTCACGTTTTCACACTGCAAATTGGTTTCAAATAGTGTGTGCCTATTATACACTGATACTGCAATTTGGGCTGCCTCGGAGAGAAGAGTCAAAGGGGTGGGATGAGTGCCATCAGATTGCATACAGCGGGAATCTCCTGTTTACTCAGCAGTCTCTGTAATAGCAAGTCCCATCTTCTGGGCCGGCATTGGACCAGTGCTCTGTCTATCATAGAAGCCGGTCCAGGAGGCGGGAATTTGTATTAAAGAGGCCACTGAGTAAACAGGAGATTCTCGCTGTATGCAATCTGACGGCGCTCATCTTGCCCCACTCCCTGAGATGGGCATTGATCAGGTTGCATTCATGGCAATGGGGAGGCTGCAGGTGGGCATTAATCAAGCTGCATTCATGGGCAATTGTGAGGCTGCAGATGGGCACTGACCCTTATTTTGTTTCAAAGTTCTTTATTTAAAATTTCTTTTTTTTTTTCTGAAACTTCCCTCTTAAAATGAAGGTGCAGGTTATACACCTGTGTGTGTTATATGCCGATAAATACTGTAGTTAGTGGACCTCCTAAGAGGTATAGAAATCCTTCTGTCTCTGTCTATCTAATGTAGCATATATTTTCTTATCACCTATCTTTTTTTTCAGAATACTTAACATACCTTGTGCGTCATTAAATATAGATAATTTCTTACACATATTATAATTATATATATTCTAACATTTAGGCAACACTTGCATAATTTATCTTAGAAAGTATTATTAACTAGTATTATTAACCACTTAAGACCCGGACCAAAATGTAGGTAAAGGACCTTGCCCCTTTTTGCGATTCGGCACTGCTTCGTTTTAACTGACAATTGCGCGGTCGTGCGACGTGGCTCCCAAACAAAATTGGCGTCCTTTTTTTCCCACAAATAGAGCTTTCTTTTGGTGGTATTTGATCACCTCTGCGGTTTTTATTTTTTGCGCTATTAACAAAAATAGAGCGACAATTTAAAAAAAAATGCAATATTTTTTACTTTTTGCTATAATAAATATCCCCCAAAAATATATAAAAAAACATTTTTTTCCTCAGTTTAGGCCGATACGTATTCTTCTACGTATTTTTGGTAAAAGAAATCGCAATAAGCGTTTATCGGTCGGTTTTCGCAAAATTTATAGCGTTTACAAAATAAGTGATAGTTTTATTGCATTTTTATTATTTTTTTTTTTTTTACTACTAATAGCGGCGATCAGCGATTTTTTTCGTGACTGCGACAATATGGCGGACACTTCGGACAATTTTGACACATTTTTGGGACAATTGTCATTTTCACAGCAAAAAATGCATTTAAATTGCATTGTTTACTGTGGAAATGACAACTGCAGTTTGGGAGTTAACCACAGGTGGCGCTGTAGGGGATGTGTGACCAGAGTGTTTGTTTACAACTGTAGGGGGGTGTGGCTGTAGGTGTGACGTCATCGATCGCGTCCCCCTATTACAGGGATGACGCGATCGATGCTACGGCCACAGAGAAGCACGGGGAAGCCGTGTGTACACACGGCTCTCCCCATTCTTCCGCTCCAGGGATGGATCGCCGCACTCCAGCGGCGATCGGGACCCACGGCTGGGTACTAAAATCAACGTATATATACGTTGATGTGCCCAGCCGTGCCATTCTGCCGACGTAAATGTGCAGTAGGCGGTCCTTAAGTGGTTAACTAGTCTATCCAGTCTGTTCAGGCAGAGCTAAAACAGGCACACTTTAAAGCAATAAAACTAAATCTAAATAGCTTTTTTTTATGATTAGGTAAGGTGAAGAGCTTAATGTCAGAACATCAAGCTTAAAATACAAGGGTCAGAAATATAAGTCCTGCATGTAAAATAATTATTAAATTGTGCCAAATGTTCACTTTGCAGGTTCTTTGATTTGGAGAATGATCTACCCCAGGACCAGAATAGTAAGACTCAACCATGGAATAATTAATAATCATAGAAAAAAAAAAACTGATTTGTATCTCCTTATCAGAAGCAAAGGATATTAACTGGATGATAAGGCTATCACATTGTATAAACCAGATTACTTTTATATTGTCTGGATATGTTTCTGCTATTATTTAGATCTTAGATCAGAAACTTTTTCTGTAGGCTTTCTTTTGCTTATAATATGAAAGACTCCCTTTCCTTCAGATGAAGCGTTTAATCTTAATCTGGCTTCATATTGAATCAAGTTTCTGTTGCTTGGTTTCTTCTGCTTTCCTATGTTTTCTATCTAATATTTGCCATTGTAGATAACATAAGAGAGCCACTTCTGTTAATAAAAGGCTTAAGTGCCTGACAATAAAGTCATGCTATAGGGGCCTAGCTAAGCATTTATATTGGTGACTTTGCAATCTAATGTCCTAGAGTAAAAGGTTGGAGGAACAATTCTAGGAACTGACATATTTTAGCAGAAACAGTCCCTAATGAGTACAAGTTTTGCCAGAAATTTGCCTAAGGATTTATGACTGCCATAGATTTTTTTTTATCAGATCTTTTTTTATTTCTATATGCAAACAACATTGAGGCAATACAGACAAATTATACAAACAAAATCACATTAAACAAAACACAACCCAAGAAAATGAAAAACAAATAAAAAAAGGGTCCCCAAACTACCCCACCTGAACAACCCCCCCCCCAACCCCTAACCCCTACCCTGCTCTTGGAGTATGTATGGGGGGGGGTGGAATAGAAAAAATTACAGAAACTATCAGTTTACATGATACCTATTAGTTTACGTGATACCTAGGTCATGAATTTATGCCATCTAGACCTTGTCTGATCTGTCCGCTGCAATGCCGCAGTCCTGCTAAAAATCACTGATCATCGCCATTTCTATTAAAACAAATAAAAATAACAATACAAATGCCATAAATATATCCCCTATTTTGTAGACATGAAGGCCCGGATTAATGTAGGGCGGTGTATCTTTAGAGCGCCGTAGCATATCTTTTTTACGCTACTCCGTCTCAACTTAGAGAGGCAAGTGCAGTATTCACAAAGCACTTGCGTCCTAAGTTACGGCGGCATAGCGTAAATGGGCCGGCGTAAGCCCACGTAATTCAAAGTAGGCAGGTAGGGGGCGTGTTGTATGCTAATGAAGCGTGACCCTATGTAGATGCATGGCCGAACGAACGGCAGATGCGCCGTGCGTGAACGTATCCCTGTGCGCATGCTCAGAATTACGCCGGCTAGAATTCCTAAGATACGTCGAACACTGCATACGATGTGAGCGTAATTTACGCCCAGGCGCATTCACGTACACCTTACGTAAACTATGTAAAATTTGACCGCTGTTCCAACGTCCATACCTTAACATGGGCTACACCTCATATAGCAGGGGTAACTTTACGCCAGACGTACGCCTTACGTAAACGGCGTAGCTTACAGCGACGGACGCATCTACGTTCATGAATCGGCGTATCTTGCTCATTTTCATTTTTTTAATGGGAGCGCCGAATGCGTGCAGCGTAACTATGTGCCCACTATACGCCGGCGTAGGCAAGTTATGTCGGACGGCTGAAGCCATGTTTTTCGGCGTATCTTGCTTTGTGGATCGGCGTAAAGATGCGATGGCGCACATTTGAAATTACGGCACCGTATCTGGAGATATGCTGGCGTAAAGCCTTTTTGGATCCGGGCCGATAAATTTTGTGCAAATCAATCAATGTACGCTCATTTTACCAAAAATATGTAGAAGGATACATATTGGCCTAAACTTACGAAGAAATATGTTTTTTTTTTATATTTATTATAGCAAAAAATTTAAAATATTGGGCCAGATTCAGAGAGCCATTAAACCTATCTAACTGGTGTTAGACTGGAGTAATTTCAAACCATGAATAGATGGCTGCGGGCTTCAATTCGACTGGATTACGTGTTTGTACGCCTTCGGATCTACGCTGCAATAAAATTGCGGCCACTGGGTGGAATTCCCGTCGTTTTCCGCGTCGGGGTATGCAAATGAGCTTTTGCCGGCGATCCCAGAAATTACGATCTTCAATCGCAATCTCTTACGGCATCTTTAGTCATGTTTTCGCTGCGTAAAACTATACCAGCTTTTTGCTGCTCTAATATTAGACAGCCCATTATAAGTATGGCCGTCGTTCCCACGTCAAATTTCTACGTTTTCCAACGTCTTTTATTATTTTTTACGTAAGTCGTCCGGGAATAGGAATGTTCGTAAACGCTGCTACTCAAACAACGAATGACGTAACAACGTGATTTCGCGCAATGCACGGCGGGAAATTTCTGAACGGAGCATGCGCAGTTCGATCGCCGCGGGGACGCGCTTAATTTAAATGCTTCACGCCCCCTAATCGCGTATTTCGATTACGCGGCGAGAAATAGACTACGCCGCCGTAGCGTACGGGCAAAAATCTACCAGGATTCGGTGTAGAGCCTATTAAAATACGGCAGCGTAGAGTATTTCGATTACGCAGCGCAATATTAACCACTTCCATACCAGGCACTTACGCACCTTCCCGCCCAAGCCAATTTTCAGCTTTCAGCACTGTCGCAATTTGAATGACAATTGCGCGGTCATGCTACACTGCACCCAAACAAAATTGGCGTCCTTTTTTCCCCACAAATAGAGCTTTCTTTTGGTGGTATTTGATCACCTCTGCGATTTTTTTTTTTTGCGCAACAACTAAAAATAGAGCAAAGATTTTGAAAAAAAAATAAAGTTTTTATTTTTTTCTGTTAATTTTTTTGTAAATGAGTATGTTTTCTCTTTCAATTACGGGCACTGATATGGTGGCACTGATGGGCACCGATGGGCACCGATGAGGTAGTTCTGATGGGCACCGATTAGGTAGCACTGATGGGCACTGATAGGCGGCGCTGATATGGGGCACTGATGGGCACTCATGGGCGGCACTGATGGGCACTCATGGGCGGCACTGATGGGCACTCATGGGCACTCATAGGCGGCACAGATGGGCACTCATAGGTGGCACAGGTGGGCACTCATAGGTGGCACAGGTGGGCACTGTTAGGCGGCACAGGTGGGCACTGTTAGGCGGCACAGGTGGGCACTGATAGGTGGCGGTGGGCACTGTTAGGCACAGGTGGGCACTGATAGGTGGCACAGGTGGGCACTGGTAGGTGGCACAGGTGGGCACTGATAGGTGATAGGTGGGCACTGGGCATTATTGGCACTGTGGGATAGTGGGCACTGACAGACACTGGGGGTGGCACTGACAGACACTGGGGTGGCACTGATGATCACTGAGGGGTGGCACTGATGGATTAATGTTGTCAATCAGTGCCCATGTGTGGGCACTGATTGGCATCTTTTTTTTACTGCCCTTTTTTTTACTGCTGACTTTTTTTTTTTTTTCATTTTTTTTTTTTTGACATTTTTTTTTCATTTTTTTATGTTCCCTGGTGGTCTAGTGTGGGCACTCCCTGGTGGTCCATGTGGCGATCCGAGGGGGGGCTGCGCTGATAAACAATCAGCGCGAACCCCCCCTGTCAGGAGAGCCGCTGATCGGCTCTCCTGTACTCGCGTCTGTCAGACGCGAGTGAGGAAGAGCCGTCGGCGGCTCTTCCTGTTTACATCGTGATCAGCCGTGATTGGACACGGCTGATCACGTGGTAACGAGGCTCCGCCGGAGACTCGTTACCGAGATCGGAGGTGCAGGGTGTCAGACTGACACCCCGCATCACCGATCGCCGCGCTGCGCGCCCCCACGGGCGCGCGCGGCATTGAAATCGTGCTAGACGTTTGAGAACGTCTAGTCACGATTTCATAACCACTTCCCTGCCGTAAATCGGCTATTGGCCGGGCGGGAAGTGGTTAAGTGTATGTGAATCTACCCCATTGTGTTTTTTTTAGATTTTTTTTTTTTTTATAGCGCAAAAAATAATAACCACCTCAAATACAACTAAAATAAATCCCTACTTGTGGGAAAAAAAAGGACATCAATTTTGTTTGGGTACAGCATTGCACGACCTCGCAATTGTCATTTTAAGTGACGCAGTGCCGTATCACAAAAAATGGCCTGGTCAGGAAGTGGGCAAATCATTCTGGGGTGTTAGTGGTTAAGGTTTGTCTTGGTGGAACAAAGAAACACATTTGATATGAAGATCACTGCCTGCACCTCTGGAGTGGACTTTATTTCACTTGTTTGAGCACCTATATTACATTTCTATAAATAGTGTTCTTTTGTGCCACTTGTTATTTAGTTTTCACAATATAATATACTTGATTCTCTACAGGGGACAGCACAATAACCTCTAATCTTTATATATTTATCTGGGAATTTGTTAAAAGCATATTTGTCATGTGCTCATATCCTATAGAAAACCATTTAAAATATGTATTCTAAGTTCATAGTAGCACAGCTGGAGTCTCATACATCTATAAATGCTATTCCCAGCAAATGTGAAACATGCTGCTAAAATCTTCCCAGTGCTGCCATCTTAAAGGTCCATCAGTATGGTTAGGGGCAGAGTTGCCTGTCAGTCATTGTTAATGCCTGATCCCATGCACTTCAATGGATGTCTTTCAGGGACTGTAGGTTTCAACTGCTGCTGGTTGTAAATTACACTGACAGACTCCAGGGCTATATTCAGGTCTTAGAGGTGGATGATATTTTAGTAATTGTCATGGATAGCATATACTGCTATGGCTCTCTGTTCATACTTAACTGGAAACCTCTACTGTAATTGGCAGATGTTAGACTGAGAATACATTAAGGGCTATATTAAAAGTAAGGGTTAGGTGTGCTTTCATATAAAGGAATATTATTATTATTAATATTACTATTCACATCTGTATTCACAGCTCAGCATTTAACCAGCTCTTTGAATCTTTGGAATACCAGACATGCAATTACCACCCTCAGGTTGCAAAACATATGCATTATTTTATTTTTTATTTTATTTTTTTCAAACAAAAATAAAAACACAGATGTCATTTTTTAGTCCTGAGCATAATGCATGCGTTATAAAAAGAAAAATATAGAAAAATAATAGAAATGTTGTTTTTATTAATTAGTATTGGTATAACTATCTATTTACACACACACATACATATTTATATATTTACACACACTATCTATCTATCTATCTATCTATCTATCTATCTATCTATCTATCTATCTATCTATCTATCTATCTATCTATCTATCTATCTATCTATCTATCTATCTATCTATCTATCTATCTATCTATCTATCTATATATATATACACCTTTTAATTAACAGTGCTGCACCTTTTCATGGTGTCAGAAGGGTTAGATGTCATACAGGGTTCTCACTTATGCAGGTGGAGATTTCTGTTCTGCGTGGGGAAAAAAGGTTTTACAGTTTTCTTCATCATTTGTAACACCTATATTGGGTCAACCTTGAACCACCCCTGGAGACCAGCTGCTGCAGGTGTATCTGTGCATAGTAACCAATGAGATTCTATGGGCCAGATTCAGGTAGAGTTAGGCTGGAGTATCAGTGATACTCCAGCCTAACTGTCACTTTAAGCCGGCGTTTTTGTTTTCTGTAACCAGAAAACAAGAAACGCGGGGTTGGAGTTCCGATGCGAGCGGCGTAATTGAATTTCGCCATCGCATCGCAACTTTAATTTAAAAATGGCGCTGGGGGCGTTCCCGCTGATTAACGCCGAAAAAATATGTTAATCAGCGGGAATCGGCAATTCACGATCGTATTCGGGCGCGACACAGTGACTTTCCGACGTTTCCGTAAGAGATACGCGGCGTAAATAAATACATGCCCCCTAGGTGGAGTATCCTATGTTAAGTATAGCCGTCGGCATCACGTCGAAAAAAAATTGCGTCGCTTGCGTAAAACGTCCATGAATGGGGATTTGACGTCATTGACGTTCACTGACAGAATTTGGAGCATGCGCACTGGGATGCATTGACAGTCGACGCATGTGCAGTACGTTCGCCGTGGGATCGCGCTTAGTTTAAATAATACACGCCCCGTACCCGCCCAATTTGAATTCCGCCGGCTTATTTTCGATACGCTGCCGCAACTTTAGGAGCAAGTGCTTCATGAATAACAGCACTTGCTCCTAAAATTTTGCCAGAGTAACGTAAATGAGAAACGTTACTCCAGATTAAAGATGCTCCCATCTACCTGAATCTGGCCCTATGTTTTTTTTTTTAAAAGCTTAAAGTGTTTGTTATCCTAAAAAAAAAAATAGATCCTGTTCACTTAAAGCATGTTATACAGCACAGTGCTTGTGCTGTGTAATTTGGCCCCTTTTATTACCCCAAAATACCTGTCTGAGCCTCCCTGGTTCTGCCATGCCCTTTGTAAACTGACCATGGTTTATCTATAGCTGGGACTGCCGTTGGTTATTGCTGATCAAAAAGTGGAATCTATTCTTTCTTGTCCATCCCCCATGGTTTGGGGGCCCTTAGAGGTGGGAGACGCCCTTTGGACATTCGAGGTATCATCCGATCCTGCCACTGCAGTTGTTTTGGGACATTCACGTCTTCCTTGGGGAAATCCAAGCACTCCTTGTTTGGGAGAGGGTGAGTTCATGGTGGAGGTTTTTCCTTCCCCTTTTGGGTTCCTGAACCTCTCACCTTTTCTTTCCCTGCTCATGCCCTATATGTCCGATTTATGTGCCCTTATGTATATACACCTGATCATGTAACTTATTTTGTCCTTTTTTTGATTTTTGTCATAGAGGAAATAACTGTACAATTTTCCCTGAAGAAGAAAAAATTTGAAACGCGTTGGAAAATCATCTCCGCCCTTAGCTTTGCCCCGGGGCACGTGGTGATCTACAGTACTTTTCTAGAATCATGCTTTTATAACGTATTTTGATATTGTTTAAATTGCGATACTTAGTCTGTCTATCAATTATTTTGTAATAAATTATTATTTTTATGACCTAGTTGTCACCCACAATTACTGTTGCCTAGAAAATCCCACCCATTTAGAGGTATTCAATCTTCCATGGTTTATTATGGCTGCTGAGCCCTGACACCGTGGTCAGTTTATGTGCCTCAATCATCTGCAACCCTCTCCTGTCCTCCGGCTCCCTCCTCCCCTCTCTGCCTGTCAGCTCATGACAGAGCCTTTCTTGCTGCTATAAAACTATTGTACTCTCATACCACCCCCTCTGTTAAATTAGGACATGTGCTGCACTGTATGTGTTTTATTAAAAATATGTTGATTTCTTCCTTTCATTCAATGCGTCTCACGGCACTCACGTGACTCCTCAGCTTTCTCCTACTCTCCTCCCCTCCTCCCAGTTGACGTCAGTGTGAGTTCTCAGCCCAGCCTGCTGGAGCTGTGAGCCCAGGAGAAGAGAGAGTCAAGGAGTCATGTGAGTGCCAGGAAATGCTCTTAAATCAGTATCTTTTTTATAAAACACATACTGTGTGGCACATGTCACTGTATGTGGGACATGGACATCTAGGAACAGTCCGAGCATGTATGTCCTGCACTATTAAAACAAAAGATCTGCTCATCTGAGCCGCTAACTAAACTCAGGCCAGTTCCTGACTAACATGTTACTCCCTTATGGGCTCCCTAAAACAAAGAGACAGTCCTTTTTTATCATTATGTCACTAGTCAGAGCAAGAAAGAGCACCCTAAGCATCCTTAAGCTCACATATAAAAAAGCCAGTGTACAGCTAGAATTAATCAATGATGTCTGGCTACAAGGTGGTATGTAGATCTAGGAATGGAGATGTGATCCCATGCCAAGTTCTTAAAAGTCTCTTGTCTCCAGGACCCAGAACATAACTTATTAGGATTCTGAGTAAACAAAAAAAGGTTGTTTTCTCTATATCAGCTTTTAACCATAGAGCCTCTGATCATTTGATACATATAACCTGCTCACAATCTTACCACCTAGTGCCTCACAATATATACTGTGTATATATATACTGTCAGGGCTTTTTTCAGGTGGAACTTAATGGGACTCAGTTCCACCACCTCTGGCTCAGACCCTTTAGTGCCTGCTCACCACAATCACTTATAAATACAGGTTTCTGTGTTTATAAGTGACAGCTCTGCACTCTGTATGTAAACCCCCTGAAATCTGCACTCTGTATGTAATGCAATCATGGTATTTGATGACCCTTTAAAACCCTCCTACTGTTTGTGAAATCTGACCACACCCACTATTTGAGGTGATTTGGAGGGTGTGTGTGGGAGGAAGGAGTTTTGGGGGCTCGTGGGTGAGGTTCCAGCACCTATTGTTCGAGAAACAAAGCCCTGTATACTGTAACAACAAGAACCTGGGGAATGCCCAGGGAATAACCAAGCCTACTTACCGACCAGCTAGCAGAACAACCAATTAACCTGTCTAACAATGTGCGTTAAAAATAGGGGTTTTGTCCGCACGCATTTGCAAACGCATGCGTGAGCCACAGAGCCGCGCCAAGGCACCCCATAATTCTGTGGTCCTAACACTAACAGTGAGTGTCCTCACAATGGAGGCACATGCATTTTAATGGATAGATAGGGGCAGGTATGTAAACCCCCTGAAATCTGCACTCTGTATGTAATGCAATCCTGGTATTTGATGCCCCTTTAAAACCCTCCTACTGTTTGTGAAATCTGACCACACCCACTATTTGAGGTGATTTGGAGGGTGTGTGTGGGAGGGAGGAGTTTTGGGGGCTCGTGGGTGAGGTTCCAGCACCTATTGTTCGAGAAACAAAGCCCTGTATACTGTATGTGTGAAATGGGGCTCAAAGAGACACTTATGTTTTATGGTCTACCAAAAAGGTGTTATCTAAATTCTATGCAAATTAAAGAAAATTGCAGGTAGGAGAATAAAAAAGCCCTTGTGTAGTGGAAGTCTATGCTATATTCTGTTTGATGTTTTTGCTTTTAATAACAGAGGGCCAGATTCACAGAGCCATTACGCCGGCGTTACAGGAGATGCGCGGTGTAAGTCTAAATTTGCGCATGCGTTTCGATGCGCCGCATCCTAAAAATGAGATACGCAAGAAATCTACTTTTTTTGGACCGGCGTAATTTCGATAGACCGGCGTATCCGTCCGCGCAAATCTGCACTAGACACACCATTGATTTGCTATTCAAATATGCAAATGAGGAAGTTACGGGGATCCACAAAAGAACGTTGGTGCAGCGCAGGCTACGCGCTGTGCGCAACAGCTGCACGTCCTGTCTAAAATTAGACCATATAAAGGGTGGTATAAAATTAGACAATCCGTCTACATGTCAGCTAAAGCAACACTGTTAGTGAGGAGCTGAGCAGTCACACTTGCTGCACAACAAACTTTATGCCAAGATGCCAGGGGCATCCTTGCTCATAGCTATACTAATGACTTTAGAGGAGCAAAGAAGGAGGAGGGCACGGAGGAGGGCACGGAGGAGGGCACGGGAGAGGATATACCGCACACCCATAGACATCTTTGGCATGAGTGATTCTGAGGTGTATCGCATCTTCAGATTCACCCCTCATGCCATCCTGGAATTAACCATAACCCTGCAGGATGACATCACCAGCCCAACACACCGCTCACATGCAGTGCAGCCACTGTTCAAGGTCATGGCAACACTCAATTTCCTTGCCAGTGGCTCTTTTCAAAGAACAAGTGGAGTGGTGGCTGGGATATCACAATCCTCCATGAGCAGATGTGTGCACCAGGTTATCCCTGCAATCCTCAGACGCATGGCCAACCAAATCATCAAACCAACCATTGAGGACCTGCGCCTGAAGTCAATGACAGATTTCTACAGAATTGCCAGATTTCCACGCACCGTGGGGGCCATTGATTGCACACATGTGGCACTCCAGCCCCCCCATGAGACAGAGCACATATACCACAATCGTAAGCATTGGCATTCCATCAACGTACAGGTGATAGTCGATGCCCAAGGCCTCATATGGCACGTCCGTGCCAAACACCCCGGATCCAGCCATGACAGCTACATATACAATCAGAGCTTCATCCCAATGGAATTTGAACAGAACGTGTATGGGGACACCTGGCTGGTTGGTGAGTGACATGGGTGGCAGGCATGACTGTCCCCCCCCATGATGCACACATCACAAGGGGCACATGCATGACTAACATTCTCCTGTCTTTTCCCTTACATGTGACTCTGCATATGCACTGGGACCCCATCTCATGACTCCTATCCGAAACCCCCAAACCCCAGGAAAGGAAAGATACAATGAAGCCCACGCCCAAAAACGTGCAGTGGTGGAGCGCACCTTGGCCTCCTGAAGTCACATTTCCAATGTCTGGATAAGTCTGGGGGGACCCTGTTGTATTCCCCAAACTTTGTGTGCCAGATCATCGGTGCATGTTGCCTGCTGCACAACTTCGCAGTGAGAAAGGGCCTGCAGATTGACATACGTGATGACCTGACCCCTGAACCAGACAATCCCCCCTAACCGAGGCTACCCCGTCTTCTGAGGGAAGAGCAGCCAGGAGACAGCTCACATTAGGCATCTTTGCACGTTAAACACACACATTAATCATGGCACAATGAGAATGCATGCATGCACACCACTGTGGTCCCTAGCACACACACATCACATCCTCCTCAAATTGGATTAGCACAAGCCCACCATGGCCCTGTCTCCTCAGGGGAGACTCATGGGGAGGGGGGGTAATCCGGGGAAGGAGGAGCAGCCCCTGGTCTCTGCCCACCTGGTGGCCTGCCCTCCAAGGCCACGGCAATTCTGGTCAGGCCAGCACTTAGTGATGCCGTATTGGCCTGGATAGCCTGGGTGAGGGCCCTCACATCCTGCCCAACATCTGCTGTAGTAGTCTGTAGTACGTTTAGGCAGTTTGTAGCCAGGGAGTGGCAGTCCAGGTCCCCAAGCATATCCTTTATGAAGGACAGGCTCTCCTTCATCCACCCCAAAGTCTGGCTGACCTGTCCCAGATGGTGGGTCTGAAGGGCCTGGTCCCTTCTCAGATTGGCGGGCAGAACCTTGGCCATCCCCCTGGTCTTCTGGGATGACTTCCTGCCTCCAGCTGATGCTTGTGGCCGGGGAGAAAGGGAGGCCCTTGGGAGGGGAGCCCTGTTGGGGAAGGAGTGGGAGGGGCTAGCCCTTATGGAGGGCTGGCTGCTACCAGCCAGAGAGGAAGACTCCTCCAAAAACAACAATCCACTGGCTGACATGAGATCCTCCTCCTCCTCAAACTCCTCCTCCTCCAACTCCTCCTCCTCCAATTCCTCCGAGGACTCCGGCCTTGTTGGGGGGCCCTCATCAGGCTGGTTTCCCGGGGATGGTGCGGTCAGGCCAGATGGCCCAGAACACAAAACACAAAACATTCACAGGTTGGAGGATCCACACACTTGACACATATTCCTTTCCCCCCTTCCCCCACACATGCTACACACCAGATAGGAAAAAAAAACCTTACCTGGCATCACGGCTTCATGACTGGAGTCATAGCCAGGCAGGCCCTCCACTTGTTGTCTATTAAAGGTGTGGGCCACCGCACGCTCCTCCACTGTCAGCCTAACAGGGCATGGTGGGCCCCCTCCAGTGCCCCTGGCATGGGCTGCCATTTTGGCCAGCTTCCCACGGACCACACGCCGGAGGTCATTGATTTTCTTTATGATCTTCTCGCCTGTCCGGGTCTCCCCCCCCAATGCATTTACCTGGTCAGTAATGTTCTGCAAAATCTCCTTCTTCCTGGCCGGGGTGGTGTTGGCACTCTCCGGGCCGTGAAGGAAACGCCCATATTGGGTACGGGTCCGGGCAATAATTTGTTTCTCCCCCAAAGAAAAATTGCTCTTCTGCTTCCTCTCAGTCATACTCATACAACAACTCTCTCTCAAACAATCACCAAAAATCACTCACAAAAACAAGCAGGAATTAACGTTACACCGGCGCTAATTTCTGCGCAAATACTATGAGGATACGGTGATTGCGCCTCTACATTGCGCCGGTCTAACGTATAGGAGGTGCGCTACGATGGTCAAAATATGCGCCAATGTACGTGAATCTGGCCCAGAATTCCTAAGAAAAATTTCTTAGCAGAAAGGCAAAATTGAAATTATAGATTGACATTTGTTTAGAAATGCCAAGATGGGAAAAAAAAGTATTTAACATTCTGTAAATTTCTTTATAAAACAAAAAATTCAATTTAAAATGATACATCAACCAATGAACATGTAATTCTTCATAGGAAAAGCTGCACCTGTGCTACTGTTAAAATTTCAATAAAATTGACTTTGAAGGTTAAAGCGGTTGTATACGACTGGACTTTTTTTTCTTTTTTCTGCAAGGTAAAGTCATAATGTACTAGAACGCATAGCATACTAGCACATTATGTAAAACTTACCTTAAAATTAACCTGTTCCATCGTCAGGGGCAGCGCTGCAGCTGCTTTCATCTTCACCTATCTTGCTTCCAGGTTAACAGACTCTGTGACTGTCCGGAGCCGTGATGACGTCACTCCCGAAACAGGGCTCGGAACAAACGGCACCAGTGGCTGTTCCCTCAGAGTGCATGCTCCAGTGATTTCGCTGGCTGCATGTAATGTAAATATTTCCTAAACGGTGTATGTTTAGGAGATATTTACACTACCTATAGGTAAGCCATATTATTAGACAGTAAAGGAACTTTACTTCCTCTTTAAAGCAGAACTAAAAGTCCACAAATACTTACTTCTCCTCACTCTCCTTTTCTGGGTTCCTGGTCTTCGGTTGTCTTGGAGATTAATGTACATAATGTACATTGATCTGTGCATGTCTGCCTTGCTGTAGTTACACCTATATTGCAATTTCTCTGGCTTCCAGACCAACTGCCAGTCATGCCAGTACATGCTCAAGAAAGATATTCCTAATGGTGCTAAGCAGCCCCTTGTCAAACTCCTCTGAGCCAGGCCCATGCTTGCACCACAATCTTTATGTACCCTGTGCTGCAGTGACTCTCGCAACAAGCATCCATGTAAAATTACTCTCTGGCTAGTCCCCCACATACACACACATACACACACACCAATCCCCATTTCATCTAACATATCGCTGGCATAGAAAAACCAACCAAAATCAAATAAGGTCAATGATGTCAACCAGGATCCCCAGCACTGCAGCCCCAGAGAGAGATCAAAAGTGCATGGGGAAACATTACCGGGCAGTAGATCATTGTGATTGATGATGATGGATTTATATCACTGGACACAGTGTGTGATGATAAGTTAAAATCTCTGAACAACAAGTGTATGAAGACCTGGTTACTCCCCCAAAGGACATGTATCAATGCAATTTTTTCTTAAAAAACAGTTTTTTCAAGAGCAGTGATTTTAATAATGCTTAAAGTGAAACAATAAAAATGTAATATTCCTTTAAGAATTGTGCCTGGGGGGTCTCATTAGTCTGCCTGTAAAGTAGCACATCTTTCCCATGTTCATAACAGTACCACAGCAAAATGACATTTCTAAAGGAAAAAATGTAATTCAAAATTGCTTGCGGCTGTAATGTATTGTCGGATCCCAGCAATATAGATAAAAATCATTGGAAAAAAACGGCGTGGGGAACCCCGCACCAGAATAAAAAAAAAAAGGCGTGGGGTCCCCAAAATCCAGACCCTTATCCGAGCATGCAAACCTGGCAGGCTGCAGGAAAAGTGGGGTGAGAGAGCAGGCCCCTCCTGAACTGTACCAGGCCATATACCCTCAACATTGGTAGGGTGCTTAGGGGTCCGCCCAAAACACCTTGCCCCCATGCTGATGGGGACAAGGGCCTCTTCCCCACAACCCTTGCCCGGTAGTTGTGGGGGTCTGCGTGTGGGGGGGATATCGGAATCTGGAAGCCCCCTTTATCAAGGGGGTCCCCAGATCCCACCCCCTGAGTAAATGGGTATCAGGGCGCAGTGTATGCTGGTTGTTTAGGAGCGGGGCTGGGGATATGGCTGTGGTGTCCTTAACAACGGATGAGACATCAGCTGTCAATGGGTTTCCCCACTAATAGCTAACAGATAAAGTTTTATCTGGTAATGCACTACTGTACTTGTACTGTACTACTGTACCTGTGTTTCCAGCATGACAGCATCGCGCTGATTCTCGGCGACATGGTGCCGACATCTCGCACTCGCTGGAATAGAAAAAGCACATTCCAGCGAGCGCGTCATAGAAGCGATGGGGATCCGATTTGGATTCCCGCCAATTTTAGCCACGGCATTTGGTATGAATCATGAGGGGGAACTCCACAACAAATTCTAAATGAAAAAATGGCATGGGTTGGCATAAAAAAATGGCATGGGGGTCCCCCTACAATCCATACCAAACCCATATCCAAAGCACGCCGCCCCAGCAGGTCAGGAAAGGAGTGAGCACCCCCCCTCCTGAGCCGTACCAGGCCGCATTCCCTACACATGGGGGGGTTGGCGCACGGCCCCCCCACCCCAAAGAGTCCTGTCCCCATGTTGATAAGGACAGGGCCTCTTCCCGACAACCCTGGCCGTTTGTTGTCGGGGTCTGCGGGGGCGGGGGGCTTATCGGAATCTGGGAGCCCCAATTAATAAGAGAAGACCCCCGGAGAGTGGAGAAGACCCTCGGAGAAGACCCCCGGAGCTAACTAATAAATTATTTTAAAACCCTGTGTCGCCTGTTTATTTTTATTGACACTTTGCCTCCAGGTGAATGGGTAGGGGTACAATGTACCCCATATTCATTCACCTAGGGTGGGGGGGGCTGTATCTGGAGGCCCCCTTATCAAAGGGTGTTCCCAGATTCCGATAAGCCCCCTGCCCGCAGACCCCAACAACCAACGGCCAGGGTTGTCGGGAAGAGGCCCTGTCCTTATCAACATGGGGACAGGGTGCTTTAGGGTGGGGGGGGGGCGGCAGTGTGCCCCCTGTCCCAGAGCACCCAACCCCCCCATGTTGAGGATATGTGGCCGGGTATGGCTCAGGAGGGGGGCTTGTATACGGGTCTGGTATAGATAGTAGGGGGACCCCCCATGCCGTTTTTTGGCATAGGGGGGTTCTCCTTACAACCCATACCAGACCCAATGGCCTGGTATGCCCCTGGGGGGAACCCATGCCATTTGGCGCGGAGTTCCCCGTCATGATTCATACCAAATGCCGTGGCTAGAATTGGCAGGAATCCAATCAGATCCCCGTTGCTTCTATGATGGCTTTTTCCCCATCGCGGCAAGCCGGAATTATACGCACAGCTGTAAACACCCCATGTTTAAAACCACATGCATGATGTGCACTATGAATATCCAACATACACATCATTTCTGGATCCTGATTTTTTACAGACATCCAGCAAGGGTGGAATTGGGATTTGCTAATGCAGTAAAATTGAAACAATTTGGATTTCTTAGAATGAAGCTTGGCACCTAATAGATCTGAATGCCAAAATGTGTTACAATTATTATTGCTAAGATAGAAAAGAAAATACATATGCTGTATATATAGAAAGATAGTCCTCCACAATGGGAAGGGTGCTTATGACAGTTGGAATGTTTTTATAACTTGATATATAAATAAAATAGATTTATTGTAGTGAGTGTTTTTCCATTTCTAGTATTGCTATATAAACTGTTTCTGTTTTTAATCCTGGCACCGAAGGCAGCTAATCAAGAGTGTGATACCAAGCTATACTCCTTCTATCCACGCTGAATATTCTAACTTGTCCTCTGGGGAACTCAATGTGTGGTGAATGCAACTCCTTAATTGCTGGAAATATTTTTTCTTTAAGGAGAATCTAAAAATGTTTTAATGTTGATCTATAGGGAGCATCTATTATGACACAATTCACTAAGGGCTGGTAGAAGTTTACTGGAAAATAAAAATGTGGCTTTGCTTGTTAATGTTCACCTGAATTTCCAAGCTTTTTATTTTTCATGTGAATGTAGTTGTATGTGAAAATAAGTCATACAAAATGTAAACGTACTATCCTTTTGGGATAAACATCTAAAGCCTAAAGGTGTTTACCTTAATGCATTCTATTCAATAAGATACAAATCCTTCTCTGTCATTGAATCCTGTCCTCACCCCCTCTTATATTTATCTGAACCCATTCTCAATCATACATTTTGCATGAGAGAAGTGTCTCTCTCGGCTTTCTTGCTCCTCACAGGGCAGATTGAGAACATTGGGAGCCATTGGCTCCTGCTGCTGTCATTCAAATTTGTTGATAAGGCAGCGGTGGGTGGGACTGAGCCACACTGTCTGTGTCAATAGACACAGACAGGATGGCTCAGGAGCAAGCCTGGTCAAATACCACCATAGAATGTGGCCATCTCTAGATCAGGCCAGGAGTGCTAACAAGGGGGACTCCCGAAGAGAAGACTCAGGGCTGCTCTGTGCAAAACAATTGCACAGAGCAGGTAAGCATGACATGTTTGTTATTTTATGTAAAAAAAATCACTTTAAAGTAAGATTGTAGCATGCCAAACTGGACTCTGATCTTAGCACCTGACACTTCAGTTTTCCTGAATGCATCATCTGCTTATTTCCAGAAAATACTAGCCAATTTGTTATGCAATTTTCAACTTTACTGTCTTTGGCTGTGCTCTGGCCTACAAGTTCTAATCTCAGAAAATCTTTATATGCTAGTGGGGCTACCTTTCACATTTAGTAGTCAATAAACAGCATGAGAGTAGGCTGGAGTGAGCTCACACAAGCTTAAGTTGCAATTGGCATGATAGACGTCTCAATAAACCAATGATGCATGCAGGCACATTAAAGTATCTAGTGCTAAAACTACACTCTGTGTGATGTTACAAGATGGTGCAGAAAAAAAAGTTTTAAACTGACAGCTCCATAAACATACATTTTTCATATACTGCATATTTTAACATTAACCGGTTCCTGACCGACTCACGTGTATTTATGGGGGCAAAATGCCCCCCCACGTAAAACCCGTACAGGGTTTCCTTTAAGAGCCGCCAGAGGGTGCCTGCGCACCCACTGCACGTGGCTGGCAGTCATGATCGTTGCAAGCCACGCAGGGATTTGTGTACAAATGCATTCATAAAATGCAACAATGACCACATGTGCTTTGTAGAATACGCATTAAGTAGTGCTAAACCATGTTAATGATAAGTAGGTCTTTGAGGGATGGACTTGTGGAGGATCATAAGAGCATGTGAAGAATAGGTGAGCGATGAGCATCATGCATGAATATAAAGTCTAATGCCGCGTACACACGATCACTTTTTGTGATGAAAAAAAATGACGTTTTCAAAAACGTCATTTAAAATCACTGTGTGTGGGCAAAACGTTGTTTTATGTCTTCAAAAAAACGACCAAAAAAAATTCGAACATGCTTGAATTTTTGGTGTCGTTTTTCAAAACGTTGTTTTTTGTGTCATAAAAAGTGATGGTGTGTGGGCAAAACGATGTTGAAAACGACGTTTTTAAACCCGCGCATGCTCAGAGGCAAGTTATGAGACGGACCTTTAACGGAACAGAGTGCCGTCGAACGTGGTGTACGTCACCACGCTTTGCTAGAGCATTTTGGAAAAACAATGGTGTGTATGCAACGTCGTTTTGGAAAATGAAGTTTGAAAAACGTTGTTTTGTTTCATCACATGAAACGTCGTATTTTTTCATCACAAAAAGTGATCATGTGTACGCGGCATTAAACTTTCATTTGTGTTTGACATAAAATGTAGCCACCGATTTTCAGGGGATTGTGGCTCTCCCTCCTTAAAAGAGTTGTAAAGAAAAAAACTTTTTTTGCTGAAATTACTGTTTACAGGGTATATAGACATAATAGTTAACTGATTCCTTTTAAAAATTATTAAAAATAGATAAAAATCAATCATATAATGTACCTGCAGTTTCAGTTTCGTTTTTGCATGATGTTTCATGCTTCTGTGATGTACAGAGACATGGCAGTGATGGTTTGTAAAACGAAACTGATTGGTTTTGAGGGGTTTTAGACACACAGTAATCACACCTCCTTGATTAGTGACCACAGAGAGAAAGCTCCCATGACTTTTTTTCATCAGGAAACAGACAACCAGGAAGTGTCCAGAACAGAGAAGAATTACAGCAACATCATAGCAAAAACGAACAATGAGGACATAAAATCAGGACTGCAGTAAGGTAAAGGAAGCTATTTAGTAAAAAAAAATCCTTTAGTAACCCTTTAAGGCACAGTGGAAACTCCAAAACACTGTTGTCATATTAGGACTGCAGTGCCCACAACTAGCAAATCTAACACAACCAAAGAAAGGGAGAGCAGCAATTCCCAAATGCAGTTAAAGTTCACATCATACACTAATTACATTAAAGTGATTATTAGTTCAGGCACAACACTCCTCACTCACCTTCATAATCTTATTATGAAAATGTGGCACAACAAAGACACAAAAAAAAAACATAAAAAAGTCTTCAAGTTAAAGGGACACTAAAGTCAGGTTTTTTTTTTTTTTTTTTTTAAATAACAAACGTTATACTTACCTCCACTGTGCAGTTCGTTTTGCACAGAGTGGCCCGGAAAGCTTTCTTCTGGGGTCCCTCGGCGGCTGTCTGGGCACCTCCTCGCAAAAGCTTTCCATCTTCATGCGAGGGCGCTCGCATGGTGGAAAGCTTTTGCGAGCGCGCTCCAGTGATACAGCGGCGGCCATAGCCGCCGACTGTATCACTCGGCCCCGCCCCCCGGCGCGCCACGTCATCCGCTGTGATTGACAGTAGCGCCAGCCAACGGCTGCGCTGCTATCAATCCGCCCAGCCTAGCCAATCAACGGCCAGGCTAGGAACCGAAGAGGATGACGTGGACGCGCCCGCGAGTTTCGAACGGTAAGGATGCATTAAGGTAAAAAAACTTTTACTTTTAAAACCCCTTTAAGTAATAATGATTACACCATGTATTTCTTTTGTCAGGTATACATTTCTGTCTACCTGTCTCTAGGTGTACAATTAACAAGCACTCTAGCATTCTGATGTAATAATTTGTATAAAGTGACTTCTATTGGAACTTTACTTGAATATTTCCTTTTACTGCTACAAAATGTTTGCCCTAACACCTGCAATAAGTGCAAAGTCACCAGAGGCAACCATTAGCTTAGCCACTTCTTTGACAAGGGCTCATTTTGCAGATCAATGATTATTATAAACGCTTTACGGTTGCAGTCTGCTTCATTCCTCCCGTAGGCTTTGTCTAATGGAATCTGACAGCACAATCCATATTTAAAGTGACTATTGGCAGCATGAAGTCAAGTACTGACTTCGTTCTGAGCCATTATGTCAGTATTGAAAAATGATTGACAAACATCTAGAAGTTTACCCTGCCCCCATGGGTAACAGGTCCATATTACACAAAGTCAAATTTCCATATCCAATTCTGCAGGTGTCAGACTTGAAACTTTACTGAAAGACAAAATGGCTTACAAATTTGAAAGAAATGTAATATGTTATTTGAGCTATTAAACAGCAGGTATGTAAATTGGTCCATAGACAGGCAGACCTTCTGTCACCTCGACACATTTTGGGTTCATTCAGAAAGGCATGGGAAGAACCAACAGCAATATGCTAAATGCAGTAACTCATTATACAGATTTCACTGTCCAGTTTACTTTAATTAAAGTCAGATCGGTGAAATATAAACTCTGATTTGTTAATATTAGAGATCTACTAGTTTTAAAGTTCATGTAAATCTATTTATTTTTTTTTGTTTTAATGAGGATAATTGTAAAAATGTTATGGTTAACTCTTTGAATCAAAAGCAATTTTGATGTTGCTATGATGTCTGATTGGCACACATGAGATATCTCAAAGAGACTAGTTTGTACCTTTTAGGCCGCGTACACACGATCGAATTTGTCCGCAGAAAACGGTCCGATGGACCGTTTCAGCAGACAAATCCGATCGTGTGTACGCCCTAGCGGACAGGTTTGTCCATCGGACAAAATTCAAAGCATGCTTTGAAATTTGTCCGCTACAAACCTGTCCGACGCATATGTCCGCTGGTTAGTACGGGAAACCAGCGGACATATCCTCCCGCACATGCGTCGTATCCTGTGAATGGATCCGACGCATGCGCGCGGAAGTGTTTACTTCCTGGTGCGTGACGTAGCGGTGACGTGGCGGCGTCAACGTCACCGCCGCGTCACCACGCTGTCTGCCGGCGGGGATTTTGATCTGATGGTGTGTACACGCCATCGGACCGAAATCCGATGAGACATGTCCGCTCTAAACTGTCCGTCGGACAAGTTTGAGCGGACATATCTCATCGTGTGTACGAGGCCTTAGACTTAGTGACAGAAGATAGTTACTGGCACACATGTACTTCAGCAATGCGTGTATAAAATACAAGGGCCTTCTGGTTAGCTTTGGGATAGTAGAGGAAAGGAAAAATAATGCAAACATGTTCTGCTTATCCTATCACCACACTAGTTCTGCAAGATCATGCAACTGATTATATTATTTATACTCCACCTGGCATACAGTTGATATTACTATATAGCTGTATGCTGAAGTTCAAATTAATATTCAAATTAATAAGGTATTTTAACCATGGACATCTTCTCTCACTTTGTTGTAGAGTGTATAGAACAGAAATGCCTTTGATAAAAATGCTTGCTATACTTGATCTACCTAATCACAGCTCACAACATCAGCACTGCTACAAAAAAAAAAAAAATGTATCCAGCATTTTATAGCATTTTCCTTCTGTAAATTCATCACCCTTAATTTCCGATGGAAAAAGTCAGACAGAATTTTTTCATCAGATATTCCGACCGTGTGTGCGCCCCATCTGAGTTTTTCCATCCAAAATTCCGACAGACTTAGAAATAAAACATGTTCTCTTTCTTTCCCGAGGCGAATTTTAAAACCCACAGGAACTCTTTCTGGCCACAATAGTGATGGAAAAGTTGTTTCAAGGGGACTAACACCTGGACTGTGGCATGCCGGAAGGGGGATCCATGGGAAAACTCCCATGGAAAATGACGTAGTTGACGCAGAGTCAGGTTTTATTCCATAAAGGGCATAAATCACCTAACATTTCTAAATTGTTTGGAATACCATGCCTTAAAACATCAGGTATGATGTTGTATCGATCAGGTAGTGTAAGGGTTACGCCCGCTTCACAGTGACAGACCAAACTCTGACAGACCAAACTCCTGTTTAATGCACCACAAACAACCGCAAACAGTCCATTTGCACAACCTGACACAAACACGCTGGCAAGCAACTGACTGCTATTCTATTGCAGTCAAAATTGTTTTTTTTTTTTTAAATGTAATCTACTGTGCCACCAGATATATGAGTGGTGGCACTGGGCAAGTGGGCACAGTATACGCTGTGAGCCTGACACACACACTGGCAAGCAAATGACTGCTATTCTATTGCAGTCAATTTTTTTTTTAAATGTAATCTACTATGCCACCAGATATATGAGTGGTGGCACTCCAAGGGGTGAATCGAAGATTAGGGGTGTCTCACAATTAGAAATGTTCTGGATATATCAGCTCAAATGCTTTTTCCCGTATGGGTTAAACATTGATTGGGACATTAATGCTTTTATTAATAAAGCCTAACCCCTACCTTATGTACATATATCTGCATGGTAGACTCTGATACTGCCCCCTCTCTCTCTGTCCTAGATGACCATTAATAACAATATTATTTAAGCTGTTTCCTATATGTACCTTTTTATTGTATTGTATTTTAATTTTATTTTTATTTTTAGGGTTCTATTTTGTATGTTCTAATCCAGTCTATTATCCCTCATTGCTTACATATATGTATTTTAGGTACTTGCCTATTTGTATGCATTTTTGTGGTCATGTTGGTTATATCAGGCTGTATGTGCCAATTAATTTAGAAATCGCAAAGGTTTTTTTACTTTGGTTTTTATTTTATTTACCATCTATGCATAACCCCATTTCCGGCATCTCCAGTTGGTATCCGGTTCCCAGTCTGTCCGGTTATCGGATTATGATTGGCGCTGTATGGAACGCATTAGAGCGCCGCGTTATGACACCAATAAGCGCCACTTCCTGTATCTTGGGTTGCCATCCGATTTCCGGTTCCTCCGGCTATCGGATTGGTGCTGTTTGGAACGCATGTGAGCGCCGCGTGATGACATCAGCGGGCGCCATGTAGATGCAGTAGCATAGTCCCGACGCTGATGCTGGTCTCAGTTGTGCCTTACAGATGATGTACCTGGTGTTGGATGCGTGATTGCGCCGTGGCGCCGCCGCGGTTGTGCGTGGTGGCGTCATTTCGGCACATCTGTGGTGACACTCATTCTGAGCCAGATATAGCCTAAGGATTGTGCTGCTAGGGGTTGGGTCTGAAAGACACGGAAGTGTCCTCAGACAAACCACTGTATGCAATAGAGGTTTTACTTTGTAAATTCATCAGCTGTTTGGAGTTTGTGTTCCAACATGCTGATAATACTCAGTATATATTGGCGTGGTGTGGATTAGCAGGTTTATGCTCCAGTTGAAGAGCCCTATAGCTCGAAACATGTAGGGTACATGGCCTGCAGCCACTTATCCATTCACCACGCTTCATTTTTGGGATCACTTGTACCTGCTCTTTCACCTGGCTTGTACTTTTTAATTTAATATTTTTATTTTGTATGGTATTGTTACATACCTGCTTTTATGATTAAAGCCGCTATACCCTATCATTTGGGTTTTAACCGCACTATGTGGAGCCTCCTTCTATTTTTTTCATGTGCTTCCATATGACTCAATACTCCATTGGGAACTTTCCTGTTATCCTGGAAGGGTGAGACTTAAGAAATTTGGAGATTCCTGGAGATATCATCGGATGTGCCTTACACGAATCACACCTGACTGAGGATCCATTCTTTGCCCATTCGACATACTACCAATGGTCTGTATGTCCACCGAATCTGGTAAGAGTGTCTAATTCTTCTGATTACTTTGGAATGTATGTTTGATCCTCCGTTTTCCTCCATTGGATTGTCAGCTTCCATTGGGACTACCCGCACCAGACTTTTTCTTAGTATTGTAGTGTCAATACTACCTGGACTTACCTGGAGCTTCCTTAGCCCTTAAGGGGCCCCATCTTCCCCTTACACGGTCCCTGCTTGGATTGCTTTTTGATGTGCATCTATCACATTTTATCACCATATGTTTATGTTTCACAATATAGCATATATCACCATTTATATTTTGGTGTAGAGATACACTCCCTCCTTTGTGTCATCTGGGTGTGTCTTTTTAGCGCCACATTTTTTATTTTTTATATGTTTATTTCGATTTGTTCTATCGTTGATGTAGGCTGCTTCTACTCTCATAATTTATTGTTCTAGTAGCGCAATTATTTTTTTACTGTTTCACATTACCGATTTTGCAGCCTCTAATCTTCTCCAATTTTCATGTGGCAGCTGCACACACACCTAGCACCATGCTGTGTGCACATCAGGGGGTGGGGTTTCTAACATGGCTGGGCAGTGGGCACAGCAGGAAATCAGGGATTGGTCAGTTTGCATGGGTCTTCTGAACACTGAAGGTCCTGTCTGTGCTGTTCACTCTGAATCCCTGTGTGATAATATATGTGAGACCTGCAGTAATAGCACAGGCAGATAGCAAGGCAGCACATACACAGTTAACTGTTACTGTGGAGTCCCAACCTGATGCCGTGTGGAGACCGTGGAGGCGTAGCTTCTGCCGAGTGCCGAGAAGTGAAGGACAGAGGAGAGAGATAAGTGACACAGCTGCCAGCAGCCCCCATTCCCCGCAGGCAGAATCAATCACATTAAAAGAAGGCGCCTGACACTCAGTCCCCACTGACTCCCTAAACAGGCAGCCCCTGCGCTGAGCGCTCCACTATGCAGACTGCAGAGAGACCAGACACTGTCTGCTGCTGTCCTTTCAGCTCTGCCGACTGCCGCATCCTGCAGGGCTCTAAGACCACGTGGGGCCCCTGGGCTGTGCCCGGGTGTGCCCGCTCGATAAGACGGCCCTGCCACAACTCACCATACGGCAGGGGGGTCGCAAAGGCTAGATGGGCCGATTGCCCTCACAGGTCGCCGTCCTGGTCCACTTCACTGGTCACACCAGATGTAGTTTGTATCCGATACGATCAGGATGCTTCCGTGGCCAGTTATCGAAACTCCAATCCGGATTCTGTGGGGGGTGGTATTTCACCAACATATTCCAATCTTGATAGTCTCTGCACCAACATGGGTCTGTGTTTCTTTTAGGCGAGAGATAGAGCTATGGCTGAGGCCACCAACAACAGACATAAGGGTGTTAAAGTTTTGTAGCTCTAGAAGTTTAAACACATCGATAAAATCAGCATGTAGTAAACCCGTGGACAAATCAGCAGGGCGGGTGACGTCATGAAAAAGCTGCCACGCCCCGCTGAGAAAAGTTATATTGAAAGTAACATGTACGAGGGTTCGGCAGCTTTTTCATGACAACACTTATTTTATTAATTGTATGGAAATACTTTTTGCCTGGGATGACATATTTCATAGGAGTAGATCTAGCTCCTGATCACTTAAACCATTGAATATATTTTTATACACTTGGTTAATATGTAAAGTCCGCCATCCAGGTGGTTTTGTCACTGGCGCTGCACTTGTTTCCTTTTATTTTTTCCTTTTAAATTTGCCAAGTTGAATGAAGAATTGAGGGTGGCAATCTCATAGGTTGCAGTCCTAGATGTCATTGCATGTGATGGTGTTAAGGCATTATGGGTAGAGCTGTACATGGGTATGCGTACATTAAAGTTAATTATGGAAGTTTATTACAGGCCCTCCTGTGTTAATGAAGACGTAGAGGTAGAGAGGAAGGGCTGGGACAGTGGTAATAATGGTAGGTTTTAACTGCCCCAGAATTGACAGTAGTACAACAATGGAACAATAAAAGGATGGAAATGTATAAACCTATTAAGACAATTTTATGGACTGTGTGCAAACACACCGCAAAATATATTCCCATGGACAATAGGTTTAAAAGACTAAACATAAAACCTACGTAGCTTATGCTCAAAGTTAAAAAAAAGCTATAATGAATAAGAAAAATTGTAAAAATATAAAAATGAAGGTACACTATTAACATTTACTGTACATTGAGTCTGGGAATAAAAATACAATTTCTGCATTTGCTGATTACACAAAGTTATGCAGTCTAATAATATTCTTACAGCCTACAAGCAGACCCTAACACACTGTTTATGTTGACAACTATGTGGCAAACGAGGCTTAATGTTTCTTTGTGTAAAGGTATGTAATTGGAGGCTAAAAACATGCTTACATCATACATTCTAGAAGGAGTACAACTGTATTTTAACCTTACCATAAATGCAACTTCAGTGGAAATGTTATTTTTCTTTCAGTAAACTGCTAATCCCCCCACTCACCATGTAATGAAGATAAAGGGAGGAAGACATACTTAAAGTCCAGCCTCAATGACATCCATGGCTCCTTCCGTAAATACAGTGCAGAAGTGTGCGTGGTTACCCTAGGACAGAAAGTGTGTTATTTGCAGAGTCACCAGGTGAAACGTTTGTGTTTTGGTTTTCTGAATTTCATACTAATCGATTGGCTTCAAAGTTTCAGAGTCACAGGCCAAAAAATCAAATAAGGCATTGGGACCCCATGCTGACTATATGCTTGTTGCTGTTAGATGGCCCAGAAGTATTGAAGCTCAATGTCATCAGTATTATCACACTCACATATGTATTTCATTGTTGGTGCACTTTAAAAATACATTATACAAGTTAGGATCCATTGTATGTTTATATTTTCTTATTTTTGAATGCTTTATTAAACTTAAAATTAATTATCTTATTTATTGTTTACAGTTTTTTTTTATTTTACAAGTAAGTACAAATTTAATATCACACTGGTTTTGCAGGACATTTGAGATTTTCATATAGAAATTAGCAGTAGATGCTCCTTTTGGGAGTGTTTTGCCTAATTAAATATTTACAAGGGCCTGGATGAAAAGAAGGGCAAAAGAAGTGTGTCATTCCTCTCTTTAAGCTGTAAATGGTATAATTATGCTTCAGGTATTCATCTCTGCAACTGGTGATGCATGCTTGATTTGCCAATAGCTCTGAAAATCTTGTTTGCAACTCAATGAACCCGAACTTAAAGGCTCATTGCAGTCAATGAAAGGTGAAACCTAAGTCCCATGCTATATTATTTTCTTTTCTATCTCAATTATCTCTCTCATATTGAATACATCGGGGTCAATTCACAAAGCTTTATTTCCAGATTGCGGTTGTTATTTTAACGATTTTGCACGTTATTAAAGCTAGTTCAATTCACTAAACGATTTAACGCTTTGAAAAATCATCAAATAACGTTTCACTACACAGAACCGATATTTTAAGGTGTGGATCCTTAACCACTTGCCGACCGCGCTATATCGAAAATACTGCTACAGCGCCGTCGAATTGCTGTGACACGACGTCCCTGGGACGTCCTCGTGCACTTCGTCGTTTGCGCGTCCCTCTCGACGTGCATTCGAAAATGTCTGTGCTCGCCGGGTCCAGGGGACCCGACGCAACACGGATCACGGTGAAGAGCCAATGATAGCGGCTCTTCACCACCTGATCGCTCCCTCCAATGAGTGTAAACAAAAAAGGGTCATCCTGAGGTTGTCTTCTCTTCTCTCCTCACACCGATACAGCGTGTGAGGAGAGAAGAGATTTTTCAAGTGAGTGACATCTATATAGTGCCCAGCAGTGCCACACAGAGCAACTACCACTACCCATCAGTGCCCCTACAGTCCCAATCTGTGCCACCAGTGCCACTACAGTGCCCACCAGTGCCAGTACAGTCCCCCCAGTCCCCATCTGTGCCACCAGTGCCACTACAGTCACCACCAGTGCCACTACAGTCCCTACCAGTGCCACCTCTGCCACTTCAGTGCCCATTGGTGCTGCTAGTGTCTGTCAGTGCCGCACCAGTGCCACTACAGTACTCATCAGTGCCGCCAGTGCTCCATCAGTGCCACTACAGTGCTCATTGGTGCTACCAGTGTCCATCAGTGCTCATCAGTGCCACACCAGTGCCACTACATTGATTATCAGTGCCCATCGGTGCCACCAGTGCCCCACCAGTGCCACTACATTGCTCATCGGTGCTGCCAGTGTCCATAAGTGCTCATCAGTGCCACTACAGTGCTCATCAGTTCCCATCAGTGCACCTTCAGTACCCATCAGTGCACCCTCAAGTGTAATAGGTGGTTGAGAGATTAGATGTGTAATTTATGCTCCTAGAATGCTTGAAGTTGCTACTTCGGTGTTGGACCTCTGTATGTGGCCACGCTGTGTAAAAGTCTCACACATGTGGTATTGCCATACTCAGGAGGAGCAGCAGAATATATTTTGTGGTGTCATTTGTGGAATATACATGCCATGTGAGAGAAATAACCTGTTATATTGACAATATGGTGTGAAAAAAAAAACTATTTGGCAAAGAATTGTGGGAACAAATGACAACTTCAAAAAACTAACTATGCCTCTTACTAACTACCTTGGAATGTCTACTTTCCAAAAAGGGGTCATTTGGGGGGTATTTGTACTTTACTGGCTTGTTAGGGTCTCAAGAAATGAGAGAAGCTGTCAGTACTTCAGGTGTGATCAAATTGTTCAATTTTCAGAAATTGGTACCATAGCTTGTAGACCCCATAACTTTCACCCAGACTAAATAATATCCCAATTTTTTTTTTTTTACCAAAAATATGTAGCAGTATACATTTTAGGCCAAATGTATTAGGAAAAAATACTTTTTTGCAAAATGTTATGATAGAAATGAAGAAAAATTCATTTTTTTTTAACAACATTTTCGTTCTTTTTTCATTAATAGCGAAAAAAAAAAAAACTGCAGAGGTGATCAAATACCACCAAAAGAAAGCTCTATTTGTGGGAAAAAAAGGACAAAAATTTCATTTGGTTACAGTGTTGTATGACTGAGTTATTGTCATTCAAAATGTGAGAACACCAAAAGCTGAAAATTGGTCTGGTTAGGAAGGATGTTTAAGTGCCCAGTTGTCAAGTGGTTAATAAAGAGTCAAATCGTTATTTTAAAGAGTCAAATCGTTAAATATGTACAGAAGTGCAATTCACAAAGATTTTTTTGACAGTTATCGATCGTCAAGCAATCGTTAAATTAACACCTCCCTCAGGGTGGCGTTATGACATTTCCCAGGCGATATTTTGTTGTTAGAGGAAGCTTTTGGCGATTTTTGTAGTGTAGTGAAGTTTTTAGTAGTGTTGGGCAAGATAGAACCGTGCTCTATTTGAACTTAAAATTATCCAGAGGCGAAGAAGAACATGTTAGAATGTTGTTCAGATTTATAAACGTGTATTCCGTTCACGTACTATTTTGGATGACTTTTCTGAAACCCAGGTGATAGCTAAATTCCGATTATCATCTCCCATGATTTACTCTCTGTAGGAGGAAATACACATGGCTTTAGAAAAGCACACACTAGAAGTTTTGCACATCACATGCTCAATCTCCAGTGTCTTGCTTGTGTCTCTCTCTCTCTCTCTCTGTATGTGCTCTTTTCCACATGCAGCTGTTCTCCTCCCCTTCTGCTCCCATAATACATCTCTCCAGCATTATTTAACGATCTTAAGAGTTATTTTAACGTCCCAAATCGTAATAATAACGTCTGAGTAGTTAGCATAACGATTGGATAAAGAGTCAGTTGAAAACCATAACGACTATGTTGAATAACGATTATAGCTTGGAAGGTGGGTTATTGTGGATGGATCACCATTTAATTATAGCACCACATCCCTTGCTTTGGTAGAGAACAACAGCAGATTTCCATGGGACTTCTTTGTAAATACACTTGTAATGTTTCTATTTTCCTTGCTCAATGCACAATTCATCTGAATTGTGAAAAAAAGAAAGGTGAATCTTGATTGATGTTAAGACTAATAGGCAAATTAGTGTTAAAGTTTAAAATTGCCATTGGAGACATGTACCAATGCATATGGCGCGGGTGGCGCGCGGCGAGGAAAACCAGTCCCAACGCATCACCGAGGATTCGATGCGTGTACCCGGCGGTCACGATGTCTGTCAGGTACACGCGATCGTCGGTGACAGAGCAGGGACGTGGAGCTCTGTGTGTAAACACAGAGCTCCACGTCCTGTCAGGGAGAGGTGACAGATGCTGTTTCTCTTGTACATAGGGAGACAGCATCGATCACCTCCCCCAGTCACCCCCCTCCCCCCACACAGTTAGAACACACCCAGGCAATACATTTAACCCCTTCCTCACCCCCTAGTGTTAACCCCTTCAATGCCAGTCACATTTATTCAGTAATTAGTGCATATGTATAGCACTGGTCGCTGTATAAATGTGAATGGCGCCAAAAATGTGTCAAAAGTGTCCGATGTGTCCGCCGCAATATCGCAGTCAAAATAAAAATCGCAGATCGCCGCCATTACTAGTAAAAAAAAATATTAAAAAAAAATCATAATTCTGTCCCCTATTTTGTAGGTGCTATAACTTTTGCGCAAAGCAGTCACTTATTGTGATTTTTTTTTTTTTTTTTACAAAAATACGTAGAAGAATATGTATCGGCCTAAACTGAGAATTTTTTTTTTTTTTTTTTTTTTTTTTAAATTGGGATATTTATTATAGCAACAAGTAAAAAATATATATATATTTTTAAATTGTCGCTCTTTTTTTGTTTATAACGCAAAAAATAAAAACCGCACAGGCGATCAAATACCACCAAAAGAAAGCTCTATTTGTGGGGAAAAAAAGGACGCCAATTTTGTTTGGGTGCCACGTCACACGACCGCGCAATTGTCAGTTAAAGAGACGCAGTGCCGCAAGCTGAAATTTCGCCTGGGCACGAAGGGGGTTTATGTGCCCAGTAAGCAAGTGGTTAAGCAAGTGCATTTGTATATACAATCCAGCTTTTTTTTTACTGTATTTCTTAAATAATTCATCCACTTAATACATCCAAGTATCCAGCGCATAGCTGTTGACTATTTTTGTAAGGTGAGGAAAAAATATGAATGAGGCTTTGAAAAATAAATAGTGCTTTTTGTCAGTACACTACAGGAAATAATATGTTTTGGTCTGTAAAGTGTTGGTAGTGTCCCATTCTCTTACGTATTCACTGTTAAAGTTGAATGGAAGCTATACTGCTGCTTACTCGCTGATTCAAATGCTGCTCAATTCTCCTTGTAGATAGCATAAAAGAAAAGGGTATATTTGGCAAGCAATATAAGAAAGACCCCAGCAGAAATCACATAAAGAGATTGGAGAAGGAAAAGGTAGGATAAGAATAATTGCTACTCTGTCCTACCCTGAAGGAAGAGCAGTCAAACAGAAAGAAGAAAGAAAAAATAAGAATTTCTCTTCTGGAAAATATAAAAAGTGCCTTCATTTTTCTGTTTGATATCTGCATTAAACAATAAGAAATGGATTCTTCTTGTAAGGAAAAAAATATGTTCAACAATAGAATTAAAAACACACAAGTAATAGATACCTTAGCTTTAAACCAAAGGACGGATAAGCAAATACATAGTTATCGATACTGCATATTATACAATAAAAAATGCATACCATAATACATTATACCATAATACATTAAATAATTGTTCAAGTGTATAAAGAGTATATCACAAGTAGCCAGTTAAAGTTGTCATGCCGATTAACTTACTGGGGTACATGTTGTTGTGAGTGTGGCATGGAATTTTAATGATAATAAATATGGGGAATTTAAATTAAATAGAATTGAGTGTTTTGGTGAATTGTAAATTATAAATAAAAGGGTAGTGTCTGAATATAAGTACAGTGGATTTACAGTGCATCCAGCCAGCTACGTCAATTAATAAAAACAAATTGAACTTTGTTCAGACAATCAGTAAATATAATATAATACAAAACATTTTTTGATTAATTTACAAGTATACAACTTGTAAATACAACTTCATACAAAACCGGAATTTCTGGTAATTAATACACATTACCAAAGACATCAAACACAACAAAGAAACTTTGTTGTATTTTCCTTAATATTTGACAAATAACCCTAGGGTGGCCCCAATGGAGTATGTTAAAAAGGGTGGGGTTAACCACGCCTTAAATTCAAAAACACAATACCTCTTGCCGCTCAGAAGACAATTTTCTGACTTTCTCTGGCCGGAAGAAAGTCAAAACATGTCTTGCGGAGCTAACAGATAGATATTATCAATTTGAAAGAAGTCTTAATTTAACGGGACTACCAGGTTGGATTGGGCAATAAATTATTTCCCTGGGACCACAATAGTCAAATTAGTTGAAATACAGGTTGATCTTATTTTCACCCACACACGGCTTCAACACACGGCAAGACAAATAATATGGGACAATTATTAAATACTAAACTACCCTTCACACAGTACTTGATAAGATTAAAATGTAAACAGTAAAATATGATTCTTATAATTTTGGGAAGAAAAAGTTGATCAATATTTATATGGTCAGTATCTCACCACTGTTTAAAGGAAAGGATGTATATTCAATTCGGCCTTGTGATTCGTTGGTTCCAAATATGAGAGGTAACAGCCCTAATTCTCACCCACCCATCTGTAATCATGGTAAAGGTGTAGTCAGAATATGATATTTAGTGTTAATATAACATGTATTTTAATATGTTTCATGGTAATATAATATGGTGATTACTTGCCTCCTGCCCTGTCAGTTGCAGACACCATCTTGTGTACCTTGCTGGCTATAAGGAATGTATACCTTACCAAATATTTTGAGATTGACAGAGATTTATGGAATCAAACAACAACACCTTTTAACCATAAAAGACTGGTGCCAAATCCTTGTCCTATATATGGGTGACTCCAATACACATTGATTCTTACAAAATGGATCTCAACATTGTAATTTAACATATGTATATATATATATATATATATATATATATATATATATATATATATATATATATATATATATATATATATATATATATATATATATATATATATATATATATATATATATATATATATATATTGTGACAGGAAGTCAGGTAAATCTGTGGGTGTTGTCACAGACGGGAGATACATTTCTGCCTTGTTTAGACAATACACCAATTACTTCCAGGTGACCGCTACAGAGGTAGCCAGAAAGGTTTAGGGCGTTGGAAAACTTCAGCTGTTCAGAATGAGGCAATTAAGGCCTCTATAAGTTATCCAAATGATGACTACTGATTGCTGCATCCTGAGGCTATTTGAGTTAAGGAGAGCAGTGAGAAAGACTTCTGAAGAGGTGAGGTGGTTGTTGATTTTTCTGTGTAATAAAAATCAAAAAGACTATTGTTTCTCTGCTGTATGACCAGCAGTGTCTGCCCAGCAGTAGGCTGTGCCAGACTCCATAGATAGGTTCCTGTGTGGTGTGGCCCCAAGTGGCCAGGGTTTATTTTATGCTTTGTTTTGTTTATGCTGTTTGGATGCTTGCACTTGTTTCCAGCAAAATGTAAGAATAAACCAAACTCTTTGTTTTCAACCGTCTTTGCCTGCCTCTCTGTATAGTTCAGTGTGTAGTGAACCCATCCAGGGGGTAACACACCCCCGCGACCGAGCGAACCCCTAACAATATATATACATACATACACACTCTTGGTTCTGTTTCAACTTGTGATTGGTGTCCTTCTGGTGTAATATAAACCTGGCGTCTCTACCGTTGTCTAAAGAAATGCTGAGTCAACAATGGGTTCTTACTAATGAGACAATCCCACCCTTTGAAACAATGGGGCTATTTACCCTGGCTTTTCTTTAATCAAAGGTCTTGATATCTGGATCTCAAAACACTAAGGCCCCGTACACACGAGCAAATGAATCTGATCAGATTTGTCTGCTGGCTGTTTTGGTTTGATCGCTGTACACACGATCAAACCAAAATCCCCGCCGGCAGACAGCGCATGACGCCGCCATGTCACCGCACCAGGAAGTAAAACACTTCCGCGCATGCGTCGGATCCATTCGACGCATGTGCGGGCAGATATGTTTGCTGGTTAGCGTACTAACCAGCAGACATATCGGTCCGACGGGTTCCCAGCAGACAGATTTTAAAGCAGGCTTTAAAATCTGTCTGCTGGACAAATCCGTCGGCTCGCCCGTACACACGATCGAATCTGTCTGCTGAGACAGTCTGTCAGACCATTTTCAGCAGATAGATTTGATCGTGTGTACACGGCCTGAGTGGCACCAGTGTTCAGGCTACTCTGTTTCAACATAAGGTTTGTATATTGACCTCAACCCTCCACTAAAGAGGATAATCCAATCAACCCTTTCTCTGTTGGTGGGACACTCCCTTGGTATGACGGCTCCTTGGCTGAGTGTTTCATTAAATATTTTATGAATCCCGGGCCATGACAATGTGAAAAAATATTAGTGAAGAGTAGCACATTTTACAAAAGTGCAACTACAGATAAATGGTTATCAATACTGTATACTCTATAATACAAAATGCATAGCTTATTACGATAAAATATCTTGTAAGTGTAAACCAAACAGCCAATTTGAGTTCATCTACTATTTCAGTTCTATGGGGCACATGTATATAAGATCAGAGGCACATTATGTGGGTTGGGCCGTCCTCCTTTTAGGAGTCCACATTTGCTGACAGCGTTGGTCAATAAAAAGAATTACCAGAGCAGAAAATGTTGAAGAATATGAAGAATATGTAAACTCAATTAAATTAAGCTTTACTATGTGTAATATTAATTCTTATTTTCAACAGTTTTAAATCTACAACCTGAGATCTGCCCTTCAAAAAAAGACCGCTAGAACAACTTAGTTTTTATCTGAAAATTTTTGTTTTTTATATTCTATAAAAGGCAGACAGGAAAATCTTAAAAGAAGCAAAATAATTCCTTTCAGTTTCTCCCTCATAAAATGTTACCTGTTTTTTCACCAATTTTTCAAAGTTAGGAATCTGCAAATTCAAAGAATAAAACTTATTAAAAAGCAAAGTATAGTATAATGTAACATAAATGTAGCTTGTGCATGCATGATATCAGGTCGCAAACAGTGTGAAGCATGGAGATTGATACACAGAGAAAGTTCCTCCCAGAACATTGCTTGACCTCCCCACTCAATTCCATCCAGAAATTGTCAGATCTCCCATAGGGAGGGATGTATTATATAGCACACAGATAAGAACGTCATAAAATGCCTATAATATACATTTAGTAAATCAGAAAAAGAGAAGAGAAAGACAAAGAAGGAATTGCACATGTCCACAACAGGCTTAACCAATTGGACTGCACTCACCTCACTCCTATCTTTAAATTATATAAACACAAACAGGAGCTCCTGCGGATAATGGGACTGGGATGTGTATTCCTGTATCAGCCAGATGCATTTGTTCAAAAAAACCTAGGCTTATATGGAAAAAGTAATAACTTAATACCATACAGTGAACTCAGCTTTGTATTGTCAGACATTAGGGTAATCTCTCACCTATAAAAAGGTCCTGGCCAATTTTGCCCAAGTGCCCCTCCAGGCGCTACTAGTCATTCCACTCCAAAGGAGAAGCTTGAAGCGTGGAAGTAAGGACAGATAAATCTCCAAAGAGAGTGGGCCAAAAAACCTACACCTATATCCACATACAGGAGAACCATCTCTTAGGCCTCATTCACACAGACGGACTCCTTTGCAATGGAGTCTGGCTGTATCCGCCAGCTCAGCCAGAGATCTGTCCGCAGATCTCCGCTGAGCCGACAGATGACAAGCTCCTCTCTGCTCACTAAGCGGGGAGAAGCTTGTCGAGCCCCACTGTCCTCTATGGAGCGATCTGATGAAAACGGACAGCATGTCCGTTTTTATCAGATCTTACCCGATCCACATGGACGGATGGGTACGTTTGTTTTTAGCGGATTGGATCAGGTCGGATGTCAGTGGACATGTCTCCGCTGACATCCGATGCTCCCTAGACATGCAAGAGGAAAAACTGCGCTAATCTTACAACAAATAAAGGTGAGCAGCTACACAAACAATTTGACAAAATTGGAGAACAGGTAGTGAATAAATAAGTAGCGCTGCAAAAAAGGCACTCTGGATAATTAAACCACAGTGATGTGAAAATAAGTGTCCATGAGTGAAAAGAACATCAAATAAACATAAGTCCATCAATATAAGGTATATGACCGCATCCTCATCATGAAGGGGACACTCTGCACGGTAACAAATGAGTAGATAACCAACATGGGTAATGTGTCAATACGTATAGCGTCTAAGGCCGCGTACACGCGATCAAATCTATCTGCTGGAAACGGTTGGCCCGATCGTCCCAGCAGACAGATTCGACCGTGTGTACGGGCGAGCCGACGGATTTGGCCACCCGACAGATTTCAAAGCATGCTTTGAAATCTGTCGGCTGGGAACCCGTCCGCCCGACATGTCTGCTGGTTAGTACGCTAACCAGCAGACATGTCTTCTCGCACACGCGCCAAATGGTTTCGACGCATGCGCGGAAGTGTTTTACTTCCTGGTGCGGTGACGTGGCGGCTTCAACGTCACCACGCCGTCTGGCGGCGGGGATTTTAATTTGATCGTGTGAACACGATCAAACCAATATGTCCCCAGCAGACAGATTTGTTCAAATCGGTCAGCCCGACCGATTCGAACAAATCTGTCTGCTCGTGTGTACGCGGCCTAAGTGTAACACAAAATAGTGGAATACCAGAAAATAACAAGTGACAAAAAAGAGGTACTAATCCAAGAAACAAAATATACACAATGTGCTGGTACGTATATAATGTGAAATCAGGGAAGACTTTCCACTAGGGGCGCCCCTGGGTGTATAACACAGTGGGCAATGCAAATAATATACAAATATGAACATATATAGAAGTGAAAAAAATATGCAAAATAAAGAAAGTCTCTGAGAGTGTTTCCCAAATGTCCCAAAAAAGGATCCAAAGATGGAGAAATGGTGCCGGGAAAGGACGTATCACAGTGAACACCTCTGGTGGTTCCTAGCTCCTCACCTCACGGCTATGGCACGGATAGCCAAATTAAACCACCTCCAGCAGGGGGGAGAGGAATACACTTCAATAGGCAGAGAGGACAGCAGAACTCCTCAGCAGTGAGGCATGGAGGAGATACAAAGCGAGTTTTGATATAGTGTTAGGGAAATGTCTATGCAAGCATCATCAATCACTCATACATCCACTCACATGGAGGTGATGGATGGTGGGCCTATCTCCCACGAACTCCGAGTTCGTCCTGAGTCCTGGATGCACTGGACGAACCCAGGTCCCCAAACACATTTTATGACAATACCATGCATATAAGCCTTTAAAATTAGCACTTTTGATTTTTCATGTCAATCTCCCATCTCGAATTTGCCGCGAACACCCAATGTTTGAGTCAAATGCCTCGTACAGACGGCTGAGAAACTCGACGGGCGGAACACATCGTTCCGCCCGTCGAGGTTCTCTGCTGGCCGTCAGATTCGGCGACCCGCCCGTCGGGAAAGGCAACCAGCCATTCACCCCGACGGGCCGTCGAGCGGGCGTCCCGATGGGCGGGGCTCGCCGAGAGCGTACACACGGCCGAGGTTCTCGGCAGAATGCGGCTCCCAGCGAGGTTCTCGCTGGTTTCTGCCGAGAACCTCGGCCGTGTATACGGGGCTTTACTTACATTCAACTCGAACATCCGCTCATCCCTAGTAGCCAATCAGCTTCTAACTTCAGCGTATTCAATTAAGTGTTGACAATAAAACCTCAAAGCTAATTGGTTTCTATGCAGAGCTGCACCAGGTTATGCATGCTGCAGTTTTTGTAAATTTCCCCCAATATGTTAATTTTATATATCATTATTTCAATTGTATTGCTTTTATCTGTAGGCATTTTTTGAATGAAGATCTGGTGTTTGCCTGTCCCAATATGTTGAGTCAAAAGTTTACTTATGCCGTGTACACACGATCGGTCAAACCGATGAGAATGGTCTGATGGACCGTTTTCATCTGTCAAAACCGATCGCGCCATGGGTTATTTAACCATCGGTTAAAAAAAAGCCAACTTGTTTTAAATTTAACCGATGGATATCTAACCGATAGAACAAAACCGATCGTTAGTAGGCACGACCATTGGTTAAAAATCCATGCATGCTCAGAATCAAGTCGACACATGCTTGGAAGCATTAAACTTCATTTTTTTCAGCACGTCGTTGTGTTTTACATCACCGCGTTCTGACACAATCGTTTTTTTAACCGATGGTGTGTAGGCACGACTGACCATCAGTCAGCTTCATCGGTTAACCGATGAAAACAGTCCATCAGACCGTTCTCATCGGATGGACCGATCGTGTGTACACGGCATTAGAGTATACTTAATCTTTCGCATTACTGCATATAATATCCAACTAAAAACCAACACATGTGTAGCTATAACACATTTTATTGATTACATTTTTATAGAGCTACTATTAGATGCAGGATGCTAATCTAAACCTTCAATGGGCACATCAAGTATATTCAAAATATTTTCATAAGATACAATATAAAAGTATTACAGTAGTGAATATTTTTTGCATAATTGGATTTTTGCTTAAAAAAAGTCCCAATTTCAGCTCCCTCTGGGAAAGCCAACATTATTTAACGTGTGGAGGCTAATTCAACTCCACATCCAATTTAGCTCAAGGGAGAATACATTGTAATATATTATTAATAATAACAAAAAACCTCTGATTAGTGAAAGCAGCTGCATTTTCCTCCCCTGTAAATCCTGGCAGACTCTAAAAGCCTTGATTGTTCTTCCACAATAGTCATAGCACTGAGTGGCAGTTGAATATTTACTTTCATAATGAATATTGTATTCGCTAATTGATGCCCCGAAACTCTTCCCTGTTAACAGGAGAGCGATGAATTATGCGGCAGGCCCTCCGGCTGCAGGTGGATTACAATACGTGTACAGCAAAGTACTCAGAAAACTGTATATAAATATTTAGGAAGCAGCTAATGTGCAGTAAGGATTATTACTCCGTCACAATATGATCAACGATGGTATATTTCATTAATATTGTTGCTTGTCTCAGCCAATTGTAATTTGAAAGAGGGCTATTTAGCGGTCAACACACAGGGCGAGACATAATAAGAATGCAATATAAAAGAACATTTTTCTAACAGCCAAGCCATAGTTTCTGAGGATAAGCTTTGGTGACATTGACTAAAGCATGCTGAGATGTTTATTTTGCCATATATTTATAAGCTAATATCTAGACTTTTGAAGGCCATTTAACTGTATTAACTGAAAGTACACTGTCTATTTTAAAATTCAGTCTGAAAGAAAAATTTGAGTTGTACAAACGTAACATTCTCTAGTTCAGTTACATACATTGCAAGGATTTTGGAAACTTCTCTTGGCTGTTCTGTTAAAAAAAAAACAGTACATATGGATTCCAATCCCTTCCTTTTTCATGAATGCTAAGTGGACAGATTTGCTTGGTATAGTCACAGGATCATTTCAAGTTATGTAAAAAGAAATATAATAAAAAAAAGATAAAAAGATGCGACCGCACCAGCCTTGTGCATTATCCCAAAATAATTTATTAAAAAAACAATTTAAAAACAATTTAGAAAACGATTTAAAAAACTACTCACAAACATGTGGAAAATGATTGCTTGTAAAAGCCACTTGTTTGTGGCAATCGGTCCTGGAACCAACAGTCTCCATATAGCAAGGGGGAAGACATCAAGATCACTGCTGACTGATGCATTTCAAAACCTTCGTCCTCACAAGACTCACTATATTGAGTGGAGCTGCATTTGATTGTTCTGATCTGTTCTGTGTTTTGTTTACTGCTCCCCCCTCTCTGTCTGGAAATGTTCTGGAAGATAGTGGGCAGGGGGAGTTAAATCAGCAGCTGCATAATTATGCAGCCCTGGCCAATTCCTAGAGAGAGTTGCCCAGGTGGTGGCTGGGAGTGTGTATACATGCTCTGAGACTTAGAGCAGAAGGGTTGTGTCACTAAATGAGGAGATCACCTAGACACTCCTGCCACATGTCTGCAGTTTATTGGAGACCCAGCTAGGCAAGCAACAGCCTATTCTACTAAAAGTTGCTCAAGCTGATTGAGGGATTTTTTTTGCCTCTAGGGATCTAGTCTATCACTACTTTGAAAGTGTCTGGAAAATATTGGAATGAGACAACCAATTATCCAAGGACAGTAGTGAGTAGATCCCTAATGCCCTGTACACACGATTTGAATATCGCACAACAGATCGTACGACTTTTTTTGCTTAACAGTCACAAGTAGAAATTGAATAGGTTATTAAAGTCACGAAAATTCTCGTACGACAGAAAAAAAAAGTGATGTCATGCGTTGTAATGTATTTGTATTGTATTTTTGAACGACAACTGTACCGACTAAATGAAAATCGTACGATCTGGCATTGTACAAGAAATATTTTCGTGCTTGTCTGATCGAATAATATCAGATGAACTGTCATGATCGGCTCTCGAAAGTAGTGTACACACAATCCGAAAAATGTATGATTCTTCCTCGGATGATCGATTTCGTCCGATATTCAGATCGTAGGTACAGGCCATAAGGCTGTGCTGCTGCCATCCCTCTTGTGCTAGAGTCAGTGTTACTTAAACAGGACATTGTCTGCAGGGTCCTGAAGAGCTCAGTCCATTAACTGCTTGTACAAGGACTTTTGCTCACATTAGGTCGCGTACACACGATCGGTTTTGACCAATGAAACTGGCCTTAAGACCAGTTTCATCGGTCCAAACCGATCGTATGTACGGCCCATCGGACCGTCGTCCATCGGACCAAAGTTTTAAAACTTGCTTCAAAATCGGACCGATGGACGCCTGACCATCAGGCCAAACTGATGGTTAGTACGCAAAATCATCGGTCCAAAAACCTGTGCATGCTCAGAATCAAGTCGACGCATGCTTGGAAGCATTGAACTTTGTTTTTTCAGCACGTCACTGTGTTCTACCTCACCGCGTTCTGACCTGATCGGATTTTGGACTGATGGTGTGTACACACATCAGACCATCAGGCCACTTCAGCGGTAAACCGATGAAAACGGTCCGTCGGACCATTCTCATCGGGTTGGACCGATTGTGTTTACGCAGCCTTACTGTTGGCGCTAAATCTCTTATAATATAGTTAGTTCTACCTAAAGGGGATGCACTGTTTTGCTGCAAGTAAGGACTCAAGATAACATTCCTAAGAGGAAGATTAGTATCCTCACATTTGTTGTTAGGAGCTACTGGGGTATCCTCCGCTCATCATCTAACAAAATTCAAGTTTCAATTGAAGCATCAAAAAGCATACCCCTAGACTGGAGTCTGAGGATTGGCCGGGATTGTGTGGCTGGCTGTGGGACAATTACTGGGAAAAGAACCCTGGGCATCAGTGGACAGAACACCCCAGTTTCTTTGGTTACAAGAAAGGAACAGTTGAAATTTTGGCAGACTTATAAAATCAAAGCTGGCTATCGGAATGATCACAGATACTGTACTGTGTTAACAATAATAAATCAAAAGCAAATGCTTGTTTAGCTTTTTTTAATGAAAGTTGAGCTACGTTCAAACAATACTTTAAGAACATAAACAACAATATATGTCAAAATTTCCACACATGTACAGAAATGAAGATAATAATCATTAACCACTTGCCTACTGTGCACCTACACCCCCTTCCTGCCCAGACGAAATTTAAGCTTCCGGCACTGCGTCGCTTTAACTGACAATTGCGCGGTCGTGCGACGTAGCTCCCAAACAAAATTGGCGTCCTTTTTTTCCCACAAATAGAGCTTTCTTTTGGTGGTATTTGATCACCTCTGCGGTTTTTATTTTTTGCGCTATAAACAAAAATAGAGCGTCAATTTTGAAAAAAATTCAATATTTTTTACTTTTTGCTATAATAAATAACCCCAAAAATATATAAAAAAAATATTTTTTTCCTCAGTTTAGGCCGATACGTATTCTTCTACATATTTTTGGTAAAAAAAAATAAAAAAAAATTAGTGTTTATCGATTGGTTTGTGCAAAATTTATAGGCCCAGATTCACGTACATCGGCGCAATATCGATCCGGCGTAGCGCACCGCGATTACGTTAGACGTGCGCAATCAAGCCGCGTAATCCCGCGATTCACGTAGCTTTTGCGCAAGAAATTGCGCAAGCGTAATGTTTTTTCCGGAGGCGTAAGGAGGAGTAATACAAATTGGGTGGGACGTGGGCGTGTTACATTGAAATGAGCCGTGACCCCATGCAAATGAAGGGCCGGCCGACTCGCGCATGCGCGCGTGAAGGAAACCATGTCAGCTCCGTTGTGCGCATGCTCACAACTCGGGAGCGGCGCAATCAGTGAAATTGGAAGTGGACTAGGGCAATGTTGTGAACTACGCAGACAGCATAAATAGACACACACAAACGCCCTTCCATTGCAAAAGTACATCCCTTTGTGTCCCTTCCCATTGAACCAAGTGCTTTTGCTCTGTTGTTCGTTAGAGTGTGTTTTGTACAGTAGTTGTGAGATTAGTGTTCTGTGTGATCTAGTGCTTGTTGGTAGTTTTGTGAAAGTGTATTTTGATAAGTGTTTGAGACTGTTTGTTTGATTGATATATTTCTGAGCGTTTGTTTTCTTGCTTTATTTTTTCATCTTATTTTTTTGTGTCTGTTTCTTGCTGAGTGCTAGTGTGATTTTTGGCTGTTCTTTTTCTCTTTGTGTGTGTTCTTGTCTGATTGGTTGTGCTTGTATTTTTGACAGATTTTTGGTGACTGCTAGTGAGTTTGTTTGGAAGTATGACTGAGAGAAAAAGAAAGCTGAATTTTACAGTGGGGGAAAAAAGAATTCTTGCCCGGGCCATTACCGACTATGGGCGTTTTCTCCACGGCCCGCAGAGTGCCACCACCACCCCGGCCAGGAGGAGGGAGATCTTGGATAGGATCACGGAGCAGGTCAATTCATCGGGGGAGGGGGAGACACGGACCCGCTCTGGGATAGAAAAGAAAATAAATGACCTCCGGCGTGAGGTGAAAAAAAAACTGGCCGCAATAAATGCCCATGCCAGGGGCACAGGAGGGGGCCCACCATGCCGGGTTAGATTTACAGCGACGGAGCGTGTGGTGGCCCTGACCTTTCACCGGCATGAAGTGGAGGGCCTGCCAGGCTTTGACACAAGTCCGGTCCCCGCGGTGCCAGGTAAGGTTTTTAGTTCTCTCAGGTGTGTAGCATGTGTGGGGGAGGGGGTGAAAGGGAATATGTGGCAAGTGTGTGGATCCTCCAACCTGTGAATGCTTTGTGTCATCCACAGATGTGCAGGAGGGTGCAGGGCCATCTGGACTTACCGCTCCAACCCCAGGACAGCAGCCTAATGAGGCCCCCCCAACATGGCCAGAGTCCACAGAGGAGGAACAAGAGGAGGGGGATGATCATGAGGAGGACGATAATGAGGAGGAGGAGAATCATGAGGAGGAGGAGTCCATGGAAGGCACTGGCCGTTTGGTTGCTGCGGACTCTTCCCCTCTGGCTGCAAGAAGCCTGCCCTCCCTAAGGGTGAGCCCCCCCCCCTCCTCCCCCAACATGGCTCCCCTCACAAGGGCCTCCCCTTCTCCCCGGCCACAACCATCAGCTGGAGCCAGGAGGTCAGCCCAGAGCACCAGGGGAGCGCCCAATCTCCTGCCCGCCTGTCTGAGAAGGAACCTGGCCACCCAGACCCGCCTTCTGAGACAGCTCTGCCAGACTATGGGGCGGGTGGATCAGAGCCTGTCCTCCATGAACGAGAGCCTGGGTAACCTGGACTCCCATTCCCGGGCCTCCACAACCTGCCTAAATGTCCTGCAAACTACAGCAGCAGGCGTTGGGCAGGATGTGAGGGCCCTTACCCAGGCTATCCAGGGCAACACGGCAACACTTGGTGCTGCCCTGGACAGAATAGCCGTGGCCTTGGAGGGCAGGCCGCCAGGTGGGCAGATCTCAGGGGCTGCTCCTCCTTCCCCGGCTTTTCCCCTCCCCCATGCATCTCCCCTGAGGGGCCGGGGCCGTGGCCGGGGGCGCCCCAGGCGTGGCTCACGCAGAGGGCATTAATTTTTTTTTCCCCCCTTTTTTTGGTTTGAATGCTTTTTTTTTTTTGGTCCTCTGCATTTTTTTTTTTTGTTCTGTTTTTTTTTTTTCTATGCATTGTTTTTTTTCTATGCATTTTTTTTTTGGTTTTGATGTCATTTTTGGCATATTTTGGGTTGTGAATGATGTTTGAATGTGGGGGTGACATTCCTGCTGGAAAAAGGGTGTCATCCTCAATTTGGGTGGAGAAGGGTTCCCCAGGACCAGGGAGAAGTGATTCCCAGGTCCGTGTGAATGGTGTATGAATGTACAGTGACATAATTGGAGCCTTGACGTGGCGTTACTGCTCACCAGTCTTGCATGGCGGACTGGTGCCAATCCAATTTGATGAGGATGTGGGGTGTCTGTGCTAGGGACCACAGTGGTGTGCATGCATGCCTTCTCATTGTGCCATGATTAATGTGTGTGTTTAACGTGCAAAGATGCATAATGTGAGCTGGCATGAGATGGGGTCATGAGATGGGGTACCAGTGCATATGCAGAATCACCTTGAAGGGAAAAGACAGGAGGATGTTAGTCATGCATGTGCCACTTGTGAGGTGTGCATCACGGGAGGGGATAGTCATGCCTGACTCCCATGTCACTCAACAACCAGCCAGCTGTCCCCATACATGTTCTGTTGGAAATCTGTGGGGATGGGGCTCTGATTGTATATGTAGCTGTCATGGGTGGTGCCATGTGTTGGGCTGCTGATGTCCTCCTGCAAGGTTGTGGTAATTCCATGATGGCATGAGGGGTGAATCTGAAGATGCGAGACACCTCAGAATCTCTCATGCCAAAGATGTCTATGCGTGTGTGATATATCAAGTGAAGAGTGAGGGGCTTGTATCAGATAAGAATATTTGTATTAGATTAGATTAAATTGTAAATTGTAAATTTTATATAAGCAAAAAAAAAAAAAAAACATCTCCCGTGCCCTCCTTAGTGCCATCCTCCGTGCCCTCATCCTTCTTTGTTCATCTAAAGTCAGTAGTATAGCTATGCGCGACGATGCCCCTGGCATGTTGGCATACAGATTGTTGGGCAACACGTGTGACTGCTGAACTCCTCACTAACAGTGTTGCTTTATCTGACAATTAGACTTTTTTTCAAAATTTAGACCAGCTTTTAGGTCCTCTAACTTTAGACAGAACATTTTGCAGTTGCGCACATCGCGTAGCCTGCGCAGCAACTGCGTTTTTTTGTGAATCCCCGTAACTCCCTCATTAGCATATTTGAATAGCAAATCAATGGTGTGTCTAGCGCAGTTTTGCGCGAAGGGAAGCGAATGTCTAATTCTATTACGCCGGACCAAAAAACGTAGATTTCTGGCGTATATTGTTTTGTGAATCGCGTCCAACTATACGCACGCGCACATTTAGACTTACGCACGCGCAACAGCAGTTGCGCAGGCGTAATCGCTCTGTGAATCTGGGCCATAGTGTTTACAAAATAGGGGATAGTTTATGGCATTTTTTTTTTACTATTAATGGCGGCGATCTGCGATTTTTTTATTGGGACTGCGACGTTATGGCGGATACTTCGGACACTTTTGTGAAATTTTTGGGACCATTTACATTTATACAGTGAACAATGCTATAAATATGCATGTATAATTGTGACTGGAAGTGAAGGGGTTAACCACTAGGGGGCAGGGAAGGGGTTAAATGTGTGTCCTATGAGTGTTCTAACTGTAGGGGGAGGGGGGGTGACTGGGGGAGGTGACCGATTGTGTCCCTATGTACAAGGGACACAACCGCTCTCCTCTCTCCCTGACAGGGACGTGCAGCTCTGTGTTTACCCCGCTCAGTTACTGAGCAATCGCGCCCGCCCGCGGCTTTAAAAAGACATCACGTCATATGACGTGATGTCAGAACAATGGAGTCCTCCGCCCGCCGTCATTTGACGGTGGGCAGAGGACAAGTGGTTAAAGTGATTGTAAACCTTGGACATGAAATATGAACAAAGCATACCCATATATAGTGTGTACTTGTCTTAGTTAAGAGCACTAAGTGTCACTTCTGTCTGCTGCTTCATTTCTCTGCTATCAGCATAAATCACATCTGACAAGTTTTTCTGACACAAAGAGAAAAAAAGGCGACAGGGAGGGAGCTTTAGCTGATTGACAGCCTCAGCTCTGTACCTGTGTATCTTGTGTAGGGGTCCATATCCTCCAATCAACTCTCCTCACTGAGCTCTGCAGAGTGTCATTTCAGCTTGTCGCCCCCTTTTTTCTGAACTATCGGACAAGCTTTATAAATTATGTTAAATTATGTTATTTTAATGGATGTATAGAAGAGAAGACTGCAGATAAACAGGCACAATTTACAGTATGTAGGAGGATTTGTTGCTTCTCTGTGTATCACCTGGGCTACTCATTTTACTGGATATATGTAAGGATTCTATATTGAATGTTGCTGTGATTAGCTGAAGGCAACAGAGTGATAGTGTATGTCTGGAGCGGAATCAGTCTGCCTTCTCCTCTCCGTCCTCCGGAACATGGACTACTAATCTCCACCGAACACCCGTCCGAGCAGCTGATCAGGACAACGTTTTTTTCATTTAACTTTGAGCAATATCAATTGCTGTATGGCTTGAAGAGATTGTGGAACGTAATAAGGATCCACCGAGGAAGGATTCGAGAGATCTACAAGGAGTCCAGCTGAAGCATAGATTTGATATTCACGCCTATCAGATCTACCGCTGTAAGGCGAGTTGAATCCATCCTGTCCGGTAAGAGTACCCATCTTTTTCTAATTCCTCCTGGATGGTGAAGACACTCCTGGGTGTTCTGTGTTTCAATATATTCAGTTTCCACTTCAGATTGAGAGACTGTTGGAATAGCAAGAGTTTACTTAGTGTTTCCCTTCATAGGGCGTCACAGAATATTAATTGTGGAAGGAGATAGTTTTTATTACTTTCTCTGACCACAGTAAAAGGGCTATACTTTATATTTATTATGTCTGTTACTGGACAGGACATTTTTAAAGTTGAACTCTAGCTTACAAAAATAAACAACACCCTAATAACAAAAATAAAAAGGCAGCTTTTGCTGCAATACTCACCTTTATTACTGAGATACCCTCTATCAGTAATTATTTTTTGCCTCTGGATGTCAGTAGTCTTTCAAGTCAACTGATGGTCATTTGACACTTCTTCATATGCCATCAATACTTGCAGATTGCAGCATGTGCTTCCCAATCCTTCCCAATTTCACTGTCGAGGGACTGTCCCTGCCATTCACTGTCGGGTGCAGCCACCGCCATTCCTGGTAAGGGAACCTGGCAGTGCAGTTTTGGCATTACAGCCGGTGCCACCACCTTTTGGCACCATATATGGCATGCCCACTTTATTTCAATATGCTCCCTTCACATCAAAGGGCACCCCTTTGCATCAAAGGCCACCCCTTCACATCAGAGTACTCCTATTACACCAGGTTCAACACTCTTAACATTTTTTATAACATCAAAGTCCCCCATTACATCAGAGTCCTCTCCCTCATATTAGAGCCCCTATTCCTATTGAGTCCCTTTCTTCACATTAGCATCCCACTTCATATTAAAGTGCCCCTTCCAAGTATAATTTGCCCACTACACCAGAGTTCCCCCACATACCAAAGGCTGTCCTTTACAATAGAGCCCCCCATCATATCTGAGTCTCCACCTTCATATCAGTGTCCCCTCCATCACATCAAAGCCCCCCTCTTCACAATGGAGTCATCGGTCTCCTTCTCACAAATAGATCTTTATTTATAAATCTTCACTGCTCCTTCGGCATCATGGCAGGAGTTCTGGAGAGTATTAGGACTTCTGTTCTCTTCTGAATGCCCTCAATGGATCAGCGTCATCCATTTCCATGATGGTGCTGCCATTAGCACCAGAGCAACAAATTACACCGTACTTCTATTCTATTTACTCCCCCCGCTCTATGGAGATAAATTATATGGAGCATTAAGGGCAAGGCACAGGTGTTCCTAAGGCAAATATCTAGGAAGAATCTTCATCTTTATTAAATTTATACGGCCTAGTAGTGACATGCCTTTAATTTTTTTCCTAAACTCCTGTACTACTGGATCCAAATTCAACCTTCGAAAATCTTCCACCTGTCGAGATATTATTATACCAAGGTGCTTAAATTCTAATACCCATTCTAGTGGTGCATTTGGAGCAATGGTATCCTGTGCTCCCTAATCAATGGGAAACAACAGAGTTTACCCCAATTTACTTTAAGCCCTATGAATACTGAAAATCTATCTAATAATTCTAAGGCTCCCTCCAGAGATGGACCAGTGTCTCTCAAGAATAATAAAAAATATCATCAGCATACAGGGCTGCCCTCTCTTCCAGCCTCCCCACTCGGAGTCCTTGAATATTTGGCGAAGCCTCTGCACTGGCTCTATTACATTGTTGCAAAGTGCTATTTCTTCAGTATTGTCACATGAAAAGATATAATAAAATATTTACAAAAATGTGAGGGGTGTACTTATTTTTGTGAGATACTGTATATATATATATATATATATATATACAGTGCAGAAAATAAGTATTTGAACACCCTGCTATTTTGCAAGTTCTCCCACTTGGAAATCATGGAGGGGTCTGAAATTGTCATCGTAGGTGCATGTCCACTGTGAGAGACATAATCCCCAAAAAAAATTCCAGAAATCACAATTTATGATTTTTTAACTATTTATTTGTATGATACAGCTGCAAAGAAGTATTTGAACACCTGTCTATTAGCTAGAATTCTGACCCTCAAAGACCTGTTAGTCTGCCTTTAAAATGTCCACCTCCACTCCATTTATTATCCTAAATTAGATGCACCTGTTTGAGGTCATTAGATGCATAAAGACACCTGTCCACCCCATACAATCAGTAAGAATCCAACTACTAACATGGCCAAGACCAAAGAGCTATCCAAAGACACTAGAGACAAAATTGTACACCTCCACAAGGCTGGAAAGGGCTACGGGGAAATTGCCAAGCAGCTTGGTGAAAAAAGGTCCACTGTTGGAGCAATCATTAGAAAATGGAAGAAGCTAAACATGACTGTCAATCTCCCTCGGACTGGGGCTCCATGCAAAATCTCACCTCGTGGGGTCTCAATGATCCTAAGAAAGGTGAGAAATCAGCCCAGGACTACACGGGAGGAGCTCGTCAATGACCTGAAAAGAGCTGGGACCACTGTTTCCAAGGTTACTGTTGGTAATACACTAAGACGTCATGATTTGAAATCATGCATGGCACGGAAGGTTCCCCTGCTTAAACCAGCACATGTCAAGGCCCGTCTTAAGTTTGCCAATGACCATTTGGATGATCCAGAGGAGTCATGGGAGAAAGTCATGTGGTCAGATGAGACCAAAATAGAACTTTTTGGTCATAATTCCACTAACCGTGTTTGGAGGAAGAAGAATGATGAGTACCATCCCAAGAACACCATCCCTACTGTGAAGCATGGGGGTGGTAGCATCATGCTTTGGGGGTGTTTTCCTGCACATGGGACAGGGCGACTGCACTGTATTAAGGAGAGGATGAGCGGGGCCATGTATTGCGAGATTTTGGGCAACAACCTCCTTCCACTCAGTTAGAGCATTGAAGATGGGTCGAGGCTGGGTCTTCCAACATGACAATGACCCGAAGCACACAGCCAGGATAACCAAGGAGTGGCTCTGTAAGAAGCATATCAAGGTTCTGGCGTGGCCTAGCCAGTCTCCAGACCTAAACCCAATAGAGAATCTTTGGAGGGAGCTCAAACTCTGTGTTTCTCAGCGACAGCCCAGAAACCTGACTGATCTAGAGAAGATCTGTGTGGAGGAGTGGGCCAAAATCCCTCCTCCAGTGTGTGCAAACCTGGTGAAAACTACAAGAAATGTTTGACCTCTGTAATTGCAAACAAAGACTACTGTACCAAATATTAACATTGATTTTCTCAGGTGTTCAAATACTTCTTTGCAGCTGTATCATACAAATAAATAGTTAAAAAAATCATACATTGTGATTTCTGGAATTTTTTCTTTTGATTATATCTCTCACAGTGGACATGCACCTACGATGACAATTTCAGACCCCTCCATGATTTCCAAGTGGGAGAACTTGCAAAATAGCAGGGTGTTCAAATACTTATTTTCTGCACTGTATATATATATATATATATATATATATATATATATATATATATATATATATTATTATATATAAATATATATACCGTATTTATCGGCGTATATCGCGCACTTTTTTGCCCTGAAAATCAGGGCAAAATCGTGGGTGCGCGATATACGCCGATACCCGCTTTCCCGCGCCAAATTTTGAATACTGCGCCGACATATACCGAGCGCAGTACACTCGGGTATATTCGGCCAGTCTCGGCTTCTTCCGCGGTCACGTCCTGGACGTACAGGACGTGAGCGCGAAAGTTGCCGAGCCTGCCCGAGTGTACTGCGCTCAGTATATGCTGGCGCAGTATTCAAAACTCGGCGCGGGAAACGAGCGGGGAGGACACGAGGACGCCGCGAGGACGCCGGACCCGCCGAAGAGGACGCCGGACCCGCCGAAGAGGACTCCGGACCCGCCGAAGAGGACACCGGACCCGCCGAAGAAGACACCGGACCCGCCGAAGAGGACACCGGACCCGCCGCAGAAGGACGCCGAACCCGACGAGGCCGCCGATGGACGCCGCGCAAGACACCAAAACTGTAAGTACAAAATAACTTTTTTTCCACAGGATTGTGGGGCACTTTGGGGGTGCGCGGTATACGCGGGAGCGCGTTATACCGCAATAAATATGGTGTATATATATATATATATATATATATATATAATATGATAATTGTTTGCCTTTTTGTCCTTTCATGTACTGTCCCCATCTAGTGTACTTTACTGGCTAAAGAAGTCTCTACCTAACCAAATATATTAAGATTGACATAATTTTAGGGAATTAAACAACAGTCCCAGAAGATCCAGTCCACCGCCGTCCCATAACAGGCCTAAATGTACTCTCAAAGGTAATGGAAAAAGTAGTGGTACAACAGCTGCAACAACATCTAGATACCCACAACCTACTTGATCCATTTCAATCGGGTTTCCTTCCCGGACAAGGGAAGGAAACCGCATTGCTCAAAATATGGGACGACACTCTCGAGGCCGCAGACGAAGGAGAATCTTGTCTTCTGGTTCTGTTGGACCTAAGCGCAGCTTTGGACACTGTAGACCACAAATTATTATTGACACGGCTAGCTGAAGTAGCCAGAGTCGCAGAAGGCGATTTATCCTGGTTCTCCTCTTTTTTGGAAAACCGATCGCAAACAGTGAAGTTAGGACCTTTCACTTCTGAGAAACGCACAGTATCATGCGGAGTCCCTCAAGGATCGCCGCTGTCACGGATGCTGTTTAACATCTATCTTCGTCCTCTTTTTGAGATTATCAGCAGCCAAAAACTGCTTTACCACTCATATGCAGACGACACGCAACTGTATTTCCGCATTGGCAACAAAAAGGATCACCACCTCAAACTAGAGACATGCCTCTCTTTGATAGAGGACTGGATGACAAAGAGTTATCGTAAACTCAACGGAGCGAAAACAGAACTTCTCCTGTTTCACGCCAAGCGGAGGAATCAACCTGCAACAACCTGGACCCCCCCGCCCATTCTGGGCAAAATCATCTCCCCTAGCGCCAAAGTCAAAAGTCTAGGGGTCACATTTGACTCCTATATGACAATTGACGCACAAATAGGGTCAGTAGTCAGCGGATCTCACCATCTGCTGCACCCACTACGCAGACTTACTCCTTTCATCCCGAAAGAAGACATAACGGTCGTGGTGGGAGCAATTGTTAACTCCAGACTGGACTATTCAAATGCCCTTTACCTCGGACTCCCCAAGTACCAAATGGCTCGTCTGCAGGTCGTTCAAAACACGGCCGCCAGACTTGTGACGGGGAAAAAACCCTGGGAATCAATCTCACCTTCACTGAGAGCCCTTCACTGGCTGCCAGTAAAAGACAGAATAACTTTTAAAGCACTCTGTCTAACGCATAGATGTATCCATGGGAATTCTCCCCATTATCTATGCGAAAAAATAAAAGCTCATAATCCCAATCGCGTTCTGCGATCCACCAATCAAAACCTGCTCCAGATTCCAAAAGCCAGATACAAGTCCAAAGGAGAAAGAAGATTTGCGATCCAAGGTCCCAGACTATGGAATGCTTTACCAACCAGCATTCGGTTGGAGGAGAATCACTTAGCGTTCAGGAGAAAGATCAAGACTCATCTCTTTTGATATCAAAGGAGACAGGAACAACAAGCGCTATATAAGTTTTCACTCATTCATTCATTCATACGATAGATAGATAGATAGATAGATAGATAGATAGATAGATAGATAGATAGATAGATAGATAGATAGATAGATAGATAGATAGATAGATAGATAGATAGATAGATAGATAGATAGATAGATAGATAGATTTGACACCAGGGATGGGTTCTAGATCAGTGGTTCTCAACCTTTTTAGTGCCGTGACCGCTTGATAAACTTTCCCAAGTTGCGGGGACCGTTACAGTTAAATTTATGTAGCGTGGGTTTTCAGCACCTAAGGCCAGACAAGTAATTTGCGCCCCTAGCCTACGGACATTTAGGGATCCCTAAGTCCCCTACACTCGTACAGTATTAAAACCCCTTCTGGTACCTTGTAGGATGTACCACTCTCTCTGTTTTCCTTTCTTTCACTTTTATCTCTCTATCTTAATTTCTTTCCCCCCCCCCCCACCGCTCTCTCTAGTCATCTTTCCTGTTCTTTCTCTTATTCTTTCTCTCCCTTTTTTCTTTGTTCCTCTCCCTTCCATGTATTCTCTACTTGTATTCCTTCTCTTACCCCTTGGGGGGAGGAAGGGGTGCTGATGAGTAGTGTTGAGCGGAATACGCCATATTCGATTTCGCAATATTGTGCGAATATATAGAAGAATATTCGCGAATATTGGACTGGGACTGGGTCCTTAGGGTCTAGGGTGGGTTTCTACAGGATTATGCCCTCTTTCAACTGTGAGGGCACTATGCCTTCCCTGAAAGATTGGTTAATAAGCTGCGTGATAGGAGGTGCCAGGATGTCGGCGCATTCCTTCAGCAGTTTAGTGGGGATGATATCATTTGGCGCTGTGCCATTACGCAAAGTACCAATGATATTTTTGTGGCGTCGATGGTGATGGACTCCAGGGTGAACTTACCTGATTGTGGTGAATTACTGTGGGTATTGTGTGAAAAATTGCAGGGGGGGCTGAGGGGGGAATGGTTTTGCTGAATGCTTTCACAGATTCCCTCGATTTTATTAATGAAGTAATCCGATAATTCATTGCAAAATTCTTGGGTATCCGAATTGGGGGCTTCAAGACATCCTGTATTCATGGTCTGAGTGACCATCTTGAAGAGTTTGCGGGGGCGGTTTAGGGCGCTGTTGATAGCCTCGGAAAAATAATTTTTCTTGGCTTGGAAGATTTCTTTATGGTATTTTCTGGTTATTGTCTTGTAGGTGGAGAGGTTTAACTCTGAAGAACTTCTTTTCCAGGCGGCTTCTGCCCTTCTGCGCTATTGCTTCAGTAACGCCAGTTGGTTGTTGAACCAGCTGGAGTTGTTTTTCCGGATGCAGGTTTTACGTTTCGGCGCTACTAAGTCAGCTGACTGTAATAGGGCTGTGTTTATGGCATCCAGTGTTTCTACGGCCGTTTGATGCGGCTGAATTGTTTGTATTTTTTTCCTTAACGTGGTTTTGAAGAGATCCGAATGGAGCTTTTTCTGACATCTAGTCCAGTGTGTTGTCACTGGTTTTGATGTTTTTGTTAAGGGGGGGATATTGGAAATAATGAATTTAATTGCATAGTGATCTGTTCATGGCAACGGTTCATTTTCCAGAATTTTTATTTCCAGATTTTGTCTGAAAATAAGATCGAGTGTGTCACCTGAAGCATGTGTGGGCCCACATAGTAGTTGTTGTAGCCCTAATCCTTCCATGTGGTCAATACAGGCGTTGGCAACGGGGTTTTGTGAGGAGTTGGCCCAGAGATTAAAGTCCCCGAGCAGCAAAAGGTGTTTACTGTTAAGGGTATAAGTGGAGATAAACTCCATCAATGATGGTAGCAGCTGCGATTTTGGGCCAGGTGGTCTATAGCAGAGTAAAATACGGACGGTCTCCTGGGAGTTTACTTGCAGTTGCAGAGTAAGGGTTTCCATGAATGGAAGAGGGTTTTGAAGGACTGGTTTAGTGATCGCAAGGTGAGTCTTATGGATCACCGCCAGGCCTCCGCCTCTTTGCCCTATTCTGTTTTCCGTTATAAAACGGTAGTGTTCTGGCACCAATTCTTCTAGAATGGTGTTACAGTCCGCTGGGAGCCAGCTTTCTGTAATAAAGAGGCAGTCTAAATCGTATTGTAGGATGAAATCATGGAATTCTAGTCAGTGTTTTACTGCCGATATAGTATTGATCAAAGCACATGATATGTGCTTAGGCTGGGGTAAATGTCTGCGATTTTTGATAGTCGATCGTCGATCGCTTCACAATAGTCGCTCAATTCTTAGGACTTTTTTGGTGATGGCTGGCAATATTGCGACAAATCGCCTCAGATCCCAGATGGTTTCCGCAGAATATTGCAGATTAACCATGGTCGCCAAACACCAGGTGGGAGGGGGGGTATTCAAGGATTCGCTGAATCCTCTCTCTTGGCTTGGTCCAGAGGAAGGCAAAAAAAACCCTGGCAGCGCTAGGTCAATATGCTGCGGCAGGGCAAAAAATTCCTTCCTGACCCCTTGAGAGGCGATCGGACGAACCCTGGATCAAGTACTGATAGTATTGGGAAGGGGGAGAGTGGGGCTGGGTGTAGCAAGATGGCTGACAATCCCGCAGCAGGATCCAGGATGCGGGCTGTGATCCTAAGTGGATCTGTGCTGCTGGGGAAGACTGGGACGATGGTCGGGGAGAGGAGGTGCTCTTCTGGGGTAGGGGGGGCTTGCTGGGCAGTTTAGGCGGTTTAGTGGTGATTGCGGGGGGTGTGGAGCGGCGCACCGCTAGGCCGCGGGTGAAGCCGCGGCCTTTCTTAGTTCGCGGCTGCCGCGATTGTGACCGGCCGGCGCGGTTGTGCGGAAAAAAAACGCCCAGAAGCAGCGGAAATTGAGGAGAGAGGTGGTGGAAGGATGCCTTGTGTAGGGATGGTGGTATAAGGGTACAGAAGAGGGGGTACAGAGCGCAAGGGCCGCTGCCGTGGCTTGTCCTGAAAAGGACGACTGCCAATGGTGTTCAAGGGGGTGGAAGAAATGCCCAGTGCCCTGTGTCAGGGGCTTACCTTGAGGCTCCGGTGATTCCTGAAAGGAAGGGAGAACCAGTGGAGGTGGATCATGGGTCAGAGCAAGTCTGACAGCAGAGGCTGGGGGAGAAAAGCCCTGCCTGTCTGGCTCCAGGAGCCGTACGTCCTACTGCTAGGAACGCACGCCGATTACTACTGGAGCTCAGTTCTAGCCCTGGGGAGGAGTCACTCTTTCAGACTCAATCCTAGAGTCCGCGTACACACGATCAAATCTATCCGTCTCAGCAGACAGATTCGATTGCGTGTACGGGCGAGCAGACGGATTTGTCCAGCAGACAGATTTTAAAGCCTGCTTTAAAATCTGTCTGCTGGAACCCGTCGGACCGATATGTCTGCTGGTTAGTACGCTAACCATCAGACATATCTGCCCGCACATGCGTCGAATGGGTTCGACGCATGCGCGGAAGTGTTTTACTTCCTGGTGTGGTGACGTGGCGGCGTCAACGTCACCGCGCTGTTTGCCGGCGGGGATTTTGGTTTGATCGTGTGTACAGCGATCAAACCAAAACAGCCAGCAGACAAATCTGATCAAATCGGTCTGTCAGACCGATTTGAACAGATTCATTTGCTCGTGTGTACGGGGCCTAAGGCCGCGTACACACGGGGAGACATGTCCGCTGAAACATGTCTGACGGAACGTTTCAAAATCCCCTCGGACTGAGGACGCGGTGACGTTGATGCCGCCACGTCACCACTCCAGGAAGTAAAATACTTCCACGCATGCGTCAAATCCATTCGACGCATGCGGGAGATTTATGTCCGCTGGTTAGGCGTACTAACCAGCGGACATGTCCGACGGACAGGTTTCCAGCGGACAAATTTCAAAGCATGCTTTGAAATTTGTCCGCTGGAGAAACCTGTCCTCGAGGTCGTACACACGATCGGATATGTCCGCTGAAACTGGTCGGCTGACCAGTTTCAGCAGACATGTTCGATCGTGTGTACGTGGCCTTAGGGGCCTGGGGGTCCCCAGGGGCCCGGATGGCAACCCCCTTTAAAAAAAAAATAATACTTTTTTTTTAGGGGTCCGGAGGTCCCCAGGGGCCCAAATGGCAACCCCCCTTTTTTAATTTATTTTTTTATAAAAAAAATATTTTTTTTTAATATATTTTTATTTTATTTTTTATTAAAGGGCCATTTTTTTTTTTTAGGGGTCCAGAGGTTCCCAGGGGCCTGGAGATCCCCAGGGCCCTGGATGACAACCCCCCTTTTTAAATAAATATTTTTTTTTTATAACTTTTTTAATATTATATATATATATATATATATATATATATATATATATTATTGTTATTATTATTATTTTTTCTAATATATATATATATATATATATATATATATATATATTTATTTATTTTTATAAATGTTTTTTTTATATATATTTTTTTATTATTAAAGGTCCCAGAGGTCCCCAGGGCCCCAGATGGCAACCCCCCTTTTTTTTAAAAATAGAGATTTTTATATATTTTGTCTTTCTTTTTTCTTTTTATTAAAGGGCCCAGAGGTCCCCAGGGCCTGGATGGTTACCCCCCTTTTTTTATATATATTTTTCTGTATTTCTTTTTTTGTAAAGGCCCCCCCTGCTTCTCTATTTGCGGCAGCCCCCCCCCCCCACTTCTCAATTTTAGCACCCCCCCCCTATCTATCCATTCATCCATCTATCCATCCATCATCCATCTATCCATCCATGCATCTTTATATAAACACATACACACACACATACACATGGTATATATATATATATATATATATATATATATATATATATATATATATATATACACACACACAATACAGACCAAAAGTTTGGACACACCTTCTCATTCAAAGAGTTTTCTTTATTTTCATGACTATGAAAATTGTAGAGTCACACTGGAGGCATCAAAACTATGAATTATATACATAACAAAAAAGTGTGAAAAAACTCAAAATATGTCATATTCTAGGTTCTTCAAAGTAGCCACCTTTTTCTTTGATTACTGCTTTGCACACTCTTGGCATTCTCTTGGTGAGCTTCAAGAGGTAGTCACCTGAAATGGTCTTCCAACAGTCTTGAAGGAGTTCCCAGAGATGCTTAGCACTTGTTGGCCTTTTTGGCTTCACTGTGCGGTCCAGCTCACCCCAAACCATCTCGATTGGGTTCAGGTCCGGTGACTGTGGAGGCCAGGTCATCTGTCGCAGGACCCCATCACTCTCCTTCTTGGTCAAATAGGCCTTACACAGCCTGAAGGTGTGTTTGGGGTCATTGTCCTGTTGAAAAATAAATGATGGCCCAACTAAACGCAAACCGGATGGAATAGTAGCCATGCTGGTTCAGTATGCCTTCAATTTTGAATAAATCCCCAATAGTGTCACCAGCAAAGCACCCCCACACCATCACACCTCCTCCTCCATGCTTCACGGTGGGAACCAGGCATGTAGAGTCCATCCATTCACCTTTTCTGTATCGCACAAAGACACAGTGGTTGGAACCAAAGATCTCAAGTTTGGACTCATCAGACCAAAGCACAGATTTCCACTGGTCTAATGTCCATTCCTTGTGTTCTTTAGCCCAAACAAGTCTCTTCTGCTTGTTGCCTTTCTTTAGCAGTGGTTTCCTAGCAGATATTCTACCATGAAGGCCTGATTCACACAGTCTCCTCTTAACAGTTGTTCTAGAGATATGTCTGCTGCAAAAGGTGGCTACTTTGAAGAACCTAGAATATGACATATATTTTCAGTTGTTTCACACTTTTTTGTTATGTATATAATTCCACATGTGTTAATTCATAGTTTTGATGCCTCCAGTGTGACTCTACAATTTTCATAGTCATGAAAATAAAGAAAGCTCTTTGAATGAGAAGGTGTGTCCAAACTTTTGGTCTGTACTAGGGTTGTCCCAATGCCTCTTTTTTAGGACCGAGTACAAGTACCGATACTTTTTTTCATGTACTCGCCGATACAGAATACCGATACTTTTTTTAAATGAGTCCCCAAATGCAGCCATGTCCCCCCACATATTGCAGCCATGTCCCGCAAAAATATTCAGCCCTGTCCCCCCACATATATTCAGCCCTGTCCCCCCACATATAATGCAGCCATCTCCCCCACAAATGCAGCCATCTCCCCCACAAATGCAGCCATCTCCCCCACAAATGCAGCCATGTCCCCCAGAGAGAGGCAGCGTGTAATGCCTGTATGTGTGTATAATCCATTCCTCAGACAGCGGCCATCCAGTGTACAAAGCCGCGCCTCCTCCTCTGTGGGATAGAGAGGCAGCGCCAGCGTGTAATGCCTGTGTACCTGTATTATCCTCCGACGGCAGCCATCCTGTGTTAAAAAGCCATGCCTCCTCCTCCTCCTCGTCTGTGATAGGGGAACACTCCCAGCAAGTGAGTCAGTGTTCTGCCTATCACGGACACCCTCTCATCCTCATCCCATGGACGAGGATGAGAGGATGTCCGTGTAAGGCAGAACACTGACTCACCTGCTGGGAGTGTTCCCCTATCACAGAAGAGGAGGAGGCGCGTCTTTGTACACTGGATGGCTGCCGTCTGAGGATTATACGCCGTGCATACAGGCATTACATGCTGTCTCTCTCTCCCCAAGGTATGCCGTCTGATGCAGCGTGTAATGCACACAGGGACACAGGCTGCCTCTCTCTCACTGGTATGCTCAGCTGTCTGAGCATTACACGCTGCATCGCTCTCCCCCAAGTATTCTATTTAGGCATCGGGAGTATTTGCGCGAGTACAAGTACTCCCGCAAATACTCGGCATCGGTCCCGATACCGATACTAGTATCGGTATCGGGACAACCCTAGTCTGTACTGTATATATATATATATATATGTATATATATATATATATATAATTTATTTTAAAATGTGTATTTATACTTACAGATTTATTGTGCTTAACAAAGGCACTATTTTGTAATACAGAGAAAAGCTTGGCTGGGTTTGTTTGTGCGCCTCAGGCCCCTCTCCAAATGTAAATGGCAAAGTAAACAGCCTTTATGTCAATGGAATAGACAGGTAAGCAGAAGCATGCAAATTTAATGATGTCCAGAAACTACAATAATCAAACACTGGAGCAACTGACAACAGAAAACAATTACATTCAAGCAAATAAAAGTGAATTCTTTCCTTGCAGATGCTAATAAAACTTACTAAGTCACAAAGTTGAATCATTAGACAGTCAAGTGTTAAAAGTCACACAAAGTTTTCAGTTTCAAATCGAAGTTAATTGGTTTCTGCATTGTATGAGCATAAGGGACAGAACATATTCACCACTCTCTCTGAATACATATGTTCCATTAAATGCCAGGGGGAAAATGTATTCAATCTGCCACAATGTTGTTAGAAGTTGTAAAAAAAAGGAAAGAACATAAACCTCTGCTGTGTTAGCTAGATCTATAAACATAAAGCTAAAAGTTATATGCCGAAAGGAGAAACAACTACAAGTCTGGTAAAACTCAGAACAAATATTTTTTATTTTTTTTTACATTTTTTTTTTAATTGAAGTTTATAGTGGTATACGAAACTAGCCCACAGAGGGGCCGAACATTTGCCCACGCAGGGGCAGTACCTCTGTTGTAACAACATGCCGCAACAGGGCACAACACACATCTTAAACATCCTAACTTAACTTATACTATGGCCCCAATGTGGGGAGAGGGAAATTTCAGGAAAATCTGTGCTCAAATTGGTACCGACAGAAGAGTGCAGCATGAGAATAGTTGGGTCAATAGCTAACAAACTGCAGACATATTATTAATCTAGGCCAGTGGTTCTTAACCTTGTTGGAGGTACTGAACCCCACCAGTTCCATATGCGCATTCACCAAACCCTTCTTAATTGGAAAAATGCCCACACTGGCGGCAATTGATGGCACAGTGGCTGTGTGTGTTGCACAGTGGCTGTGTGTGATGGCACAGTGGCTGCGTTTGATGGGCACAGTGGCTGCGTTTGATGGGCACAGTGGCTGCGTTTGATGGGGCAAACTGGCAGCACACCGGTGGCAATTGATGGGCACACTGGCAGCAATTGATGGGGCAAACTGGCAGCACACTGGCGGCAATTGATGGCACAGTGGCTGCGTGTGATGGCACAGTGGCTGTGTATGATGGGCACAGTGGCTGCGTGTGATTGGCACAGTGGCTGCGTGTGATTGGCACAGTGGCTGCGTGTGATGGGCACAGTGGCTGCGTTTGATGGGCACAGTGGCTGCATGTGATGGGCACAGTGGTGACAATTGATGGCACAAAGGCTGCATGTGATGGCATAGTGAGCCTGCAATTTATATATTTTTTTTGCTAGTCAGAGAAGGCTCATTTAAAATAACACAAAAAATTTTTTTTTATTTTCCATTTTATATTAATAAAGTGCTGGTCACCTCACCTCAGTCAGCCTCCTCCCCTCCCCCCAATCCAGCCATTTAATTATATGCTCTTAACAGGTTCTACTTACTTTTAAACAAGTTCAGTAGTCTTTTTTAGCACACAGTCTGCTAGGTTCAAACTCCACTAGACTAGAGTCAGGCAGGCTTTTCGAGATTAGTCCTTGCCTCTCTAGCTTGTCACAGGCAGTGTCGACACACACTGCGCAGCCCTTCTGGCCGTGAGTGGAGTGACGTCACGCCACTGGAAGGGACCAAAAGACTCCTTCATAGGGGGAGTAAACAGGCTGCAGCAGACAGGAAAGGGAGCCGGGAGGTGACGGTCTCGGATGCAGGAGTGCACTCAGCACACAATTTGTACAGTGTCTTGACCTCCGCCGATTGAACCCAGGTTAAGAACCACTGATCTAGGCATTTGCTACTGGATCAGTTGTCGTGGTGTTATCATCTAGCCAACAGTTTCATACCTTCTCAAACTATTTTGGACATCCCCTGCCCGAGTATGTGGCCCTATACAAGGGCAAACTAGCATTTACTAGGCTTTTGCAGAATCTGACAGAAGGGGGAGACAATTGTTTACAGGTCATAGTAATGGCCTTACGAGCATAATATAGTAACAGGGATATGAGTATCTTTATGGCTCCAATCACTGACATTTGTTCCACCAGCCCCAACAAACAATATTTAGGATCATAGGGAACACAAGTCCCAATGACCTTATTGATCACCTGGAGAACTTCTTTCCAATAAAGTTCGATTGCCGGACAGACCCCAAAAATTTGGAAAAAGTCACCCGGTCGATAGGAGCAACGCCAGCACGTCGGAGAATGTGCCAGCGACATCTGGTGCAACCTTTGAGGTGTGTAGTGGGCCCTATGCACAATTTTGGATTGGACTAGTTTATCCCTTGCTGAGACCAGAGGGGAGAAGGGAAAGTCCCAAATCTCCCTCCAGTCATCCTCATCCAGCCCCGGTATATCCCCCACCCATTTCCTGCAGAGGGAGGACAGCTCAGGATTGGCAGCAACCAACAGGGATCTATAGAGCTGAGACGTGGGCTTCTCCAAGTCCCTCACCCGGAAGGTGGATTCGAGTTCAGAGTATACCAATTCAAATTGACACCTGTAGGCATGAGCAATTTGAAGATACCTATAATGGGCCTGTGCAGGTACATAAAATTTGGTGCGTAAAATGTGGAAGGGAGTAAGTAAGCTCTCTGTTGGTGATAACATATTCAAGGGTTAGTATTTTGTATTTGGCCCAGGCCTGCGGATCTGGGATGGTACAGAACTATGATAAGTTAGGATTCAGCCACAGGGTTCCGACAGAGAACATGTTCTCTATCTAAACTAGATATGTGCATTCCTGTTCGTACGAATGTTATTTTCGTACGAAAATGTTCATTTTCGTACCCGCGGGATAATGTGTACATACGAAAAAATTAAAGCACCAAAATACGAAAACGACGGGATTACGAATGAGCCGTATAATGAACGACCGCAAATACGAACGAACGATCCGATGAAAAAAACGACAAAACGAAAACGGCAAAAGAACGAAAATGACATCTATAACAAAAGATTTGCATTCTGTATTTTGTTTGAATCATTTTTCTGTTTGTTTTCAGTCATATGTTCATTGTTCATATGACATCTATAACAAAAGATTTGCATGCTGTATTTTGTTTGAATCCTTTTTCTGTTTGTTTTCAGTCGTATGTTCATTGTTCATATCTATAACAAAAGATTTGCATGCTGTATTTTGAATTCCTATTTTCTGTTTGTATTTTGTATTCAAAATACAGAATGCAAATCTTTTGTTATAGATGTCATATGAACATACGACTGAAAATAGCAAAAGAAAAGGGTTTCAAGATACAGAATGCAAATCATTGACGAAAATTCACGAAAATTATTGTCTAACAAGTAACGAACATGAATTAAACAGAATAACGAACTATCCCGCATGTACGAAAATAAAACGGTAACGAAAATACGAAATGATCGGAATCCAAAAAAATTGCGTCGTACGAAAAACAAACGGTACGAACAGGAAAATGGGCGTCTTACGGAAAACGAACGGAAACGAAAAAACAAAATGATACGAAACGGAACAAAAAAAAAACGAAAAAAAATTCTGTGCACATGTCTAATCTAAACTCCCACGGAATTCCTCAGAATTTCCAATGAAAAAAGTCAGATGGGGCTACACATGGTCGGAATTTCCAATGGAAAAAGTCAGTCATGTGTACGGGGCATAAGGCTTTGTTCACAATTGCTCAAAATACTGATGCTTAACAACCACGCCTATAATATTATTTCAAATTGTTTGCTGAGTTTGCGTTGTGTTTAACACTTGGTAAAGGCGCATTAAAGTCGCCCAGAGGCGATTTAGTTTGCATGTGCCGCGCTATATAAGTTTTCATTTATTCATTTACCCTATGCACTTTTGAAATTAGTTTGACAAGCATTAAAAACGCACCCCAGTTTCCTATTTTTTTTTCTTGGCTGCTGTAAACAGAACCTAAGGGCCCTTTCACACTGGCGCGTTTTTCACACGTTTTTGCCGTGTTTTCGTGGTAAAAATAGCGCTATTAAAAAGCCCCTTCATTGAAATTAATTAAAAACGCAGGAAAAATTTGATAAAACGTGGTAAAATCGCGGCAAAACACCACGATTTTACCGCGTTTTACCACGTTTTTACAGCATTTTTACCACGTTTTTTAATTCATTTCAATGGAGAGGGGCATGGGGAGCGTTTTATGAGCGTTTTAATAGCGAAAACGCGGCAAAAACGCACCAGTGTGAAAGGGCCCTAACTCTCTGCAAAAGAGCCGCAAACACATCACAAAGTCGCTGAAAACACATGTCAGTGCATTTATGGTGCATTACCATAGACTTAAATAAAAGGAGGAGGTGAGATGCTTCAAACCCTACCAAACTCTACATGAAGCTTCATTTTTGAAGCACAGCAATACAACTGCTTCATGTTTTGTTAATGTGAACAGCACTGTGTGCCATAGTATTAATTGCAGACTGCTTTACTAAGAGTTTGAGAAGAGTTAACAATGTTCCCCAAACTGCTGTCTTTAATGCTAATGTGAACATAGCCTTCTATATAATATACGCATAAAATATAAGTGATAAAGTCAAACAAATAATGAAATCAATATAGTGTATAAAACTCATACAGATAAAAGTGACAATAGTGAAGTCTGTAATAAACAAAATTGTCCTTTAAATATGCTGTTTCTTCAACTCCCAAAATATTACACCACAGTGCTCTGTGTTCTCTTGGAGAATTAATAAGGTCCCAACAGATTGTGTTGATGCTTTATAATTAAATAAGTCAAATAGCAATTTCCCAAAAGGGTTTGGTTAAGTGAATTTCTAGGTACACCTTTTCTATCAGGATAGGTTTTAGGTAGGATCCACTGCACCACTCCTTTCCTTTTTGAATTTTTGTCTTTTTTTCCGGGTTATTGTTTCTTTTTTTGTATATGCGTTTTGTTTTAATTGTTCTTAGTATGTATTCAACATTTTCTTCATGGCACCAATTTGTCATGATTACAAAAAAAAAAGGGGGGGGGGTAGAAAAAGTGTCAATTTTTAGGAGGTTATGCTTTTTTTCTAATTATTTATTTTTGACACACACTTTTTTGTTTTATTTTTGTGTGACAAGAATGGCAAATACCCCCTCCATCTAGCCACTAGGGCAAATTGAGACCATTGCCTGGTCTGACCCTTGGGGTAACAGTGAATTCTGTATGGGAGAAAAAATAAAAAACGGCTCATGCCGTTTGTTTCAAGGATCCCGAATGAGGCAAAAATATATATCTACATTTTGGGAACCTGGAGAAGATTTTACAATTCTTTTTTTCCCCACAAATAGAGCTTTCTTTTTTCCCCACAAATAGAGCTTTCTTTTGGTGGTATTTGATTACCTCTGCAGTTTTTATTTTTTGCGCTATAAACAAAAGAAAAGCAACAATTTTGAAAAAAAAACCACAATGGCGGTTATTTACGAAAGGCAAATCCACTTTGCACTACAAGTGCAAACTACAAATTCAAAGTGCACTTGAAATTGCATTGAAAGTGCACTTGGAAGTACAGTCGCTGTAAATCTGAAGGGTAGATCTGAAATGAGCAGAAGCTCTGCTGATTTTATTATCCAATCATGTGAAAGCTAAGATGCTGTTTTTTATTTTCCTTGCATATCCCCCTCGGAGAGCACTTTGCACTTGTAGTTTACACTTATAGTGCAAAGTGGATTTGCCTTTCGTAAATAACCCAATAAAAAAAAAAAAAAAAAAAACATTTATTCCTTAGTTTAGGCCAATATGTATTCTTCTATATAATTTTGATATATATATATATATATATATATAAAAAAAGGGATATGTGTATATATATTTGGAAATAACCCCATGTTGCAGTCCTCGCATTACAACCTGATCTGCACGAGTATTGGTCCCACAGTTCCTGGGGTGGATGTTTCTAGAAGGCTCCTGGTCCAAAGCACCACATGATCGCAGGTACCTATCTTCACACCGATCCATGGGGGCTAACAAAAACACTGAGGGAGGTTGTCCACACAGAGGATCATCTTATATGCCTGATTTTGACCAGCTGAAGGTGAGAGTTCTGGGAGACCAGACGAACTGTGTGGTGGTGTTCCTTTCCTCATTCTCTGGACCAGTGGACATCCTTTTACACTGCTTTTTCACTTATATGGACTATTAGTGCACTGATTTATGATTTAGCACTTCCTTTGGACTTACTTTCTGTCTTTGACAGACTTATTAAGTTTGGCACTTTGATATTTTTTGTGCGCACCATATATATCACCCATTTTTTATGTTATGTTATGTTTACAATTTGCGCTATCACCCACATTGATTTTACGTTATTAGGTGCTGTGTATGCATTTTTTGTGTTTGCTGCATATTGTCACTGATTTCTTGATAGACAAATTAGTAGCGCAGAAGTCCCACTTGATTTCTTTGTGTATATTGATTGGTTTGCGCAAAGTTATAGCATCTACAAAACAGGGGATAGATTTATGGCATTTTTATTATTATTATTTTTTTATTAGTAATGGTTGTGATCAGTGATTTTTATCGGGACTGCAATATTGCGGAGGACAGATCGGACACTTTTGACACATTTTTGGGACCAGTGACAATTATACAGCGATCAGTGCTAAAAAAAATGCACTGGTTACTGTATAAATGTCACTCTTAGAGAAGGTGTTAACACAATGGGGCGATCAAGGGGTGTTCCCTAGGTGTGTTTTAACTGTGGGGGATGGGACTGACTAGGAGGAGAGAGAAACCGTTGTTTATAATTAGTATGAACACACGATCAGTGTCACTGACCCCAGTTCTCCTTCTGTCATGAGCGATCGCGGGTGTCCAGCGGTCATTGCCCCGCCAGGCACTTGCATCATCTCCGGCAGCGAGTGGGTGCGTGTGTGTCTCCGGGAGCACACGTACGCCCCCCTTAGTGGTTAAAAGGTGATGCGACATAAGGTAACATTGGTTCACACTGGGGATTACTGTCACGCATGGAGAGAGAGGAGGAGGGAAGACAGCACATTACATGGTAAGAACCTTAGGTGTTTGCAGCCTATGGCATTAGGGTATGCACCCCAAAGCTCCAGCACACACTACCAATCACTCATGGTGTTCATTCAGAAAGGGAATAAGGCCAGTAAATTACATTTTTACTGCCCCCTTCCCCCACTTATCCTAAAACATCCCACATCCCATTGTTAGATGTTTGCATTGCTGTCCTCTTCTCTCAAAATATCCTTTCCTCAAAGTGTTGAGGGTTGCACAGCACAACCATTATTTAGAAGAGCTCCAATATTTTTTGTACTCCTTTAGACAGTCAGTCAGTCAGTGTCAGTGGGAAAGTAGGACGCTCCGGTCTTCCGCTCGAGTCTGCTCTCGCCAGGGACCAGACAGGCAGATAGTGGCTAGGCAGACTGCTAGGTAGGCTTGCTCTACCCCTCTATCCCTCAAGCAACTCACCACCGGCTTTCCCCCGGCTCTACCTGGCCCCCCTGGCTTTCCTCCTTCACCCCTCTCCAGCAGGTAAGCCATCCACTGAGGTTGCAGGCAGCCGTCCTTTTCAGGACAAGCCACCGCTGCAACTTAAAGCCACGTCTCTCCACCCTATCCACACCTACCCTTCTATGCCCCCACACTACTAGCCCCTCTCTAGCTAACCATCCGCCACCTATCCCTGCAATCCCTGCAATTTTCCGCCATCTCGGGCGCTTTCTCGGTACCTCCGCGCCGGCCTGGAGGCAATCGCGGCAGCCGCAACTAGGAAAGGCCGCGGCTTCACCCGCGGCCTAGCGGCGCGCCGCTTCTCATCCCCTCCAACCGCCACCAAAGTCCCAAAACGGACCTGATACCCACCCCTTACCCCCTGGAAAGTACCTCACACCCCTGTCTACCAGTCCTGGCCCCAACGGCAGCACCGATCCACCTAATCTGGGAGTTTTTTTCAGCCTGGATCCTGCTGCCGATCGGCAGGTCATCTTACTACACCCAGCCCCAAATCTCAACTATTACAACTTGATCCAGGGTTCGCCGATCGCCTATCAAGGGGTCAGGAAGGAATTTTTTTCCCTGCCGCTGCATATTGGCGTAGCACGGTCAGGGTTTTTTTGCCTTCCTCTGGACCAAGCCAGGATTGAGGATTCAGTTAATCCTTGACAATCCTTAACCACCCCCCCCTCCCCCTGGTGTTTGGCTACCATGGTTAATCTGCAATACTCGGCAGAGGCCATTTGGAGTCTGAGGCGATTTGCCGCAATACTACCAGCCATTACCAAAAAAGCCCTTCAAACGGAGCGCCTATTGAGGATCAATCGAAGATCAATTGTCAAAGGTCTCAGCCGTTTGCCCCAACCTAAGCACATATCATGTGCTTTTATCAACACTAGATCGGCAGTAAAACACCGATTAGAAATCCATGATTTCTTATTGCAACATGACTTAGACTGCCTCTTTATTACAGAGAGCTGGCTTACAGCCGACTGTAACACCATTCTAGAAGAATTGGTGCCAGATAACTACCGTATTATAACGGAAAACAGAATAGGGCAAAGAGGAGGAGGATTGGCGGTGATCCATAAGACGCACCTTGCGATCACAAAACCAGTCCTTCAAAACCCTCTTCCATTCATGGAAACCCTTACTCTACAACTGCAAGCAAACTCCCAGGAGACAGTCCGGATTCTACTCTGCTATAGGCCACCCGGCCCAAAATCGCAGTTTCTCCCTTCATTGACGGACTTTATCTCCACCTATACCCTGAACAGCAAACACCTTTTGCTGCTCGGGGATTTCAACCTCTGGGCCAACTCCCCGCAAGACCCCGTTGCCGACGCCTGCATTGACCACCTGGAAGGATTAGGGCTTCAGCAACTAGTAAGTGGGCCCACACATGCTTCAGGTCACACGCTCGATCTTATTTTCAGACACGATCTGGAAATAAAAATCTTGGGAAATGAACCATTGCCATGGACAGACCACCATGCAATTAAATTCATTATTCCCAATTTCCCCCCCTTAATAAAAACATCAAACCCAGTGACAACACACTGGACTAGATGTCAGAAGAAGCTCCACTCGGAACTCTTCAAAGCCACGTTAAGGAAAAAAATAAAAAGAATTCAGCCGCATCAATCGGCTGAAGAAACACTGGATTCCATTAACACAGCCCTATTACAGTCAGCCGACTTAATAGCGCCGAAACGTAAAACCCACATCCGGAAAAATAACGCAGGCTGGTTCAACAACCAGCTGGCGTCACTGAAGCAAGAGCGCAGAAGGGCTGAAGCCGCCTGGAAGAGAAGTCCATCAGTTGAGAACCTCTCCATCTACAAGGCAATAACTAGAAAATACCACAAGGAAATTTTCGATGCCAAGAAAAATTATTTTTCTGAGGCTATCAACAGCGCCCTCAACCGCCCCCGCGAGCTCTTCAAGCTGGTCACTCAGACCATGAATCCAGGATGTCTTGAAGCCCCCAATTCGGACACACAAGAATTTTGCAATCAATTGTCGGATTACTTCATTAATAAAATTGAGGGAATCCGGCAAAGCATTCAGCAGAACAACTCCCCCCGTAGCCCCCCCAGTAATTATTCACACAACACCGGCAGAAACTCACCACAATCAGGTGAGTTCACGCTGGAACCCGTCTGTACTCATGACATTAAAAATATCATCGGCGCTCTGCGTAACAGCACTGCGCCGAATGATATCATCCCCACTAAACTGCTGAAGGAATGTGCCGACTTCCTGGCGCCTCCGATCACGCAGCTTATTAACCAATCCTTTAGGGAGGGCATAGTGCCCTCCCAGTTAAAGGAGGGTATAATTCGGCCTATCTTGAAGAAACCCACCCTGGACCCCAAGGATCCACTCCACCGCCGTCCCATAACAGGCCTAAACTCTCTTTCTAAGGTCATGGAGAAAGTAGTGGTACAACAGCTGCAACAGCATCTAGATACCCATAACCTACTTGATCCATATCAATCGGTTTCCGGCCCGGACACGGGACAGAAACCGCATTGCTCAAGATATGGGACGACGCTCTCGAGGCCGCAGACGAAGGAGAATCTTGTCTCCTGGTTCTGTTGGACCTAAGCGCAGCTTTAGACACTGTAGACCACAAGCTTCTATTGACTCGGCTAGCTGAAGTAGCCAGAGTCGCAGAAGGCGATTTATCTTGGTTCTCCTCTTTCTTGGAAAACCGTTCGCAAATAGTGAAGTTAGGACCTTTCACCTCTGGAAAACGCACAGTATCATGCGGAGTCCCTCAAGGATCCCCTCTATCGCCTGTGTTATTCAAAATCTATCTTCGTCCTCTTTTTGAAATCATCAGCAGTCAAAAACTGCTCTATCACTCATATGCAGATGACACGCAACTGTATTTCCGCATTTGCAATAAAAAGGATCACCACCTCAATCTAGAGACATGTCTCTCTTTGATAGAGGACTGGATGACCAAGAGTTATCTTAAACTCAATGGAGCGAAAACAGAACTTCTCCTGTTTCACGCCAAGCGTAGGAACCAACCAGCAACAACGTGGACACCCCCGCCCATTCTGGGCAAAATCATCACCCCTAGCGCCAAAGTCAAAAGTCTTGGTGTCATCTTCGACTCCCACATGACAATGGACGCACAAATAGGGTCAGTAGTCAGCGGATCTCACCATCTGCTGCGCCTACTACGCAGACTTATTCCTTTCATTCCTAAAGAAGACGTAGCAGTCGTGGTGGGAACAATTGTCAACTCCAGACTGGACTATGCAAATGCCCTTTACCTCGGACTCCCGAAGTACCAAATCGCTCGTCTGCAAGTCGTTCAAAATACGGCCGCCAGACTTGTGACTGGGAAAAAACCCTGGGAATCCATCTCATCTTCACTGAGAGCCCTTCACTGGTTGCCAGTGAAAGACAGAATTGCTTTTAAAGCACTCTGTCTAACGCATAGATGTATCCATGGGAATGCTCCCCGATATCTGTGCGAAAAAATAAAAATTCATAATCCCAATCGCATCTTGCGATCCACCAACCAAAATCTACTCCAGATACCGAAAGCCAGGTACAAGTCCAAAGGAGATAGAAGATTCGCGGTCCAAGGTCCCAGACTATGGAACGCTTTACCAACCAGCATTCGGTTGGAGGAGAACCACCTAGCATTCAGGAGAAAGATCAAGACTCATCTCTTTTGATTCCAAAGGAGACAGGAACAACAAGCGCCCAGAGGCGATTTAATTCGCATGTGCCGCGCTATATAAGTTTTTCATTCATTCATTCACAGTAACAGCTGGAGGCAGAGGAGGGAAGCTGGCAGTGCTGTGGGGGAGGCAGATCAGTAGGTGGAATATGTTCTGCACAGGGTGATTAGGGTGTGCCTTGACACACCTGTCACACCCTGTGTGCACGCCTATGGTAAGACCTACCCCGAAAATAAGCCCTACGGTGTCTTTTGTTGCCAAAATTAATATAAGACCTGGGCTTATTCTCGGGGGAAACATGGTATAATCACAGGCCTGGGTGACTCTGTAGTTGGGTCAACCTTTGGAGGTGATCAGGCATTCCAGCTAGAGGTGGGGGTCACTGAAGTCACTGAAAGTTGCACATCGGGGGAGTTTTGTTATATTTGGACTTGTTTTATTTGTATTTGTTTTTGCTTGCGCTACACTTTTTTTTTGTTTTGGTAGAGACATATCCAAATAGACTTTCAGCTGTAATTGCGGCAAAAGGTGGTTCTATAAAGTATGGACTCAGGGGCTGCATACAAATGCATGCCACACTTTTCAGATATTTATTTGTAAAAGAAATTGAAAACCATTTATCCTATTAACAATTGTGTGCCACGTTGTGTTTGTCTATTACATAAAATCCCAATAAAATACATTTACATTTTTGGTTGTAACGTGACAATTTGTGGAAAATCTCAAGAGGTATGAATACTTTTTCAAGGCACTGTACATCTTTGGAAAAAGTGAAATGTGACATAAGTCTAATGCTGTCTTTTATATATATTTCTGAACTTATTGCAGTAAATTGCAGGCTCAATCAATAAACAATTGTTTTCATCAAAAAGAAACAATCAGTGTATATTCCAATCAACAGTACTATCTGCCTGATTTGATTGCTACAGTATTTATCACCTGCTGAGCAACAAATTATTAGATTCTCAGCAGCATACGTCATTTCATGCTACTTCATAGGATTTAAAATATCTATGTTTGTAAAGCTTTCTAGATCTCCCTCTGCACTCCATGCAACAACAGAATAAAAAAGCTCTCTAAAACCCCATTTTCACTCACCTAAAGCCACAGTCATATGATCATCCAGCACCAAATGCTGGAGGGGTTCTTCTTCCCGATAGCTGGCCAGAGGAGTGGTTCTCTTATGCCGCGTACACACACAATCAGAATTTCCGACAACAAAACCGTGGATTTTTTTCAGATGGAATTCTGGCTCAAACTTGTGTTGCATACACACACGGTCACACAAATGTTGTCGGAAATTCCAAACATCAAGAAAGCAGTGACGTACAACACTACGACGAGCCGAGAAAAAGTAAAGTTCAATGATTCCGAACATGCGTAAGATTTTTGTGCGTCGGAATTGCATACAGACGATCGGAATTTCCAACAAAAACTTTTGCTGTTGTAAAATTTGAGAAATTCCGACAGAAAATGTTTGATAGAGCCTACACAAGGTCAAATTTTTCGACAAAAAGCTCACATCGAACATCTCTTGTCGGAAATTTTGATTGTGTGTACGCGGCATTAGGATCCTGAAGAGAGATGATGTTGTATTGATGGGAGGGACATGGATAGGGGGGGATTTAGGTGACTATAGCTGGCTTAGCCAGGTAAGGAAAACTTCACACCAAGAAGGATGGCTATTAGGGGGTGGTGGAAGGTAGGTTTGGCAAAAATTATTTTTGGGTGAAGCTGGGCTTCAATGGAACTAATGTATTGATATTTGTATGATTTTTATTACTGTCAATCTTAGTTAAGACACTCTCAATGAGGGCATTCAGTACTCAGTACTATTTTTATATCAGATGTTTGTTAATGTCCAAGTAAGCATTTCAGTTATTAACCCTTTAATGCATAGTGATCACTACAGTGGCAGCTTAGGAATATCTTGAATATACTTCTATAAGAGCAGACCCTTGGAGGTAAAAATAATATGGTAGCATCAAGTTAACATGAAGAAACATATTGTAATCAGATTTTACTATCATTTTTATCTTGTGCGGAAATTACAATTAATCATATGTCCAGTAAATTGGACTTCATGCATCACTGGTTATATATTTAACTGCTTGCCGACCAACCGCCGTCATTTTACTGCGGCAGGTCGGCTCTCCTGGGCGAGAGCCCGTAGCTATACGTCGGCTCCTTTTGCTCGCCCCCGAGTCCCGCCTGCCGGGCACGCGCGATTGCTCGTTACAGAGCGGGGACCAGGAGCTTTGTGTGTAAACACACAGCTCCTGGTCCTGTCAGCAGGGGAAATGCTGATCTTCTGTTCATACAATGTATGAACGGAAGATCGGTGATTTCCCCTAGTGAGTCCACCCCCCCATACAGTTAGAACACACCCAGGAACACACTTAACCCCTTCCCTGCCCCCTAGTGTTAACCCCTTCACTGCCCATGGCATTTTTATAGTAATCCAATGCATTTTTATAGCACTGATCGCTATAAAAATGCCAATGGTCCCAAAAATGTGTCAAAAGTGTCCGAAGTGTCTGCCATATTGTTGCAGTACTGAAAAAAACGCTGATCACCGTCATTACTAGTAAAAAAAAAATATTAATAAAAATGCCATAAAACTACCCCCTATTTCGTAAACGCTATAACTTTTGCGCAAAGTTGCAAACCAATCAATAAACGCTAATTGCGATTTTTTTTTTTTACGAAAAATATGTAGAAAAATACCTATCGGCCTAAACTGAGGAAAAAAATGTTTTTTTTTATATATTTTTGGGGGATATTTATTATAGCAAAATGTAAAAAATATTGGGCCAGATTCACAGAGTGATTACGCCTGCATAACAGGAGATACGCGGCGTAAGTCTGAATGTGCACGTGCGTTTCGATGCACGGCATTCCCAGAACGAGATACGCAAGAAATTTTTTTTTTTTTGTCCAGCGTAATTTCGTTAGACAGGCGCATCCGTCCGCGCAAAACTGCGCTAGACAGACCATTGATTTGCTAGTCAAATATGCTAATGAGGGACTTACGGGGATCCACAAAAGAACGTTGGTGCAGCGCAGGCTACGCAGTGTGTGCAACAGCAAAATGTCCTGTCTAAAATTAGACCATATAAAAGCTGGTCTAAAATGAGAAAAATCGTCTACATGTCAGATAAAGCAACACTGTTAGTGAGGAGCTGAGCAGTCACACGTGTTGCACAACAATCTGTATGCCAACATGCCAGGGGCATCGTCGCGCATAGCTATACTACTGACTTTAGATGAACAAAGAAGGAGGAGGGCATGGAGGATGGCACGGGAGAGGATATACCGCACACGCATAGACCTGTTTGGCATGAGTGATTGTGAGGTGTATCGCATCTTCAGATTCAGCCCTCATGCCATCCTGGAATTAACCACAACCCTGCAGGAGGACATCACCAGCCCAACACAACGCTCACATGCAGTGCAGCCACTGGTCAAGGTCCTGGCAACACTCCATTTCCTTGCCAGTGGCCCTTTTCAGCGTACAAGTGGAGTGGTGGCTGGGATGTCACAATCCTCCATGAGCAGATGTGTGCACCAGGTTGTCCCTGCAATCCTCAGACGCATGGCCAACCAAATCATCAAACCCACCACTGAAGACCTGCGGCTGAAGGCAATGACAGAATTGCCAGATTCCCACGCACCGTGGGGGCCATTGATTGCACACATGTGGCACTCCAGCCCCCCCAGGAGACAGAGCACATGTTACGCAATCAGAAGCATTGGCATTCCATCAACGTACAGGTGATAGTCGATGCCCAAGGCCTCATATGGCACATCCGTGCCAAACACCTAGGGTCCATCGATGACAGCTACATCTACAATCAAAGCCCCATTCGAATGGAATTCGATCAGAACGTGTATGGGGACACCTGGCTGGTTGGTGAGTGACATGGGTGGCAGGCATGACTGTCCCCCCCCATGATGCACACATCACAACGAGCACATGCATGACTAACATCCTCCTGTCTTTTCCCTTACAGGTGACTCTGCATATCCACTGGGACCCCATCTCATGACTCCTATCCGGAACCCCCAAACCCCAGGAGAGGAAAGATACAATGAAGCCCACACCCAAACACGTGCAGTGGTGGAGCGCACCTTTGGCCTCCTGAAGTCACGTTTCCGATGCCTGGATAAGTCTGGGGGTACCCTGTTGTATTCCCCAAACTTTGTGTGCCATATCATCGGTGCCTGTTGCCTGTTGCACAACTTCGCAGTGAGAAAGGGCCTGCAGATTGACATACGTGATGACCTGACCCCTGAACCAGACAATCCCCCCCTAACCGAGGATACCCCGTCTTCTGAGGGAAGAGCAGCCAGGACACAGCTCACATTGGGCATCTTTGCACGTTAAACACACACATTAATCATGGCACAATGAGAATGCATGCATGCACACCACTGTGGTCCCTAGCACACACACCCCACATCCTCATCAAATTGGATTGGCACCAGTCCACCATGCAGGACTTGTGAGCAGCAACGCCACGCCAAGGCTCCAATTGTGTCACTGTACATTCATACACCATTCACACGGACCTGGGGATCACTTCTCCCTGGTCCTGTGGAACCCTTCTCCACCAAAATTGAGGGTGACACCCCTTTTCCGGCAGGAATGTCACCCCCACATTCAAACAGCATTCACAACCCAAAAAAAAAAAATTACCAGCAAAATCAAAAAATTTCCAGGAAAAAAAAAAAGGCCCAAAAAAAAGGGGGAAAAACAAATTAGTGCCCTTGACGTGAGCCACGCCTGGGGCGCCCCTGGCCATGGCCCGGCTCCTCAGGGGAGACTCATGGGGAGGGGGGGTAAACCGGGGAAGGAGGAGCAGCCCCTGGTCTCTGCCCACCTGGCGGCATGCCCTCCAAGGCCACGGCTATTCTGTCCAGGGCAGCACCTAGTGTTGCCGTGTTGGCCTGGATAGCCTGGGTAAGGTCCCTCACATCCTGCCCAACGCCTGCTGATGTAGTCTGCAGGTCGTTAAGGCAGTTTCTGAAAGCCGGGAGTGGCAGTCCAGGTTCCCAAGCGTATCCTTGATGGAGGACAGGCTCTCCTCCATCCGCACCAATGTCTGCCTGACCTGTCCCAGATGGCGGGTCTGGAGGAACTGGTCCCTTTTCAGAGTGGCGGGCAGGAGATCGGCCACCCCCCTGGTCTTCTGGGTCACCTTCCTGCCTCCAGCCCCCTTGGGAGGGGAGCCATGTTGGGGGAGGGCTGGCTGCTGCCAGCCAGAGGGGAAAAGTCATCCAAAAACAATAGTCCAGTGCCTGACATGGACTCCTCCTCCTCCTCAACCTCCTCCTCCTCCTCTTCAACCTCCTCCGCGGACTCCGGCCTTGTCGGGGGGGCCTCATTAGGCTGCTGTCCTGGGGATGGTGCGGTCAGGCCAGATGGCCCAGCACCCTCCTGCACATCTGTGGATGACACAAAACATTCACAGGTTGGAGGATCCACACACTTGCCACATATTCCCTTTCACCCCCTCCCCCACACATGCTGCACACCTGATAGAAAAAAAAACCTTACCTGGCATCACGCCTTCATGACTCGAGTCATAGCCGGGCAGGCCCTCCACTTCTTGCCGATGAAAGGTCTGGGCCACCGCATGCTCCTCCGCTGTCAGCCTAACAGGGCATGGTGGGCCCCCTCCTGTGGCCCTGGTATGGGCAAGCATTTTGGCCAGCTTCTTTTTGACCAGACGCCGGAGGTCATTTATCTTTTTTTCAATCCCAGACCGGTTCCGTGTCTCCCCCCCCCCCCGATGCATTCACCTGGTCAGTGATCATGTCCAAAATCTCTCTCCTCCTGGCCGGGGTGGTGTTGGCACTGTCCGGGCCGTGGAGGAAATGCCCATAGTCGGAAATGGCCCGGGCAAGAATTTGTTTCTCCCTCAAAGAAAAATTAAATTTCCTCTTCCTCTCTGTCATACTCTGACCAAAAATCACTCCCAGTCAACAAAAATCACTCACATAAACAAGCACGACCAATCAAGCAAGAAAACAAACAAACAGAAAACTATCAAACAAAAAGTCTCACAAACACTCAGCAAAAAGCAGTCAGAAAAACAAACAGGAACAATCAAGCAAGAAAACAAACAAACAGAAAACTATCAAACAAAAAGTCTCACAAACACTTAGCAAAAATCACTTTCAAATATCTTCTAACAAACACTAGATCACACAGTACACAAATCTGACAAATACAAATCACAACGCAACTAACAATGGAACAAAAGCACTTTGCTATATGGGAAGGGAAACAAAGGGATGTACTTTTGCAATGGAAGTGCCCTAGTCCATTTCCAATTTCACTGATTGTGCCGTTCCTGACATGGTGCTGACATGGTCTGCTTCAAGCGCGCATGCGTGAGTCGGCCGGCCCTTCATTTGCATGGGGTCACAGCTCATTTCAATGTAACACGCCCACGTCCTTCCCAATTTGTATTACTCCACCTTACGCCTCTGAAATAACGTTACGCATGCGCAATTTTCTGCGTAAAAGCGACGAGAATAGGGTGATTGCGCGGCTACATTGCGCAAGTCTAACGTAAAGGCGGTGCGCTACGCCGGTCCAATAATGCGCAGATGTACCTGAATCTGGCCCATTGTTTTTTTTTCAAAATAGTCGCTATATTTTTGTTTATAGTGAAAAAAAATTAAACCGCAGAGATGATCGAATACCACCAAAAGAAAGCTCTATTTGTGGGAAAAAAAGGACGCCAATTTTGTTTGGAAGCCACGTCGCACGACCGCGCAATTGTCAGTTAAAGCGACGCAGTGCCGAATCACAAAAAGTGCTCTGGTCATTGGGCAGCAATATGGTCCGGGGGTTAAGTGGTTAAGCAACAATCCATACTATTAAAGGAACTTCATTTTTATTGAAAATAATACAGCTGCAGAAAAGTTTTTGGCTGTAAAAATATTTATTGCTGCTATTAGAATGTAATTTGCAGTTTATGTAATAAAAACATAATATTGTGCAGATAAGTTCAATTATGTGAGTAAGACCTCACATAATGGGACTTATCTGGATGTATCATGCATACTGGACTTTTTCTAGTTCTTGTGCCTTTCTTCCTGGCAGCAGAGTTTAGGCTTAAAAAACGATTGATGCTTGTAAACACGTGTAACACCTTTAGACGCATCAAGTGTGTGGGCATTAATGAATTAATTAAGTCAGATTAATCATTTCTTCTGGCCATTGAAGTGATATAACTCTTAAGCACTAAACACGCCTAGTGTTAACACACGTTTATACACATTTGCACACGTAAAGCTTTTTTTTTAGCCAAAACGCAATTGCTCCTAGATGCGCTTTCAGTGAGTTTTTTTCTGCCTCTAAATGCCCCTGCCTCAAAACTCCTCTAAATGCCTATGTGTGCATGGGCATGGACACATAGGCTAACATGCAGGGATATTTAGAAAATTAAAAATTGCCAGACGCCCATAGGAGTAACATTAAAAATTTCCAATGTGCATGAGTTGTAATAGTTAATGTCTTTCATATTTTGTAGAGCTCAAGTGCAGAGTGTGATAGAAAGGCCTATACCGTGTATGTTAGTGGACAAATACCATCTAAATTATTTCTTCAGTTAAAACCTCAAACGCATGTAGTCCACTTGAGTGGACCAGATTGCTGCATCTGTCCCACAGCGCCTCTACATTGAGAACCAAGCAATCGAACAACGCCGATCACTCGGTTCTCACAGCTCCTCGAGCAGAAAGCTGCCGACTGTCAGTTACAGCTCTCTGCTCTGCCTCTTCCTCACTCACTGGAGCGTTGAGCTGTGGAGGGGGCAGGGGTGGGGGCGGCTGTCTTAGGCTCTTAGCAGCTTGACGAAAAGCTGACCTGGGTGTCGGTCCAGAGATCTGGCGGGTCGCGACTTCCATTGTTGTAATGATGCGGAGCATGGACTAAATTCTGTGATGTCAGCAGAGTGCAGATTGGTTTGGTGAAAATGGGTCACAGGAGTACAAAACGTATTGCACTCCTGTGATCCATAGGAGAAGCAGGGCTTTTTTTCTGGGGGAACTTGGGGGAACTCAGTTCCACCACCTTTGGCTCAGACCCTTTGGTGCCTGCTCAGCACAATCACTTGTGAATACAAAAGTCTGGTTTCTGTGTTTACAAGTGACTGCTTTGTAACCCCCTGAACTCTGCACACTGTATGTAATGCAATTCTGGTATTTAATGCCATTTAAGACCCTTCTACAGTTTGTGAAATCTGAACGGGTCGTGGTTGAGTTCCTGCACCTATTTTCTGAGGAAAAAAAGCTCTGAGGAGAAGTACAGCCAAACGAGCTTTGGCGTACTGTAGTTTGGCGCCATTCACAAGTGTGCACAATTTTAAAGAATTGTGTGTGCATGCGTGCCACCGGTGGCTCACTCCTGCTGTGATTATACACAGCCAGAGCCTATCAGCAGGTACCATGGACTTGATATCTGTTGGCAGAAAGTAAACAAGGCCAATTGCCGTTCGGACAGGAGGGAAGGGAGGGAACAAATTCCATCTCTTCCCCTAGTAAAAGCATCTCCCACAGTATAGTAAAACACTGGTTAGGCACAGAGTTAACCCTTTAATAATCCCTAATGTTAACCCCTTCCCAGCCAATTTCATTAGTACAGTGACAGTGCATATTTTTTAACACTGATCACTGTATTGATCACTCAATTAGTGTCACTGGTCCCCAAAAAATTTCAAAAGTGACAGTTAGTTTCTGAATGTCTGCCTCAATATCGCAGTCCCGCTCTAAGTTGCTCTGGATTGTCGCCATTATGGTAAACAAAAGAAATAAAATAAAAATATCCAACATAACTTTTGCGCAAACCAATTAATATACACTTATTTGGATTTTTAAACGAAAGTATGTAGCAGAATACATACTGTATTGGCCTAAATTGATGAAGAAATTCATTTATTTATTTTTACCGTTTTTTATTAAATATGTTTTATAGCAGAAAGTTTAACATTTTGTTTCTTTTTCAAAATTGTCAGTCGTTTTTTTGTTTATAGCACAAAAAAATAAAAACTGCAGGGGTGATTAAATACCACCAAAACAAAGCTCTATTTGCGGGAGGAAAAAGGAATAAATGTTATCTGGGTAAAGTGTCGCACAACCACGCAATTTTTAGTTAAAGTAACGCAGTGCCGTAGCGAAAAAATAGTCTGATCATGAAGGGGGGGTAAATCTTCCAGAGGTCATGTGGTTAAAAAACTGAACATGCCAGAGTCTATTTGCTAGTTATAGAAAGTAACAGCAATATAATGAAAACTTGGCAGATGGTGAAGTGTGTTTGCACAATGCTAAAAGTGTTGAGGTACCAGCATTTTGAGAACACACATAAGTTGAAAACTAAACAATGTGGAAATATTTCTGTGCTTTATTGAGAGACTCCTGTCATTTCTTGGTAACACTGAGGATCCACATGAATCTGTGATGTACCTGAGCATTCAGCCTGTCAAAAACAACATATGTTGCCAGGCAGTTCCCTTTACACGCGATCCTCATGTCTAGCTATTCTTAAAGGGTCAATGAAGGAAAAAATTGTTTTGCTGAAATGACTGTTTACAGGGTATAGAGACATAATAGTTAACTGATTCCTTTTAAAAAATGATTAAAAATAGATAAAAATCAATCATATAATGTGCCTGCAGTTTAGTTTCACTTTTAAACTGGTTTCGTGTTTCTGTGAAGTAAAGAGACACACAGTACAAAAACAAACAAATACAGGGCAGTGTTTTGTTTTTAAAATGTATCTGATTGGTTCTGAGGAGTTTTAGACACACAGTAATGACAGCTTGGACCACAGTGAAAGCTGGCCTGAGATTTTTCATAAGGAGCCAGACAAACAGGAAGTGTGGAGATCAGAGCAGAATTACAGCAACTTCAAAGCAAAAAGGAACAATGAGGACATGGAACCAGGACTGCAGTAAGGTAAAGGAAGCTATTTAGCTAAAAAAAAATAAAAAAATCAAGCGATTCTTTAACCACTTGCCGACCGCGCTATAGCGAAAATACTGCTACAGCGCGGTCGAGTAGTTTTTACATGATGTCCCTGGGACGTCGTCCTTCACTTCCGCGATTGCGCATCCCCTGGGACACGCTCGCGAAAGTGTCCGTGATCGCCGGGTCTAGAAGACCCGGCGCATCACGGATCACGGTAAATTGCCGCTGATAGCGGCCGTTTACCACGTGATCGCGCCGTCAAATGACGGCGCGATCACTTGTAAACAAACTGGCGTCATTTGATGACGCCGGTTCCTCCCTCTCCTCCCTCTGCTCTCTGTACCGTTCGGTACAGTGTGCAAGGAGAGGGGGGGGAGCGGGGTGTCAGCAGCTGAGCTGTGGCTGGATCTGTGACAAATGCAGTCACAGATCCAGCCACCCCTCAATCCATCCCAGCTCTGCAATCCCCCAGTACTCTACAATCCCCCAGTACCCTGCAATCCCCCAGTACCCTGCATTACCCCAGTACCCCACAATACCCCAGTACCCCAATACCCCAGTACCCCAATACATATAAAGAAAAAAAGAGTTGCACTATGGGGAAACTAAGACAGAGTATCCCCAGTGGGCAACCAAGGGGCTACCAAGGCAGAGAAGGGCAATGATATAGATAAAATACATTTATTGATCGTATAAATATACAAAATTCCAGGATAAGAGATTAAGACACTAATTAAATACTATATGTATGTTATATAAGTTAACCAGTATAACTACTAACAGCAGCCGGCCGGTGCTGCACACATGAACCTAGTTCATGCAACAAGCAACCATGCGACACACATAGGACACAAACATATAACAAACATAAAAAAACATGTAACTCGGGCGATCCGGACGCCAATTGTATCACTGCTGCTGGAGATTCCGTGCGGTGATTACCGCTTGAAATAATATTCAAAAAATAAAAATAAATTTATATCATGTATAGGAATTTCCAGCCGGAGTGCCTCTGCAGGAGAAAGGTGTGGTTGCAACTTAATATCATGTATGGTGGTATAAGTATAACTGCATCCAATAGATTGAGAACACAGTATGAGTAACTTTGAGTGAGTTACAGCCACTATTGAGGACACTACACGTGTTGAGATACTTTTCCTACGATGTCAGTGTAGGTTTCATTAACTATAATGTTGACATAGTTCACAGATGATCCCATTCGTATGTAACCTGATTGACACTGTCATAGAGGTGGACTGGATAATTGTAAAGTGTCCCCTATTTTTCCGGGTATGGGCAGTCCTAACAGTTGTCAATATAGTGAAAGGAACAGTCTTACCGGACTCTTGTGGAGAGGATCTGATAACAGACAACGGTGTTTGTCTCCCAGCTCATGAATGGTAAAAATGCTGCTGGCCGTAACAAATATCATCCGGTCTGTCAGAGTTTGGCAGCATGTGCGGTGGATAGCCTGGCCGGGTGTACCTACGTGGAACACGTTTATGGCTTGCAAGTGCCCAATGAGGTGCCCTTTTCCTTTTTGGAGGTAGGTACTGCGAAACGCGTTGACGTAATACGGCATCGGACGCCACGCCCACAATCCCCAGCGGGATCGGGATCTAACGGAGGAGACTTACACGCTGGAGAAAAGGATCAGTGCATAGCTCTTGTCTAAAACCGGGACCAACAAGATTTTTTTATTTTTTTTACAGAATTTTCAGTCGTTTTTCTTTTATAGCGCAAAAAATAAAAAACCCAGAGGTGATCAAATACCACCAAAAGAAATCTCTATTTGTGTGAAAAAAAGGACACAAATTTCAAATGGGTACAATTTTGTATGACTGAGTAATTGTCATTCAAATTGTGAGAGCACCGAAAGCTGAAAATTGGTCTGGTTAGGAAGGGTGTTTAAGCGCCCAGTGGTCAAGTGGTTAAAGCTTGATTTACATGAGTTACTTTCTTATGCCTTTCTGTTATAGGTAGTTGACATGTGCACACTGAAATATTTTGTTTCGGAATTTTGGTTTCGTCCAAAAAAAAATGAGTTACTCCCAAAATTTGTTTTATTTATTTTGTATTGTTAACCACTTGACCACTGGGCACTCAAACCCCCCTTCCTGACCAGACCAATTTTCAGCTTTCGGTGCTCTCACAATTTGAATGACAATTACTCATACAACATTGTACCCATTTGAAATTTTTGTCTTTTTTTCACACAAATAGAGCTTTCTTTTGGTGGTATTTGATCACCTCTGGGTTTTTTATTTTTTTGCGCTATAAAAGAAAAACGACTGAAACTTCTGTAAAAAAAACTAAAAAAATCTTGTTTCTGTCATATTAGCGGGTTTTTTCTCACAAACAGCATATGCATACCACAAATTACACCCCAAAACACATTCTGCTATTCCTCCCGAGTATGGCGATACCACATGTGTGAGACTTTTACACAGCGTGGCCACATACAGAGGCCCAACATGCAGGGAGTAGGGATGAGCCGAACACCCCCGCGTTCAGTTCGCACCAGAACCGTCGAACAGTCATTTAGAACCCCCATTGAAGTAAATGGGACTCGAACGTTCGAATTTAAAAACGGTAGTTTTAAAGACCAATTTTCAAGTTATTGTTGGAAAACGTCTTTCAGAACCCGGGTCTTGCCCCAGGGAACATGTATCAATGGAAAAAAAAGTTTTAAAAACGGTTGTTTCGTTTCACTCGAATTTGCCGCGAACTATCGTTTTTGTTCGAAATTCGACGAACGATCGAACGGACGATGTTCGAGTCGAACATACGTTTGTTTCGAACGTGAAGCTCATCCCTAGCAGGGAGCACCATCAGGCGTTCTGGAACACCCAGACCAATTCTGACATTCCTCTCCTACATGTAAAAATCATAATTTATTTGCTAGAAAATTACATAGAACCCCAAAACATTATATATGCTTTTTTAGCAAAGACCCTAGAGAATACAATGGCGGCAGTTACAACTTTTTATCTCGCATGGTATTTTCGTATACATTTTTTGAACGCGTGTTTTTAAAAAAAAAAACAGTTTTGTGCTAAAAAAAAAAAACAGTAAAGTTAGCCAATTTTTTTTCATAATGTGAAAGATGACATTACGCCTAGTAAATAGATACCCAAAATGTCACCCTTCAAAAATGCGCACACTCATGGAATGGCGCCAAACTTCGCTACTTAAAAATCCCCATAGGCGACGCTTTAATTACTTTTAGTGATTACATGTTTTTAGTTACAGAGGAGGTCTAGGGCCAAAATGATTGCTCTCGCTCTAACGTTCGCAGAGATACCTCACATGTGTAGCTTGAACACCGTTTTCATATGTGGGCGGGACTTACGTATGCGTTCGCTTCTGCATGCGAGCACACGGGGACAGGGGTGCTTTAAAAAAAATGGTATTGTAGAGTATTTGGGTATTGCAGAGTATTTGGGTATTGCAGAGTATTGGGGTATTGCAGAGTATCGCGCAGGGTATTGCAAAGTATTGGGGTATTGCAGAGTATCGCGCAGGGTATTGGGGTAATGCAGAGTATCACGCAGGGTATTGCAGAGTATTGGGGTATTGCAGAATATCGCGCATGGTATTGGGGTATTGCAGGGTATTGGGGTACTGCAGAGTATTGGGGTACTGCAGAGTATCACGCAGGGTATTGCAGAGTATTGGGGTATTGCAGAGTATCGCGCAGGGTATTGGGGTACTGCAGAGTATTGGGGTACTGCAGGGTATTGGGGCACTGCAGGGTATTGAGGTATTGCAGAGAATCGCGCAGGGTATTGGCATATTGCGCAGGGTATTGCACAGTATTGGGGTACTGCAGAGTACTGGGGTATTGCATGGTACTGGGGTACTGCAGAGTACTGGGGTATTGCAGAGTATTGGTGTACTGCAGAGAATTGGGGTACTGCAGAGTACTGGGGTATTGCAGGGTACTGGGGTACTGCAGGGCACTGGGGTACTGCAGAGTACTGGGGTATTGCAGAGTATTGGGGTACTGCAGAGTATTGGGGTACTGCAGGGTACTGTGGTATTGCAGGGTACTGGGGTACTGGGGTATTGCAGAGTACTGGGGTACTGCAGGGTACTGTGGTATTGCAGAGCTGGGATGGATGGAGGGATGGCTGGATCTGTGACTGCATTTGTCACAGATCCAGCCACAGCACTGCTGCTGACACCCCGCTCCCCCCCTCTCCTCTCAGACTGTACCGAACGGTACAGAGAGGAGACTCAGGAGAGGGAGGAATCGGCGTCATCAAATGACGCCGGTTTGTTTACAGTGATCGCGCTGTCATTTGGAGGTCTAGGGCCAAAATGATTGCTCTCGCACCTCACATGTGTAGCTTGAACACCGTTTTCATATGTGGGCGGGACATACGTATGCGTTCGCTTCTGCATGCGAGCACACGGGGACAGGGGTGCTTTAAAAAATGGGTATTGCAGAGTATTGGGATATTGCAGAGTATCGCGCAGGGTATTGGGGTATTGCAGAGTATCGCGCAGGGTATTGGGGTATTGCAGAGTATCGCGCAGGGTATTGCAGAGTATTGGGGTATTGTAGAGTATTGGGGTATTGCAGAGTATTGGGGTATTGCGCAGGGTATTGCAGAGTATTGCGCAGGGTATTGGGGTATTGCAGAGTATTGCGCAGGGTATTGGGGTATTGCGCAGGGTATTGGGGTATTGAAGAGTATTGCGCAGGGTATTGCAGAGTATTGGGGTATTGCAGAGTATTGCGCAGGGTATTGGGGTATTGCAGAGTATTGCGCAGGGTATTGGGGTATTGCAGGGTACTGGGGTATTGCAGAGTACTGGGGTAATGCAGAGTATTGTGCAGGGTACTGGGGTATTGCAGAGTACTGGGGTATTGCAGGGTACTGGGGTATTGCAGGGTACTGGGGTATTGCAGAGTACTGGGGCAGGGATGGCTGAGCTGGGATGGATGGATCTGTGACTGCATTTGTCACAGATCCAGCCACAGCGCTGCTGCTGCCACCCGTTCCCCCCCATCTCCTCTCACACTGTACCGAACGGTACAGAGAGGAGAGGGAGGAACCGGCGTCATCAAATGATGCCGGTTTGTTTACAAGTGATCGCGCCGTCATTTGACGGCGCGATCACATGGTAAACGGCCGCTATCAGCGGCAATTTACCGTGATACGTGATGCCCGGCGAGCACGGACACTTCCGCGAACGCGTCCCAGGGGACGCGCAATCGCAGAAGTGCACGACGACATCCCAGGGACGTCGTCTCAAGATAACTCCACCGCGCTGTTGCAGTAAAATATCTACAGCGCGGTTGAGCAAGTGGTTAAAAAATGCATTAGTCCGAAAATCCGAAATAAGTTTGAATCGCAATCAAAAATTCCCGGTTGAATGCTCCGCCAACAAGCTATAGTAGAATTCTAAAGTTGGATGACTAGTAATAATTATATTTATTAATTATTATTACTAGTCAACCAACATTAGAATTCTTCTATAGCCTATGGGCGGAGCATTTGACCATAAATGTCCGCTCATGGCGATCGTATGTTTTTAGCTGCTTCGTCGAATCTTCATGTCTCTATAATGTCACAACTTTTCTCTCTATGTCGAATAATCTTGGACTAATAGAGATCGGTTAGGCACATTCAACCGCAGGTTCAATAGACACAGATCGCAATTGTCACCATCATGTCGAATCTTCTATCTATATCGAGCTGTTGTTGCAACATAATTAAAATAAAGCATTTTTTTTTTATGTCGGATCTTGCGGATTTCGGATTCTGTACATTCGTTATCATTTGTTAAACGCGAAAATCCCAGAAATTCGGACGAAAATGCATTTGGATGAAAACTAATGCACATGTCTAATATGCAGTGCCCCATGGCTTCCTAGTCACAAAGTGCATCATTTATCTATATATATATATATATATATATATATATATATATATATATATACACACACATACAGTGCCTCCCCATCCTGCAGTTGGATGTAAAAATCTGATTTGGCATAGTGGGAAGTGGTCATAAGGCTTAAAACCGTTCTGTGTGCAGCAGAACCCCCTATCACAGTACTTACCTGAGCCTGATCTTCCTCTAGCACTGTGCATGGGATCTCCCTCCTTATTGGTTCAGAGAAGAGAGCGGAAGTGGGGTCAAGACGCATAGACATACAGAGCAGCGGCTCAGGAGCAAGCCTATTTGGGTGCCCCATAGCAAGCTGCTTGCTATAGGGGCACTTGGCAGGGGGGGAAGAAGAGGAGGATCGGAAATTGCTCTGTGCAAAACCACTGCAGAGAGCAGGTAAGTATGAACATTTAAAATGAAAAATATCTGGCTTTAACCACGAGGCTTTAACTGCCTCACGACGATATATGTCGGCAAAGTGGCATGTTCCCTCGAATTGCCATACCAGTATGTCTTCCCCTTTAAGAGCCGCCGGAGGTGTGCGTACGCGCCCGTGGCACGGCGGGGGACCCGATGCATGTGGCCAGTGTGTGTGATCGTCGTTAGCCACCCGCGTTTGCGGGATAGAGAGCTAGAGTAGAGATTTGTGTGTGTATAAACACACAAATCCCTGTTCTTTCAGAGGAGAGGAGACACATCATTTCTTCCCAGTAAGTAAAATAAATACATTTTGAGGATATTTAGGATATATTTTTCCAAATGTACGCACATTTTTTGTTTATAGTGCAAAAAATAAAAACCGCAGAGGTGATCAAATAACATCAAACAAAATCTCTATTTGTGGGGAAAAAAAGGACATCAAATTTTTTGGGGTTACAAGGTCGAATGACCGTGCAGATGTCAGTTACAGTGAAGCAGTGCCGTATCGCAAAAAAATTGCCAAATCTTCCGGTCTGTAAGTGGTTATTGTCACTTTAGGCTGGCCATATACTGTAATTTGTTTTTCAGTGGGCTGAACAAAAATACTTAACAGATTCCTCCATCCGCACAAACAAGGTGAATGAAGGAATTAGCCCATTGGATATTGTAATCTGACAACGGGACCCGCCACTGTTAGAATATACTGCTCAGCGGCTGCAGTCACTGATCAAGATTTTTTTTCCAGATTTATTGTTATTTATTTATTTATATATTACTTTATATGTTACTTATTTATTTATATACTCCATATTGATACTCAATCAGCGTACTTTTATAAATGCTGAATGATTTCTTCTTGCATATCTCTTTCTACCTATATATGTAGTCATATGTATTGGATTTAATTTTTCTTTACTGCTTTGTACTGCTACATTGTATGTATATGTTGTTACATTGTATTTGACTTATATATGTATGAATTCTAAATACCAATAAAAATTATTGAAAGAACATTTTTTTTTTCCAACATGTCCCTTTAATAGAAGTTGATCATTTGATGAACAGCCATACGGTGATTGTAACTTTTATGTTTTGATCAGTGTATGGACAGCTTTGAACAGCCTGTCATTTTTTTTATTTTTGTCTTCCTAGGTAGCATTCATTATTTGTTCATAATTATAGGGTCAGCAAGTGGATGGAAATCTGTCTAGTGAGGTAACAGAGAGCAATAATGTCTGTCAGACTTTCTAACTCTCGCCTACTCTATCCAAAATGTCAAAAAAAAATAATCTTTGACTGTAACTGGTCTTTAACGATAGAACCACCTGGGTTTGGTGGCCTTCATATGTATGGAAAGCCTAAGCTATAACCCAACACAGTTTCCATTGTGCACTTCTTCTTAACAGGCCTTGAAGTAACTTTAAATTAAGTAAAGTTAGTAGCCTTGTGTGCAAAGGTCATCACTTCATGTACAGTATCAAGCATCAGATTTGAAATGACTCATCTTCGAAAAGCCTATGATCCGTTATCACTGCCCACAGACTCCTAAGGTCATTGAAAATGAGCACGTAAAACAGAATCAAAATCATGTCCGGTGAATTATTTTCTCATGTAATATCTATTCTACCATCAAACTACGAAAAGATAAATCTAATTAGCGTTTAATTTAAAAAACAGCCTACAGGATAATATTTATGAGATGGATGAGATGAAGATGAATTGTGTGATACATATGATTAACCAGGACTGTTGTCAGGAAAGAGGACTCAAATCAGAGCAGCACACGGCAAAATAACTGGGTTAATCTATTATTCATTGATATTCCACCAGTGATAATTTCCTGCATTTGTTTCTATTTATGTTAATAAAGTTCAGCAGTGGCAACAACTGTATAATTTCTGACTGCAGTCTCCTGGAATAGCTTCTAGAGAAAAAAGTAATTACAATTCTGTAGCTGATGAATTATCCCTGGTGATTATGGTTAATAAAATAACATATAGATAAGACATATACTGTACAGTAGGATAGCATGTAGAAATATACAGTTGTTGGATGCATTTGATAGTTTCAATCCACAAATGAGATTATTTAGGAAGTTGTGTGATAAACATATTCTCATATGCAGTGCCTACATATTATCTATGCCAGTGTTTTCCTTGCCCACCAAGTCCCCCCAATAAAGTACATTTTGAAGGTTACCTCACCTGTGCACAGATGATACAGTATAATGTGTTTCGTTATAATAGAATTCAGATAATTACGTAAATATCCAAAAAACATAAATACTGTTGGTGGAACTTAAAGGTTAAAGGCTCATGCACATAGGCTTACACAGGTATTTTAGATGCCTGGTGTACTTACCTGGTGCTTTCCCTTTTCCGGCCTGTGTAAGCCCACTGTGCATAAACCCTATCTGTCAATATCCTTCTTACCTCCTCCAATGCTCGCCTTTAGGACTTCTCCAGAGCCTCTCCCATCCTCTGGAACTCCCTGCCCCAGTATGTCCGATCAGCCCCTACCCTGTCCACCTTTAAGGCCTGTTTCAGCAGACATCTCCGATCGTGTGTATGGGCTAGAGGACAGATTTGTCCACCCGACAGATTTCAAAGCATGCTTTGAAATCTATCGGGTGGGAATGTGTCCGCCCGACATGTCTGCTGGTTAGTACACTTACCAGCAGACATGTCGTCCCGCACCGCCGCCGCACCGCCGCCGAATGGATTTGGCGCATGCGCGGAAGTGTTTTACTTCCTGGTGCGGTGACGTGGCGGCGTCAACGTCACCGCCACGTCACCGCGCCGTCCGCCGGCGGGGAATTTGATCCGATGGTGTGTACACGCCATCGGACCAAACTCCAGATCGGACATATCCGATGGAAACGGTCCGCGGACCGTTTTCATCGGATATGTCCGATCGTGTGTACAAGGCCTAAGAGATCCCTGAAAACTCATTTATTCAGGGAAGCCTATCCCACACCCACCTAACAACTGTCCCCAAGCCACCCCATCAAATCATTCTCTGCAGCTATTACCTTTTGTACCACCACCCCCTCCCTTTAGAATGTAAGCTTTACGAGCAGGGCCTCCTGTACCTTTTGTATTGAACTGTGTTGTAATTGTGTTGTCCCCCTATACATTGTAAAGCGCTGCGTAAACTGTTGTTGCTATATAAATCGTGTATAATAATAAAAATTAAACCTGTGGTCCTTGCTGCACTCATTGGCTCCTCCCAATGACCCCCACAGGGCACAGCAGTGATGTAGGGGTCAGCAGGAGGAACCAATGAGTGCATCAGGGAACACATATATGACATGCCTGAAAATGTTGGTTTCTGAGCAGACTTTGGTGGTTATTTCTCGGTATAAGAGCTACAATTGGCAGCATAGGTTGCAGGAGAGGTAAGTTGCAAAGTCACATAGTTAGTAAGGTTGAATAAAGACAACAGTCCATCCAGTTCAACATCCATCTGTGTATATGTGTGTGTGTTTGTGTGTTTATGCCACTACCATTTTCCATATCTCTGTACGATGTGTTCACTAAGGAATACATCTAAACGTTTTTTAAATGTATCCATACTACTAACTGGTGCCACCAAATGTGGAAGGGAGTTTATCATCCTGATAGTTCTGATAGTAAAGAACCCCTTACACAGTTTAAAGTGGTTGTAAACCCTTAAAAAAAAACTGCAAGACAAAGGCATAATAAGAAATGCATAGCATACTAGCTCATGATGCATCTGCCAGCCATAACTCCAATGTAACCAGCACCCTTTGAACCATTCGGCCATGCCGAATGAATGACTCATGTTCCTGAACGGCTTAGGTAACTTCAAGTAGTCCCAGATGGCCTCTTTGTACCACTGTTCTTGACTGGCCTCGATCTCCAACATTATTTATTTGGGCACAAGATCGTATTCAGTGGCCACTCTCTTAATCAGTACTCGCTGCAAGCAGGCGAGTTTAGGTAATGTTCGAGAACTTCTCGTCCCGGGCAAGACATAGGCATCTGGTGATTTACGATTCAAGGCCTGTACAGGTTGGGACAGGATTCCCTTCATCTGGCAAAACCTCCTTTTCTGCACTTGGGGTTTCCACCCAAGGTGTGGTTTCCCCTGAGGTCATAGGTGACTCATCCGAAAAACGATATCTCGGAGTAATACACTTTCTATTACTCCATCTAAGCTCCTGAGACATTGTTTCAAAAAGATCGTTATCCCCGGTGTCGGACAAGGAATCCAACTCCGAATCCTCCCACTCTTCCGCCGGCAAGCAAGTGCGGACAGTCTCAGTGACTTTCTCCCCAGCCTCCTTACCGGTTCCTGATGTGGACTTCACCGCTCACTGTTCCGGCAGGTGCTGCTAGGTGCTGGGGTAGGCTTCTACTGCGGCCGTAGGAGGCCTTGACGTAGCCCACCTTCCATTTCACAGGTGGGATGAGGGCCCAAGTTGTGATGGCAGTATGCACTGCGATGTCTGCTGGAGGCACCGTAGTGGCATCGACACTTGTTCTGGACTCACTTGGAGCAGCAGATACAGTATGCGCAGGCTGAACCACAGGGGCGAAGACGGCCTCCTCTAGAGTTACAGTGCCTGTCATCCAGTCTATCCGATAAGCACAGGGTGGCACGGTGGGCTGTTCCACCTCGAATTGGTACTTCCCACAAGATAGGAATCTTCGTCCAAACAGGCGTAACTGTTCAATCAGTCCCTCGTATCCAGGGCACAGCATGCCCAGGGCCTCCACATCCTGGCTTGTATAGAGTGTAAAGTGTCCTCGGGGCTTTAAGCAGGTCCCCGTATCTGTAAGTGGGGCTCCAGACGATGTGGCACCCACAGTATTCGGCATTGACGGCATCCTGGGCCCCGACATGGCTGGTGCCCAAGAAAAAGACATCATGCTGCTCGATCTCCTCTCTTGATCTGTCAACTTCTGGTCTTGGCACAAAAAACACACATACATGTTTCACGCAGTTGGCAGGAACTCCTCCCCTTACTGATCTTTTTGTACGTAGCTCGCTGGCTTTTTCTCTTTTTCTGTCTCTGCCCACGGCCCACGTAGATAGCAAACCAATCTGCACCCTTAACCCCTTTCTCTCTTTTTAAAAGCACAGTACAACACTTACTTGATTGCAGACCTTCAATAAAATGAAACACATTAATACGGTTGTCAGAGGCAATGGCAAATAATCCCAGATGAGCCCCCATGTGTAGCACTAACCCAAAGAAGCTGCTGGTTTACATTTTGGGTTTTGAACGTTACCTCTAAGTTCATTGTCTAGGGAAGAACGTCTTTAGTAATTGCAATGTCCACACAAGATGTAAAACCTTCAACTGTTCGGTTTTATTTTTGCTGCATAAACTTGTGAAGGAAGCAGAGAGTATAGAGAGAAGGGGAAGGTTCAAGTACGCAGTACAGAATGCACAAAAAGTATTCAAAGTTCCAGTATTCGCCACTCACTCCTGAGTGGGTATTGCTCACCCGGATAGACCCCTCTCACATGGCCTAGGAGGGGAAATGATGCACGGACAGTATAGAAACAGTTTTTGCCACAGACAGTGTGAGAATATAGTATGGATATTCAGGAAACGGCGTCTGCCCCTTAAGTACCCCCTCCCAGCATGCCCAGCGGGGCACCACAACCACTGGGCTGCTGCCGAGAAGGGTCACTCAACACACAATGGTTTGTCCGAGTTCCAACATGGGCCTGAAGTGGTAACCTCTACCGAGCACAACCATAGCCAGAACAGAGGCTAATTTAAATAGAATTAACAGAGTCTGAGCCCAACTATTGGCTCAGACACCCCTAAATTTACAATAGCGCCCGACTCGTTAGGAGACCAGTGCTACACTTAATATATTGGACTAAATAAAAAGAAGCATCAGAGTGGGAGAGTTTACTTCCTCTTTAATATAGGCTTACCTGTAGCATAAAGCTAGAAAAATGGGTTTACAACCACTTTAAGATTGAACCGCCTCTCATCAAACTTCATTGTGTGGTGGTGTGTTCTCTTTAGAGATCTTAGGTTAAAAAGTTTTCCCCCAATGTTGGAGTCCCCATTTAAGAATTTGTATATTGTGATCATAGCCCCTGGTTAGCGTCTCTTCTCCAAAGAAAGTGGGCCAGATTCTCGTAGTTTTCCGTTATTTTCGGCGTGGCGTAGCGTATCTCATTTACGCTACGCCTCTGCACTTTTTACGGGCAAGTGCTGTATTCTCAAAGCACTTGCTCCGTAATTTGCGATGGCGTAGCGTAAATGGGCCGGCGTAAGGCCGCGTAATTCAAAGTAGGAAGGAGGTGGGCGTGCTGTATTTAAATTAAGCCCGCCCCCACACCGAACGAACTGCGCATGCTCCGGCAGTAAACGTAGCCCACTGCGCATGCTCCATAATACGCCGCAAATACATTGATTTTGACGTCAACGTAATTAACGCAAAGCCCTATTCGCAACGAATTATGTAAACAACGTAAACGACGGAAAAACATGACGCTGTCCCAACGTCCATACTTAACATGGCGTATGCCGGACCTACGCAAGGTTACCCCTCATATAGCAGGGGTAACCTTACGCTTACGCAAACTACGTAAACTACGGCGCGCAAATATGTTCGGCGTATCAGGCTCATTTGCATATTCGACGCAGAAATCAGAGGGAACGCCAGCTAGCGGCCAAGCGTAACATTGCAACTTAGATCCGACGGTGTAAGTGACTTACGCCAGTTGGATCTACACCAAATCTATGCGTAACTGATTCTAAGAATCAGTCGCATAGATACCCAGACGGAAAAACACAGAGATACGACGGCGTATATGGAGCTACTCCGTCGTATCTCTTACAAGAATCTGGCCCAGTATGTTTAATGTTTGAAGTTCCTCATAACTCAGGTCCTCCGGCACCCTTAGCTTTGTTGCCCTTCTCTGTACTCTCTCCAAACTTAGTTCAGTTAAGTATTCTCTTTTACAGGGGATTTCTTGGGGGTAATTTAATTTTAATGACAGGGTCACTGTAATATGCTGAATAACAATTTACAAGCATTGAAGCTATTCACTGAATTATTATTATAAAGCTAGTGTGTGGCAGTTGAAGAATATCTGAAGAAGTGGAATTGGGATTTAATTACAGCATAGTCTGCCCAGAAGTGCAGGACCTGGCTGTGCTGTCTGGTAATGTTGCCTGGGTCATTAAAGGGACACTAAAGTCAGGGATTTAAAAAACATGTGATACTTACCTCCACTGTGCAGTTCGTTTTGCACAGAGTGGCCCGGAAACCTGTCTTCTGGGGTCCCTCGGCGGCTGTCTGGGCTCCTCCTCGCAAAAGCTTTCCTTCTTCATGCGAGGGCGCTCGCATGTAGGAAAGCTTTTGGGGGCGCGCTCCCGTGATACAGCGGCGGCCATAGCCGCCGACTGTATCACTCGGCTCCGCCCCCCAGCGCGCCGCGTCATCCGCCCTGATTGACAGCAGCGCTAGCCAATGGCTGCGCTGCTATCAATCCGCCCAGCCTAGCCAATCAACGGCCAGGCTGGGAACCGAAGAGGACGACGTGGACGCGCCCGGGAGATTCGAACGGTCAGGTAAGTACAACGGGGGCTCGGGGGGGGCCGGTGCTGCTAGATGTTTTTTTACCTTCATGCATAGGATGCATGAAGGTAAAAAAACTTGTACCTTTACAACCCCTTTAAGGCTGTACAGAATTATAGATCTTTTAGAAGGCAAAAAAGTTCACATAGTTTTGCTGGAACGCAGCTATAAGCTGTCTAAAACAGATAACATGTATTACTATTATCTTTTTTGGGCATAATCTAATTGTACTGTTTGTAAAAAGGAGAATGGTAATGTACATTTACCAGAAAGGTGTCATTTTTTTACTAAAATTATAAATTGCACTATTGTACTTTTCCATTTATGTTGGGAACTTTTATGTGAGTTATATTGCAATTTATTTTGGGATGCACATATAACTGCACATATAACTGCTATGAACTATCATTTATCTTGGTCAAGTTTTCTTCTCTCTTCCAAAAGTACTGAAGTCGCAAGCGTTGCAGTTAAGGCGCTGGAACAATACTGTAGAGATGTCACAAACATCCATTTCTCTTTATAATGTTCTGAAAATTTACATAAACAGCTGGTGGTAATCCTAACTCGCACCTGCTATTTTGTTTTATATATATATATATATATATAATCCTTTTACTTGTTATTATCTCTTGGCCAAAAACACCACATGTCATAAAACATGTTGAAATCAACTTTGCAATATTTACAATGTTGAAACAATGTGATATACAAATAAAGGCATAAATGGTTTATCTTCATGTATGCACTTTTTATTTTTATTACTTACTCTATTAGAGCTCAAAACTTGCAGGGAATTTGGTCGCGCACTACAAGGCAAGGATTGACAGGTAGCTATAACAGTTTTAATCGGTGAGCTGATAAAGCAGTCTAAAAGTGGAGAATCCAATGGGGATCACACTTTTAATGCCTTGGGGTGTTATAGGGCAAAGATTGCTGTACCCTATGACATGAGTGGCCTAATAGGGAAGTGTTGCCCAAATACAGGCGGTCTCCTGGTTACAAACAAGACAGGGACTGTGGGTTTGTTCTTAACCACTTGATACCCGCCCACCGTCAAATAACGGCGGGCGGGTAACAGTATTGTCCTGACTGCACGTCATATGATGTGCTGTCATAGAAAGCTGCTAGGGGCGCGTCACTGAGAACCCCGTGCGTGTGCCCGGCGGCCACGATGGCCGCCGGGCACACGCGATTGCCGAGTAACTGAGCTGGGACGTGGAGCTCTGTGTGTAAACACAGAGCTCCCCGTCCCCGTCAGGGAGAGAGGAGACCGATTGTGTCCCTTGTACATAGGGACACAATCGGTCACCTCCCCAGTCACCCCCCACAGTTAGAACACAAACCCCTTCCCCGCCCTCTAGTGGTTAACCCCTTCCCTGCCAGTTACATTTATACAGTTAGCAATGCATATTTATAGCACTGTTCACTGTATAAATGTAAATGGTCCCAAAAATGTGTCAAAAGTGTCCGATGTGTCGGCTATAATGTCCCAGTCCCGAAAAAAAATCGCAGATCGCCGCAAATTCACAGTAAAAATAAATGTTTTAAAAAAATCATAATTATGTCCCCTATTTTGTAGGCAATATACATTTTGCGCAAACCAGTCACTATATTGCGATTTTATTTTTTACATTTTTTTACCGAAAATATGTAGAAGAATACTTATCGGCCTAAACTGAGATAAAAAATGTTTTTTTTTTTTTCTTTAATGGGATATTTATTATAGCAAAAAGCAAAAAATATTGTGTCTTTTTTCAAAATTGTCGCTCTTTTTTTGTTTATAGCGCAAAAATGTAAATACCACTAAAATAAAGCTCTATTTGTGGGGAAAAAAAGGACGTCAATTTTGTTTGGGAGCCACGTCGCACGACCGCGCAATTGTCAGTTAAAGCGACGCAGTGCCGGAAGCTAAAATTTTGTCTGGGCAGGAAGGGGGTATATGTGCCCAGTAGGCAACAGGTACATTTTTTAAGTGTAGCTCCAGCCAAAAAATCTATTTTTAAGCTTTTTGGATAGCATAGGGAAGGGTTATCACCCCTGCAACATTTGTTTTGCTGTCTGTCCCCTGTTCAGAAGATTTCACCTCACTTTTTGTCACAATGACAATTAGATTTTGGGTTATTAGGGAAACAAGGATTGGTGATAAAGCATCAGTTGAGACACATTTTTTTCCATATTAGCTCTTACAGGGGAGAATTTCCCTTCCTAGGGGTAGATTTCCTCTCACTTCCTGTTGTCTCCCTCTGTCTGTAAGTAGGAGTCGTTTGTAATTCAGGGACCGCCTGTATAGAAGGGTATGAATAACATTTAACTTTATAGTGTATGCCAAAGTCATACGTAATAATAATAAAAAAAGGTAAAGCCCATAAGTCACTGGAGTGAATAGAGCAGCTGTTTAAGGGCAGATTGCAGGCGCATTTTTAATGCTATAGCGCCTGAAAAACGCCCTCAGTGTGAAAGGGGTCTAAATTTTAACTTTTCACTTAAAGTTTGTTTTTACTGTATACACTTTCAGGGGAGAAGCTTTTTTAGTTTTATTCAGTCACAAAAGAAATTAGGTTTTGGCGCAAGGTTTTTTGTTTTAATAATAGCAGGAAAACACAGGCATCCAACACACCCAGAAGTGTCAGGTGGTAAAGATTAAATCTGTGGCTCTAGCTTTGCCAGAGAACAAAAACTGCAGTCAGCATACACACTAATGGTAAGTTGTATAAGTGTATCTTAAAATGCTGTATATTTTAGGCCCCTTTCACACTGAGGAGTTTTTCCCATATTAGAAGGGGTAATTAAAGTAGGGGACATCTTTATCTATATATTGGGTATCATTAGGCAGTTGGTCAGTGCCCCAGGACGATGTTCTATTGAACGAAACGCGGCGGGCGAAGACACTGACTCTACTGCCAGCTACATGTTAAGCGCTTGTTTTTACTCTGTTCAATGTGAGTGGAAAACTTTTTTCTTTAATAAATATCATCAGTTTATACAGTATCACGCTATGTGTACTTAATTTTTTCCCCCGGTATCATTCCTTGATGTATATCGATATTGTGTGAGAACGTCTACTAGCACCATTCAAGTGGCTCTAATAAGAAGACGGCATCTAGGATTCCCCACTAAGTAAACATTTTTTTCCATCATTGGATGATACGTGGACCCTCGTTATATACCTAAGCCTGTATGACCTGATAAGTGTAAACATAATTAGGTCTCAACTTCTGGTAAGCTGAACTACATTCATTCTTTTGTGACGGATCATCTATCATTCATTGGTTTTCCCCTCCCCTCATCAGGTTGATGGATGTATATTGTGGTATTGTAGTTTATTTGAGTAACTGAAGCTGCCATTTATTTAAAAACTCATTTCATTGGGTTTGTGTATCTCTAGCGCCACACTTTATTTTTCTTTCCAGTGCCTAAATACTGCCTAAAAAACTGTCAGGAGAGAAAAAAATCTCCTGCAGGCAGCATCTTTGGAGCGATGATCAGAGCGGCGTGTATATCGCTCCTTCACCGCTCCTTCCCATTTAAAACAATGGGAAACTGCAGTAATACTGCCCGCAATGCGCCTCTGCAAAGGCGCATTGCGGGCGGTATTGACACTTTTTTGGCCGATGGCGGGGGTTAATACTGAACCGCTAGTGGCCAAATCCCGCAGCAATTACGACTGTATAGCGCCGCTATTTTTACCAGTGCTATACCACCATCACACCTCCACTACCCCGTGTGAAAGGGGCCTAACTGAAGAGATAATGGGGTTGATTGACTAAAACTGGAGAGTGCAAGATTGAGTGCAGTGCTGCATAGAAACCAATCAGCGTCCAGGTTTTTTTGTCAAAGCTTATTGGACAAGCTAAAGTTAGAAACTGATTGGCTACCATGCACAGCTGCACCAGATTTTGTACTCTCCAAAACTGCATTTTGTTTTTTTGTTCCTATAACTCACGAAAGTGTCACAGACTGGTGGCAATGCTCTAATGTTACAATGCAAAGACAAGGTAAATACTCATGATATTGAACTGTGAGCACTCACGGGTTGTGCAGAATGACCTCAGCCACTTTGACTCACAATGTTCTCTCCTATGTTAAGAAATAAAATGTGTAATGTATCAGAACCTCATGACAGACTGACAAGCCGAAGACATGTCATACTGTGACAGCATGCAGACATTTCAAAAAGACATCACTTCTTCTGCCTGCCGGCAAAGTACCTGCTCCTTTCAACTGTTGACTTATTTCTATATTTAGCTGTCCCTTAGGTTCCTGCCCTTTCCTATAAATCACTGCCAGTGTTTTCAAACATTCTTGATAAGAGCACGAGTTGTGTGCACCAGGTTTGCTGCTACGTTTTTCAATGTATACCCTTGAGCATTGCAAATTCTCTAAAAAAAGACACATATCAGTATTTTAAGATATGAAAATTATTATATTTAAGGCATTGATAATAATGATAACAATAATTATATGAATGAATATGATCTTCAATAGTAAAAACAACCCACCTTTACATACACGTTTTGTACACCTGGCATATAGGTGGCCTAAGGCCATCCAAATTATTTTTTAAAGTTGTTTATTATAGCACTGTTTTTTTTAACCACTTAAGCTCTGGAAGATTTTACCCCCTTCATGACCAGGCTATTTTTTGCTATTCGGTACTGTGCTACTTTAACTGGCAATTGTGCAGTCATGCAACGCTGTATCCAAATATGAATAATGTTGGTGGTATGGATGGTTGGATGGTCACCACTGTTTTCTATTTTTTATTAAATGATCGAAAAAAGTTTTCATATTTTGAAAAAAATAAATAAAAATGTCATTACTGCTATATAACATATCCAATAAAAAAATGTAAAAAAACAAATGTTATCATAAATTTAGAGTCAGTGGTATTTTTTAAAAATCTATCAGAATCAGATTCAATCAGTGCAAAAAAATCAGTGGCGCTTTAATCACAATACTCTAGTGATATAATAAATACTTATCTCAGCAAACATTAAAATTAGCAAAATAATTAATGAGACATGATCACCCTGTGACAAATGAGAAAAAATAAAATCTCATAACAAAAAGTCTATAAAATTGATCCAGTAAAGTTGATTCAGTGCAGTATTTTTCTATTCATCCACCACATCAGTGTGCCAATGATTCCTCTCCCATCAACAACAAACTCATCAACTTGATATGCCTTATGTCGCGTACACAGGATCATTTTTCGGCGTACTAAGCACAGGCTTACCTTGCATAGCACACCCACCGGGAGCCAGGCTGAGACCACCAAACTCAATTCACATGTAGCCGAGACCGGGATCTGAACCCTTGGCTGCAGAGGTGAACGACTTGTCAGCGCATTGCCAATCACGTTGAGCCACCACAGCTCCCTACATGCTGCATTTTTTAACATCGTTTTAAACAATGTCGTTTTTCGGGTTGTAAAAAAATATCGTGTGTGGGTTAAAACGATGTAAAAAAGCCGCGCATGCTCAGAAGCAAGTTATGAGATGGGAGCGCTCATTCTGGTAAAACTATCGTTCATAATGGAGTAAGCACATTCATCATGCTGTAACAGACAAAAAAGCGCAAATTGTCTTTTACTAACACGGAATCAGCTAAAGCAGCCCAAAGGCGAATGGAACTCCCCTTTATAGTGCTGTCGTATGTGTTGTACGTCACTCCACTTTGCTAGATCTTTTTTTTTAAACAATGATGTGTAGGCAACATCATTTTAATGATGAAGTTGGGAAAACATAGTTTTTTCGACATGCTGAAAACAACCTAAATACAATTTACTTGATTTGTGGTGGGACTTCAAGTGTGGCGGGTTGTACTTGCTGACCATCATTTCTAGATATCATACATTTAGGCCAAAATGGTCACAGAGTGTGGACGGACATGCGTGCAGCAGCTCTTGACAGCCTAACATCCAGGGCTGCACGAATACTCTCCCCCGGTTCTCCCCTTGCTCCTTCCGGTTCTCCCCCTTGTCATCTGCTCAATGGCCGCAACACCCAATCTAGCAGAACCCCAGCCGGGGCACCCCGACAGACCGCTGAGGCCGTCACCCACCGCCAGTCTCCCCCCTCCCCCTCCGGTTGTAGCTCCGTGGAATTTCCGTACCTGGAATCCTGCACATATTCTACAATTCATCCTCCATATTTGGGGATCCATCCCACCTCCTCACAGTATCGGAGCTTCTCAGATTATTGAAGCGACGCCGAGGCCACCGTCGCTGAGCCTATTCATCTGGGGATTTCTCCAGGAAAGTCCGCAGCTTAGTCTCCGGAGCGGCAGCCATCTTGCTACACCCGGCGACGGCTCCAGCAGTCTCCCCTGGCTCCCTCTAAATTCCCTGAGTCTAGTTTCCACTCAGAACCTCCTTGAAGTATTCCTGCTGTGCCCCCTCATCCAGCAGCTGCTTAAATAAAGGTAGAGGCTCCGGGCCTGGCTCCTGGAACGGCAGCCATCATCCCCAGCGGCCTTCTTGGTACACCCTAGCCGTCTATCTGCCTGTACCCTGATACCCCCCCCATTATCCTTAACCTTACCCTCCTCATCTCTGCAATGCGATCAGCCAGGTAAGTAACAGTGGGCACAAGTTACTTAGTCAGTTGATCCAGGGAGCACTGATCCCCTCTCGGGGGATCAGGAAGGAATTTTTCCCCTTGCAGTAGCAAATGGCAGGCTCTGCGTTTTTTTTATCACCTTCCTCTGGTGGTTTAGGTCAGTCTTGTTTTTTTCCCCCCTGTTGGCATCATCACCACCACTATCGCGTATTCACCATCCTACCGCCATCCATTTCTCCGGTACCATCGTTGTCTCGGCACCTGGATCATCCTCATTGGCATTTCATAAGTAACATTGTCACATCATCCCAGCACTATCAGCGGCTTTTGTTGCGTAGTATTCTTTGCCATTTATTCCCAGGGTCTTTTCCCTTATCCAACATGGTGTCTGGCGCTTTGGCGCTAGTGTCCGGGATTTCCTTGCTCCTGTTGGTTTGGGTGTGGCCGGTGGGTGTGGCCCTCGTGTCTCTGTTCTGTGTCCACATCCTGGTGATGACGTCAGGCACAATCGGGATGGTATTTAAGTGCGCGACGATGGCCACGATTTCTGTCATTGACCCGGCAAGCAGAGAGAAGGCTGGCGGTTTCTTTCCTCTTCTCTTTCTGCTGGTACTAGCGCAGATCACATTTACCAACGCAGGTAATCCTCAATTAACTTATCCTCTCCCTGAAGCAGTTTATATTTTACAATTGCCACTGTTTGGGCTTTTTCCTTTTGGATCCTTGGCTATTCTCTTTTCTCATCTGATTATATGTTGTCTTCTATTTTTACAGCATATTGGCACATTGTGTGCACAATTAGGCACCAGCCAACTTTGGATATATATTTTCTTCTCAAGCTATGGTGTCTTTTACTCCATGTGAGGTTCACAACTATTATATACATTGAACCTATGGAAAATCTGATTGATTCCATTTTGTAACTGTAGAACCAGGTATTTGTTTTCTACTTAACTAACTATACTCATTTAACGTTGAGTGCTGACACATAGCTTTACTGCTATTCCCCTATTGGTAATTTCTTATAGATTAGGGTCTTTCTTACTGTGAACTTGTGATTGAACACTGAGGTGGTGTTATCTATGGCTCCAGGACTGGCTACGGGATATGGGATCTCTTTCTTACTTTTTAATATATATATTTTTTTTTTTTACCATATATATATGGATTTGGACTGTTTTTTTAATGGTGTGTTTTGCCTAATGTTTGCACTTCAATATATATGAGAAGTTGTACACTTATTTATGTGTATTTAGAAACCTTTATCCAATTGTGTTTGATTATTCACATTCTAATATTTTGTGCATATTCACCTACTCATGTCAATGTACTAATCTTTTGTTCCATCCTCTGCACATTCTTTTTGTGACTTTTAGTATCACCTATAAAGCTACTGAAGAAGCTCATCGAGAGCGAAACATGTTCAGCAATTCCATTACAGGTCCATAGCTCATGCTTGAGGGTAATCTTCTTCCATTGGATGGTTTTTCATATGCTTATTCTACTGTGTTCTATTTTGTAAAATAAAAAAATCTGTTTTTACTATTTCTGTATTATTGATTTACTGACACCGTTTAAAGTCCCAGGGTTTTGTGAACCCCATTTCCACTTTTCTCTAAGGCATTCTTACAAGGCATGTGGTGTCTAGATTTGAGTATCTGTGTCCCACAAATTGTTTTAGGCACTCTATACAGGCTGCAGGTTCCAGATGCAAGGCTTGCTAGGGCTTCCAGCAAGTTTGAAAAAGTAACTCACTGTGATGAGCAGAGCTGATACAGATGACAGCGGGATAGGAACTTGAACTATATGTGAGAGCAGAGCCAGAAACAGCAGCATGGTCACAGGGATAGCCAAGGTCAGCAGCAGGTTGGCAGCAAGGTAACGAATCATAAGACAGGGATGTGTTCAAGAACAGAGCCATGGTCAGGAACTGGTGACATTGCAGAAGCAGGATCCAAGTTCAGGTCAGAGGGAAGCCAGGTCAGCAAAAATGGAAACAGGCAGAGTAATAGCAGGACACAGGGTACAGCTGAAAGCCCAGTAAGCACTGAAGCATTAGCAGGAGTTATTTTTAATGGTCCGTCTGGCGCCAACCTGCATTGAGTGCATGCCTGTGTGCATTCCTATACACACGTGTGTGCCTAGTAACCATTCTCCTGAGAATTTGGTGCGTGTGCACATTTTTTATCCATTCTGCATGCATCCACATTTCTGTTAGCCAAATGTCTTGTAGTCATTCTCTGACAGTGTACTGGGCTTTACACCCTATTGTAATTGCTGAGGCTGGTGAGAAGACGTGGGAGCTTAAACACATCTCACTATCAGAGTTATATGTTTTATATGGGTTTTTTTTTGTCATCCTCTGAATCAGTTGTGGATCCAAATTTAAATTCTCCTGAAGAAGCTCAAAAAGATGAAACCCAGTTTGAGACGTGTGATCTGGGCCAGTGAATGTTATGTTTTAGAGTCACTTAAAAAATGCAATAAATTACAAGTTTTAACATGTTTCTCATTTACCAGTTTAAAGAGCCATTACTGCTTACAGGTGAGTACCACAGAAGAAAGAGCAGGCAAAACAGGTGACCCAAAAAAGGTGACATGGCAGCGTGAATCCTTCCAGAATGCTGTGAAATCTCTCCCGGCGGCAGGACAATTCAAATTTTCTTAAGTTTTTGCTTTATTAAGGGAAGTAAGACTGTTTAAATTGATACTAAACTGCTGGTGGCGAAAAAAAAACCTGTTTAGGTAATTTACAAGTTTATGAAATATTCACCGTACCTACGGGTAAGCCTTATTATAGGCTTACCTGTAGGTACAAGTGGTAGTACAAAGTTTACTACCACTTTAAAGCCGCGTACACACGATCGGTCCATCTGATGAGAACGTTCCAACGGACCGTTTTCATCGGTTCACCGATGAAGCTGACTGATGGACTGATGTGCCTACACACCATCGGTTCATGAACCGATCGTGTCAGAATGCGGTGACGTAAAACACAACGACGTGATCAAAAAATAAAGGTTACACCACTGATTATAAGCTAGGTCCTTTTTACACATTTTTTTTTCTCTGTTGTGGTTTACATTCCAAGTAAACATGGAAAAGCCTATTAAATGCAAACAGTTCTTCTAGGCACTGCGAATTACACAACAGAGGTTTGGCATCACTTTGAAAACGTCCTTTGTAGATATTCTTATTTTCCTAGCAGTTTGTGAACGACTTTTTGTCTTCTTCAAAAATCTTCAGACATTAACATTTTAATGAATTTTTCCAGCTTGCTGAATTGAGTTTTGTAATCAATGGCGCCAATGGACTTTGTGATAGGAAATTGCAAGAGGACAATTAGAATGACTTTTACAGAAAAGGAACCCTCTATTATTAATTAGAGTAATGATTAACTGCCCGTCATGTTTACCAGCAACAAAGCCTGAATTTAGCTGATAAAGTCTTAAAGGGGAATTATACTGTATGTCACCAAGAATTCATATTGTAGTGCAAGAATATTTATCTGAAAAGATTTTTCTTTATGTACATCTCCTTGTTTGCATATGTATGTTTCAGTGGCTCCGTGTATCAGACAGTGCAGTGTGCATCTTTGCTAAACGACTCAAAAATCCAGTAATGTGTCCATCCACCCCTAGATAAATTGATTTACATTTGATTTTAAAATGTAAAGTACCCCATGACAACCAAACCAAATACAATATTCACATGTATGAATGCTGTGAATGGAAATTTGATTGGTTGATATGGGTCACTGCATTTAAAGCCCAGCTATAGGTGTTAACAACTCCCCTCCCCCCAATCTTTCAGGACAGTGGCACGATAAATTAATTTACTTATTTTTGTACTATTAACCATCCGGGCCAATTCTGGCACTTCGCTCCAGAAAATTCCTAGTAATTAAAAAAAAAAATCCTAGAAAATTATTCAGAACCCCCAAACATTATATTGATATATTTTTTTAGCAGACACCCTAGGGAATAAAATGCTGGTTGTTGTAACTTGTTATGGCACACAGTATTTGCGCAGCGATTTTTCAAACATTATTTGGGGGAAAAAAATGTTTAGTGAATTAAAAAAACAAAGCAGTAAAGTTAGCCCTATTTTTTGTATAATGTGAAAGATGATGTTACTACAAGTCAGGGCTGTCTTAATGAGAGGGCACACCTGGGCACTGCCCAGGGGCCCCAGTTGCATGGGGGGCCTCAGCACTATCCCCAAAGCATGGTGTAGAGGGGTCAGAGTGTTGGGGGGATATCTGGGGTTTAGAGGGGTTTAGAGGGGTCAGAGTGCTGGGGGGATATTTGGGGTATAGAGGGGTCAGAGTGCTGGGGGGATATCTGGGGTGTAGAGGAATCAGAGTGCTGGGGGGATATCTGGGGTGTAGAGGGGATAACTATGGTGTAGAGGGGTTAGAGTGCTGGAGGATATCTAGGGTGTAGAGAGGTGAGAGTGCTGGGGGGATATTTGGGGTATAGAGGGGTCAGAGTGCTGGGGGGATATCTGGGGTGTAGAGAAATCAGAGTGCTTGTGGGATATCTGGGATGTAGAGGGGTCAGAGTGCAGGGGGGATATCTGGGTGTAGAGGGGTCAGAGTGCTGGGGATATCTGGGGTGTAGAGGGGGTCATAGTGCTGGGGGATATCTGGGGTGTAGAGGGGTCAGAGTGCTGGGGGGATATCTGGGGTGTAGAGGGGTCAGAGTGCTGGGGGGATATCTGGTCTGTTTACCTGCGCTGTCTCCATTGTAGGGGCCCCAGAGCATTACATTGCTCAGGGGCCCATGATACTATTAAGACGGCCCTGCTCCAAGTAAATAGATACCTAACCTGTCACGCTTTAAAACTGCACACACTCGTAGAATGGTTCCAAATCTCCATAGAGGACGTTTTAATTTTTTTTACAGGTTACCTGTTTAGAGTTACAGAGAATGTCTTGGGCTAGAATTGTTTCTTTAGCTCTAACGCACGTGGCAATACCTCACATGTGCGATTTGAACATCATTTACATATGTGGGTGCGACCTGCGCATGTGTTCTCTTCTGCACGCGAGCACGTGGGAACAGGAGCACATAAGTTATTTTATTTTTGTATTCTTTATTTTACTTTTATTTTTATTTTTTTTACACTTTCTCTCAATTTTTTTTTTTTATCAGTTTTATTCCTATGACAAGGAATGTAAACATCCTTGTCATAGAAATAGTGCATGACCCCAAATCTCTCCTTCAGACTTAAAAGGCCGAGATAAAAAATAAAAATAAAATGTCTCTGCCTTTCCAGCCACGTCCCTGGCATTGTTTACTTCCACAGGCCCGGTTGTGACGTCGCGCCCGGACCCCTGAGGGTCATAGAGATGACTGTGTGGTATTAAAGTGTATGTAAAATCTAACAATTAACTTCTCCTATTTGCTCCCTTTATATGTTAAATAGACCATTGAAATTGATTTGTTACATTTTCTCGATAAGTGCAGAAATATACCTGTCAGATATCAAATGAACTAATAACTTACTGTGCACAATATTATCAGCCCTGCACAGATCACATTTGTGGACTACAGAAAAACTTCCCTCTATGTTTTTGAGATGAGGAGGGGGAGATGTTCTGTACAGATACAGAACAGTGACCTATTCATACTATGTGCCGTGACTGGTGTAGTTATTTATTTGATCAATGCCAGTCCCCTCAAGGATACATACTGTAGAAAACAATTGTTTTCTATGTATGCTGTTCACACTGCATCACTGCCTTCATGTGGGTTGCAGTGCATTGTGGAAAAATGCATATATGCTGCATTTGTCCACAAGGCACAGGAGTGTACCTGAGGTCACTGTCCATTTTTCACAATAAAATTAATAAATTAAATACACAATGGATGTTAGCCCATATGCTAAATAGGATTGTTTTAGCATGTGGATAGTGTGAATGGGCCCAGATAAAAATAAAACAAATGCACACAACTAATTAAAGAATTGATAAGCTATGAAGTACAGTGGAACCTTGGATTATGAGCATAATCTGTTTCAGGCGAATGCTTGTAATCCAAAGAATTTGCATATCAAAGCGAGTTTCCCTATAAAAGTTAATGGAAACAAAGATAATTTGTCCCGCAATGACTTCTATGGCATGCAATACTGCATGTGGCCAGAAGTGGAGTGAGGGGGCGCTGGAGAGCCTCAGAAATACTCAGGGCCAGCTCGTCTGTTCTCAGAAACCCTCGGAAAGGTTCGGAAACACTTGGGAATGGAGTATTTCCAAATGATTCCCGAGTGATTTCTAGTATTTCCGAACAGCTCAGAATGGCTCTGAATAGTTCCGAGTGTCACCGGGGCCCCTGCACCACTGGCCAAATGCGGTGCTGCACACTCATTAGCTTGAATTCTGATCGTTTTGTAAGACAACACTCGCAAACCGAGTCATAATTTAAAAAAAAAGTTGCTTGTTATTCAAAACACTCGTTAACCTCGTTACTCGTAAACCAAGGTTCCATTGTATTACATTTCTTGATAGATATATTTAGTTACATACGTCCTAACTCTTTCCTTGGTTATATTGTGAGGAGGTCACGTGGGGTAAAACCAAGAAGAGATATGTATTATTCATTAAAACAATGTTTATAATAAATACAACCAGTCAGCAGAAGGAAAATTGATACGGAGAAAGGATGTGCTCTTTCTAGCTACATGATGCATGGGAAATAGTTAGTCCTCCTCATTAAAAGTGATATAAATACAAGAGACATGTCCAGCCATAAGGAGACATGCATTTCACAACTAATTAGAAAGGCTCACAACATTTCAGGAATAAACTGCATTGAAAATACAAATCTCAGATGTTCTCGAAGCTTAAGTATGCTAATGTGTGACTTTTGTGAATCACAAAAAAATCGCCTGTTTTCTGCAAAGTCCTTGAATCATGCATTACCTCTTTGAAGACAGCTTTGTGTTGTTTTATAATGCTTACAATACTAAACATAGTCACTTGTATCATTACAATTCCTAATGGCTGTATTTGTAGAATAAACACATTGTTCAGATAGCACATTCATTCCAGAAGATGCTCTGGGAAAGTTCATGTGGTTTTCTTGAGGCTTAAATAAATTTTAAAAAAATGGTTTGTTTTATAAGGCAAAGGCAGATATGCTAAGGTAAGATATAGTACAGATTACTATACCTAAAGCGGTGTTCCATCCAAAAGCTTCACTTGTTTACACCCTCCCGCCCTCCACTGCCACATTTGGACGAAACGGCTTGGGGTGCCAACATTGCGGTATCCCTGGACGTGCAAGTGTTCTTATATTAAAAGTTATTTGTAGCTGCTGACTTTTCATTGTATTTTTTACAGGCTGGAACTTCGTTTTGACAAGCTAAATGTGTTTTAACCACTTGAGACCGCGCTATTGACAAAAGACGTCAACAGCGCGGCTCTCAAGTGCCAAGTTGACGTCTTTGGACGTCATTTAAAGTGCATTACCCGCTTGCACCACTGGGTATCGTGCAGCGGGTAAACACTGTCCCGCCGCATCGCTGAAGAGCCGATGCATGTACCTGGTGGCCGCGATGTCCGTCGGTTACATGTGATCGGTGGGAACACAAGAAGATGACAGCAGGGACATGGAGCTCTGTGTGTAAACTCAGAGCTCCACTTGCTGTCAGAGGAGAGGAGACCGATCTGTGTCCCTTGTACATAGGGACACAGCATCGGTCACCTCCCCCAGTCACCCCCCCCCCCCACAGTTAGAACACACCCAGGATACACACTTAACCCCTTCCTCACCCCCTAGTGTTAACCCCTTCACTGCCAGTCACATTTATACAGTAATTAGTGCATTTTTATAGCACTGATCGCTGTATAAATGTGAATGCTCCCAAATTTGTGTCAAAAGTGTCCGATATGTCCGACCATCTTTATCGCAGTCCCAATAAAAATCGCAGATCGCCGCCATTACTAGTAAAAAAAATAATAAAAAAATCATAATTCTGTTCCCCATTTTGTAGGCGCTATAACTTTTGCGCAAACCAGTCGCTTATTGCAATTTTTTTTTTTTTTTACAAAAATACGTCGAAAAATACGTATCGGCCTTAACTGAGAATTTTTTTTTTAAAATTGGGATATTTATTATAGCAACAAGTAAAAAGTATATATTTTTTTAAAATTGTTGCTCTTTTTTTGTTTATAGCGCAAAAAATAAAAACCGCAAAGGTGATCAAATACCACCAAAATAAAGCTCTATTTTGGGGAAAAAAGGACGTCAATTTTGTTTGGGAGCCACTTTGCACGACCACGCAAATGTCAGTTAAAGCGACGCAGTGCCGGAAGCTGAAATTTCGGCCTGGACACGAAGGGGGTTTATGTGCCCAGTAAGCAAGTGGTTAATTCACAAAAATATATAAATGATGTGGCAAACTGAAATTATGTTTTTTATTCGTAGTCATGCAAATTGTGACAACTTCACCAGAAATGTCATCCGCTCAGGTGATTGGCTCTCTTTGTGCCCAACAATTAATTTCTTATTAGGAAAAGTTAAAGGTTGCTAAATTCCATGCACAATGTAGCAGGGGACTACAGTTTTATGTCTTTTCTTTATAAATATGGAGTCACACTTTCAATGTGGCATTGTTGTGATATGATAATCAAAGTATTAATTACTGTATTTATTGGCGTATAACACTCACTTTTTTACCCTGAAAATAGAGGATAAACTGTACCTGCGTGTTATACGCAGGGGGCTGTGGAAAGTTTTTTTCCTAAAACTTCCCTCTTAAAGTTAGGGTGCGTGTTATACGCCTTTGCGTGTTATACGCCGATAAATATGGTATGTTTATTACAGTCCTTTACAACGTATATTGTGCCAAACTACCTACACAGCGCTTTACATATACAGCATATTGTACATTCACATCTGTGCCTGCCTTCAAGAAGCATATAATCTAAGCTCCCTATCTCACATCATACATATGAGGGCCAATTTAGACAGGAGTCAATAAACCTACCAGTATGTTTTTAGAGTGTGGGTGGAAATCCATGAAGGCCCATATAGAACATGATGACTCCATGTCGTGGTTCTTCTTTTATTTGCATTAAAATACAATTTTTCAGGACAAGCTTTCGGGGTATGTCCCCTTCTTCAAGGTCCAAGCAGTTTCTGTTGCAAGTGCATTAACCACTTGCTGACTAGCCGCCGTCATTATACGACGGCAGGTCGGCTGGTTCCCTTTAAGAACCATAGCAGGCATGCGAGCGCACCTGCTGTGTGACGGTGGACCCAATGCACGTGATGTCAACACCAGCCACCAGTGATCGCAAGCACAAGAGCCAGAACAGGGGTGTGTGTATGTAAACACAGTCCCCGTTCTGACAGGAGAGGAGAGACAGATCTGCTGTTCCTAGTAATATGTCTCCTCCTCCAGTCAGTCCCATCCACCCACAGTTAGAAACACACATGAGGGAACACATTTAACCCTTTGATCGCCCTCTAGTGTTAGCCCCTTCCCTGCCAGTGACATTTACACAGTAATCGGTGCATTTTTATAGCAAAGAATGCTGTATAAATGTCAATGATCCCAAAAAAGTGGCAAAAGTGTCCAATCTGTTCCCTGTAATATCGCGGTCCTGCTAAAAATCGCAGATCACCGACATTACTAGTAAAAAAAAAAAAATGCCATACATCTTTTCCCTATTTTGTAGACGCTATAACTTTTGCTCAAACCAATCAATATGCGCTTATTGATTTTTTTGTTTTTACCAAAAATATGTAGAAAAATACATATTGTCCTAAAGTGATGAAGACATTTTTTATTTTTTTTTGCAATAAACATGCTTCTGCAGACTCTTTCCATAGCCCCAGGTTTGTATGGAGGTACAGACCTACTGTTGTGGGTCTGGAAGAAGTTAAAGATAGACTACACCATGATTAGATGATGACACCAGCACTTGTACTACATTATAATCTTTAAATCCCTCCCTGTGATTATGACCGGGGAGTAAATGACCCCACAATTCTGATAAGTGTCAGCATGTTTTGAGTGTAGTGGATAGGGAATATGGCATCATTTAATGTTATACTCTAAGTGCTTTTTCACACTTGCAGCTGGAGGGCAGTAAAAAACAGATAGCTAAGCCATGGTTTTACCATCCTCCAGCCACCCACTGCTTGTAATTCTGACATTACAAACTGACAGGGATGTACACATACCGCAGCCACAATTGTTTGCTTTTTGAGCCACAGCATTTTAAACTCAGGCTGCACAGTTTGATACTCAGCAGCATAAAGTAGCCGTTCAGCATTTAAGAAAAGAAAAGTAAAAAACAACATTAAAAAAACAGGCATGAGGAGGCGGCAGTAGCATATGCTGATCACCTGCCACCCGCGGCTATATTGCTCTCTGAAAAGCAATCCTTAATATGTCTGAAAGAGCCCTAAATATGGATGTAACATGAAAAGTGTTTTGCTATTGCATCCTTATTGACTTGTATGACTTGTATGAAGAAACAAAATGAATGAATAAATTGAAAACTGAATTAGAATTCAACCATTGCAAGTTCTTTTCAAAGCTTCTTCACAAATACGTCAGTTGTATACCCACAGATGCCAACTCAACCTTAGAAAACCTAATTCCACCATTAAAAAATGCAAGCAGGTGTAAAATATCATAATTGGAGATCCAAGCAAACAAAAAACCTACAGTAGCTGCATCAAAGGCATAAATTGAAGAAAACATGCTTGTATCTGCATACCCATATGACAACCCCCCAACAGCACCAAATCGCCAAAACGTACCTTAGATAGAACCTGTAACACCAAATACACTGAGTCACTGCAGCATGACCTACTAAAAAAGGGAAGTCATACCTAAAACTAGTCTTCTGCCCTTTGACTAAGAACATTGGCCCAGATTCACAAAGCACTTACACCGACGTATCTCCAGATACGCCGAAGTAAGTCCAAATGTGCGCCGTCGTATCTATACGCCGACCCACAAAGCAATATACGTAAAAAAAATAGGCTTCAGCCACCAGACGTAACTTTCCTACGCCGGCATATAGTGGGCGCATATTTATGCTGGACGCATGTGGCGCTCCACTCCCATTGATTTTTAATGCAAATATGCAAATGAGTCAAATACAGCGATTCACGAACATACTTGCGCCCGGCACATAATATATGCGGTTTGCGTAAGTCGTACGTCCGGTGTAAAGTAATTCCCTATATTGGAGGCGCAACTCATGCAAAGGTATGGACCAGGGAACGAATGCCGTCAAATTTTACGTAGTTTACGTTGTACGTGAATAGGGCTGGGCGTAGGTTACGTTCACGTCGTAGACAGTGATTCGGTGTATCTTAGGCAGTTGTTTCGACGTGATTGTGAGCATGCGCACTGGGATGCGTCCAAGGCACGACGCATTCGCAGTTCATTTTAAGTACTTGTCTGAGGCTCGGCCCATCATTTGCATGGGGTCACGCTTCATTTAAATGTATCACGCCCACTTCCAGCCCACTTCCACCTACTTTGACTTAGGCCGGCTTAAGCTGACGAATTTACGCTACGCCGGCGCAACGTTGGGAGCATTTGCTTTGTGAATTCCATGATTCCCTCTCTGCGCTGTGCCGGCGTAGCGTAAAAGACATACGCTACGGCGGCAAATATATGCGCCGATGTATGTGAATCCGGGCCATTGCTTTTAAATACCGTAAGGGCTCATTTCCACTGGCGTTTTTACAGCCACTTTTCTGAGCATTTTTTGCAGCTTAAAAACACCTGTCCATGTTAGTCTATGGCCTCATGCCCACCATGACGTTTTTGAGCTGTAGATGGCTGAGACGTTTTTAAGCTGCAAAAAAAACGCGGAACCAGTGCGTTCTGAAGCTCCAGCAATAGAGCTGTAAAAACGCCAGACATTAAAAATGCTCAAAAACGCGCAAAACGCGCAAAAACGCTCAAAAACTCTGCGGTGAGGTTTTGAGCTCCAGCTAAAAAAATATATATATATTTTTCTAAAATAAACATGGACAGGCGTTTTTAAGCTGTAAAAAATGCTCAGAAAAGTGGCTGTAAAAACGCCAGTGGAAATGAAGCCTAATAATGACTTCACCAAGCTTCCATGACATGAACTTGATAAAACAATAGTGACCTATCAATATAAAAAAAAAGGTTTGGGCAGAAAAATTCACCCCACGTTAAACTGACTCCATACCCTACAGCAGTGGTCTCCAAACTGTGGCCCGAGGGCCGGATGCGGCCCTTTGCTTGCCTTTATCCGGCCCTTGGGGCACTATCCCTCCCACTGATACGAGACACTATTCTGCCATCTGACACCGACAATGGAGCACCATTTCTCCCACTGACACAACTCATAGAGCACTATTACTCCCTATGATACCAGCAATGGGGCAATATTCCTCCCCCCTAATACCAGATGTTCACCAACAATGATGCCAGGAAAATTTCTACTCCCGCTGGTCAAAGTCCGGCCCTCCAAGAGTCTGAAGGACAATAAACCGGCCCTTTGTTTAGAATGTTTGGAGACCCCTGCCCAGTCCAGCCTGAATTCCACTCTCATGGTAAATAATGCATTTTGAAAACACAGCTATGCTGCAAACCAAGTCATGTAGGCCTTCTGCATACACTTTCTAAATGTCCTGATTTAACTTAAAATGCCTGTGTACATTAACATTAACACAATAAGTAGCTGATATCTCTGCAACCTATAGACGCAGACTTACTGTGTCTAATGGTAAATTATGCTCAATATATGATAGTGAGTCCTCGTTGCCTTAACAATGTGACTAATGAATTATGACATATAGCCCTTAGCTAAACACCCAGCATGCTCGCTAAAACTCTCTGGGGTGACATATTAACTCACTGAGTGAGTCACGAACCAACTTTATAATCTTACATTACTGACTATTTCAAAATGTTATAAAGTTACACTTAGCTGGGTAATACAATAATGTCAAAAAGGTGTAAAAGCAGATATTTATTAAAAAGTATTTTTTAGTATTTACACATTACAGTTTTTTAATAATTACATGTTTTATGGTTGAAGCTGGCCACTTCTCCAGGAAAGGTGCATTAGCACTTAAAGTGGTTGTAAAGGCAGAAGGTTTTTTATCTTAAAGTGGAAGTCAATGCAAAATTGAAATTCTCTGCATCTATAAACACCACAGATCTAACACTAACCCCTCTATCCCTGTAGAGAAAAGATGAGTATGCATACTTTTTTGGAAGCTGATCTCACCCACTCTGATCCGATCTCCAGTGCTGGAAGCTCTGCAGAAGTCTCAGAGGATAACAGCTGTGAAATGACAGGGAAGTGACGTCACCCCTAGACTTACTATGGGACTTCCATTGTCATCCGTCTTCTCTGCATCCACCTCTACAGTGAAGCCGCGGCTGCCAGCTCAGACACATATAAAACAGGAAGTAACATTACGGGAACGTGGTAGTGTAGCGCTCAGAATAACAAAATATAACTGTAAGGCTATACATATAAATAAAGTGTGAAACACAAAGAGTGATCTGTGCATCAACATGAAAATGATAACATGACTAATAAAATTGAAATAAAGTTCATGAAATAAAGTTCATAAATTCCAGTGACACAAATGATGCTTGATGTTCAGAAGTGAAAAAGAAAAAATCCCACCACCGGTGAAGATGCAGGCTTACCAGATGAAAAGGACTCTGAGAAACTTATATTTCTAGAGTCGGTCAGGCTTGGTATATGCTCAGATCTTGATATAAGGTGTTCCTCAGGAAAGGGATCAGCAGATATCTGTGGTGTAGATTCCAATGGCCCCGAGACTTGATAAGAGGTCTCTCGTTCGCGGAAAAAAAATAATGGTCATCCGTCTCAGAGATGGCATATATAAATGGAAAGGAGAAGAGGGGACGCCATAGTGTAACACCGTAAGGTCAATAAAAAAAATTTATTAAAATTGCACTTACATATACAGATGAAAGTAAGGCGCATGTCAATATGATGGTGGCAATGATGGAGTCGTCCCTGACGCGTTTCGTGTCATTACACGTTATCAAAGGGTATCCCTCTCATGATGCCAACACAAATATTTATAATAAAAGGTCCCAAAAGGAAATTAGACTCACCGTCTGCAAGCAATCACAAAGCACAAGCATTTCCGGGTCTAAAGAAAATGGCGTCCAGGCGTGCGCTCCACGCCTCGTATCGAATCGCGGAAGTGTTCTAATTCAGACACTTCCGGAGTGAGATCGAATACTAACAGCGTGCGCTGCACGCCTCGTTTTCGACATATGATCGAAACGTAAGCCTCACTTTCGAGATGACGTCGAATGACGTAGTCCGTCACAAAATGAAACGCTCACCTGTATGAAGTCGTACCACGCCTCGTGTTGAATCACGGGGGTGTACTGATTCAAACACTTCCGGAATGAGGTCGGATATTGACAGCGTGCGCTGCATGCCTCGTTTTCGACGTGTGATCGAAACGTACGCCTCGCTTTCGAAATGACATCGAATCCCGATATCCGTCTCAAAAATCCGTCACATAATGAAACGCTCACTTGTGTGAAGTCAGACGTCGAAAAAAGGCGTCACGGATATTCGTAGGGACGACGAAAAAGTGGGCGGACATAGCAGAAGGAAGTGCAATCCAGCCCTCATTATGGGGGCCGTTTGCATTCCAAAGTGAGTAAAGAGAAAAAAGAATACCAAAATGTAAATCAACACATGCAAAATAGGTCCGCATGTGGCGATCAAAATGGACCAAACATGAAATAAATCAATTCAAAGAATGAAAAAAATTGGTATTCAGTATTATGGGACATTAAAGCAAAAGTAAAAATTTAAATATGGCTTGGTACAAAATTGTAATGCCAAAAATAAATATATTAATAATTAACTGGTACAGAAATGCAATGCCCGGGACATGGAAATGCATAATGCAAATCGCACGATACTGCAATATAGGCAGAAAGGGATCAGTGCTCAATGTGAATAGAAGCAAATGATCCAACAGGAAATGCACATTATAAATTAAAAATTACGTATAATGATAATGTGTGGGTCTTCCAGACAGTGAGTCGAATTCCCAAACAAAAACATACATAATAATATGCGTTAATGTTAAAATAAATCACCATAACGTTAAAACATATACATAATAAAAAATTGCTAGAGTTGAAAATTATGAAACATCCCAAAACAGATCCACCACTGTTTAAATATACTAAACAACCACTAGGACTTATCTATAAATGAGTTGATGTCCCAATCAACATTCAAGCCAAAGGGATGATAAGATTGAAGCTCATAAATCCAGAATGTTTCTAATCTTGAAACACCCCTTGTTTTGGCCCCACCTCTCCAAGGAGGCATATAACGGTCAATAATTGTAAACTGAGTGCCAGAAGGATTTTTATCATGGCACTGTTTGAAGTGACGGGGAACAGTATGGTCCTTGTCGCCTGCCTTGATGAAGGCAATATGTTCGCCTACACGTATCGAGAAAGTACGAATCGTGCGGCCGACATATTGTTTACCACATGTACATGTGATGAGATAAACGATGTAATTGGTTTCGCAGGTACAAAAATGTTTAATCTCATACTCCTTTCTAGTCACAGTAGAAGTGAAGTGTGTAATTCTGCGTTCCCTCAGTGAGTTATGATGACAAACCTTGCATTTTCTGCATGGAAAGAAACCAACTAAGTCCTGAAAAAAAGAACTTTTTACTGGGGGATTGATGACATTGGGTGCAATGCGATTCTGCAACGAAGGTGCACCTCTAAATACCAGTTTAGCCCGTTCAGGGAGTAAAGGTCTGAGAACACTATCGTTCCTGAGTATATCCCAATGTCTATCGACAATATTCTTAACCTGCCTATGTTGAATAGAGTAAGATGTGATTAGGGCAAATTTAAAACTTTCATCCGGTACACGTTTAGGTTTCATTGAGATGAGTGAAGATCTATCCAATGAGAGAATTCGCTGCATTTCTTGATCTAGCTCAGCCCGGGGATAGCCTTTATCTAGAAACCTTTGTCGCAACATAGTGGCTTGGAGCAGATAAGATTCTGGGTCCGTACAGTTCCTACGAAGTCTCAGAAACTGACTGCGCGGAACTGACCGAAGCCATGAACTGTGATGACAGCTATCAGTAGGAATGAAACCATTCCTATCAGTTGGCTTGAAGAAAGTTTGAAAATTGAATTTGCGATCAACCAACCCAATCTCGAGGTCCAAGAAATTGATTTTACTTGGACTGTATTCAAAGGTCAGTGAAATGCCTCTGTCGTTTTGATTGAGGGTTTTGAAAAATGACTCTAATGATTCGGGGGTGCCATTCCATAGGAGGAGGATGTCGTCTATGTACCTGGCCCACAGGACTAATGATGGAGTGTCCTGCGCATAGACGACATCCTCCTCCCACTTGGCCATGAACAGGTTGGCAAGGCTGGGTGCAAACTTAGCCCCCATAGCTACCCCTCGTTGTTGGAGGTAGTAGCTTTGGTTGAACCAAAAATAATTATGTTTGGTTGCAAACTCTAAAAGTTCTAAAATATACTCGCATTGAAAGGAAGCGAGGGTAGGTTCTTGATTTAGGAAATGTTGGACAGCAGCAATGCCCAAATGATGGGGAATGCAAGTATATAGGGAAGCGACATCTGCTGTGGCTAGTAGATAATCACCATGTACAACAGTGTTTTCCAATAACCTTATAGTGTCTCCTGTATCCTTAAGATAGGAAGGAGTTTTTTGCACTAAAGGTTGTAAATAATGATCGATGTACCGGCCTATACGGGACGTGACCGAATCGATCCCGCTCACAATGGGCCGGCCCGGGGGGGCAGTGGGATGTTTGTGGATCTTGGGCAAGTAATATATGGTGGGTATGCGTGGGACTTTAGGTACTAAGAAATCTCTTTCTTTGTTGTTCAACATTTTTAACTCATAACCCTTATTGACAAGACTTAGCAACTGGGTTTTATATGTGTGTGTAGGGTTAGTAGGAATTTCTTTATAAGTACCGGGTTCGTTCAGGATACGAATCATTTCGGTCTCATAATCGGACTTGTCCAAAATCACAATGCCACCGCCTTTGTCGGCGGGGCGTATGACTAAATCCTTCCGATCACAGAGGGACTTGAGGCCCGCACTGGAGACGGATGGTAGATGTGGTGATTTAACTGACAATCTGGATAAGTCTCTTAACACACAATCCTTAAAAATTTTGACTGCAGGTGCTACCGCCACAGTTGGATTAAAAAGGGATGGATTGGATAATCCAGAATGTACCGTGCCGGACGTTGCAGCCCGGTCTTCGTAATTGCATGTATTGGAAATCAAATATCTTTGGATATTGATTTTCCGAATATATTTTTGTATATCTATAAAAGTGCCAAACCTGCTCAACTGTTTAGGGGGAGCAAATTTGAGACCCCTATCAAGTACTGACTGTTCGGCATTAGTGAGTGTCTTACTGCTAAGATTAAATACACCAAGGCCTCTTACACTCTTCTTCTCTTTCTTCTTCTGGATTCTGTACCCCCCTCTGCACCCTCTCGTAGATTTGGACCTTTTTTCTTTGAGGACTGGTCCTCGCGAAAACCCTGATTACCATATGTATTGGGTTGAACATAATGTCTAGGCATATGTTGGTGGTCGTTTCTCCCATATGAATCAGAGTTGTAACTACCCTGATTACGCAATGGGGAAAATCTATTCTGGGTAGAAATAGAGGGTGCGTAATGTTGAGGGGGATATTGATGATATGGTTCATGTTGTTCTCTATATGGGCCAGGAGAGACATAACCGTCATACCGCTGGTAAGGACGGGGTAAATGTTGTGAAGAGTTACCACGGGATTGGCCTCGCCCGCCTCTCCTGCCTCTCCCATTAGCTCTGCCTCCATAATGGGTATCAGGAATCTGGAGGCTAGACTGTGCATGGCCAGATAGTAAAGGGGAGGGATCAATGGTGGTATTGTTACCCCTTGGTGTCATATGACTGGAGCCAAATTGGGCCGCTAACCCACCGGGAATCATAGATGGAACAGGAAGCGATGGTAAATCGGACACAACTACAGGTGTGGTATCCATTGGTGGAGTAGATGTGGCATTTTTTTGCCATCCAAAAACACAACCATTTTTGTAGTCACCTACGTCTCTTGAGTATTTTTTATGTTTTTTAATCCTCTGATCTCTATCTTCCTTTTCCAGATGACTCTGTAAATTGGTTGAAAGAGAATTATACTCAAGAGAGGTTTTGTGTGTCTGAAGCTTATCTTTGAGCTCTTTGATCTCTACATCAAGAGCTGTTAATCTGCACCTTTTTTTTGAAACAAGAAATCCCAAAAAATTGGTCCCAGCTTCATTGAAATATTTATACCAGGAATTGAGATCTAATTCTCCCTGTTGTGGATTGATATTCCAACGAAGACTGCGTGGAACCATGCTCTCGGCAATATATTGCTCTAAGAAGGCTATGTCCCATAAGATATGTAACTCTGATGTCATGACATTTTTAAGTCTTAAAAAGAGTCCACCTAATTCAGAGTCATTGCCAGTAATGGAAAAGACACCTTCTATATTAACGGTCCGGGATGCCCTATAATCAAAGACATCCATGGCCGGAATAGGACCAGAAATAACTGGTTTAGCTGCTGCAATAATAGAATTTTCAAAATACAGAAATGGGGGTGGTGTGTAAAACTGCGCTGCTAGAAACGAATAAATATGGCTGCTAAACACGGCTACTGAAAAACAAGAAGCAAAAAACAAAATGGGAACGTGGTAGTGTAGCGCTCAGAATAACAAAATATAACTGTAAGGCTATACATATAAATAAAGTGTGAAACACAAAGAGTGATCTGTGCATCAACATGAAAATGATAACATGACTAATAAAATTGAAATAAAGTTCATGAAATAAAGTTCATAAATTCCAGTGACACAAATGATGCTTGATGTTCAGAAGTGAAAAAGAAAAAATCCCACCACCGGTGAAGATGCAGGCTTACCAGATGAAAAGGACTCTGAGAAACTTATATTTCTAGAGTCGGTCAGGCTTGGTATATGCTCAGATCTTGATATAAGGTGTTCCTCAGGAAAGGGATCAGCAGATATCTGTGGTGTAGATTCCAATGGCCCCGAGACTTGATAAGAGGTCTCTCGTTCGCGGAAAAAAAATAATGGTCATCCGTCTCAGAGATGGCATATATAAATGGAAAGGAGAAGAGGGGACGCCATAGTGTAACACCGTAAGGTCAATAAAATTTTTTTATTAAAATTGCACTTACATATACAGATGAAAGTAAGGCGCATGTCAATATGATGGTGGCAATGATGGAGTCGTCCCTGACGCGTTTCGTGTCATTACACGTTATCAAAGGGTATCCCTCTCATGATGCCAACACAAATATTTATAATAAAAGGTCCCAAAAGGAAATTAGACTCACCGTCTGCAAGCAATCACAAAGCACAAGCATTTCCGGGTCTAAAGAAAATGGCGTCCAGGCGTGCGCTCCACGCCTCGTATCGAATCGCGGAAGTGTTCTAATTCAGACACTTCCGGAGTGAGATCGAATACTAACAGCGTGCGCTGCACGCCTCGTTTTCGACATATGATCGAAACGTAAGCCTCACTTTCGAGATGACGTCGAATGACGTAGTCCGTCACAAAATGAAACGCTCACCTGTATGAAGTCGTACCACACCACAGATATCTGCTGATCCCTTTCCTGAGGAACACCTTATATCAAGATCTGAGCATATACCAAGCCTGACCGACTCTAGAAATATAAGTTTCTCAGAGTCCTTTTCATCTGGTAAGCCTGCATCTTCACCGGTGGTGGGATTTTTTCTTTTTCACTTCTGAACATCAAGCATCATTTGTGTCACTGGAATTTATGAACTTTATTTCATGAACTTTATTTCAATTTTATTAGTCATGTTATCATTTTCATGTTGATGCACAGATCACTCTTTGTGTTTCACACTTTATTTATATGTATAGCCTTACAGTTATATTTTGTTATTCTGAGCGCTACACTACCACGTTCCCATTTTGTTTTTTGCTTCTTGTTTTTCAGTAGCCGTGTTTAGCAGCCATATTTATTCGTTTCTAGCAGCGCAGTTTTACACACCACCCCCATTTCTGTATTTTGAAAATTCTATTATTGCAGCAGCTAAACCAGTTATTTCTGGTCCTATTCCGGCCATGGATGTCTTTGATTATAGGGCATCCCGGACCGTTAATATAGAAGGTGTCTTTTCCATCACTGGCAATGACTCTGAATTAGGTGGACTCTTTTTAAGACTTAAAAATGTCATGACATCAGAGTTACATATCTTATGGGACATAGCCTTCTTAGAGCAATATATTGCCGAGAGCATGGTTCCACGCAGTCTTCGTTGGAATATCAATCCACAACAGGGAGAATTAGATCTCAATTCCTGGTATAAATATTTCAATGAAGCTGGGACCAATTTTTTGGGATTTCTTGTTTCAAAAAAAAGGTGCAGATTAACAGCTCTTGATGTAGAGATCAAAGAGCTCAAAGATAAGCTTCAGACACACAAAACCTCTCTTGAGTATAATTCTCTTTCAACCAATTTACAGAGTCATCTGGAAAAGGAAGATAGAGATCAGAGGATTAAAAAACATAAAAAATACTCAAGAGACGTAGGTGACTACAAAAATGGTTGTGTTTTTGGATGGCAAAAAAATGCCACATCTACTCCACCAATGGATACCACACCTGTAGTTGTGTCCGATTTACCATCGCTTCCTGTTCCATCTATGATTCCCGGTGGGTTAGCGGCCCAATTTGGCTCCAGTCATATGACACCAAGGGGTAACAATACCACCATTGATCCCTCCCCTTTACTATCTGGCCATGCACAGTCTAGCCTCCAGATTCCTGATACCCATTATGGAGGCAGAGCTAATGGGAGAGGCAGGAGAGGCGGGCGAGGCCAATCCCGTGGTAACTCTTCACAACATTTACCCCGTCCTTACCAGCGGTATGACGGTTATGTCTCTCCTGGCCCATATAGAGAACAACATGAACCATATCATCAATATCCCCCTCAACATTACGCACCCTCTATTTCTACCCAGAATAGATTTTCCCCATTGCGTAATCAGGGTAGTTACAACTCTGATTCATATGGGAGAAACGACCACCAACATATGCCTAGACATTATGTTCAACCCAATACATATGGTAATCAGGGTTTTCGCGAGGACCAGTCCTCAAAGAAAAAAGGTCCAAATCTACGAGAGGGTGCAGAGGGGGGTACAGAATCCAGAAGAAGAAAGAGAAGAAGAGTGTAAGAGGCCTTGGTGTATTTAATCTTAGCAGTAAGACACTCACTAATGCCGAACAGTCAGTACTTGATAGGGGTCTCAAATTTGCTCCCCCTAAACAGTTGAGCAGGTTTGGCACTTTTATAGATATACAAAAATATATTCGGAAAATCAATATCCAAAGATATTTGATTTCCAATACATGCAATTACGAAGACCGGGCTGCAACGTCCGGCACGGTACATTCTGGATTATCCAATCCATCCCTTTTTAATCCAACTGTGGCGGTAGCACCTGCAGTCAAAATTTTTAAGGATTGTGTGTTAAGAGACTTATCCAGATTGTCAGTTAAATCACCACATCTACCATCCGTCTCCAGTGCGGGCCTCAAGTCCCTCTGTGATCGGAAGGATTTAGTCATACGCCCCGCCGACAAAGGCGGTGGCATTGTGATTTTGGACAAGTCCGATTATGAGACCGAAATGATTCGTATCCTGAACGAACCCGGTACTTATAAAGAAATTCCTACTAACCCTACACACACATATAAAACCCAGTTGCTAAGTCTTGTCAATAAGGGTTATGAGTTAAAAATGTTGAACAACAAAGAAAGAGATTTCTTAGTACCTAAAGTCCCACGCATACCCACCATATATTACTTGCCCAAGATCCACAAACATCCCACTGCCCCCCCGGGCCGGCCCATTGTGAGCGGGATCGATTCGGTCACGTCCCGTATAGGCCGGTACATCGATCATTATTTACAACCTTTAGTGCAAAAAACTCCTTCCTATCTTAAGGATACAGGAGACACTATAAGGTTATTGGAAAACACTGTTGTACATGGTGATTATCTACTAGCCACAGCAGATGTCGCTTCCCTATATACTTGCATTCCCCATCATTTGGGCATTGCTGCTGTCCAACATTTCCTAAATCAAGAACCTACCCTCGCTTCCTTTCAATGCGAGTATATTTTAGAACTTTTAGAGTTTGCAACCAAACATAATTATTTTTGGTTCAACCAAAGCTACTACCTCCAACAACGAGGGGTAGCTATGGGGGCTAAGTTTGCACCCAGCCTTGCCAACCTGTTCATGGCCAAGTGGGAGGAGGATGTCGTCTATGCGCAGGACACTCCATCATTAGTCCTGTGGGCCAGGTACATAGACGACATCCTCCTCCTATGGAATGGCACCCCCGAATCATTAGAGTCATTTTTCAAAACCCTCAATCAAAACGACAGAGGCATTTCACTGACCTTTGAATACAGTCCAAGTAAAATCAATTTCTTGGACCTCGAGATTGGGTTGGTTGATCGCAAATTCAATTTTCAAACTTTCTTCAAGCCAACTGATAGGAATGGTTTCATTCCTACTGATAGCTGTCATCACAGTTCATGGCTTCGGTCAGTTCCGCGCAGTCAGTTTCTGAGACTTCGTAGGAACTGTACGGACCCAGAATCTTATCTGCTCCAAGCCACTATGTTGCGACAAAGGTTTCTAGATAAAGGCTATCCCCGGGCTGAGCTAGATCAAGAAATGCAGCGAATTCTCTCATTGGATAGATCTTCACTCATCTCAATGAAACCTAAACGTGTACCGGATGAAAGTTTTAAATTTGCCCTAATCACATCTTACTCTATTCAACATAGGCAGGTTAAGAATATTGTCGATAGACATTGGGATATACTCAGGAACGATAGTGTTCTCAGACCTTTACTCCCTGAACGGGCTAAACTGGTATTTAGAGGTGCACCTTCGTTGCAGAATCGCATTGCACCCAATGTCATCAATCCCCCAGTAAAAAGTTCTTTTTTTCAGGACTTAGTTGGTTTCTTTCCATGCAGAAAATGCAAGGTTTGTCATCATAACTCACTGAGGGAACGCAGAATTACACACTTCACTTCTACTGTGACTAGAAAGGAGTATGAGATTAAACATTTTTGTACCTGCGAAACCAATTACATCGTTTATCTCATCACATGTACATGTGGTAAACAATATGTCGGCCGCACGATTCGTACTTTCTCGATACGTGTAGGCGAACATATTGCCTTCATCAAGGCAGGCGACAAGGACCATACTGTTCCCCGTCACTTCAAACAGTGCCATGATAAAAATCCTTCTGGCACTCAGTTTACAATTATTGACCGTTATATGCCTCCTTGGAGAGGTGGGGCCAAAACAAGGGGTGTTTCAAGATTAGAAACATTCTGGATTTATGAGCTTCAATCTTATCATCCCTTTGGCTTGAATGTTGATTGGGACATCAACTGATTTATAGATAAGTCCTAGTGGTTGTTTAGTATATTTAAACAGTGGTGGATCTGTTTTGGGATGTTTCATAATTTTCAACTCTAGCAATTTTTTATTATGTATATGTTTTAACGTTATGGTGATTTATTTTAACATTAACGCATATTATTATGTATGTTTTTGTTTGGGAATTCGACTCACTGTCTGGAAGACCCACACATTATCATTATACGTAATTTTTAATTTATAATGTGCATTTCCTGTTGGATCATTTGCTTCTATTCACATTGAGCACTGATCCCTTTCTGCCTATATTGCAGTATCGTGCGATTTGCATTATGCATTTCCATGTCCCGGGCATTGCATTTCTGTACCAGTTAATTATTAATATATTTATTTTTGGCATTACAATTTTGTACCAAGCCATATTTAAATTTTTACTTTTGCTTTAATGTCCCATAATACTGAATACCAATTTTTTTCATTCTTTGAATTGATTTATTTCATGTTTGGTCCATTTTGATCGCCACATGCGGACCTATTTTGCATGTGTTGATTTACATTTTGGTATTCTTTTTTCTCTTTACTCACTTTGGAATGCAAACGGCCCCCATAATGAGGGCTGGATTGCACTTCCTTCTGCTATGTCCGCCCACTTTTTCGTCGTCCCTACGAATATCCGTGACGCCTTTTTTCGACGTCTGACTTCACACAAGTGAGCGTTTCATTATGTGACGGATTTTTGAGACGGATATCGGGATTCGATGTCATTTCGAAAGCGAGGCGTACGTTTCGATCACACGTCGAAAACGAGGCATGCAGCGCACGCTGTCAATATCCGACCTCATTCCGGAAGTGTTTGAATCAGTACACCCCCGTGATTCAACACGAGGCGTGGTACGACTTCATACAGGTGAGCGTTTCATTTTGTGACGGACTACGTCATTCGACGTCATCTCGAAAGTGAGGCTTACGTTTCGATCATATGTCGAAAACGAGGCGTGCAGCGCACGCTGTTAGTATTCGATCTCACTCCGGAAGTGTCTGAATTAGAACACTTCCGCGATTCGATACGAGGCGTGGAGCGCACGCCTGGACGCCATTTTCTTTAGACCCGGAAATGCTTGTGCTTTGTGATTGCTTGCAGACGGTGAGTCTAATTTCCTTTTGGGACCTTTTATTATAAATATTTGTGTTGGCATCATGAGAGGGATACCCTTTGATAACGTGTAATGACACGAAACGCGTCAGGGACGACTCCATCATTGCCACCATCATATTGACATGCGCCTTACTTTCATCTGTATATGTAAGTGCAATTTTAATAATTTTTTTTTATTGACCTTACGGTGTTACACTATGGCGTCCCCTCTTCTCCTTTCCATTTATATATGCCATCTCTGAGACGGATGACCATTATTTTTTTTCCGCGAACGAGAGACCTCTTATCAAGTCTCGGGGCCATTGGAATCTACACCACAGATATCTGCTGATCCCTTTCCTGAGGAACACCTTATATCAAGATCTGAGCATATACCAAGCCTGACCGACTCTAGAAATATAAGTTTCTCAGAGTCCTTTTCATCTGGTAAGCCTGCATCTTCACCGGTGGTGGGATTTTTTCTTTTTCACTTCTGAACATCAAGCATCATTTGTGTCACTGGAATTTATGAACTTTATTTCATGAACTTTATTTCAATTTTATTAGTCATGTTATCATTTTCATGTTGATGCACAGATCACTCTTTGTGTTTCACACTTTATTTATATGTATAGCCTTACAGTTATATTTTGTTATTCTGAGCGCTACACTACCACGTTCCCATTTTGTTTTTTGCTTCTTGTTTTTCAGTAGCCGTGTTTAGCAGCCATATTTATTCGTTTCTAGCAGCGCAGTTTTACACACCACCCCCAGGAAGTAACATTACAAATCTAACATTTTTAGGCTTCATTTCCACAGGCGTTTTTACAGCCACTTTTCTGAGCGTTTTTTACTGCTTAAAAACGCCTGTCCATGTTTATTTTTTTTTTTGGAGCTGGAGCTTTAAAAACGCCGCGGCCGCGGTTTTTGAGCATGTTTGCACGTTTTTGAGCGTTTTGCGCATTTTTGAGCGTTTTTTAATGTCTGGAGTTTTTACAGCTCTATTGCTGGAGCTTCAGAACGCACTGGTCCCGCGTTTTTTTTAAAACGTCTCAGCCATCTACAGCTCAAAAACGTCATGGTGGGCATGAGGCCATAGACTAACATGGACAGGCGTTTTTAAGCTGCAAAAAACGCTCAGAAAAGTGGCTGTAAAAACGCCAGTGGAAATGAGCCCTAAAAGTTAAAATAGAAGTAAAGGCTACACAATAGCCCACCTTTTAAATGCTGACTCCCTATTGCTCTGATACTCCCTGAATACATTTTCAGTCAATCACAATGTTAATACCTTGTTTTTAAACTTTTACTACCGTGTTTCCCCGAAAATAAGCCCGGGTCTTATATTAATTATGCCAACAAAAGACACAGTAGGGCTTATTTTCGGGGTAGGTCTTACCATGTAATGTGCTATCTTCTCTCCCTCCCTGCCTGTCAGGAATTCCCAGTATGGACGGAGTTAAAATGCTTGTAAAATCCTATAATCCACTCTATTACAGTATTATATCATGTACAATGTGTGCGTTTCTGTAATATAATTGTGCCAAATACATTTGTTATAGTGCCGCTTTGCACTTCTGTTACCACCGGAGCTCTCTTCCCCACAATTATATTGCAGAAACACACACATTGTACATTATATAATACTGTAATAGAGTGGATAATAGGATTTTACAAGCATTTTTAACTAGGGCTTATTTTCGGGGTAGGGCTTATATTGCAGCCCTCCTTATTTTCAGGGTAGGTCTTTTTTTTGGGGAGAAACAGGGTATGTGGTTATGTGACATCAAAACTTCAACTAGTTTGTGTGCCTGTGGAGGGCCAACAATGCTACTGAATTATCTGCTAATCCCATACATCATTAAAGTCATCCTGCCAGTATCCATAGCTCAATGCCGGTGTCAGCCGAGAGAATGATTATGCCCACCAGTCACACCAGCCACAACAAAAGAGGATCAAGCTTTGCGGTCACATGATAGCATAGAAAAACTTTAAAAAAAAGATATGAATACCTTTTGCAGGGAATACCTGATAATTTTGGAGGCAACATTTAAAGCAGTAGTAACGTTAAATAAAGAAAAGAAAAAAACGTTCCTTCAGCAAGTTAACATCATAATGCGCTAGTATGCTTCATATATTAGCACATTATGAGAGAATTACCTTAAAACTAAACCATCCAGCGGGACACTGTCACCGCTGACAAGGCTTCCATCTTCACCTGGTTTTCCTTTCAGGTTTGCTGACTCAGGATATTTAAATGAGCGAGCAATGATGATGTCACGAGAGTCACAGGTGCAGAGTGCTCTGAAGGGATGGATTGCTATCCATCCAGAGCGCAGTGCGCATGCATCGGTGATGTCAATGGCTGCAGAAGTAGTGAATATTTTCTAAATGGTTCATGTTTAGGCAATATTCCTTGTACTTACAGGTGAGCTTTATTATGAGGTACAAGTGAGCAAACAGTGTTTATTGTCACTTTAAAAGGTAGGTTATTGTGTAGCCTTCCTCTCTACATTAATCGCTTCCCACCTGCCCACTCTAATTAAATGGTGGGGTGGGATCTTTGTCATTCTGAGTTGACGTACCGGTACGTCATTCAGACTGAGCGTGTGATCCTGTGATGGCTGTGATCTTTCCAACACAGCGAATTACAGATCGGGATATGGGCACTGTGATTAGCCCTCCTGTTCACTTTATGGCTGTGCCCAATCACAGCCTAAACAGAGACATGTTTCAGTTCTCCCCACTCCGTGAGAGCTCAGAGCGGAGGGGGGCAGCCTCTGCTGACAGCTCTCTGTGTATAGGGATGATTTTACACAGAGAGCTGTCACAGATCACACAGACTACAGCCAGCAACACAGTACACCAAACACCACTGTCAGCACTGTCCCTGTCCCATGAACATCTGTCCAAGTGTCTCCAAGAATATCTGTACCAGTGCATAAAACATCTGTCACAGTGTCCCATCAGCATCTGCACCAGTGCACAAAAACAACTGCAATAGTGTTCCATTGCAACATCAACATCTGTCAGTGTCTGCTGGTGGACGATCAACATGTATCAAACGGTACAAGTGCACAAAAACATCTGTCAGTATACAAGTGCTCAAAAATATCTGTTAGGCCTCGTACACACGATCAAATCTGTCTGCTGGAAACGGTCTGCTAGACCGTTTCAGCAGACAGATTCGATCGTGTGTACGGGCTAACAGACGGATTTGGCCACCCGACAGATTTCAAAGCATGCTTTGAAATCTGTCGGCTGGGAACCCGTCCGCCCGACATGTCTGCTGGTTAGTATGCTAACCGGCAGACATGTCTTCTCGCACACGCGCCGAATGGTTTCGACGCATGCGCGGAAGTGCTTTACTTCCTGGTGCGGTGACGTGGCGGCGTCAACGTCACCGCCACGTCACCGACACGTCAGCGCGCTGTCTGCTGGTGGGGATTTTGGTTTGCTTGTATGTACACGCGAGCAAACCAAAATCCCAGCAGACAGATTTGTTCAAATCTGTCGGACAGACAGATTTGAACAAATCTGTCTGCTCGTGTGTACGAGGCCTAAGTGTACCAGTGTCCAACCAATAAATAAATAAAACATTTAAAGCACCCCCGACCCCCGGCTCACCATGCTCGCATGCAAAGGCGAATGCGCGTTTTGGTTCTGTAAACATATGTAAACGCACCACACATGTGAGGTATCTTCACGAACGTCAGAGCGAGAGCAATCATTTTAGCATCAGACCTCCCGCGTAATTTTAAACTGGTAACCAAAAAAGGCAAGGCTGTAAAAAAGTCTCACACGTGTGGTATCGCCATACTCAAGGAGGAGTAGCAGAATGTGTTTTGGGGTGTAGTTGCAAGTATCTCTGTGCTATGAGAAATAACTTATTAATATTACATTTTTGTGGAAAAAAAAATGTATTCGATTTTTTTAATTTTCCAAAGTAGTGTGGGAAAAAATGACAACTTGAAAAACCTGCCATGCCTCATACTAAATACCTTGGACTTTCTACTTTCCAAAAATGGGTCATTTGAGGGTATTTGTACTGTCTTGGCATGTTAGGGCCTCAAGAAATGTCTGTTAATGCATAAGGTATGAACAATTTTCAATGATTGGTATCATAGCTTGTAGACTCTATAATGTTCACACAGACCAAATAATATACACTGATTTTAATTATTTGTACTAAAGGAATGCATTATAAATTGTGGTCAAAATGTATGAAGAAAAATTACTTACTGTATATACTCGAGTATAAGCCAACCGGAATATAAGCCGAGGCACCTAATTTTACCACAAAAAATGGGAAAACGTATTGACTCTATAAGCCTAGGGTGTCCACCTGCATGCCTCACTGTGCCTCACTTTGCCTCACTGCGTCCATGCCTCACTGTGCCTCACTGTGTCCATGCCTCACTGTGCCTATGCCTCACTGTGTCCATGACTAGACTTACGTTTAACATGGTAGTATATAGAAGGGGTGCACAAATTTGTCTCAAATCGGTGCTCCCTGGTCGTTGGTCCCCCGGACAGCAAACTTTGCAAACTTGTAGAGGAAGATATGTGTGCCAAGTTTGGGGTCCAGGGTACCTACGGCCGGCCTGTTCCATGTCCCCAAAGTCCAGGAGATTAGCGCAAAAAGGTGACTCGAGTTTTAGCCAAATGGGCATTTTCAGCACAAAAAAAATGCTGAAAAACTGTATTTGCAAAATGTTATAACAGAAACTAAGAAAAATGCATTAAAAAATAGGTTTTATTTCAATTGTAGCACAAGAAATAAAAACTCCAGTGGTGATCAAATTCCATCAAAAGAAAGATCAATTTGTGTGAAAAAAATGATAAAAATGTCATATGGGTACAGTGTTGCATGACTAAGTAATTATCATTCAACGAGTGAGGCCTCGTACACACGACCGTTTTCCTCGACAGAATCCATCAAGAAACTTGGTGGCAGAGCTTTTTTGCCGAGGAAAACTGTCGTGGATCTCAACGAGCAAAATAGAGAACAAGTACTCTTTTTTTCCTCGTCGGGAGTCTCAATTTCCTCGTCGTGTTTCTCGTCGGGCTGGTTTACGACGAGAAACACGTTTGTGTGTTTACTTAGAAACCTGCACATGCTCAGAATAAAGTATGAGACGGTAGCGCACCTTCGGTAAAAGTATCATTTGTAATGGAGATAGTACATTTGTCACGCTTTAACAGACTGAAAAGCACGAATTGTCTCTTACCAAACTTTTACTTAACATGCAGTAACATGAGATTAGCAAAAGCAGCCCCAAGGGTTGTGCCAGTGGAATCGAACTTCCCCTTTATCACTATACGTACGTGTTGTACGTCACCGCGTTTGAGAACGACAAGATTTTGTCTTGACAGTGTGTATGCAAAGACAGCTTGTCAAGATTCTCGACAAGCCTGACAAGGAACTCATCGAGGAAAACGATGTTTCATTTACGACGAGTTCCTCGGTTGTGTGTACGAGGCCTGAGAGCAGAGAAAGCTGAAAATTGGTCTGGTCAGGAAGGGGATGAAAGTGCCCAGTATTGAGGTGGTTAATGTCAATTTGTAAACATCAGTATACATTACATTTTACAACTTTCATGACCATCATAGACTTTTCTTGTTACTTCTAAGAGTTTGAAAATGGCTCGGAGTGTTTGTCACAACAGGCTACAAAGATCTTGATTTTCTGTCTGGCCTTGGTTATTTAAGCAGTTCTTTTTAGAACATTCACCAGCAGACAGATGTGCAAGCTGCTATGCTAGGTATCAAATATGCTCCAAGCAACCTTTGGGGAGTAGTATAAATTTAAAAATGCATTACAAAAAGTATATAGATAAATAAAATAACAGGTGCATAAGCTATTAATAAATCTGTCCCATCTTGTGCTGTACATGCTTATTCATTGGTATGCATGTTAATTGGTAAACAAATCATCTAGCATCTGTCTGTTCATTTTCTTGCCTAACGTGGCTTGAATTTCATTGCTGAGATATTGGCCTCATACACAGTACAGTAGCTAAAGCTTTCTTTTAAGCAGAGAACAGTGAACACCAATTAGGATTCAATCTCCCAATGAACTTCAGAGGCTAGGAAAGAGTAATTGTGCTGTCAGAAAGTTCATTTTACATTATTCTGAATTTCTTTTATAAACTTCATTCGATCCCTTGGAGCCAAACTGTGCCTCTAGTGAGGTTTTAAGTGATTATAAAGCCTACATTTTTTTGTAACGTAATGCAATCTAATGCATTATCGCACCCTCATCCCCCCATTAAGTACCTAAACCCTCATTCGATCCAGCGCTGAGTCCTCCTGCAGCAGATCTCTCCTCTCACTCTCTGGTCTCACTGGCTTTGCCGAGGCAATGGAAGACTTTGGCTCTGGCTGCTGTCAGTTAAATCCTGTAATGAGGGAGCAGGTAGCGGGGCCAAGCTATGCTGTGTGCAATTATGGACACAGGCAGCGCAACTTGGGATCTAGTCCACAATTGAGCCACTATAGGGAACAGGTTTTATAGTGGTAAACCGTTTCGTTTTTCTTTTTTTTCTATTGAGTTTACAATCACTTTCAGTCTCTTTGGCCATCATTCATTATTTTTGCAACACTAACTCTAGATTGCAATAAGAGTGGAACATAAATAAATTCAGTATTAGTCATCCAGGGTATGCATCCGTTCTAAATTCCCTGACTTGCAGAATCAGAGGTTAAGTGTGTTCCCAAGTAACCTAGAGGATACGGTAAACCAAAAAAATGCAATCTGGCCTAGTGTATTTAAGCAGTCCTTAAAGTTTAATTTGCTGATATTTTGCCTACAGTGGTTCATCCTCTCCGCCTTTATCAACATGCTAATGACATTTTTAAATAAAACTTGTTAAATGCATATCTCATTTTAAACCCAGTGATGTCACCATTGGGTTTCTGTGGTTCTCTGTGCAATGCAGGCAAATTGTAGCTGGAGGCAGGGGCCATCAGAGTGCTGCACATATCTTCCTGAAAACATAAAAGTACCCTGTCTCCGTAGTCAGCCTCAAGAACCCTCAGACCTGATGCAAGCATTGGGATGGCTCTTGGGAGAAGTTATGTAAATATTAAAATGACATAATGGGTGGGTGTCAGTCTGGAGGCGTGGGTATACCTAAGTAGGCTGTATATGCATGCAAAGTGCCCTAACCAACACCCACATGCAATGCGGCCCTTCATGATTAAAAGAACTGATATTCAATTAATGAAAGGTGTGGGTCAGGCAGGAAATGAGGCAGGCATTAGCTGACTTGTTGCAGTTTCTAATGCGCACTGTGAGAAGTTCATAATGTGTATTGAAGTATGACTAGGAGTCGGACTACTGTTTGAAATCACAGTGTCACGTACAGCCTATGTGACAGCCCCCCCCAAAAAAAATTATATATTTGTTAAAAATACATTACAATTATTATTAGCGGACACAAACACTTAACAAAACAGACAATATTCCTGCTAGATCTTAAAGTTAAAACTGTATTGAGGTAATAAATAAAGATCTTTGTGTGAATGAGGTCTTGGGGCTCATTGATTTAGGTTCTATGGCCTGTACAGTGCAATTCAGTGCTTTTTCATTATGTGGCTGGAGCTGTGTGTAGGCAGCCAATTTTGAACTGTGAGGACTCAGACACTGTACAAACACAGCTGCAGGTCCCAATTTGACAGGTGTATGGATGCAGGTGTACAGCCCCAAACATAGACAATGTGCATTCAGGGCCACTCACCCAAACTTGCACCCCTGTCAAATTAAGACCTTTGGCTGTGTTCATACATAGTTCTCATAGGCCTCATACACACCACCGCTTTCCTCGACAAAATCCATCAAGAAACTTGGTGGCAGAGCTTTTTTGCCGAGGAAAACAGTCGTGTGTATATTTTTTTCGTCGAGAAAACTGTTGTGGATCTCGACGAGAAAAAAAGAGAACAAGGGGGGAACAAGTTCTCTTTTTTCTCGTCGGGAGTCTCAATTTCCTTGTCTTGTTTCTCGTCGGGCTGGTAACATGAGATTAGTAAAAGCAGCCCCAAGGGTGGTGCCAGTGGAATCAAACTTCCCCTTTATAGTGCCGTCGTATATGTGTTGTACATTAGTGTTGAGCGGAATACGCCATATTCGATTTCGCAATATATCACGAATATATAGAAGAATATTCGAGAAATATTCGCTAAAATCGAATATTCGTGATATTTTGTCCAAATAACAATATTGCGAAATTTCGCTAATGCGAATGCGAAATTTCGCTAATGTGAATGCGAAATTTCGCTAATGCGAATGCGAAATTGATTGCGAAATTCTCGTCAACACGCGAAAACGGAGATCATTTCCTGGATTATAAACTAATATGCACTAAACACTAACTCTACTTACACAGACATATATGACTAAACCAAAGCTATTTTTTTTTATACACAAAACACAGAAGGGCAGAGAAAGTATTTGCGAATACTCGTAATACGAATATTCGCATTGCGAATATTCGGCAACATAAAAGGATCGCCTCAGCTACTCGGCCCAGGGTCTCTAATCATACCAGCAATGCTTTTAGATGTCGATGGAGATCACTAGGATGTGATCTGTTTTAAAAATAAATTTGAAAAAATACGAATATTCGCAATATCGAATATTCTCCGCGATATTCGATTTATTCGCGAATACTCGAATATGCAATATTCGTTACGAATATTCGCAATGCGAATATTCGTGAGCAACACTATTGTACATCACCGCGTTTGAGAACAACAAGATTTTGTCTTGACAGTGTGTACGCAAAGAAAGCTTGACAAGATTCTCGACAAGCCTGACGAAGAACTCGTCGATGAAAACTATGTTTCTTTTACGACAAGTTTCTCGATCGTGTGTACGAGGCCATAGAGTAACAGAAGGCTCCAGCCGCACAAACAAAACACGCATTCCCACTGTTTGGGACAGAAAACCCATGTGAACATTTTTTTTCTACATTTTTTTAATTACTTTTTTTTTTTCACAAGGCTATTGGGGAAGAGTGCTTTAGTGAAATATTGGGATCTAAACAGACCCCTGAATTCTCACCTTTAAGACAGAGAAAGGAACATAAATGAAGCTTTGACTGCACTGGACAATGAATAAACAGAAAGTGCTCCTGTTTATTTACAAACTGAAGCACAGTAAACATAGTCAAAACAGTGGCCATAAATATGACCCCTTTACCAGCCCTTTTCACTGCTCTCCTTCCTGAAAAGATCCCCCCGACCTGTTAACCTACAGCAGCCAGCGACAGAGGAATGCACACAGGTGGAGCCCAGACAGCAGAGGGAATAGGAGGATGCACAGGGTAGGTGATTGTTGTGTTGGGGGGGAGTAATTACAGTAACTAATCCCATGTGTGTCTCTCCCTGCAGCAGCTGAAAGCCAGAGAGAGAGAGAGAGAAGGAGACGCTGGCTTACAGCTGCTGCATGGAGAGACACACAGGGGAAGAGTTCCTATAATTGTCCCCCCATAACACTGATTTCTCCCTCTCCTGACCACATTTGATTCCCCTGCTATCCGGGCCCGGTACAAGAGGACCTATGCTACAATCTTATTGTCAGCCCTAAATATGACCAAGTAATTTTAGTATATGAGAGGTGCCTGTGCAAATATGCAAGGCTAAAGGTCAGCCTGAAGTTTGGCTTTTACCTACACAAAGTATCTGACACTGAAAATTCAGCAATATATAGCATAAAACATACATATTGTGATATTGTGACATTGTGGGGAATTCAGCTCAGTGGTAGTACGGTAGCAGTTTTAGTGAGTCAATGACAGTCTGAACTGTGATTTAGCGCTCACTTTTGTTGACAACATTTTTGTTCAACTAAACAGTTGGGATTTTCACTGCCAAACACAGGTAACAAAAATAACGAGCCATCCGGCTCTCTTCAGCAGCTGTTTAGGCCCTAACTTTAACTTCGGGCTTGCCCCTCAGACTCTCACACTCACACAGTACCACTTTGTTTTTGTGTGTCTCTCTCTCTCAGCTCTCATGGCTCTCCCAGCCAATTCAGTTGCACCACACTGCCGTTTGGGCCTACTACCTGGCCTCTTGTGAGGGTTCTCCAGACACCATTGGCTTTTTCATTCCTCTGTGACACCCAGATTCCTTCAGTCCCTTGGTCTTGCCTAGTCTCCCAGACTTATTTAACAGACTTGATTCTCCCAGCCTAATGGGCTTGTATCCTCTCCTCCAACATGTAGTGCTGCCTCTTGAGTAGAGCACCTCTGTCTTCTAATAGGAGCACACACCTGTCTCAAAACAGGGGCCCTGAACTATATCCAAGTCTATCAATATAAGGGCTGTGTGCACCTGGACACACACCCTGCTGGTGCAGGATTCTAGCAAGACCTGGACTTTGGTTTGTAAATTTCTTCTCTTCCAAACCACTTTGAAATCTTCAAACTATGGAGCCCAATCTGGGAATACCAAAATCCAGCGAAAGCTGTAAAAACAGTTTTCACTACCTATAACCGATACTCCGAAGTACTACACTCGCCATATGTGCAAACCCTGTGTCCTTTCTACAACCATTTTCACAGTGGCAGGGTCTCATACTGTGACCATATATTTCATAATACTAAACAGAAATAGTAATATACTTTAACCACTTAAGACCCAGACCATTATGCAGGTTAAGGACCATGCCCCGTTTTGCGATTCGACACTGCGCCGCTTTAACTAACAATTAAACGGTCGCGCAACGTGGCTCCCAAACAAAATTGGCGTCATTTTTTCCCACAATTAGAGCTTTCTTTTGGTGGTATTTGATAACCTCTGTGGTTTTTATTTTTTGCGCTATAAACAAAAATAGAGCGCCAATTTTGAAAAAAATTCAATATTTTTTAGTTTTTGCACAGGGATATTGAAGTACTCAAGCAACCTATGCATTCCTGGACATGTAGCTTGTGATGTTGTTGTCTCTTTTATCCCCTTGTTTTTGTCTTCCCTTTGTTAGGTCTCTTTTGCCTGCCCTCTCACACTACTCTGGATCTGAGCCATTAGTACTCTTAAGTCTCTGTTTGCTAACAGGCATACAGATAGCAAGAAATGGTCATTCAGGAGAACAACTTAGAATCAGCTCAAGGTAAACAAAAAATGATCCCCTGCGCAGGGGCAGTGCCTGCACTGTAGGGGTTAATTGCTTATTCATGTCTAGGGCAGGGGCCTCCAAACTTTTCTCCAAATAGTATCCAAATAGTATCCCATGATTGGTATCAGTGGAAGAAATAGTGCCTCATTGTTGGTGTCAGTGGGAGGAATAGTGTATCATATCAGTGGGAGGAATAGTTCCCCAAGGGCCAGTTAAAGGCTAGCAAAGGACCACATTTGACCCTCAGGCTACAGTTTGGAGACCCCTGGTCAAGGGGAACAATACAAAGAGATATACTTACCCAATTCTCTACTTCTTCCAGCAGCTAGAGCAGTCCCTGCACCTTCTGCTGCCTTGCACTCTAGCGGTCTAGGGTCCTGATGTCATCAAGACTAGAGCAGGGGCCATAGCCCTGCTCTGGAAATTAAGAAGCCAAGAAACAGTCCACCATTGGATCGTGGGGGAGCACCGTCTACAAGAGAAGCAGAGGATCAGGTAAGTAAAATATTTTTTGTTGTTACCCTAGACCAAAGGAGCTATTAAAGTGATTTAAAAAAAATCTAAATAATTATCAAATACTGTATTTATTGGCATATAACACTCACCTTTTTACCCTGAAAAAAGAGGGTAAACTGTGCCTGTGTGTTATACGCAGGGGGCTGTGGAAAGTTGTTTTCCTGAAACGTCACTCCTAAAGTTAGGGTGCGTGTTATATGCCTGTGCGTGTTACATATAAATATGGTAATTAAAATAATAAATATGTGTCATACTTACATTCTCTTTGCAATTCTTTTGCACAGAGCATACTCGATCCTCCTCTTCTGTAATCCCCCGGCCAGTGTGCCTGGCTCCTCCTGCCTTCCGAGTGCCCCCTTAGCAAGCCACTTGCTGGGAAGGGTACTCATGCATCTCTCTCCCGAGCCCAGCTGGCTGTGTAAATAGATACAGATAGCTGGGCTTTTCCCTGCCCACCATAACCTCATCATAGGATAGGAGCCAAGAGCTTCCACTGCTATCAATTTGCCATGGGAAGAGAGAGAGAGCCGTTGGATCGAAATCGGGCTCAGGTAAGTATAAGGGTGGGCTGGGAGGAGGATCCTCGACACAGAATTTTTTTTGTAATAAGGTAAAAAACTAAATAAAACCATTAAGGCTTTAGAACAGCTTTAAACGTTTTTATCTGCCTATAGTTGGACTTTAAAAAAGCTTGCACATCCAATGCTTCCTAAATTATTTAGAGGTATCCTAGTAATGTATAGAGAAATAAGCTGATTGCGTTTCTGGTATTTCGCTAATCCCCAATCATACTATATATATATATATATATATATATATATATATATATATATATATATATATATAAAATCAATCACAGTTATTGTTTCATGTAAATGAATACAATTAAAATATAAAATCATTGTTAAAAAATAATAATCAATGGTTGATTGTAGATAAAGTACATGATGTTTGAAAAATGGCTGTAGTCATCATATCTTGAACAGAGGCAACAGTTAATGCAGAGGCATTCAGTAAAAGACCAATGGCATATGCCCTGGATGTCAGGGTCTACCAACAGGCACTGCATCCATCAAAACGTTGAGTGTTTGGGTATGTGCCCAAGTGCATACTGTATATAAATTAATCCAACCATTCTACCCAGTTAACTTCTAGGATGTCAAATTGTTTGATTTTCACTACACCCTACTGTATATTACTCATTCTGCTTTACACTTATTTAAACCACTAGTTATCACCAAGCATAAACAACATTTGTCGTTCATGTTCACATTCTCTTGGCCTTTATGGTGTATAGCTAATAATAAAGGAGTGCAAAGTACGAAGGACACAAACCACAGTAAAATGACAACCATAATGTAATCTTTTACTTATTTGCTTTCAGTAAGCTAAAATCTGGTCGGCCTCTTAATTACATTTTGCACGCTGTCAGTTTGATCTACCATATCAAATAATCCTAAATATATGTTCATTTACCTTTACACTGCCTTACCTATTTTATGTGTACAATGACCTTATTAGATGTAAATGTGTCTGCTATCATCTTTAACTACATAAATACCTAATGATATTATGATGATAAAGAAATGTACTCAGTATGCTGAATAATACTATCCTCAGCACAAGAAAATGGACTCCCTCCCTAAGTGGCCATCCGCTCCTCTTTAATGATCCACGAATAGCATTATGTAATCATAATACCTGCCTTGCAGAAACCCCTTTGCATCATAAAAAGAGCATAATGTTGAAATTAGCAGCTCTACACCTATTATTATTCACAGGAATCATGTTGAATTTTAATTTCCAAAGGGTAATGGGTAATATGAAAACTGTCTATGTAATCCTCCAAGACAGTGTGAGAGATGTATAGCCATATGCTGTGTGTCTCCTAATTGTATTCCATTGAAAGACATAAAGGACCAATTAGAACTTAACCTCTTCTTCCTATTTCCCAGAGACTTTAGAATTAAGTTGTTAATATATTTAAAATCATATATAGAATGTATCATTGCTGCAAAGATGTTGCTGCATCTTTAGTGTTCTGTAATGCCGCATATACACGATCGGAATTTCCGATGAAAAAAGTCTGATGGAGTGTGTGGGCCCCATCAGACATTTTTTCGTCGGTGTTTAGAAATAGAACATGTTTGATACTGAAAAATTGGTAAGAATTAGAAAGCCCAATGATAGGTTAAGGGTCCTTTCACACGGAGCAAACCGTTTTTGTGTCTGCTCCGTGTGTGTCCGTCAGCTCAGCGGGGATCATCCGTAATCCCCGCTGAGCTGTTGGCGGACAGGGCGGTCCCCGCACACTGTGCAGAGACCGCCCTGTCTTTCCTCCGCTCTCCCCTATGGGGAATCGGATGAATACGGACCGTGTGTGCGTATTTATCCGATCCGATCCACCGGACGAAAGAAAAATAGGGTTTTCTTTCGTCCGAAAAAGCGGAGCTTTACGGACGCTGATATTTGGGGACGTTAGTGGATGCATCATCCGCTAACGAACGCTATCCCATAGGGAACCATTACAAGTCCGTAATAAAACCACTGCCAAATGTTTAACTTCACACTGCAGTTGGAGGTTTGTTCAGGCAAACACCCATTTGTTTGGCTGTGCAAACAGAAATCTCCATAAACTATACACAATGCAGAAGTCTCCCTCAATATTTCCTAAGCTGGTAAAATGTTCTTAGCCTATAATGTTAGGCTATTTTCTAAATTACTGAATATTAACTAATGGGGGGCAATGAAAGGCTGCCAGCTCCTGCAGTTAATCGTGCCCCCTTGTAATAGTTAATGCAACAATCACATGCAAGTGATCGGTTTTGGATGCAAACTGCCCGCTTCTAGGGCAGATCACATGCAATTAATTGCTGCATGTGACATTACATGCAAATGGGTGCGATTAGCTGTGGGAGCCAGCAGCCCCCCATTGCTTTCAATAAGGGTTCCTCTTGCAACTGATCACGGGACCCCTCATCAGGGTTCTTGCATGAAATTGGACTACAGGGACATTTTCAAGTGAAATTGCACCCTAATGGTTAAATGTTCTTGTATCTATTGCTGGCCTTCAGTTGAATGGGTTAACACTACCTCACTTCCATCCAACAGGAGGAACTGAAAGCAGAAGGAGTTCAAGAGACTAGATGGTTGGCAGCATTGGATCATGGACAGTAAAGTTCAGGAAAGAAAATTCGCTATGGCAGTTAATGGGCTATTGGACTGCAATTTCCAATTTGAGCCAGGTATAAAAAGAGAGAAAGCTGTATTTTCATACCTGAATACCAAAGGAATTAAGTATTTTCTGTGAGGAGACCGAGGTGTGCACATCACTGCTCCTGTGTGCACATCAACCTGCTACAAGCTTGTGGCCGTGTGCTGGGGACCGGAGTCATCACAGACTGATGCAGAATTGGGTTGATATCTGAACAGCTGGACCCTTGTTGCTCTATCACTGGGAAAAACAGAGCCCCAATGCTAGCCAGCTGAAGAACTAGGGCTAAATACTGTTCAATCAGATAGCTTCTTCACAAGAACTGTTCCTGTTGTCCATAGTAAGAGGTACTGTACCTCTTTATGGAATCCTACATTTCATTGTTGCCATTCATATTGTGTGCACTCTATAGTGGTTTAGCCTACTGTTTAACAAAGAGTTATTGCAGTATTGATTATCATTGATGTTACCTATTGCCATTACTTTTGGTGATTTTTTGGGGATTACCAGGTTTACTCTAATTTAGCTGCATAGAACTCAATTTTCGCTTCTATAGCCTAGAGAACCAATTGTCTAACTATAATTGACCTAATCCTTTATTTACTTATTTATGTGCATACTACTATTAAATGCAACTCATGACAATAAATTGGGTTAATTTACCACTAACGAATCTGGTGTTTCTGTTTATATTAAACCCTAGTTGTGTGCAGAGCATCTACATTTTTGCTCCCAGTAGCAGCAAAGTATCCATTTGCTTAACCTGATGTGTCAGTAGGGCGGAGGGGCTGAGGGTGTTCTCAGAGTCGAGAAAGAAGAACAGAGAACCCAATTTACCAAGGTGCAGGGGTCGTGCTACATAGGGAATGTTACATCTGCCCATAAAAAGACAACAAGAAAATGAATACATACAAATGTACTATTGTTGAGACATTCACAAAGAGAACTTTTTTTAAATATGCACCATAGTGCAGGGGTTCTTAACCTGGTGTTCAAATGTCCTAAGTGTTCCATTGATGAGTTTTAGGGTCAAATAAAAATTATTATTTGCATTCACTATACAGCCCTTACCCTTGTACCAATCAACAATTTCCCATGGAAAGAGATGAAAGAAAACACACCCTGCCACTGCTTATAGTGTTGAAAACCAGGGATAAGCTTCGAGTTGAACTCCCGGCAATTCAGAGAAAAGTCATTCATATATATATATAAAAAAAAAGTGTGGGGTTCCCCCCAAATTCAATTACAGTGCCTTGCAAAAGTATTTGGCCCCCTTGAACTTTGCGACCTTTTGCCACATTTCAGGCTTCAAACATAAAGATATAAAACTGTAATTTTTTGTGAATAATCAACAACAAGTGGGACACAATCATAAGGTGGAACGAAATTTATTGGATATTTCAAACTTTCTCAACAAATAAAAAACTGAAAAATTGGGCGTGCAAAATTATTCAGCCCCTTTACTTTCAGTGCAGCAAACTATCAAAGACCTGAATCCAATCGAGAATCTGTGGAAAGAACTGAAAACTGCTGTTCACAAACGCTCTCCATCCAACCTCACTGAGCTTGAGCTGTTTTGCAAGGAGGAATGGGCAAAAATTTCAGTCTCTCGATGTGCAAAACTGATAGAGACATACCCCAAGCGACTTTCAGCTGTAATCACAGCAAATGGTGGCGCTACAAAGTATTAACTGAATAATTTTGCACGCCCAATTTTTCAGTTTTTTATTTGTTAAAAAAGTTTGAAATATCCAATAAATTTAATTTCGTTCCACATTCATGATTGTGTCCCACTTGTTGTTGATTCTTCACAAAAAAATACAGTTTTATATCTTTATGTTTGAAGCCTGAAATGTGGCAAAAGGTCGCAAAGTTCAAGGGGGCCGAATGCTTTCGCAAGGCACTGTACCAGGCCCTTCAGGTCTGGTATAGATATTAAGGGGAACCCCACCGTAAATTAAAAAAAAATTGACGTGGGGTTCCCCCCAAATATCCATTTAAGACCCAGCAGGTCTGGTGTGGATTTTAAGGGGAACTCCACCCCAATTTTTTTTTAAAAATGGTGTGGAGTTCCCCCAAAAATCCACACCAGACCCCTTATCTGTGCATGCAACATGGCCGGCAGAAAAAGAGGACTTTTTCCACAGTGTTAGTGTTTTATTTTTACAATTCTTTACACTTTCTTAGTGAAATGGTAGAGGTACAATGTTCCCCATTACCAATTCACATAAGGGGCCTGGGATCTTCCAGATTCTGATAACCCCCTCCGCCCGCAGACCCCCACAACCACCAGGCAAGGGTTGTGTGGATGAGGCCCTCCCCATCCTCCCCATGTTAAGGGCATGTGGCCTGGTATGGTTCAGGAGGGGGGGCGCTCTCTCGTCCCCCCTCTTTTCCTGCGGCTGGACTCCTGCGGTTGCGTGCTCGGATAAGGGGTCTGGTTTTGGTTTTTGGGGGAACTCCATGCCATTTTTTTTCATTTGGGGTGGAGTTCCCCTTTAAATCCACACCAGACCTGAAGGGTCTGGAATGGATATTTGGGGGAACCCACGTCATTTTTTTTAATTGATGGTGGGGTTCCCCTTAATATCCATACCAGAACTGAAGGGCCTGATAATTGAATTTGGGGGGACCCCCACGCTTTTTTTTATTTTTTATGAATGACGTTTCTTTTAATTGCCGGGACCTGACAATTCATTATAGCCGCGAGTGATGTATTTTTTTCCTTCAGAAATTACACTTTGTGCAGAGACAGTTCTAAGCACGGGAAACATGCGCTGCTTCACAGGCATACTATACACCCCCCCCTAGGTACGAAATTTAAAGTAATATTTCACTTTTATTGTTTCACTTTAAGCATTATCAAAATCACTGCTCCCGAAAAAACTTCAGGTTTTTAAAACTTTTTTTTGCATTGATACATGTCCCCTGGGGCAGGACCCAGGTCCCCAAAAACTTGCATATTAGCAACACACCATGATAAGGTAGTGCAGTAATTGTAGACATTTATTTTTTATTTTTTAAACATAATTGAGCTTCGACCCTGCCACTGGTCAACATTTGGTGCTCCTCAGACCAAGGGTTCCAGAGATACGGGGCTTCTTGCGCAGCCTGTCAGAAGCTACATACAGACCGGCCAGTTTAAACACATGCTGGCACACTCTGTTTGCAGCAGGCTGAGAGGATAAGCTAACAGTACCTCTGAATTCTTGTCAAAGGCACTGAGCTCAATGGACAGCTTGGAGCCTTGGACCAATGGTAAAGTACCATTGGTCAAAGCTGTTCAATAAAAATGCGGCAGTGGAGGCTGTCCTCTTACTGCAGCGTCATAGAAGGAAGCCTGTGTCTAAAAAACAAATGCTCCCTTCCATCCCAGCCCTCTTAACTACAAGGAAAAAAACATGGGTTTATGGGTATAAGGTTAACCCATAATCCGTGAAATTACTGGTTTAAAGTTATAACTTCAAACTTCAGTAATTTGTCTGATAAGCCACCTGCTTAAGTACAGTATTTGAATATAATAAATTAGCTTTAAAACAATATATTTATTTGTATATTACTAATTAACCAATTTTGACACTTATCTCCTACATTTAAAAATCATATTTTTTTGCTCGAAAATTATGTAGGACCCCCAAACATTATATATATTGTTTTAGCAGATACCCTAGTGAATAAAATGGTGGTCGTTGCAACTTTTTATGTTACACTGTATTTACGCAGCAATTTTTCAAACGTGTTTTTTTTTTCTTTTGTAAAGAAACTGTTTCACAAAAAAAAAAAAACACTATAGTTAGCTAATTTTATTTGTACCTATGAAAGATGATGTTACGCCAAGTAAATAGATACCTAACATTTCAGGCTTTAAAATTGCGCACACTTGTGAAATGGCGCCAAACTTCAGTACTTAAAAATTTCCATAGGCGACGCTTTAATTTTTTTTTCAGGTTACGGGCTAGATTCTCGTACGGCGGCATTAGTACGAGCGGGGCGTAGCGTATCATATTTACGCTACTCCGCCGCAACTCTGGACGCAAGTGCCGTATTCTCAAAGCACTTGCGTCCTAAGTTATGGCGGCGTAGCATAAATGGCCCGGCATAAGCCCGGGTAATTCAAATGTGGATGAGGTGGGCGTGTTTTATGTAAAATAATCGTGACCCCACGTTTTTGACGTTTTTTTTAACTACTTAAATGCTCCAAATTATGCCGCAAACACATTGGTTTAGACGTGAACGTAACTTACGCAAATCCCTATTTGCGAACGATTTACGCAAACTACGTAAATTACGTAAAAATTAACGTCCATACGTAACATTGCGTACGCCTCACCTATGCAAAGTTACCCCTCATATAGCAGTGGTAACTTTACGCTTACGCAAACAACGTAAAATATGACGACAGGGCGCAATTACGTTCGGGAATCGGCCTATCTAGCTCATTTGCATATTCAAAGCGGCTAATCGACGGAAGAGCCACCTAGCGGCCAGCGTATAATTGCACACAATTATACGCCGGCGTAGGCTAGTTACGTCGGCGGAAGAAGCCTATTTTTTCAACGTATCTGCGTTAGAGAATCGGTGTAAACATACGCCGGCGCAGATTTGAAATTACGGCAGTGATACGCCGCCGTAACGTTTTAAGAATCTGGCCCTACATGTTTAGAGTTACACAGGTCTAGTGCTAGAATTATTGCTCTCGCTCTAACGTTCGTGGCGTATGTAACCTGTGTGTATCTGGCTCTGGTACTAACCAGTGCCTCACCAGCCACTGACCTCACAGCACATCCCTGGTATACAGCTAAATTTGGTCAGAGCTTCTAGGCTTCAAAAGCATCTGATCCTGAAGAAGCTAAAGTGATCCAAGACAGTGACTTTACATGTATATCAGATAGCAATCTGTGTTTAAAAAAAAAGTAATGTTCATAAAAAAAAGATTAAGTAATAATACTTCACATCTAATAAAATAAATCAAAATGTGGATGAGTTTGAATTTGCTATTCAACAACTTAAATGTTTTCTAAACTGATTTAAGAATATATGTTTTATATGTAATCATCATTTACAAATAAAAATAATATAAAACAACCTTTAAATCCAGAGTATTCATAATCCATATGTATTCATAAATGCAAAGTATTTTTTAGCGCTACTATTACTGAAATTCTTGTATGGATTGATATGAGTGGAATTGCATTTTACACACCTGATCTAGTAAACAGTTTTACAGTATATCTCCTTTGTGTGCACTGAGGCATTGATAATTGCCTAGCACCTCTGAATGAGCTTTGAAATTATTTGTATCTAATATAACCTTTCTATTCATTCAAAATCAAATACATCATATGCCAAGGAAAACATCAGGTAGAATGGAGTATACCCAAAGTTGAATTTTGGTATACATGATGACAGTTAATAATAATAGAAAAACTACGGTAACAAAAACAATTATATTCTATCAAAACAACATTCAATATATCAATATAGAGGGAAATGTATACAACTGATGAATATATATATATATATATATATATATATATATATATATATGCTGGTAGACATTAGGGATGAGCTTCGCGTTCGAAACGAACGTATGTTCATATGTTCGTATGTTATGTTCGAACATCGTCCGTTCGTCCGTTCGTCGAATTTCGAACAAAAACGATCGTTCGCAAATTTGAGTGAAACTAAACGGCCCATAATTCACTGCGGCATTGCGCCCTGATGATTGGCCAAACATGCACTATGACCCTGCATGCTTGGCCAATCACAGCACGCAAAAAAAAAGGAGAGCCATAATTGGCCAAAGCCAGGGTGGCTTTGGCCAATTATGGCTCAGGGCTTTAGCACACGCCCCACACTATATAAGGCCGCCTGCTGGGCGGCCTCGTGTAGTGTGTTCCGGCTTCTTACTGAGAGCAGTTAGAGAGACAGAGAGATTGTCTTTTTAGATAGCTAGATAGAGCAGGCTAGTCAGTTTAGCTGTAATTACAGTGTGTAGAGGATATATATACATCCCTAGGAGTTGTACATATATTTATACACTGTATAGCTTAGCTAGATCAGTTCTTCCTAATTTACTGGCAGACAGGTGATTGTGCTATTTAAAGACGTTATCACAGGCATAGACACCCAGCAGGTACAATAGCAGTGATTTTATGGATGAAAAATTCCTTTAAATACCCGCTGGGTGTCTATAGTTTGCCTGTGAAAACGTCTTTGAGAACCTTGGTCTTGCCCGAGGAAACATGTATCAATGGAAAAAAGGTTTTAAAACTGTCGTTTTTTCAGGAGCAGGACTCCTGAAAAAAACGACCGTTTTTAAATCTTTTTTTCCATTGATACTTGCTCCAGAAGTCACGTGGCGGCCAACTGCACATGCGCGATGCGTTCCAAATGCAATTGCGATGCGTTCCAATGGATTTACGACAATACACACCAGCGAACCCAGCATTCAGGGCGACGTGGAAAAGGAAAGTGGCTTCGCTCGGATGTCTCGCTTCACTCGTTCGGCCTCCTGGCTCTTTTTTTAACATCCTCTAATCCACGGGGATGTTAGGGAAAGAGCCTGGATGCCGAGGTTTCACTGGTGTGTAATGTCGTAAATCCATTTGAACGCATCGCAATAGCATTTGGAACGCATCGCTCATGCGCAGTTGGCCGCCACGTGACTTCCGGAGCATTGCGTGATAGGGAGCGGAATATGAAAAGTCACCGCCACAAGAGCTTCCCCCTTGTGTTCAGCTACATCTCCTCTCGTTCCTCATGTTCAGTGGAGGAGGGAGGGATCGATCCGTACAGCCAATGAATTGGCTTCTCTCACAATTCTCCAACCGGGGTTAGCTGCATGGATCGGCCCCTCCACTCTCCTATGTCCCCAAGAAAGAGAGGAGATTTATTTGCACTGCATCCAATACCGTGACTGTTAGACATGTGCAGACTGGAATATTTTGTTTCGTTTTTTCGTTTTCGCCCAGAAAATAAATTTATTTAGTTACTCCCGAAAATCGTTTTGATTTAATTCGTTTTCGTCAGGAAAGTTTTGAAAACGAGTGCTGAAAATGAGGATTTTCGATGACTTTGTCGAATTAAACGATGGAAATTCGACAAAGCATCCAAAATCGTCGTTCTGAATACAGGGAATATACAGTACCTATTCCCTGTATTCAGAACGACGATTTTCAATGACTTTGTGAAATTGAATGACGGAAATTCGACAAAGCATCGAAAATCGTCGGATCTGAACGAAAACGAAAATAAAGCATTTTTTTATGTCGGATCTTTCGGTTTTCGTTTCTTGCGCTTTCGTTTTCGTTCGTTAAAACGATAACGAAAATACCCGATTTTCGGACGAAAATGCATTCTAACGAAAACGAATGCACATGTCTAGTGACTGTGACTCATATCTGTCAAGCAGTATTTCTGTGGGAGTTCTGTGTATTGGTCACTGTAGGAAAGCAATTCTCCTGACTTTATGAATCATTTATTGCTCTGACACAACCCTCCGTCTGCAGCCAACCCTCTGCTAGGGACACTGATTTAAAAGGCACTCCACTGGGCCAGTGGGGGCACTGATTTAAGAGACACTCTGCTGGGGACACTGACTGCTGGGGACACTTGATGTAAGAGGCACTCTGCTGGGGGCACTGATTTAGTAGGCACTCTGCTGGGGACACCTGATGTAAGGAGGAACTCCGCTGGGGGCACTGATTTAGTAGACACTCTGCTGGGGACAGCTGATGTAAGAGGCACTCCGCTGGGGACACTGACCGCTGGGGACACTGACCGCTGGGGACACCTGATGAAGGAGGCACTCCGCTGGGGGCACTGATTTAAGAGGCAATCTGCTGGGGACACCTGATATAAGGAGACACTCTGCTGGGGACACCCGATGTAAGGAGTAAGGAGACCTCCTCCGCTGAGGACACTGACCGCTGGAGACACCTGATTTAAGAGGTACTCCGCTGAGGACACTGACCGCTGGGAACACCTGATAGAAGGAGGTACTCTACTGGGGACACCTGATGGCATCTGGTGGCAGGCGACATGACAGGTGACACGCTCAGGGCTTCCACTGATTCAGCATTATGGTGAGTTAAATGATTTCATTTTATATTACAACGTAATAATATAAATAATGCGCTTCAATCACCCTGACACCATAACAACCATGATCCCGGGATGATTGAAGCACTAACCCCAGGTGTTTGGAGTATCTTTATCTGCTGATTGTTAAACTTTCTGGAATACAGATATTTCTATTGTGGTGTAGGATCTGGATCTTTCTTTCTTTCTTTCTTTCTTTCTTTCTTTCTTTCTTTCTTTCTTTCTTTCTTTCCCTCCATCATTCATCTCAGACTCTAACCACACACTCTTTCTAGCCACGCCCATGTAAGCCACGTGCACTATTTGCGTAAACCACGCCCATTTTCCACTGCGCTTCACACATCACATTTTTCTGTTTGGGGTGACACGCCTACAAACGAATCCCCCGACCCTAATTATAGCAAGGCTCCGCCTACATGCACCACAGTATGCTATTGATGAAGCCATACATACATACATACTTTGTTCCATAATATAACCTTTAGCTTTAAAGAATCACCTAGACCTGTAATTTTCCGCTTTAAGCACTCCTCACCCCCTTACATGCCACATTTGGCATGCATTTTTTTGGGGGGGAGTGGAGGCTTTGGTGGGAGTGGGACTTCCTGTCCCACTTCCTCCTTCCGCCCAGGGACTCCTCCTCTTGCCTTAGGTGGCCCCTCCCTCTAGGCAATCTCCAGGGACACGTGACAGGTCCCAGGAGATCGCCTATCCACTCAGAGAGCACAGCGCTGCTCGCGTGTGCCCACAGAGTGATTGGAGACGCCGGCGGAGTGGGGGGAGAGGAGCGACGCTCCAGGCAACTGCATCGCTGGACCGTGGAGCAAGTAAGTGTCTGTTTATTAACCCCCCTGGCGATATTCCTGAGCCTGGCTCGGGGGTGGAATTTCAGGACCAAAAGCGGTAACCCCGAGCCAGACTCGGGACCGACTTGCAAAGTCCACAGGCACAAGTTACTTACTTGGATCCTGTGATGCCTTCCCACTGTCTGATCGAGCGGTGTCCTCCTCGCTCAATTCACAGTGCCGAGTGCCGCCGAGCTTCGTTCCCTGCGATGTTACGACACATGGGGGCGGAGATCGGCGCCAAATAAAAAAAAAAAATGAACACAATACATACAGTATACTGTAATCTTATAGATTACAGTACTGTATGTAAAAAAATATACACCCCCTTTGTCCCTAGTGGTCTATCCAGTGTCCTACATGTTCTTTTATATAATAAACACTGTTCTTTCTGCCTGGAAACTGGAGATTGTCCATAGCAACCAAAAAGTGTCCCTTTACATCAAAAGTGGTTTTAGACCAGCTAAAAAACAGTGATAATAAATTAAAAGTAATCATTTTTATTATTATTATATTATTTGTTATAATTATTTATATTTATTTATTATATTATAATTTTATGATTGTGTGTTTCAAATTTGATTATACACAGGATGTCTACTAGACTCTTGTTTGGACAGATTTAAAGCGGAGGTTCACCCAAATAACATCTATATAAGACCAAATTCTTTATACATTCCTTATGTATAAAGAATTTGGTCTTATATAGATGTTATTTGGGTGAACCTCCGCTTTAAATCTGTCCAAACAAGAGTCTAGTAGACATCCTGTGTATAATTTTTTTTTTTTTTTAGGCTGTACATACCTTATTATTGCTATTTTCAAACCGGCTTCCGGGAACTCATTCCCGCGGGAGTAGGCGTTTCTATCCTGAGGCGCAATGTAATCTGGGAATTCGCCCAGATGAGTGATGTCCTTCAGAAAGAGTTCTCCCGGGGGATAAGACCCAAGTCGGTGCGCAGGCGCCGTGTAGAGCTAACTTGCGGCTCTACATGTTCGGCTACTTTCGGAAACTCTGTGACTCTCGTGACGCACCTACGCAATACGGGGGGGCCTTATCCGCCGGGAGTTCTGAAGGACATTGAAATCCCAGATTACATTGCGCCTCAGGATAGAAACGCCTACTCCTGCGGGAGTGAGTACCCGGAAGCCGGATTGAAAATAGCGATAATAAGGTATGTACAGCCTAAAAAAAAAGTGCCTACTGTTCATGTTAAAAGTATAAAAAATTTGGTCTTATATAAATGTTATTTGGGTGAACCTCCACTTTAAGTGAGTTTTTTTCTAAGAATTACAGGCCTACAATATAAAATGCCAAATTTCCATGCAAAATAATGGAACCGCTTTCAGCACCTAAAATCTGAATTAATCATACCGCCAGGGAGGTTAAAAGTCAGCAGCTACACTTTGAATAAACTGACTTTGAATAAACCTAAAAAAAGGCTGGAACTCCCCTTTAAATATTAACCACTTTAGCTCCGGAAGATTTACCCTCTTCCTGACCAGGTCATTTTTTACGATACGGCACACCGTTACTTTAACTGAAAATTGCTCAGTCATTCAACACTGTACCCAAATAAAATGTTTGTCATTGTTTTCCCATAAATAGAGCTTTCTTTGGTGGTATTTGATCACCTCTGCTTTTTTTTTTGCACTATAAACAAAAGTCGACTGGCAATTTTGAAAAAATATATATTATATAACTATAAAACATATTCATAAAAATAAAAAAAAATCGAAATCCCAATACAGTAGGTGCCGCCGATTTTGTGTCAATCTCACCTCTGCTAGCGGCGAGATTGAACACCCGCGATCCCCGTCGCGGGAGCCAGCGCCGAGCTATGTCGCTCCTCCAGCTCGCCGCCCCCAATGGATTCCTATGGATGCGCGGCATCTCGTGGGGACAGCGAGCGCGAGAAGCACAGCCTCCAGCGGCGATATCCAGCGTGATCCCATCGCACTGGATATACAAAATCGGAGGCACCTACTGTAAGTGTATATTGATTGGTTTGCGTCTACAAACTGTGGAATTTATATTACTAGTAATGGCAGCAATTAGCGACTTATAGTGGGACTGTGATATTGTGGCGGACAAATTAGACACTAACTGACATTTTTTACACTTTTTTTGGGAATAAGTGACACCAATACAGTGATCAGTGCTAAAAATATGCACTGTCACTGTACTAATGACACTGATTGGGAAGGGGCTAACATCAGGGGGGATTAAAGAGTTAACTGTGTGCCTAGCTGGTGTTTTAGTTTAGTGTGGGAGGTGCTTTTACTAGGGGAAGGCATAGATCCATATCCCTGCTTTACAGGAACACATTTCTTGCTGACAGAACAGAAATCTGCCTTGTTTACATAGGCAGAATGCCGTTGTGCCTGTGTACCAAACAATCAGCGGGTGTCGGTGGACATCGTGTCCGCGGGACCCGCTCATAAGTTACCACTTTGTAAAATCACAGCGGCAGCAACCCGCCAATGGCTCCCACTCCCCCCTGCTACCTGGAACTGCAGGTTTACGCATATATACGTGATCCTGCCCAGCGCGTGAGCCCTTTGGCAGTAAAACTGTTAGGCCGCGTACACACGTCTGAGGACCTCGTCGGGCTAAACCCATCGTTCCGCCCGACAAAGTTCTCGGCCGGCCGTCGAGTTCGTCGACCAGGCTGTCGAAAAAGGCGTCGAGCCATTAGTCCTGATGGCCCGTCGAGGAAATAGAGAACCTGCTCTCTATTTTGGCTCGACGCCTCACTCGACAGTTTGCTCGGCGAAAACGTACACACGATCGAGCTTCTCGGCAGAATATAGATCCCAGCGAGCTTCTCGCTGGATTCTGCCGAGAAGCTCGGTCGTGTGTACGGGGCCTCATAGGGCGGTCAGAAACTGGTTAAAAATGAATTCAATAGCATTTTCAGTTTGTGATGGTCAGATACAGCTTAGTTCCACTTTAAGCAATGAGTGTGTGAATCCAAACCAGTACATGACTGGCATATACATTGTATAGACAAATATTATTCAATAGTGGGAACTGTTTCGAAGACAGTAAAAGGTTGACTGTCTTTAAAAAGATTGGTAATTCATTTAAAATCAACTACATAGTACAATAATAAACATGTATATCTTAACTACCTTTGGAACAGAACCTGCTACAAATTAACTTTATTGCATTTATCCTGCTTGCTGTCAATGTCACTGAACCATTTTTATACTGTTTATTGATAGGTTAGAATGTTTCCCAAACATTTGTCACACCATATTTGTTAATGTCTGTACTTTGATAAATATTGTTTGTATCTCTGACTGTATACATAACCTTTCTATTTTTCTCAGACAGTACAAGAACAAATAGCTGTTTATTGTAAGCATAATTGACAAGGACTATTGATTCATTGTGACATACAGCCTTAGTCTTTGTTTGGTATTATCCTCCGCCTTTTTCCCTATTAGAGTGTGTTAGTTAATTTCAAAGAGTAAGTGCACTGCTCTATATTAATAGAAACTGGATAAAAAATCTATGAATATAAAAAATTCTAGTGGAAAAAAATTATAAGTGTACCTGTACTTGACTATTTTTATATCTATCTTATACCAGCAGTAAAAGCACTTTGGTGTTGATTTACTAAAAACTGGAGAGTGAAAAATCAGGGGCAGTTCTGCATACAACCCAATAAAGTTTTTTTTTTTGTCAAAGCTTAATTAAAAAAAAGCGGAAGTTAAGCGCTGATTGGCTACCATGTAGAGCTGCACCAGATTTTGCACGCCCCAGTTTTAGTAAATCAACCCCTTTATAACACGCCTATATTCACCTCTGTGCCTATAGGAATTGTGGAGAAATACATTTTGGTCTTTCACTGCTTGGTAAAAATATGTAAAAAATGTTAAGTCTATAGTTCGGGCACATGAACACTTTAGCACATATAGCTGATGCCATCATGCCCCACGTGACTCCGGAAGTGCAGGTGAAATATTATGTTTGCCGGCAGACGTTTTTACTTTATGTTCAATTGTTTTTTATCCATTGTAAGTAGCAATTTGGCTCTTCTTTGCAATAAAATGTTCCATAAACAGTATTACGCTATTGGAGCTCTCTATTTATATGGGCTACCTCCTGGTTTTGGCTGGCTTGGATATCCCACTATGAGTGTGACTACATTGGAGGATTCATCGTACCACTAGAGTGTCACTGAGTCTTCCTGGTTTTCAATACACTGCAGAGGTTGTTCTGCCTGCCAGTTTGACCATTCTAGCAATACGTGGTCCCTACCATCTGGTAAGAGTCCCTGACTGTGGGGTGTGGGGTGCAAGAGAAGGCTTTGCATGACTTTTTGGTGGCGGAATACCTGTCTAATAGTCTTTTGGACTTTTTACATACCGTATCTACTATAAAGGATTCACTTTCTGCAGAAATTCCTTTGAACTGTATATTCATTCTTTTTTCACCTAACATTTATTAGGATCTTATTTATGCACATAGTGTATCATGTCACATCAAGGATTAAGTTTATAATCGTTTGAGACTAGCGCAATTTTTTTGTTTAACATATATAAAACCAATCACTAAAATGCTATATAAGGGGAGATTTTATTCAAATATTCAGGTTTGAAATAATCTAAAAGTTGGGGTTCCTGCCATGAAGGTCCTTGTTCAGGAATCTCCTATTATAGGATGTCAACACTCATCCATATCTCACAGTTCTCCTGCAGTGTCAGGAGGGGGATTTACTAAAACTGGCACACACAGAATCTGGTGCAGCTGTGCATAGTAACCAATCAGCTTCTAACTTCAGCTTGTTCAATTAAGCTTTCATTATAAGCCCTCAGGTCCAACAAATGCTCTGACATTGGGAGCTCATGTCGCATGACGTGTGAAAATCAATGTTTCCCTATGGGAGTCCCCTTAACTGGTCCGACACATGTCGGACCGACTTTGAAAATGCTCCCTGTACTACTTTGGTCCGACTTTGATCCTACTTCACTCCATTGAATATCATTGAAGTCGGATCAAAGTCGGAACACCATCTTGCATGATCTGACTTTGGCATGCGATTTGTGCTCTGCTGATCTTAAGGGGGAACTCCATGCCAAATTTTAAGTAAAAAACCGACATGGTTGCCCCTCCAAGAGCATTCCAGGCCCTTGTGTCTGGTACGGAGTTAAAGGGGAACCACTATGCTGTAAGAAATGGCGTGGGGGTCCCCCCAAAATCCACACCAGACATTTATCCGAGCACGCAGCCCGGCCACTCAGGGAGGCTTTTAGCTGTATCGGTTGTTATCACTGGAAAGCCAATCGCCGTCTCTAAAAAATTATACCGGGAAGATGCCTTGCAGCTGCAGGCATAATCCCGGTATAACCCCCGAAAGCCGATGCCGCTCGGGGGCAAGGGGTTATATACAGTAAATGCTCTAGCATATTTTTCAATTACTATATAAAAATATAAATGTTCACATTCATAAAAAACATTATAGTTTCCATATAAATACTATAAATACTATAAAGAATATGAATTATCTTCACATGATGCAGAAAGTTAAATATTTAACTTAGTCAGTTCTACAAAAAATGTTTGGTTTATGTCAGACATATATCTCACACATTGCATGCATGAGTTTAACAGGATTGTCTGTGCCCAGCATGGAGTGACTATACAATCTTCACTTAATTGAGTGTAAATGTTTAATTACATTAGGGATAACCAGAAGAAGCCCTCGGGTGTATCAAGGCAGCCAAAGGTAATTTAGCACCTGTTTTATAATTTGCTGTGAAATGCAACCAGACATCTGTGCAAAATTACACTGTCAAAGTCAGAGGGTTAGCTGTCCACTGAATGATACCATATTACAATATCACAACAATTTTATCTGTTTTATCTTTTATTTTGAAACCAGCAGATACCATAAACAAGGGTTAATTTAGAGGCTGTTTTTGTTCTGCACAGAGCAAGGTAGGGTTAGAACCTCTGTTGGGTTGTTATTGCTATATGTGTCCCACTGCAAATGGGGCCTCAATACTAGTCTTCCAATTAAATTCATAAAATAGCGATGACAGGAAGTAGACAACATATGGAATAGAAATATTGAGCTTATGGTACCAATGTGCTCTTTCTACAATTTTTAGAGAATTGTATCTAGGAAATGTACTTAACAAATTACATTTATACCTAACCCATATCACCACTTCACAGCCGAAGCGGCGCCGTTTTTTTGAATGTAGAGGCCGGGTGTGACATCATAACATCGTGCCTGGCCTCATAGAGACTCCGGAAACCATCTGGTTAGCCGAAAATCTCTATGATCACAATCTGGGGATTGCGGATCCTGTCTCAGACTCACTAATCACAGCAGTGAGTCGGGAGAAGCACCGGAGGGTGGCAGGAGGTGGAACCCATAAGAACGATCAAGGGGCTGAACAGCTGTTATGATCATTCTTATGGCGAAGGGAATTACTGGCTGAAAACGGCAATATCTAAATGATGCCTGTAGCTGCAGGCATCATTCAGATATATGCGCCAAGTGGTTAATGAGCTTTTTGTGGAGAAACTTGGTCTGCATATAGCCCTGGCCACTAACCTACTGAACACCTGACCTGTTGAGGTATCTGCCTCACATTTGGCCATCCATAATGATGATCAAGTTTGACCAGTACAAATGTGTGGCATCTGCACAGAACATCTGTGTCATGTGGCTGGATCAACCGAACTAAACATTCAAGAACAACCAATGTAGCTCTCATATGATTATATATTTGACAAAGATAGTAGTGGATAACAAGACTTTAAAGGTGTGACCCCCTCAATGGATTAAAGTGGTTCTCTAGTCTCCTATGTAAAAAAAGTCAGAAGCTACAAAAACTGTACCTGCTGACTTTTAATAAACAAACACTCACCTGTCCCACCATCCAGCACTGTGCTTGGCGCATCCGTTTTCACCCTGTGTCCTCTCTTACCCAGCGCCGACATTTTTACTATGTGCTTCACAGCCAGGTGCCCACTGCGCATGTGCAAATGGAGCTGAGCACTGTGAATTGTTTCCACAGTCTTCTGGGACCTGTCATGTGTCCTAGAAGACTGCGGGTGGAAGAAGAACTTTGGCTTCTGATCACCTAGGCAGTCGCAGCGGAGGTGGGAGAGGTTACTCACTCCCCCCCCATCCCCAAAAGCTCAATTTCACAAACAGGAGCGGGGGAGGAGGTCTTTTGGGTGAAGCTCGAACAGGAGTTAAAAACATTTAATCTTTATTTGTGTGTGATTAATATATTAAAGGTCAACTGACTGGGAATCCGACTTCCAGACCCAATTTTCTGACCAGCAATGGCAGGCAGCAATTAAGTCCATATACAAATCTACCTCTTGCACAGCCCTTTGGGAACTCTCCCAGAAGCTGCTACTAAGATGGTACCTGACGCCGTCCAGAGTGGCCAAATTCCACCCCCATACTTCACTTGACTGCTGGAGAGGTTGCGGTGAACCTGACACTCTAATCCACATATTCTGGACATGTCCCCACTTACGGAACATGTGGAATTTGCTAGAGCAAGTACTGAGGGAATTGACTGGCTCTCCCATTCCACTGACCCCCCAACTAGCTATTCTCAATCTGACCATCGATGACGTACCACCTCCCTTAAAACTAGTGACATCCCACGTCCTAATGGCAACCAGACTTCTCATTGCCAGAAACTGGAAATCTAATACCATCCCCACAGTAACGGACGTAATACAATTAACACACACTCACTACCAGTATGAGACAATCCTTGCTCGCAGGAAACATTCCTGCCCCACACTATTGACTCAATGGACTCCATGGCGTCTATGGTACGACACTAAATGGAATCACTGACCCATTTCTGAACGCTCCATCCTGTCCTTGATGCGCTCCACCCCCTCCCCTCCCCTCATGTGTGAAACCCCTTCCCCCCTACTTAGCTTAGATATCGCACTCCCTTATGGTTATTCCTATCATTTACAGTTGTATGTAATTTGAATGTCCAGATACTTTACGAGTTTGTTTATGCACAGTCAGAAACCTTTTGCTGTATTCAATGCTGCTCATGGCTCGTTCGCATAGATGTAACTCACTGCTGTATTTGTATTTCTCAATAAAAACTATTTGAATGAATATATTAAAGGTCACACCTTTAAAGGGGTTGTAAAGGATTTTTTATTTATTTTTCATAATAAGCATCCTTTACCTGCAGACATTCCTCTTTTCACTTCCTCATTGTTCGTTTTTGCTCAGAAGTTTCTCTATTTCTTCTCTGTTCTGTTCACTTCCTGCTTGTCTGATTTTTACTCACCACCGTGAAGGGAGGCTTTTCTACAGTGGTCACTAATGTGCTTGCTCCCTCCTGGGAACTACATCTGTGCGGCAGAACGCTCTCTACGTGTTAGAGACTTCAAGGAGGTGTGAATTACTGGGCGTGCCCCAATGTATACTGGGAAATGTAGTTCTTACATGAACGAGCACCGCAAACCAGGAAGTGAATGAGAGAACAGAAATTAGAACGCCGGAGGTGATATAGATGAAAGAATTTAATAGGTATTTACTAGTTTTTTAACTGAATCGTTACACTATTCTGTCTGTCTACCTTGCAGACTTTAATTTTATGCAATTTTTTTTTCCTTTACAAATTCTTTAACCACTTGTCAACCGCCCACCGTCAAATGACGGAGAGCGGAAGACTCCATTGTTCTGACAGAACGTCATATGACGTCCTGTCTTTTAAAGCCGCTAGGGGGCACGCGTACGCCGCCGGCGGGGTGTGCGTGCACCCGCCGCTTTGCTGAGGTCCCGATGCGCGTGCCTGGCGGCAACGATCACCGCTGGGCACACACGATTGCCCAGTAACTGAGCAGGGACATTGAGCTCTGTGTGTAAACACAAACTAGGCTACACATTTAACCCCTTCCCCGCCCCCTAGTGGTTAACCCCTTCCCTGCCAGTCACATTTATACAGTTATCAGTGAATATTTATAGCACTGTTCACTGTATGAATGTGATTGGTCCCAAAAATGTCACAAAAGTGTCCGATGTGTCTGCTATAATGTCGCAATCCCAATAAAAAAATCGCAGATCGCCACCATTACTAGTAAAAAAAAAAAATAATAAAAATGCCATAAAACTATCCCCTATTTTGTAAACGTTATAAATGTTACGCAAACCAAATGATAAACGCTTATTGCATTTTTTTTACCAAAAATAAGTAGAATACGTATCGGCCTAAACTGAGGATTTTTTTTTTATATATATATATATTTTGGGGAATATTTATTATAGCAAAAAGTAAAAAATATTGCATTTTTTTTTTCAAAATTATCGCTCTATTATTGTTTATAGCGCAAAAAATAAAAAGCGCAGAGGTGATCAAATACCACCAAAAGAAAGCTCTATTTGTGTGAAAAAAAGGACACAATTTTTCTTTGGGTACAGCGTTGCATGACTGATTAATTTATATTCAAATTGTGAGAGCACAGAAAGCTGAAAATTGGTCTGGGTAAGAAGGAGGTTTAAGAGCACTGTATTGAAGTGGTTAAAGTCCCATTATCGACCACTATTTTTTTTTAATCAAATATGATCAATAATTTGTGATTTGTTGTGATAGTTGAACCCTAGTGAAGCCCTTAGTTTTTTACTTGTATGGTTATGTATCTTACATGTCACCCTTTTGATACCTAAGTGGATAATTGTTAGTCTAGATTGTTAGAGTGATTCCATACATATTCAGATTATAACCAGGGTAGGTCTAGAACAATTGTTCATGCCTAACATGTATATAGGTGCATTTATAAATCTCTGACTAATAGACTGCTCAACAACACAGATCAAAAAGCAATGGAGAGTAGATCTAACAAGGTGAAGCATCGATAATGAGTATAATAGTATAATTCTCTGTTCTCACTTGTTCATACAGTGCAAAAATACTGGAAATGTCCCAATATTGTGGTCTAATCTAACTTGCATGCCCTGCAGTAAGCAATACTAATCATTACAATGTGGGCCAGAGACCATAACACTTGTGAATAAATAAAGTGTAGCTAAAGCCAAAGCTGCTTTTTAGTTTTGGATAAAGTGGGGAAGTGTTGAAACCCGCAAAAAAACTTTACTGGAAGATTCATCGTCTCAGTTTGTGCTGATTACAATTTTCACCACAACACAAAGGCAACTGTCTTGGTGGGATTTTCCCTCACTTTGGAGAGATTGGTTTCTAATTTCCTGTTTCTGGTATAGGAAATGAAGGGAAAATTGCTCAGACAGCAAACAAAAAAGAAAACCTGCAACCTACACCCACCACATACTTAGCAAACAGGGGTGTTGATTTACTAAAACTAGAGAGAGTACACAATCTAGTGTAGTTCTGCATTGAAAACAATCAGTCTACAGTTTTTTTTTTTTTTTTTTGACAAAGCTTAATTGAACAAGATGAAATTAGAAATGGAATGGCTACCATGCACAGTTGCACTCGATTTTGCACTCTCCAGTTTTAGTTAATAAACCCCAATGAAATCACCCAAGCCAATATATTCACATACTGGCCATGTAAACAAAGGATTTGAGGATAGTTAAAAAAAATGATGTGGGTCCTCTCCAGAATTCATACTGGGCCTTTCAGATCTGGTATAAATTATGAGGGGGACCCCCCCACACACAAAAGTGTGAGGTCCCCCATAGCAGGCATTATCCTCAACATGGGGGGGTACCTTGCCAGGAGGGGGACCCCAGGCAAAAGCACCTTGTTGGTGATGATATTGTTCAATGACATCATGGGGATCCCAATTAGGCATGTGCATTTCGTTTAGTTCCGAATCGAAATTCGGACGAATTTTCCATTATTCGGACATTCGGATGCATACGAATTCCCGAATTGCTATATTAGCGAAAAATTTCGACCGTTTTCGGAATTCGTTCATTTTCGACCGAATTTCGAAAAAAAAAAAAAATGGTCGAAATCGAATTTTTTTTTTCGAATTCCGAATCGAATACCCGCGGACTAAATTCGATCGGAATTCGAAAAAAAAAAAAAAAAAAAAAAAAAAAAAAAAATATATATTTTCGAATTTTATTCGAAAATTTTTTTTTCGAAAAGAGACTATTTGTTTTCTAATCTGGTTGAAATATTTTCGATTTCGACCGTTTTTTTCGAAATTCGGTCGAAAACGAACAAATTCGAAAAACGGTCGAAATATTTTCGATTTCGACCGTATTTTTCGAAATTCGGTCGAAAACGAATGAATTCCGAAAACGAATTCAACACATGTAACGAACCTAACTTAACGAAATTTATTAAATGACGAATTGAAACGAAACGAAACGAAACGAATTTTTCACTTTTGCACATGCCTAATCCCAATGACATCACTGAACAAATATGGTCAATGAAATCGAGAAGAGACCCCCACCTACTGTTTACTGCCATTTGGCAGAGGGAAGTGGTAGGAACAGACTTGTGTGAACTGTTTATTTTTCTTTAACCCCTCTGGTGGTATTCCCGAGTCAGGCTCGGTGTGGAATTTCAGAACCAAAAGCGGTATGCCCGAGCCAGACTCGGGATCGCCTCACAGCATCCACAGGCAGGGAATTACTTACTTTGTCCCTGGATCCTGTGATACCTCTCCACTGTGTGATCGAGCTGTGTCCTAGATCAAATTCATACAATGCCTGTGTGCCGCCAAGCTCCGTTCCCTGCGACGTTACGACACACAGGACGGAGTATACTGTAATCTTATAGATGACAGTACTATATGTAAAAAATACACACACCCTTTGTCCCTAGTGTCCCTAGTGTTAAATGCTCACTGTCCTGCATGTACTTGTATATAATAATTGTCTATAGCAACCAAAAAGTGTCCCTTTATGTCAAAAGTGGTTGTAGAGCAGCTAGAAAACAGCGATAATAAATTATAATCACTCACTTGCAGAATTGAGCGATAGCGATTTGTGGGGAAATTTGTCATCAAAAAATAAAAGTAATGACAGCGACAATTCTGCAACTGAGCAAATTTCAGTGTTTTTGATTTAATTACATTATTGAATAACTTTTATTATAATTATATTATTATTTGTAATAATTATTTATAGTTATTTATTATACTATAATTTATTATTTTGTTTTTCAAATTTTATTATACCCGAGATGTCTACTAGACTCTTGTTTGGTCAGATTTAAGTGAGTTATTCCTAAGAATTAAAGGCCTACAATGTAAAACGCCAAATTTCAATGCAAAATAATGGTACTGCTTTCAGCACCTAAAACCAGAAAGAATCATACCACCAGGGAGGTTAAGTGGGTTGGTGGGCACTGGATATAGTATCAATGTTATTGTTGAATGATGTAATTGATAATGAATGTACTTCATCTGACTTTTAATTTATTTTACTTGCCAAAACTGTGGGCCAGATTCAGATACAATTAATTTTGCGCTGCGTAATCGAAATACTGTACGCTGCCGTATTTTACCAGGCTCTACATCGAATTCTGGTAGATTTTTGCCCGTACGCTACGGCGGCGTAGTCTATTTCTCGCCGCGTAATCGAAATACGCGATTAGGGGGCGTGAAGCATTTAAATTAAGCGCGTCCCCATGGCGATCGAACTGCGCATGCTCCGTTCAGAAATTTCTCGCCGTGCATTGCGCGAAATCACGTCGTTATGTCATTCGTTGTTTGAGTAGCGTTGTTTACGAACATTCCTATTCCCGGACGACTTACGTTAAAAATAATAAAAGACGTCGGAAAACGTAGAAATTCGACGCGGGAACGACGGCCATACTTAACATGGGCTGTCTAATATTAGACCAGCAAAAAGCTGGTATAGTGAAACGCAAAAAAAAGCTGACTAAAGATGCCGTAAGAGATTGCGATTGAAGATCGTAATTTCTGGGATCTCCGGCAAAAGCTCATTAGCATACCCCGACGCAGAAAACGACGGGAAGTCCACCCAGTGGCCGCAATTTTATTGCAGCGTAGATCCGAAGGCGTACGAACACGTAATCCAGTCGAATTGAAGCCCGCAGCCGTCTATTGAGGTTTGAGGTTTCCGACTAGCTAAAAAACATGCGTAATTTGAAATTACTCCAGTCTAACACCAGTTAGACAGGAGTAAGGGCTCTGTGAATCTGGCCCTGTGTGTTTATTTATATTATTATTTTTTTTCCTAATCCCTTGGTGTCATAAACATATTTCATACACCTTTTTAATTATCTAATGTTCCCTCTTTAAAGTATCTGATATTTAATAAAACATCTAAAAAACTCATATTACATATTTATTTCTCAATATTTGTCATATTAAAAAACAACGCTATTTATTTGGGTTGTCACTGAGTTTATTTACTTACGTATAGAAACATAAGCTAATTACCAATGTAATTGCAAAGTCACAAAAAAAAAACGAAGGCAGTTGCAACCCCGATACCCGTTTGGTTTCCAAGGCATGAGTTCAGTTTGCATGCACATAGCACTAATTACCATCTAATTAAGTTCAAATAGGGGTAATTTGCATATTGTTATAATTACCTTTAATTAAAAAGCACAGACGTATTTCACAGCTACCATCAATTTGAGAGAAGAAAGACAGTAACATGGAAAAGAACACATAGTAGTATAATGACCTGTGCAGATTGTGCATACGGTTTTAAATGCTCCAGTTAACTAATTTCATGTAAAGGATTCAGGAGTGAAATTGTGTAGAGTGTATGGTTGGTGGCTCATGTAAATGTGTCGCTATTATCTCTGCCAATAAAATTTTGTTCTCAGAACTTCGTTTACAGAATCATCATATTCATTGCAAAATGCTGTGTTCTTTTTAATGAGGATTTGAGCTTGCCTGATCGGTATATCAGCTTAATGTCAGATCATTTTAACTTGCCACAAGTATATCTGGTACCCAATCTGATAAATATGGAATATTTTTCAATCTGTGCCCATTCTACAACAGAATAATGTAATTGAGGGGCATGACAATCTCTCAGGAATGTGTAGGCACAAAACCTGCAGAACCCTAATGCCGCGTACACACGATCACTTTTTGTGATGAAAAAAAACATTGTTTTAAAAAACGTCATTTAAAATGATCGTGTGTGGGCAAAACAACGTTTAAAACTAAGTTTTTAAACCCACGCATGCTCAGAAGCAAGTTATGAGACGGAGCATCAATGGAACAGAGTGCCGTTGAACGTGGTGTACGTAACCGCGCTTTGCAAGAGCATTTTCAGAAAACGATGGTGTGTAGGCAACGTCTTTTTTAAAATGACGTTTGAAAAATGTCGTTTTGTTTCGTGAGATAAAATGATGTTTTTTTTTTCATCACAAAAAGTGATCGTGTGTACGCGGCATAAGGCCCTGTTCACACCTGGGCATAGCAGAAACGCGGGCAGAAATAAGCGATTCTGCTTGCATTTTAGGAAATGTGCGAATAGTGTTTAATAACACTCCGAATGCGGGTAGCAGTGGTGCATTTTGCCACATGTTTTCCACACAAAAAAATGCATGAAAAAAGTGCAAAAATGTGCAATGCAAAATGTGGCAAAATGTGCTTCCTTAGCCCTTTTTTTAAATGGAGGGAGGCCATACAAATGAGTGGTGCTAAAAAAAAAAATGCAGTAGCGTCACTCAACGGGTGATGGGTCCTAGTGTGTGAACGGATAAGTAAACTTGTACACAAAGTGCACTTTTTTTCTGCTCCTGTCGCCAAACAAAAGTAACCCAACCTCTCTTGCCCCAGATGTATATACAGGTACTCCTCGCTTAACGACCGACCAGTTTAGCGACCGCTGCACTTACGACCATCTCACCGACGGTACGAGCTAAAACGTGTTTACGTGCTAAAACGTGGTAGCGGCGGCCCTGCGTCTCAAAGTCATTCATGGCTGATATACTGTACACGTACTACACTATTCTGAGGTCTGGTACTGCTGGTCACATGCCCAACGAAAGGGTCCTGCGTGACTTGCACTGTCCTTGTGTTGTGATCATGCAATAAATTATCTGTTTGGAGGCTATTCACGTAGTTCCATGGTGTGCTGGCAAATATCTTCATTGTGACTTGAACCGGTATCCAGCTGGTTGTTGCTGCAGCACCCAAATTTGAGAGCTCATCCAGAAATGTGTGCGATGGGAATATGAACTATGAAATGCGGCCTCCCTGTCACACCTGGACAGGAGGGGCAGTGGGGGTGGCATTTACTAGACCAGATGAGTTGTATTTTCCTTTTGCAGCAGTTGAAATCCTGCTTCTCCTCTTCTCCCTGCCGCCGGGATTCAGCGAATGCAGGAGGAAGATGCAACTGATTTGCTCTAGGAAAAGCCACCCTTGTCTAACTCCCCCTTACTGCTGTGCCTGCCGGGCCCCTTTGTGTGCTCCCTTTGTCCCCCTGCAGCGCTGTCAGCTTCCCTCCTCTCCCACCAGCTGCTGCAGGGGAAGTTTCGGGATGGCGAGTGGGGGAAGGGGGCAGTAAATATATAATTTACCATCCCCTTCCTTTTCTGAATAAACAGGAAGAGTGATCGGTACCGATCACCAACTCTGCTCATTCATTACGGAAGAATAGCAAACTGTGTTTATTATGCTTCAGTTTGTGAATGAACAGGAAGCCACTGAGCAGAAAGCATTTCCCATTTATTTACTGTACAGTGCAGCTGAGGCTGCAGAAAAAGGGACTGGGAATCTAAGTGAGACATCAGGGGTCTGATAATAAAAAACATTGACACTGTCCACTGCCCTGCTGACACCAGCCTCTGCTTTACTGACACCGCCCTCTGCCCCATTGACAAATTTCACTGCCTTACTAATACCATCCACTGCTCTACTGACTTACACCATCCATTGCCCTACTCTGACATCAACCTCTGACCTACTGACACGTTCACTGCTCTACTAACACCGTTCACTACCCTGCTCACAAAAGTGAGTACACCCCTCACATTTTTGTAAATAGTTTATTATATGTTTTCATGTGACAACACTGAAGAAATTACACTTTGCTACAATGTAAGGAGTGTACAGCTTGTATAACAGTGTAAATTTGCTGTCCCCTCAAAATAACTCAACACACAACCATTAATGTCTAAACCGCTGGCAAAAAAGTGAGTACAATTCCCAACTTATTTGGTTCAGATGATGTCAATCATGTGTGGCGGCAACCAGGTAAGGAGTACAAAAATAAGCATGTCTTGCCTATGTTTAAGCATGGTGGTGGGATTGCCATGGTCTGGAGCTGCATGAGTGCTGCTGGCACTGGGAAGCTACAGTGAAGTAGCTATTCATTGAAGGAACCATGAATGCCAACATGTACTGTGACATACTGAAGCAGAGCATGATCCCCTCTCTTCAGAGACTGGGCCGCAGGGCAGTATTCCAACATGATAAAGACCCCAAACACACCTCCAAGATGACCACTGACTTGCTAAAGAAGCTGAGAGTAACGGTGGTGTTCTGGCCAAGCATGTCTCCAGACCTAACCCCTATTGAGCATCTGTGGGGCATCCTCAAACAGAAAAGGGAGGAGAACAGGTCTCTAACATCCACCAGCTCCGTGATGTCATCATGGAGGAGTGGAAGAGGATTCCAGTGGCAACCTGTGAAGCTCTGGTGAACTCCATGTCCAAGAGGGTTAAGGCAGTGCTGGAAAATAATGGTGGCCATCCAAAATATTGACACTTTGGGCCCAATTTGGACATTTTCAATTAGGAGTGTACTCACATTTGTTGCCAGCGGTTTAGACATTGATGGCTGTGTGTTGAGTTATTTTGATTATTTTAACATTTACACTGTTATACAAGCTGTACACTCACTACTTTACATTGTAGCAAATTGTAATTTGTTCAGTGTTGTCACATAAAAGTATATAATAAAATATTTTCAAAAATCAGGTGTACTCACTTTTGTGAGACACTGTATATATGTGATTCTGTACTTCTGTACTTCCAGTTAGGGCACATGCTGATTAGTCACAGCAGAAGCTGATTAGTGGGTGCCGACCATTGGATATCAGGGAAAGAAAATCCATTACATTCCTTAGTAAAAACAGCACACATAATAAACAAAGGACACTAGTTAGGCACACATTTAACTCTTTGCTTGCCCTCGAGGTTTAATCCCTTCTCAGCCAGTGTCATTAGTACAGTGACAGTGCATATTTTTAGCACTGATCACTGTACTAGTGTCATTGGTGTCAGTTAGAGTCAGATTGTCTGATGCAATATTGCAGTCCCCCTATGTTTGAAAAAGGAGCGCGCCTAGCAACCTACGGCGCATGCTCCGAAACATTGACGCTCTGTCGCTGCCTGTGACGTCATTGTGCTCCCACACTGTTTGTGTCTATGTCTCAATCGCCCGGACTTCCTGGTTTCCCAGCTGACGAAGATCCCAGGGGATAGTTTAACATCACAGCCTACATCTGCAGCGGATGATTGCCACTTATGGGCCAGCAAGGATTTGTTTGCCGAATTGGATAATGCACCTATTGTAAAATTAAAATCACATTGTTCCTGACCTGTTGGCGCCTTATTTCTTTTGTTCCACTATAAGTCGCTGATTGCGGCCATTACTAGTACAAAGAAAAATTTATAAATAAAAATTCCGGTATATACTGTAGATTATGGATGGTATTTTTTATTTTTTTGCGCAAACCAACCAATATACACTTATTGGTAACTTATACTAAAAATATGTAGCAGAATACATATTGGCCTAAATGTATGAATTTTCAGTCTTTTTTGTTTATAGGGGGAAAGAAAAACAGTGGCAAATCAAATGACACAAAATGAAAGCTCTATTTATGGGAAAAAATTGAATACATTTAATTTGTGTACAGTGTTGCATGACTGCGCAATTGTCTGTTAAAATAACGCAGGGCCGTATTGCAAAAAATTGCCTGGTCGTGAAGAGGGGTAAATCTTGCAGAGCTCAAGTGGTTAATCCAAGCATTTTTATGGTTAGTAAGTAAGCTTTTGTTTTATATAACCATGCCCCTTTAAGCCCCTCAAACATTTGATACAATTTGGCCACGCCCACTGTCCACAGCAGTGCACCTAGAGCATCATATTAATACTCTCCTTGGGGCTCCCAAAGGTTTTCCAGGTCTTTTTCTATCCTATAGTGTATACTACAAAGACAAAATTGCTGTGCACCACTAAAGTTTTGGTTTGGTTTGAAGAAAAGGTGGCAACCCTAGCTGCCACACCAGAAGGAAACAGCTGCAGTTTATGAGGTGATTTCAAGCAGTAGTGATACCTTAGGAAGGAAGTGTACTGGTCAGCCTTCTGTCGGCAAAATCTGTGATTCAGGAGTTGATAACGTTGAGCCCTGGTTCACACTGGGCTGCGGGAGTGAAAACGTGTGAGTTGAAGGCGCATGTGCGGCGCTCTGTGATGGACGCATAGACACAGAGCTCCGTCCCGCTCCGTGACATCGGCGCCCCCACCCGCGGGTACATTCACCCCCCCTTACCGCACTTATAACCGGATTGTCCAGGACACCTGTGGGCACATCGGTGGACGTTTCAGGGCAGCGGATCGGTCCTCGGAAGCGCAAATCGCGGCTCTGTCAGACGCCGCTGAGGCACTCAAGATGGCGGCGGCTCGGCTGCAATCTGACACGGACATGTCACCTGCTTCTCCATGGCGGGCTTCACTACATGAGGAGGTATGTGGAGAGGTCTCAATGCTGCCACCTCAGGGGGGTCCAGCATCTCCAGCTTCAACAGTCTCTCTCCTCAATCAGACCCTGGATGAGATACTATTGATGCCAGCAGCAGCTGCCTCACATGAGCAGGGAGTCCATTTGCATTCTATGGGTCATGTCTCCTCACAGCACCATGATATGGCTGTTCTAGTCTCCAGATTTGCTGAAATGCTTGACAGGGGGCTTGCTCAGACTGCTGCTAAAATGACCTCAGATATAAAATCTGATCTCCAACTCCTGGGCTCACGCATTGAGTATGTAGAAAATAAATTGGACACCACAATTGATCGGGTAAATCAAAATACTGACCGATTTCAAGAATTGCATGAGCAGCTGGAGGGGGCCATGGCCAAAATTGACGACCTCGAAAATAGATCCAGAAGGCTTAATTTTAGGATCAGAGGACTTCCAGAGTCGGTTACTGATGTGCCTGAAGCTGTGCATTCTCTAATCAAAACCCTTATACCTGACATACGTTCCCACAGATTGGAATTGGATCGGGCACATAGGGCTCTTGGTCCCCCCAGGTCTGATGGACTGCCCCGTGACATTGTGGTGAAGCCCCATTATTACAGTGTTAAGGATGAAGTCATGAGGAGAGCCCGCGCCATGCAGCAAATTCAAATTATGGGACATACAGTACAAGTTTATGCGGACCTTTCCCCCTTCACTATCCAGAAGAGACGAGCTCTCAAACCCCTGCTTACAGTCCCGACGCAGAAAAATATTAAATATTGGTGGCTTTTTCCTTTAAGCTTGAAATTTGATTTCAACGGCAAGCCCTATAGATTCTCATCACTTGTAGATAGTGAACTCTTGCTGAGAAAGCTGGGCCTCCTGCCCGCTGAACCAACCTCCCCGATGCAATCCTCTCCCTCCAGTTTGGCTAAACGACCTCCCCCATCTAGCCCACTCACCTCTACGTGGCAGAAGCCTAAAGTCAAGAAGGTCAAGGATGGAATTACCACATGAGCGGGAAATTTTCTCCGATTCATCCTTTCATTTTCTACCCTGGATTTGGACCCGTCTGGCCTCTTCTATTTTTCTGCCCACTGGTTCTTATTTACTGACTTTCATCTGGGATGTCGTGGTAGCCCTGTAGCTTATGCCTGTCTAAACTGATCTTAGTCCCTGCAACAACTTATCCCACGAACGGTACACCATTTCATTTTCTTTGCTTAAGAATGGTTCCGGTTCGATCTGATTCTGACTGCACCTACTCCAGGCCTGCTCCATTTACTTTATTACTTTCTCTCTGTTACGTTAGCAGTCCGGGAGAAGGGTGCTGTTTTGTCTCCGTATAACCTGAACCCTTTTGTGGTCTGTCTAAGGCTTTTGTGCTGGACGATCGGTCTTGCACTTTCTTGTCCATCTACTGTACTTTCCCTGTGAGAGAAGTGGACTGAGGACATATGTCCGCCCAATACTCTGGAGTCCCCTGGGTCACCATCTCATGAACTATTCGACGCCTGGTCCGGTTTTTTTTTTTTCATTATTCGTGACCCCTGGTTTTTGTCTTTATTCCATGCATTTTTGTTTACGGTTTTCATGTTTTACTTGATGTGGGGAATGTTCTCTATTTTGTTTAATGTGTTGGCTTTATATTGGGGGTACCCGTACACGGAGCGGTACCAGTGCCCCTCCTCCTGTCCTCGGAGCCGAAGGATATCCTTCTTTCTGCTTCTGGTTGGGATCTCCCCCACTGGATGGGGGGGGGAAACCTTTTTTTGAATTTTTGGGTCATGGTGGATTTATTTTCCCCATTGCCCGGGTTTTTTATTTTTTCTTGTACTATTCTTTTCTTTTCTTTGACTTTTTCTCCCTTTACTAATTCTCTTTTTTCTACAGTGATGTGTGCAGTCTTGCTCGTCTGTTGGACCTGGGATCGCGTTTTTCCGAACTCGGCGGCTGTTTTCTACTGCGGCACACCCCTCAGATGGAAGGTAGGTGGCTGGGGGTCACGGGCGTTCTCACCTACACTGCCTCAAGGCTGATCACATCCCCTGCAAACCTGCCCTACGCTTTGCCTTGCACAATGTTCAGGGAATCAACTCCCCTATTAAGCGGCGTAAAAATTTTCAATATTACCATGATCAAAAGATTGATATTTTATTTCTTCAAGAAACGCACTTCCCTAAAACGTACACTCCATCTTTCATTCATGCTAAGTTCCCTACGTTTCACCTTGCTAATTCGGACAAAAAGACTAAAGGAGTAGGCATCTTTTTCTCCCGTAATACTCAATTTGCAATGATTTCGGAAGTTAAGGACCCTGATGGCAGGTACATACTAGTTAAAGGCCTTATTGATTGCCAACTTTACTCTTTCATCTCATACTATGCACCAAATAAGGGCCAATCAAAATTCTTTCAGTCCCTCTTTCACACTCTCTCTCCCATGCTTGAGGGTCTGGTCCTCTATGGTGGAGACTCTAATGTTGCATTCGATGCAGGAAAAGACAAATCCCGTCCTCCAGGTAGGGACGGGGTCCGTCCCACCAGACAGAGTCTTAAAGTTGCCAGACAGATTTACCACCAGGGTTTGGTGGATACCTGGAGGGAAATTAATCCTACGGCCCGGGATTACACACACTACTCTAGCCCCCACAATACTTTTGCCAGAATTGATCATTTTTTCATTCAGCAAAATCATACACCGCTATTACTTAGAGCAACCATTAGAGACTCTGCCTTATGGGACCACTCCGTTCTTCTTTTGACAGTGGACAGACCTACGGCTAGACGACAAGGGCTTACTTGGAGATTAAATGCCTCCATTCTTAGCAACCCTTCATATGTTAGCGAATTAGAAGGTGCCATTCAGAAATATTTTATACTCAATGACGTGGACAACATATCCGCCGCTTCTTTGTGGGCAGCACATAAAAGCACCATTCGGGGAAAAACTGATCCAAATGTCCTCTCGGATACGTAGAGCCCGTAAATTGGATATAGACAGACTGGAACAGGAATTCTTAGAGGTATGCAAGCAACATAAGCGCAACCCCTCTTTGGGATCGGCAGCTAAGCTCGAAACAGCGAGCACAGCCCTTAACCTGGCCCTTACTGTCATAGCCGAAAAAAGCTTACGCTGGGACGGAGGAAGGTTTTATCTTCAAAAAGACAAGTTGGGAGCCATGTTGGCACATAGGTTGACCCCAAAAATAAGATCCACCGCTTTCCCTAAGATAAAATTACATAATGGAACCCATACACAAAACCCCCAGAAGATCATGGAGGCTTTCCATGACTTCTATCAACTCTTATACAGTAAACATGGGAGGGAACCGTCACCCAATCAGATTGATGCCTTTCTCAGCTCCCTGAAGATTCCCAAGAACAGCATAGGGATAGTTTGGAGATCCCCGTTTCAGCGGAAGAAATTTTGCTGGTCATTAAAAACCTTAAAACCGACTCTGCCCCCGGGCCGGGTGGATTTTCGGTTCCTTATTATAAACATTTTGCCCCGTTACTGTCCCCCTATCTGGCCCGTTTCTTTAACCAGCTTAGGTCTGGTACACTGCTTGATAAGGCATTGAATTCGGCTTACATTATGGTTTTACCGAAACCTGGCAAAGACACTAGTTGCACCGCTAATTACCGCCCCATATCATTGATAAACAATGATCTTAAAATTTTAACGAAAATTCTTGCAAATAGAATTTCCAACTTCATTGGACTTTATATACACAAAGACCAGGTAGGTTTTATTCCTGGTAGACAGGGGCCTGATCAGATCAGAAGAGCAATTGACGTCGTATCCCTCCTGGGATCGGGATGGGACAATGGACCCTCGCAGAAGGGACTTTTGCTTTCACTCGATCTTATGAAGGCGTTTGATTCTGTATCCTGGGCCTTTTTATTCCCGCTTTTGCAAAAATGGGACTTTGGTCATTCCTTTATGAACATAATAGGAGCACTTTACTCCAATCCAGAAGCTCAAATTTAAAATGCAAGGCTACTACTCACGTCCTTTTCCTATCTTCAAGGGTACGAGACAAGGCTGCCCCTTATCCCCACTTATCTTTGCCATAGTCATTGAGACCTTGGCTATAGCTATTCGGGATAATCCTGATATACATGGAGTGCGCGGTGGCCCGCAAACCCACAAGTGGCCCTTTTTGCGGATGATGTGCTCCTATTTATTACCTCACCGCTTACCTCATTACCTAATTTGTGCAGGGTTCTTGATGACTTCGGCAAAGTTTCTGGCCTCCAGGTCAACTACTCAAAATCTCTAGCATTGAACGTCAACTTATCGGCAAACCTGGTTGCACAACTTGGGGACAATTTTCGGTTTAGTTGGAGTGATTCCATGATCCCATATCTTGGGATTAACCTCACAGCTTCTATAAATAAGTTATATGCTGCTAATCCCCCACTCTATCGTAAATTGGGGGAGGATCTGTCTCGATGGGAGAAACTGGGGCTTTCTTGGTTGGGAAAAATAAATTCGGTAAAGATGACCCTACTTCCACGCATCCTCTACCTAGTTAGATCACTATCGGTCCCCATACTCAAGGATCACCTCCGGAAATTCCAATCAAAAATTATAAAATTCATATGGGGCACAAAGGGGCATAGGATAGCCAAAGGGACCCTTTTTAGGAGTAGAGATCAAGGCGGAGTGGGTTTGCCTAACCTTCTCTGGTATTATCAAGCAGCACAACTTGCCCAATTGTCCACTATATATTCCAAGTCTGCACGTCCTGATTGGATTCATATGGAACGACAAGCTATCCCGCAATTCACTCTAGACTACATTCTTTGGTCCACGACTAAATCTAGACCTGCCATCATGGTCCCCACTCTGTCGCACTCCCTCGTTTTATGGGACTCCCTTAAATCTAATACACAACTAATCTCTCATTGGAAACCGCTGTCACATATCTTCCGTAACCCTTTGTTTCCTCCTGGGATGGATATTAAGGCATTTCAATGGTGGTTAAATAAAGGATTATTCAGGATAGGACATTTTGTCAACCCTACAGGGCCTCTTACTATGGCTCACTGTATAAGTACACTCGACATGCCAAGTTCGGAAAGATTCCGATACCGTCAAATAGTGCACTTTATCCATTCCCTTAGGTCTTCCTCCCAAGCCCCGCTCTCTGTCACAGACTATGAAAAGTGGTGTGGTCAAGCCATGGGGCAGAGGGGTGGAGTCTCAGTGATTTACTGGTCACTTGCTAGGGCAGGGGACAAGACACTTTATATGAGGGATTGGGAAAATGAATTTCAATGCACCTGGAAAATTGAGGAATGGCATAGAGCCTCTACCGTTGCGTCCAAAGGCATTTTGAATGTAGCATTGATTGAAGCAAACTTGAAAATCCTGATGAGGTGGTACATGGTCCCCCTTAAACTTTTCGAAATATATCCTAATGCTCACCCTTGTGCTTTCGCGAATGCGGGCACACTGGATCAATGCTACACATATGGTGGGAATGTCCCAAGATCAGGGGTTTATGGAATAAAATATTTGGTATTGTTCGGAAAATCACGGGGTTACCCATCCAAAAGTCCCCCCACCTCGCTCTTTTGAATTTTCCAAGCCCGGGAGCCCCAAAACTAACTCAACGTCTTATAATGTTTATATTCCTCGGGACCTGGTTGACAATTGCTCGGGCCTGGAAAAAAACAACTGTGTCATTTCTCTTGGTCAAAACGAAAGATTTCGTGGATCATGGCTCAGGAAAAAACGGTTAGCATCCTTATGGATTCTACTGACAAACACGATGCCATTTGGGAACCCTGGTCCAGATATATGTCCTTGCCGCCTTCCAATGACCTGCCGCCCGGGACCGGATAGATAAGCGAGTTCTGCACCGTCTTTAAGTGTATCGCCTCTAACTTCGCTTCCTTCTTGACTCTATCTCCCCTCCTCCTCTCTCTTGTTTTTTTTCTAATATACCACACGCACTTGATTACTGCTCGGCATCGCTGATCAGATACCTCATCTGCTACAAACCTGAGACCAAACGCCTGATCGGACAAATATTGGATTTATTATACATGGATTACTTCTTGGACTGACTATTGAACTACTATTATTTATCTAAGGTTTTCTAGACTCTTACTATTACCTCTCATATTTACTGGATGCATAGAAGTTGATATCTCTTTAAATCGTGATAGTCTGATCGAGAGTCTGGGATTGGTTAGCTAGCTAGCTATTTCCAAAGTAATTTTATAATTTTTCTCTCTCTCCTCTTAATGTATTGCACCTATGCTTCATTGGACATCTGTGTTTTTGCTGCTTGCTTTTTATCCGGGGGGCAGACTCTCTCCTTCCAGCACAGTCTGAACCCATGGGGGGTGCTGGGGGGGGGGGGGTGGTGATTTTACCCTCCTGTGCCAGCAACAGATATCCTTTTTTGTTTTGTTTTTGCCCCTTTGGGTGCCGGTTTGATGTCTTCATTTTTCAGGTAATGTCTGTTTTGCATTGTGCCGCTGGGCTCCATATTTCATGACAGTTCTTACCTGTATTTCTATTGTTTTTTTTTTTTTACACATCAGTCATAACCGGTTAGGTTGGAAGTGAGGGATGCTCACGGTATTTCCGCCCTTCGCATTTCCTCCTCGGTTTCGCATCATTTGTGCTGTTTTCTCTTCTTCCTGTCTCCCCCATTTTCTTTTCCATTTCTCTTTTTTTTTTTTTTTGTCAGATATCATAATAAGGGATTATACAAAAAGAAACAACAAAAACAGCACCCCTCTGCCCGTAATCTTCCCTTTATCCCTATCTCCTATATCCCTTCCTCCCCTTATTGTACCTTTCCCTTCTGATGTTCCCCCCCTCCCCCTCCCTTTTTCCGAGTTTGTTTTGCTTGGCGGTTCTGTCCTTCCCTTTCCACCCTTTTTTTTTTTTTTCTTCTTCTTCTTTTTCCTTTTTTTTACCTACTGTTTCCTTGGTCTCCTCTATCTGTTTCTGTAGAAATCTGCACATATTTTTCTGTGGTTTTAAATAATCTCCATTTGTCCCAGACAAGTCTACTGCTGTCACCCTCTTTGTCTCCCAAGTCTGCCCTCCTTAGATATTCCATCTCTGAGACATGATTAACCCGGTGTATCCATTCATTTAACGTTGGCTTTTTTGGTTGCAGCCAAAATTTCGGTATTACGCCCTTTGCTGCGTTTAGCAGAATCGGGACCAGTGTCAACCCGTCATTTTCTATTAGTTTTCCCGACCCATGGAACAAACATGATAAGGGGTTTTGGGGTACCCCTATTCCTGTTATTTCCTCTATACACTCTAAGACCTCTTTCCAGTATTCCTGGATCTTCGGGCAGTCCCACCAGATATGCTTGGTGGTACCGACTTGGTTACAATTTCTCCAGCAAAGGGCTGAGTTGGATGGGTGTATTTTATTCATTTTGACCGGTGTCAAATGCCATCGCATCATGCATTTGTAGTTAGCTTCAATGGTATTTATGTCTTGTGCGTAATTAAACACCGCTCCTATCATAAAAGTATCCTCAATCCTTTCCCCAATATCTTGTCCCCATTTCTCTATGTTATTCAAGGTTCCCTTAGACCCTATATCTGTTAATATCCTATACAACTTCGTAATGCCGTGTTGTAATGGTGTTTCAGTGGAACATACATTTTCTATCGAGTTCTGTGCTTTATCCTCTCTTATTAAAGTTGGAAATGTGTACTCACAAAGTTGCTAAATTGTATGTACTCCCAGTCACTTAACTGTTGATTACCATCTGTTTACTTGTATTTCCTTTTTTTTCCTTAATTCTCCCTAGTGAGACTATTTCACCTACTCTTTTACTTCCTAATTTCCTACCTAGTTTTGTCCTATTTCCTGGTGGGAAAAATGTAGTGTCCGCTAATGGGATTAATGGGGAATTATATTCCCATTTTTCCCACCTAAACAACAAATCCCATATCCTAAGTGCATTCTTTGTTATACTGTGTGTGTCAGTGTTCACTATTCTAAATTTAGGTGGGATCCACACATTTGTGTCTAACTGTGCCGAGCCTATTTCTCTCTCTATCTGTGCGCATTTTTTTTTCGTGTTACTATTTGTCCATTCCACCAATCTAGTTAGTATTACAGCATGATAATATCTTTTTATATCGGGGAGCGATAATCCTCCTTTTTTTTTTACTCCGGGAAAGGATTGAGTAACTTATTCTCGTTTTTTTGCCCTGCCAAATACATTTTGAAATTATAGTTTTTATTAACTTAAAAAAGCTTTGTGGGACATTTACTGGGACCATTTGAAATGTATAGATTATTTTTGGTAGGACCATCATTTTAAATACGTTAATCCTCCCTATCCAGGAGATCTGTCTTTTAGTGAGATTTTTTAGGTCTTGTTTTATTTCATTGACTAAAGGGATGTAGTTGGCCTCATATAGTCTGTCTACTCTGGGTGTAATCTTTATCCCTAAATACGTTATTGATTTTTTTTCCCACGTAAAGGGGTATGCTTCCTGTAGTGCTACTTCTTCTGTGGTCTCTATACCCAGGTTCAATATTACAGTTTTTACTGGGTTTATTTTGAAGTTGGAGAGTTCTCCATATTTTCTTATCTCATTCATTATTATAGGTATGGAGAGTCTTGGTCTAGTAATGTATAAGAGTATGTCGTCGGCATACGCTGCCACCTTATGTTCCTTTTCTCCTACTCTCACCCCCCCTATATCTGAGTTATTTCTTATCTTGTTCAGCAATGGTTCAAGCGCTATTGTGATTCATTTATTGATATTTCAATAAAAAACTATTGAAAGAAAAAGTGTGAGTTTAGCTGAACTCGCACGATTTCACTCCCGCTGGCAGTCCCGATTTCGGCTGCGATTTAATAGACATCTGTGCAGGTTTCTGCACAGATGTCAATGTAAATCGCGTCCTGAAATCGCAAAAAGTAGTACAGGAACTACTTTTTGAAATTGGTGCAGCGCCGCAGATGCGGCGTCGTACCGATTAGGACGGTGTCATTTCCGGCACTTTCCGGCAAATGCCGCCGATTTGAGATGCGATTTCACATGTGAAATCGCATCTCAAATCGAAAAAAATCGTACCCAGTGTGAATCTGGGCTTACACAGCAAGTCTGCAAACCTCGATGGAAAAAGTCAGATGGAATTTTTCATTGGATATTCAGACTGTGTGTGTGCCCCATCTGAGTTTTTCCATCGGAAATTCCAACAGGCTTAGAAAAAGAACGTTTTCTCTTTTTTTCCAAAAGGAAATTCCATTCGTCTGTATGGAACTCCGACAGAGAAAAAAAACACATATGTTCAGAATCAAGTCGACACATGCTCGGAAGCATTAAGCATAAGCCTATAATTTGGGGTCCCTACTGTCGGTAAGAGGCTGTGTGTGACAGGGTGAAGGGAGTCACAGGTGAATACATAAATATTCATGGATGGACTTTTATCATTTCTCACATATGGTGTCATTTTCAATGGAATATGTTGAACTTGATGTACTGTAATACACACAAAATTGGTTATAATGGGCACTATTAATTAACCTTCATAAGGTCATGGTATATGTAACACTTCTGACTTGATGTATCACATTTGCTACTTAATTAATTGTTTGCATAATATTTTGACATCTGCAACAGGTTTTTTTGCATTTGTTTTTTCAGTGCAACAGGTTTTAAACACAACTTCAGACCTCCTGCTGGCAGACATCACACAATCACTCCTAGCTACTTCCTACCCCTCAGCTAACAGTCATAATTCTTTCCCAATGTGGCCAACCCATAAACACCCCCCGCTAAAAGACGTCCTATCTTAAACTGACTCATCCCCCACCAACATACATCCCTCCACAGTCACCCAACACACCTTTCCTTCAATAGATTGGACTATTCGTGGGACTTTTACTCAGGAAAACATTGATGGTGCCTGGCAGATGATGTGTTGCTTTAAGGACCCTTTATGGTGCTCCAGAAAGCACCTCATCCACCAACTCTAGAAGATGTCCATTGAGGACTGTCATAGACTGGTTCACAGTCTGCTCAGAGACTATAACCTTGTGGACTTCAAGGAGGAAGAGGACGTCTGAAGATTTCTCCTTCCCCCAATTTTCCCTATGTGTCTTTCTCCTTTCAATAAAGCTTCTGTGAATTATTATTTTCCCCTCCCTTATCCTTCTTCCCTACCCCCATCACACCTGTTGCTTATTGAATTGTGTTTGAAACATTTGGAATGATGCATGCTTTGCTTTTGTTGTGGCGCCATGTAGGACGTGCAGGACAGGGGTCTAACCCCTCAGGCCTACACACGAGGGAATAAATCCGCTGAACATGGTCCGACGGACCATTTCAGCCGAAAAATCCGCTCGTGTGTAGGGGCAAACGGACCGTTCTGGCCGGATTCCTCCGGCGGAAAAATTTCAAAGCATGCTTTGAAATTTTTACGCCGGATAGCTGCCCGTCAGATATGTCCTCTGGTTAGTACGGCAAACTAGCGGACATATCTGCCCGCACATGCGTCATATCCTGTGAATGGATCCGACGCATGCGCGCGGAAGTGTTTACTTCCTGGTGCGGTGACATGGCGGTGACGTAGCGGTGACGTGGCGGCGTCAACGTCACGGCCGCGTAACCGCGCTGTCTGCCGGCGGGGAATTTGATCCGATGGTGTGTACAGCCATCGGATCAAACAGTCCGGCGGACATATCCGATGGAAACGGTCCGTCGGACCGTTTCCATCGGATACATCCCATCGTGTGTACAAGGCCTTACTGTATTGTAATGTAGTGTATTTATGCAATTTGTCGCAGCGGAATGTGACCTGATTAAGTATTTTGTTTTTTATATAGTTTATATAGAAGTATATTTTTCAACAAAAAAAACACTCCTACAATAGATTGATATCTATTGTAGGAGTGTTTTTTTTGTGTGGAGTGTGTAGGGAGACTGTAGAAATAGAGTGATCTCTATTTCTACAGTCTCCCTACACACTCCACGTCCTACTGAGAAAAATCTCTTCCCAATACCCGAAAGTTTTGTAGACACGACCGGTTTTCTCAGCAGGAAAACTGCCAGGAGAGCTTTTGGCGGGGAAAACTGGAGGTGTGTATGCTTCCTCGCAGTTTTCCCTGTCGGGAAAATAGAGGACCTGCTCTCTATTTTCCCGTCGGGATTCCCAGCGTTTTTTTCCCGCCAGATCTACTACTTACCTATGGGAAACACTGCGAGGCAAGGCCGATGGAGCATACACACGACTGGGATTCCCGGCCAAAGCTCCATGGTATTTTTCCTGCTGGGCTCCTGAGCGTGTGTACAGAGCTTAACTCTTCTGTCCCCACGGTATTCATGCAGTCCCTGGATATCCTGTACCAAATCCTTTACATTCCTTTTTTCCAAATAACAGATATCCTTCCCAGCTTGCTTCATTGCCCCTCTACTGACAGTCATCAGAGTCAGCAGTAAAACCTAGAGCTGGACACACAATGCAATTTGATTATGCATACCCTCAGTGCTCTTCTTCTGTGTATATTACCTACCTTCATACATCACATTTCTCCCCCTGCACATGCTGCATGCCACCATATTCTGGGCACTCTTCTTCTGCACATACCAGGCACCACCACACCCTCCACAATCCTCTTCTGCACATACTGCCCACTGTCATACCCTCTATAATCCCCCCCCCTGTACAGGATGCCTACTGTCATAACCTTTGTACTGTATTCTTCTCCTGCACATACTGCCCACCACCAAACTACGCCATAATTTTTCTTATTTCAAATATTTGCAGTGTTGCCCATTCTGGAGCAGACACACTTTTGCTAGTTCAGATAAAGTGATTATGTGCAGCGCTCATAAATGTTATAAAACTAGACAGTTAATTCATAAAATATATAATCTGATTATAATCAATTAATACATGTAAACTGGATTATGAAGTTTGCCATATAAATTCCAAGTTTTCCGTAAAAAAAGAGTAGAATGAAAAGTGAAGAAATATTGACTCAAAAATTTGGTTATCTTGTATAACTCTTTACATTGCACTTAACATAACATCACCATAATAGTGTCTGTGATTCTAATCACTTTTGAACCGACCTCCACACCACTGCTCTTAAAGGGGTTGTAAAGGTTTTGTTTTTTTTTTCTAACTAGGTTCCTTTAAGCTAGTGCATTGTTGGTTCACTTTACTTTTCCTTCAATTTCCCTTCTAAATGTTTTTTTTCTTTGTCTGAATTTCTCACTTCCTGTTCATCCCCAGTAAGCTGTTCAGTAAGTAATTCTGGCTGACTTTCCACCACTTAGATGATGGTGGAAAGCTTACCGAGGAGAAACAGGAAGTGAGAAATTCAGACAAAGAAAAAAAACACTTAGAAGGGAAAATGTAAGTGAACCAACAATGCACTAGCTTAACCACTTTGCAACCGCCCTATAGACAAAGTACGTCTAAGGGGCGGTTGCTTAACTCTAAGAGGGCGTTAATTAACGGCTTCCCAGAATCGCGCTCCCGCGCGCCCCCTGAGGCGTGCACACGAGAGCATCCGTGACCACCGGGTCCAGAGGACCTGGCGCATAACGGATCACGGTAAATTGCCGCTGATAGCGGTGGTTTACCATGTGATCGCTCCGTCCAATGACGGAGCGATCACTTGTAAACAAACCGGTGTCATTTGATGACGCCGATTCCTCCCTCCTCTATCTGTACTGATCAGTACAGTGTGAGAGGAGAGGGGAGGGAGCGGATGGCAGCGGCAGTGCTGTGGGCTGGATCTGTGACAAATGCAGTCACAGATCCATCCATCCATCCCTCCCTGCTCAGCCATCCCTGCTGCAATACTCTGCAATACTGGGCAATACTCTGGGGGCCAATACTCTGGGCATACTCTGGCAATACTCTGGGCATACTCTGGCAATACTCTGGGCATACTCTGGCAATACTCTGGCAATACTCTGGGCATACTCTGGCAATACTCTGCAATACTCTGGCAATACTCTGGCAATACTCTGGGCATACTCTGGGCATACTCTGGCAATACTCTGGCAATATTCTGCAATACTCTGAAATACTCTGGGCATACTCTGCAATACTCTGGGCATACTCTGGCTATACTCTGGGCATACTCTGGGCATACTCTGCAATACTCTGGGCATACTCTGGGCATACTCTGCAATACTCTGGGCATACTCTGGGCATACAGCGCCCCTGTCCCCGTGAGCTTGCATGCAGAAGCATGTATTCTATGCATGAAGGTAAAAAACCTTCTGTGTGCAGCAGCCCTACCAACCCCCCCCCCCCCCCCCCAATACTTACCCAAGCCCCATCTTGATCCAGCATTGTGCACAAGAGCAGTGGCTCTCCGTGGTCTCTTTCTCCTCATTTGCTGAGACAGCAACGGAAGCCATTGGCTGCCCTTACTGTCAATCACAGCCAATGGCTGATATGGAGATATGGAGGGCACATTACAGGGGGATGAGGAAGGCATGGTATTGGAGGCACAGGAGAGTATGGTATTGGGGGGATCAGGAGGGCTGGGGTGTCAGGAGGTTATGCTATTGGGAGATCAGGGGGGCTGGGGTGTCAGTAGGACATGGTATTGGGAGTGTCATTAGGGCTGGAGTGGCAGAAAGGCTAGAGTGTCAGTAAGGCTGGAGTGGTGGAAGGGCTGGAGTTTAAAGAAGTTTTGTATGCAAAGTGGCACAGGGAAGAAGCAGTGGCCCTGATTCCTGCTGCCTCTTTCACCTTCGCTTGGATCGATGAGGCGGCCCGTTGGTGAGAGGTGTGAATGGCTCCGGCGTGTTCGGAAAAGAGCCTGAACCTGCCCGAGCTATCCTGGAGGCTTTTCCTGCCCCACAGACGCATGTATGCAAGGGGACTGCCTCTGCAGCCTCGAATTGTGTGAGCATGCACATGCGCCACTCTGGAGCAAGGACCGAGTTGACGGACTAGGCAACGGCATTTGCGGTCTACACGTCACCAGTCAGCGGTCGACAGGTAGATCAATGGGTTGTTGACCCCCGATCTAAGGTAAAGGTCAAACTTAGAAGATATGAACACTAGTCTAAAATACTGAATATGTGCATGGAATGCCAGAAAAGGATAAGAGCAATATAAATATGAAATTGTAGCTCCCATTTTATTACAGAATATCTGAGTGGCTATCAGTCTGGAAAGAGGCACACGTGGCTATACTAAATGGCCTAATATGTATCTTGTGTGAATCTATCTAAAAGTAAACAATAAATCAAATAATACCCATGGTGTTTGTATTCTGCAACAGTATGGCAAAGGCATAAATAACTAAAAAAATAAATCACTGAAAAAAAATGTGAAAGTATGATTTCACTTTTGTTGAAAAATAAATAATCCTCTCTTAGATAACAGTCCACGCGTTGTATTGGGCGATAAACTGCTGAGATGAACAGTAAGCCAATCACACAAGTGGCATTACAGACTGAAATAGGATGGTCATTTTATACTTACTATAGTTACAGTATGGTTTCTGTAGCAATTATATGTTATATAAATTATTTACCAAAAGTGAAGGTTTCCTTTAAGTACATCCGGTATATCATACTGTGTAAGGCGTCTGTTTATCATGTCACTTCAAGTAAGGTACTTTACGTCAGAGTGTTATTATAATAACCCAACTAGGAAGAAAAATGATTAAATATAGAACACTAAGCTACACTTACCTAATGACCTCCTGTGTGTAGATCAACCTTAAGACTTGAAACTTTTTACGTTAACATTGTGTTGCTAAGTAACCTCAATACCAAGCAAAGGTCTGTGCTGTAAATAACCAGCAACCACTTAACACCCTTTTCAGCCTATGTCTATAATCAGTAGAGCATGCATTACTGTGTGAGCCAAGCCACATACACGCAAAAGGAGTTATGACTACAAATCTTTAACCTCTTCTCCACAGCCGATGATCACGTCTGTAGTGTAACTACTGCCCTAGGAAACAATATGGTCCAACAATAGGGCCCAATACTGATTGGTTATTTTTGAAAATGATAGAATTTAAGAAATCATTTTGTATAACATAAAGAACTTATCTCTAGAACTCAGATTTATATAAAAGAAATATGCATGATTATAGTTTTAGAATGGCACAATAGTGGGATATCCTGTAAGGAAAACCAAGGGGTTTCAAGTACAAAAACTTAAAGTGGAAGTAAAACATTAAAAATAAGTGCCGATACTATTTAAAATCCAGTAATACATTGTCTCACCCTACTCTGTACATGCTCAGTTGCTCCCCATTTTTAGGCATTTTTAGGCACTGCTGAGTTTGTAGAGGCTGATCTGTTGACAGCCTTAAAGAGGAGGTCACTTGTGACCTGTGCTGGAATCCAGCGATGTCAGCCCCCCAGCTGATGTTTTCATCAGTTCTTGGGTGCTGCCACCGCCATTGCCTGTAAGAGAAACCTACAGTGATACCTTATGACTTCACAGCCGGTTCCCTACTGCACATGTGCAAAGCTCGCTGCACTTTCTAAATGGCCCGGAGGCGGGGGAAAGAGGAGGGGGCCAAATTTCAGAGAGATCTCGCCGCGGCGAGGTCTCCCGGAAGTGGTGATGCTTACCTAACATATCAGGTGCCCGTTACCGTCATACCCCCTCCCGAAAAGGTGTCAAATGTGGGACTGGATGGGGGAGGAGTCAGATAAGCAGAGCTTGCCCTTTTGGGTGGTGCCCTGCTTTAAAGCTGAATTAAACCCTCCTATCTTTTACAGCCACGGAAGCTGTTCCTGTTTAAACTGCAACTGCTATGATGGTGCACATGTGTTAGCACACCAGCCATTTAATGGTTTGACATTTTGGTTGAGGACACAATCAAATCCAATCGTTTTTTGAAAGTGGTAACTCGATGGGTTTAGTTTCACTTTATGATTTACTGTTGGGGTTTTGTGCTTCAGCAAAATGGCAGCCTCCAGCAAGAAGAAGCAGGAGAAATGCTGACGGCAAGTTACAGCACAGTCTTTTGGTAGCATAATTATTAATGTGGAATGTATTTATATCAGTCAGAACCAGCCAGCAGACCACTTCACAGGTAACAGGTGGGACACTTTGGTTTAGTTTTTTTGAGCATTCCAGTTGGAGTAAATCACATTGTCCATTTTTTTGTACTAATTTGTTTTTTGGGTATACTCACTCCTACACCCATGGTTGTCCCTTTGTGGGAGCGCATAGATGGTTTCTTTATCACATATACGGTATACACTCACATATACTTTTATTTATTCATTCACCTAATCCATCAACACATTTTTTTTCAGATTAGCATGCACGATTAGTGCACTCACCATGCACAGGCACTGTTTTGTGGCGATATGGTTTGTTTTCCGGATGTTCCTCTTGACCTGTGGGGGTTTTTTCAACCCCCACCCCAGGGTAGACATTTCATCTAAAGGCCCCCTTAATTTCCCATCTAGAAGCTGACCTGAGCTGGGGAGCTGATTTGTAAGTATCAGTTATGCTGTAATTCCTTGTTTCCTTCCCCTAGAGTTCACTAATTGTCCATCCCATTCTTTAGTAAAAACGTTCCTTTAAACTCCTAATCAGTAGCTGAAACGCGTAGAGTTACAATCCAAATGTGTCAAGACAAGCCTGGTTTAAAACAAGAATTTTCATATGTATTGCCTGTATGTTTGATGTATGAGTAACCTATGAATTTATCCTAATAACTATGCCTATATGATGATCTTTAACATGTGTTTTTATTCAATTTACCAGTCATGTTTATTGAATATTTGTACTATATGTCATGAGCCTATATATTTACGTGCAAGTCAATATGACCACAACTATGTTATTGTTGATTGATACAATGTTTTTTTTTTTTTTTTTTAAATATGGTATGTCCAACATGATTGTGAAAATTAATCTTATGAATAATGCCTCATTTAAAGTCCCACTCTCCTTTTCCCACTCTGTTTTTTTCTGTATTTGTACAAAGGGGTGGAGGCCTGCCATTACTGGTGTGTCAGGTCACATTTTCTTAAGTGGAATGTATGTTACTTGCTAAAGAACATCAAATTGTTACGGGTTAAGTTCCAGTTTAACAACAGAAAAGCTGGGACTTTTAAGGTGCCAACAATACAAAAATCACAAATGAATTACTGTATTTATTGGCGTATAACACTCACTTTTTTACCCTGAAAATAGAGGGTAAACTGTGCCTGTGTGTTATACGCAGGGGGCCGTGGAAAGTTTTTTTCCTGAAACTTCCTTTTTAAAGTTAGGGTGCGTGTTATATGCCTGTGCGTGTTATACGCCGATAAATACAGTAATCATTTACTTAATTCCAAAATTATAAATCCAATATTATCCAATATTATAAATGTTCAATTATTTTTTTTTAAATAACAAACATGTTATAATTTCCTGCTCTGTGCAGTGGATTTGCACAGAGAAGCCCCGATCCTCTCGTTCTGAGTGCCCACCACAGCAAGCAGCTTGCTATTGGGGCACTCAGGTAGGCTCACTCCAGAGCCACACTCTGTACATCTATTGACACACAGAGTGCAGCTTGGCCCAGACTCCCTCTCTCCTCACAAATTGTCATTGGCAGCAGCAGGAGCCAACAGCATCAGAACAGGCTGTTTATACCTATATTTCTCAGTGAGTGGTCATTCACACTGTAGTGTGATAATTTCTCCAGCTTTCTACAGTACTAGTGTATTGTTCATTATAAACCAGGCATTTTACTCTATCTTCTCCCCTGTGGTCCATCACTGACCTCCCTCATGGGTACTAGGGGTGACAATTTATAAGTGATTGAGCAGGCATATTGCATCAGGAAACAGCAAAAAAATGGTTCTATTGCTTTTCATTGAAAAGACAAACATTGTACAGATTTGCACCAGACCTTTGATTGCAAATTATGAGGGAGCGTACAAAGCAGAATGTATTTTGCAGTGAAAAACGGTGGTCCTTTGTCATAGAAAATACACATTTCACAAATTTGCTGCACTGCTTTTTAAAATTTCTGAAGGGCAGAGTAAATAGATTGCAGCTAGGAATAAGAGATTGTTTTTTTTTTTTTTTTTCCCAGACAGATTGAAGACAGAAATTTTTACAGATTTGTACAAAGCCTCTGTGTAAGTTGCTGTATGTGACTCAGAGAACTGACTGCATCTTAAAAGAATTGTGTTTTTTTTTCTCAGATAGAAGAGGGAAAAATATTACAGATTTACAGCCCAGCATTTATTCCCTACAACTGGAATTAAAAATGTTTATGGTTTTAAGATTAAGTTTAACCACTTGTGGACAGCTTACCGTACATTTACTATGGCAGGGTGGCCACTCTGTGCCAGATCACGTACCTAGTCTGGGACATGGGCACGTGCCGCCAGCTGATTACACAGGGCACAGGCAGAATGACAATCTGCCCATATAAACAAGGCAGGTTGTCGTTCTGTGAGAAGGGAAGGTTTGGATCCTGTGTGTCTGCTAGGCAGGAACACAAATCTTTGCCTTCCCCTAGTCAACGAACCACCCACACAATAAGTAAGCACAACCTAGGCACATAGTTAGGTTGCCCCTGATGTTAACCACTTCCCTGCCAGTGTCATTAGTACAATGATTTTGTAGCACTGATCACTGTATTATGCCGCGTACACACGATCACTTTATGTGATGAAAAAAAACAACGTTTTTAAAAACTTCAATTTAAATAATCGTGTGTGGGGGAAAAATGAAAATGAAAAACGACAAAAAAAATTTGAAGCATGCTTCAATTTTTTGTGTCGTTTTTCAAAACGTCGTTTTTTGTTTCACAAAAAATCACTGTGTGTAGCAAAAAACATTGTTTAAAACTACGTTTTTCAACCCGCGCATGCCCAGATCGGATTTGATTGCTGCAATATCACAGTCCTGCTATAAGTCACTGATCACCACCAATATTAGTTTTTAAAAAAATCTTTAATTAAAATATCTCAAAGTTTGTAGATGCTTTAACTTGTGCAAACCAAGCAATATAAGCCTGTTGGGGATTTTCTTTTACCAACAATATGTAGCATTGTACATACTGGCCTAAATTGATGAAGAAATTCGATTTTTTACATTTTTTATTTGGTATGTTTTATAGCAGAAAGTAAAAAATATTGTTTTTTTTTTTTTTTTAAATTGTAGGTCTATTTTGGTTATATCGCAAAAAAGAAAAACTGCAGAGGTGATCAAATATGACCAAAAGAAAGCTCTATTTGTTGGAAAAAAAGGACATACGTTTTATTTTGGTACAATGTCATACGACATTAGGACTTTATGCTACTCTGGTCCTGGAAAACAGAGAATAAGAATTATGAAGTATTTTTTTATGCACTCCACCACCTCCTTCTTTTTGTGATCTATTTGCTATAGGTGTCTAGCATGCACACCACCAAAAAGAAAGACTCAGTTGTCATTCCTCTATATGCTGCACCATGACCACCTCTTTGACCTGTGCTTATGGATGACGCTCGTCATCCCCAGTGATACCCACATGTGAATAACTCCTGCCTCTCCCTATTATGCCTCCGAAACAGGATTGTAATGTGGGGGTATTCCTTACATTTATTACCAGCTATGGAAAGAGATGTATGTAGCAATGTGGTGCTTTGGTGCAAGAGATACTGTGATGATTGAGAGACTTTGTCAAACTCAATTTCATCGAGGGCTGCACCAGCATTATGATTTCCCTCAAAAGGGCCGGTTGTATCTGTAAGATTAGATGTCCAGCGCATCCCCTCCCCTTACATTAGATGTCAAGAGCCACCCCACCATCAGCAGTTGAGTCCCCCACCCTCCCTTACATCACAGTGCACCCCCTCGCCTTATGCTGCTGCTGGGAAGAAGATGAATGCTTTGCTTGAAGGCCGAAAGTACAAAGTCTGGAGGAGGACCAGAGAAGGGCTGGAGCTCTCCTGCAGCTGCATGAAAGGTGTGAGGGCCACATGAAATGGCCTCAAGGGCCAGATTCGGCCCGTGGGCCTTGTGTTTGACACCTGTGATTTAGAGGATTAAACTCAATGACAGTATGTGGTACACTGCAAGTAAGGGTGGATTTGTGGTGTCAACAACTTAAAAATAAATAAATAAAACACCCTAGCAAAAGCAAAAACTAATAAAAAAGACTGATAAAAAAAGTTAAATAATAAAGAAAAGTTAAATAAAACCTCACTTTTCTTTGTTATGAACTTTTATGGAAGTCAAAAGGATGTCAATACAGAGTAAAATAAAATAAAATAAGAAAATAACAAAATGGCAGCAAAGAAAACAAAAATGAAAGGCAAACAGTAGAAGCACAGCAAAGGAAGTTGTCGCTGACAAACACATTTTTTTTTTTTAAATAAAATAGTCCTAAAAAGGACTGTTAGATCTTATGAAATCACAGTGAATACAGTCTCCCTAGCCACATGAACTGCAATTCACTGCACAGAATCAGTGGGACTATACAGCATCAATGAGTATAGCACTGTATATACCACACCATAAAGATCTGTGATCGCACACAACACTCTGAACCTCTGTCTTTCTGCAATACTGTCAGCTTTTTCTCTCTCTCTTTCACTAAGAACACTGACACAGGGCTGCAGGGAAAGCAGCCTTTTTTAAAGTATGTTCTGAGCTAAAAGTCACATACATGGGAAGTGGGGCAAAGGGATTTTTCCTGGTACAGCACTGTCAGAAGCTTTACAGCCAAGCAAAATCAAATTACTTTATTACATATTTGTACAACATCTACAAAAGGAGTTTAAAACCATGAATCTATATACTGTCTAATTATTTCATTATAATTAACTGGCACTAAAGGTACACTGGTGATGCTATCATCACCAGCGTACCTTCAGTGCCAAAGTTTAATACTTACCTGTTTTACTGATTACATAGTGGCCCCTTTTGGGAATCTTCTTGTGGGAATCATTTGACGCCTTCTAAGGTCTGTTCCATCTTATTTGTGTCTGACGTTTTGGGGTGAGTGCCTTGAGAATTATCACAGCCATCCAATAATGTACTTAGAAAAATGTATTTTTTGTTTATTTAGGCTGCATGAATTGATTTATAATTTTGTTGTTAAAGGACTAATTATTTTCTAGGGATGAGCTTTGAGTTCGAGTCGAACCCATGTTCGACTCGAACATCGTATGTTCGAACATTCGTCGAATTGCGAACGTTATGGGGCGTTCGCACCAAATTCGAGTGGCGTGTCACGGCCCATAATTCACTGCGTCATCGCAGTGCATTGCTGGCTGATGATTGGCCAAGCATGCACTATGACCCGCATCACAGCGACATCTGTACAGAGAGCCGTAGTTGGCCAAAGCTAGGGTGGCTTTGGCTAATTATGCCTCAGGGGATTTAGTACACGCCCCACATTATATAAGGCCGCCTGGAAGTCAGCCTTGTGTAGTGTGTTCCGGCGTGCTGAGAGATAGAGAGAGAGAGAGAGACAGTGTAATTTCATTTGAGTTAGATAGAGCAGGCAGGCAGGCGAGTCAGCTAGCTGCAGTTACAGTGTGTAGAGGATATATATGCATCCCAGGTGTTGTGTATATATATATGTATACACTGTATTCAGTTTAGCTAGATCCATTCCTGTTATTCTCTTCGTAATATACTAACAGGCAGGCAGGTGATTGTGCTAGCTGCAGTATTTTCACTTAGTGTACTGTGTCCTTTGCACAGTGTGCACCTAAGGCCTCGTACACACGAGCAGACAGATTTGTTCAAATCTGTCCGTCCGACAGATTTGAACAAATCTGTCTGCTGGGATTTTGGTTTGCTCGCGTGTACACACGAGCAAACCAAAATCCCCGCTAGCAGAGAGCGCGCTGACGTGTCGGTGACGTGGCGGTGACGTTGACGCCGCCACGTCACCGCACCAGGAAGTAAAACACTTCCGCGCATGCGCCGAATCTATTCGGCGGCGGTGCGGCGGCGGTGCGGGACGACATGTCTGCTGGTAAGTGTACTAACCAGCAGACATGTCGGGCGGACGGATTCCCACCCGATAGATTTCAAAGCATGCTTTGAAATCTGTCAGGTGGCCAAATCCGTCGGCTCGGCCGTACACACGATCGAATCTGTCTGCTGAAACGGTCCAGCGGACCGTTTCCAGCAGACAGATTTGATCGTGTGTACGAGGCCTAAAGCTTACTTGAATACCATTGCTGGTGTTCTCATATACATACAGGCAGGGACCTCCAGTATTCAGTGTTAGTGTCCTTTGCACAGTGTGCACCTAAAGCTTACCTGAATGCAATAGCTGGTGTTCTCATACAAATACAGGCAGGGACCTCCAGTATTTTTTTTTAGTGTCCTTTGCACAGTGTGCACCTAAAGGTTACCTGAATACAATTGCTGGTGTTCTCATACAAATACAGACAAGAAACCTCCAGTATTCAGTTTTAATGTCCTTTGCACATTGTGCACCCAAAGCTTACCTGAATACAATGCTCGTGTTCTCATACAAATACAGGAAAAATTACAAACAGATTCTACTTAACAACAAACCTACAGTTCCTGTCTTGTTTGACCGCCTGTATACTGCTGTTCAGAGTATATAGGGCCTGGGGGCCCCACGCTTTTACTTTTTTTAATTCGGGTCCGGGGTTCCCCTTAACCCTCCTGGCGGTATTCCCGAGTCTGTGCTGTGATCGGTAACCCCGAGTCAGACTCGGGCTCGCCTCGCTGATTCCACAGGCAGTGTTTACTTACCTTGTCCCTGGATCCAGCGATGCATTCACGCTGTGTGAGCGAGCGGGTGCTCGCTCGATTCACACAGTGCCTCTGTGTGCCGTCGATCTCCGCTCCCTGCCATGTTACGACGCACGGGGGCGGAGAACGGCGCCATATTCAAAAATGTAAACAAACACATTACATACAGTATACTGTAATCTTATAGATTACAGTACTGTATGTAAAAAATATACCCCCCCCTGTCCCTAGTGGTCTGCCCAGTGCCCTGCATGTCCTTTTATATAATAAAAAACTGTTCTTTCTCCCTGCAATATGTAGATTGTCCATAGCAACCAAAAGTGTCCCTTTATGTCAAAAATGGTTTGATGCCTATTAGACTCTTGTTTGGTCAGATTTAAGTAAGTTATTCCTAAGAATTAAAAAATACCCCCCCCCCCCCTTGTCCCTAGTGGTCTGTCCTGTGCCCTACATGTACTTTTACATAATAAAAACTGTTCTTTCTCCCTGCAAACTGTAGATTGCCCATAGCAACCAAAAGTGTCATTTTATGTCAACAATGGTTTTAGATCAGCTACAGAGAAAACAGCGATAGAAAACAGCGATAGTAAATTATAATCACTTGCAGAATTGAATGATAGCGATTTGTGGGGAAATTCTTCATAAGAAAAAAAAAAATGACAGCGACAATTCTGCAACTGAGCAAATTTCAGTGATTTTGATTTGATTACATTATTGAATAATTTTTGTTATCATTATATTATTATATGTTAGAATTATTTATGATTATTTATTATATTATAATTTATAAAAAAAAAATTTAATGTCATACCCGGGATGCCTATCAGACTCTAGTTTGGTCAGATTTGAGTGAGTTATTCCTAAGAATTACAGGCCTACAGTATAAAACGCCAAATTTTCTTGCAAATAATGGTACCGCTTTCAGCACCTAAAATCTGAAAGAATCATACCGCCAGGGAGGTTAATATCAATGCAAGACCAAAGGGGCTGGTAATGCCTGGGGGGAGGGGGATATATGTCATTTTTTTCAATGATTTTCATCCATATTGCTGGGACTAGACATTACATTAAAGTCGCAAGCAGTTTAAATAACTTTTTTCCTATAGAAATTTCATTTTGTGCAGGGACAGTTCTAAACACGGGAAACATGTGCCACTTCACAGGCATACTATAGACACCCAGCATGTACGATATTTAAAGGAATATTTCACTTTTGTTTTTTACTTTAAGCATCATTAAAATCACTGCTCCCAAAAAAATGCTGTTTTAAAAAAAAAAAAATGCATTTATACATGTTCCCTGGGGCAGGGCCCAGGTCCCCAAACCCTTTTTAGGACAATAACTTGCATATTAGCCTTTAAAATTATCACTTTTGATTTTGAACGTTCAAGTCCCATAGACTTTAATAGGGGTTAATGTTTGTGCGAACGTTCAGTCTGTTCGAAGGTTATGATGCAAAACGAACCGGGGGTGTGTTCGAGTCATCCCTATTATTTTCCCTTTTGAACTCCTGAAGAAGGGGGCTAACTGTAAAACATGTTGAGTACTGGCTAACTGTATATTTCAACTGTATATCTTGCTATATTCTTTATTATGGGTTTAACATTACGGTAATTTATAATTATAATGGGCTATTTTTAGATTTGTGCTTCTGAAGGTACCAGGAAAAATCATTTTGCCTCACCCTGTATGTGCCTTTTGGCTCAAAATCATATCAATTTAACCACTTAAGGACGGCCTCCTGCACATTTACGTTGGCAGAATGGCACGGCTGGGCACAGGCACGTACAGGTACGTCCTCTTTAAGTGCCCAGCTGTGGGTCCTAAGCTCCGTGACCGGTACCGCGGGACCCGTGGATGCGTTCGCCGCTGGAGTCCCGCGATTGGTCCCCGGAGCTGAAGAACGGGGAGAGCTGTGTGTAAACACAGCTTCCCCGTTCTTCACTGTGGCGCCGTCATCGATCGTGTGATCCCTTTTATAGGGAAATACAATCAATGACATAACACCTACAGCCACACCCCCTACAGTTATAAACACAGATGAAGTCATACATAACCCCTTCAGCGCCCCCTTGTGGTTAACTCCCAAACTACAATTGCCCTTTTTTACAGTAAACAATGCATTTTAAATGCATTTTTTGCTGTGAAAATGACAATGGTCCCAAAAAAGGGGCAAAATTGTCCGAAGTGTCCGCCATAATGTCGCAGTCATGAATAAAAATGCTGATTGCCGCCATTAGTAGTAAAAAAAAAAAAAATTAATAAAAATGCAATAAAACTATCCCCTATTTTGTAAACGTTATGAATTTTGCACAAACCAACCGATAAACGCTTATTGCGATTTTTTTTACCAAAAATAGGTAGAAGAATACGTATCGACCTAAACTGAGGAAAAGTTTTTTTTATATTTTTTTGTCTGATATTTATCATAGTAAAAAGTAAAAAATATTGATTTTTTTTTAAAAATGGTCGCTCTATTTTTGTTTATAGCTCACAAAATAAAAACCGCAGAGGTGATCAAATACCACCAAAAGAAAGCTCTATTTGTGGGAAAAAAATGACGCGCCACGTCGCACGACCGTGCAATTGTCTGTTAAAGCGATGCAGTGTCGAATCGCAAAACCTGGCCTAAAGGTCCTGCCTAAAGATCCAGGTCTTAAGTAGTTAAGATGTACGTACCTTTCCAAAAGTGAAAGCACCAGAACACTCTTGAAGCTTTTTATAGTAGGTGGGCTGGGATTTGGCCAAAAAACAATCATTGACCAAAGTCTTCCACCTGACCAATGATCAGATGACATCACCAGATGTTGGTTAATAATTGATTTTTGCAATGAAATGTGGGACATTTGGCTGGTCAATTCCGATGGAACATCCTTAAAATTTAGAGTAAATTTAAACCTGACCAAATCCTGAGCCCATCCCTAGGAGTGAAAACTATGAATACCTTAAAGGTTTTAAAAAAAAAAAAAAACATTTTAGTCAGAAGTTAGTAAAAGTGTCCCAAGGTAGCTTAATTTATTGGGACTAACACTAGAAAATGTAAAATATTTTAGATTTAATTAAATGAAAGTATACCTAAAGCCAAACTTTTTTAACTTTTGTTTTGTTGGTTCAGGTGGTGTCAAGCGTGTGTGGTGGCAACCAGGTGAGAAGTACAAAGACAAGTGTGTCTTACCTACAGACAAGCATGGTGGTGGGAGTGTTATGGTCTGGGGCTTCATGAGTGCTGCCGACAACTGGGGAGCTACAGTTTAATGAAGGAACCATGCATGCTAACATTATCCCCTCCCTTCGAAGACTGGACCACAGGGCAGTATTCCAACAAGATAACAACCCCAAACACACCTCCAAGACGACCACTGTCTTGCTAAAAAAGCTGAGAGTAAAGGTGATGGACTGGCCAAACATGTCTCCAGACATAAACCCTATTCAGCATTTGTCGGGCATCCTCAAATGGAAGGTGGAAGAGCACAAGGTCTCTAACATCCAACAGTGCTGTGATGTCATCATGGAGGAGTGGAAGAGGACTCCAGTGGCAACCTGTGAAGCTCTGGTAAACTCCAAGCTCAAGAGGATTAAGGTAGTGCTAGAAAATAATGGTGACCACACAAAATATTGACACTTTGGGCCCAATTTGGATATTTTCTATTAGAAACCTTTCACATTGGTGCTGCAGCAGCATTAGCGCTAAAACTTTAGCCAAGCTTTACTGCTGTTTAAGCAGTGTTTTTCAACTAGGAACTAATAATAACGGAATGTTTTTACCCCCAAAGACAGGTTTTAAAACACCCGTGTTGCGGCACTTCCGAATCGCTTTTCAGGTGCTTTGGAAGCACTGCCCGTTCATTTCAATGGGCAGGGCGTTTTGGGATTGCTAAATACAGTGCTTTCAAACCGCCTCAAAGATGCTGCTTGCAGGACTTTTCCTAATGTCCCGCAAGCGCACTGCCGCAGTGTGAAAAGACACACTTAAATGAATAGGAGGCGGTTTTCAGGCACTATTTAGAGCATGGGTCTTCAAACTACGGCCCTCCAGTTGTTCAGGAACTACAATTCCCATAATGCCTAGTCATGTCTGTGAATGTCAGTGTGTTACAATGCCTCATGGGATGTGTAGTTCTACAACATCTGGAGGGCCGTAGTTTGAGGATCCCTGATTTAGAGCTTCTGACTGCTCCTTCTCTTCACAAAGCCCCAGCATTTCTACAGCCGACGCCCATTAGTAATTGGTGTATTGTCTACACAAGGCAGAAAAGTATCTTCCATGTCACAATATATATATATATATATATATATATATATATATATATATATATATATATATATGTATATATATACACACACACAGTATCTCACATTTTTTGTAAATATTTTATTACATCTTTTCATGTGACAGCACTGAAGAAATAGTAGTCAGTTTACAGCTTGTATAGCAGTGTAAATTTGCTGCCCCCTCAAAATAACTCAACACAACTATGGGCAAACTGTTAGATCTCTGCTCAGGAAAGTTTTACCAAGCACAGTCCAACACCAGCCAGCCTGATGCAAATGACTCCAAGATAGGGGTTATGGATGAGTTGCTAGGACTCTGCTCTGGAAAATTTGTCTGTCAAGATGATGGTCCAAATCAAGAATCTTTTAGTTGTACAAAGGCTTTCTGAAAATGAGAAAAGTGACCTAATGAATGAAGCAGTTGCTCTCTGTTCCGGTTCTTTCACCAACAGAGAAATTGAAGAAAATGAGGCCGGGTTTGAGCATTTCCATCTTCTACCATGTGATGATTCTGACAGCGAAGAGCTTGCAGAAGTTGAAAGTGGTGCAGAAGATGAAGAGGAGGAAGTGAAGGTGGAAGTAAAGGTGGAAATGGCAGTAAAGAAAGAGCCGGTCCTGTCACTACTGGATGTCCTGGAGGAGGATGACGTCCTGCAGGATGAGGCGTCTGCTGTGCTGGCGGGGAGCGATTCCGAAAAGTGCTCCTACTCCCTGGGTTATGTAAAGAGACAAGTGCTGTATGCCTGCAGTACATGCACCCTGGATAAAGAGGAGCCTGCTGGAATATGTCTGGCCTGTACATACAAGTGTCATGAAGGCCACGACCTGTTTGAGCTTACACCAAGAGGAACTTTCGCTGCGATTGTGGAAATGCCAAATTTAAACAGCTGGAGTGCAAGTTATATCCAGATAAAGAGAAGAAAAACCTGGCTAATAATTACAATGACAATTTCTTTGGTCTGTACTGCACATGTAAGAGACCGTACCCCGATATAATATAACACTCAGAATGGACTAACAATAAATAATGAAGAATGTGTGGAAGTTAATGACGATGAGGGGGAGGCAATTCTTAGAAAGCTAAATATGAAGGACTTTATCAAAAATGAAGCTGAACTTTCTGGAAGTAATGTTGAAAGTGAAATCCCTGACCGCTTCAGGGCAAATGAAGTGGATGAAGTGCAGGAAGTAGGGGTTTGCACATCTTCAGTTCTCAGTCAGTTGCTTGATGGAAATAAAGCTGAAAAACTTAATTCTGACACTGCACTAAATGATGTAGAAAAAGTGTGTCGAATATCCACTGATCCTTGTGAATGTAGTAAGGCAGGTGATATCCATGACTTTCCCATAATTGATGATCAGCAGAACAGGGTCATTGAGGAATCTGAATTGCAAGAAATATGCACCCAGACTGAAGCTATTTTTGCCTCTGTGAATTATTTGCATGTTGAAGAGCATTGTGTTAATTTTTATGTTAATGAAATCGGATTTGAATATAACGGTAATGTCACATCCTGTGAAACCCAGTCTTTAGAAAGTGTTCTGTCAGAGCAAGTAAAGCAGGATAATACTTTGGACTTGACTACCGAGATTCCTTGGGAAGTAAAATCTATTTTTCAAAGTGTAGAATCTGTAATGGCAGGTGAGCCCTCTGGACATTGTGAAACCTCCATTACTGAAGTGGTCAGAGAGGCTAAATGTACTCATTTATTGGATGCTTTTTCCAAATGCCTTGAAAGGAATGAAGAATATGAGAATTTGTGTCCAATAGTCGATGGTTTCAAAGAAACAAATACTAAAACATTTTTGGGAGACTATGAGGCAAAGATAGTTGAACAACTAGCCATAAACATAATTTCAAAAGTGATTGTATCTGCTAGACAATAAATTTTGTCTAGCTCAGTTAATGATGTGTCCGATAGCAGTTGTCAAGTTCTTGGTGAGAATAGGGGTGTGCGAACAAGTGATGCACAGAGTAAGCAGTTGGTTCAAGAAAGTGACGAGGATTCAGTTTCTGAAAACCTTACATTGGGTTTGGTAGATTTTCACCATACTTGTGAGTCTGAACTATCACAAAGTAAGAAACTTGGAAATGTAGAATTGACAAGTAATGATTTCCGTCTAGCGCACCAAAGGGAAGAAAAACCGCCTAGTACATCGGTTTATCAGAGGTCTTCTGCATCAGACTTTAGTCCAGTTCAAAGAAGAACAGATTTTTTTGGGTGTCACCTTGCTTTGGAGGATTCCAGTCTTGGTGTGTTTGCATCTGAAGAAGGCATCCACATGGATGATCCATTGCAGAGCACAGTGTTATCAGCTCTTGGTATTGGTTATGACTCGCTGAGTTCTTTAGGGATTGAGCTATCGAGGGAAACCTTTGTGTCCATTGAAAAACCAATTAAGGTTTTGCATGGTTTACAACTGAAAATGAGTATATTACAGAGCAAGGAACACCCTCTTATGTACCTCAGCCGAAATTTGAAGACCAATAGGAGAATAAATAGGTGGTTCCTGGCCCTTTAGGAATTTAGTTTTGTCGTAACGCATCGCCCCGGTGTTAAAATGGGGAATGCAGATGGTTTGTCCCGATTGCATGTGTGCCTGGCAACCTGTGTCCCAACCCTAGGGTTGAAACAAGAGGGGGGGGTATGTGACAGGAAGTCAGGTAAATCTGTGTGTGTTGTCCCAGATGGAAGATACTTTTCTGCCTTGTGTAGACAATACACCAATTACAATTGGGTCGTCGGCTGTAGAAATGGCCAGAGAGGTTTGGGGAGTTAGAAGCCTTCAGCTGTTCAAAATGAAGCAATTAAAGCCCCTATAAATATAGCCTAAGGATAACAACTGATTGCTGGATACTGGGGCTTTGTGAAGTGAAGGAGCAGTCAGAAGCACTTCTGAAGAGGTGAGGTGCTGATGGATATTTCTGTGTGAGAAATATCAAAGAGACTTTTGTTGTTGTTTTCTGCTGTAGGACCAGCAGTGTCTGCCCAGCAGTAGGCTGTGCCAGACTCAATAGGTAGGTTCTTGTGTTGGGAAGGTAGACGCCCCAAGTGGCAAGAGTTTATTTTATGTTTTGTTTTGTTTATACTGTTTTGATGCTTGCACGTGTATCCCGCAAGATGGAAAAATAAACCATATGATTTGTTTTCAGTCATCCTCAAGTGCCTTTTTGTAAAGTTCAGCGTGTAGTGAACCCATAGAGGGGGTCACACACACCCGCTACCGAGTTAATCCCTCAAAATATATATATATAAAAACAAACATATAGTAGTGATGTGTGATTTCTCAAATTTGACAGCAAAGATGGAAATACACTTTAAATTTTTTTTTTTAAGTCAGCAGCTACAAATACTACAGATGCTGACTTTTAGAATAAAGACATTTAACTTTCCAGGGCGCCCGCGATGTCGGCACCCGAAGCCGATCTATCCCTCCGCTCTCGGTGCTGCTGTTGCCATCTTCGGTTAGCACTCCCTGGTTCCCTACTGCACATGCACGACTTGCGCTGCGCAATCCCACTGGTCCCTGCTGTACAGTACATCCGATATATCAAGCATGTACTTCATATGAACAATATTAAATACGATCCAAGTATAAAGATTTCCTGGCAGTGATCTTGGTGGTGATTTACCGCTTTCCTATTATACTTTGAAATTTAAGAAGTTACAGTATGTTTTATCTAACCTTTTTCCTAAACTTTCTTTTTGCTCAAACATGCAAGAAACTAAATATTATGATCACTTGAATGAATAATTCTTCCCAACGGTGACAAAGGTGTTAGCGCTGAATAATTGCCAGCGCCCTTTGGAAAAGTTAATGGCAATTTTAAAAGATTTGAAAGCCCAAGTAATGCAGCATAAAATAAATAGGATTGATAGAAATAAACATTGCTCAAAACTGTCATATTTTTTAAACACAATTATGTCATATCTCCATCCAAGAAAAAGATCTGCATGAATGGTAAATGCCTAAGCACAGATCCCCTGCAGCCATTTTCAGTGTTTCCAGATCAGGCTTTATCTTTGGCCAGGAAAATGTTGGACATTATATTATACATTATTCAATAGAAATTCACTTGTCCTCTTGACATCTGATGTGCAAATAGGAAAGAGAGTTCCATTATGTGTTCATTAAAAACATACATTTTTAAAATGAAACTTGATAGCATCCTCCTATAATCCCTTGTTTAGCAACAACCAGACTAATGCCCTGTGCACAAGCCCAGACTGGCCATAGGGCATTCCGGGCATATGCCCAGTGGGCCGCGGCGGCCCACGGTGCTCCGCTGGTCGCATGTCACGTCTCCCCCCCAGTGCACTCTCAACTGCGAGTCAGAGCCGCACTCGAGTGACAGAGGGGTCCAGAGGTGCGGTGCTATGTAATGTGAAGGGGTCCAGAGGTGCAGTGTGCTGTGTAATGTATAAGGGTCCAGAGGTGCAAGGTGCTGTGTAATGTAAAGGAGTCCAGAGGTGTAGGGTTCTGTGTAATGTAAAGAGGCCCAGAGGTGCAGGTTGCTGTGTAATGTAAAGGGGCCCAGAGGTGCAGGGTGCTGTGTAATGTAAAGGGGTCCAGAGGTGCAGGGTGCTGTGTAATGTAAAGGGTCCCTGAGGTGCAGGCTGCTGTGTAATGTAAAAGGGTCCAGAGGTGCGGTGCTATGTAATGTAATGGGGTCCACTGTTCTGTGTAACGTAAATAGGTCAAGAGGTGCAAGGTGCTGTGTAATGTAAAGGGGTCCAGAGGTGCAGGGTGCTGTGTAATGTAAAGGGGTCCAGAGGTACAAGGTGCTGGAACCCCACATCCCATCATTAAGCGCCACCGACAAGCCTATTTTTTGTCCCAGTCCTGGCCTGCCTGTACACACGATCGGACCTTTGTCCAACCAAATTCACATCAGAATTCCGACGGAAATTCCACTGGAGTAAAATAAAACATGTTCTCTATGTAAACTCCAATGGAATTCATTGGAATTTCCGATGGAATTACTCCGATGGGGAATACACGTGGTCGGAATTTCCAATGGAAAAAGTCCATCTGACTTTTTCCATCAGAAATTCCGATTGTGTGTACGGAGCTTTAAAGAAGAAGCCAGGAATAGAAGCCAATTAGGCTCTGCTGCAACACACATGTGCTACAAGGAACATGATAGGGCACAGGGATGACCCAAGCTGGTGTTCCTTCTTTGTTCAATCACAGGTTGAGGGCAAAGAAGGTATAGTATAGTCTGGAGGGAGGTCCAGTGTATAGTTAGCGGAAGAGCCTGGATCAGGGGGTAAACCAAACTGGCAAAACCAAATTAGAAAACCAAAAGTCCATCTAGTTTAACCAATTAAAAAAAGAAAAATCACATGTATAATCACTGGGCCAGATTCAGGAAAGAAATAAGCCGGCTTATCTCCAGATAAGCCGTCTTATTTCTGCGTCTGAGCCCTCCTATCTATGCGCCTGATTCATAGAATCAGTTACGCATAGATTTCCATAAGATCCAACTGGCATAAGTCTCTTACGCCGTTGAATGTTATTTTCATATTTTAGGCTGGACGCTAGGTGGCGTTCCCGTCTAAAATATGCAAATGAGCCTATACGCCGATTCCCGAACGTTGGACGTTTTTTTCACGCCGTTTACGGGCCTTGCGTAAGTGCCGTTCACGTTGTTTACACGTCGTATTGACGTCAAGATTTGGAGCATGCGCACTGGGATCAATTCACGGCTTGCGCACACGCAGTTCCTTTGGCGCGGGGACGCGCTTCATTTAAATAATACACGCCCCTTACACGCCGAATTTGATTTTACTCCATGGTGTGATAAAAAAAAAAAAAAATCAGGAGAGAAAGGAGGGTTGATTTAGTAAAGACAGATAAGATAGGCTGTTTTCTTTGCAAGGGACATTTCAACAAAGTTTAGTGAATGAGATAAAGCTCTGCTGACTTCAATTATCCAATTATGTGCAGGAAAATTGCTGTTTTATTACTGGCACAAGAACTCTTTGCAAAGTTCCACTTCACCACATTTACTGAACTCTGGGGAAAAATGTATTTGCAAAGTAAAATTTATCTTGCAATAATTTACTAAATTAGCCCTATAGATAAATACCATTTTATTCTAATGCAAAATGTGAGGCAACATATCATAAAATCATTATTAAGGGCTAACCAGACACACAGCACTTAAAGTGGTTGTAAACTCTTTTACACCACTTGTACCTACAGGTAAGCCTATAATAAGGCTTACCTGTAGGCACTGTAAATATCTCCTAAACTTGCACAGTTTAGGAGATATTCACTATATATGCTGCTGACCTCATTGGCGCATGCGAACTGAAGAAATGGTGTCGTCTCTTCAGGGCCCGTGCCACGCCCGGCGGCTTCCGCATGCATACGCAGGAGTGACATCATTGTGGCTCAGGCCAAAACGCAGCTCTGGAAATAAGTAACTCAAGTGAAATATGTCGGCTGTGGGAGCGGAGTGCGAGCAGCACTGCAGGGCTTCATTCTAATGTAAGTATTTCATAAAGAGCTAGTATGTGATGCATACTAGCTCATTATGCCTTTTTTCTTGCAGTTTTTTTACTGTGGTGGTCAGTGACGTGCTCACCCCCTCCTGGGAACTACGTCTGTGTGGCAGGACGCTCTCTACGCGTTAGAGACTTCAAGGAGGTGTGAAATACTGGGCGTGCCGCAATTCAAACTGGGAAATGTAGTTCTTACATGAACAAGTGATGCAAACCAGGAAGTGAATGAGAGAACAGAAACTAGAATGCCGGAGGTAATATAGATGAAGGAATTTAATAGGTATTTACTCGTTTGTTAACAGAATCATTACACTATTCTGTCTGTCTTCCTTGCAGACATTCATTTTAGGCAAAATGTTTTTTTCTTTTACAACTCCTTTAAAGCCTTTGGGATAATCAAGATGTTTTTTGGTAAATGTGAGATGAGCCTTTGTGTTCATTTTGGTCAGCAGTGGCTTTGGCCTTGGAACTCTCCCATGGATGCCATTTTTACCCAGTCTTTTTCTTATTGTTGAATCATGAACACTGATCTTACCTGAGGGAAGTGAGGCCTGCAGTTCTTTAACCACTTGACATCCTACGGCCGCCTATTAATGGCCGCAAGGTGGCTCTGATCTGCCGGGAGGCCGTCAATATATGGCCTCTGGCTGCGTGTCACTGGGGGGCACGCACGCCTGCGGCGTCACACAGGTGCCGATGCGCATGCCTGGTGGCCGCAATGTCCGCCAGACACCCACGATCGGCAGTCACAGAGCCAGGGACGTTGGGCTATGTGTGTAAACACAGAGCTCCATGTCCTGTTAAGGAGAGGGGACCAATGGTGTATCCCTTGTACATAGGGACAACCATCGGTCACCTCCTCCAGTCAGTCCCCTCCCCCCACAGTAAGAATCACTCCCAGTGTATATATTTAAGCCCTTGATGCCCCCTAGTGTTAACCCCTTCCCTGCCAGTCACAGTTATACCGTAATCAGTTCATTTTTATAGCACTGTTCACTATATAAATGTGAATGGTCCCAAAAATGTGTCAAAAGTGTCCGATATATCTGCCGTAATATCGCAGTCGTGCCAAAAATAGCAGGTCGCCGCCATTACTAGTAAAAAAAAAAGTAATAATTCTATCCCCTATTTTGTAGGCGTTATAACGTTTCACCAACCACTATATGCTTATTGCGATTTTTTTACCAAAAATATGTAGAAGAATAGGTATCGGACTAAAATGAAAATGGGATATTTATTATAGCAAAAAGTAAAAAATATTGTGTTTTTTCAAAATTGTAGCTATATTTTTGTTTATAGCGCAAAAAATAAAAAACGCACAGGTGATCAAATACCACCAAAAGAAAGCTCTATTTGTGGGGAAGAAAGGACGTTAATTTTGTTTGGGAGCTACGTCGCATGACTGCGCAATTGTCATTCAAAGCGTGACAGTGACGAAAGCTGAAATTTTGCCTGGGCAGGAAGGGGGTATATGTGCCCAGTAAGCAAGTGGTTAAATGTTATTCTGGGTTCTTTTATGACATTCTGGAGTCGTCGTTGTGCTCTTAGAGTCATTTTTGTAGGCTGGCCACTCCTGGGAAGGTTCACCACTGTTCCACGTGATCTCTATTCGTGGATATTGGCTCTCTCCGTGGTTCCAAGGCATTAGAAATGGCTTTGAAACCCATCCTAGACCAATACATGTACATTACTTTGTTTCTAATCTGTTCTTAATTTTTTTAGATTGTGACATGATGTGTGGCTTTTTGTGATTTGTTAGCATGCTTCACTTTGTCAGACAGCTTCTATTTATGTGATTTTGTGATTCAGCAGGTCTGGCAGTAATCAGGCCTGGGTGGGGCAAGTGAAATCTACCTCGGCTTTCCAAAAAATTGCGTTAATCACAGTTTATTTATGATTCAAGGGGCAATTACTTTTTCACATAGGGCCAGGCAGGTTTGAACAGCTTTTTTCCCTTAACAAATGAAATAATAATTAAAAAAAAATGCATCTTGGATGTACTCGTGTTATCTTTGTGTAATATTAAAATTAGTTTGATGTGAATCATTTAAGTGTGAAAAATATGCAAACATTTTTTTAAATCATCAGGAAGGGGCAAATACTTTTTCACAGCACTGTATAATGTTTTGGGAGTTTTATTTGTTGTTTTAACTTGTTATTAGATTAGTTATATTCCCTGTGTCATTTGTTTGCCTTACCTGGTAATAATGTTGTGGCTTCAGTTCATAGTGTCATGGCTAATTGATTCCCCTATGTCCATGTGTTCATTCATCTAGCTCAGGGGTCTTCAAACTGCGGCCCAGGGGCCGGATGCGGCCCTTTGCTTGCTTTTATCCGGCCCTTGGGACACTAATCCTCCCACTGATACAAGGCACTAATCTGCCATCGAACACAAATAATGGAGCACCATTTCTCCCACTGACACTAATAATAGGGCACTATTCCTCCTTATGATACCAATGATTGGGTACTATTCCTCTAACCTAATACCAAATGTGGTGATGTTTACTCCTACTGATGCCACTGGCCACGATCTGGCCCCTCTGAAGTCTGAAGGACCGTAAACCGGCCCTTTGTTTAGAAAGTTTGGAGACCCCTGATCTAGCTTGTCTCTATTCACTAAAGCAGTGGTTTTCAACCTGGGGTCGGGTCCCCCTCGGCGGTCGAATGGTGACTTGCCAGGGGTCACCGAATCCTGGGCTGTTCCTGAAGCCCACACCACTCTCCTAGCCTTTTTGCGATTGAGCCAGAAACACAGTGAGTGACAATACCTGTGATTATAGTTCCCATTAAAAGTCCCCACTACAGTTCTCAGATCAGCAGATGACCTTGATCAAGAGCACGCAAGTTGGCTGATCAGAACTCCCCGCCAGCACTGCCACTGATCCCAACTCCCCGCCAGCACTGCCACTGATCCCACTCCTCACCAGCACTGTCACTGATCCCACCCCTCACCAGCACTGCCACTGATTCCACCCCCCACCAGCACTGCCACTGATCCCACCCCTCACCAGCACTGCCACTGATCCCACCCCCCACCAGCACTGCCGCTCATCTCATTCCCTCCACCAAGGAGTAAGAGAAGGAATACAAATAGAGAATACATGGAAAGGAGAGAAAAAGAGGGGGAGGAACAAAGAAAAAAGGAAGAGAAAGAATAGGATGGGGAGAAAAAAACAAGAAATTCGAATATAGAGAGATAAAAGGGAAAGAAAGGAGAACAAAGAGAAAGAGTGGTACAGCCTAAAATGTACCTTAAGGGGTTTTAATACTGTACGGGTGGAAAGGACCCAGGGAGCGCTAAATGTCCGTGGGTTAGGGGCGCAAATTACTTGGCCTGCCTTGGGTGCTGACAACCCAAACTACGAAAATAATTTTGCTGTTAGGGGTCACCACAACATTGGAAAATGTTTCAAGGGGTCACAGCACTAGCACGGTTGAGAACCATTGCACTAAAGTGACAAGCAATTTCTTGTTCTGAGTCACACAGCATCCAACCCATGTCTCACTATTTCCTCTGTGTTACACCACATATATGGGAGTACTAATTAATCTGCATAGTGATCTCTCTGTTTATTGCTCTGCTTGTATGTGCCTGTGTCAGATCTACTTATGGTGTAACTTGCACCTACAGAACACTAGATTGAGAGGCACCAGAGATTGTGAGATATATAGTTTCTTCTCAGGAAGTATCAGTTCTTAAACTACAGAGAAATCATGCCTTAATCTGCGCAGTGCAATGTAGCATGCCTTATGTTTAAACACAACCAGAAACTTCTCACACGGGATAGTGATGATTTACTGCACTACAGGCTGTACATACAGGGCAACTAATGACAGCATGAAACTACAGGATCAATGCATAACAAAAACAAAAGGTGCAAGAAAAAGGCTTATAATGCCTTTAAGTAGCCTTTAGGCCTAAACTGTATATTCTAACATGTGTCCATGTCCAATTTTAGAAGTTATACTGTAGGTGGGCCCTTTCCAGCCTCCCATACAATACATGACTGCTAGACCTAATGAACATGCAAGAGAGCTGCAAACCAGTTGGGCAGCAAAGTGAAGTAGCTTTGGGGGACCAGTCACTCAAAGAGCAGAAAGTTTGCAAGTTGGAGCTCAAAAATGTGTACTTCTTCCTGTACTTGATAGTCAAAATGGGCATTTAACCCATGCAGTGTGTGGTGGTGGTGGTGGTGGTGGTGGTGGGGGGGTTAGGGGTGTTAGACCTATTTAAAAGCAGGTAAGCGTTGGACAGTACGTTTGCTAATGATTTTTTATTCCAAATGCAATGGTTCCTTCATACAGCAGGCTTAAGAACGTGAACTCTAGATTACTGGTTTAGCCAATCTTTATTAATTGAATGATACCCTCAGGACATGTAATGTGTTTCCAGTGCATTAATGACAGCACACTGCTGTATAATAATTCTTATATAATTTTTTTATATGTTAGGTCTGTTTAAATGGCATTCAGCTCCCATTTGCAATATTTTTCCTGCATACCAGCACAGTACTGATATATGCTGATCCAAGCAGCAAGCACTGTCTCTGCTTGTACAGCCTACCTATCCATTGCTAACACAAATGTATTTGTCTTTGTATTGATTTAAGCTTATTGTTTTGCCTAAAGCAGTTTTGTCTGTTTCAACATTGATTATTCTTGAAGCAGAAAATAACAAAGTGAATTAAAATGCATATTAAACACCTGTCATTCATAGTCTGTAAAAAATATTAGTGATGCAAGCTTAAGCATACTGGTTTTAGTGCTGTATAAATAATTCTCTATGAGGTAAAGTAAAGTATTAATATTACAAGTTTGGAAGACTGAATTATCTTGGTTTATTTCTTCAATCAGCGGTTAACATCAGTGAGACATTTAAAATGTTTTCAGGTACAATACATTTTAATACATTTTTTTTGAAACATATTAAACATACACAAGGTTTTGTATTTCACATACAATCGCAAACGTTTTACAACATGTATACATCGGATTGAACATAAACAACATTGTTATATTAATTTAATGCCAAATTAATATTTAGTAATCAAAGTATATAAATTATATGAAAATATATTAATATGAACTATTTAAGATATAGAAGTAAAAAAAGAAAAGAAAATGAGAAAAAATAATGTGTTGGTGGTATGGTGGTGAGCATAGCTACTTTCCTTAACCACCTGCCACCCGCCTTATGCAAAAAGACGTCGGCAAAGTGGTTTCAATATTCTGAGTGGACATCATATGATGTCCTCAGGATATTGAGCTGATGCGCGCCCCCGGTGGCGCGCATGGCGGCAATCTTTGTTGCAGGGTGTCAGTCTGACACCCCACAACACCGATGTAGGTAAAGAGTCTCTGACGGAGACTCTTTACCATGTGATCAGCTGTGTCCAATCACGGCTGATCACAATATAAACTGGAAAAGCCGATCGGCTGCTCCTCTGACAGGGGGGGTTTGTGCTGATCGATTATTAGCACAGCCCCCCTAGGATGCCCACACTGGACCACCAGGGATGCCACTAGTCCACCAGGGATGCCCACCACAGATATGCCACCCTAGACCACCAGGGATGCCAATCACAAATAATGGATGCCAATCAGTGACCACACTGGATGCCAATCAGTGACCACAATGGGCATCACTGATTGGCAGGCATTGTTTGGCACTGATTGGCATCCATTAGTACAACACATAAGTTAGTGCCACCTATCAGTGCCCATCTATGCCCACATGTGCCACCTATCAGTGCCCATTCATGCCACCTTTTAGTGCCCATCCGTGCCGCCTATCCGTGCCCATCCATGCCGCCTATCCATGCCCATCAGTGCTGCCTATCAGTGCCTATCCATGCCGCCTATCAGTGCCGCATATTAGTGCCCATCATCAGTGCCCATCAGTGCCACCACATCAGTGCCACCTCATTGGTGCCCATCAGTGCCGCCTTATCAGTGCCCGTCAGTGCAGTACCATCAGTGCCCATCAGTGAAGGAGAAAACGTACTTATTTTCAGCATTTTTTTATTTTTTTTGCAGAAAATAAAAATCCCAGACGTGATCAAATACCACCAAAAGAAAGCTCTATTTGTGGGAACAAAATGATAAAAATTTAGTTTGGGTACAGTGTAGCACAACCGCGCAATTGTCATTCAAAGTGCAACAGCACTGAAAGCTAAAAAATTGGTCTGGGCAGGAAGGTGTATAAGTGCCCTGTATAGAAGTGGTTAAAAATGTTCTATAAACGTTTTCATGACCTGTTTGGCATTCTTGATAAACTTGAATAAAATATTTAGAAGAAGTGGTCGTTTGTCTTAAAAGTAACGGCACCACATTCCAAAATTAATATCAAAGGAAATAAGGGGTATGGGATTATTACGGTGCACAGTAAGTCAATACCAATATATTATAAGAATTTCATAAATTCTTATTAATTACATAGAAAAGATTAAAACAAATAATTTGTATATACAACACAGTTATTTTCAATGGTTAGATCTCATAGGAAGTACAGTCGAAGCATATGTCTAGTGGATAGCGGTCAGGTTTTCCCTACTAGTTTTGCCAAAGCATTGGCTTCATCAGGGGAGTAGGACGTGACCAATCAATGTGTAGCTCTACAAAGACAAAACATATAAATTTGGAATCATCATAATCACATTGTAAAAACTTTCATGCAAAATGACATTTGTTGTGTTGTATATACAAATCATTTGCTTTAATCTTTATTCCGAATCTTGCCAAGGTCTCCAGGAGGTAGGGCCATTCCACACTGTCGACAGGGGGCAGCGGGAAACCTCAAATATTAGAGCAATAAAGGCGAATACGGGGGAGTTACATACCTCAGGGCCCGATATCCTGAAGGACTTTCAAAACTTCTATGAGGACTTATACTCCTCTAAAGCTAGATATAGTCCATCAGATATGGCTGATTTCTTACAATCATGCACTTTTCCACAGCTGTCTGAAGCTGATAGGCAAATGTTAAACTCGCCCATCACTATGTTAGAGCTGAAGAACGCCCTGAATGAGGCTTCACTCCATAAATCTCCAGGACCAGATGGCATACCGACAGAGGTATACTCTCAGTATGAAGAGATGCTTCTGCCGCCCTTGCTACAGACTCTGCAGTCATATTAAAGCCGGGAAAGGATAAACTGTTGCTGTACTCCTACCGCCCAATATCTTTGTTAAATGTAGATGTTAAGCTACTGGCCAAAATATTGGCCTCAAGACTATCACGGGTAATAGGAAAGTTGATCCATAGAGATCATTGTGGCTTCTCGCTCCACGGCGGATAATATTCAACGACTTTATTTGAATTTACAGATGCCGATGGACAACCCGGGAGGTGGGGCCATTCTGTCACTGGATGCCGCCAAAGCGTTCGACAGTGTGGAATGGCCCTACCTCCTGGAGACCTTAGCAAGATTCGGAATAGGAGACAGGTTTATAGAATGGGTGAAGGTGCTGTATTCTGAACCCAGAGCTAGACTTCGGGTCAACAACAATCTCTCTTCTGCGTTTAAGCTTTATAGAGGCACCCAGCAGGGGTGCCCTCTGTCCCCATTGTTGTTCGCATTAGCGGTGGAGCCATTGGCCATCTCTATCCGTGGTTCCATAGAGGTGATGGGATTCCGTAGGGGACAGAGGGAAGACAAGATATCATTATATGCAGATGATGCGCTAATTTACCTAGGTGACACCTATGCATCGCTGTATGCAGTGATGCAGATTATTGGTAAGTTAGGCCGTATCTTGGGGTTTGCCATTAACTGGTCAAAGTCAATCCTGATGCCTATAGACAAAATGGAGGGACCATTGCCACCTGGAGCAGAGCAGATAGTTATAAGTAATAGATTTAAATATCTAGGTGTAATGGTATCTCCAGACCCGGCGGAGTATCTTCAGCTAAATCTGGGCCCATTATTGGTTAAACAGAAGGAGAAATGTAATAGTTCGTGTAAACTTCCACTATCGGTGGTAGGACGGGCAAACTTAATTAAAATGATATGGGCACCACAGCTCCTGTATGTCTTCCACAATTCCCCTATGTGGATTATGAATAAATGGTTCAAACAAATTGAAACATTGATGAGAAGTCTGATATGGAAGAAGAAGGCAGCCAGGATAAGCTTAGCTACCCTCCAGTACAGAAAGGATAGGGGAGGCCTTGCAGTCCCGTACCCTAAAACGTACTTTTTGGCTGCTCAGATCCAACATCTAGCGGGATGGGGACAGGAAAAGAATGAGGACTCTATTTGTAATCTGGTAACTATATCTGCTCCTACATTAGCGGCAGCATCTCACCTGGAAAATGTTGGAATCTGGGGATTACCAGCTATGTAACTAAATGGGCTGGGTGACCTTAGCAGTTGCTAAAGACATGGCTGGCGCAGGTCCCGGCTGCTTCCTTAGCAACAACTGACAGCAGGAAGCTGTCATGTTTGTCCACTCTTAATGCTTTTAATGTTCAGCATTTAAAAGAGCTTCAAGCATTCAGACTGAACACTCAGCTTATCCTTACCAACCGTAACTTTGATGAATCCATAAATGTAAGGAGGGCTAGAGAAATTCTATATAATAATGGTTAGGTGCAGATACCTGTAGTTACCTGTGCAAACATCTGTGTTTTCAGTAGACAAATATGTAATGCTTTTTATCTTCCATCTGCCATTCAAAGCAATAGAAAAAGCATTTATGTGCTCAGTAAACATCACTTACAAGAAGAAATCTTGGAGTTTCTATCTTACTATACCAACTTCCTACTATATCAAAGTTAGTAGCTGGCAAAAAAAGAGCTTTTTGTATTGAAGAGTAGAAAATATTAAGCCAAGAATGGCCTTGGAAAAAAAATTCTGATGACTAACCCAAAACTTATGATTTATGTTTGAAGAACCTGTGGCAAAGCAAGTTCCTGGAAAACCCACTTGAATGGCTATTTTTGAAAGTCAGCCAATGCCACAAGAAATAAACATATTTTAATGATGACTTGATGAACCATGATCATAAGACAGTTAACTCAATGCTTGCTGTAATCATATTAATCTTTGATTGGTAAATTTCATATCTTGACACAACCTACATTAGATACTTCAATCTGTGTAATTAAGCCAAAGCACCAAAAATTAAAGCAAATCAACTTAATTAATTTCCCTTGAGTCGTCTGGTTTCTGCGTAGCTACAGTAGTGGCAATAGATTTCCTGCAGCTGATTTTTTTTCCCCATTAGTTACTTACTTTTAGGGTTGAGCAAACCTGAACTGTAAAGTTCGGGTTCGCACCGAACTTTGGCCCAGATTCACAGAGAATTAGATTCTCGTAGAGTATCAGAAATACACTACGCTGCCGTATTTTACCTGGCTCTACGTGGAATCCAGGTAGATTTTGTCCAGTAAACGACGGCGGCATAGTGTATTTCTCCCGTCGCAATCCATCTGCGCGAGTAGGGGGCGTGAAGCATTTAAAATAGGCGCGTTCCCGCGGCGATCGAACTGCGCATGCTCCGTTCGCAAATTTCCCGCCGTGCATTGCGCGAAAACACGTCGTTACGTCATTCGTTGTTTGAGTCCCGGACGAGTTACGTCAAAAAATAAAATAAAATAAAAATTTGACGCGTGAACGACGGCCATACTTAACATGGGCTACGTACCGTTAGACCAGCAAAAAGCTGGTCTAACAGTACGTAAAAAAAAATAGACGAAAGCGATTGCGAAGACCACTCGTATCTTCGTGGATCGCCGTAAAAACACATTTGCATATCCCGACGCATGAAAACGACGAGAACTCCTCCCAGCGGCCGCAAAAATATTGCAGCGTAGATCCGAAGGCTTACGAAGACGTAAGCCTCTCGGATCGAAGCCGCCGTATCATGGTTTGAGGATTCAAACTAGTGATACGGCGCGCAAAATTTGAAATTACTCCTGTCTAACACCAGTTAGACAGGCGTAATTGCTTTCTGAATCTGGGCCTTTGTTTTGTTTTTTTGGACCCGAACTCGAATAATTTGCTGAAAGTTCGGGTTCGGGTTCGGAGTTCGGCTATGTAACGGCACACTGCAGAGCAGCCAATCAGCATTTCTTTTACTTGTGTGACCTAGAAGCCACCACAGCCATGCCTACTAATGGAATGGCTGTGATTGGCCAGTGCAGCATGTGACCGAGCATGTGACCCAGCCTCTATATAACCTAGAGGCACACAGCACAGCTTGTCACTCTGCTTTAGCTAGGGTAGGGAAAGGCTGCAGCTGCTCTCAGGGACAGATTTAGATAGGATTGTCCTGCTTCAGAAATCGAATTACAATCAGCGATCGATCTACATAGCATTAGCTACATTAGGGAAAGGTTCCTGATTCATTGTGCTTATAGGGAGAGAATTCGTTAGGAGTCAGTCCTACTTCACAAATCGAATTGCAGCAGCACTGTATATGTTCCTGTCAGATACTCTGCTAATTGCACCAGCAATGCATATGTTCCTGTGAGATACTCTGCATATTGCACCAGCACTGCCTATGTTCCTGTCAGATACTCTGCATATTGCACCAGCACTGCATATGTTCCTGTCAGATACTCTGCATATTGCACCAGCACTGCATATGTTCCTGTCAGAAACTCTGCATATTGCACCAGCACTGCATATGTTCCTGTCAGATACTCTGCATATTGCATCAGCACTGCATATGTTTCTGTAACATTGTCTGCATTAGCTACTGTAGGGAAAGGTTCCTGATTGTGCTTATAGGGAGAGAATTAGTTAGGAGTCAGTCCTACTTCACAAATCTAATTGCAACAGAATAGTGTCCCATCATTGGTATCATTGGCAGGAATAGTGTCCCATCATTAGTGTCAGTGGGAGAAATAGTGCCACATCATTGGTATCAGTGGGAGGAATAGTGTCCCATCATTGGTATCATTGGCAGGAATTGTGTCCCATCATTTTTGTCAGTGGAAGAAATACTGCCCCATCATTGGTATCATTGGGAGGAATAGTGTCCCATCATTAGTGTCAGTGGGAGAAATAGTGCCGCATCATTGGTATCATTGGCAGGAATAGTGTCCCATCATCAGTGTCAGTGGGAGAAATAGTGCCACATCATTGGTATCAGTGGGAGGAATAGTGTCCCATCATTGGTATCATTGGCAGGAATTGTGTCCCATCATTTGTGTCAGTGGGAGAAATACTGCCCCATCATTGGTATCATTGGGAGGAATAGTGTCCCATCATTAGTGTCACTGGGAGAAATAGTGCCGCATCATTGGTATCAGTGGGAGGAATAGTGTCCCATCATTGGTATCATTGGCAGGAATTGTGTCCCATCATTTGTGTCAGTGGGAGAAATACTGCCCCATCATTGGTATCATTGGCAGGAATAGTGTCCCATCATTAGTGTCAGTGGGAGAAATAGTGCCGCATCATTGGTATCAGTGGGAGGAATAGTGTTCCACCATTGGTATCATTGGCAGGAATAGTGTCCCATCATTTGTGTCAGTGGGAGAAATAGTGCCCCATCATTGGTATCATTGGGAGGAATAGTGTCCCCCGTCATTTGTGTCAGTGGGAGAAATAGTGCCGCATCATTGGTATCAGTGGGAGGAATAATGTCCCATCATTGGTATCATTGGCAGTAATAGTGTCCCATCATTTGTGTCCAGGGCTGGACTGGGACAAAAATTTGGCCCTGGACTTTATCCAGACTGGCCCACTTTGACAGGTCTCTCCCATGGCGGCCGGACAACTCCCGCACCCCCCCCCCGGCCACCCAAGCCCCCTCTTCCTCTTCACTAGCCACTAGCCGTTCTACTTTATTAGAGTAGAACGGCTGGTACTGTTACTCTTATAGGCAGTACCAGTGGGGAAGGTAGACATTATTTTACCCGGAGCAAGGAATCACTTTGGTGCCCCCCTCCCCCCATGGGACAAGATTAGGCAGAAGTGAGAAACTCCCAGGCCATAGCTGTTGAGTCAGCTGTCTGTCCCCTCCCCCATGCTCCTCTGGTCCTCCCCCTGCTTCTCTGTTCCCCCTAGGTGAGCACTGAGGGAAGGGAGAGACAAAAGAGTGGAGGGGGACGGCGGTCTGCTGTCACTGAAGCCGGCCCACTGAGCCATCAGCCCACCGGGAAACTCCCTGTAGTCCCAATGGCCAGTCCATCCCTGTTTGTGTCAGTGGGAGAAATAGTGCCCCATCATTGGTATCATTGGGAGGAATAGTGTCCCATCATTTGTGTCAGTGAGAGAAATAGTGCGGCATCATTGGTATCAGTGGAAGGAATAGTCTCCCATCATTGGTATTATTGGGAGGAATAGTGTCCCATCAGTGGTATCATTGGCAGGAATAGTGTCCCATCATTAGTGTCAGTGGGAGAAATAGTGCCGCATCATTGGTATCAGTGGGAGGAATAGTGTCCCATCATTGGTATAATTGGCAGGAATAGTGTCCCATCATTTGTGTCAGTGGGAGAACTAGTGCCCCATCATTGGTATCATTGGGAGGAATAGTGTCCCATCATTTGTGTCAGTGAAAGAAATAGTGCCGCATCATTGGTATCAGCGGGAGGAATAGTCTCCCATCATTGTATCATTGGGAGAAATAGTGTCCCATCATTGGCATCATTGGCAGGAATAGTGTCTCATCATTAGTGTCAGTGGGAGAAATAGTGCCGCATCATTGGTATTAGTGGGAGGAATAGTGTCCCATCATCGGTATCATTGGCAGGAATAGTGTCCCATCATTTGTGTCAGTGGGAGAAATAGTGCTGCATCATTGGTATTAGTGGGAGGAATAGTCTCCCATCATTGGTATCATTGGGAGGAATAGTGTCCCATCATTTGTGTCAGTGGGAGAAATAGTGCCCCATCATTGGTATCATTGGGAGGGATAGTGCCCCATCATGTGTGTCAGTGGGAGAAATAGTGCCCCATCATTGGTATCAGTGAGAGGAATAGTGTCCCATCATTGGGGAAGGTTCCTGCTTGTCAAGATTTTTTTTATGTTATTTTAAGTTACTTCCCTATCCACATTTGATTGCAGAGTACTTACCATGCTCTTACAGACATTTTGCTGCCATTTGCAGCCCTCTAGCCCTTTTTTTTAGAGACATTTTAGAGACATTTTAGTAGTCAAAAATTTGGGTCCCCATTGACTTCAATGGGGTTCGGGATCGGGGTCAAGTTCAGGTCCCGAACCCGGACTTTTTTCCGAAGTTTGGCCAAACCCGCCGAACCAGAACATCCAGGTGTCCTCTCAACTCTACTTACTATGGCCCAGATTCACAAAGACTTACGCCGACTTTGTAAGTCCAAATATGCGCCGTCGTATCTATGCGCTGATTCTTTAAATCAGATACGCCTGAATTTTGCCATGATACGACTGACGTAAGTCTCCTACGCCTTCGTATCTTAGGTGCATATTTACGGTGGACCCATTCGGCATTCCCATTATAAATATGCAAATGAGCAAGATATGCTGATTCACAAACGTACGTACGCCCGACGCAGTAATCTACATAGTTTACATAGGGCGTTTTTCCGGCGTAAAGATAAGCCACCAAAAAGGTGGCGCATCCCATGCAAAGGTATGGATGTCGGAACAGCCGTCGTTTTTACGTCGTTTACGTAAGTCGTACGTGAATGGGGCTGTGACGTTCACGTCGTAGGCAGTGTTCGATGTGTATCTTAGGCATTCTATTCTACGTGATTCTGAGCATGCGCACTGGGATACGTCCACGGACGGCGCATGCGCCCATCATTTGCATGGGGTCACAGTCCATTAAAATACAACACGCCCACTGCCTTGCTACTTTGAATTAGGGGGGCTTACGCCTGCCTATTTACACTATGCTGACGCAACGTACGGCACGACTCCTTTGGGAATACTGTTCTGGGCTCCCTGTTTTACGTCGGCGTATGAGATGCGCTACGCTGGCCAAAAAATACGCTGCTGTACCTGAATCTGGCCCTATGTATTGTATTACACCATGTTTCTGTGTGGAGTCAAATATCTTGGAAAAAGAGCAGGGCATTACTTCCTTATGTAAAGCTGTCCCCTGGTGACTGACAATGTTATAACTGTTGGGGGGAATTATAAAATGCAGACCCACAGAATGAATAAAGCAGAAGCAGGGAAATCCTGCGGGTCCTCAGGTACCACTTTCTATCTAGTAAGAAGAACAGTAAGCAGCACAGTCACCAGTCTTCACTCCATTGTTTGGCTCTTCTTGGAAGGCTATCCACAATGTTTGAAGGTGTGTCTACAGGAATGTTTGACCATTCTTCCAGGAGTGCATTTGTGACATCAGGCACTGATGTAGATGAGAAGACCTGGCTCACATTCTCTGCTCTAATTCATCCCACATGTGTATTATTGAGCTGATGTCAGGAAACCAGTCAAGTTCCTCCACCCCAAACTCGCTCATCCATGTCTTTATGGACCTTGCTTTGTGTACTGGTCCAAATCATTTGGTGGAAGGGGAATTATGGTGTGGGGTTATTTTTCAGGGGTTGGGATTGGCCCCTTAGTTCCAGTGAAGGGAACTCTTAAGGCATCAACATACACAGCGCCTCCCCGCAGGGATGTAGTCCCGAGGGAGGGGGCGAGCACGCTGACTAACCCCCAGCCAGAATGGTTCGGATGATGGGGGCAAGCTTACTTTGGAGGAACAGGAAGTGAAAAATTCAGACAAAAAAAACACATTTAACTGTTTGCCGAGCAGCCGCCGGCAGGTCAGCTCTCCTGGGCGAGAGCCCGTAGCTCTACGTTGGCTGTTTTTTGCGGCCACTAGGGCCCGCGCGTGCGCCCCCGCTCGCCCCTGAGTCCCGCGCGCATGCCCGGCAGCACCCGCGATTGCTCGTTACAGAGCGGGGACCGGGAGGTATGTGTGTAAACACACAGCTCCCCATCCTGTCAGCAGGGGGAAAAGCTGATCTTCTATTCATACAATGTATGAACTGAAGATCAGTGATTTCCCCTAGTGAGTCCACCCCCCATACAGTTAGAACACACCCAGGAACATACTTAACCCCTTCCCCGCCCCCTAGTGTTAACCCCTTCACTGCCAATGGCATTTTTATAGCACTGATCGCTATAAAAATGCCAATGGTCCCAAAAATGTGTCAAAAGTGTCCGAAGTGTCCGCCATAATGTCGCAGTACTGAAAAAAACGCTGATCGCCGCCATTACTAGTAAAAAAAAAATATTAATAAAAATGCCATTAAACGACCCCCTAATTTGCAAAAAATATGTAGAAGAATACGTATCGGCCTAAACCGAGGAAAAAAAAATGTTTTTTATATATTTTTTGGGGATATTTATTATAGTAAAAAGTAAAAAATATAGCATTTTTTTCTAAATAGTCGCTCTATTTTTGTTTATAGCGCAAAAAATAAAAACCGCAGAGATGATCAAATACCACCAAAAGAAAGCTCTATTTGTGGGGAAAAAAGGACGCCGATTTTGTTTGGGAGCCATGACGCACGACCGCGCAATTGTCAGTTAAAGCAGCGCAGTGCCAAATCACAAAAAGTGCTCTGGTCATTGGGCAGCAATATGGTCCGGAGGTTAAGTGTAGGGTTGTCCCGTTACCTATTTTTTAGGACCAAGTACAAGTACCGATACTTTTTTTCTAGTAGTCGCCGATACCGAATACCGATACTTTTTTTAAATGTGTCCCTAAATGCAGCCATGTCCCCTACATATTGCAGCCATGTCCCCCCACAGATGCAGCCATGTCCCCCCACATATATTGCAGCCATGTCCCCCCACATATATTGCAGTCATGTCCCCCCACACATATTGCAGCCATGTCCCCCCACATATATTGCAGTCATGTCCCCCCCACAGATGCAGCCATGCATGTCCCCCACATATGCAGCCATGTCCCCCACAGATGCAGCCATGCATGTCCCCCACATATTGCAGCCATGTCCCCCACATATTGCAGACATGTCCCCCACATATTGCAGCCATGTCCCCCACATATTGCAGCCATGTATGTCCCCCACATATTGCAGCCATGTATGTCCCCCATATTGCAGCCATGTATGTCCCCCATATTACAGCCATGTATGTCCCCCACATATTGCAGCCATGTATGTCCCCCATATTGCAGCCATGTATGTCCCCCATACCTGTAGTAGTAGATATGATCCCGCCACATACCACCGCGTTAATCCTCCTGCATTACAGCGCGCATTACAAGCTTTCGTTTGAATACTTGTAATGCCTGTCGTCCAATCCCGAGCAAGGGGGAGTGTCTATACACGGATCTGTGCATAGACACTCCCCCTTGCTTGGGATTGGACAGATCCGTCCAATCCCGAGAAGGGGAGTGTCTATACATGGCGCGGTGGGCATTACAAGTATTCAAACGAAAGCTTGTAATGCACGCTGTAATGCAGGGGGATGAACGCGGCGGTATGCGGCGGCGGCTTTGCGGTATGCGGCGGCGGGGGGTGGGAAGAATTCTATTTAGGTATCGGGGGTATCGGTCCCGATACTGATACTGGTATCAGTATCGGGACAACCCTAGTTAAGTGGTTAAAGGAACCTATTTATAAAATAAAAAATGAACCTTTACAACCCCTTTAAAGTTCATGTGGTAAAGGCAGGAGTCCCAATACTGTACTTTTGGTAATATAGTGTATATGAGGTTAAAAGAAAATGCATGAAAGGAAATACATCACTATTTTTCAGGAGCAATTCAACGCAAAGGATAATATTTTTAAGGTACTGATTAAACGCCACTAACACTTCTAAATATATTATATGAGATAGAAAAATCTTTACTTTTAAAGTACATGGTCTCTTTAAAGATTTTCTAAAAAGAAGCAAGCAATATAAGTTGAATAGCCAGGTCCAAAATGTTAATTCATGGTGACACGCACACTTTCAGGAAAATTACTTAGATTGACTGCTCTATGATCAATAAATAATTCTTAATTGCAGCGTTTAATAATTAAAGGTGATATACCATCTCAGCATTTGCTGTACATGAGAAGTAATGGAAGGAATTTTATTAAGTTAATAAGCAGGACAGATAATTTAAAAGTCCTCTTAATCTCCTTTATCATCTCTTGCATCAGCCAACCGTTGCTGATCTTACGCTTGTTGGGGGGTCATAACAGACCTAATTAAATGGAAATGGAAGACGCACAGAAAGGCATCATCTCATTAAAAGCCATTAGTCATTCGATGGAAATGCTTTTAATGATAACATCTGTTATTTTACTTATCCAGAGAATGAACAGTAGAAAGCTTCCTCTCTGTTGTTTCTGCTGTGATTGTTTTTGTAATGTTTTTTTAATTTGCTTCCATCCCTTATTGAGGGAACTGGGCTAAAAACACATCGTGTGCATAGCCTGGCGAAGGGCCTGTGGAGCCTCTATGAAGCTCGAGCTGTTTAGTGAGAAGGTTGTTTAAAAGAGGAAATTTCTTTAGAGGTGAAATTGTCCATCATTTATGTATTCAGGATGAGAGTAAAGCATGAAAAGAAGAAATCATGGATGAAAATCTGCTGGGGCTGGAAAACAACCATGAAATACTGCTGGAGAATTTGTTTTATTAACTCACTTGGTGCTGAAAAAATGGTTCCTAAATAATATTAGTCCTATAGAACCATGTATCTTACTTTTAATCAGCTATAAACATTTTAATAAAGTCATTAGGCTCAGCTCATAAAACAATAACAACTGCTATTTTCAGCACTAACAATTAAGCACTAAAATGAATCATCACATGGCTTAAAATAACTATTATTATGGCGCATAACACACTGTATGGTCTATAGCTCACTGAATTCACGGTTTTACCCCTTGATTTAGGCAGGATTCACACCTATGCATTTTTAGTGCTTTTTGCATTTTGCAGATTTACACGACAACATGTATTCCATAGGAAACCATGTTAAATGGACTGTAGTGCAAATCTGCAAAATGCAAAAAGCACCAAAAATGCATAGGTGTGAATCCACCCTTACACACGATCAGTCCATAGACATGTGCAGACTGGAATATTTTGTTTCGTTTTTTCTTTTGGAAAATACATTTATTTAGTTACTCCCGAAAATCGTTTTGATTTATGTCGTTTTCGTCAGGAAAGTTTTCGTCCGAAAACAACGATTTTCGATGCTTTGTCGAATTTTCGTCGTTCAATTCGACAAAGCATCGAAAATCGTCGTTCTGGATACAGTGAATAGGTAGAAATTGAACGACGAAAATTCGCCGATTTTCGATGCTTTGTCGAATTTTCGTCGTTCAATTCCTACCTACTGTATATTCACTGTATAGTGAATAGGTAGGAATTGAACGAAGAAAATTAGACAAAGCATTGAAAATCGTCGAATTTTCGTTGTTTAATTTCTACCTATTCACTGTATTTAGAATAGACGATTTTCGATGCTTTGTCGAATTGAACGACGAACATTCGACAAAGCATCGAAAATCGTCGGATCTGAACGAAAGCGAAAATAAAGCATTTTTTATGTGGGATCTTTCGGTTTTCGTTTCTTGCCCCTTCGTTTTCGTTCGTTAAAACGATAACGAAAATACCTGATTTTCGGACGAAAATGCATTCTAACGAAAACGAATGCACATGTCTAGTCCATCCAATGAGAACGGTCCGAAGGTTAACCGATGAAGCTGACTGATGGTCTGATGTGCCTACACACCATGGGTTAAAAAACCGATCACGTTAGAACGCGGGGATGTTTACGTGTTTTAATACAACAATGTGCTGAAAAAAATGAAGTTCAATGCTTCCAAGCATGCGTCGACTTGATTCTGAGCATGCGTGGATTTTTAACCGATGGTGGTGCCTACTAACGATCAGTTTTGACCTATCATTAGGCATCCATCGGTTAAATTTTAAAGCAAGTTCTCTTTTTGACCGAAGGATAACTGACCGATGGGGCCCACACATGATTGGTTTGGACCGATGAAACGGACCTTCAGACCGATCGTGTGTATGCGGCCCTAGACTCAACACATATATGCAGCCCCACATTACTGGGCTTTTTGCCGTGGGGGCTGCATATTTTGCGTATATCACGAGAGCCTGGTTTCCTATGTTCACATCTGTGCATTTTATGGAAAGGGCCAGGGACATTTTTATGGTTTTTGGTTCCATAGACTTTAATGGATCAAAATCCTGTATTGAAAAATGCACAATGCACCTGGAATATGCAAACTTCAACCTGCATAGGTGTGAACCAGGCCTAACCAAGCAGGAGGAAATGTGTTGAAATGATATGTTTATTGTCCAACTCAGGAGTGCACGGCAAAGGGTGACCACTCTGCAGCTGAACACAGTAAGTGTTGTCACCCTAGATAGGGAAGTGTCTGTAGTTTTTTTTTTTTAATACTTTTTATTGAGTTTTAGTTCCATAATAGAGCCTCTGTGCATACCCCGGCTAAAATAACAACCATTATAACTATTTTAGTGAAACCACTACAACTTAAACTACTCATGTCATCAAGATTGAGAGGATAGGGGGGAGGATAGTGGGTTATGTATTTCAGGAACCACTTCGGGAAGAGCTGCTGAAGTTGAGGATAATGCATCTAGGAGAACCTTCAGATAATAGCAAAATTAGGTCTTCACAGCTTCACTGCATTTTTAGTTGAAGTAAACATTCAATAGGAACCAGAGCCTATTGTGTTGCGTTTCTGATGTCTGATTCTAACCATACGCACCATATTTTGTCAAACTTGGCTGGACAACATCTGGCAAGATAGACCACTTTGTCAAAGTGTCTGTAGTTACAGCTTTCTGCTATAGTTTAATTGAAATCAAGAAATATATAATATATTATTTTCACATGAAAATCCTGTAAATAACCCACCTTCTGTTCTTTGGATGGCTATGCTCTCTCCTCCAATGTATCTATGGTAGCAGCTATGGGTGCCACACAGGCTATATATATATATCTATTTAATACATATGGTGTGACAGGATTATTGGTTTCTACACATGAAAGATAGAGATAGTACTTCTGTTGCTCATCTCATGTTGCATTAGGCAACTCATTCAAGTTGAATGAAATGCAACACACATCAGCAGCCCTAAATATTGGTGTAGTTTTACAGTATGTTGTTGTAGTGCATTAAATAATACATGTGTTTTGGAGGTGTGTTGAGGTGACATACACAATTAGGCATGTGCATTTCGTTTCGTTCCGAATCGAAATTCGGACGAATTTTCCATTATTCGGACATTCGGATGCATACGAATTTCCGAATTGCTATATTAGCGAAAAATTTCGACCGTTTTCGGAATTCGTTCATTTTCGACCGAATTTCGAAAAAAAAAAAAGGGTCGAAATCGAATTTTTTTTTTCCGAATTCCGAATCGAATACCCGCGGACTAAATTCGATCGGAATTCGAAAAAAAAAAAAAAAAAAAAAAAAAAAAAAATATTTTCGAATTTAATTCGAAAAAAATTCTATTCGAAAAGAGACTATTTGTTTTCTAATCTGGTTGAAATATTTTCGATTTCGACCATTTTTTTTCGAAATTCGGTCGAAAACGAACGAATTCGAAAAAAGGTCGAAATATTTTCGATTTCGACCGTATTTTTCGAAATTCGGTCGAAAACGAACGAATTCCGAAAACGAATTCAACACATGTAACGAACCTAACTTAACGAAATTTATTAAATGACGAATTGAAACGAAACGAAACGAAACGAATTTTTCACTTTTGCACATGCCTATACACAATTAGGGATGAGCCGAACATACCCACGTTCGGTTCGCACCAGAACCGTCGAACAAAGTGACCGTGTTTAAAACTTTTTTTCCATTGATACATGTTCCCTCAGACAAGACCCGGGTTCTCAAAGACGTTTTCACAGGCAAACTATAGACACCCAGCAGGTACAATATTTAAAGGGATCTTTCATTTTTTTTATTTTTTTTTATGTAAACATTATTAAAATCACTGCTCCAGAAGCAGTGATTTTAATGATGCTTAAATAATTTTTTTTTAAATAAAATTCCTTTAAATATTGTACCTGCTGGGTGTCTATACGTGTGATAACGTCTTTAAATAGCACAATCACCTGCCTGCCAGTAAATTAGGAAGAACTGATCCATCTAAGCTATACAGTGTATAAATATATGTACAACTCCTAGGGATGTATATATATTCTCTACACACTGTAAATTAAGTATCAGATAAAAAAGTATATTTATTACATATAAAGCAATACAAAAATACATAAAACAATGGGACAGGCCCCACAATTCGGACACAATATCAGGTGTTTAGTGAAAACCAAAACCATATGGGTCAGATGCGTGAAGCCGATCTGCAACCTCACTAAACACCTGATATTGTGTCCGAATTGTGGGGCCTGTCCTATTGTTTTATGTATTTTTGTATTGCTTTATATGTAATAAATATACTTTTTTATCTGATACATGCCCTTTTATTAGTAACTTGAAAATCCCAATCAATCAAATTTTGATCAATATAATTAGACGCATAGTGTCAAGCAGCTTGCTGTCTCTAATTATATGGTCCCCCCTTTTCCAATAATTTTGGGATGCTGGTATAACCATTTTTTTCATTTAAGTAATTGAGGCCATACTCTACCTTTTACACTGTAAATTAAGCTAAACTGACTAGCCTGCCTGCCTGCTCTATCTAAAAAGACAATCTCTCTGTCTCTCTGACTGCTCTCATTAACAAGCCGGAACACACTACATGAGGCCGCCCAGCAGGCGGCCTTATATAGTGTGGGGCGTGTGCTAAAGCCCTGAGCCATAATTATGGCTCTTCGTTTTTTGCGCGCTGTGATTGGCCAAGCATGCGGGACATACAGTGCAGAAAATAAGTATTTGAACACCCTGCTATTTTGCAAGTTCTCCCACTTGGAAATCATGGAGGGGTCTGAAATTGTCATCGTAGGTGCATGTCCACTGTGAGAGACATAATAAAAAAGAAAATCCAGAAATCACAATGTATGATTTTTTAACTATTTATTTGTATGATACAGCTGCAAATAAGTATTTGAACACCTGTCTATCAGCTAGAATTCTGACCCTCAAAGACCTGTTAGTCTGCCTTTAAAATGTCCACCTCCACTCCATTTATTATCCTAAATTAGATGCACCTGTTTGAAGTCATTAGCTGCATAAAGACACCTGTCCACCCCATACAATCAGTAAGAATCCAACTACTAACATGGCCAAGACCAAAGAGCTGTCTAAAGACACTAGAGACAAAATTGTACACCTCCACAAGGCTGGAAAGGGCTACGGGGAAATTGCCAAGCAGCTTGGTGAAAAAAGGTCCACTGTTGGAGCAATCATTAGAAAATGGAAGAAGCTAAACATGACTGTCAATCTCCCTCGGACTGGGGCTCCATGCAAAATCTCACCTTGTGGGGTCTCAATGATCCTAAGAAAGGTGAGAAATCAGCCCAGGACAATGACCTGAAAAGAGCTGGGACCACCATTTCCAAGGTTACTGTTGGTAATACACTAAGACGTCATGGTTTGAAATCATGCATGGCACGGAAGGTTCCCCTGCTTAAACCAGCACATGTCAAGGCCCGTCTTAAGTTTGCCAATGACCATTTGGATGATCCAGAGGAGTCATGGGAGAAAGTCATGTGGTCAGACGAGACCAAAATAGAACTTTTTGGTCATAATTCCACTAACCATGTTTGGAGGAAGAAGAATGATGAGTACCATCCCAAGAACACCATCCCTACTGTGAAGCATGGGGGTGGTAGCATCATGCTTTGGGGGTGTTTTTCTGCACATGGGACAGGGCGACTGTACTGTATTAAGGAGAGGATGACCGGGGCCATGTATTGCGAGATTTTGGGCAACAACCTCCTTCCCTCAGTTAGAGCTTTGAAGATGGGTCGAGGCTGGGTCTTCCAACATGACAATTACCCGAAGCACACAGCCAGGATAACCAAGGAGTGGCTCTGTAAGAAGCATATCAAGGTTCTGGCGTGACCTAGCCAGTCTCCAGACCTAAACCCAATAGAGAATCTTTGGAGGGTGCTCAAACTCCGTGTTTCTCAGCGACAGCCCAGAAACCTGACTGATCTAGAGAAGATCTGTGTGGAGGAGTGGGCCAAAATCCCTCCTCCAGTGTGTGCAAACCTGGTGAAAAACTACAAGAAACGTTTGACCTCTGTAATTGCAAACAAAGGCTACTGTACCAAATATTAACATTGATTTTCTCAGGTGTTCAAATACTTATTTGCAGCTGTATCATACAAATAAATAGTTAAAAAAATCATACATTGTGATTTCTGGATTTTTTTTTTGATTATGTCTCTCACAATGGACATGCACCTACGATGACAATTTCAGACCCCTCCATGATTTCCAAGTGGGAGAACTTGCAAAATAGCAGGGTGTTCAAATACTTATTTTCTGCACTGTACATCAGCGCGAAATGCCGCAGTGAATTATGGGCCATTTTGCATCACTCGAATTTGGCGCGAACGACCGCTTTTGTTCGAATTTCGTCTAACGTACGAACAGACAATGTTCGAGTCGAACATACGTTCGTATTGAACGCGAAGCTCATCCCTATACACAATAAGTAGCACTGCAACACTATAAACCGTTTTTTTTAACCACAATTTAGTGTGAATTGGGCCTTGAAAAACATCTATCCTAAGATTTTTAGATGTTTGGCTTTGGAGTTGTTTTAAAGGGGTTGTAAAGGATTTTTTTTTTCATAATAAGCATCCTTTACCTGCAGACATTCCTCTTTTCACTTCCTCATTGTTCGTTTTTGCTCAAAAGTTGCTCTATTTCTTCTCTGTTCTGTTCACTTCCTGCTTGTCTGAGTGTTACTCACCACCGTGAAGGGAGGCTTTACTGCGGTGGTCAGTGACGTGCTCGCCCCCTCCTGGGAACTACATCTGTGCGACAGGATGCTCTCTACGTGTTAGAGATTTCAAGGAGGTGTGAATTACTGGGCGTGCCGCAATGCATACTGGGAAATGTAGTTCTTACATGAACGAGCACCGCAAATCAGGAAGTGAATGAGAGAACAGAAACTAGAACGCCTGAGGTGATATAGATGAAGGAATTTAATAGGTATTTACTCATTTTTTAACAGAATCATTACACTATTCTGTCTGTCTACCTTGCAGACATTCATTTTAGGCAACATTTTTTTTTCCTTTACAACTCCTTTAACCTGGCCCAGGCTTGAAAATGTGTTTTTTCTTTTTTCATATGTGGCCGAGACCTTTAAGGAGGAAGTCGCCTAATATCTTAATTTCAGCCTATGTGTGCAGGCATTATCCTGCATAAGCTCTCATTGACTCTCTTTTTTCAGTAAAGGAGTCAATGCACTCTGGTAAGCAGATTACTTATCCAGTCACTTTGGGTGTTTATTCAAGTTTGGTGAAGGATCACTCCTCTATCAGTATATGGCCCCTTTCACATGTGCGGACCGTTCGTCCGCTTTTTAGAAGTCCGTTTATGGACTTGTAATGCTCCCTATGGATCCGTCTGGATCCGTTTTTTCGGACGGAAGAAAACCCTATTTTTCTTCCGTTCGGCGGATCGGATGAATACGGACGGACGGTCCGTATTCATCCGATTCCCCATAGGGGAGAGCGGAGGAAAGCCAGGGCGGTCCCTGCATACTGTGCGGGGACCGACCTGTCCGCCGACAGCTCAGCGGGGATTACGGATGATCCTCGCTGAGCCGACGGACACACACGGAGTGGACACAAAAACGGTCCGCTCCGTGTGAAAGGGGCCTATCACAGCAAGCATGGAATGGACGTTTGGTGTTTTATGGACTTTGATTTATTATCATAATATTTTTTGTGTGCTTAAGATTGGGACTGAATATTATTTGCACTAATTGATATTTCACAATATTTTTTAATCATATGTTGTTTGATAATGTTTTGTGCACATTTGTTTATTTGGTAAGGATTAGTGACTTCAGGAGTGTAGTCCTATGATTTTCATTGTTATTTTTATTAATTATTAGCGCCCCCTATCTTTTACCCATATCACTAGGATCATTCATCTTGCCGTTTCTTGTCTTGGGGAAGTGTTCACAGCCAACACAAGCTGCAGCTATTAATCAGCCATCTCCTTCAAAGCTGTTGTTTGATCCAAGAGTATTTATAACAAGAGTTATAGAGAATTTAGAAACATAGGACAAAGTACTGCATCATTCAGTCTGCATGTACTTTGTTCTCTAGGGGACAGAACTGTGAAATACAAATTGTTATGATAGATTTTCTTTAAGGGAATATGACATAAAGAAATCTTTGATGGATGCAAATATTACTCAACTTGTGTGCTACTAGCACTAGTTTAGAGCAGCGATTACTAGGATCCAGATTACAGCCTCAAACAGCAGAATAGCTGCATCCATTCTGCAAGGCATTTTGTGAACTGTCCCTAGAACATGTATTAACTTCCTAGTAAAACCTCCAAATTGTTATAAATGTTCATTGATGTGATGTGTACTCCAATGATAGACCAGAAAATTGCTTTGAAATTGTGGGTCACAACATACCTTGTTCAGTTTTCCCCACTTTGTACCTGTACTACTAGGCTACGAACACAGATTTCTTCCTATGAACTGCAGGTCAGGGATCAGAGTTTATTTGTCCCTCATCCCAAGCTGCATGAGGTCATCATACTATTATTAATTTAAACTAAATGTTTTCAAATATCTGTGTAGCACTACTGCATACAGCACACATGAAAAGAGATCCAGATATAATTATCAACATTTAAAAAAAATATATAAGTATGCTAGATTATAATCAATGTCATCTCCAAAGAAATATTTTTTTTTATAAATTAAATATATTACAATTGTAACAGAATTATATAAGCATGTTCCCACACCCCTTTAAAAGCCAATTAGAGAACATCATTTTGAAGAAAAAGACGTGGTGACTCCATATTTCCGCCCTATGATTTTCAATAACCTCTCCCCTGAACATTGATTAAATTCACTAGGTTCACACTGTTGCTTCTTGATGAGAATTTGAAATAAAGCACAGGATCTGCAGGAACAGAAGTATAAAATTACATTGCCTTATTATCTGATAATAACCGATGCCAGGGAGGACAAAGCACAACAGACAATTATGCTTCTGATTCTAATCTTTAAAATAAATAGTAGAGGTCGACATATATTCCTGAAAGATACAAACATGAAAAACGGAACAAGCGATATTGCAATAATAAACTTTTTGGATTTATTTAGTTATCCTTTCTATGTTTTAATAGGGTGGTCAAATACTGTGCTAAAGCAGCTAAAAAGAAAGTGCCTACAGGACCCTTAAAACATTCCATGTATTTCATTACTGGCTTCATACAATTTTTATATTTCAGACACTAGATTTGCTTTGTTCTTCTCACAACTTTGTGACTATATTAGGTTTTCAAGCCAAGGAGTCACAAAAGGGCTTGCAACAGCACACATATTAAAAGCTCTGTAGACTTTCAGTTATGGGGGATATGAACGCATGTGGTTGAGCTTTTTTTTTTAGTGAGCACAACCACTCCCCACCCCCAAAGGCAGGGGGTGGGGTGTTCCCATGCCATTGTCATTGTGCTTTGCGTCATGCCTGTTGCAAAAAATATCACCTTATGTTCAGATAGCAGTTCCACAACCACAACAGATCTACCTTCATGCGACATTGATATGCGCATTGGTGCAGAATTTACAGGGTTAAAACAAGTACTAAGCAGGCATCGCCATACAATAAACACTTCTTGTGACAAACTATGAGCACAGAGATTGAGAGCACATAGAGGCAGATCACAAGAAACCCAACTGGCTAATGTTTATTGGGAGACTTGGTGCACAGGAAGGGTGGCATTGGTATACGCCACAAATAAGCAGCTCACAGAGTAGTAAAGAACACAACATATTATTTACCATTCACAGAGTAGCAATGGACACAGCATGGATAAACAGTTCATGGAGTAGCAATGGGCACAGCATGGATAAACAGTTCATGGAGTAGCACTGGGCACAGCATGGATAAACAGATATCGGTTTAGCAATGGGCTAATTACCGATAAACCGTTCTCTGAGTAGCTATGGGCACAGCACAGAAAAAACAGGTCATGGGTAGCTATAAAGGTAAGAAAGGGTTGATGATCCTCAGAGAAGTAGCAAGGGGTAACAGTCGATGGAGTGGGAATATGGCACAGCAAAAGGGGAACAGTTTACAGGGCAACAATACAGCACAGCCATGGGGAATGCTCCTCAGAACCATAACAACAGGGGAGATAAGGGGCAGAAGGGTTCGAAGACTCAGGCTGTGGAAGTCTGACTGTCCTAGGTAGTGTATGTGGTGGTATTGGCATCAGGGGATCCAGGTGGGGCACTGGAAACACAACAGATTGAGCAGGCAGGGCAACCTTTGGAGGGTTCTAGGCAGAGAGGGCATGCAGGGCAGGGCAATCCTTGGAGGGTTCTGGGCGAACAGCAAAAAGGTTAGCCAGGGCAATTCTTGGAGGGTTCTGGGCACACAGAGAGGGAAGGCAGTGATAATCCTTGAGGGGTTCTGGGCAATTTTAGAAGGCTCTGGGCACAGGCAAAGAGGACATGCAGGGCAATCCTTGGAGGGTTCTAGGTGCACAGCAGAGAGGGCAGGCTAGGCAATTCTTGGAGATCTCTGGGCATACAGCAGAGAGGGCAGGCAGAGCAATCCATGGAGGATGCAGCAGAAAAAGGATCTACAAAGTGGGAAAAGGGAGAGTTCCAGAGTCTTTAAAGCGGGTTAGACAATATGGAACTATATGTCAAGCAGTCCCAGGGTCCAGAAAATAGAACACCATCCATACTGAACTATCAGACTCTGCAGTTCTAAGCATCTTCTAGTCTCCTTCCTTTGGAACATACAGACATACTTTAAGTTCCCATGTGTCCATCACCGGGTGAAAACTTACTTTCTGCCACCATAGGGATATTACAGTACATTGTACCTTTAATTCAGCCATAACCTAAGCATCCATTGCCTTTGTCCAGGTACAGGGCATAATGTTGTCTGCACATGTGGATGAAATCAACCTCATATCCTATCCCCTGCGGGGCACACAAACTCATAGATAATTTAAGCAGACAAGCTGACTGCTTAAATCACTGTTGATTTCAACAAAACAATAATGTTTTTGCCCTCCGCGACAACAATTGTCTGATGGAGTGTACAAACAGTCGGATTTTAGGCCAACAGTCTGTCAACACACAATTCTCGTTGGAAAAACAGATTGTGTGTACGAGGTTTTAGAGGTCTAGTATCTGTGGTCAAAATGTAACATCTTATATTTGTACTCAGAGTCTCAGGTAATCGTGCTAGGGAAAGGACTGAGGGGAAACAGGGAAAACGACCTGCGGAGGGAAATTGACCTGAGGTATGCCGGGGTCACGTGGTCAGTATGCCTAAAAGGGGGCATACCCAAGTAGAAGTGAAAGAAGAAATGCAATAAAAAGGGGATGGGTGGGTGGGCCACCAGAAAACCGACGCCCAGAAGGAGGAAGGAGGGTGGGTTTAAATACCTCCCGACTCCTCCTACAAATACAGGCTTGACCTGCAGTCAGCCTTTAACACTTGTACTCAGAGTCTCAGGTAATCGTGCTAGGGAAAGGACTGAGGGGAAACAGGGAAAACGACCTGCGGAGGGAAATTGACCTGAGGTATGCCGGGGTCACGTGGTCAGTATGCCTAAAAGGGGCCAAAAATAACACAGTAGGATGAGCTAGGGAAGGGATTGAAATGAAAGTAACTGAATGTACCACAAGCCCCTAATGCAAGAATGCCTGTGACTGACATGTGAACTGGGATATGTCTGGAAAAGAAAGCTACCTACCGCCCACCTAATTCTTCAACAACAAGAAAACAAACCCCCTACAAATAGCAGCAGAAACTGCACCTGTACTGAAACCATGGCCCGGAGTGAATGATGAAGTGCTACCCTAGATAGGAAGCAGGTAATGAGTAAGTGTCATGCCCTGTGCTAGCAGGGAAGGGGGTACTAGGGAAAAGGAAAAGTGGCCTATCCCTGAGTATGTCCGCAACGGTCTAGCGCCCAGAATGTCCTGGACCCAGCTAAACCCGTTTGAAGCTGCAAGTGGCAAAAGAAAGCAAACGCAAGTAGGTACTGGCATGTTTGTGAGAAAAGAACCCAGGATACCGAGATAGGAACGCCTGGAAGATATCCCAGGCCGAGTCACGAGTTTCCGGGCTGTATGAAAAAGGACTTGAAGATCAAGCTTCGTCTATGACAAAATCGGAATATACAAGGAGGGTGCACAACCATGTGAAGAAACCCGTAACTGGAGAAGGATGGATGACGGCCCGTGACATGAACTCTGCAAAGAAGCAAGACATCGTTAAACAAAACCAACAAGCCCCAACTTACCTTAGGAAAAGGAAAACCCCTACCTCCCCTTACCCCTACCTACGTAAGTGTCCGTGATTGACACATGCAGTGATGTAGAGCAGGACAGAGAGCGTGTCAGTCTAGGGAACTGACGAGGCTGAGCAACCTGAGGCAAAGCAGGCCAACGGAAAACGTAACACTCAAGCCTAACAACCTGAAGACATGTCGGGAAGGTGATGTAAGTGACGAGATTACGTGACGTATGAAAAATGTAATGAAAGCCGTGAGAAGCGGATGAGGGGACTTGCCACCGCACAAGCCAATTAAAACGAACATCTCAATCCGACAGAACCTGTGAACGCGACAGGTAACCAGCAGTGGAGAGTGGACATGAACTAACGTGCGGATATGAACGTGACATGTATGCACAGCCTGTGCAAATGAAACGTGGGTAAGTGTAGGACTGGTGCAGCTGGACTGAGAATGTGACAACCCCATGAATGCAAAGGCCGAGCAACCTGAGGCGTAGCAGGCAAATTAAAACATACACTCAGGCCTGATGAACCTGAAGACGTGTCAGGTTAACGTGTGAGAAATTAATTCCAAGATGCATGAAACGTATGAGAACGGATGAGGAGACTTGCCACTGCACAAGCCAATTAGAAACGAAACATCTCAATCCGACAGTACCCGTAGACGTGACAGGTAACCAGCAGTGGAGAGTGGCAATGAACTAACATGTATGCCCAGACTATGAAGATGAAATGTGGGTAAGTGTAGAACTAGCGCAGCTGGACCGAGAATGTGACAACCCCATGAATGCAAAGGCCGAGCGACCTGCGGCGTAGCAGGCAAATTAAAAACGTACACTCAGGCCCGATGAACCTGAAGACGTGTCAGGTTAACGTGTGAGAAATGCAAAGCCGAGATGCATGAAAACGTATGAGAAACGGATGAGGAGACTTGCCACTGTACAAGCCAATTAGAAACGAAACATCTCAATCCGACCGTACCTGTAGACGTGACAGGTAACCAGCAGTGGAGAGCGGCCATAACCTAACATGCATGCCCAGATTATGAAAATGAAATGTAGGTAAGTGTAGGACTAGTGCAGCTGGACTGAGAAAGTGACAAACCCGTGACTTACCAAGGCCGAGCAACCTGAGGCGTAGCAGGCAAATTAAAAACGTACACTCAGGCCTGATGAACCTGAAGATGTGTCAGGTCATTGTGAGAGATGAAATGTCAAGATGTATGAAACGTAGACGTGATGGGTGACCCCCCCCCCCCCGGCGGGGAACGCCATGAATCAAAATGAACATACCAACCAGAAAACTTCCCAACTGAACCCTGCATGAGAAACGTAAATTGCATGAAACGCACACACCTAAAAACATAAACAGCATGGGAAACAAAAACATGGGAAACGTAAATGCCTGAGAACATAAAAAATACCCTGAGAAACGGAATCGTAAGCATCACGACTGAAACCTGCATGAGTAACGTAAACACATGAGAACATGAATGGCGTGAGAAACGTAACGTAAAAAAGGAAAGTACAAACGTAAAATTGCATGAGAAACGGAAAACATAAAATGGCATGGGAAACAAAACATGAGAAACGTAACATCTGAGAACATGACACATGAGAAACGTAATTGTAAGAAAAGTAAAACGCAGGAGAACGTGAGACACGTAATGCATCACCACAGAAACCTGAACGAGGAACGTAGACACGTGCGAACATGAATAGCGTGAGAAACGCAGCGTAAAATGGAAAGTAGACACGTGAAATAGCATGAGAAATGGAAGAACATGAGAACAAAAAAAAAAAAAAACAAGAGAAAAGTGTACACTCGACAACCGTGATTGCATGAGAACATGAATCGCAACCATGCAAGAACATGACTAGCATGTGCCACGTAAAAACCTGAGAACGTGAAAACCATGAGAAATAAAATTGCATGAGACACGTAGATGCGTGAGAAAAACATGCGAAACGTAACCGCATGCGAAGACCTAATCGCATGACAATCAACCATGAGAAACATAATCGCATGAGCGACTACAATGCGACAACGCATGAGCAACTACCAAGAGAAACGTAAACACATGCGAACGTAAACACATGAGAACGTAATTGCATCAGCAATGTAATCACATCAGCAACTACAACAAGAACGTGAATCGCATGAGCAACTACCACGAGAAACGTGAATCGCATGAGCAACTACCACGAGAAACGTGAATCGCATGAGCAACTACCACGAGAAACGTGAATCGCATGAGCAACTACCACGAGAAACGTGAATCGCATGAGCAACCACCACGAGAAACGTGAATCGCATGAGCAACCACCACGAGAAACGTGAATCGCATGAGCAACCACCACGAGAAACGTGAATCGCATGAGCAACCGCCACGAGAAACGTAAATCGCATGAGCAACTACCACAAGAAACGTAAATCGCATGAGCAACTACCACGTGAATCGCATGGAACGTAAATCGCATGCGCAACACAAGCATGCGCAACGCAAACGCAACGCAATCGCATGTGCAACTACCACGCAAAACGCCATCGCATGAGACCACCATGTGAAAGGTGATCGCATGAGAACATAATCGCATAAGCAACTAACGTGAGAAACGTAAACGCCTGAGTAACTACCACACAAACGCAATCGCACGAGAAATGTATCCACACAAGAAACATAATGCACAAGTACTACCATGAAAAACGTCAACGCATAAGAACCTACCATGTGAAAGCGTAATTGCATGAGAAATGAACCGCATGAGAAAATACCATGAGAAATGTAAACGCATGAGAACTACCATCAGACATAATCGCATCAGAGACATAATCGCATCAGAGACATAATATGCAAGGGAAACGAAACGCATGGGAAAAAGATACTAAATGAAAAAAGTAGTCGCATGCGACCCTGAACCGTGAGAACCGTGACATGTGGACGCACAAGAAACATGAAAACAAAAAGCAACCAGAAACCTGAGACAGGGGGAGATGCATGACAGTAGTGAAAAACAGAGCTGGACATGGAGTATACACATGAAAGGAGCTGAACTTGTGTTGTAAGGAGTATACATACCGTGTGGATAGAATGCTGCATATGGCCAGGCTGATAGCCACAGATCCTTCCCCCTGACACCATGTGGAGTGAACCTTGCTCTGCCCGCCCCCCCCCTAACTCACTCCTGAGAACGAGCAGACCTCGTACAGCCCCTCCCCCCGACTGGGGAACCCCCAAACCACTCAGCCAAGCCCCCCCCACCTACCAAGAGCGAACACACGCTCCCCCTGCAACCACTCCAACATAGAAAGAGGAGCGGGTCCCCGATCAGTAAGGAGGGAGGAAGCAACTCCCGCTCTGCTGCAGCCATCAGCCGCCGCAGCGTGCGACTCCTGGAGCACCAGTCGGCACTCTGACGTCACACAGGGAAGTAGCGTGGAGAGCTCCCCCGCCCGTAGATCCCCCATGCAGCCCAGATGGAGGTGGCCGCCGCTCCGGAAACCTGTTGGAATAAAAGTTAGACATGGGGGCCACACGTGGAGCCTCACGTCCTGCTGACAGAGCCGAAACCGGAAGTGACATCAGATGGGTCGTCCCACCAGAAAACCGACGCCCAGAAGGAGGAAGGAGGGTGGGTTTAAATACCTCCCGACTCCTCCTACAAATACAGGCTTGACCTGCAGTCAGCCTTTAACACTAATTTGCACATTGTATTTCTATTTATTATTATTACAGTATTATTATTCTATAACCTACTCCTATTAATCTGAACAGTCTTGAAGTTTGTAAACTTGTTTTGTAAAGATCCCCACACATTTACTTTTTTCTGTGACATATTTTGTGTCCTGTAAGTAGCCACTGCTGTGTCACATAATTCACAGAGGTTGCCTACAGATGTGCTGAGAAGAGGAGGCGTTTCAGGAGATGAAGTCAGTACAGGAAGCATACATCAATGTACCATGGGGTATGTAGTCTTTAGCAATTAAAAGTAAACAGCAGAAGATAAGCTGCGGAAAGTTGTGGAAAGAGATGCCCAACAGACAGGCAGCACTCACAACATGAACAGAACATTTTCAAGTAAGCTTATGGTGGATTGTCAATAATACCTAATATTTGTATTGTTTTATAATGCTCATGTTTTAACTTTTGGTTAGGTAGTAGAAATCATTCAGGTGGCTGAAAATCCACCTGAACTCTTCCACATGCAAGTAAAAGTGCTACACTCTCCTACCTGAACCCAAACCCCCAACCGTGTATCCCAGACTTACCTGTCTCTTCTGGTTCTGGTTGCCTGAGACCTCCATGGCAGGCGTCAGGGAGGAGTGCCTTGACAGACCAGCAAACATCTGTTTACTGATCTCTGCGAAGTATGAATCTGGAAGTACTCTGCTCCGAGCACGTCCAGGTCCAAAGCTTTCAAATCCTGGCTAGAATTTAAGAAGCTGACCAGAAAAGTATGTGCCACTCACGTACACACGGATGCAAATGCCCAACTCAAGTGTACACAATGATTATTATGCCTCACATATTAGGTGTCACCATGCCATCGTTTACTGTTCATTCTAAATTGATGCACTTGTAAAAATGTTTAAATCATCGTTTTCACCATTTCAGGGATGTAAACAATTTTGAGGCTTCACATATATGGTTTCTCTTTACTCAGCACAATCTCAACTTTTAAATTGTACCCAAAAATTGTATTATATTGTGTTTTTGGACATTTTGAGAGTTTTACTGACTAAAAATACAGCTTTGATAAACAGTAGTGCAATTATCACTTGACATAAAAACCAGAACTGCCACTATTTTATTCTACAGGCTCCCTGTTTCAGAAAAATATAATGCTCTGGGGTTTTAAGTAATTTTCAGGCCTAAAATGTGAATTTCAATGTGTGCTAAAAAGAATGGCTTTGGCAGCTAAAAGGCTAAATTAGCCATCTACAAAAGGCCACGATACAAAGCTGCACAAGTACTTTTCTGAAAATGTCATTCCCATGTTAGTTCAATACCTTATTTATTATACTTATTATTATTACTTACCTAACTAGTTTTAGGCTGGGTTCACACCATTGGGAATTGGATGTGGTACCGTGCATCCGATTCGCAATAGCAGAAGATTTTGACCGGCTCTCTTTGGAGCTGGTTTACATATCTCCGCTGTAGCTCTGGTGCTAATTTTCAAAGGAGCCCTGTGCGTCTTTTGGTCTGTTTCAGGAAACAAAAACGGTGAACCAGGATGCACAGGACCTCCTGCTGGGAGCCACATCCGTATTAAGTGTGAACCCAGCCTCAATGCCTAAATCCAACTTTGCGATCACGTTAAATAGTTTACTTTTTCCTTTCCTAATACATGTGGCCATTGTCAGCACTTTATAAACTGTATATAGCAAGCTGTGTTTTGACAGTTTTCTGGCGACTTCCTATCTGCTGCTGGAACAAAAAACGGAAAATTGTATCATACTTACCAGTAATTTTCCTTTCCTGGTGCCTATCCATGGCAGCATACCTGTGACAAGCTCCGCCTTGGCTCCTCCCTCAGGACTAGTGAATATTATAAAAGAGTTGGCTAGCACTGCCCCCACATTCTCCGTAATATAGAATACCGAGGGTGGGATTGTATGCTGCCATGGATAGGCACCAGGAAAGGAAAATTACTGGTAAGTATGATACAATTTTCCGTTTTCCTGGTGCCTCCATGGCAGCATACCTGTGACAAATAACTAGCTGAGACGGGTGGGATGATGCTTAAAGGTTTATTTCAAAGGAATTATTACTATTGACCATTAGAGGAGGCAACCGCTGACTTGATTGCCCGTCTGCCGAACTCTACCGATGAGAGAGCTCCTGGGTCTACCCGGTAGTGCTTCATAAATGTATGTTGGGACGACCAGGTCGCTGCCCTACAAATGGTCTTGATTGAAACATTTGCCCTTGCCGCCCAAGAGGCAGATACCGCCCTCGTGGAGTGCGCCTTGACCATCAAAGGGGGGTCCAGACCCCTAGCCCTGTACACCTTGTGGATAAGCTTCACGATCCATGAGGCAATTGTCCTTGATGATGCCTCCTTGCCTTTGTTCTTTCCCCAGGGGATTATGAGCAACCTAGTAGAGCCTCTGAAGGATGCTGTGGCCTGAAGATAACATCTCAGAGTGGAGGCAATGTCCAGTTCGTGAAGAGAGCCGGAGTCCTGTTCCAGAAACGTTGGGAGTGCCCAGGGTTCCGACATGGTCAAGGATGATGCGACCTTGGGGATAAATCCCCGTACTGTTCTGAGTTCTACTCTGTCAGGGTAGAATATGATATGATTATCATCTGCCCCAAGAGCTTGGAGCTCCGAAACCCGTCTGCCGGAGGTTATGGCTATCAGGAAGGTACAGTGCCTGCCGCCGAGAATGTGTTTTCAGCACGCCAGCATCGCGCTGAATCTCGGCGACAGGCTGCCGACATCTCGCACTCGCTGGAATAGTAAAAGTACATTCCAGGGAGCGCGTCATAGAAGCGACGGGGATCCGACGCGGATTCCCGCCAATTCTACACGTGGGCGGAGTTTGTTATGAATCCTGAAGGAGAAATCCCCGCCGGATTTTTTAAAGAAAAATCCGGCATGGGTTCCCCCCTCAGGAGCATAACGGGCCCTTAGGTCTGTTATGGGTTGTAAGGAGACCCCCCTACGCCGAAAAAAACGGCGTGGGGGTCCCCCCACAATCCATACCAGACCCGTATCCAAAGCACGCCGGCCGGCCGGTCAGGAAGGGAGTGGGGGCGAGCGAGCGCCCCCCCCCTCCTGAGCCGTACCGGGCAGCATGCCCTCAACATGGGGGGGTCAGGTGCTCTGGGGTAGGGGGCGCACTGCGGCCCCCCACCCCAGAGCACCCTGTCCCCATGTTGATGAGGACAGGGCCCCTTCCCGACAACCCTGGCCGTTGGTTGTCGGGGTATGCGGGCGGGAGGCTTATCGGAATCTGGAAGCCCCCTTTAATAAGGGGGCCCCCAGATACCGGCCCCCCACCCTAAGTGAATGAGTATGGGGTACATTGTACCCCTACCCATTCACCTGCAAAACAAAAGTTTAAACACATATAAACCACACAGTGTATTGAAATATTTTATTAGTTGGCCGCCGGGGGGGGGGTGTGTATGATCGCTTTTATAAAAGCGCCCCCCTCCGGCGGGCTTCTGTGGGGGGGTGGGTGCCGCCGTCTGGTTCTTTTCCGCCGCCGGGGGGGGCGCTTTGATAAAAGCGCCCACCACCCGGCGGGCTTCTTTCGACGTCTTCGGCGGCGGGGGGGGTCTTCTCCCACTCTCCGGGGTCTTCTCCCGCTCTCCGGGGGTCTTCTCCCACTCTCCGGGGGTCTTCTCCGCTCTCCGGGGGTCTTCTTCTTCTTCAGGACTCGCCGCCGCTATCTTCGTGTGTTAGCTCAATTACTAGCGGCGGCGGTCCCCTCTTCTGCGACGTCGGCGTCTTCTTCTTCTTCTTCTTCTTCTGCTGCTGTCCAGATGTTGACGCGACGCTTCCTCCCGCTGTTATGCCCGGCGCGCGGCTCGCAGCGAAATATATAGGCCTGTCTTGTGACGTCGCAGTCCCATCATGCTCCGGTAGGTACCACGTGCTACCTACCGGAGCATGATGGGACTGCGACGTCACAAGACAGGCCTATATATTTCGCTGCGAGCCGCGCGCCGGGCATAACAGCGGGAGGAAGCGTCGCGTCAACATCTGGACAGCAGCAGAAGAAGAAGAAGAAGAAGAAGAAGACGCCGACGTCGCAGAAGAGGGGACCGCCGCCGCTAGTAATTGAGCTAACACACGAAGATAGCGGCGGCGAGTCCTGAAGAAGAAGAAGACCCCCGGAGAGCGGAGAAGACCCCCGGAGAGTGGGAGAAGACCCCCCCCGCCGCCGAAGACGTCGAAAGAAGCCCGCCGGGTGGTGGGCGCTTTTATCAAAGCGCCCCCCCCGGCGGCGGAAAAGAACCAGACGGCGGCACCCACCCCCCCACAGAAGCCCGCCGGAGGGGGGCGCTTTTATAAAAGCGATCATACACACCCCCCCCCCGGCGGCCAACTAATAAAATATTTCAATACACTGTGTGGTTTATTTGTGTTTAAACTTTTGTTTTGCAGGTGAATGGGTAGGGGTACAATGTACCCCATACTCATTCACTTAGGGTGGGGGGCCGGTATCTGGGGGCCCCCTTATTAAAGGGGGCTTCCAGATTCCGATAAGCCTCCCGCCCGCATACCCCGACAACCAACGGCCAGGGTTGTCGGGAAGGGGCCCTGTCCTCATCAACATGGGGACAGGGTGCTCTGGGGTGGGGGGCCGCAGTGCGCCCCCTACCCCAGAGCACCTGACCCCCCCATGTTGAGGGCATGCTGCCCGGTACGGCTCAGGAGGGGGGGGGCGCTCGCTCGCCCCCACTCCCTTCCTGACCGGCCGGCCGGTGTGCTTTGGATACGGGTCTGGTATGGATTGTGGGGGGACCCCCACGCCGTTTTTTTCGGCGTAGGGGGGTCTCCTTACAACCCATAACAGACCTAAGGGCCCGTTATGCTCCTGAGGGGGGAACCCATGCCGGATTTTTCTTTAAAAAATCCGGCGGGGATTTCTCTTTCAGGATTCATAACAAACTCCGCCCACGTGTAGAATTGGCGGGAATCCGCGTCGGATCCCCGTCGCTTCTATGACGTCTTTGTCTCCATCGCGGCAAGCCAGCTCGGCGCTGGCTCCCGCGATGGGGCTCGTAGGTGGTCAATCTCGCCGAGAAAGGGAGCGAGATTGACACAATATCCCAGTCACCTACTGTAAGCTTCAAGGTTAGATTCCACAGTGATGCCGAGTCCAAGGGGGCGAACGGTGGGCTGGCTAACGACTCCAGGATGATAGCAAGGTCCCAGGTGGGAAAGGACTGCTTAGTTGGTGGTCGGATTTTTCTGACGGCTTTGAGAAATTGGATTATTAACGGATCCTCTGCCCACCTTTTACTGGTTGCTGTTGAAATTGCTGCTATCTGTACTTTTAACGTACTTAGAGCAAGGCCCATGTTCAGGCCTGCCTGCAAAAACTCAAGAATTTGAGAGGATGATGGGGAATCCGGATTACTGCTTCTGCCCATCATGAAGGCCCTGAACCTGTTCCACACCCTGTCGTATATACTGTTTGTTGAAGGCTTTCTGGCCCTGAGGAGGGTTGCGATAACCTCGTTGGAACATCCTAGGGATTCAAACCTTTGCCTTTCAGCTGCCAGATGTGAAGGTTCAGCCTGCCTGGATCTGGATGGGTGTGATGCCCCTGAGACAGGAGGAAGGGTATCAACGGGACCTTGACCAGAGGCCGAGTACTCAGGTACATTGCCGTAGGAAACCAAGGACGTCTCGGCCAGTATGGTAGGACCGCTATTACTGTTGTGGACTCCGCCATTATCCTCGCCAGGAGCTTCGGAATGAGAGGCCGTGGAGGGAAATCATAGGCCAGATTGCATGCCCAGGGGGCTAAGAGAGCGTCCACTGCTTCCGATTGGGGATGTGGGAGCCTCGAGATGAATCTTGGTAGCTTGGCATTGCCTGCTGTCGCAAATAGGTCCAGCTCGGGGGGCCCCCACTGGTTCACTATCCAGTTGAAGATTCTTGGGTGCAGAGACCATTCGTTGGCATCTATGAACCTGCGAGACAGGAGGTCGGCTCTTGAGTTCAGACGTCCGGGTAGGTAGACTGCCCTCAGGTCTTTCAGATTTCTCTCCGCCCAGAGGATTATGGGTTCCACCTCCCTCAGCAGGGACCTGCTGTGCGTGCCTCCCTGCCGGTGTATATAGGATACAGCGGCTCTGTTGTCCATCCGTAGAAGAACTGGTCTCCCCGTGACCTCGAATTCCAGGGCTAGCAATGCACGATAGGCTGCCCGGATTTCCAGAATATTTGATACCAGGCCAGTCGCCTGAAAGGACCATCTCCCCTGCACTGAGATCTGGTTGCAGTGTGCTCCCCAGCCTGCCAAACTGGCATCGGTGGTAACTATGATCCAGTTGATATGCCCTAACGGGCGTGACTTCATCAGCGTGTGTTTCTTCATCCACCAATGCAGACTTCTGAGCATCAGGGTCGTCAGGAGTATGGGCTGAGAAAGATATCATTTGTTCCACTGCCTTAGGAATTCCAGTTGAAAATGTCTCAGATGCCAATGGGCCCAAGGGACCATAGGGATGCATGACGACATCCGACCTATCAGGCTCAGACAGTTCGAGGCGGTCAGATGGGATCTCACACTCACATTCTTCATCTGCTGAATAATAGATGCCACCTTCTGAGGTGGGAGGGACACTGTTCCACTCTCTGTGTTGAACAGAGCCCCCAGATAAACCATTTCCTGGGTTGGGGAAAGGTGACTCTTCTCCCGGTTTATCTTCCATCCAAACTCTGTTAGTGTTGTCAGAAGAATTTCCCTGTGTTCCACTAATTGGGCTGGATCCGTCGCCAGGAGAAGGAGATCGTCCAAATAATGGTAAACTCGAAGCCCTTGCTCCCTTAGAGGGGCTACGATGGCAATTAAGGTCTTTGTGAAGACTCTTGGAGAGGTGCATAGGCCAAACGGGAGACTCCGGAATTGTAGGTGTACCTGGCCTACTGCAAACCTCAGATACTTCTGAAAGGAAGGGAGTATGGGTATATGCAGGTAAGCATCCCGTAAATCTATTGATATCATCCAATCCCCCGGATGGATTACACGGACGATGGTTTGTAGTGATTCCATCTTGAATCGCTCTAGAAGAATGTAGCGATTTAGCCTCTTTAGGTCTATGACGGGTCTCCAACCTCCGTTTCTTTTGGGGACTAAAAACAGGGTGGAATAAAAACCTGTAAATCTTTCTGATGGAGGTACTGGAATTACTGCCTGCTCTTCCTACAAGGAGAGAAGGAACTGCTGAAGTGCTTCCGCTTTTTGAGGGGACCTTGACACCCTCGTTGGAGAAAAGAACTCTTTGGGGGGTTTGTCTAGAAATGTCCAAAAGTGCCCATACTTGACCGTGGAAACTACCCAAGGATCCCTGCACTTTTCCTCCCATATTTTCGAGAAACGTTGGAGTCTGGCCCCCACAGGAATCGCTTGGAGCGGTTTGGCGTCAAAAGGACTTAGTGGGATCTTGTGGAGTAGGCATGGTTCCCTGTCTACGGTTCTTGAGGAGGGTGGACTGCGTGCCTTTCCAATTCTGTCTGAAGCCTTTTCCCTGCCTGGACTGTCTGTAGTCCTTGCCTTTAGAATACTGGAATCTTGGTGCGAATGCCTTGGAGCGCCTGGGTCGCCTGTCCTGGGGCAACAGGCCCGACTTTCCACCAGTGACGCGAGAGATGGCTTCATTTAATTTCTCCCCAAATAGGGCTTTTCCATCAAATGGTATTTTGCACCAATTTTGTTTCGATGCAATATCTGCTGACCATGGTTTCAGCCACAAGGCCCGTTTGGCCATTACTGTGTGGAGCATTGCTCTTGCGGAGCATCGGATTGAATCAATAGCAGCTTCCCCAATAAAGTCTGCTGAGATTTTAAGCTCGTCTAAGGCCTTTATAATGTCCTCCTTAGGGATATCCTGTTGGATCGCCGACTCTATATTATCCGTCCAGGCCCGTAGCGCGTTGGACACTGATGTCAGGGCTATCGCAGGCTTACAAGCATTGCCCGCCATCTGGTAAGCTTTCTTGAGGTCCATATCCATTCTTCTGTCGAGAGGATCTTTAAATGAAGTCGAGTCCTCCATGGGCAGCGTAACGTTTTTTGCTAATCTTACCACCGCTGCGTCCACCACTGGAGGGGCTTCAAGCATTGCCGAGTCGGCTTCCGAAAGAGGGTATAGCTTTGCCATGCGATTAAGGGAAAACCTTTTTTCAGTCTTTTTCCACTCCTCCTCAATCACGCCTTTAATCTCGTCCATGAGAGGGAAAACGGAAATTTGGCGCTTAAGAAAGGGGAAGTACGCCTTAGACTTCTTGACCTCTGTCTCAGCCTCCTCCCAGCCAATCGCCTGTTTTACTGCCTGTACATAGGGCTGGACCATGGCGAAGACAAAGCCAGAGGCATCCAAGTCATCAGAGGAGTCCCCTGAGGCGTTATTCTCCTCCTGATGCTTAGAGGATGAAGCAGGTGTCATATGAGGTATTCCACCCGTGGAAGGGCCGGGAATGGCCTCCTCAGCCGGATGCCCCTGAGGAGGAGCTACCGGTTGCTGTGTTGGCATTGTGGCCACCAATTCTGCAAAGGAATCTTTTATTGCCTTCTTAAGCAGGTCCGCCACTTGCAGGCCCTCGGATTCCCTGTCCGCCGCATAGTCCCTCAGGCAAGCTTGACAGATCCGTTTATGTGGGAGAGGGGTGGCTCCACAGGCCTGACACCTTGGAGATCTGGGTCTCGGGGAGCGTGAGAGATGGCGTTTTTTGGCTGATGACTTCCTGCCACTCCTCTGGTCCCCTCGCCTGGAAGACCTATCTCTGCTGGGGCTTGAGTCAGAGTCTTCATGTCGCCTTGAGGTCTTCTTAGACATCTTCTGGCGTACAGGGCTGTAACACATAAAAGTACGAGCCTCAGTGCACTCTTTTTTTTTTTTTTTTTTAAAACATGCGTAAACTTACCTGGACGTAGGTCCTTACCTTAAATGTAGAGTAGGATCTTGTATGGGCGGCGAATGGCTCATATTAGGCGGACTAGCAGAGGAAGCAGCTAAGAAAAGAGCAGGAAAGGGTTAAGGGACATGTTTGAACTCGGCTAATCTGAACAAAGAACCATGTACACTGATTCGCTATTTTTTTTTATTTTTTTTAAAACCACCCTACCTTTCCGCCTAAAACAAAAAAACATATACGTCAGTCCCCACTTTTTTTTTTTTTTTTTTTTTTTTTACCTGAGAAAAAAAAAGGGGGGGAATTTCCTGCCCTGGAGCTCTCTATAACTGAATCTCCCGGGACAGCCTCAGGTATTCTACTGGGGCAGTCAGGGAGATAAAGGGGAGGACCAGGTGAAAGGGGACGCCTCCGCCATGAATATTGGAAAAAATGGCAAAAATTCGCCATTTTCCCTTCTCCAAGATGGCCGCCGCGGCTTCCGTGCGCACCGCGCATGCGCGAACCGGCGGCTCTAGGACCCGGAAGTCCCAACCGTCGGCGTCAGTGCAGAGCGCGGCGAAGGACGCCGCTAGTGCACTTAATGAGTGGGGGTGGGCGCGCGCGATCCCTAAGGGGGAGAGGAGGACAGGGGGACGGTGGAATACGGGGAAAAGACAAAAATGAACACGGAGGGGGGGGGGGGGGCGGGGGCGGACGAGGGGGACATGAAGGGGCACATATGAGAAGCAAGAGAAAACACCCAAGAAAGGGGAGAGAAGAGTGAAAAGAGGAAGAGAGAGAGAGAAAGAACAGGGAAGGAAGAGAGGGAAAAGAAGGGAAAAAAGTACTAGCTGCTGCTTCTGTTACCGTGGGAGCCAGACGCCTCTAAGATGTACTGCAGATAGAGCTCTTAGCTTAAGAGACAAACTGCCTGTCCCAAAAGACCCTACAGAAGGGACTCCCAACCTTATTAGCGCGTTTAGCTGCCCAAGAGAAGGGACCGCATCCGGGAGAGGCTTGAACCCGGATGGACGCTGCCGACTGCAGAAGGTAGGACGTTCGACCAGCATTCACTGCCTTGAGGTATAAGGAAAAAAAGGAGAATGTGGGGGCAGTGCTAGCCAACTCTTTTATAATATTCACTAGTCCTGAGGGAGGAGCCAAGGCGGAGCTTGTCACAGGTATGCTGCCATGGAGGCACCAGGAAATCTGGTTGAGTGCTGCTCAGCTATTCACAGGAAGCTTTATATTTTATCAATGCATGAAAGGCTTCCACTGATTGGTTGAGGTGGAGATTGTGATGTCATCTGCCTGCCTCTTCACTTTGGCCAATCAGAGTAAGTCATGTGATCACTGATAAAATACAACGCTCCCTGTGAGTGGATGAGCTGTGGTGTTAGGCTTTCATTGTAATCCAATAATTGACTCCCCTCAAACTTTCTGGCTTTTGTAATGTAGAAGGGATTCAGTGAAACACTAACTATGCTTCACTCACTCAGTAACACCCACCTTATGGTCTATAATGGATGTCATGCTGCAGTGAATGGGGGGGGGGGGCATGGCAGGAGGGGATGTGGCAGTGGTTCTGACTGCCATGGTTTTCTGCACAAAGTAGCCCCACATATTTCCCTTCTGCTTTGCATGGGCTGTCAGTAGGGGGACCTTTAATCGCTTTTCAAGGCAACATCTGAAATTCAGGTAGGAAATCTATTTCACAATGTTTTAATAACTGTTTTAAAACTATAAGAAGAGTGTTACAGAGGTGACTACAGCTCAACTTTAAATGAGAGCTATCCCATAATAGTGTGCTACCTAGACTTACTTTATTAATCAAGCTTCTGTGTTTTTGAAATCTCAGCATAGAGGAGATATTGTATTGTGCAGAACGTTTATGAGACAGATGAAGCTGAAGTGGAAAGAAAAGCCTAATTGGGACTGTGAAATCTCCTACACATCTTCATTAGGCATGAAGCAGCTTTAGATTGTGTAAGCTCCCTCGCAGTGTCATGTCACCCCAGACCTTATATTGAGCTAGCTCAGAGCATAACATAATTAGTGTGGCTCAGTGCGTTGTCCATATCACTTGCTAATATCAGCTTTAAATTGCCCAAGAGAAAAATAATATTCTGCAGGTTGAATTTTTCTTATGGTGTGAAACAATTACCTTTAAAATCCAGCTTGCAAAATTGTTGCTATGGACATATATTATGCAAGAAACTCTTTATGTTGATTGTGCAAAGTGGGATCCTTGGAGGTGTAGCACTACCCCCGGGTAAAAAACAGTGAACTGGTGATGAAAGGGAGTTTGCAAGAAGAAGGAGAACAGCAGATTCAGGCGTAGTATTTGGAACAGTCCAGCTCCCATATGTAACACTTTCTGCACCACTCCTGCCTGAGTGGGTTTAACGTACGCGGACATGCCTCTCTCACTGACCTGGCTGCCGGAGTATAACTCGAATCTTTGTAGGATAACGTCTCTGCCACAGACCCTCCTGAATGAACTTGGACTTGAGGAAAAGTCTCTGACACAGACCCTCCTTAAAATGAACGTCAGGGAGACACCTCTGCCACATGCCCTCTCACATTGCAGGAACAGAGGCAATCCTCCTTAAGTGAATTACATCTGGATCTCCTTCTTCACTTCGCCCAGGTACCAACTGACAGGTGGTTTGTCGAAATCCTATTGGACGTCAGCCTCTCATTGGCGCTCCTCAGACAGACTCCCCGCTGTACAGCTATACCACTTGGGATCCTCAAAGGTGGGAACCCAGTCGATCACTGGGTCCCCGTCGCTGCTCAAATGTTCCGGGCCAACATGGTCCCGGAACCAGGAACACGCACGCCCTGGCCAGGTAGACCATAGCACCGGGGCGCCGTGATGTGGCCACCCTAAAGTTTGGTGCCACACTGGATGTATAAGATGAACCCAGAACCAATGGTGTCTGCCCCATAAATACCCTCCCCCAGCATGCACAGTGAGGACCAACCCTCCTGATTGGCTGCTGGGGAAGAGCACCCAAACCTTGACTCCACTGCTGCCACCTACTGCACTGGGATGGGAAGAACACCCCAGTACAACAGAATGAGCCCACATCACAGCCAAGCTGAGACAGAGACCCTTATTTGAACATAACAATTTGGATCAGAGTTTAACTGCACTCTGATCTACCTCTAAATTTAAATAGCACCGGTACTCCAAAGTAACCAGGCGCTACAGAGGTTTTAAAGTGTATCTAAACCCAAGAACAAAAATGTAATAGGTTTCATATTACTGGTTCTTTGATCTGGTAACTGCAGTAGTTTTATTTTTTAGCCATTCTTTTATATTCACCAAGGGAACCTGCCAGTAACTATACCACCCTTCTCGCCCTAGGGTGACAACACACACTCACTGTGCTACATCTATTAAGGATATGTATTCTTGCCCTGGGCTGCTTGTTTCTAATTTGGACTATATAGAACACCTCCTAATATCCTAATTTCCATAGCATAGAATATGCTTTCCATAGCTGTGCGATATTTATTTCCTTGGGCAGAGACCACTGGCGGGCATCCTTGGATACAGTGTGATCACCATTCCCTTGTGGGGTGTCTTTCAGGGCGGGACTATCAGTGGAGTCCATAGTAACAGACGAGCGGCTTGGGCACAGAGCCCCATTCCAGGCGGCGAGCCGGATGTGCTTTCAGTGGCCAGGTCAGGAAGTCCTGTGTGAGTACTGATGGCGTGTGTTCCAAACATCGGACACACAGCTTAGGAACATAGAGATTGGAGATAGTATGCATTCCAATCACTGGACGTACACTTCAGAAATACAGTGAGAGGATTTGTAGTGGATGTATATAATGTTTAGTGTCACTTTAAAACCAGTTAACTTAATAATGGCTTCCAGATTAGGTGCTAATAATTAGAACCATCTTAGACAGTATGCAGATGACACTTAATATTTACATTAAACCGCAGATATCTAGGGTCTGGTTTTCACTTTGTTATTGATGTAAATGGTGTCATAATGCTGAGATCAAAAGAGCTTTCTTGGCCCTCTGGAGAAGACTGTGAAAGCCTAGAAGTCTGCAACGGATTTTTAAAAATGGACAAATTATTTCAATTAAATCTTTCTACTGTAAAAATAATAATCCACAATACATTTCCATTCAGGAATGGTTGACCCAGCAAACGACCACAATATGTAATTGTGAAATGTGGAAATAACTTTTACAACAGTTGGTGCCAATGTGCCAATGTGCATGTGCAATAGATATGTGCGTTCCCGTTCGTAACAAATGTATTTTCGTACGAATTTGTTAATATTCGTACCCGCGGAACAATGTGAACATACAAAAAACTGAAAGAACCAAAATACGAAAGCGACGGGATTACGAATGAGCCAAATAACGAACAAGCGAAAATACGAACGAACGATTCGTCAATCTTACGAAAATACGACAAAACGGAAACGGCAAGAGAACGAAAATGACATCTATAATGAATGATTTACATTCCGTATTTTAAATCCTTTTTCTGTTCGTATTTTCAGTCGTATGTTCATATTTTCATTTGTGTGTTTTCTAAATCCATTTTTTTGTCTGTTCGTAAATTTGTGTACTTGTTTTGAATGGGCAGTGAGTGTAGTTAATGAATCAGCTTCTCTCTTTTGTGCCGAGTACAGTGTAAAGCCTCGTACACACAATCGGACTTCAAATAAACTTTTCCGTGGATTTTCGTCTGAAGGGAGTTCAGTTGGCCAAACTTTTGAACTCGAAAATAGTTTTCTGATGGAGCTTACAAACGAACAGATTTTTTGAAAACGAACGGAATACGGAAAACGGTAACCAAAATTCAAAACGATCGGAATACAGAAAAATTGCGTCTTACGAAATACGAACGGGTCCGAATAGGAAAAGGTGCGTCTTACGAAATTACAAATCGGTACGAACCTACAGAACGATACGAAATGGAACAAAAGAATGTCTAATGTGCAATATCTACAATCAGGAAGTACAGTAATTGCACCAATGTCATTCCTCCCAACAGTCCCGAAAAGGGCATGACTTTCCCGCAATGACACCTTTGTGCCGCCATATAGGGGCTTTGTCCCGCTTAATGCTTTTAATTATAAGCTAAGTTCTGATGTGATGTGAACCATCTCCATTGAGAATAATGTATTTTTTCCCCTCTAGCGATTTGGAGCTTCATGCGACAAAACGCTCAGGTGTGAATGCAGCCTAAAGTGTGTTTGATGAGAATGTACAAAACAGATTATAGTGCACACATGCAAAAAATACATTTATCCTGATGAGAATGTGAGGCCATCAGTCTGAAAGAGAAGAAGTTGGACTAGAAATAAATCTTTCAGTACGATACTGATCCAAAGCACACTTTATGCAAATTTATCAAGAAATGGCTCATATGGTTGGTCCAGGAGCCGAAAATACCCAGTGCATATGGTTTGGGACTGGCCTAGTCAAAGCCCTGATTTGAATCCCATTAAAATGTTGAAGGGGGGGTTGAGAAAATCTCTAGAGGAATTTTACACAGAGATAAGACATTACACTGTCCATGTCAGAGACTGGTGAGCAGGCAAAACACTTAGGCCCCTTTCACACTGGGGCAGTTTGCAAAAGCTATTGCGCTAAAAATAGCGCCTGCAAACCGACCCTAAACAGCGGATGCTGTTTCTCCAGTGTGAAAGCTTGGGGGGGGGGGGGTGATTTCAAGCTCAAAGCTTGAAAATACATGCGTAAGCTGCAGGCTTCCCAGAATGATCGCTCTCGCATGCACGCAGAGTTACGTGGCCGCAGCTCTTTAACTATGTGATCGGCTGTATCCAATCACAGCCAGTCACATGTAAACAAGGAGATGCTGGTAATCAATAGTGTTGCTCACGAATATTCGCATTGCGAATATTCGTAATGAATATTGCATATTCGAGTATTCGCGAATAAATCGAATATCGCGGTGAATATTCGATATTGCGAATATTCGTATTTTTTCAAATTTATTTGTAAAACAGATCACATCCTAGTGATCTCCATCGACGTCTAAAAGCATTGCTGGTATGATTAGAGACCCTGGGCCGAGTAGCTGAGGCGATCCTTTTATGTTGCCGAATATTCGCAATGTGAATATTCGTATTACGAATATTCGCAAATACTTTCTCTGCCCTTCTGTGTTTTGTATATAAAAAAAAAAAAAAAAAATAGCTTTAGTTTAGTCATATACGTTTGTGTAAGTAGAGTTAGTGTTTAGTGCATATTAGTTTAGTAATCCAGGAAATGATCTCCGTTTTCGCGTGTTGACAAGAATTTCGCAATCAATTTCGCATTCGCATTAGCGAAATTTCGCATTCGCATTAGCAAAATTTAGCATTCGCATTAGCGAAATTTCGCAATATTGTTTTTTTGATAAAATATCACGAATATTCGATATTAGCGAATATTTCACGAATATTCTTCTATATATTCGTGAAATATCGCGAAATCGAATATGGCGTATTCCGCTCAACACTAGTAATCAATGCTCCTCACCTCACACTGAAAGAGGAGAGTCGATTAGCGGCATATCCTTCAGGCGGCGTACACACGATCGGATATATCCGATGAAAACGGTCCGCGGACCATTTCCATCGGATATGTCCGATCGGGAGTTTGATCCGATGGCGTGTACACACCATCGGATCAAATTCCCCGCCGCCGGACGGCGCGGTGACGTGGCGATGACGCGGCGGTGACGTTGACGCCGCCGCGTCACCGCTACGTCACCGCACCAGGAAGTAAAACACTTCCGCGCATGCGCCGAATCCATTCGGCAGCGGCGCGGCGGCGGTGGGAGCCGACATGTCTGCTGGTAAGTGTACTAACCAGCAGACATGTCGGGCGGACAGATTCCCACCGGATAGATTTCAAAGCTTGCTTTGAAATCTGTCGGGTGGACAAATCTGTCCGCTAGCCCATACACACGAGCGGAGATGTCTGCTGAAACGGTCCATCGGACCGTTTTCAGCGGACATATCCCCTCGTGTGTATGCGGCCTAAAGGGGGACATCTTAGTATGTAATCAGGGCCAGGGCAGTCTTTAATATGGTTTGGGCCCTGGGCAAACATTTTTTTTGGGCCCCCCTCCAGCTTTTTATTTTTTTAATCTGTGCAGGCACAGCAGCCCATTGATTTGAATGGGCTGCCATGCCTTCGTTTCCTGCAGAAAAAAGGTGCATTCAGCATTTTAAAAATACAGTTGGCTTTTGCACCATGCTACTTACTTGCAGTTCTTGCACACATAAACGCACTGTGTTTTTAAAAGTGTGCCCCCAGTAGCAAGCTGGTTGCTGTGGGGCCATTTGTGTGTGCTTGCTCCCAAGCCCTGAACTATGCATCCATAAGACACATAGAGCCACAGCCTGGCCCGCTCTCTCCTCAATGACTCCCTCTGCTGTGTCTTAGCCAATGAGGAGAAAGAGACCCGGGGCAGCCGAGGCTCCTGTGCACATCACTGGATCGAAAGGAGGCTCAGGTGAGTATTGGGGGGGCTGTCAGTAGACTAGCACACAGAAGTGTCTTAGAGTACATGAAGGTAAAAGCACCTTCAGCTCTTACAACCACTTTAGTTAGTAGGCACTGTTTGTATGAAGATCTAATGTTTGAATGTTGAATTATGTTTAAAAAGTCAATCGTTTCCTCTGAATGTACCTACCGTACTTGTTCACAGGACTGTAGGTCTAAAACCTTCAACTTGCTTTAATACTTCTATTCCACATAAAAAAAAAAAAAATACCCAAAGTGAACGATTGCCATTTTGCATTAACCTGGGCTCATAGGAAGTTGATTAAATGAGTGTGTGAATCATTCCACCTGGAAAAGTAGCATTTTCATATGGCTCAATTTCAGAGTCTGTGACATTGCTGGCTATTGGATATAGTGGTCAAAGCTACTTTTGTGGGTTCTTTGCCCAAGCTAGAATTTCAATTTAACCACTTGACCACTGGGCACTTAAACCCCCTTCCTAACCAGACCAATTTTCAGCTTTCGGTGCTCTCACAATTTGAATGACAATTACACAGTCATACAACATTGTACCCATTTGAAATTTTTGTCCTTTTTTTCACACAAATAGAGCTTTCTTTTGGTGGTATTTGATCACCTCTGGGTTTTTTATTTTTTGCGCTATAAAAGAAAAACGACTGAAAATTCTGTAAAAAAAAAAAAAAAAAAAACTTGTTTCTGTCATATTAGCGGGTTATTTCTCACACACAGCATATGCATACCACAAATTACACCCCAAAACACATTCTGCTATTCCTCCCGAGTATGGCGATACCCCATGTGTGGGACTTTTACACAGCGTGGCCACATACAGAGGCCCAACATGCAGGGAACGCATTCAGGCGTTCTGGAACACCCAGACCAATTCTGACATTTCTCTCCTACATGGAAAAATCATCATTTATTTGCTAGAAAATTACATAGAACCCCAAAACATTATATATGTTTTTTTAGCAAAGACCCTAGAGAATACAATGGCAGTGGTTACAACTTTTTATCTTGCACGGTATTTTCGCAGAAATTTATTGAACGCGTGTTTTAAAAAAAAAACAGTTTTGTGCTTAAAACAAAATAAAACAGTAAAGTTAGCCCAATTTTTTTCATAATGTGAAAGATGACATTACGCCGAGTAAATAGATACCCAACATGTCACACTTCAAAATTGCGCACACTCGTGGAATGGCGCCAAACTTCGCTACTTAAAAATCCCCATAGGCGGTATTGCAGAGTATTGGGGTATTGCAAAGTATCATGCAGGGTATTGGGGTATTGTCGAGTATTGGGGTATTGCCGAGTATTGGGGTATTGCCGAGTACTGGGGTATTGCCGAGTATTGGGGTATTGCCGAGTACTGGGGTATTGCCGAGTACTGGGGTATTGCCGAGTATTGGGGTAATGCAAAGTATCATGCAGGGTATTGGGGTATTGCCGAGTATTGGGGTATTGCCGAGTACTGGGGTATTGCCGAGTATTGGGGTATTGCTGAGTATTGGGGTATTGCCGAGTATTGCCGAGTACTGGGGTATTGCCGAGTATTGGGGTATTGCCGAGTACTGGGGTATTGCCGAGTACTGGGGTATTACCGAGTATTGGGGTATTGTTGAGTATTGGGGTATTGTTGAGTACTGGGGTATTGTTGAGTACTGTGGCATTGCTGAGTACTGGGGCATTGCTGAGTACTGGAGTATTGCTGAGTATTGGGGTATTGTTGGGTATTGTTGGGTACTGGGGTATTGTTGGGTATTGGGGTATTGTTGGGTATTGGGGTATTGTTGGGTATTGTTGGGTACTGGGGTATTGTTGGGTATTGTTGGGTACTGGGGTATTGTTGGGTACTGGGGTATTGCCGAGTATTGGGGTATTGCCGAGTATTGGGGTATTGCCGAGTACTGGGGTATTGCCGAGTATTGGGGTATTGCCGAGTATTGCCGAGTACTGGGGTATTGCCGAGTATTGGGGTATTGCCGAGTACTGGGGTATTGCCGAGTATTGGGGTATTGTTGAGTATTGGGGTATTGTTGAGTATTGGGGTATTGTTGAGTACTGGGGTATTGTTGAGTACTGGGGCATTGCTGAGTACTGGGGCATTGCTGAGTACTGGAGTATTGCTGAGTATTGGGGTATTGTTGGGTATTGTTGGGTACTGGGGTATTGTTAGGTATTGGGTTATTGTTGGGTATTGGGGTATTGTTGGGTATTGTTGGGTACTGGGGTATTGTTGGGTATTGTTGGGTACTGGGGTATTGTTGGGTACTGGGGTATTGCAGAGTACTGGGATACTGCAGGGTACTGGGGATTGCAGAGCTGGGATGGATTGAGGGATGGCTGGATCTGTGACTGCATTTGTCACAGATCCAGCCACAGCTCAGCTGCTGACACCCCGCTCCCCCCCCTCTCCTCGCACACTGTATGGAACGGTACAGAGAGGAGAGGGAGGAGAGGGAGGAACCGGCGTCATCAAATGACGCCGGTTTGTTTACAAGTGATCGCGCCGTCATTCGACGGCGCGATCACGTGGTAAACAGCCGCTATCAGCGGCAATTTACAGTGATCCGTGATGCGCCGGGTCTTCTAGACCTGGCGAGCACGGACACTTTCGCGAGCGCGTCCCAGGGGACGCGCAATCGCCGAAGTGAAGGACGGTGTGCCAGGGACGTCGTGTCAAAGTAACTCCACCGCGCCTTAGCAGTAAAATGCTTATGGCGCGGTGAGAAAGTGGTTAAAGGATAAGTTCACTTTAAAAAAAAATAATAAATGCACTTTTTTTTTTTTGCAGGTAAAGTTTTTTTTTTCTTGTACTTTATTGGTTTACAGGGATTGCACGGCCATGCTCTTTTCAAATAGTGACAGCAGGTATAGGGAGTAGATCCCCAGTCTGCTGCCACAGGGAGGGGGAGATTGGGGAGTGGCTGCAGGCAGAACAAGGACAGGGTCATTCATTTCCCAGGGCAAGGATTCAGAACCGCACCCCCTCCCCCATTGTTAATGCACACCGTTTGAATAGGTGTACCACCCTGCATCCATTCTTTGCTCCTTTGCTTCACTGCACCCAGGACAGCTTCCGCTCCTGCCCACCCTTTGTCCCAGCCCTGGCTGCAGGATCGGGACCATGTTACATGTTCCACCCTCAAAATGAGCAGAACATGTATCATATTCCTGAAGGCTAACTTATTCTTTAAAACGTTGGCTAAAAAGTTTTCATAAAATAGGTCATATTTGTCAGCAGTTAGTGAAAGTCTCTAGAAAGCATTCTAAATGATTGTACACTATATATATATATTACCAAAAGTATTGTGACACTTGCCTTTACAAAAACATGAACTTTAATGGCATCCCAGTCTTAGTCTGTAGGGTTCAATATTGAGTTGGCCCACTCTCTGCAGCTCTACAGCTTCAAGGTGTTTTATCGGGTTGAGGTCAGGACTCTGTGCAAGTTCCTCCACCCAAACCTCGCTCATTCATGTCTTTATGGACCTTGCTTTGTGCACTGGTGTGCAGTCATGTTGGAACAGGAAGGGGCCATCCCCAAACTGTTCCCACAAAGTTGGGAGCATGAAATTGTCCAAAATGTCTTGGTATGCTGACGCCTTAAGAGTTCCCTTTACTGAAACTAAGGGGCCAAGCCCAACCCCTGAAAACAACCCCACACCATAATCCCCCTTCCACCAAATAATTTAAACCAGTGCACAAAGCAAGGTCCATAAAGCCATGGATGAGTGAATTTGGGGTGGAGGAACTTGACTGGCTTGCACAGAGTCCTGTCCTCAACCCAATAGAACACCTTTGGAATGATTGTGGAGACTGTGAGCCAGGCCTTCTCGTCCAACATCAGTGCCTGACCTCACAAATGCGCTTCTGGAAGAATGGTCAAACATTCCCATAGACACACTCCTAAACCTTGTGGACAGCCTTCCCATAAGAGCTGAAGCTGTTATAGCTGCAAAAGGTGGGCCAACTCAATATTAAACCTTATTTTATGGACTAAAACTAGGATGCCATTAAGGTCCAGGCAGCGTCCCAATACTTTAGGTATTATTAATGAATATCTTGCCCAGATTAGGAACTGCACTATTTAATACATATACTGAACAAAGTCATTCTTGTCATATCTGTGTGTTCATTTTAATAAAATATGACAGATTTTTCATATAGATGTAAATATGTGATAGCGCATCATTTCAGTTTAGTTATCAAACTGAGGTCTTTCGTTTTCTTCTCCTGAAACTCAGTTTGGTTAAATTAGATTTGTCATTCAGACACAAAAAAAAGAAAGCTGAAGCATAAAGAAACAAATGATATAATGATACCTTGTAGGGGACTTATTATAAGAATTCACACTCCACATAAATCAATAGAACATGTGTCAGCCTCCAAAAATCATAGTTATTTTAAGTAAACAAAGTATTTTTTACTTGACATGAATAACATAACTTCTGCTCACAATCTCTGGACTGGATCAGTGTTTCTAAACCAGGGTGCCATCTAGGTTCCCCTGGGGTGCTCAGAGGATGGTACCCAACGTTATGAGTTGCCAGCCACCAGCACCATAACAACCAATGGTACTCTAGAGCCAGGTTTTACAGTGTCATTTATTGTTATGGTGACAAAGGCCAGCTTCCCAGCACCAGGGCAAGTGGCATGCAGAGTGGCCCCCAACATTCAAGAGAAGACAGAAGTCTGCCTCCTCCTCCACTTGCCACCCTCTCCTGCACTGCTGGAAACAAAAGGTAGGGCTCTGATGCAGTCTACGGCTTGTGCTAAACTTTTTTTTTTTTTGGGGGGGGGGGGAAACACCCCCCCCCCCGGTCCACACTTACAGCTCCACGTTTCCCACACTCACCGTTCCATGGTCCCCACATTTACTGCTCCACGGCTTAGTCCCTCCGCTGCTTCCTCGGCTTCTCCTCCCGGCCAATTCTATCCGCCTCCTTGATTCGCTATTGTCACAAGTGGGTCCGGAAGACCCGCATGCAAACTAGGAGGATGGCACACACCTAATAGACCAGCTGCTCCTTCTCTGATGTGAAGAAGGAATTGTATACACTACATGACTTATTTCTACAGGCTTTTGAAGCTACCAAAAGCTTCACTTTAAGCACTTCAGCCCAGAAGAATTGACCCCCTTCCTGACCAGGCTATTTTTTTGCGATACGGCACTGAGTCGCTTTAAAGCGGAGGTTCACACAAAAAGTGAACCTCCGCTTTTTGGATCCCTCTCCCCCTCCGGTGACACAGTTGTCACCTTTCAGGGGGAAGGGGGTGTAGAACCCTGTCTGAGACAGGTATTTGCACCACTATCCGGGTCTGATCCCCGCGGAAAATTCAGCCTGTGACGTCACTCCCCCTGCTGTCTTCTGGGAAACACTGTTCCCAGGAGAAAGCGGGGACCAGTGACGGCGCGCCGCGATCCTCGCGCATGCGCAGTAGGGAATCGGGCAGTGAAGCCGTCACCTCCTGATTTCCTCACTGAGGAAGGTGGCGGAAGCAGCCGAGAGAAGAGCGATTGCTCAGCCTCGGCTGCTGACATCGCGGGCGTGTTGGACAGGTAAGTGTCCATTTTTTAAAGTCAGAAACTGCCGTATTTGTAGCTGCGGAACCTCCGCTTTAACTGAGGAAAAAATGGATGCAAATTTTGTTTGGGTACAACGTCGCACAATGCCGCAATTGGAAGTTAAAGCAACGCAGTGCCAAATTGTAAAAAGTGCTCTGTCAGGAAGGGGGTAAAATCTTCCGGGGCTGAAGCGGTTAAGCTCCGGGAAGGTTTTACCCCCTTAATGGCCAGGCAATTTTGTGCAATACAGCGCTGCGTTATTTTAACTTACAGTTACGCGGTCGTTGGACGTTGTCTCCAAACAAAATTTACTTATTTTTTCCCACAAATAGAGCTTTTATGAAAAAAAACCCACAATATTTTGTACGTTTTGCAATAATAAATATCCCCAAATAAAAAAAACAACAATTTCTTCATTAGTTTAGGCCAATATGTATTATTCTACAAATTTGTAGTTAAAAAAAATCACAATAAGCGCTTATTGATTGGTTTGTGCAAAATAGGGGATATATGTATGGCATTTTTGTTATTATTATTTTTTTTACTAGTAATGGCGGTGATCAGCTATTTTTATTGTGACTGCGACATTGCGGCGGATAGATCAGACACTTTTTTGGGACCACTGACATTTATATAGTGATCAGAGCTAAAAAAATGCACTGATTACTGTATAAATGTCAGGGGCGATCAAGGGGTTTACTGTGTTACCTAGGTGTGTTTTAACAGTGGGGATGATGGGACTGACTAGGGGAGGAGACCTATCGGTGTTCCTACTTAGTAGGAGCATACAATCTTTCTCCTCTCCTCTGAAAGAACCAGGATTTGTGTGTCACGATTGATTGTGGGTGCCCGGCTGTCATCGTGCCCACTGGGCACACGCTTCGGCTCTGAGGACACGCTGCGGGCACGCCTGCTAAAGCGTCTTAAAGAGCTGACGTCCCGCAGGGGAGCCAACCTGCTGCAGTATTACTGCGGCGACTGGTCAGGAAGGGGGGGGGGGGGTTAAGCCAGACTAAGGTGGCTGCCAAATTTATGAAAACAACATATGTATATACAGTAGGGTGACCAGACATCCCCGGTTTCTGGGGACAGTCCCCGGATTGAGGACAGACCAAATCTGTCCCCGGTTTTGTCCCTGGATTGGATTTGAAAAGGGGCTCGGAAAATTTCAAGGACATTCAGTGCAGAATTAATAAAAAAAAAATCTGAATTACACACCTCAGCTTTGCCGCTCCTACTAGCTTAGGGGGATGTATTTTTTCCATTATCTGTGCCCCTTTCTGATGATCATGTGCTGGTCGAAGTGGAGGGAGTATTTAGTCAGTTTCGGGTGCATGCCCAGTCAGCTCCGCTCACATGTTCTTCTGCCTTGGCTCAAGTCCCGGCCAGCCGTCTGCCTGCCTATCTCCCTGCCTTTCCTGGCGGAGTGATCTTCCTCCGCACCTCACCCAGTAGTAGCCAGAGTAAGACTCGACAGTCTGTGAGGCGGGCGGCGACGGGCAGAGAGCCACTGATTCCTGCCATTACTAGTAAAAAAAAAAAAATCCCCAGATTACATTTTTTTGTATGTAACAATGTAGAGTATAAGATTTCCTATCATCTGTGCCCAGTCTTGCCACACAGAGTTAATTCAGATCTGAGTAATCCTCTTTCAATGTTCAGTAAAATGAACAGCCTTCCAGATAAAAACCTGCCTAAATAAAAAGTCTGTTTTCCCTCTTCTTGCTTTGAGTGACATGTTATTTACATATCTAGCTTGGACATGTTTATCATATGTTATGTTATGTTTATCATAACATAAGGTATAAAAAGTGAGAAATCCACCCCTCCCCCACATAACATATCCTGGTAATATACAATGAACTTTGGATCACCTCATGTTATGATAAACAAAACATAACATATGATAAACATGTCCAAGCTAGATATGTAAATAACCTGTGACTGAAAGCAAAAACAGAGAAACAGACTTTATAATTTGGCAAGTTTTTATCTGGAATTCTGTTAATTTTCACTAAACATTACAAGAGGATTTCTCAGATCTGGATTAACTCTGTGTGGCAAGACTGGGCACAGATGATAGGAAATCTTATACTCTACATTGTGACAACACTTTAACATACAGTATATGGTGTGCATTTTGAATGTCAGCAATGCTTTTAGTTGACAAGGAAAGTTAAAAAATTTGATATATCCTGTTAATGAGACATTGCATTGTTTTAAAGCTCTCCTGACCTGCTCTGACCAATCCAGCTGCAAGATCATTAATCTGAAACTTAGATCCATTATTAGCATCCATTTTACTCATATCTGACATTAATTTAATTGTGATGAAAGGACATTAAAAAGTCAGCAGACAATGAAATTAGTATTACATTTAATTGGAATGTGGCCCTAAAAGCATGAGGTAAATGAATTAATTTACCGAGAATATTACATTATGTGGTTACATTTTTATTGCTGATAAAACTGATAACTGTATTTGTAAGATTTGGAAGCTGCTGTACTATACGCAGATTACACAAGAGCATAAAGTACAGTTCACAATTTACAGAATGTAGAAAAATAGAGCATTTTAATATTTTTCCGAATAATCTTTTGAGTATTTGTGTGGTTTAAAGCTAAAGTTTATTCTGCCTTTTTTTTGTCTTCCCCAATTTACCATTTATCCCCCATATGCTGTGAATTGTATTAGGGTTATCCCGCAAATACCCCAGATGCCTTAATAGAATACTTGCCCCCCCCCTGCCGCCGCCGTATATCGCAAAGCCGCCGCCGATGCCGCGTTAACCACCGTGCGGGGAACATTAGAGTCAGCTTTCGTTTGAATAGCTGTTTTCCCCGCCGCGCATAGACACTCCCCCTTGCTCGGGATTGGATGGATCTGTCCAATCCCGAGCAAGGGGGAGTGTCTCTATACACAGGAAAACAGCTTATTCAAACGAAAGCTGACTGTAATGTTCCCCGTGCGGTGATTAACACGGCGGCGGCATCATTTAGGTACGGGGGACATGGCTGCATGTGGGGGGACATGGCTGGATATGTGGGGGACATGGCTGCAATATGTTTGGGCACATGGCTGCGTATATGGGGGACATGGCTGCGTATATGGGGGACATGGCTGCGTATATGGGGGACATGGCTGCAATATGTGTGGGGACATGGCTGCGTATATGGGGGACATGGCTGCGTATATGGGGGACATGGCTGCAATATGTTTGGGGACATGGCTGCATATATTTGGGGACATGGCTACAATATGTGGGGGGACATGGCTGCAATATGTTTGGGGACATGGCTGCATATGTTTGGGGACATGGCTGCAATATGTTTGGGGACATGGCTGCATATGTTTGGGGACATGGCTGCATATGTTTGGGGACATGGCTGCATTTGTTTGGGGACATGGCTGCAATATGTTTGGGGACATGGCTGCTTATATGGGGGACATGGCTGCAATATGTTTGGGGACATGGCTGCATATGTGGGGGGACATGGCTGCATATGTTTGGGGACATGGCTGCATATGTGGGGGGACATGGCTGCATATGTGGGGGGACATGGCTGCATATGTTTGGGGACATGACTGCATATGTGGGGGGACATGGCTGCATTTGTGGGGGGAAATGGTTGCATATGTGGGGGGACATGGCTGCATTTGGGGACACATTTAAAAAGTATCGGTATTCGGTATCGGCGAGTACATAAAAAAAAAGTATCGGTACTTGTACTCGGTCCTAAAAAAAAGGGATTTTTAAATACAGCTTACCTGTAAAATCCTTTTCTTGGAGTACATCACGGGACACAGAGCGGCATATTCATTACTATGTGGGTTATATGGAGTACCTTCAGGTGTGGACACTGGCAATCTTCAAACAGGAAGTCCCCTCCCTATATAACCCCCTCCCCTAGAGGGAGTCCCTCAGTTTTGTAGCAAGCAGTATGCCTCCCAAAATGGTCACCCAAAAGAGGGGTGGGAGCTCTGTGTCCCGTGATGTACTCCAAGAAAAGGATTTTACAGGTAAGCTGTATTTAAAAATCCCTTTTTCTTTCTCGTACATCACGGGACACAGAGCGGCATATTCATTACTATGTGGGATGTCCGAAAGCAATGCTTTAATGAGGGGAGGGAGACATCTTCCAAAGAAGGATTCAATTTTAGAGCTAAACTCAAATCATAATAATATTTCCAAATTAGTCAAGAAAGAAGAACCTTTTTCTTTTTTTTTTTTTTTATATAACCAAGGGTGTTTCTGATCCCGAGGATTTCAAACTGCAGCCTGTAGTACTGCCTGACCAAAGGCAGTATCCGCATTTCTTCTCACGTCTAGTTGATAAAACCTTGTAAACGTGTGGACTGATGACCACGTTGCCGCCTTGCATATCTGAGCCATAGAGATCTGATGGTGTGCTGCCCAAGAGGCGCCCATGGCCCTGGTAGAATGGGCCTTTACCGACAACGGAGGGGGCAACCTCTTCAATCCGTAGGCTTGACTGATTAATTGTCTAATCCATCTCGAGATGGTGGATTTTGCAGCTGCCTGCCCCTTCTTGGGGCCATCTGGTAGAACGAATAACACATCTGTTTTCCGGATCTTTTCCGTAGCTTTAAGATAGGCCTTCATGGCCCGGACAATATCCAAGGTATGCAGCAACCCCTCCTTTCTAGATGTAGGTTTTGGAAAGAAGGATGGAAGTACCAAATCCTGGTTTAAGTGAAATTTGGATATAACCTTTGGTAGAAAGGAAGGATGGGGCCGGAGAACTGCCCTGTCCTTATGCAGAACAAGATATGGTTCCTTACACGATAAGGCTGCTAATTCTGACACTCTCCTGGCCGAAACTATGGCGACCAAGAAAACCAATTTTCTTGTCAGTAAGAGTAAAGGAATCTCAGCCAAAGGCTCAAAAGGCTGTTTCTGTAGAGTGGACAGGACAAGATTTAGGTCCCAAGGACAAACTGGTGACTTGACAGGAGGATTAATACGCAAGACCCCCTGTAAGAAGGTCTTTACCAGCGAGTGGGTGGCCAGCGGCCTCTGAAACCACACTGACAGAGCTGAGATCTGTCCTTTGATTGTGCTTAGTGCCAGGCCTTTATCCACTCCTAGCTGGAGAAAACTTAACACCCTATCAATAGTATATTTGCGGCAATTCCATCTTTTGGATTCACACCAGCCTATATAGTTCCTCCACACCCTGTAATAAATTACCCTGGAGACCGGCTTTCTAGCCTTAATCAGGGTAGGGATTACCTGCCTAGACAGACCCCTACCCCTGAGAATCAGGGATTCAGCCTCCAGGCCGTCAAATTTAGACGCTGTCATGTAGGGTGGAGGATCGGGCCTTGTGAGAGTAGGTCTGGTTGTAGAGGAAGAGTCCAAGGGTCTCCCACTGCCATATTCAGGACTAGTGAGTACCAAGCCCTCCGGGGCCAAGCTGGAGCTATTAGAATGACTGGCTTGTGCTCCACTCTGATCTTGCGCAACAGGCGGGGGAGTAACTGTAGTGGAGGGAATGCATATAGAAGTTTGAATTGATGCCAAGGGCAAACCAACGCATCGGTTCCGCAGGCCATAGGATCCCTCGCTCGCGACACGAACCTGTCTAGTTTCTTGTTGAACCTGGATGCCATTATATCTACGTCTGGCGTTCCCCACCTCTGGCAGATTGTCTGAAAGACCTGGGGATGCAGAGACCCCTCCCCTGGCAACAGACTCTGGCGACTTAAGAAGTCTGCCTGCAGGTTGTCCACTCCGGGAATGAATATCGCTGAAATGCAGGGTACATGAACCTCTGCCCATTGAAAAATCAAGTTCACTTCCCTTTGAGCGGCCTGGCTCCTGGTTCCCCCTTGGTGGTTTATGTATGCCACCGCCGTGGCATTGTCTGACTGGATTCTCACCGGGAACCCCTTTAATCTGGAGGTCCACGCCAACAGGGCTAGGCGAGCAGCTCTGATTTCCAAGATATTGATGGGGAGCTGCCTCTCTGCTTTCACCCAAGTTCCCTGGCGGGAGAACCCCTCGAAGACCGCCCCCCAGCCTGCCAGGCTGGCGTCTGTGGTAACTACCTTCCAGACAACAGGGCTGAAGGATCTTCCCTTTAGAAGGTTCTGAGGGTTCAACCACCAGGCCAGGCTTTGTCGGACCCTTGATGATAGCGTCAAAGGGGACTCTAAGGCATGTGCCCTCTTGCCCCAGGCTGCTAGAATGGCTGCCTGTAGGACGCGAGTGTGGATCTGAGCGTATGGTACTGCCTCGAATGTGGCCACTAGCTTGCCTAGTAATCGCATACACAGGCGAATAGTTGGTCTTTTCTTGTTTACAACCAACTGAACCAACCCCTTGATCGCCTTGATCTTTACAAGGGGCAAGAACACCTTTTGATGTTCTGTGTCTAACCTCATGCCGAGGTATTCCAACTGCTTTGTAGGCTGGAATGCTGACTTTCCCTGGTTTAGGACCCAGCCGAATTCTTCGAGGTACCGAACCGTGAGGTTTACTGCCTTTTGCAGACCCGTCCGTGAGTGATCTATGATTAAAAGGTCGTCCAAGTATGCTAGGACTGTGACTCCTTGGATCCTTAAATTGGCCAGAACTGGGGCTAGAATCTTCGTGAATACCCGGGGGGCCGTGGCCAGCCCGAAAGGGAGCGCCCTGAATTGGAAGTGTCGCTGCCCCACCGCGAAGCGTAAAAACCTTTGATGCGCCTGAAATTTTGGTACATGAAGGTAAGCATCTTTTATGTCTATGGAGGCCAGAAAATCGTCTTTCTGAAGCGCGGCGGCTGCTGACCGGATGGATTCCATCCGGAAGGAACGCACCCTTAGATAACCGTTTAACCTCTTTAGGTCCAAGATTGGCCTGACATCGCCGTTGGGCTTTGGTATGACCAAGAGATTGGAATAGAAACCTAGGCCTTGCTCTTGGGCTGGCACTTCTATAATTACGTCCTGGCAAAGCAGGTGATCCAAAGCTGCCAGCATTGAGGCCTTCCTTGCTGGATCCCTTGGTAGCCTTGATTCTTGAAAATGAGGCGGAGGATATCTTAGAAACTCCAGTCTGTAACCTGTGGTTACAGATGCCCGGACCCAATTGTCGGGGATCTTGGCTTCCCAAACTTCTGAGAAGAGACGAAGCCTTCCCCCCACCCTTGAGAGTGGGGGCGCCCCTTCATAATGCAGACTTAGGGGCTGTCTTTGACGGCTTGCGATACCACGGCTTCTTACCCCCAGGGGTCTGTCCTTGCGATCTACTGATAACGTTGGATCGTGCAGGCGGCCGTCGATACTGCCTGGAATTAGAGGGCCCCGAGACAGGAAAAAACTGCCTCCTAAATGTAGGAGCCCGGAATGTCTTTTTGACCGGTAAAAGGGTACTCTTGCCATTTGAAATAGTCTGAATATATTTATCCAGATCTTCTCCGAAGAGTCGTCCTCCATGGAAGGGAAATCCTGCCAGAAGCTTTTTGCATGGGGGCTCCGCCGCCCAGTTCTTCAACCATAAGAGCCTTCTCATGTGCACCAAACATAGTGATAAACGTGAAGCCTGCTGGATGGAATCTTTTATAGCATCTACCGCGAAACACAGAGCTCTGGGAATGTCAGCAAACTCCTCTGCTTGTTGGGTAGGCATGTCCTTTAACATCTCTTTTGTCTGGTCTTTTAATGCCTGACAAACTCCAATTGCAGCTACCGCTGGCTGCACCACTGCTCCTGCCGTAGCAAAGGATGCTTTTAAAAGTGTCTCTAATCTTTTATCAACCGGATCTTTAAACATATGTATGTTTTCCACCGGGCAAGTTAGTGATTTATTCACACATGAGATGGCTGCATCCACTATTGGGAGCCTCCACTTCTTGGAGAATTTTTCCTCCATGGGATAAATGACCGCAAATCTTTTCGGTGGCAGAAAAATCCTGTCCGGCCGTACCCAATCCCGAAAGATCAATTCCTCCAAGAGAGGATGGACCGGAAAAACTGCGTTGCTTAACGGGGCTTTCAAAGAGCCCAGAGAGGATACCGGAGGAACCTGAGGTTCTGGCAATGGTAAACTAAATGCCGAGCGGACCATGTCCGTCAAAGACTGTACCCACAGTCTCTCTGTCTGGGAGTCTGAAAATGGTTCCTCAGAGGTAGACCCCTCCATCCCTGAACCCTCTTGGTTCAGGTCCAGTTGATCCTCCTGTGATTCTAATTCCTCCGGAGAGAGAATCTCAGCATCTGAGGATACACCCCCTGGTGATGGGGATCTAACCCGTTTCTTACCAGGAATAGCTCTAGCGATCAATGCCGCTATTCTCTCTTCTAGCCCCCCTAGGGATACGGCTAGCATCTCCTCTGTGATAAACACAGGGCTGGGCTGATCTGGGCCAGCCTCCGCACCAGATCCCCCTAATGGCTCATCCAAGGCGCTCCTTAAATTAATAAGCTGCGGGGAAAGAATCGGCATATCAGAATCAGAAAGGGAACCCTTTTGTTTTTTGGTCTTTTTTGTACCCTTTGACCCCGAACCCTTGGAAGCCATAATACAAAATCGAGGGACTCCGCCCACACAACAGACTGTAGTGGGCAGGAGTACAAATTTCAGAGTTTAGGGGAGAATAGATCACTTAGTGTCCCCAAAAACTGATGGGCCCGTATGTTGGTTTTTTCTTTTTTTTTTTTTTTTTTTAAATAATTATATATTATATATTATATATTTTCCTTGACAACATACAGTGACCCTAATTTAAGTTTGCCAGCCTCCAACCTGCTGCAAAATAAGGGGGGTTCTTGGCTTAACAATAAAGGCATTGGAACAAAGTCCACATGTACTACCCCTCTTCCGCCACCGGGAGTCACTGTTCTGCCGCTCTGCGTCCTCTCCTTGAAAGATCAGCCTCAGACTGAGCACTGACAAAGCCTGCTGTCTATAACAGCACAAAGGCGCGCCCCTGTATGACGCCGCAGGCCCGCCTCCCCCCGCCCTCCTGTCTGGACGGCGCGAAAAACGTCAATAAGACGTGCGCGCGCACGCGCGCGCGCGCGCGCGTATGCCGGAAACAGGAGGAACATGGAGGAGCCGCGCTGCTGGAGATCCAGGCACGCAGAAACAGGCGGCAGATTCAAACCCCCGGCCAGGTAGGACTCTCTCAAGGCCCCTAGGGATCCTTACTAGCCCTAGGAAGAAACAGCAGGTTAGCTAGCAACACATATTTAAACAGGGGGGCCTAGTGATGGGGGGAGAAAGGGTGTCATCCTGTCTCTTTTAGACATAGTGATCACGGTTGCCCATGCAGAGCATACTTAGGCTATCCCCCCTTTTAGGTTACCCCGGGGAGCCTGCTGTCGAACCAAGTCCCGCAGGCTCCCCCTTACCTGCTCCATGCTGCAGGATGTTTGACCAGCAAACTGATCCAATCTTCTCCCATCTCCGTGGGTAGCGTAGTAGACCTTCAGGCCCTGGGGTCCTATGAAGGTACCCACTGTCCTGGACCTATATAGCACCCTGGCAAACAGGAACTTTATGGTTTTGCAAACTCCAAGTCCTGGGCCCAGGGTCCAGCCCTCCAAAGAGGAGCATTATAGGCAAAACCCCACGGTTTGGGGCCCGGGTACTGTCCACTTTGGCACTGAGGCTCCTTGGACAGATCCGGTTAGCCCGCCCTTAATCCCAAGGATGTGGAGCAAAGCTATTCCGTGACCAACACCTAAGACACTGGCGAAAAAACTGAGGGACTCCCTCTAGGGGAGGGGGTTATATAGGGAGGGGACTTCCTGTTTGAAGATTGCCAGTGTCCACACCTGAAGGTACTCCATATAACCCACATAGTAATGAATATGCCGCTCTGTGTCCCGTGATGTACGAGAAAGAAAGTGGTATCGGGACAACCCTAAATTGTATAAATAAAATCTTTCTGATTTGCTGACATAACTTATTAAAGTCTTAGTGCTGTCCTCATTGGGTCTCTGTGCTTCTCTATGCAATGCAGGCAGGTCATGACTGGTGGGAGGGAGCTGTACATAGCTATCTAAAAACTTTGCTGTATTAGTACCAGTGTTAATTTAGTCGACTAAAATGACTAAAACATTTTAGTTGACTAAATGAATACTATTTTAGTCTACTAAAATACAACTAAAACTAAAACAATTGTGATGACTAAAATACGACTAAAACTAAAATTACATTTTAGTCAAAAGACGAGAAAAATGAAATTTTTGAAATTGGTCATGAAAAATGGTCGTGTGTAGGCTCCAGAACATTTTTCTCGATGAGAAAAATGTCCGTAAAAAATTTAGAACCTGCTCTATTTTTTCTCATAGTTTTTCACATCATTCTTTTTCACATCGTGAAAAATGGGTGTGTGTACGCTTTAATGAGGGGGGAAAAAACGTGCATGCTCAGAAGCAAGTTACGAGATGGGAGCGCTTGTTCTGGTAAAACTAGCATTTGTAATGGAGATAGCACATTTGTCAAGGAGTAACAGACTGAAAAAGCACAAAGACTAAAAAGCGTGAATCCTCTCTCACCAAACTTTTACTAACACGCGATAACACGAAATCAGCAAAAGCAGCCCAAAGGGTGGCGCCATTCAAATGGAACTTCCCCTTTATAGTGCCGTCGTACATGTTTTGTCACCGCACTTTGCTCAAGCATTTTTTTTCACTAACGTGTGTATGCAAGGCAGGCTTGAGAGGAATCCCGACAAATCATGTAGAGAAAAACTTTTTTGCATGACATGAAAAACGGTCGTGTGTACGCGGCATAAGACTAAAACCAAATTGAAAAATGTTGACTTCAAAATGTCCATACCTCAATCCCATACATAATAACATATTATATTTTTCACTCCAGCATTATATAATGAGTTTGGGAATTGTAGAGAAATGTTAACTAATGCATTACAATTAGGGATGAGCTTCGCGTTCGAAACAAACGTATGTTCGACTCGAACATCGTCCGTTCGTTCGTTCGTCGAATTTCGAACAAAAACGATCGTTCGCGGCAAATTCGAGTGAAACGAAACAACCGTTTTTAAGACTTTTTTTCCATTGATACATGTTCCCTGGGGCAAGACCCGGGTTCTGAAAGAAGTTTTCCAACAATAACTTGAAAATTGGTCTTTAAAACGACCGTTTTTAAAACTTTTTTTTTTTTTTTCCATTGATAGTAGTAACAATGGAAAAAAAGTTTTAAAAACGGTCGTTTTTCAGCAGTCCTGCTCCTGAAAAACTAGTTTTTAAGACTTTTTTCCATTGATATATGTTCCATGGGGCAAGACCCGGGTTCTGAAAGATGTTTTCCAACAATAACTTTAAAATTGGTCTTTAAAACGACCGTTTTTAAAACCTTTTTCCATTGATATTGCTATCAATGGAAAAAAAAGTTTTAAAAACGGTTGTTTTTTCAGGAGTCCTGCTCCTGAAAAAACGACCGTTTTTGAGACTTTTTTCCATTGATACATGTTCCCTGGGGCAAGAACCGGGTTCTGAAAGACGTTTTCCAACAATAACTTGAAAATTGGTCTTTAAAACGACCGTTTTTGAATTCGAACGTTCGAGTCCCATAGACTTCAATGGGGTTCTAAATGTTTGCGCGAACGGTCGGTCTGTTCGACGGTTCTGGTGCGAACCGAATGCGGGGGTGTTCGGCTCATCCCTAGCTGGGAGTGTGCTAAACAGCATGCTCCCATTACAGGGACCAGGCTTTCTGGAGCCAGATGACGCCTTGAATGACGAAACGCGTAGGGAGGGGTTACTGAGCGTCTTTGCATCACTTCTGGTCAGGGCCGTGGATGTCATATTGTCTTGGTGCAGTGTTTTAAAAAAATCTGTCTATAACTTTTATATTGTATGTGAGTATATCTCGGCTGTTTTTTTTTTGTCTAAATATCAATGGAAAAAAAAGTTTTAAAAACGGTTGTTTTTTCAGGAGTCCTGCTCCTGAAAAAACGACCGTTTTTGAGACTTTTTTCCATTGATACATGTTCCCTGGGGCAAGACCCGGGTTCTGAAAGACGTTTTCCAACAATAACTTGAAAATTGGTCTTTAAAACGACCGTTTTTGAATTCGAACATTCGAGTCCCATAGACTTCAATGGGGTTCTAAATGTTCGTGCGAATGATCGGACCGTTCGACGGTTCTGGTGCGAACCGAACGTGGGGGTGTTCGGCTCATCCCTAATTACAATTAGGCAAACTATTTTTAAATACATTTTTCATTTTTACTGTAGCACTTTAAGCATCATTAAAATTACTGCTCCTGAAACAACAATCATTTAAAAAAAGTTTGCATTCATACATGTCCCCAGGGCAGTACCCAGACCTCCATACCCCTTTTATGGCCAATTTTTTGCATATAACCCTTCAAAATGGGCACTTCTGATTTCTCATGTTAGGCTCCCATAGACTTCAAAGGAGTTCGCTGTTCGGGAGTTCTACTGCGAAACAAACAGGGGAGTGTTCGGCCCATCTCTAGTTTCTTGTTCTCTAACTTTGATTTTGATTGTGATTCTGCAAAAATGTTTTGAGCTGTCCCACAACACTGGTTATCTGCGGACATGTTTATTTTTATAACACATTGATATTGACTGTGGTTCTGCAAATACATTTATGGTTGTCTCACTATAACACAGAATTTTTACTTTAACCCCTTCCCACCTCATGCACACATATGTGAGGCCTCATATATGCCTACATGTCTTTGTGCTGGGAGTAGGGCTCCGCGTTCGAGACGAACGTATGTTCGACTCGAACATTGTCTGTTCGTACGTTTGACGAATTTCAAACAAAACGGGTCGTTCGCGCCAAATTTGAGTGACGCGCAACGGCCCATAATTCACTGCGGCATTGCGCACTGATGATTGGCCAAACATGCACTATGACCCTGCATGACCCTTGGCCAATCACAGCGCGCAAAAAACAGAGAGCCATAATTGGTCAAAGCCAGGGTGGCTTTGGCCAATTATGGCTCAGGGCTTTAGCCAACGCCCCACAATATATAAGGCCACCTGCTGGGCGGCCTCGTGTAGTGTGTTCCGGCTTGTTAATGAGAGCAGTCAGAGAGACAGAGAGATAGTCTTTTTATATAGCTAGATAGAGCAGGCAGGCAGGCTAGTCAGTTTAGCTTAATTTACAGTGTGTAGAGAATATATATACATTCCTAGGAGTTGTACATATATTTATACACTGTATAGCTTAGATAGATCAGTTCTTCCTAATTTACTGGCAGGCAGGTGATTGTGCTATTTAAAGACGTTATCACAGGTATAGACACCCAGCAGGTGCAATATTTAAAGGAATTTTTTTTTTATTTAAGCATCAATAAAATCACTGCTCCTGGAGTCAGGTAGAATAACGATTCAGGAGTGATGGATGTGAATAAAACAGCTCGATTTCAACAGGTATCAAACTAGTTATAATGCAAAACATTACTTTTTACTTTATCAGCTACTGTCAGACTTTAATTTAGGAGGAAAATATTTTTGTCTTTACAAACCCTTTAACTTGAAAAATGAAAAAATTCCTTTAAATATTGTACCTGCTGGGTGTCTATAGTTTGCCTGTGAAAACCTCTTTGAGAACCCGGGTCTTGCCCGAGGGAACATGTATCAATGGAAAAACAAGTTTTAAAAATGGTAGTTTTTTCAGGAGTCCTGCTCCTGAAAAAAACAACCGTTTTTTATATTTTTTTCCATTGATACATGTTCCCTGGGGCAAGACCTGGGTTCTCAAAGACGTTTTCCAACAATAACTTGAATATTGCTCTTTAAAATGATCGTTTTTGAATTCAAACGTTCGAGTCCAATAGACTTCAATGGGGTTCTAAATGTTTGCGCGAACGGTCGGTCTGTTCGACGGTTCTGGTGCGAACCGAATGAGGGGGTGTTTAGCTCATCCCTAGCTGGGAGTGTGCTAAACAGCATGCTCCCATTACAGGGACCAGGCTTTCTGGAGCCAGATGACGCCTTGAATGACGAAACGCGTAGGGAGGGGTTACTGAGCGTCTTTGCATCACTTCTGGTCAGGGCCGTGGATGTCATATTGTCTTGGTGCAGTGTTTTAAAAAAATCTGTCTATAACTTTTATATCGTATGTGAGTATATCTCGGCTGTTTTTTTTTTGTCTAAATAAAATTTTACAAACGGGATTACATATGGGCATTATTATCTGCTTCTATGTATGTTAATAACAGAGGACCGCAGAGAGAGTTTGCAGATCGTAAAATTGCAGAGTGCTACACAGTGGCTTATACTTTGACGGTGCAGCACCCCTGTGTGGGGTAAGGGAATCTGGTTAGTGCATTGGAAATAGGAGCACGGTTAAGATTACCAGAACTAAGATCACTACTAAGAAGAGGGCAGGAAAAGCCATTCCCTCTGAAGAGCCCAAGCTACCTTTGAAGAGCACTAGCCACTTTGTTTTATCACTGCTCCCGAAAAAACTTCTGTTTTTAAAACTTTTTTTGCATTGATACATGTCCCTTGGGGCAGGACCCGGGTCCCCAAACACTTTTTATGACAATAACTTGCATATTAACCTTTAAAATTAGCCCTTTTGATTTCTCCCATAGACTTTTAAAGGGTATTCTGCGGCTTTTGAATTTGCAAGTGTGGACCTCTCAATCATCTGTCTGTCCTTTACTCATAGATCCTGTTTTATTCATAGAAGCTGTAGTCCCGGATTCTATGAGTGGCATGGCTGCACCGAAAGGATGGGAATAGCTGGACACTCTTGATGAGTGCAAAATGACACCTCCATCAGTTCTATTATGGCAGTGGGGGTGGGGGTTGAGTGGATGAAGATTTCAAGGAAACCAGGATCCAGCAACACAAAGGACATATCACATTAACCCTTTCGCTGGCCATAGGGCATAGCACAATAACCCTTTACAAATTGTGGACCCCTGCGGACCCCCAGACAGCTGGGAGTTACACACACAATCCTATGGCTGCAGGTGAAAGAGGTTAGGCAGCTGCGCTGCCGGTAGATTGCTTCCATACCCCCTGGATATGGTGTCCCATCTGCGGACAGCAGGTGCCGGTGGGTGGACTCGGAGAGGACATGTGTCCACTCTCCTCCCCTTTTTGTTGTTAACCCAGAAAGTGACGTGCACAGCCAGGAAGAAATGTATTGCAATGTGATTTGCAATACATCCAGTGGAGCCCAGAGGAGACATGCAGATTTTTTTTAGACACTGCACGTTTTATTAAAGAGAATCTTTCACCAAAAAAATGACAATGGGGACTATTTATAATATAAAAAAAAAAAGTTTAACAAAAAAAAGTTTTTAATTGCAAAAGAATTAAGTTACACCCAACCACATAAAATACCCCCCGATTTTTTTTTGAAGCCCCCACCCTCGCATACAGACACCCGTTGTAGGCACTTACACATGAAAATGTTGATTGCAATACACGTTACATATCAGTGCATACACCAGAGTGAGAGCGATAATTCTAGACCTGATCTTTAACACTAAACTGATGACCCATAGGGGACTTTTGAAGTGCCACCTATAGAAAATATAGGGTACTGAAGTTTGTCATCTTTTAAGGGGCACACAAATTTAAGGTTTGGAATGTTGGGTATCTATTTACTTGGTACAATCTTATCTTTTATATTTTAGCAAAAATGTGGGTAATTTATTGTGCATGGTTGCCCTAAGATTTACTTTGATTTTACTAATATTTACTAATATTTTTTAGTTTTGCATTTTGTAAAACTGTGTGGTAATATTGTGTTACATAAAAAATTGGAACTAGAGTAAAACCTTGTTCCAGAAACAAGCATGTAATCCAAAGCACTTGTATATCAAAGCAAATTTCTCCATAAGAAATAATGGAAACTAGGGTTGCCCGATACCACTTTATTTAAGACCACGTACAAGTACCAATACTTTTTTTTTTAAAGGGTCACTAAAGGAAAAAAATATTTTTGCTGAAATGACTGTTTACAGGGTATAGAGACATAGGGCCAGATTCAGCAACACTTGCGCTGGAGTATTTCGATATGCGCCGCGTAACTGTGAAGATGCGCCGTCGTTTCTATGTGCCCGTACCCACCAAACTAGATGCGCCCAATAACGGGCCATTTGCGACCGGCGGAACGTTCCGACGCCAGAGTATCGTCAGCGCTTAATTTCGCTTGGCGCATCAGTCGCGCCTATTGATTTCCCCTGCAAATATGCAAATGAGGGATTTTTCCCAATTCACGAACGGATTAGCACCATACGCTGGCTACATGCGCCGCGCGTATCTCGTCCGTCCGGCGCAAAGTTATTTCTACAAAAGGCTGCTTTATCTTTACTCCAGACGGTCAGAGGTCAGCAGGAGAGCAGCTACAGCAGCGTTACCGACGACAGGAGCTAGCTGAACAACCACACTTGCAAGGACAACACCTCTGTGTGCCAACATGCCAGGAGCAATTGTGGTCCTCGAACTACTGATGGGTCCCCCGGAACGAAGGAGGCGGGCACGTGAGAGGATATACCGCACTCGTATGTGCCTCTTTGGCATGGGGGATGAGGAGGTGTATCGCCTCTTCAGATTCAGCCCAGATGCAATACTTGAACTAACCACAACCCTGCAGGATGACATCACCAGCCCAACACACCGCTCACAAGCAGTGCAGCCACTGGTGAAGGTCCTGGCAACACTCCATTTCCTTGCCACTGGATCATTTCAGCGTACAAGTGGAGTGGTGGCTGGGATGTCACAGTCCTCCATAAGCAGATGTGTGCACCAGGTTGTCCCTGCAATCCTCAGACGCATGTCCAACCAGTTCATCAGACCAACCACTGAGGACCTGCGGCAGAAGGCAATGACAGATTTCTACAACATTGCCAGATTCCCACGCACTGTGGGGGCCATTGATTGCACACATGTGGCCCTACAGCCCCCCAGTGCCACAGAGCACATATACCGCAATCGGAAGCATTGGCATTCCATCAACGTACAGGTGATACCCGATGCCCAACGCCTCATATGGCACGTCCGTGCCAAACACCCCGGGTCCAGCCATGACAGTTTCATATACAATCAGAGCCCCATCCCAGCAGAATTTAACCAGAACATGTATGGGGACAGCTGGCTGGTTGGTGAGTGACATGGGAGTCAGGCATGACTATCCCCTCCCGTGATGCACAACAGAAGTGGCACATGCATGACTAACATTCTCCTGTCTTTTACCTTACAGGTGACTCTGCATATGCACTAGGACCCCATCTAATGACTCCTTTCCGGAACCCCCAAACCAGAGGAGAGAGAAAATACAATGAAGCACACATCAAAACACGTGGAGTGGTGAAGCAAACATTTGGGCTCCTGAAGTCCCGTTTCCGCTGCCTGGATAAGTCCGGGGGGACCCTATTGTATTCCCCTACCTTCGTGTGTCAGATCATCGGTGCATGTTGCATTCTGCACAACTTTGCAATGAGAAAAGGCCTGCAGATTGACATACGTGATGACCTGACCCCCGACCCACACAGTCCCCACCTGCCAGAGGACACCCAGTCTGCTGATGGAAGAGCAGTCAGGAGGGTCCTCGCCGTAAGCATCTTTGGATACTAAACCAAAACATTAATAACACAGACAGTGCACGCGTGTACACCACTGATGTCCCTAGATCACACACACCACATCCACATCGCATTGGATTAGCCCAAGTCCAGCATGTAGGACTTGGGAGCAGCAACGCCAGCGTCAAGGCCCCAATGATGTCACTGTCCATTCATACACCTTTCACACGTCATTCATACAGCCGTGGGGTTAACTTCACCACCACGGCCGAGGGTGACACCCCTTACTGTCAGGAGTGCCACCCTCTCACATTCACACACCATTCACACTGTCCCCTGTACTCCTGACCGTGTGCAGTAAAAAAAGAAATACAAAATCTCATAACCTGAGAAAAAAAAAAAAAAAAACTCATGACCTGAGTATAAAATAAATAATAAAAAATAAACAAAAACTCATGACCTGAGTATAAAATAAATAATAAAAAATAAACAAAAACTCATGACCTGAGTATTTTTAAAAAAATCATAGAAACCAAAACAAAAAAAAAGCCTCATCAGGGATGCCGGGGGCTTCTTCTGGGGGCCCCTGTCTGCCTCCTCAGCTGCCTGGATGGAGTGGGTGGGGGTGGGGGGGCATCTGGAGGGGGCTGATCCCCAGGTGGGCCACTCCTGGCAGGTGTGGCCTGCATGCCCTCCAAGGCCATGGCTATCCGGCCGAGGTATGAGTTTGTCTGGGCCTGCATCCGGAGCTGACGGGTGACCTGGTAATGTTGGGCCCGCCGACTCAGCCTCCCCTGGTCCCAGATGGCAGCACTGTTACCCTGGATGGCAGCAGTGTTGGCCTGGACGGCTGCAGTGAGTTGCGTAATTTCACCATGCACCTCCCCCAAACTGGTGACCACTGCAGCGCAATTACAGCTGACATCCTGGACTGCGTTGCTTATCTGGGCAACGGAGCCCAGGCTGTCAGACACTTTCTGTAAGTGGCCAACTATGGCCCCCATTTGTTCAGTCTGTCTGGCGTGATCCCTCGCCAACTGGTCCTGGACAACATCAGACACCCCCCTGGTCTTCTGGGTCGCCTTCCTGGGGCCAGAAGATGGTTGTCCCTGGGGGGAAGGAGTCACCCTTGAGGGGCTTCCAAGGATGGGGGAGGGGATAACAGATGGCCCAGGAGAAGGGGAGGAGACCTCCAAAACTAAAGTAAAGTCCTGCTCTGCCACAGCAGGATCCTCCATAACCACCTCGGCAGGTGTGGTGTGGCCACTCTCCTCCTCCACCTCTTCACCACCCAGGGGCTCGGGCACACGATGGCGTTGGGGGGATGGGGTGGAATGGACGCTGACCGATGATGGCCCAGCTCCGTCATCTGTGGATGACACAAAGCAGACACATGTTGGTGGTCCCACATACTTGGCACATGTACCCTCCCCCCCCAAATGCAACAAATCAAATAGTGGATAAAAAACACTTACCTGTCCTGGAGCCTTCCTCCATGGAGTCATAGCCTGGGACCCCCTCCAACTGCTCCCTCTCCAGGCAGCGTGCGACCACCTCCTCCTCCGCGGTCAGGGTGACAGGACATGGGGGACCACCACCTGTGCCCCTCTCATGCCTCCTGATGGTGGACACCTTGCCCTTGACCTTGCGCCGCAAGTCGTTTATTTTTTTCTGAATGTCCCCAGCAGTCCGGGTGGAATACCCCAAGACATTCACCCTGGCAGCAATGGACTCCAGGATGCCCTGCTTCCTTTCCCGGCTGGTCTTGCGGCTTTTTTTCCCATGAAGCAAATCATTCACAGACTCCATCGCTGAGATGATAACCGAGACCTCCTGGGAATTAAAATTAAGGTTCCTCCTCTCTCTGGGGGTAGCGGGAGCAGCCATTACAGAGCAAAAGTATCTTCCCTGGGGTGGGGGGAAATGGATATACTTTTGCGCCGGAATGGCGTTTCCGCCTGCGCTTTTAAGCGCCCAGCGGAACGCATTGCGCTGACGTTTCCCGGGAAGTGGTGCCGACGGAAGTTGTGAGCATGCGCACAAGGGGGCGAGTGGAGCCGCACTCACTGTGCATGCTCCGTGGATGATGCGCTGAACGTAAGCCTCTGCGCTGGGCTCCGCCCATCATTTACATATGATCACACCCACTTCCACTTGCGTCGGGTTACGCCAGCGCATTATCGTTACTCTGGCGCAAGTTTACGCGCAACTGCTATGTGAATAACAGTACTTGCGCTGAAAGGGTCTTCAGAGTAACGTAAATGAGAAGCGTTACTCTGGAGCAAAGATGCTCCCATCTACCTGAATCTGGACCATAAAAGTTAACTGATTCATTTTCAAAATGATTAAACATGACTTCCGGTTCCGGCGCCGCATGTAGGGGAAGCAAGCTCCGGAGGCTCCGCTCAGACCGCCGAATAACCAGCTTACAAAGCCCCGGCACTGCCCCGGAACACGGCGTTTCACTGCGCCCACGCATAGCCCTACCCGCAAGGCATGGAGCGGTACCTGACACAGCCGCGGACATCCAAAGATCCCGGCGGCACGGACGTCCCATCGGAAGCCACGGCCGCGTCCAATATGGCGGCCGCAACACGAGGTACCTCCTCTCCACAATATGCCCAAGTACAGCCAGTTCAGGGATGTCCTGATCAGGGCATCTCGCTAAGTGAGGACATGGACACTCTAGCTACTGGCTGTGTGGAGCAGGGAGACACACATGAGCGGATTGCTAAAGCTGTGGCAGCACTGCTTTCGCCCACTATCACAGCAGCTGTTGAACGTGCAGTTGCAGTAGGCATTCAGCAGCTCCGCAAAGAAATTGGGGAACATTCCCTGAGGCTAACCACCGCAGAACAGCGCATTTCCTCAGTAGAGGACGATCAGTATAATATGAGCGGCACCCTGGAACGGTTCACCCAAGATCTACAGCACCTCCATGAACGCATGGAAGACCAGGAGAACCGTTCCAGGAGGAATAATTTGAGGATTATTGGCCTGCCGGAATCATACAAGCCGGGCTCACTGCTGGACATATGCTCCGCCGCCCTCCCTGAATCCCTGGGTCTAGGTAGGAGGTGTGTGGTGGAGAGAGCCCATCGTATCGGCGCTATGTCTGAGGACCGTGCCCGCCCAAGGCCGGTGATCGCGAGGTATCTAAATTATGCTGACCGTATGGACGTCTTGCAGAGCTTCCGCAGAGCTCGATCGGCGGAGTTCGAGGGACACAAGTTGCTGATTTTTGCTGACTACTCTGCGGAGGTGTCTCGTAAGCGCAAAGAGTTCCAACCAGTGTGCGCGGAACTACACAAGAGGGGTATTCGCTTTACGCTGGCATACCCTGCTATCCTTCGCCTACAAGCCCCGAACGGAGAACAGCTCACATTGCAATCTCTGGATAAAGCCCGCGCTTATCTCCAGTCACTCGCAGCCGACAAGATATCATCAGGCACTTACGCTGACAGAGCTAAGCAAGGTCCCAGGGATCAGAGAAGCCCCAGGAAGGACCCGCCAAAACGCCTCAAGCACGCGTCCGCTCAGGGTCACCAAGAATCTGACTGATTACAAAAAGCTCATATCTCCTGGCCCAGGCCAAGAGGAACCGGATTGGTCCGTGCGGCTCCAAAGCAGCCTTATGTCTTCTCTAATTTTTGGGTCATGCGGGGATAACCCCTGATTCTAGTCCCGCAGGTTATATACTGCCCTTGTGGATATGATTTAATAGCAATGCTGCTATATGTACTCTCGTTGGAACTGCCATAGCTAGTTATACCCACCCTGATGACACACGCTGGTTCAATGTTTATTATGTTTATTGTAGCTGTGCCTATATTGTGTTGAGTCTCCCCTCTTAGAGGGTCACCATGCATCCCCACTGCTGAGCCTTTTCATGTTTTATATTTTTTTCTTTTTTATGGGCGGTTTTGCTCAATATGTTCAACACCACACTGTTAATATTTAACTCCTAACACTTTCTTTAAAAAAAAAAAAAAAAGCCGCAGTGTTGGATTCTACTAGTATCCCATGGTGGCGGTCTGACGGTACATCCGGCGGTGGGAATGCATGCGGAAAAAAGAGAAGTCTCGAATTAATGTTTTTTTTTCCTTTGTTTCTAACTTTCTTCCTTTACCTTTCTTTATTTCCGTGATTGTGCCCCTTTTCCTGCTGAGAGGATGGTTCCAATGGTCCTACCACCGAACACTACAAATATACACCCACTTTCGAAATGTGCAAGGTTGCCCTGACCCAGGTAATTCACACTTACATCCTCGTATTAATCATCCCATGCTATGTCACCCATGGCTCAGATATGTGTAGTTTCCTGGAATGTTAAGGGGCTAAGGTCACCCATCAAACGTATGAAAGTTCTCAGGCACTTAAAAAGGCTTAAGGCTGATATTGCTCTAATACAGGAGTCACATTTGGGAGAAAGAGATTTTTCTCGTATGCAGAAGCTGTGGGTAGGAAAGGTATTAGGCTCAGCCTCTTCTGGACGCAAAGCAGGGACACTCATTTTACTTCACAAGAATCTAGATTATGATCTCCTCTCGGTTGATAGTGATGGAGATGGTAGACGGATCTCTGTCCACCTCAAGCTCCCATCGGGAGAGATAAGGGTAACTAATATTTACGCTCCCAACTCCCCTGACCAGGCGTACTTTACTAAACTAGCGTCTCTACTGGCAGCAGATGGGGACGTCCCACATCTTATAGGGGGTGATTTTAACTGCACTTTCTGCGATCGGGAAGATAGATCCGCCGTGCGCTCTCCCCCACCCTTGGCCCGTTTGCCCCGCTCTACATACCTATCGCATATGATACAGGCACTCAACTTAGTCGATACATGGAGGCTCCATCACCCTCTGGACAAGGAGTACACCTTTTTCTCCCCTGTCCATGGCTTCTTCGCTAGGTTAGACTATTTCCTGTGCACTCTCTCTCTTATGCCCAAGATTAGCCTTTCAAATATACACGACTTGGTGATCTCTGACCACTCTCCTATTTCGGTTTCAATATACACTCCTCAGGTCAACTCAGGGGCTAGGCAATGGCGGTTCCCAAATTTTCTATCCCAAAACGAGAGTTTCCAGACAATGATGTCAGAAGCTTGGGCGGAATATGCGCACAACAATAATCAGCACTTAGACGATCCTAACTTATTTTGGGAGGCGGGTAAGTCTTATATTAGGGGGAGGATTATATCATTTACATCGGCCTACAAGAAGAACACTCAAAAACAATTTATAGATGCTAGTATGAAAGTTCGGACAGCCCAATCGATCCTTAATGCCAATCGTACTGATGACAATCTGGTCGCCTGGCGAGATGCTAAAGACCAGTTTGACACCTGGGCAGAAAGAGTGGAGCTGATGAAGCTATCTGCCTCACAGCTACACTATCACAAATTTGGCAACAAAGCTGGGAAGCTACTTGCGAGACTCACCAAAGGTGCATACACCCCAACTCATATCACAGCTCTGCGCAACCCGGACGGCTCGCTGTCCACGGAACCACAAGATGTCAATAAGACGTTAGAGACATATTATACCCTCTTATATGGTCCAGCACCCATAGATACTGACATGGCTCAGGAATGGCTAGATGGTGTCGTTCTGCCGCAAATTGACCCGGACTTTTTGACCCGACTAAATGCCCCCATCACATTAGATGAAATTAGAAGAGCTATAGGTGGTCTCTCCAATGGCAAAGCCCCGGGCCCAGACGGTTACTCGCCTGAGTTCTTTAAGATGATGCTAGAAACAATTGCTCCTACTCTCCTATCTGTCTACAACTACATTTGGACTGGTGGACCATACCTCCCCACTGGTCATCTAGCCAACATCAAGCTTATTGCCAAGAAGGGGAAGGACCCTCTGGACCCGGGCTCTTACCGTCCTATCTCTCTATTAAATGTCGACTCCAAAATAATCTCTAAAATTGTGGCCTCTAGGCTAGGGGACATAATGCCATCACTTATTCACCGGGCGCAGTCAGGGTTCACTAAAGGGAGATCTGCATCTGCCAACATCCGCAAGGTACTAGCGGCTCTTGAATATGCAAAATCTCACCCTTCACAAGATGTAGTGATAGTTACATTAGATGCCGAAAAAGCTTTCGACAATGTTAGCTTCCGCTGGCTTTCCATGGTCATGCTCAAATTTGGACTGGTAGGCCCTTTTAACACATTCATTCACAACATGTACTCAGCTCCCTCGGCCACAGTGTCTGCAGCAGGAATCCAATCACCCTCCTTTAGATTACATAAAGGCACGAGACAAGGCTGTCCCCTTTCCCCTTTACTTTTTAATCTAGCCATAGAGCCCCTCTCACGTCTTCTTAATGCTACCCCTCTCCTCCACGGGTTGCCTTTTGGACATGAGGAAATGAGAGTGGCTCTTTTTGCCGACGATATACTTATTTTTTCCACTTCCCCCCAGAAGGACATCCCCATCATCCAGACGATATTTGACTCATTCCGCAAGTGTTCAGGCTTGAAAATAAACTTCACTAAAAGCGAGATTCTTCCCCTTGGGCTACGTTCATCTTACCAGCGCTCGTCCCCTCGCTCCTCCCTTCGGATCGCGGAACGTCATATCACCTATTTAGGGCTAAAAATTGGCAAGGAACCATCCTCTTTGTACTATCTGAACTATCCACACTTAATCGACAAACTAGTCAATGAAATGGAAACGTGGGCAGATTTGCCGCTCTCGTTCTTTGGGAGATGTTCATTGTTGAAGATGGTGAGCTTTGCCCGCCTACTGTATCCTCTACAGACCTTGCCTTTACTTTTGAAACATAAAGATGTCCAAATTTTGAACAAAGCTATCTCTAGATTCATTTGGAAGAAAGGTAGGCCAAGGATTGCTATGTCTAAACTTTATCTCCCGAAGGGCGAGGGTGGCGTGGGTCTCCCAAATATCAGATTGTATAATTTATCTTGTTTATTGAGGATTGGAATAGATTGGTTAATAGGTTCCTCACGGTACTCCAACCATGCCCTGGAATCCGCCATGGTATCCCCCATAAATCTAGCCACCCTTCTTCACAGCTCGCTCCGAACTCTACCTGACCCCATCAAACAAAATCTTCTTTTCAGAGACACAGTACTGGCCTGGAGAGAGATCAGGAAAAAACTGGGTCTCTCCCCTCATGTTTCTAGACACCTTCCGATCCACGGCAATCCTATGTTCTCACCCAGTCTCCTTTACGAACCTTTCTCTAAATGGAAGGACAAGGGCCTAACCAAAGTATGCTCTCTGTTCCAAGACTTATCTGGTAACCCCAAACCTTTCACATTACTGGCAGAGGAGTTTTCGCTACCCTCAGGTCATTTTCTCCCGGTTATGCAATATGTGGACTTTGTTAACAAGGTGTGCCCTAAAAAATATGTTAGATTCCAACCATCCTTCTTGGACAAGCTGATTGAGGACGAAAAGTACTCTATAGCTGATATCTACTCCCCCCTTAATTTACGGTTTGCAAAACCGCGACGCCACACCTCTATGTCTGCTTGGACTGTAGACATTCCGAATCAAATAGATATAGATGACATTATTCGGGGCTATGGGCTCACTAGACGTATTACTCTGTGTGAATCCTGGAGAGAAACACAATTTAAATTGATACACAGAGCATACTACCCTTTCTCCACAACGCACTCTCCTGATATAGGTCCTGCTTGCCCGTGGTGCCTCCAACATAGACCTACCTTGCTACATCGTTTATGGAACTGTATTGCTGTTACAGCCTTCTGGTCTAAGATTCTACTCTATATACGTGATGTGACAGGCTGCCTTCTGGAAAAAGAGCCTAGGCTGTTATTATTTGGCTGCCCACCAGAGGATAAGGCCCAGTCTGGGGCCTACAATCTTTTTCTCAAGATACACGGCACTGGATCCTCCTCACTCTGCTGGTGGCTCGCAGGACTATCCTTAACCATTGGATTTTGTCTACCCACCCATCCCTTGCTGCAGCGATTCAAAGCCTGAGGACTTTACTGTACAGGGAAAATCTAGACTTACATATGCATCCCTCGCAATCGAGAGACAGTTTCAACAAGAAATGGGAATCCTTTATCAAGTTTCATCTGTCTGTCTCCGAACAACAAAATTTGCTATCTTGCCTCTTCAGGTTCTCAACTAGGGGCCCCACCGGGCAGGTGACCCCCCCCCGGTTGATTGCTTGATATGTCCACTTATATGCTCTAGATGGCCTGCCGGGTGTCCCCTTCCCTCGATCCCCCCCTGGCCGACCTTGCGAATACTCGATATCTTCCTTACCTTACTTACTCTGCTAAGTGGATGTAATAAACCTGAAGTTGAAGTTTGTTTACCAGTGTTCCTGATGAGATGTAATATGTTGTATACTTTTGCTTTCTCACAGTCCTATGTCTGGGTTCCCACCCTCCTCTCCCCCCTCTTCCCTCTTTACCCCTCTCTTCCCTCCCCCCTACTCTATGCACCCCCATTCTTCCTTCTTCAGTTCACACATTCTGAGCAGGTTCTAGATTCGTTGTTCTACTTATTATACTCTTGCACTGGACTTGCTATTTTTCTTCTATGTTAAGCATAAGATATAACAACTGATATTATCTGTTCTATATCTAGTCACATTACATTGTTCTGATTGGGTGATGTATCCTATCTTTTATGTAATATGCCTCTCTACATTTCTTGTTTTGAAATTAATAAAATATTGATGAAAAAAAAAAAAAAATGATTAAACATAGATAAAAATCAATCATATAATGTGCCTGCAGGTTAGTTTCACTTTTGAACTGGCTTCATGTTTCTGCAAAGTAGAAATAGAAACACAGAACAAAAACAAACAAATCCAGGGCAGTGTTTTGTTTTTAAAATGAATCTGATTGGTTCTGGGAAGTTTTAGACACACAGTAATGACAGCTTAAACCATTGTGAGAAAGCTCCCAGTATGGTGGTGATAAGGAAACAGACAAGCAGGAAGTGTGGAGAACAGAGCAGGATTACAGCAACTTCAAAGCAAAAACGAACAATAAGGACATGAAACCAGTACTACAGTAAGGTAAAGGAAGCTATTTAGCTAAAAAAAAAAAATTCCTTTAGTGATCCTTTAAAAGCTCACCGATACCGATTAGTTTCTTAAAGCACAATACAGATTAGGTGGCACTGATATGCAGCACTGATGAGCACTGACAGCTAACACTGACAGCTGTCAGGCACTGATGGCTAGCAAGCACTGATGGATGGCACTGACAGATGGCACTGACAGGTGTCTGATACTGATAGATGAAACTGACAGGTGGCTAGCACTGATATATGGCACTTATGAGCATTGGGCACTGATAGGTGACATTTATGGGCACTGATGGCAGACACTGAAATGCCATTTATACCAAATGCTTGGTATCGGTCCTGATATCGATACTAGTATTGATATTGGGACAACCCTAATGGGAACTCAAATGATTAGTTCAACAAACTATTTTTTCATAGGTCCTTCAGTTTATAGTCCTTATAAAAAAGAATTTTAGCAATGTGACCAGGTTGTGTAACCATAAAATGTGCATCCAAAAATGGAAGCCTCCACAAGGGGATTAGAAGTAAAATCCAGCAGGAGCTACAGAGTATAAAAGAGAAGAGAGGCACCTCTAAGAGCCCTTTCACACTGCCAGTGCCCAAAAAACACTGGTAAAGTGCCGCTAAAACTAGCAGTGCTTTACCAGCGTTTTTAAAGCGCTAACGGGGTGCTTTTTAACCCCCGCTAGTGGCTGAATAATGGGTTAAAAGCACCCATAAAGCACCACTGCCAAGACGCTTTGCAGGCGCTTCCCATTTATTTCAATGGGAAGGTGCGTATTAGGAGCCGTGTATTCACCGTATTAAGAGATGCAAAGAAGCTGCTTACAGGACTTTTGGTACTCGGGTTTTCACATTGGGATTGCAGACAAGCCTTTTTAAGGCGCTATTTGTAACCCTAAAGCGCCTGAAAACGCCCCAGTGTGAAAGGAGTCTAAGTGTAGCAATATGTTGCTAAATGTTGTACCTTCATTAAATGTAACCATATTGCTACACTTAGAGGCGCCTCTCTTCTTTTTTATACTCAGTTCTCAGGCTTCTTGTATATCAAGACATTGCTTGTATATCAAGTAAAAATGTATAAAAAAATAAAATAAGTTGTCTTGCAAAACACTCTCAAATCAAGTTACTCTCAAACCAAGGTTTTACTGTGCCACTATTTTATTCTCCAGTGTGTCTGCTTTCAGTATTTATTGTTTTGTGTAATCTTCAGGCCTAAAATGATTTTTTATCCGCTTAAGGACCCATTCATGCCAATATACTTGGGCACAAGCAGGTACCTGTACATTGCCTTTAGAAGCCCAGCCGTGGGTCGCGAGCGAGCCTCCTGCGGCGCGCTAGCGACCTGTTCCTGTGCTCCGTGACCGTGCCCGCGGTACCTGTGAACCCGATTGCCACCGGTGTCCCGCGATCGGGAGCTGAAGAATAGTGAGAGGTAAGTGTAAACAAACCTTTCCCCGTTCTTCCTAGTGTGACTACCACTGATCGTGTGTTCCCTGTCATAAGGAACGATGATCAGTGATGTCACACGCCAAGCCAAGCCCCCACAAAGTAGTAATCACTCCCTAGGAAACACTTAACCCCTTCAGCGCCCCTACAGATTAACCCCTTCACTGCCAGTGTCATTTTCACAGTAATAAGTGCATTTTTATAGCACTTTCCGCTGTAAAAATGACAATGGCCCCAAAATAGTGTCAAAAGTGTCCAATGTGTCCGCCATAAGGTTGCAGTCATGATGAAAATCGACGCCATAACTAGTAAAAAAAAAATACCACCAAAAAGAAAGCTCTATTTGTGGGGAAAAAAAAAGGACATTTTGTTTTGGAGCCACATTGCACGACTGCGCAATTGTCAGTTAAATCAACACAGTGCCGAATCGCAAAACGTGGCCTGGTCCTTTAGCTACAAAATGGTCCAGGGCTAAAGTGGTTAAACCCGTGTGCAAAAAAAAAAAAAAAATGCTAAAACGGCTCTGGCAGCGAAAAGGTTAATAGTCATGTCCGTTATACAGATTTATTTGTGTTTTCTTTTTTGACTACACTTAGGCTTTAATGATTCAAACATGCTTTGGAGACAAAATGATTGGGGATCGTAATTCCTTATTAAAAAAAAAAAATCTGTAAACAAATTGACTCTCAGCATGTCCAGCAAGCTTTGTTTTGTCCAGGCTGCCGCTGATCTTCAAAAGTAATTTATTACGTGACACGTGGCAGAAAATGTGTTCAGCGTGATTATGGAAACCAAATGATTTTAGAGTGAATTTTATTACTTGATGTTTTCTCACAACTTGAGTTTCTTTATTTTAACTTGTTTGGCTTTAGAGACTCCTGAATCCCTAATGTACTAGATGCAGTAAATGTTTAAAATAAACAAGTCTAACAATTATATAAAAAGGGTAAAAAAATGCAAGCTTGAGCTGCGCATATTGATCCCCTGGTTGGTGTCTGCGGGTCTACCCACAATAAATCAGTCCTCCTGAGCAGAGACAACAAATTACATTTCCTCCACTATTAAATGGTGCAGTGGGGAGGCAAATAAATCATTATTGTTGTTGTTTTTGTGGCAGCTTCACGCTTATTCCACAAGAAATGTCCATAAGCACTGAAGCATGTTCTCCGGCTCGAACTGCTGAGAAAGCTCTCCATCTATTGACATATTTTGCCACTTAGGTGTTTTCACACAGACCTCACCAACAAATAATTACAGTTTTTCACAGAGGAAAACTCTGAGTTTTAATTATATACCACCAGCCATCTAATACTCCATTGTTAAAGCTGGATTTTACTTTTCTTTAAATGTTGCCAACACGGTTAAGCATGGGAACAAACAATGAATTAAACATATCATTCTGGGGTGATGTCTTCTAGACGTGTCATGATCTCTGTAAGCTCAGCCATGCATAGAACATGAAGAGCCTCTTTATAGAGCAAACCTGTCAACAGATCCCAAAGCTCTTTTTAAAGTTAAATTGTCCATTACTAGTAGATGCAACATGAGCACTACACTTTAAATGGAAATTATAGCATAGTTTCTGCGAGTACACAATTTAAGCTATTATTATGAAGTCTAGCTGAAAGTAAATGTGACTTTCACATGTTTCATTCTTTGCTATGCCATACACTTTTACGTTATGTTATATACAGTTTTGTAAATCTCCTTTTTCTTTTTTTTTAATTCTTTATTTTACAGTCAAGGAAATGAACATAAGGCATTAAAGTGGAGGTCCGCCTAAATTCTTTTTATTAAAAGCCCGCAGCTACAAATACTGCAGCTGCTGACTTTTAATACATGGACACTTACCTTAGGGTGACCAGACATCCCCGTTTTCTGGGGACAGTCCCCGGATTGAGGACACTGTCCCTGGACCAAGTCTGTCCCCAGTTTTGTCCCCGGATTGGATTTGAACAGGGGCTGGGGCAATTTCAAAGACAATCAGTGCAGAATAAATTTAAAAAAAATCTGGATTACATACCCCGCTCCGCTGCTCCTACTAGCTTAGGAGGGTCAATTTTTTTACCCATTATCTGTGCCCCTTTCTGATGATCATGTGCTGGTCAGAGCGGAGGGAATATTTCTTCAGTTTCAGGTGCATGACCATTTAGCTCCGCTCGCATGTTCTTCATCTTCAGCCTAGGCCCGGCCAGCCGCCTGCCTTTTTATCTCCTTGCCTTCCCTGGTGAATTAGTACCCAGGGCCTGGAGAGTAAGACTTGACAGGCTGTGAGGCCAACTGCGGCGGCGACGGGCAGAAAGTCGCTGATTGCCGCCATTACTAGTAAAAAAAAAAATATGACCCCGTATTTCATTTAAAAAATCTGGTCACCTTAATTTACCTGTCCAGGGCGCCTGCGATGACGGCAGCTGAAGCTGATCAGTCGCTCGACTCTCGGCTGTTGCTGCCGCCATCCTCAGTGAGGGAATCAGGAAGTGAAGCCTTGCTCCTACTCCTACAAGCTTTAACCGGTGCTCAGCTGAACACTGATAGAAGTCACATGACTGCTATAACTGCTGATTACACAAGGTATTTGGCAGTTTATATGTACTAAAATTATAGTATTTCCGTGTTCTGCGTACTGTGGGAGACCAGCTATATTGAATGCAGGGTCCTGGGTTTAATAACATTTTAAAAACAAATACCTTTTTTTTCTTAGTCCCCCTGCAAAGTCTCACAAATACCTGTTGATCCTGCCAGTGAAGTCCATGTAATGCAGCTTACCAGGGTGGGGTGGCAATTATGCTGCACTGCTCAGAAGAGCAGAGTTGCCAATCTCATTTAGGCTGTGTCTGTTTGCACTACAGTGGGATGAAAGATGTGGCGGGGGCATGGCTATCAGCATTGTCACTGCTGATTCACAAGCCTGTAGCTTGCCAGTAAGCACCTGGCCACAGCTAGTCCTGCCCCTTGTTTTCTGGATTGATGGCTCTGCCAATATTACTGAAACCTTCCCAATGTGAGCTGCATTGTCTGGGAGGGGTAGTATGTGAGACACAAATGTCCAAAATGTCTTGGTATGCTGATGCCTTAAGAATTCACTTTGCTGGAACAAAGGGGACAAGCCCATCCCCAAAAAAACAACCGCACACCATAATCCCCCCTATACCAAATGATTTGGACCAGAGTCCTGACCTCAACCTAATAGAACACCTTGGGATAAGTTAAAGGGGAGACTACGATCCAGACCTTCTTGTCTCATCAGTGCCTGACCTCACAAATGCACTTCTGGAAGAATGGTCAAACATTCCCATAGACACACTCCTAAACCTTGTGGAAAGCATTCCCAGAAGAGTTGACGCTGTTAAGCCTCATACACGACAAGAAAACTGCTTCTTGCCGAGATTTCCGTTCGTGTGTACGAGGCTTTCAGGTTTCTCGACAGGAAATCTGGCCAGAATCTCGGCGAGAAAAAAAGAGAGCCTGCTCTCTTTTTTCTTGTCGAGATTCTTGTCGGCCTGTTTCCCGACGAGAAACCCAAGAGTGTGTATACTAACCTGTCGCCGTGGAAACCCACGGATGCTCGTAATGACTTTGACGCATGCACGGTAGCTTCCACGGCATAGGTAAGGTGAAGCAAGATGGCGGCAACGGCATCGAAAGTGACAAGCGCATGCTCGTCGTACGCAACAATGTTCTTTCCTTTCAAGAGAACCGTGGTTCTTTTGAAACAAAAGTCTGTTCACTCAGGCGGCAAGAGTTTCTTGCCAAGAATCTTGTCAGGCAAAACAACGGGTTTTGGTACTTTTGGTAATATAGTGTATATTCTATTAGCTGATATAGATCATTGTCAAACAGAGAAATTGTTCCAACTAACAAGCTGCAACAAAGATCATCAAAATGCTACTGGACTCCTTGGCTAATGCTTTCAGGGGTCATAAGAACTATCAGTATTACATTTAGTAAAGGATATACTGGTGTAGTATGGCCTTGATGCTAAATATTGCATAGAACAGATTTAAATGTCACAATAAAACATTTATTCAACAAGCAGGCCTTTAAAGGCACTTTCCTTCAGTTAAAATATAGGATCCATGTAAGCTTCTATGTAATTACCAGGTTATTTGCCTCAGGTAATGGCAATTACACACAGTATGGAAGAAGCTGAACGCCATATGGAGGAAGCTCTCATTCTTTTTAGAACCATCTAATGTGTTCTGCTCTCTGAACTAAAGCTATTATTTTACCAGCTGCACAAGGCCAAAGATATGCCAGCAAGGCCGTTATTTTAGGGATGCTGAAAATACTTTGAAATGGACTCATATCAATAGTAATTACTTTGAATAAAGAAAGGAAAGTTATTTTTTAATTCCAATCTATCTGCTTCTCACCTTGATGTCTATCATAAAACATGGAAATCCTTTCCTTTTATATTTTAGCAAAGCCAGAAAATACTTTAATCTGTATTTTGGCATTTTCATGTTGGCACCGTACACAGGTTTAGGTGTACAAACGCATTGTGACCTTGTGATTGGACTATCACTGCTGCACCATGTGCTGTGCTATTACTTTGGCTGAAAAATAAAATATCTGCCACAAAACTAATGTTTGTCTTTTAAACACTTTAATATTATATAATTTTATATTTACAGTAAAACATTCATTCACAGTGCTGTCCTTACATACAGTTGTATTCAAAATTATTCAACCCCCACTGAAATTGATTGTTTTGGCCAGTTTGACATTGATTTTGATAATTTTAGTCATCCTGCTTACAATTAAATCAAAGAGGCACGTGTAGGTCAGACAAATATAACATAACATTTATTATGAAATAACCACAAATGTCTTTTCTGTGCTCACATCATTATCAGTTTTATTCAACCCCCAAGTGACATTCAATCTTAGTACTTAGTACAACATCCTTTTACAGTTATAACAGCTTTTAAACGTGAAGCATAGCTTGAAACAAGTGTCTTGCAGTGATCTACGGGTATCTTCGCCCATTCGTCATGGGCAAAAGCCTCCAGTTCAGTCACATTCTTAGGCTTGCGCACTGCAACTGCTTTCTTTAAGTTCCACCAGAGGTTCTCAATCGGTCTGGTGACTGCGATGGCCACTCCAAAATGTTCCAGCCTTTAATCTGCAACCATGCTCTAGTGGACTTGGAGGTATGCTTGGGATCATTGTCCTGTTTAAAGGTCCAACGTCTCCCAAGCCTCAGGTTTGTGACGGACTGCATCACATTGTCATCCAATATCTCCTGGTACTGAAGAGAATTCATGGTACCTTGCACACGCTGAAGCTTCCCTGTACCTGCAGAAGCAAAACAGTCCCAAAGCATGATTGACCCCCCACCATGCTTCACAGTAGGCAAGGTGTTCTTTTCATCATAGGCCTTGTTCTTCCTCCTCCAAACATAGCGTTGATCCATGGGCCCAAACAGTTCTAATTTTGTTTCATCAGTCCACAGAACACAATCCCAAAACTTCTGTGGTTTGTCCACATGACTTTTGGCATACTGCAGTCAACTCTTCTTATTCTTTGGAGACAGCAAGGGGGTGCGCCTGGGAGTTCTGGCATGGAGGCCTTTATTACGCAGTGTGCGTCGTATTGTCTGAGCAGAAACTTCAGTACCCACATCTGACAAATCTTTTCTCAGTTTCTCAGCAGTCACACAGGGACTTTTCTCCACTCTACGCTTCAGGTAGCGCACAGCAGTTGAAGTCAGCATCTTCTTTCTGCCACGACCAGGTAGCGTTTCAACAGTGCCCTTTGCCTTGAATTTGTGAATGATGCTTCCTATGGTGTCTCTTTGTATGTTTAACATCTTTGCAATCTTCTTATAGCCATTGCCCTTCCTGTGAAGAGTAATCACCTCTTCTCTTGTCTTCCTGGACCATTCTCTTGACTTCACCATGTTTGTAACCACACCAGTAAATGTCTAGAAGGAGCCGAGTATCACAGTCATTTTAAAGCTGCCTAATTGGTGCTTATTAGGCTTTATTGCTGCTCCCTGACATCCACAGGTGTTTTCAAACACTTCAATGAACCTCTGTTCTTTAGAGTGGTAGTCTTTAAGGGGTTGAATAATGTAAATGAAGAATTCACAAAATAAACATTTACTACTGTATTACAAAACCAATTGATGTCATTTTATTTGCACATGGTTCTTTAAGAAGTCCTTGTAGGATTTCATTCTGAATTCAATTACAAATGTACACTAAATTCCCTAAAACCCTTTACAGCATTGGGGGGTTGAATAATTTTGAACACAACTGTACACATACTGAAATACTGTTAACCCCTTGCTTACTGGGCACTTAAACCCCCTTCCTGCCCAGACCAAGTTTTAGCTTTTAGCGCTGTCACATTTTGAATGACAATTGTGTCATGCAACACTGTACCCAAATGACATTTTTATACGTTTCTTCACAATACTTTTGGTAATACAGAGTATATATACTCCACTTTATTTCTTTATTTCTAGATTTCTAGCAAATGGGTATTGATGGTACTTTGCCTATTTATTTACCCTTTCTATATAAGATTTTTTTTATACATTGCTGCATTTTTATAGAGTTTGTATGTTTGTGCTTACTGCTTTTGTGTCAAACTGTAAGAATGCAAGCAAGCTTTTATATTGTACTTGATATTAGCACTTTGAGCATTTGACAATAAACTTTTAAACTCCTAAATTTAACCACTTGATACCGCGCAGGATACTCTAGTGTCCTGACAGGACGTCATATGTAGTCCTGTCATTTAAAGCTGCTAGAGGGCACGCGCTGCCGTCGGGGCATGCGCGCACCCATCGCATCACTTAGAACACCGTGCGTGTGCCCGGCGGCCACAATGGCCGCCGGGCACACGCGATTGCTGACAATTGAGCTGGGACATGGAGCTCTGTGTGCCTGTCAGGGAGAGAGGAGACCGATCTGTGTCCCTTGTACATAGGGACACAATCGGTCACCTCCCCGAGTCACCCCCCTCCCCCTACAGTTAGAACACAATCTAGGAGAAACATTTAACCCCTTCCTCACCCTCTAGTGGTTAACCCCTTCCCTGCCAGTTACATTTATACAGTTATCAATGCATATTTATAGCATTGTTCACTGTATAAATGTAAATGGTCCCAAAAATGTGTCAAAAGTGTCCGATGTGTCCGCTATAATGTCCCAGTCCCGGAAAAAAACGCAGATCGCCGCCATTCCTAGTAAAAAATAAATAAAAAAATAAATCATAATTATGTCCCCTATTTTGTAGGCAATATAACTTTTGCGCAAACCAGTCACTATACGGTTATTGCGATTTTTTTTTTTTTTACCAAAAATATTTTTTTTGTTTATAGCGCAAAAAATAAAAACCGCACAGGCAATCAAATACCACCAAAAGAAAGCTCTATTTGTGGGGAAAAAAAGGACGTAAATTTTGTTTGGGAGCCACATCGTACAACCGCGCAATTGTTAGTTAAAGTGACGCAGTGCTGGTGTATCGTCATACTCCGCTCCCCATCACAGACTGCTCCAGGAGTGCTGTGGTGGCCAACTGCGCATGCGCGATGTGTTCCAAACGCATCTGCGATGCGTTCCAATGCATTTACGGCAGTGCACACCAGCGAAACCTCGTTCGGCATCCAGGCTCTTTCCTTAACATCCCAGTGGATTGGAGGATGTTAAAAAAAGAGCCAGGAGGCCGAGAAAGCGACTGGCCACTTTCCCTAAGTCCACGTCGCTCTGAATGACGGCTTCGCTGTGTGCAGTGTCGTAAATGCATTGGAACGCATCGCAGATGCGTTTGGAACGCATCGCGCATGCGCAGTTGGCCACCACAGCACTTCCGGAGCAGTCTGTGATGGGGGAGCCGAATATGACGCGTCACCGGAAGCTAAAATTTTGTCTGGGCAGGAAGGGGGTGTAGGTGCACAGTAGGCAAGTGGTTAAAGGAAAACTTTATCTTTTGTGACCTTTTTGTATCATTCCCTTCTTACCTTTTTCACTAAGGTATCCACTATACACATACCTATACAACCAGTTAATCCATTGTTGAGCTGCTGAGATCTTCTTCTCCACTATCACATCTTCCTTCCTACATTTTTGGTTTTGGCAGCTGACCCCCTGATGATGCCCAGGTCATATTTTTTCCTCAGTTTAGTATTCTTCTACTTATGTTTGATAAAAAAATTGCAATAAGTTTACAAAATAGGGGGTAGTTTTATGGCATTTTTATTAATATTTTTTTTTACTAGTAATGGCGGCGATCAGCGTTTTTTTTTTCATGACTGTGACATTATGGCGGACACATCGGACACTTTTGAAACTTTTTTGGGACCATTGTAATTTTCACAGTGAAAAACGCACTGATTACTGTGAAAACGACAATGGCAGTGAAAGGGTTAACCACTAGGGAGCGCTAAGGGATTAAAGGAACACTAAAGGTTCATTTTTTATTAGATCAATTGATTGCTGTAAGCTAGAGCATTTAAATATCACTTACCTCATTTTTCCTTTTGACGTCCAAAATACAGTAATCCAGGTTTGAAAATGCCATTTCCCGTCCCTCCTCTGGTGGAAAGCAGAATGTGCTCACCCCCTCCCTATGACTACAGTCCTGCGTGAAGATGCTCTCTTAACCCTCACAGGCATGGAGGCTAAGCCTAATGGGAACTGTAGTTCCCATTAGGCCGTGATGTAGCAAGAATGAATGCGCACCGCAAACCAGGAAGTCAGTGAGAATAACGATTCAGGAGTGACGGAGGTGAATAAAACAGCTCAATTTCAACAGGTATCAAACTAGTTATAATGCAAAACATTACTTTTTACTTTATCAGCCACGGTCAGACTAATTTAAGAGGAAAATATTTTTGTCTTTACAACCCCTTTAAGTGTGCCCTAAGGGAGTGATTCTTATTGTAGGGGGGCGTGGCTGGACGAGAGACATCACAGACTATGATGAACAAGGTGTACAAATGGCAGTCTGATATAGACCCAGCAAGATCTAAAATGACACCAGTAGAGAAAGAAAAAGAAGTGCGCAAAGGGGTTACCCAGGACACGAATAAATCCACTACAACTACTAGTACCCCCAAAAAACATGCTAAAGGGCCCACAAAAACCAAAGGTCCATATCCATTAGTAGATAGAAATTCACAATCTAACAATTACACCCCATACCATCCCCCAGTATATGACTCATACCCCACCTATGGTGCACCCACTCACAATCGGTATGCCCCATTGGATGACAGGGTAGGGGATGGAAATTATTACCATTATAATCAGGGCCCTAGTCATTACATGCCCAGACCACCACGTGGACATTACAGAGGTAACCATAGAGGGCGATCATCATATTACCAAAACAACCAGACACAGGGGGGGGAATGGAGAGGCTGGAAAGAGCCTTACAAAATTGCCAGCCCCATATCTCACCACCCCCCAAAAAATACAGGAAAAGAGGCAAGAGAGGGGGAACCCGAATGAAAAAGGGCACGAGACGATTAAAAGAGGGCATTTTCAACCTAGCGGGAATTGAATTTACCAATGCAGAATTGGAGGTACTCTCGAAAGGTATGAAATTCGCGCCAGATAAACACATTGACAAATTTGAGGTATTTGTTGACGTGGAGAAATTTATAAGAAAATTAAATATCAAAAAACATTTTGCACAACAAACTCCTTATATAGAAACACCAGATACCACAGTATATCAACATACGACTCTAAAGAATAATTCCACCTTTAACCCCAAGAAGGGCACGCACCATCATGTGCAAGTATTTCGAAATATGGTTCAGGAAGAAATTAAATCTTTAGAGACCAATCACCCTCAACCTAACAGGCTACTAAGGGAAGGTATTAAAAAATTGGAAGAGAACAAAAATATAGTGGTCCGCACAGCAGACAAAGGGGGTGGGGTAGTAGTGCTTACAAAAGAAAACAACTTTAAAGAAGTTCAACGTCTGTTAGATGACACTGACACGTATTTTCCTCTATCAGGAGATCCACTCTCCAAACTTAAAGGGGAACTAGTAGCATGGGTGAAGGAGGGAACCTCTAACACCATTCTTACCCCCAAAGAGGCACTGTATCTTGTGCCCGATGTATCACGCACTCCGGTACTTTATATAGCACCGAAGATACATAAAAACAAGACCCATCCCCCAGGCCGACCCATAGTTAGTGGGATTGGATCACTATATGCCAGGTTGGGCGAGTACCTCGACACGTTCCTCCAACCACTAGTCACGCAAGGTCTATCCTATCTAAAGGACAGTACCCAGTTGATAAACTCCCTAGCCACGGTTCGTTTTACTGTAAATACTTGGTTGGTAACTGTGGATGTGGAATCCTTGTACACAAATATCAAGCAGTCAGATGCAATTACAGCAGTCACTGAATCATTGGGGACAAGTACAGACCTCCAAGCTATCCAAATTAAATTTATAGTCCAAGGACTCAAAATGGCTATGGGGAACAACTATTTCTGGGCACAAAATAAGTTTTACAATCAAATTAAAGGAGTCGCCATGGGGGCCCGATACGCACCCAGCGTGGCTAATCTGGTCCTCAATAGGTGGGAGGGAGAAACCATATATAAGGATACAAATAAAGCCCTCATCTATTACAAACGGTACATAGATGATATTATTTTATTTTGGGAAGGCAGTTTGGCCTCTCTTGAGATCTTTCTGATGCAAATGAATAACAATCAATATGAATTAAAATTCACAGCGGAATTCAACTTATCCTCCATTAATTACCTTGATCTTACGTTAACCAAAAAAGGTAACCAGATTAGTACCAAGACTTTCTTCAAGCCAACCGACCGAAATGTCTCACTCTCCAACTGTCATCACCCCAGATGGTTGGGAGGGGTTCCCAAAGGCCAGTTAATGCGCATACTACGTAACTGTGATCAGATCTCAGAATTTGACTCACAGGCCAACATATTAGTGGATACATTTGTAGAAAAGGGGTATAACAGGAGTCATCTTGAATCCACTAAAAATACAGTCATGACAATGGATAGATCCATGCTATTAACACCCAAGCAAAGGACGCCATTTCAGGGAGACACAGCCTTTCTAACAGGTTTTCACAGAGAGTATAAAAGTGTAGAAAAAATCTTCAAACAATTCTGGCCAATCTTATTAAAAGATACCGATCTAGCGACGGTCTTACCGGCCAAACCCAAATTTATATACAAAAAGGCCCCTGGTTTAAGAAATATGGTAGCAGCAAATGTGCCAGATCCCCCCAAAAAACCTCTAACATTTTTAGACAGCCCTGGTTTTTATTATTGTACGAGATGCAGATCTTGCAAAATGTCCAACAGACAGGGAAAGAAAAAACTACAATTCAAATCAAATGTGACACAACAGGAATTTAAAATAAAACCTTTAATTACCTGTCACTCAAGGTATGTAACTTATGTTATAGAGTGCCCATGCTCCCTACAGTATGTGGGGCGTACCACCAGAGAGCTCAAGGTGCGCATTAACGAGCATGTGGCTAACATCATTAAAGGCTACCCCGATCACAGTGTTTCAAAACACTTTGACCTTTGTCATAATAGGAACCCGAGATTAATGACTTTTTATGGGATTGATAGAGTTACTAGCCATTGGAGAGGCACGGACCTTATTAAGGCCGTATCTCAAAATGAGACTCAATGGATCCATCGCCTATGTGCTATGCGGCCCCAGGGCCTCAACGTAGAGCTAGACTTAAATTGTTTCTTGAGTAATAAATAACATGGGATGTGGGAGTATTATTCGTCATTATATTTTTTTACTCATAAATATATGATATTTTTATCAAATATATTTGCATATACTAACATTTTACTAATATTTTTTAAAACAAATTTTAGATTCAATGTCCTAGGCTGTCGCATTGTACTAAGTGTGGCTAATTCACACTAATCCACTAGGGGTCTCTAGTACTCGGTTATACAGCTTATACGGTTATACAGCTTAAACACATATAGGACACAAGTTATTATCGATACTAGTAGCTTGCCCTACTCTATACCTCAGTATTACACAACAATGTCTGACATATAATATGGGATAAGTAGGTATACCACTCGAGAGATATGGTTTTAAAATAAATACAGGTTTCACTGCTTATCTGTATACAAATTGTGTAAATATCCATGGAATGCGATATCGGGACTGAGGATTTTTTGATTGGCTCCTTTCCCTGCCACTCACAATTGGCTATTGGGTAAATACCGCCATGTAACGTGACTGGTCACGCTCCCTGATGACGTAAATCTTACGAAACGTACGTCGAGGCGCAGACCAGTCACGCATCCCCACGCCACTTCCGGATCCTTGGCTCACGGCGGTGGAACGCACGCCAGCCAAACAACGCTATTATAGCGACGGACATCCAGCTTTCCTCTACCTAAACATGCTGACAAGCCTCAGTGCCGGGATCGGGCACTGTTTAAAGTAAGCAGCCACTTGGCTTGTATTTTATATGTTCATTTTTAATAAACAATATCACACTATTATGGTTCTCTCGTTCTGGCTTATATGAACATTGGATAATCTCCTGGAAAAACCTTGACCGCTGAGAAAATATTTTCTGACAAAGCGCTGCATGACTTCTTTTTTAAATAAAAGAGTACATTTGTGTCGGTAAGGAGCCATTTCGTTTGATCACTTCGGGTGCAAATAATTATTTCCTAGGTGGTGGCTTTATATCTACAACCTATACTATTTACAACAATTGATGTTTGAATACCTGTTGGGAGCATTCCATCCAGCATCCACTGTTGGAATTTGTCTTGCATTGTTTGCACTCTATTGCATGGATTTTTTTTTTTCTCAGTGCAACTGAGTATCACATATACATCCATATACATCCTATGTTGGAATTTCACTTATTCACAATTTTTTTTGATACATTATTTACTATTAATGATCATTCATATGTATTGCAAGTATATCTGTATATCTGTAGTTCTACACAATATTAATTTTAGTTACTCATTTAGCGCCCCCTATCACCCCTATTCCAATATACTATTCAGACACTGAATTTCTTGGGAGGCAGCTCACAAACATATATATTTTATTTATATTTGATTGCAACCATTTTGAACAAATACGTAAAGCAACACCTAAAAAATCTACCCGAAAGACAACATTTTACACAGAAAACCAAAATCAAAAGCATTTTTTTGCAAACATTTTTGCCAATGATCCATGAGGCGAACTGTGGGATATACTTACTGAACACCCAACTTTTAGTGGTTGTGGGTTCTTATTTTCAGTGACAGGAGTAATGATCCTAACAACAACTTTTTCCGATGGACTTAGAAAGAGAACGTGTTCTCTTTTTTTCAGACGGAAAAAAATTCTATCGAAAATTCCGTTCGTCTGTATGGAAATCCGACGGAGAAAAAAAAAATGCGTTCTCGGAAACAATTTGACACATGCTCGGAAGCATTAAACTTCATTTTTCTAGGATCGTTGTTGTGTTGTACGTCACCGCGTTTTTGACGGGCGGAATTTGGTGTGTCCGTGTGTATGTAAGACAGCTTGAGAGGAATTCCATCAGAAAAATCCATTGGAGTACGCGACATAACAGAGCCATGGAATGCAGTTAAAACCTGGTGGTTACCTTTCCCCACTCTATCCAAAAAAAAAAGGTGTTTGACTTGACATATATTTTAAAACACAGCCCTAAACTACTTATGCCCATTTTCTCAGCCTTTCATGGATGCTCCTTTCTCTATTTTAGCCACCATAAGATGCTTTGGGTATGCTCCATATTGGAGCATACACACAGTTGACGATGTCACCCCTTCACCATGTCACAGTGTTCAGGCCTTTCTCTTTAATACACATCATGGCCAATACAGGCCATACATTGGTCTAATGCTTTCAAAAATCAGAAGTTTTGTGCATTTTGTGATCCGATGGTACCACCATTGGTCTCAAAATTCAATCAACCAAGCCTTAATTTTCACTTTAGAAAATAATTTTCGTGGCCAGGAATCTTCTTTTCTTTCCAGTTCACAGCTCATGAGCATTTTTTTTTCTATTATATGTCTTGCATGATTGATCATTGATTAGAAATGTTTTAGTTTTTCACTCAAATTTGATAGCCGCATGAAAATCAGCCGTTGCTGCAGCCCACTTATGGTGCAAACTAAAAGTCTTAGGGCCAGATTCTCAGCGGCGATATGACGGAGTATCTCAGATACCCCGTCGTATCGCAGTTTTTTTTGCCTTGTATCTATGCGCGTGATGCTTAGCATCACTTTTGCATAGATACGCTTCAACATCCGACAAGTGTAAAACCATTACACTTGCGAATCGTAGTTATAATGACAACTCCGGCCACTAGGTGGCCTTTACGTTGTTTTCTCATTTGCATATGCAAATGAGGCTAGTACGCCGATTCCCGATCGCTTTTACGCCGCCCCGTCGTCGCGTACGTCGTTTTCGTCCGCGTAAGATTACCCCAGCTTCTATGTGGAGTAACCTTACGAAGTACCGTCGGATGCCGTCGGGTGCCGTCGGATGCCAGGTTAAGTATGGCGTCGGGTCAGCGTCGGCTTTTTCCGTCGCTTATGTAGTTTTACTAACTCGTTCGCAAATAAGGGCATTGCGTAGTGACCCTCACGTCGTTTTGACGTCGGTTTCAACAACGCTTTCCAACGTGAGCTGAAGCATGCGCACTGAGCTTTTTTCCCGGCCGGCGCATGCGCAGTTCGTTCGACGCGGGGGCGCGCTTCATTATAAATACAAGCCGCCTGATTTGAATTACGCGGGCTTACGCTGGGCCATTTTTGCTACGCCAACGCAAACTACGGAGCAAATGGTTAGAGAATACGGCACTTGCTCTAGTACGATGCGGCGGCGTAGTGTAAATGGCTTACAATACGCAAGCGAAATTCTATGAGAATCTGGCCCTTAGTTACGATTTTCAAAAGAAAATAATTTTCAAAATTTGAACCATGTATGACCGACTTAAAGAAAATAATCAACAAGCAGCTGTACAAAGAGTTGTTTTTTGTGTATATTGTTCTTTATTGAGCAATTACAAGAGATTTCAAATCGCATGTTAACATTGTTTATGCATCTAACTTACAATGGCAACTGCACCTTGATTGTCATTTTGAGAATAATTAGGCAATTGTGCATAATTGCCTGGGCAGCTTGAAAGCAGGTCTTTTTACATTTCCCCTACTGGTCTTTCTAGGGGGGGGGGGGGGTCAATAACATAAATTATGGGACACAATTTTTAAAGGAACACATTTTTTGTCAAAATAATTTTTCTAATAAAATTGGTAAAACATTAGGAATATAGAAGCAAATCATCAATTTAACATGCAGTAAAAAGAGTTCTTTGTTGGCAAATGAAAAAAATACCACCGGTTTTATATGTTATATCATCAGGTAAGGCTCAGACTCCCTACAGGAAAATATTTTGGGCTATAAAGAAAATGTCTATGGTAACAGATGCCTACAGAATTACGTGGTACAATAAGAAACTTAAGTCACTCGACAGATACATAAAAGATTGCTCTGATTTAACGTGTCCACAGACACAGATAAGTACTGTCGCCTGCTTGCTTTTTCTCTCTTTATTTAATAAATACTGGCATTTTGTGCATGGAGTAGGGAATAAATTAAAGTTACTGTCACAGTATCACAACTCAGAACTTTGGCAATCCCCGAAGCTCGAGATTTTGCACTGGCTGAAAAGTGTAAGCGGTTAATCTCATCAAATCTTGTTGAATTAAAGTGTTTCTGAAAAGGGTGATCTCAAGCAAGAGTAGAAATGTAATGAAAAAAAGAGTAAGCTTTAGACATAGTCTCTGTTTGAAATAAAAGGTAAATAATTATTTAGGAATAGAAAAAACATTTAGGACAATCAAATGAAGGCCTGGACAGCAATTTAAATCATATCTTCCAGATAGTTATCATAAATCGTAAAATAACATAGTAAAAAACACAGCATAGCTACCTGTATGTAAAACATTTAAAATAAATGCCTATACTGCCTATATTTTTTAGAAAGTTGTTATTGGTAAAGTTCAGCTTAAAGTCTTTGCCAGCAATTATCATCCGAATTGTCAGTCTGCCATATGTGCTACAGTTGGCTGCTTGGCTGCATCTTCCATATTTTAGTTCTCCTTTAGCTTTTGGCAACTATGGTGTAGTGCAATGATGAAAACATGTACATTAATTAAATGTCAAGTAACCCTGACAAGTAGACTGTGACCCATTTTCACTTACCATGTGTTTAGGAAAAACATGAGAAGCATCAATTATAGGAATGAAGTTTTCTTTGTTAGGATCATTACTCCTGTCACTAAGAATAAAAACCCACAACCACTAAAAGTTGGTGTTCAGTAAGTATATCCCATATTTGATCTCATGGATTGTTGGAAAAAATGTTTGCCCAACTGCTTATGATTTTAGTTTTCTGTGTAAAATGTTGTAGAGTCTTTTGGGTAGATTTTTTATGTGTTGCTTTACGTATTTGTTCAAAATGGTTGCATGTTGATGCATTTTGTTTACACAATAGTTTCTCTATTACCTATTCTTCCTTTATTTGTCAAAATAGGGAACTTTAAGTGGGACTTCCTTAACCACTTAAGGACCACCTAACGCCAATATACGTCGGCAGAATGGCGAGGCTGGGCACAGGCACGTACAGGTACATTGCCCTTTAAGTGCCCAGCCGGGGGTCTGCGCGCCACCTCCGGTGAGCTCACAACCCGGTCTGGAGCTTTGTGGCCATTTACCGCCGGTGTCCCGCGTTTGGGTCACAGGAGCTGAAGAATGGGGAGAGGTGAGTGTAAACACACCTTCCCCATTCCTCTCTGTGGCTTGTCACTGATCGTCTGTTCCCTGTTATAGGGAACGACGATCGGTGACATCACACGTCCAGCCAAGCCCCCCTACAGTAAGAATAAAAACTCCCTTAGGGCACACTTAAACCATTAGCGCTCCCTAGTGGTTAACCCCTTCACTGCCATTGTCATTTTCACAGTAATCAGTGCATTTTTTTTTATATTTTTTGGGATGTTTATTATAGCAAAAAGTAAAAAATATTGTTTTTTTTTCAAAATTTTCGCTCTATTTTTGTTTATAGAGCAAAAAAGAAAAACCACAGAGGTGATCAAATACCACTAAAAGAAAGCTCTGTTTGTGGGCCAATTTTTTTTTGGGAGCCACGTTGCACGACCCCGCAATTGTCAGTTAAAGCGTGCAGTGCCAAATCGCAAAACGGGTCCAGGTCCTTAACCTGCATATTGGTCCGGGTCTTAAGTGGTTAAGGGAAAAAAAAAAGACTTTGCCTATTTGTAATTCACCCTTTCTTTCACTATCAAAAAAGCCAATTTTTGGGGTTTTGTTTATTTACCTTTTTTTCCCTCATGCTTCAATCCCCGATCCCTGTCTCGCCTATACAAGAATGACATGTACCCTGCTCCTGATACCTCCTGGTGCCTCCTGGAACATACACATCACATAACCCAGAAGGTATAAGCTTCAACACTGCAGTCGAAGGAGCTGAGACCTGGCTGGGCATCATCAGGGGGTCAGCTGCCAAAACCAAAAATGTAGGAAGGAAGATGTGATAGTGGAGCAGAAGATCCCAGCAGCTCAACAATGAATTCACTGGCTGTGTAGGTATGTGTATAGTGGATACATTAGTGAAAAAGGTAAGAAGGGAATGATACAAAAAAAGGTCACAAAATATAAAGTTTTCCTTTAAATTTAGGAGTTTAAATGTTTATTGTCAAATGCTCAAAGTGCTAATATCAAGTACAATATAAAAGCTTGCTTGCATTCTTACAATTTGACACAAAAGCAGTAAGCACAAACATACAAACTCTATAAAAATGCAGCAATGTATGAAAAAAAATCTTATATAGAAAGGGTAAATAAATAGGCAAAGTACCATCAATACCCATTTGCTAGAAATCTAGAAATAAAGAAATAAAGTGGAGTATATATACACTGTATTACCAAAAGTATTGGGATGTCTGCTTTTACACGCACATGAACTTTAATGGCATCCCAGTCTTATACTGCATACACACGATTGGAATTTACGACAAGAAAAGTTCGATGTGAGCTTTTGTTCGGAAATTTACGACCATGTGTAGGCCCCATCAGACATTTTCTGTCGAAACTTCCGACAGCAAAAATTTGAGAGCTGGTTCTCAAATTTTCAGACGGAAAAGTTCTTGACGGAAATTCCGATTGTCTGTGTGCAATTTCCGACGCACAAAAATCCTACGCATGCTCAGAATCATTGAACTTAATTTTTCTCGGCTGATCGTAGTGTTGTATGTCACCGCATTCTTGACGTTCTAAATTTCCGACAACATTTGTGTGACCATGTGTATGCAACACAAGTTTGAGCCAACATTCAGTCTGAAAAAGATCCACGGTTTTCTTGTCAGAAATTCAGATCGTGTCTGTAGGGTTTAATATTGAGTTGGCCAATATTGAGTTGGCTATAACAGCTTCAACTCTTCTCGGAATGCTATCCTCAAGGTTTAGGAGGGTGTTTATGGGAATGTTTGATCATTCTTCCAGAAGTGCATTTGTGAGGTCAGGCACTAATCTTGGACGAGAAGTCCTGGCTTGCAGCCTCCGCTCTTATTCAGACCAAGATGTTCTGTCCAGTTGAGGTCAGGACTGTGCAGGCCAGTCAAGTTCCTCCACCCCAAACTCACTCATCCATGTCTTTATGAACCTTGCTTTGTGCACTGGTGCGCAGTCATGTTGGAACTGAAAGGGGCCATCCCCAAAGTGTTCCTACAAATTTGGGAGCATGAAATTGTCCAAAATGTCTTGGTATGCTGACGCCTTAAGAGTTCCCTTCACTGAACTAAGGAACCTATGAAAAACAACCCCACACCATAATCCCCCCTCCACCAAATAATTTAAACCTGTGCACAGAGCAAGGTCAATAAAGACATGGATGAGTAAGTTTGGGGTGGAGGAACTTGACTCGGCTGCTCAGTGTCCTGACCTTAACCTGATAGAACACCTTTGGGATGAATTAGAGTGGAGATTGCAAGCCAGCCCTTTTTGTCCAAAATCAGTGCCTGACCTCACTAATACACTTCTGGAAGAATGGGCAAACATTCCCATAGACACACTCCTAAATTTTGTGAACAGTCTTCCCAGAAGAGTTGAAGCTGTTCTGTAACTGCAAAGGATGGGACAATTCAATATTGAACTCTACAGACAAAGACTGGGGTGCCATTAACCACTTGAGTCCCTGCATATAGTCAAATGACGGCAGCAAAGTGGATCTGAATATCCAAGCCGCCGTCATTTGACGGCATCGTGTCCTCCGGCCACTGAGGGGTGCACGCGCACCCGGCGCGTCCCCGAGATGCCAATGCGCGTGCCTGGCGGTCGCGATGTCCGCCAGGTACCCGCCGATCGGCAGTTTTAGAGCAGGGACGTGGAGCTCTGTGTGTAAACACAGAGCTCCACATCCTGTCAGGGAGAGGAGACTGATGCTGTGTCCTTTGTACATAGGGACACAGCAGCGGTCACCTCCCCAGTTACCCCCTCCCCCCACACAGTTAGAACACAATGCAGGGTACACATTTAACCCCTTCTTCACCCCCTAGTGTTAAGCCCTTCCCTGCCAGTCACATTTATACAGTAATTAGTGCGTTTTTATAGCACTGTTTGCTGTATTAATGTGAATGGTTCCAAAAATGTGTCAAAAGTGTCCGATGTGTCCGTCGCAATATCGCAGTCCTGACAAAATTCGCAGATCGCCGTATTACTAGTAAAAAAAAAAAAAATTCTATCCCTTATTTTGTAGCCACTATAACCTTTGCGCAAAACAATTACTATACGCTTATTGCGATTTTTTTTTACCAAAAATATGTAGAACACATATCGGCCTAAACTGAGATTTTTTATTTATTTTTTAATAAATTGGGATTTTTATTATAGCAAAAAGTTAAAAATATTGTGTTTTTTTTTCAAAATTTATGCTCTTTTTTTTGTTTATAGCGCAAATAATAAAAACCGCAGAGGTGATCAAATTTTGTGGGAAAAAAAAAGGACATCAATTTTGTTTGTGAGGCACGTCGCACGACCGCGCAATTTAAATTTAAAGCGACGCGAGGTGCATGCGCGGGCGGCTCCGGAATGGCCGCTTGATCCGTGAGCTCCGCACCACTCTGGCTGTTCGTCGATCGTAGCAGGTGTGTCGGATCCCCGGAGATCATCCGGAGGTGAGGGAGAGTCAGGGCGCTCCTGTATGTCGGGGGAACCCTGCGAGGCGAAGCCTGGAGCCTCATTTCACTGCGCTGAGCAGGACGCGCGATCACAAGATGGCGGGGGTCACGCAGACACATACCACAGGAGCGGAGGAATCCCCTGTGATCCGGCCATCATACGCTTTCATGGCCAGCTCGCATGCCCCGGGCACCCGACCAGTCCCCTTACAACCACGGCTCACTCCCCAGCCTCCACGGAGTCTCTGTTGGAGCAAACAATGGCTGAACTAATGAATTCTCCCCTGGGTCCTACCTCACCTCAGGCAGCAGTGGGGCCTGTCATGGAGGACGTCTCCTCACACAATCTGTCACACAATCTGTCCCAGGCCACTGATCTATTCACTCAGCTCTCCCTATTGCTGGACAAGGGGCTTGCACAAACTGCGGCAAAAATCACAAGTGACCTGAGGGGGGACTTTCACATGATCGGTTCCAGGATGGAATCGATAGAAAACAAGCTGGACCACACCATAGCCACGACTAGACAGAATTCTGATCAGATTCAGATTCTACACGATCAATTGGACATTGCCTTAGCCCGTATTGACGACCTGGAGAACAGATCCAGGAGAGAAAATTTTAGGATCAGGGGGCTCCCTGAATCGATCACTGACACCTTCTCGGCTGTCCAGGACTTCCTCAAACAGCTTATACCTAACTTCCCACAGCATGAATTGGAGATTGACCGGGCTCACAGAACCTTGGGACCCCCGAGAAAAGACGGCACCCCCAGGGACATAGTGGTCAAACTTCACTTTTTTTCAGTTAAGGAAGAGGTCATGAAGCTGTGCAGACACCAAAATCCCCTGACTTTCCGAGGTCACAACGTCCAAGTGTTTGCGGATCTTTCCCCAACAACCATCCAAAAGCGGAGAGCCCTGAAGCCCCTCTTACTGGCTCTGTCACAACGCAACATCAAATACAAATGGGCCTTTCCTTTTGCCCTGAAATTCGAATACAAAGGCAAGGCGCTTTCATTCAACAATTTCCACGATGGGGAATGCCTTCTCCTAGACCTACGCCTTATCTCCCAGGAAGCAGCAATGGATCACTCCAATTCTAATCCAGGATCTTCCAAACGACCTTCCCCTGCAAGCCCCCTGACGGGCACCTGGGACAAACCTAAATTTAAGAAGACCAGGGACACCAGGCCTCCATGACACCTCTTGACATTTTTTTTTTTTGGAACTGTTTGCAGAGTTTTTCCTTGATGATCTTCTCTCTAGTTTTAGGGACATTGATTTACCCCTCACTTTACTATTGTTGCAGCTAATGCCCTTTCGGGCAGTTGCAAATGCAGCCTGAGTTCTGGACTAAATTGTTGTTCCTGTTGAACTCTATCAGTGTGGTTACTACAGTTATAGTTGTTAGACTCTTAAATCTCACCGTTGCTCCTTCAGTTGTATGGTTGGTCTGACTCTGGGGGTCCTGATCTTCCCCTACTGGATTTTCGAGTGGGGGGGGTTTGGGTCCCCCTGGGGGCTGACCGGCGGGGCTCTGAGCCTCCCTGCTTACTTTATGGGAGCTTCACGCTCCACTTAGGCTTCTTTACTAGACCGAGGTCGGAGCGGTCTAGCTGTGCCTCCCCCTACCCCACGGATTGGGTGATGCCTTCTCACTGGGTTAGGCGTCCACCCAGCTTGCTGGGTGCAGACGACTGGTTTACGGTTATTGGTGGCGGGTATCCGAATACTCCCCACCCCCTCGAGCTCCCTGAGAGCCCGAGCCCCCCTCCCCCTCCCATTTGTGTCTTCTGTCTTCTGTCTTTTTCCTCTCTAACATCTTTTCTCCTTGCAGGATGTCACGGTTACAACATCAGCTGTCTATACCTAAGATGTCTACAGCCCGTACAGTGGTCAGGCTCTCGAGTTGTTCGCCGCTTCCCGGTCCAGGTAGGTGGCGGGGTTCTGCTGATCTCTCACATCCCTATGCTCCATGGCTAATACCGCTCCCACGGCTGCCAAATTGAAGGTAGCCACTCACAATGCGCAAGGTCTTAACTCCCCCTCCAAAAGAAGAAAGGTTCTAGACTTTATGAAGTCCCAACACCTCGACTTCCTCTTTCTACAGGAGACCCACTTTCCGATCCGATACAAACCCACTTTTCTACATGCCCAGTTCCCACAATTTTTCTTAGCTAGCGTAGAGGACAAGATCAAAGGGGTTGCAATCCTTATCTCCAAAACTTGTAGGTTCTCTCTGCAGTTAGACTATAGGGACCCAGGAGGGAGGTTTGTCCTGGCCAAGGGCACAATTGACGGCCGCATGTACTCTTTGGTTTCCTACTACGCTCCCAACACGGGTCAACTTAAATTTTTTACTGATATGTTCAAGACCCTGGATCCCTTGTTGGAAGGCTCAGTGATAATGGGCGGGGATTCGAACGTGGCCTTTGACCAGGGCGTTGACAAATCCAAACCCCCCACAGCTCAGAACGTGCTCCCCACGAAAATTAGTTCGAAGATAGCCAAACTACTATTTCAGCGCGGCCTCACGGACATCTTGAGGGAAATGAATCCCACCCAGAAAGACTACACGCACTTTTCACACGCCCATCAAACCTATGCCAGGATCGATCATCTCCTGATCTCTAACGCCCTAATCCAAGCGGTCGGTAACTCCCGTATCACAGATACGGTCTGGTCGGATCACGCCATGGTGAGCATGACCGTGACCAACCACTCTGCACTCCCTAAATTCCCTTACTGGCGGCTAAACGAGATGATCCTGTCGAACCCTGCCCACAAAATTGAGATAGAAATGGCCATCTCTGAATACTTTTTGCAAAATGATTCTCCTGAAGTATCGGCAGAGACTTTATGGGCCGCCCACAAGGCAACTATTCGGGGAAAATTGATTCAACTTAAAGCAAGAATTAACAAAGCGCGTAGGGTCGACACAGAGAACTTAGAAAAGAAATTCCAAGAGCTTTGTGCAGCTCATAAGAAAGATCCGGGACATTGTCCTGTGTCTTGCATTGAATCAGCTCGACTGGAACTGAACTTAGCACTGACTGCCAGGTCCGAGACCAGTCTCCGCTGGCAGGGAGCGAGATATTATCATATGAAAGATAATACGGGACCCCTATTAGCCTCCAAACTAACCCCTCGTCAACGGACGTTCACCTTTCCCAGGATTAACATAGCGGGTCGTCCTCCCACAGCAAACCCCCCTAAAATACTACAAGCGTTTCGAATGTTTTACGCGAAACTGTACGGGGGTCACCGGGCACAGAAGGATCCTGCCGGAACCGGGTTCCTGGATGACCTTCTCATTCCTACTTTGTCGAGGGAACATAGAGACAGACTCGAAGCCCCCGTACCCGCGGAAGAGGTTCTAGAAGTCATTAAGGGCCTAAAGAAACACTCAGCCCCAGGACCGGACAGGTTCTCCGCCCCTTATTATAAAGCATTTGCACCGATCTTGGCCCCCCACGTTGCAAACTTCATCAACTCTAAAACCAAAGGGGAACCTATGGATGCGCAACTGAATGCTGCCTTCATCTCCGTCATCCCTAAGCCTGATAAGGACCCGGGCGAGATCGGTAACTATAGGCCGATTTCACTCATCAATAATGATCTCAAAATAATGACTAAAGTTATGGCCGACTGCCTAGCTTCCTTCATTGGAACCTACATACACAAAGACCAAGTCGGGTTCATACCTGGCCGCCAGGGTCCTGACCAAATTAGACAGGTAGTTGACATTATGTCTCTCTTACAATCAGGCTGGGATGGCGTGGGTGCTCAAGCTGGGATGTTGCTGTCGTTAGACCTGCAGAAGGCTTTCGACTCGGTTTCCTGGTCCTACATTGCTAAGATATTGGAGCGCTGGGGCTTTGGCCCTAGATTCTCCGGGCTCATCCAATCCCTATATTCCAACCCCATGGCCAGGATCAAACTGCAAGGTTTGTACTCAGATCCTATAGCTATTCGGCAGGGGACTCGCCAAGGATGTCCCCTTTCGCCGCTAGTTTTTGCCATAGCAATTGAATCATTGGCCATTGCTATCAGGTCCAACCCCGATATAGCGGGAGTCCGTTGCGGTCCCAAGACCCACAAATGTGGACTGTTCGCGGATGATTTGATCCTGTTCATAACGTCTCCCATCACCTCCCTCCCAGTGCTTTGTAAAACTCTGGACGACTTTGCGGACTTCTCTGGTTTAAGGATTAATTATGCCAAGTCCCAGGCCCTCAATGTCTCCCTACCGCTACCCTCAGTTACCCAGCTGAAAGAATCCTTTGGTTTCAAGTGGAGTGAAACCTCTATTCGCTATCTAGGAATTAACTTGACCCCCAAATTTGAATTACCATATCAAGCCAATTACCCCCCCTTATACAAACAACTAGAACTAGATCTTAAACAATGGCACCCATACCACCTATCGTGGCTAGGGAGGATAAACTCAGTGAAAATGACCCTGCTCCCACGGCTCCTATATTTCTTTCGCGCTCTTCCCGTATCTCTCAGGAAAGACCACCTAGATGTGTTCCAAACCAAGGTCGTTAAATTTATCTGGGGTAAGTCGGGCCATCGCCTAGTTAGGCACACTCTCTTCAGACTTCGACGCAGAGGGGGGTTGGGTCTACCCAAGCTACTCTGGTACTATCAGGCCGCCAGGCTCGCTCAGCTTTCCACGATATATAGCAAAGTAGCCAAACCTGACTGGGTGGATATGGAAAGACAGGCGGTCCCTTCCTTCACCCTTGACTTCCTCCTTTGGAGCCCCCCTAAATCTAGGCCCCCAATACTTTGCCCTTCTTTATCACACACATTTGCAATCTGGGATAAGCTCAGGTATAACCCTTCCCTGGTCTCCTCCGGTACACCCTTGGCACACATCTTCCACAATCCTGATTTTCCTCCGGGGATGGACATCAGGGCGTTCAGGTGGTGGTTGGACAAGGGGATGTATCGGATCGGGCACTTTCTAACGCCTTCGGGACCCATCTCTCTCGCCCACTGTGTTAAGAATCTGAAACTGCCCTCTACGGAACGATTCCGGTTCCACCAATTGTCCTGTTTCCTTCACTCTATCTGGTCCAAGAAACCTGACCTTACTCAACTCACTCCTTATGAACAATGGTGTGGGGATCTCATGGAGCAGAGGGGGGGGAATCTCCAGAATATACTCCTCACTTGCCATGGATGACCGCAAAACACCTTATATGTTGGCCTGGGAAAGTGATTTACAAATGAACTGGGACATGGATGTCTGGCATAAAGCTTTTGATCTATCCTTTAGGGTATTTTTAATGTGTCCCTCATTGAGGCCAGCTTAAAGGTACTCACCAGATGGTACCTGACTCCCACCCGGCTCTCCGCTATGTATCCCTCGGCTTCCCCCTTGTGCTTTAGAGGGTGCCAGTTGAGGGGAACCATGCTACATGTCTGGTGGGAGTGCCCCAAAATTCGAAGCTTCTGGTCTAAAATATTCAGAATAGCATCCACGGTCTCTGGTCTCACCATCCCCAGGTCACCACTAACGGCCCTCCTCAACCAGAGCCTCCCTCAGGCCGCAAAGTCAACTCGTAAACTTGTCTTTTTCATCCTTTTAGGGGCTAAACTCACCTTAGCCAGGGCATGGAAATGTCCGTCGGTATCTATTTTAGCATGCAAGCGGAAAATATCCTGGATTATGTCCCAAGAGAAGATGCTGAGTTCGACCCTAGACACCTTCTCCCAGTTTCGAGAGATTTGGGAACCCTGGGCAAACTACATGGGGATGGGAGAATCCATCTTTTTGTCATGCTGAGCGGACTAGGTTTAGACTCATGACATTCGTCACTGCCTCTTCTTTCTATTTCCTCTCTTTCCCCTTTCATGACTTCTCTTTGTCTATTCACCTCTACCCCCCATTTCCCACAGACAATATCAGGGACCTGCTCATGGGCATCATCTTTTAGCTGATTGTAGACAATATTTGTTAAGCCCTACCTCTGCTTTTCCCCTGTTAATACCTAGGTATTGTTATGTGTTGATGTGTCTCGGTACAGCCTACCTCCTTCAATGGGCTCCTCCAGTTGCCTTGGAGGCCCCCACTGGTTTGTACATTTGTCGGGTGTATTGGATATGGGTTCTTTCCATTCCCTCCTACGCAGTTAGTTCCCAAGTGGGGTGTGGGAGAGGAATTGGAATGTGTCCCATCCCTAGAGGTCCCCAAACCTCAGAGCTTTCCACGTTTAAAGACATGTGACTTCTGTCACCGGTTTAAGCTATTGGTTGAGCCTTATGTTTTTCGTATACTACCTGTACTGTACCGTTTCACCAATGCCTTCATGTTCTCCATTGTATGGCTTTGTTATCTTTACCTTAAAAAGTAATAAAAACATTTAAAAATAAATTTAAAGCGACGCAGTGCTGAAAGCTGAAATTTCGCCTGGGCAGGAAGGGGGTATATGTGCCCAGTAAGCAAGTGGTTAAAGTGCATATGTGTGTAAAGGCAGGCATACTAATACTTTTGGTAATACACTGTATACAGGCATACCCCACTTTTAAGTACACAATGGGGTTTATTTACTAAAGCTGGAAAGTGCAAAATCAGGCTCACTTCTGCATAAAAAACAGCTTCTAAACCCAGCTTGTTCAATTAAGGTTGGTAATAAAACCTGGAAGTAGAGATGAGCTTCGAGTTCGAGTCGAACATTGGCTGTTCACCAGTTCGGCGAACAATTTGCGGTGTTCGCTGCAAATTCGAAAAGCTTCTGAACACCCTGTAAAAGTCTATGGGAGAATTCTTTTTTTTTTTTTTTTTTTTTTTTAGTGTATTTTTTGTGCGTGAACTCGAGAGAGAGGAGCCGGACTGCAGGAGTTGGGAGTAGGCAGACCCTCCCCCCGGAGGCAATCGCCATCCTTCTCCATGCCCCTGGTGGCAATGGCGGGTGTGAAGGGGGGCCTCCCACTCACCCCGCCCTACCTGCTCCTCTTGGGAGCCCAACTGGGGCCCAACGGGACCCCAATGGGGCAGAGGGACTCCCCCTATGAGGGAGTGAGGGGGCCTAGCCCACCCAGCCAGCCCCGTAGGTCCTTCGCCTCTCTTTATTTTAAGAGACCGCATGGCCAAAGTGCATGTGTTTTAAACCAATTTCGTGTGCGTGCAAGTGTGGTGGTTTTTGTGGGGGGGGGTGGGCGTACTAAGCACAGGCGTACCTTGCATAGCACACCCACCGGGAGCCGGGCTGAGACCACCAAACTCAATTCACATGTAGCCGAGACCGGGATCCGAACCCTTGGCTGCAGAGGTGAATGGCTTGTCAGCGCAGTGCCAATCACGTTGAGCCACCACAGCTCCCTACTATGGGAGAATTCTAAAGAGCTAATTTTAATGGTTAATTTTCAAGTTATTGTCCAAAAAAGTGTTTGGGAAACAGGGTCCTGCCCCAGGGGACATGTATCAATGCAACAAAAAGTTTTAAAAACTGCAGTCTTTTCAGGAGCAGTGATTTTAATAATGCTTAAAGTGAAACGATAAAAGTGAAATATTTAAATTTCATACCTGGGGGTGTCTAAAGTATGCATGTAAAGTAGCGCATGTTTCCCGTGCTTAGAATTGGCCCTGCGCAAAGTCTAATTTCTGAAGGAAAAAAAGTAATTTAAAACTACTAGAGGCTATTCATGAATCGGTCCCGCAATACATAGAACAGTAATTGAAAAAAATGACAGCCCCCCCCCAGTCCATTACAAGCACTTTGGGTCTGGTATGAATATTAAGGGGAACCCCTGCCATTTTTTTCAATTACTTTTATCTCTATTGCCGGGACCCGACAATTCATTAATAGCGGGAGTAGTTTTAAATTACTTTTTTATCCTTCAAAAATGACATTTTGTGCAGGGAACCGAATAAAAAAAAATGTGTGGGGGTCCCCCCAAATTCCATATGAGGCCCTTCAGGTCTGGTATGGATTTTAAGGTGAACTCCGCGCCGAAATGTAAAAAAAAAATGGCGTGGGTTCCCCCCAAAAAACTATACCAGACCCTTTATCCGAGCACGCAAGAAGGCTGAAGAAGAAACCAATGAGCTGTTCCAAAATGCGTCCCGCCTCTATGACACACTTCCTGTCCACTTCCTGTTTGTGTTCCATGCTGGTTTCTGTCTCGCTTCCTCTGACGTCATCCCCAGGCTCCAGCATTATTGTGTCCTCTGAACATTCACAGCACAAGTTGGCTGTTATCTCGTGGACTTCCCTGGAAGCTTTACCATCACAGACTGGGACTGCCCTGCCACTGGAACATCTCCTGGACGCACTTACCTGCTACATGCCCGTTTCATCCACCATCTTGTAAGTGTTTTTATCCCCTTTAGGGGATATTAAATGTTTTATACTTTATGCACTTTGAGGCGCCTTGGGGTATGCCTTGTATATATATTAGAATGGCTAATATGATCCAGTTAGAATGATAGGCTTTATAAGGCAGATAGATCTAAATCAGTTATTGATTGTTCTATCAGTTATTTATTTGCTGCATTATCCACGTTTATAGGGCTTTATATTTCTATATATTACATTGAAAGTAGTGAAAGAACATTTAACGTTTGTCCCACAGTCAAAAAAGGCTGGCATATGACATGCAAGGACAAATATAAGATTCACATGCCTGTGACAAATTCTAATGACTTTAACGCAAAGTGGATTTCTGTCATCTGAGCTGCAACTCAGAAATTTGGGTGACATGCGGTACAAATTGACCCGAGCTGTTATAGATAGCAAATCTTGCAGATTATTCACACATCTTGTTTAATAAGGTAAAGATTTGATGGTGACTTAAGCTACGCGGTAATCACAGCTCTGAGCGGAATTGGATGGAGGCTGATTGTACTTCAGCTCCTGGCTTTCTGCTTACTACCTTCCATCACTGGCCTTATCCAATTTCAGCAGATATGAATTAGGTAGTGCATTTGGCTTAAAGGTGAGATGATGTTAATTGCACACCACAGTGATGTGCGACTCATCAAGAATGCAATCAAAGAGTAAAATTAGTCTGACATTTCATTCATCTTTTCTGAATAATCAGGTTAGTCCCTGGGTAAATTCTATTTCTGATTCTTTCATTGGGGTTGACATCTTTAATTTCACTCCAATCTTTCCCTAATCATTAAAGGTTATGCAGATCTCACCAATCTGTACTGTATTTTAACCCTCTACATATCTGTTGTATAAGGTGAATATAAAGACTAAAAATATAATGAGATTTGTCATTCCTATTATTTTTATAATTATAAATGAGGTTTGGTGGTTGAAAACAGGTTTGTGTAAATACATGGTGGATTATCAGTTATTCTTATCCGAAGGAACCACTGGCACAGATATCTAAAGTCACGATAGAAAAAGCAGTAGTTATAAAGGAAATTGGCAAAGCCTGCAATATCAGACACTAAAGCCAGCCATAGACGGATCGAAATTCTGCTAGTCCAGCAGGAAACATTTGAATTCTGATCCATCTTCTCTCAGATTGGTTGTGCTAAAGTCAATCTATCAATCAACTTCAGTACAACCAGCCTGTCATTTTTTTTCAAGAAGTTGTTGCCACGGGCTATAGTTAGAACTAGCAGCAATCAGTCAAACGAAAAAACAAACAAAACACATTTGCAGCCTCACTGTGCCCATCAAATGCAGCCACTGTGCCCATCAAATGCAGCCGCTGGGGTGAGGCGCATGCGTGGCGCTCTGTGTGATGGCCACGTAATCACAGAGCTCCGTCCCGCTCCGTATCACCGGCACCCCCTGTAGCGGGAACAAACACCCCTGCCGCCCGACACAGGACCCTGTACTCCCGGGTTACTCTGAGGATCCATCGCAGAGCGGGGGACTCTGTTTACAGCACCGTACGGGCACGGATTCCCTCTCTGTCAGGAGCGGCTCTGGATCCCAAGATGGCAGCGGAGCGGCTGCCTCACGAAGCGGCTATCCCAGGGATGCCTGTCTCCTCTCCCTGGCGGGAGGCTCTCCAGGAGGAGGTATGTGGAGGGGCCCCGGTACTGCCATTATTGGGGAGCCCGACTTCTCTTGCCACCACGGTGTCTCTTCTCAATCAGACACTGGATGACATGCTTCGTTCTCCATCAGTGGCAGCATCACCTAAGCCTGGCTTTTACTCACAAGATGGAGGTCAGCTCTCCCCTCAACCACAGGACATCTCCCAGTTGTTTAACAAATTTGCAGAAATGCTGGATAGGGGACTCTCACTGACTGCAGCCAGGATTACCTCAGATATTAAATCTGATCTCCACCTCTTAGGTGCTCGCATTGAATCGATTGAAACAAAAGTGGACTCCACGATCGCTGACCTTAAAATCACTGCTCCAGGAGCAGTGATTTTAATGATGCTTAAATTAAAAAAAAATATGAATAATTCCTTTAAATATTGTACCTGCTGGGTGTCTATACCTGTGATAACGTCTTTAAATAGCACAATCACCTGCCTGCCAGTAAATTAGGAAGAACTGATCTAGCTAAGCTATACAGTGTATAAATATATGTACAACTCCTAGGGATGTATATATATATCCTCTACACACTGTAAATTAAGCTAAACTGACTAGCCTGCCTGCTCTATCTAGCTATATAAAAATACTATCTCTCTGTCTCTCTGACTGATCTCTGTTCAGCGCTGGAACACACTGCACGAGGCCGCCCAGCAGGAGGCCTTATATAGTGTGGGGCGTGTGCTAAAGCCCTGAGCCACAATTGGCCAAAGCCACCCTGGCTTTGGCCAATTATGGCTCTCCGTTTTTTGCACGCTGTGATTGGCCAAGCATGCAGGCTCATAGTGCATGTTTGGCCAATCATCAGCGCGCAATGCGGCAGTGAATTATGGGCCGTTGCGTGTCACTCTAATTTGGCGCGAATTACCCGTTTTGTTCGAATTTCGCCGAACGTACGAACAGACAATGTTCGAGTCGAACATCCTTTCAAATCGAATGTGGAGCTCATCCCTAATGGCCAGCCTTTCTGCCGAAAAGTACATTGCTCTTTGTGAAGTGATAGGGGGGTTTACCACTTTGACCAATTGCAACATCTTTCTGGTTCAACGCAGAAGAATGAATTTGGTAGCTGAGCACTCTGGACATCCACCAGACTTTAGGTTGCTTTATGTATGATGGGGATGGGAAACTGGGAATTTTGGGATGCCCAGAAATATTCAGTGCAAAGTTGCTTGGGACTTCTATATACTGTACACTTCTGTATATACATGCCAGTCTTCTCTTCAGCACAAACTATTGCTTCAGACCTCTTATTCTTCCCTCCTCCATCACTTCACTTTCTGCAAACCATTACTACTCCAGCACTTCACTTGCTGCAGACTGTTACTCCACCAAACTAGCTAGCACCGCATGGTTGGGCTTGACTACTAACTCAGACAGGCCTCAGTGAACTGCCTTTTGCAGGCAGGGACCGCAAGCCCCCATGGTGTAGAAATAGTTCAGGTTCTAGCTGCCCTCAGTCCAGCTACCAATCCCAGATAGCTCTATTCAGGCCCTGCCAGCCACCCTGTCTGCAATGACCTCTCTCCACTGCCCTTCCCACAGTCCTTCTGGTTCTGCACCCATCTCAAACTACAATCTCCCAGTTCTCTCAGGTGTGCCTCCCCAGTCCTCCCAACTGTGATCACTTACCAGCCCTCCTGGCTGCAACCAGTTGTACTCCCTAGAGACCCTTAGCGGTGTTCTCTTACTTTGCACATAAAGCTACTTGTTGTGTACTGCATGTGTCCTCTGCAGTTCGCACCAAAAGCTACGAGGTGTGTGTACTGCCTTTGACATTATAATGTCTGGAAGGGCAACAAGGAGAGGCAGAGAGTCACGAGGGCAAGCAGCCTCTGCGTCTACAGGCAACAGTGCTGGTCGTGGACACGGTGCATCCTCATCAGCAAGTGGCCGTGTGACACGCTAGTCCTTGTTTTTGGCAGCAGGCCGCGTTGAGCCGCAACATGCCGAAGACTTGGTAGAGTGGATGACCAAGCCATCCTCATCCTCCTGATCCTCTCTCACCCATGCTCAGGGTACTTTGTCTGGCAAAGTAGCTGCCAAGGAGTCCTCTTCCCTCTGCTCAATGGCATCACTTACTCCTTCCCTAGTCCCACCATGTCCTCCTGAGGAGTCCCACGAACTGTTTGAACACAGTGTTGGGTACATGCTGCATAAAGATGTACAGCATTTTGAAGGCTCCAATAATGGAACACAGATAGAGGAAGGCAGTAATGTGAGCCCAGAGAGAGGGGGTGCCCAAGAAGGAGAGCAATCTGGCAGTCATCTTCCCTCAGTTGCAGCATACTGCCAGGTTTCCGACAGTGATGAGGAGGGAGGGGATGATGAGGTCACTGACTCTACATGGGTGCCTAATAGGAGAGAGGAGGAGGAGGAGGAGGCACAGGCACATCTTCAATGAGGCAGGATTCCCTCCAGGGGACAGCTTAAGGGCAGCACACCAAGTGCATTACATCGCAGAGCTACGCCTGTGCAGAGCGCTGCTTAAGCCAGGAATGGTGGTTAGCAACAATGGCACCAACCTCCTTTCTACCCTGCGACAGGGACAACTGACCCATGTGCCCTGTTTTGTTCATGTTCTGAATTTGGTGGTGCAGCGGTTCTTGGGCAGGTACCCGGGCTTACAAGATGTCCTGAAGCAGGCCAGGAAAGTCTGTGTGCATTTCAGAAGGTCATATAATTTCACTACTCGGCTGACAGACCTAGAAAGGGAATACAACCTGCCCAAGAACCGCCTAATCTGTGACATGCCCACCAGATGGAACTCTACATTGGCCATGCTGCAGCGGCTGCACACCCAGCAGGAGGCCATCAATACATATTGTACATGTGCCAAGATAGCAGCAGAATTGGGTCAGGGGAGCTTGTTTTTTTTCCCCACGCCAGGGCCTTGATCAGGGATGCATGAACTGTCCTGTCACCATTTGAGGAGGCCACAAGGATGGTGAGCAGTGACAGTGCATGCATCAGTGAGACTGTCCCTCTTATTAACATGTTGGAGCACACGCTACGTGGAATAATGGACAGGGCTTTTGAGGCAGAACAGAGGGAGGAAGAGGAGGACTTACTTACCTCTCAAGGCCCCCTTTATCCAGACAGTGGTCCTGCTTGCCCTCCTAGCACACAGGAAGAGGAGGAGGAGGAGGAGGATTGTATCAGCAGCATGGAGGTGGAGCAGCTGATTTAGCATCAGCAGCAGTCTTCAAGGGATCAATTACAGTCCCAAGGAACCCATGGACTTTTACGTGGCTGGGATGAGGTGGCTGCGGATCCTGTCGTCCTCAGTGATTCAGAGGACTCTGCCCCAAATGCCTCAGCAAACCTATGCCACATGGCCTCCCTGATCCTGCAAAGCCTGCGTAAGGATCCTCGTATTCGTGCTTTCAAGGAGAGGGATCATTACTGGCTGGCAACTCTCCTTGATCCACGTTACAAGGGTAAGGTTGCGGACCTTATCTTGCCATCGCAGAGGGAGCAGAAGATGAAACTTCTTCGGGAGGCCTTGCAGAAAGGTCTGTGCAACGCGTTCTCAGAGACTGGGGGGTTACCAAATCCTGGTCCTGGAAAACGTGTTGCTGAGGCTTTGGTGAGTCACAGAAGGAGCAGTGGAGAAGGTGGCCGTCTGACTGATGCGTTCAGACAATTTTTTAGTCCGCAGCCCCAAGGTATGACCGGTTCCAGCAACCATCGCCAGCGTCTGTTTTACATGGTGCGGGAATACCTAGGGGCAAGAGCAGACTTGGACACCTTTCCCACCGAAAATCCTCTGGCTTACTGGGTCTTGAGGATGGATCACTGGCCAGTGCTTGCACAGTACGCAATTGAGCTACTGGCTTGTCCTGCACCCAGCGTTCTTTCAGAACGCACATTCAGTGCTGCTGGAGGCTTTGTGACCGATCACAGGGATACTTTTGATACTTTTAAAAAGTATCAAACTAGAACTAAAAAAGTCCAAATGATAAAACAGCACTTATTTAAGTTGGTTAGATGCCCAACTTCATAGAGGCATTTGCGTGATGACGTTGTAACAAAGATTTCCTACAGTGATGGGTGCTTGTAATGATGTAATGATAGGTATGTGATGGATCTTACACCCGTCAGTATAAAGGTGATGAGCATATAAAGTTACAGTGACTCCGAATGGTATCTAAGGCCCCAGAAGCTTGCGTGTTGTTGCCACAGCACTAATCTTCCTTCCTGGTATGAGTCACTCTAATTTTATATGCTCATCACCTTTATACTGACGGTATGCGCATTTGGAGCGGGGGTTTGTTTACTGTGTTTAAAGGGGTACACTTTTATTTATTAAAAACGGGATTAAGCCTTCTTGTCTTTATATATATATATGGAGTATTAACCCATGCTGACCCCGGCAGTGCTGACGGATGTTCCAGTGACAGTTACCTCTTAAGGCCCATGTTTATTGGCTTTCTGGTGAGTTTGAACCCCAAAGGGGAGTTTACCTCACTTGTGGTAAAGATTGGGAGCAGTTGTAAGATCCATCACATACCTATCATTACAAGCACCCATCACTGTAGAAAATCTTTGTTGCAACGTCATCACGCAAATGCCTCTATGCAGTTGGGCATCATACCAACTTAAATAAACGCTGTTTTATCATTTGGACTTTTTTAGTTCTAGTTTGATACTTTTTAATATCTATTAGTCCTTGACTTTTTGTACTTTAACCACTTAAGGACCCCCGCATTCACATATACGGCCACAGAATGGATCGTACAAGCACAAGGGCGTAAATTTACGTCCCCGCCTTCGTGCGGTTCGGGGGTCCCATCGGGACCCCCTCCGCTGCGTGCGGGGGTCCCCCTGGCTCCGGGAGCGATCCGGGACGAGCGGGCGGATGTCGGTGTTTACCCGCCCCCCCCGCGATCGCTCCCAGCCAATGCGCGCGCTCCCCCTTCTGTCACTTCCTCCTCCTGTGTAAACACAGGAAGGGGGAAGTGATGTAATCTCCCATCGCAGCGGTATTTCCAACCGCTGCGATGGGAGAAACACCTCACAGTAAGTCCTGCACCAACACTACACTGACATACACTCACATAGGCATACTTAACCCCTTGCGATCTGCCCCCCCACCCCCCCTGTCACAGTGTCACTGAATGCAGTGATCTAATCACTGCATTTAGTGTCAGTGTGACAGGCAGTGTAAAATCAGTTAGTGTTAGGTTCAGGATAGCCCCCCCACCCCCCCTAATAAAGTTTTAACCCCCTGATCACCGCCCTAGTTAACCCTTTCACTCCCTATTGCCAGCGTCACTAAGCGATCATTTTTCTGATCGCAGTATTAGTGTCGCTGTTCCCGCTAGGTAGCTATTTTTTTTTATTGCGATTTTTTTTTTTACTAAAGACATGTGGCTAAATAAATTTTGGCCTAAATGTTTAACTAAAATTTAGTTTATTTGATTTTTGTGTTTTTTTTTCAAAAATGTCGCTCTATTTTTGTATATAGCGCAAAAAATAAAAATCGCAGAGGTGATCAAATACCACCAAAAGAAAGCTCTATTTGTGGGAAGAAAAGGACGCAAATTGTGTTTGGGAGCCACGTCGCACGACCGCGCAATTGTCTGTTAAAGCGACGTAGTGCCGAATCGCAAAAACACCTTGGGTCATTTACCAGCGTATTGGTCCGGGTCTTAAGTGGTTAAATAGCTGCTTTTATGTCCATATCCTTTTGTTAAAGAGAGATATTGGTTGTTTTATTCTGTCTATTTATTCTACTGACACCAGTCAGCTTAGAGACATCTTGGTTCTTTGGTGCTGAGACGTGCATCTAGGCCTTGTTTTGCATCTTTGTTATATATATATATATATATATATATATATATATATGTGTCAGAACTATTGGGGTTAAAAGGATATATACGTATATTGTATATTTTTCATATGAACATGAGGGAAGCCATTTTCTCTAAAGTTTAAACTAAGTTCATTGCCTTTAAAGAAGAGGTTTTTCTGTCTTACAAGGAGAGTGTGTAAATCTGGGCTGTACCATCTTCCCAGGTTATAAATTAAAAGATTTGAACACTTAGTAAAATAAGCAAGATAAGGGAACCATGAACTCACAGGAATTATTCTTTGCATGAACGAAACCAGAGGGCTTTCGCTTCATCTGCGGCCTCTAGAACATCATCCCATATTTTTACTAGAGCTGTTTCAGTTCCGTGACCCGGACGGAAGCCTGATTGAAACGTATCAAGTAATTTTTGGGTTTCTAAATGCAGTTGTAACTGTTGTACAACTTCTTTCTTATATATTTTAAATAATAATGTTTTGTTCATAGATCTTAAAAATGTACCGTATGTACCATATTGGGTCCCTGCCTTGGAGTCACCAATCTTGGAGGAGGTGCCATGGATGAGAGAGGAGACGAACTGCGGTTTCGGTTCCCTCGATATAAGCGCAAGTGATCCACTACTGTAGGGTGAGTTGGATCCATACTGGAGGGTAAGGGTATTTATTTCTCCCCCCAACCCAAAGGTGAAGGCACTCCCTGGTGACATTTACGAATTGCGCACCATTCCTGCTCATATAGAAACCAGTTGAAGTTTCTAATTATCTCTTTACACTGATTTGTGATATCTCATTCTTTGGACACTCACTGATGATCCTTTGGTGATAGATATCACGAAATTCACTTTGGACTTTGCTTACATTTTATTGTAGTGATCATTTGATTCACTTCTTCACTGCAGTGTTGTCTATGTTATTTTTGGTTATTTACACTGTTTTTTTTATGAATTTATGTTGTATACATACAGTACACATGATATTCTTTGTATGGGCTTAATGTTTATACACAATTAGCATTTATTTCTGCTATAGAGGGAGGTCATCTCATCTCTTCTCATATTTAGCGCTACACTTTATCACTCAAATACTCATGTTGTCTAGGGGATCATCTTCTAAAGCATTTTTTCTACACTGCTCACTGTTCACAGGCTTGATTACGTAATCACATTCAATGCAAGACCCGCAATCCTATGTTGAAGATGCCAAGGGCCAAGGGCCCTCTCACATACTAGCAATATTAGAGGAGTAGAGAACTGGCTAACGGAGAAGTTAAGAATAAAGTAAATAATTCACCTTATTCACTATCCCCAAAATAAGATGAGCACTTGACCGATGCAGTGCGGTAGGGGAGCCGTGCAAATGTACATTTTACATACGCTCAGAGTTAAGCTTATAGGATGGAACAATACCTATAGAATAAACACAATAGTAATAAATAAAATTAAAAGCACAGTCTTATGAACAATCTAATACTGATAGCCACATGGCATTCATATGTTAGCCATATGAGAATTGATAGCAGACACCTTGTGATTTAAAAGTCTCTTTACAGGGTGGTGGTTCTAATCGATGTTGAATATTGTGCACCATACACCAAGATCTGCACTACTTGAGTCACACTCCTCAAGGTTTTCAAACTCACCATCATGATGAATATCACAAGCCTTTAGTAATCACAGTGCCATCAATTTCATGAGGGGTCGCTTAGGCTAATAATCACTCCAGGGATGTTTGCACACAGCTCTGGATATACATTCTCCCTGGAGCTAACCTCCTGATGTCCCATTCTACAAGAGATTGGTCCTCACCATAACACAGACCTCTCCCGCCCTCTGCTATTATTTTAAATTGTGTGTGTTATGGTGAAGACCAATCTTTTGTAGGACTATTTCAAAAATGTAGTTTTGTTATATTGCTGTATATGGTTTATGAGTGTATATAACTTGAGGGCATGTTTGCGCTGAAAAGTGTGGTTAGGCCTTGAAAGAAGTAGAAGATTTCTAAATACCTATAGTATTACAAATCTCTCCAGTGACTTCAGGTATACAACCATCTTTTCTCTAGGAGGTTGATTTACTAAAACTGGAAAGTGCAAAATCTGGTGCAGCTCTGCAAAGAAACCATCAGTTTTGGGTCTCTCTTTGGCGCTCCTGGCCCCTCCTCATGTTGGGTGCCCCCAAAGCAAGCAGGTTGCTATGGGGGCACCGGAGCTGAGCTGCAGCTCCCTGTGTCCATTCAGACACAGAGTCGTGGCCCAGCCCTGCCCTCTGTCTCTCTTTTCATTGTCTCACTAACTTTGATTGACAGCAGCGGAAGCCAATGGCGCTTCACTGTTGTCTCAACCAATGAGGAGGGAGAGTCCCAGACAGTCGAGACTCTCGTGCAACATCACTGAATCGAGATGGGACTCAGGTACTGCTGCACATAGAAAGCCTTTTCTCTTAATGCATAGAATGCACTAAGATAAAAACCTTCTGCCTTTACAAACACTTTAACTAAACAAGCTGAAGTTAGAAGCCAATTGGCTGCCATACACATTTTCACCAGATTTTGCACTCTCCAGGTTTAGTAAATCAACCCCTACATCTTGTAAATTTCCGGTCATGTACTATGCTTTTAATCCAATTCACAGCCATCGGCGCATCTTTATGCCGCCGTAGCGTATCTTCTTTACGCTACGCCGGCGCAACGTTGAGAGGCAAGTATGAAATTCACAAAGAAAATGCGCCCAACATTGCGCCGGCGTAGCATATATTTGTCGGCATAAGCTGATGTAAGTCAAAGTAGGTGGAAGTGGGCTGGAAGTGGGCGTGATGCATGGTAATGAAGCGTGACCCCATGCAAATGATGGGCTGAGCGTCATCCAACGTCATCCAACTTAAAACGAACAGCGCATGCATTGTAACTTGGACGTATCCCCGTGTGCATGTGTACAACCACGTCAAAATAACTGCCTAAGATACATCGAATCACTGCCTACGACATGAACGTAACCTACGCCCAGCCCTATTCACGTAGTACTACGTAAACAACGTAAAATACGACAGCTGTTCCCTGGTCCATACCTTTGCATGAGTTGCGCCTCCTAAATGGGGAAAAACTTTATGCCAGACGTAACCCTTACGCAAATCGCTTAAAACATGCGGCGGGTGCAAGTGTGTTTGTGAATCGGCTTATCTCCCTCATTTGCATATTTGCATCACAAATCAATGGGAGTACCAAATGCGTCCAGCGTAACTATGCGCCCACTATACGTCGGCGTAGGCAAGTTACGTCGGTCGGATGAAGTCAGTTTTTTGGCGTTCTTAGCTCTATGGGTACGGCGCATAGATACGATGGCGCATATTTACACTTAAGCGGCGTATATCGAGATACGTCGGCGTAAGTGCTACGTGAATCCGGGCCATGGTCTTTAAAATAAAGTTAAATGAGTGTGTTTAAATAATACAAAGGTAATGTTCACTGAGCGTGTGGAGGTGCATATAGCTTGCTTCAATATGAGGTGGCTAGGGAAAATATTATTAACACTAAATCTTGTAATTGCTTTTTTCTGTCAGCGTTACATTATGTTTAATGCATCCAGAAATCCTACCCCACATAAATAAGGATTACAGCCGGCTGGCATGATTATAATTTTAATATGATCAGCACGTCTTCCGGCACCTAGGAGACTAGCTGTAGAATCAGATGCATCATCAACAAATAAAAGTAAAGTATTTGCCTGGCTGCTTAGAATTTGACCATTAAATGCTTAGAGCAAAATGTCATCTTATTACGAGAGAAATCATGACGCTCATCTGATAAATGAGAAGCAGAACAGTCACTCATTGCCTGGCGTTGTTCTGAAGAGAGAAATGTAATCCAATTTAGAGAGCTCTCAAGTAAATAGCGCAATTAATTTCTGAGTATGCTTCAGCAAGAATAGGAGCCTGCTGAGGGTCTCAGAAATCTCGGCAGAAAATACAAAAAACAAAGAAAATTCATTTTATTGAGCATTGTACCAAAGCAAATGACTCCTCTAGAGCATTTAAGGTAAACTTTTTCAATATGCTGCCAGTATATGTTGTTTACCTTTAGGATTGTTTAGATAGCTTAACTTTGCTCTCACAATTCAGACATCATTCATTGTTTTGCTGCTAAACAACATCACCTTTGACATTGCAGGCTGTTTAAGTAGGTGAATCTAGTCCCTCAAATGAGACTTAGTATGGTAAAAATACTCCATGCGCATATAAATAAATTAGCACATAGGGGGTCATACATTTATTATTAGCTTGTACATCTGCGTCTCTTGCTGCTTTACCCAGCTCTCATATCCAGTGAAAAAGTAATGTGAATGGCTGTACAATGGTCTGGGTCTGCAATAATAAACACACAGTGTAATACAGTCAATTTGGTGTAATTATCTTAGATTCCAGAGGTCTATTTTCGATTATTTGGTCATCTCAGGCCATAACTAAGCAAGCAGAAAGTCTACAGAAGATGCTACATTTGGAAGCTTTTGGGTATCAGCCATGATAACTGGCTGGTTGCTTTATGTATGTATGTATGTATACATCTAGAGGAAAACTGTTTTGTAGGGGCGGGGGAAGTCATTATATATATATATATATATATATATTATATATATATTATATATGACATACACATTATCTAGTAATAGTGAGTATACACCTCACATTTTTGTAAATATTTTATCATATCTTTTCATGTGACAACACAGAGGAAATGACACTTTGCTACAATGTAAAGTACTGAATGTACAGCTTGTATAATTGTGTACATTTTCTGTGCCCTCAAAATAACTCAATGCACAGCCATTAATGTCTAAACCGCTGACAACAAAAGTAAGTACTTTCCTAAGTGAAAATGTCCAAATTGGGCCCAAAGTGTCAATATTTTATGTGGCCATCATTATTTTCCAGCACTGCATTAACCCTCTTGGGCGTGGAGTTCACCAGAGCTTCACAGGTTGCCACAAAAGTCCTCTTCCAGTCCTCCAAGAAGACATCACGAAGCTGGTGGATGTTAGAGACCTTGTGCTCCTCCACCTACCATTTGAGGATGCCCCACAGATGCTCAAGTGAGTTTAGATCTGGAGACATGCTTGGCCAATCCATCACCCTCACTCTCAGCTTCTTTAGCAAGGCAGTGGTCATCTTGGAGGTGTGTTTGGGGCCGTTATTATATTGGAATACTGCCCTGTGGCCCAGTCCCCAAAGGGAGGGGATCATGCTCTGCTTCAGTATGTTACAGTACATGTTGGCATTGATGGTTCCCTTAATGAACTGTAGCTCCCCAGTGCCAGCAGCACTCATGCAGCCCAGACCATGACACTCCCACCACCATGCTTCTGATATTCATTTGGGCAGGGACTGAACAATTGTTGAAAGATTTTATGGAGGAGTTGAATAACAACACTAACAATACATAATGAGATTTTCATTATAGCAGGAAACATGTGAACTATCTTGATTTACCTATAATGTAACAGAATAATGCTCTGACTACTAATGTTTTCTTCAAAGCCACTGATAGGAATAGCTATCTACCAGTAAGGATTGGACACCATCCTTTATGGCTAAAAAAAATCCCGATAGGGCAGTTTATGCGGGTCAGGAGAAACTGTACTGTAGAGGTTGATTTTAGAGCTCAAACACAAATCATAAAAAATAAAGAAAAAGTCTATGACACCTTGGCCGCGTACACACGATCAAATTCATATTTGATCGTGTGTACGGGCGGACAGACGGGTTTTTCCAGCAGACAAATTTTAAAGCATGCTTTAAAATCTGTCTGCTGGGAACCCGTCCGTCCGACATGTCTGCTGGTTAGTACGCTAACCAGCAGACATATCTGTCCGCACATGCGTCAAATGGATTCGACGCATGCGCGGAAGTGTTTTACGTCCTGGTGACGGTGACGTGGTGGCATCAACGTCACCGCCACGTCATAGCGCTGTCTGCCCTCGGGGATTTTGGTTTGATCGTGTGTACACGATCAAACCAATCTATCCCAGCAGACAAATCCGATCAAAACGGTCTGTCAGACCGATTTGATCGGATTTATTTAATGGTGTGTACGCGGCCTTTAATGCTGAACAAAGCAATCGAGGAAGTAGGGCAGATATCGCAGGCTGTATGTTTAGAAGGCAAAGAGAGACCCAATGACACAAAACAAGAATGGGGGTTCATTTTTCACATGCAATATAGAGAAGTGGAAGATATTTTTTAAAAACATTGGAGGATATTAGGTATGGACAAAATGTTAAAAAGAGTATTACAAGGTAACCCCAATTTTATTTATCGAAAAGCATCTTCTTCTGGGGATAGGATAGTAAAGAAAGTGATGAATCCACCCACACGACCACAGATGTTCTGGCACACATCTGGTTTTTACGCATGCAGAAAATGTAAGGCGTGCCAGCAGGTTAATACTCATATTAGAGGTCTTACTAAGGAAAGAGAATGAGACCCATCCCAGCCTAAAAGCATACCAGAATACCTCCATCCCTAAATATTATTCAAAAACAGAGAAGTAGTGGAATTGAGGCTTTATATGGGGTATAAGGGTGTAATAAATGAAATAACTTGGATGTCATGGTTTCCTATAAATTGGCATGATGCGGTATGAATAAACCAGTAACCACAGTACATTTATGATACAGAAATGTAATCACAAAAGAGCAATTCATAATCATCATTAATTTAATAACACATGATTAGTTAGGGAACATAATTAATGACATACAAACATGATAATAAATACATCAAGGAATAATAAATAAACTACATGATGAACATGTGCAGAAATTGCTAAATGATGATATGGGCTTGTGTAGGGCATCCGAGGATGTGCACTCTACGCGTTTCGTGGTCGCCTGCCACTCAGGAGTTTGGTTGCATGAAAAGTAATCTAGAATGAGATGAATGTAGAGATTTGTAGTGGTAGTTTCTGTGTATCCACTACTCCCCATAGACAAACCCAATAAGAAAAGATAGAAAAAGGAGAAAAAAGGAAGAAAAAATAAGAAACTGTAGATAAGACTATCAATATACCTTGCCACAAAGCCTGTTTGCTAATGCCTTAAGGGCAGATGCATGGAAGGTGGTCCCACACATAGAGTCCTATCTGGGGTTGAGGCAGGAGGTCCACTAACCAGGATAGACAGGGGTTGTGGGGAGCAGACCCATCAATCGCTGCCATTCACCATGCCAAGGGAAAGTGCTATTGTGGTAATTAGCCATGTCTGTATGGGAATGAAGAAATACTACTCTTATTAATTTCAGTTCATCATCTAATGGACGTGAATTTGAGATCAAATATTTAATTTCTTGCAATTTGACACATGTGGTCTATGCCCTGCAGTGCCCTTGTGGCTTAATGTATATTGGCTGAGCTAAAAGGACAATACAGTAGGTGACTGGGATATTGTGTCAATCTCGCTTCCTTTCTCGGCGAGATTGAGCACTTGCGAGCCCCATCGCGAGAGCCAGCGCCGAGCTGGCTTGCCGCGATGGAGACAAAGCCGTCATAGAAGCGACGGGGATCCGACGCGGATTCCCGCCAATTCTACACGTGGGCAGAGTTTGTTATGAATCCTGAAGGAGAAATCCCCGCCGGATTTAAAAAAAAAAAGGAGCACTTAGGAGTTATATAGGCCTGTCTTGTGACGTCGCAGTCCCATCATGCTCCGGTAGGTACCACGTGGTAGGTAGCACGTGGTACCTACCGGAGCATACTCATACTCATTCACTTAGGGTGGGGGGCCGGTATCTGGGGGCCCCCTTATTAAAGGGGGCTTCCAGATTCCGATAAGCCTCCCGCCCGCATACCCCGACAACCAACGGCCAGGGTTGTCGGGAAGGGGCCCTGTCCTCATCAACATGGGGACAGGGTGCTCTGGGGTGGGGGGCCACAGTGCGCCCCCTGCCCCAGAGCACCTAACCCCCCCATGTTGAGGGCATGCTGCCCGGTACGGCTCAGGAGGGGGGGGGCGCTCGCTCGCCCCCACTCCCTTCCTGACCGGCCGGCCGGCGTGCTTTGGATACGGGTCTGTTATGGATTGTGGGGGGACCCCCACGCCGTTTTTTCAGCGTAGGGGGTCTCCTTACAACCCATAACAGACCTAAGGGCCCGTTATGCTCCTGAGAGGGGAACCATCGTTCCCGCGTCGAATGTCAGCGTCTTTTTTTATTTTTTTACGTAACTCGTCCGGGAATAGGAATGTCCGTAAACGACGCTACTCAAACAACGAATGACGTAACGACGTTATTTCACGCAATGCACGGCGGGAAATTTCTGAACGGAGCATGCGCAGTTCGATCACCGCGGGGACGCGCCTAATTTAAATGCTTCACGCCCCCTAATCGCGTATTTCGATTACGTGGCGAGAAATACACTACGCCGCCGTACCGCAAGGGACAAAATCTACCAGAATTCGGCGTATAGCCTGGTAAAATACGGCGGCATAGTGTATCTCTGATACTCTGCGCCAATGTAATTGTATCTGAATCTGGCCCTGTGTATTTAAGCCCCTGGTTTATACCCTATGGCTCCTAAACATCTGTTTTTTAGGGGTTAATATCTCCTTTTTCCCTTCCTTCTGTGGTTATTTTAGTGCTTTTTGTGATTTACCCCATCCCTCCCTTCTGTGATTATTTTAGTGCATTTGTGTGGTTTACCCCATCTTTTCTCCCTGTGGCTAGTACTATTGTTTTTCCCTTTTTCCCCTTCTCTTTGTTAGGGGGGAGAAAGTAATTTAACAGTTCTCCCCTTCAAGTCCACCTGCCAATACCTCCCTTTCTCTCCCAGGGGGGGGGGATTATTTTTCCAAACTCCCAACAATTCCTACATACTGTCTTCCCTAATCTGAATACAAGTTTTAATTTTTAATTATGAATTATAGATGTTTTAATTGTGTATTTTTTATGTTTTATTTGGTATTTAAGTTTTATATGGATTCATATAAGACATTTCAAGTCAGATAATATATCAAATGGATTGTTGAAATTCATGGAGAAGGTGTAACTAGTTATATATTGTGGTGGTTTTGATGCGCTGAACATTAAGCATAAACTCATCCATGGATCCATCCAAAGACATTAGAACATATCATATAGTTTGTACATTTTATCATCAAAGTTGCATTCCACGTTTGGTGGATGTATTAGTGCAATGCATGGTGGCCAAACAACATACATTATTAGTATAGAGCAATTAGATAACTATGAAGGTGATGATAGCAATCTCTGCACAGATTGAAATTGGAGCCAGTCGGAGGATTATTTTACCTGAAGACAGCCCATAATTAGAGTGAGTTGTGCCGTGCAGCCACGCCATCTGACAAAGTCTAAGACGATACGCACTTAGCGTCAGCTTTTCTACCCTTGTGGTGCTCAACCCGGGTATCACTGCGATCCTTTCAATACTAGGAGCGGTAGAGTGACACCAGGTAGGCAAGCAACGGTTTACATGCTCATTTTCAATCCTATACTTGTAAGTGCAATATGTAAGGGGGGATTTGGGGTTTAATTAAAAACAGTTTAAAACAGAATTATACTATTAGAGCTTCTTTATCTTTTGGGCATGATCGCTGATGAGCTTGGGATCCAGTAGCAATCTATTGGAGTTTGGCATTCCAGGATAGAATCCATACAGACCTAATACTTGTGAAATTACGTTAGAGGCTAAAGAGGTAGTCTGTGTCATGATCCGATGACCAGAGGAGGAAGTCTGCTTATTTGTGGAGTAAGTAGAGGATGTTAATGCCATCTCGTGGATTTTGGCCACTAGATGGCATTAACACCCTCTACCTACTTCTAATATTCCAGGCTAAGAATAAATTCAATTCTTTTAAGCCTTTCAATTGACTATTCGTTTTTCAATTGATTACTTCTAAACCACGTTTTTTATCAAATTTTGTAATTAAATGTTTTTTATTACATTTTTTAATTATTATGTTTGATCCTGCAAGATTAAAGTTGTTAAACAAGCGAGCACCCCCCCCTTTTCTGACCTGCCAAGCTGGTATGGATTTTGAGGGGACCCCATATCGTTTTTTGTTTTTGTTTTTTTTTGGCGTGGGGTTCCCCTTAAAATCGATACCAGACCTGAAGACCTTTTTATCTTACAGCCGGCAATATAATACAGCCACAAGCAAGTTTAATTTAAATGTTTTCTTTTAGAAATGCCATTATTTCTACAGCATGTTCTGTACATTGTACAGATGCGCCACTTTACAGGCAGATTATGGAAACCCCCATGCACAATATTTAAAGGAATATAGGTGGCAATATCATCTGGTGGGTGGCTGATCATTCGATTCATGCTTTTGCTGCTTATATAAAAAAGCACATTGGTTAATAAATTAACTTTATACAAGGATTAAATTGCACTTGTTTTTTGGACTTTTTTGAGACAGTTATTGTTTGTTTAAGCTTGTTTTTTTTTTTTTTTTTTTGTTTTTCATATTATCTACCTTTTTTGATGTTTATATAGATATTTTAATGCTGTATTTTAGTATTCAATTTAATGTGTAGTGAAAGGGCCTGCTTTAATGAATACACATTGATTGATTGGATTGCATTGGTCCTCATATGGCATAGTTTGATAAATCTAAAGTTTATTGTACAGAATTTGTATGTTAAGATTGTAATGTTTATGGTGACCCTTAGCCAGTTGTCATGGGAACAAGTGTCCCCATGGGAAGACTAGACTCACCACTTATAAGAAAAAAATATGGTTTTGATAACACTAATGCCTTGTACACACGATCGATTTATCTGATGAAAGCGGACCGATGGACCGTTTTCATTGAACGAACCGACCGTGTGTGGGCCCCATCGTTTTTTTTTTCCCATCGGTGAAAAAAAATAGAACCTGTTTTAAATTGTTCTGATGGTTAAAAAAAACGATAGAAAAAACGATCGTCTGTGGGGAAATCCATCGGTCAAAAATCCATGCATGCTCAGAATCAAGTCGACGCATGCTCGGAAGCATTGAACTTCATTTTTCTCAGCACGTCGTCGTGTTTTACATCACCACGTTGAACACGATCGGATTTTTGACTGATGATGTGCAGGTAAGACTGATGAAAGTCAGCTTCGTTGGATATCTGATGAAAAAATTCATTGGTCCGTTTTCATCAGATGAACCGATCGTGTGTACGGGGCATTAAGGTGCAGGTATCTCACAAACACCATAAAAGATATAAGAAACTATTATGCCCCGTACACACGATCACTTTTTGTGATGAAAAAAAAAATCATTTTTCTTCATGAAAAAAAACGAAATTTTTTCAACTTCATCATTAAAAATTATGTTGCGTACACACCATCATTTTTGTAAAATGATGAACAAAACCACGGCACTCTAAAGGGGAAGTTCTATTTGCCTTGAGGCTGCTTTTAGCTGGTTACTTGTTAGTAAAAGACGATTTCTGCTTTTTTGTCTGTTACAGCGTGATGAATCTGCTTACTCCATTATGAATGGTAGTTTTTAACTTCCATCTCCTAACTTGCTTCTGGGCATGTGCGGGTTTAAAACGTCATTTTTGCCCACACACGATCATTTTTTATGACACAAAAAATGACATTTTAAAAAATGACATAAAAAATTCAAGCATGTTCGAATTTTTTTTTGGTCGTTTTTCAGAAGACATAAAATGACATTTTGCCCACACACGATCATTTTAAATGACATTTTTAAAAATGTCATTTTCTTTTCATCACAAAAAGTGATCGCGCGTACACGGCATTAGGCGTTGTTGAGCGACCCCTTAATTAAAAAATGTTTGTAGAATATCTTGAAACATTCACAAATTTATCTGTGAATGTTATTAAAACAATTACATAAACAGGATTATGAAAATTAATCATTTACGTATATTGACCTTTTAAAAACAGTTTGCTGGCTCCAAGGACTCAGAGGTTTTTGAATTATAATTTCTTTTTAATCCTCTTACTATTTCCTTTCTTAACCAAACACTGAAAATATTGTAAGATGTGTATTAACCACTTGCATACTGGGCACTTACACCCCCCTCCTGCCCAGGTAAAATTTCAGCTTCTGGCACTGCGTCGCTTTAACTCACAATTGCGCGGTCGTGCGACGTGGCTCCCAAACAAAATTTACGTCCTTTTTTCCCCACAAGTAGAGCTTTCTTTTGGTGGTAATTGATCACCTGTGCGATTTTTATTTTTTGCGCTATAAACAAAAAAGAGCGTCAATTTTGAAGAAAAATACAATATTTTTTACTTGTTGCTATAATAAATATCCCAATTAAAAAAAAAAAACACATTTTTTTTTCTCAGCTTAGGGCGATACGTATTCTTCTACATATTTTTGGTAAAAAAAAAAATCGCAATAAGCGACTGGTTTGCGCAAAAGTTATAGCGCTTACAAAATAGGGGAGAGAATTATTATTTTTTATTATTTTTTTTTTACTAGAAATGGCGGCGATCTGCGATTTTTATTGGTATTGCGACGTTATGGCGGACACATTGGACACTTTTGACACATTTTTGGCGCCATTCACATTTATACTGCGATCAGTGCTATAAATATGCACTAATTACAGTATAAATGTGACTGGCATTGAAGGGGTTAACACTAGGGGGTGAGGAAGGGGTTAAATGTGTATGCTAGGTGTGTTCTAACTGTGGGGGGAGGGGGGGGTGACTGGGGGGGTGACCGATCTGTGTCCCTATGTAGGAAGGAACACAGATCGGGCTCCTCCCCTCCAGAGACAGGACGCTGTCTCTGTGTAAAACGGCAATGAGAGATGATCTATGAGAGATCATCTCTCATTCGCCCACAGATCGCATCGCAAACGGCCACTCTGATTGGCCGTTTGCCGCGATCTGTGATTGGCCGTGTCCAAGGGACACGGACAACACAGGGCTTCCCCGCAGCGCGCACTACAGCGCGCACTGGGAACGCCAGAATGACATGCCGTCAAATGACGGCATGTTGGATATTCAGGCCCGCGCTGTTGCCGTCATCCGACAGTAGTGCGGGCCTGAAGTGGTTAAAGGCCCAATTAGCATATTTTGTCCACATTTGCAATTTTTGACAGTGTTCTACTGTGAAAAATGTACTAATATGTAATATCAATCAAAATAATAGGAACAGCAATTGAAGTCCCTTGATTTTATCCAGTGCAAGTTGCCTGCAGCCTGGAGCCAAATGAAAGGTGTATAATAAAATATGATGTTTGGTCTTCAGAGAGACACAGATAACTGCAGTCTTTCATCTTCTAATGTCAGGTCATCATCAGGCACGCTATAATAGCCTAATGTCCACCTAACTTCCTGCACTTCTTACAGGAGGGAAAATCATCATAAAAATACCGTCTTCTTTAAAACCCTGCTTTTCTTTTATTGTGTTTCATCTCTGCACAAATTGCAAATTACTTCTCTTAGCACTGTATCAGCATGAAATAATCATTTGAGATTGCTCTGGGTTCCCAGCCTTAATTGGCTGTTCGGAGTAGATTAAGATTCTATATTATCTTTCTGCATAATTACTGTGGCCAGGAACAAAATAACTGTAGAAATGAGCTTCTATATTTAAAACCCACGAGCAGCGTTTACGCTCATTCATGTAGGACTGTTACATGGATGAAAGCGAACATTAGCAGAGAATTCCAATTTATATTCACAAGGTTATGGGAACTGTTTTTTAAAAGCTTGTTGTAAGTTTGTATGAAGGCTTCATGTGATTCATTCTTCATATGCAATTTATGTACAGCACACAGATCTGTTAAATCCAGAAATTGTCTTATAAGCAAATATTTTATGCAGGAACCTCTACAAATTAAAACATCACAGTTATTATATTCAATACATATTTATTTTCATGAAGTCTGACAATTTGCAATTCTACAGGAATTAATATTGTTTAGTGTGAACGAATGGCATTTCAGTAATAATAATAATAATAATAGTACATAAAATATGTTGTTAAAGCCATGTTTAAAAAAAAAAGTTAGTGGAGGGCAAAGAACTAGTCACTAATATTGACTGCGGTCTCCCAGCAAGTGGTATTTTCCCAAGGTCATACTTACCATGCCTTACTAGAAGATACTAAATGGGATTAAAACTTAGGAACAAAGAACACAGAGTAACACAGAGGAAAAATGGGTATGCTTTAGAAGCATTTTAAATGAGGGAATTAGCTAATGCATCCCAATGGGAAATACATTTAAAAGAGCTAATAAAAGTCCTGGGTGGCTTAACTCCAAATAAAAAATGCATATAAAAGCAAAGAAGAAGGTCTTCAAAAAATACAAGGCTCAGGGATCATCATCAGCATTCCAACTTTACAAAGAATGCAACAAGAAATGTAAGGGTGCAATCAGGGTGGCTAAGATAGAACAGAAAAGGCACATAGCGGAGGAGAGTAAAAAAAATCCAAAGATCATATTGGTCCCATAAAGAATGATGAAGGGAGTCTGGTCACTAAGGATGGAAGAGATGGTGAAGGTATTGATTTTATTCTTCTCCTCTGTCTTCACAAGGGAATCAGGGGGCTTCAGTAACCAATACTGCAATGTTTATCCTCATGGCTAACAGAGGACAGAATTACAAATAGAGTTGAAAAACGTAACATTAATAAGTCACTGGGACCAGATGGCTTGCACCCGAGGGTCCTTATCCACTTCAGCAGATTTGGCTGCTCAATGACCAGGCCATTTTTTGCAATACGGCACTGTATCGCTTTAACTGATAATTGCACGGTCGTGCGATGCTGTACCCAAATAAGATTAACATCATTTTTTTCCCACAAACAGAGCTTTCTTTTGGTGGTATTTGATCATCTGTGCGGTTTTTATCTAAATGAACGAAGAGCAATAATTTTGAAAGAAACACAATATTTTTTACTTTTTGCTATAATAAATATCCAATTTTTTTAACCACTTTGCAACTGCCCTATCCCGAAAGTACGGCTATAGGGCGGTTGCTCATCTCTAAGTAGCCATTAATTAACGGCCTCCTAGAGAATCGTTCCTGCGCGCGCTCCTGGCGCGCGCACGCGGGGACTTCCGTGCGCCGGGTCCACGAGACCCGTAGCAACACGGATCTCGGTAAACGGCCAATGACAGCGGCCGTTTACCACGTGATCGCTCCGTCCAATGACGGAGCGATCCGAAATGTAAACAAGCAGGGTCATTTACAGTTTATCACTCTCCTCTCCTGAGTCTCCTCACACCGATCCAGCGTGAGAGGAGAGGAGAGTGATTTGTGACCCCAAAAGTGAGTGTTAGCAATTGTGCAGTGCCCAGCAGTGCCACATCTGTGCCTCAAAGTCCCCCAAAGTGCCACATCTTTGCCCAAAAGTGCCCAAAGTGCCACATCTATTCCCTAAAGTGCCACATCTGTTCCCTAAAGTGCCTCAAAGTGCCACATCTGTGCCTCAAAGTGCCACACCTTTGCCCCAAAGTGCCATCTGTGCCACCTGTACCACCTCTGTGCCACCTGTACCACCTCAGTGCCACTACAGTCCACACCTGTGCTCATCAGTGCCACACCTGTGCTCATCAGTGCCACACCTGTGCTCATCAGTGCCACACCTGTGCCCATCAGTGCCACCTGCCCCCACTAGTGCCACCTGCGCCCACCAGTGCTTATCTGCACCAAATCAGTGCCCACGAGAGCCGCCTGTGCCCACGAGAGCCGCCTGTGCCCATGAGAGCCGCCTGTGCCCACGAGAGCCGCCTGTGCCCACGAGTGACGCCTGTGCGCTAATTAGTGCTACCAGAGCCACACCAGTGCCACTACAGCCTGTGCACACCAGTGCCACCTGTGCCCATCAGTGCTACATCAGTGCCGTCTGTGCCCGCCAGTGCCACCTGTGTGATAATCAGTGCCACCAGAGCCCCATCAGTGCCACCTGTGCCACATCAATGCCGCCTGTGCCCATCAGTGCCGCCTGTGCCCATCAGTGCCGTCTGTGCCCACCAGTGCCACACCTGTACAAGCAGAACCACACCAGTGCCACTACAGTGCCACCTGTGCCCATCAGTACCACCTGTGCCCATCAGTGCCACCTGCCACCAGTATGGCAAAAAGGTTTTTTTCTACCGAGGAGGCCTACCAACGCCTATGCATGACTGATGAGAGCAGCGGGGAGCTCTCTGAGTCCGGTTCAGACTATGAACCTGTTATAAGCAGTGGTTCTGATACAGAATCGGAAGAGGAATGTGTGCCCGTTAAAAAAAGCCAGCAGCCTACTACCAGAGCACCGTCCACCTCAAGCACAGTGCCGCCCACCTCAAGAGCAGTGCCGTCCACCTCAAGCACACTGCCGCCCACCTCAAGAGCAGTGCCACTGCAACCAAGGCCAGGCACCAGTAGGATGTCATCTCAGCCCCAAATGGATCGGGGCCATGCCAGCCTTCCCTATGGCCTTCAAAACCCCCTGTGGCTTCCCCCTAATTCTGGATCAGCAAATATCCCCCCTTTCACCGCCCAGCCAGGTGTCCAGGTGAACACCGAAAAATTTTCCGCTCTCGATTTTTTTCATTTATTTTTCACTGAAGAATTTTTATCGTCTATTGTGGCCCAGTGCAACCTCTACGCACAGCAGTTCATTGAAAGCAACCCTGGTTCCAGCTATGCCCGCCCCTTTATGTGGAGAGAACTCACCGTAGAGGAATTCCAAATTTTCTTGGGCCTAACTCTGAATATGGGTCTCTCAAAAAAAAAACAATCATACTCCTATTGGTCTACCAAAGCCATCCATCACATGCCAGTCTTCTCATCCCGTATGCCCAGATCCCGATACTTCATGATTTTACGGTTCCTCCACTTTAATGACAACACCCAGTGCCCTCCCCGTAATGACCCAGCTTTCGACAAACTATTTAAAATTCGGCCACTCCTAAATTATTTCTCTGAAAAATTCCCCCAATTATATATCCCCGAACAGAATATCTCCATAGATGAGTCCCTGGTCAAATTCTCCGGCAGGCTGGGCATCAAACAGTTCATCCCCAGCAAAAGGGCCCGATATGGGGTGAAAATGTATAAATTATGTGACCGAGTCACGGGGTACCTCTACTCCTTCCTGGTATACGAAGGGAAGGACTCCCAACTGCATCCTCCCGAATGCCCCGAATACATCGGAACAAGTGGAAAAGTGGTCTGGGATCTGATCTATCCACTACTTGGGAAAGGATACAACCTTTATGTGGACAATTTTTACACCAGCCTGCCCCTGTTTCGCAATCTCTACCTGAGGGACACCCCAGCATGTGGCACAGTAAGAGCCAATAGAAGGGGCTTTCCTCAAAAACTGGTCAATGAAAAGCTCAAACGAGGGGAGTCGGCATCATTAAGAAACCGGGAGCTATTGGCTGTCAGGTGGAGGGACAAACGAAATGTCCACATGCTTTCCACAATCCACGATGACACCTACGTGGAAGTTCCCCAAAAAAAAGGCCCAATCCAAAAACCAACATGCATATATGATTACAATTTGTTTATGGGGGGAGTGGACTTCAACGATCAGATGATTGAATCCTACCTTCCCACAAGAAAATCCCGTCACTGGTATAAAAAAGTTTCCATTTATCTTTTCACTTTGGCCATGTGTAACAGTTATGTTATTTACAAAAAATCGACAGAAAACCCCACATCCTATCTGCAATACCAAGAAGAAGTCATCACCGCCCTTGTGTACCCTGAAAACCCACCAGAAAATATTCGCTCTGATTCCGTGAGCAGACTCCACGAGCGCCACTTTCCTGAGAAAACCCCCTCCCATGAAAGAGGCTACAGACGCCAGAAAAAATGCTGTGTGTGCGCCAGAGGAGGAGTCAGAAAAGACACTGTGTATTATTGTCCCGATTGTCCCTCCCAACCAGGCCTCTGTATAGGTGTATGTTTCCGCCGTTACCATACCCACCAAAATTATTAGGTAGTTCTCTTTTCTTGTCATTTTCCTCCACACCCCTTATGCCACTGCACTGTACTGTACATATCTCTGCCTTCTCTGGAACCGACCCTGGCTTGTTATACGACCACGCTTTTGCCTAACGCTTAACTGTACCTACCTCTGCCTGCTCTGGAACTGACCCTGGACTGTTTGACCACGTTTTTTGCCTGCCCCTTGGATTGATCTTGCTATGCTAGTGGGAACACAGGGGTCTCACATATGTGAGGGGCTCCAGAATTGTTTTTCTGGATGAAGAAAACAATTTTTTTTAGTTTTCTCATTTCCGGATTAGGGTCTGGTTGCCCGGAGGCTTCAAAGAGATTTGGGTGGGAGAAGCCTCTACCCCTGTCCCCATTCTTTCCTGGCCTGCTACTTGGACCATGTACCTGCTTACTACCAGGACCAATATTTTGGCACTGCTGGCAATGTTTCTACTTGCACTGGCCCTGGACTATAAATGGACAGTATCCCTGCCTGCACTGACTATGGACAATATTCCTGCCTGCTGCCTGGACAAACTGTCGCTGACCACGTCCCTGCCTGCTGCCTGGATCAGGGCTCTCCTCCTGTGGAAAATTGCACTACTAAAACCACAGGTAATCTTTTTTATTTTTTTTACCCATTACTCAGCAGAATGTATTTCAGGGTGTAATTCTTGATATGTACATGCTATGTGCTAGAAAAATGAAGGGCCTTCAAAAATTGTAAGGAAATTGTATGTGTAATTTATGTCCCTAGAACACCTGATGGTGCTTCTTGGATGTTGGGCCTCTATGTGGCCAGGTTATGTAAAAGTCTCACACATGTGGTATCGCCATACTCGGGAGGAGCAGCAGAATATATTTTGGGTTGTATTTTTTGCCATGTACATGCTATGTGTTGGAAATATCCTATAAATGGACAACTTTGTGTAAAAAAAATGCGTTTTCATTTTTTTTCCACATATTCCAAAAACATCTGGAAAAAAATGAACCGTTCAAAAGACTCATTATGCCTCATAGATTATACGTTGGGGTGTTAGCTTTCCAAAATGGGGTCACTTTGTGGGCGTTTCCATTGTCCTGGTGCTCCAGGGCCTTCAAAAGTGTAATAGGTGGTTGTGAGATTAGTTGTGTAATTTATGCTCCTAGAACGCCTGAAGTTGCTACTTCAGTGTTGGGCCTCTCTATGTGGCCAGGTTATGTAAAAGTCTCACACATGTGGTATCGCCATACTCGGGAGGAGCAGCAGAATATATTTTGGGGTGTAATTTTTGCTATGTACATGCTATGTGCTAGAAAAATGAAGGGCCTTCAAAAATTGTAAGGAAATTGTATGTGTAATTTATGTCCCTAGAACACCTGATGGTGCTTCTTGGATGTTGGGCCTCTATGTGGCCAGGTTATGTAAAAGTCTCACACATGTGGTATCGCCATACTCGGGAGGAGCAGCAGAATATATTTTGGGTTGTATTGTTTGCCATGTACATGCTATGTGTTGGAAATATCCTATAAATGGACAACTTTGTGTAAAAAAAATGTGTTTTCATTTTTTTTCCACATTTTCCAAAAACATCTGGAAAAAAATGAACCGTTAAAAAGACTTATTATGCCTCATAGATTATACGTTGGGGTGTTAGCTTTCCAAAATGGGGTCACTTTGTGGGCGTTTCCATTGTCCTGGTGCTCCAGGGCCTTCAAAAGTGTAATAGGTGGTTGGGAGATTAGTTGTGTAATTTATGCTCCTAGAACGCCTGAAGTTGCTACTTCACTGTTGGGCCTCTGTATGTGGCGGCGTTATGTAAAAGTCTCACATATGTGGTATCGCCATACTCAGGAGGAGCAGCAGAATATATTTTGGGGTGTCATTTGTGGAATGTGCATGCCATGTGAGAGAAATACCCTGTTATAATGACAATTTGGTGTGAAAAAAAATCAAAATAAAAAAAAACGTAATTTTGCAAAGAATTGTGGGAATAAATGACAACTTCAAAAAACTAACTATGCCTCTTACTAACTACTTTGGAATGTCTACTTTCCAAAAAGGGGTGATTTGGGGGGTATTTGTACTTTACTGGCTTGTTAGGGTCTCAAGAAATGAGATAAGCTGTCAGTACATCAGATGTGATCAAATTGATACATTTTCAGTAATTGGCACCATAGCTTGAGGACCCTATAACTTTCACCCAGACTAAATTTTATCCACAATTTTTTTTTTTTACCAAAGATATGTAGCAGTATACATTTTAGGCCAAATTTATGAAGAAAAATTACTTTTTCGCAAAATTTTATAATAGAAATTAAGAAAAATTCATTTTTTTACAAAATTTACGATATTCTTTCATTTATAGCGAGAAAGTTAAAAATCGCAGAGGTGATCAAATACCACCAAAAGAAAGCTCTATTTGTGGGGAAAAAAAGGACAAAAAATTCATATGGATATAGTGTTGTATGACTGAGTTATTGTCATTCAAAATGTGAGAGCACCAAAAGCTGAAAATTGGTCTGGTTATTAAGGGTGTTTAACCTCCCTGGCGGTCTTCCCGTGTGTGGCACGGGGTGAGATTTTTAAGCTAAGATCGGTAACCCCGTGCCACACACGGACTTGCCTCGCTGGATGCAGAAAAAAGTTTACTTACCTTTTCTCTGCGATCCAGCGATGAATCTCCGCAGTACACGGCGGCCGGATGTCCGCCTGATGCTGTGTGTACCGCCGATTCCCTTCCCTGCGAGCGTCGCGACGTAGAGGGGGGAACGGCGCCAAATTCAAAAAAGTAAACAAACACTATACATACAGTACACTGTAATCTTATAGATTACAGTACTGTATGTAAAAAATACACACCCCCCCTGTCCCTAGTGATCTGCCCTGTACACTACATGTCCTTTTATATAATAAAAACTGTTCTTTCTGCCTGCAAACTGTAGATTCCCCATAGCAACCAAAAGTGTCCCTTTATGGCAAAAATTGTTTTAGATCAGCTAAAAAACAGCGATAATAAATCAGGATCACTTGCAGAATTTAGCGATAGCGATTTATGGGGAAATTCGTCATAAAAAAAAAATAATAATGACAGCAAAAATTCTGCAACTGAGCAAATTTCAGTGATTTTGATTTAATTACATTATTGAATAATTTTTACTATAATTATATTATTATTTGTTATAATTTTTTATAATTATTTATTATATTATAATTTTTAATAAAAAAAAATAAAAAATCATACCCGTGATGCCTATTAGACTCTTGTTTGGATAGATTTCAGTGAGTTATTCCTAAGAATTACAGGCCTACAGTATAAAACGCCAAATTCCCTTGCAAATAATGGTACCGCTTTAAGCACCTAAAATCTGAAAGAATCATACCGCCAGGGAGGTTAAGTGCCCAGTGGTCAAGTGGTTAAACAAAGTTTTTCCTCAGTTTATGTATTCTTCTACATATTTTTGGTTAAAAAAAAGGCAATAAGCGAATATTCATTGGTTTACGCAAAAGTTACAGCGTCTACAAAATAGGGGATAGTTTTATGGAATTTTTATTATTTTCATTTTTTTTACTAGTCATGGCGGTGATCTGTTTTTTTTTTTATTGGGACTGTGATATTGCGGTGGACAAATCGGACACTTTGACAAATTTTTGGGACCATTGACATATATAGTGCTATAAAAATGCACTGATTACTGAATAAATGTCAGTGGCAGGGAAGGGGTTAGCACTAGAAGGTGCTTAAGGGATTAACTGTGTTTCCTGGGTGTGTTCTAACTGTTTGGAGGGGGGACTGACTAGGGGAGGAGAGAGATCGTGTTCATACTTAGTATAAACACGCAATCTGTCTCCTCTCCCCTGAGAGAACCGGGATCTGTGTGTTTATACACACAGATCCCAGTTCTCGCTCTGTCACGAGCGATCATGGGTGCCCGGAAGTCATCAGTTTATCAGTTGAAAACAGTTGTCTGATGCTGAGGATATTGTAACTGCTGTGCACATGAGTTACATCATCAGTGGCCATTCAATGACCAAAGAGAATGAATGTAGAACCCAGGGAAAGCAGCAGAAGGAAACTACATTAAAGAGAACTTTATGCATTTTAAGCAACAGGTTTGCTCCACCCCCCCATGGATTCCCAACATATATTTTTCTTTTGTTTACTTCCACTACTCTGTTCAGCTCAGTACCCGAAGGAGATACACTGTGCATCCAGGTATGGAGGAAGAGAAATGAAGTTACCGCTCCAGATAGATATATTATACCAATCAATGTCCTCTCAGAAAATCCCAGGTGTCGGGAATGCACAAGGCAAAAGTAGAGAAAATATATGGACAGCCACACTCCAGAAATAAACCTTGACGGTTGCCTTTATTTGTAAAAAATTTAAAAAACACTACAAATCAGCAAAATAAGGGATAATGCAGCTGACGTGTTTCGCACTATTGGCTAGTGCTTAGTCATAGCTCAGGTATGGAGGAACATATAACTCACTCAATGTGACAGCAATGTGCCAGGGGGAGCAAAAGGAAGGTAAGTAAATCACCAAAGTGAACCTCTTGTTTTGCCCTGAATAGGTTGAATTGATATGAAACCCAGAGGATTGAATTCAAGACCTCGCAGCTAATAGACAATAGCACTATTGACTGACCCATCACAGTTCAAAGATTATTTAACAGTCCTAATTTGTGTACAAAATGTAGCTTTGTGGCAAAAGTGCAGTTTGGAAGTATAAGAAGGTGGGGAAGCTGGAAGTATGGAAAATTAAGTATGAGATTGGAAGAGGAGAATAGCAGAGTGGGCGAGTTGGCAACTGTAAAACCGGGCAAAATAAGAAGGCAAGTGAGCAGCTAGAGAAAAGTGGAGTAAAGAGAGTGACCAACTGGATGGATGAAATAGAAGGGGCAAGGGAAGGGGAGCATAAACCTTTAGCAGTGGCATAAGGGGCCAATAGGATTCCCCAGTTTCAATTAAATGTGTTTGACAAGTCTGATATTATCACAATTTTTTTTTTTATCCAATCACTACAAAAAAAAAATGACGTTATAAAAAAAGAATGGGAAATATTTCCTATAAACTTTAAAGTGGCTGAATTTTTTTGTAATAATAAAAAGATTTTGTCATTTTAAGCCACAGGTCACATCTGTGTGAAATATTCTCTTACAGTACATTGATAATGGCTTTCATATCATTTGGAGATTATCCATTTTCTTGTGATGTATACCATATATTGAGTATATATTCTCACAGGGAGAGATGCATCTGCTACCAGCACACATAGACACCAGATTCAATCTTTCTATGCCTGAGGGTCTTCCAACACAGGAAGTCATTATTCAGAACACGCTAGATGCCCTTCAGTAGTGAAAGAGGAAAAAATTAAACAACAACTTTAAGGCGATTTCTCCATCTTGTTCCTTCATCTAATTACAACCAAGACACCTAAAGGAATCACTTTTTGGAGGAGATTAATCTGTGAGAAAGGAAGATAGGTTGAATCATTTAGAGTGTCGGATTCAATAGTTTGGGGAATTACAGGATTCCTTTATTCCCATCCTGTCTAGAAGATATGAGTAGACACCAATTTATTTTAAATGTGTATAGACTGAAAAATAATAAAATAACTTAAAGGGAAACCCTTACATATTGCCATGCTAGCGTCAAAAAATGCAAAAGCTGATAAACTCCTTTATGTAATGTATATTGGTATTGTTGAAGAATGACTGTTGTTTTAAAACTATACTCCAGGCAGAACCAACACAATTTACCATTTTAAATGCTAATGACATCTTGCATACTGCATAACTACACCTAATTTTGAATGGACAATGATGTATGTAACATATCATGGCAATCAAATGGCTAATGGATGCAATAGCAGTCATAAACTTGTTTTAGGTTTAATCGGTGGCCTTTCATTTAAGATTAAGGTATTAGGGTTTAAGGTGGTTGTGACGGGTAAAGCGGAGCTCCACCCGCATTTTTTTATTTTTTTTTCAAAGTCGGCAGCTACTAACAGTGTAGCTGCTGACTTTGAATAAGGACACTTACCTGTCCTAGGCGCCCGCGCTGACGGCCCCCGCCGATGCCGATCCTCGATCCCGGCACCGCCATCCACAGTCAGGGAAACAGGCAGTGAAGCCGTGCGGCTTCACTGCCCGTTTCCTACTGCGCATGTGCGAGTGACGCGGCGCTTTGTGAATGGTCCGGCTGCTTTCTGGGATACACACAGTTCCCAGAATGCAGCGCGGCCCATTCACAAGAAGACACCGAGAAGAGGAGGAGGAAGAAAACCACACCGCGGATCATGAGGGCAGATTCGGGACTTCCGCATAGCAACAGCCTATTTAGGGTGAGTATTTTTTATTTATTTTTTCCATTTCATTTTTTTTTTTTTTTAGATTTAAAAAAAAAAAAAAATCAGGGTGGAGCTCCGCTTTAAATGTTTTTTACCTTCATTCATTCCATTTGTTCTCACTTCTGTCAATCACAACCAGTGAGGAGAGCGTGGGGATGGGGTCAAGCCTGTTTCTTGGGAGGCTTGAGAGTGAGCATGCACTTGCTACGGGGGCACTAGCTGGGGGGAGGAGCCTGGAGTGGTAGTGGAAAACCCAAGAATAGGAGGATTGGGGCTGCTCTATGCAAAACCATTGCACAGAGCAGGTTAGTTTAATATTATATAACATTAAATGGAGCTTTTAGTATCCCTTTAAGTTCAGAATGACAAGTGAGGAGATTGGTAAATGTGAGTCGTAGGGGTTGATTTATTAAAGGCAAATACACTGTTTACTTTGCAAGGGTATGCGGTGCATACTAGCTCATTATGCCTTTTGCCTCATAGGTGACAAAAAAATAAAAAAATGTATGGGACTATAAAACCGCTTTAATTACCTGGCTACTTCTCCTATGTTTTATGGATTCCAAACGTAAAATCTCCTTGCAAGAGTAGTCTCAGTCTTCACCCCTCCCCCTTAAAGTTTTTCTCTTCTGGGATATCCACTTTTAATATAAAATAAATAATAAAACCCTTGCAATGACTGTAGCTCTTTGGCGGAGCTGTAAATGTAGCTTTGGAGATCTCACTAGACAAATGCTCAAGAAGTATAAGGAGAGGTAGTTCGATGATTCAAAGATTTATCTAAATTTTAAAGTGGAAGTACACCCAAAAATACATTTCTAAAAATACCTTGAGCCGGTTAGACTGCGAGGGTTTTTTTTTTTTCATACATACCGTGTTAGTGGGGTTTCATGCCTCGGCTTCCGGGTACGATTCTTGCGTGGCTGGGCGTTCCTAGTTGATTGACGTTCCTCCGACCGGCGCCTACTGCGCGTCACGACTTTCCGAAAGAAGCCGAACGTCGCTGCGCAAGCGCCGCATAGAGCTCTATACGGCGCTTGCGCAATGACGTTCGGCTTTTTTCGGAAAGTCGTGACGCGCAGTATGAGCCGGTCGGAGGAACGTCAATCAACTAGGAATGCCCAGGGATGAAACACCGCTAACACAGTATGTATGGAAAAAAAACAGCATCCCCGTAGTCTAACCGGTCGGCTCAAGGTATTTTTCGAAATATATTTTTGAGTGAACTTCCACTTTAAGTAGACTTACCTTTTTTTTAAAAAAACAAATACATAATCCAAGCAACATAAAATGTTAATTTTTTCCATAACTTTTACAACTTTCAGCTTTCTTCACAGCTGTGTTTGGAAGTCAACGTGAACACACAGGTGTTTCCATAATTCTCTAAGCACCAATCTAGCCAGTGCTTCTAGAGTTAGAGAACATTAACCTCGACTACAACAAAATACTGTTAGAACATGTTTGCAATCAGAATATAATAAAAAGGCAATGTTATTGTAGCACTTAACTGCTCTTTGTATGTGTACATAAGTGGAGAAAATATAAAAAGATTTTTTTATGTGCAAGTACAGGCAGATCCATAGGAATGGAGTGTAAACAAAGTCATAGCGTTTTTGCAGATGTGAAAAAGAGCACTTGTGTTCACTTTTGAAAACCTATTTGCTATTAAAAAAGGATTTAGCAGCATACATCTGTTTACAATGTACAGACACAACAAAAAGACTTCCTTTTATAAATACAGAGGAGATGGCATGAGCATATGAGCACACGTTTATTTTTTTAAAGCACTTTGTATATTTAAAACGTATTTTAAATGACCCGTTTTAGATTTTTGTCTACATTATATAAGTTTTGTTTGTTCCAGATCAATCCCAAATAAATGATAAGCACACTATAGCAGTAATTATCTGTATTGAGCTGAAATTGCAACTCAACCGCACATTCTAGTGATGGCCAACTTGGTGTAACTTCCTCATAAGCATGCGTGTAAAACCCAAGCGGACTGTGAGCTTGTAAGACATGACCTGACTTTTTGACAAATTGCAGGGACAAAAAAATCCTGGGGCCAGATTCACAGAGCGATTACGCCGGCGTAACAGGAGATGCGCGGCGTAAGTCTAAATGTGCACACGCTTTTCGATGCTCCGCATCCCCAAAACGAGATACGCAAGAAATCTACTTTTTTTTGTCCGGCGTAATTTCGATAGACAGGCGCATCCGTCCGCGCAAAACTGCGCTAGACACACAATTGATTTGCTATTCAAATATGCTAATGATGGAGTTACGGGGATCCACAAAAGAACGTTGGTGCAGCGCAGGCTACGCGCTGTGCGCAACAGCTGCACGGCCTGTCTAAAATTAGACCATATAAAAGGTGGTATAAAATTAGACAATTCGTCTACATGTCAGAGAAAGCAACACTGTTAGTGAGGAGCTGAGCAGTCACACGTGTTGCACAACAATCTGTATGCCAACATGCCAGTGGCATCCATGCTCATAGCTATACTACTGACTTTAGATGAGCAAAGAAGGAGGAGGGCACGGAGGAGGGCACGGGAGAGGAATTTTTTTTTTTATCCCAAAACATTTTCTTTGCTTTTATAAACATTTTGAGCAGAAATATACATACATATATACATCAGTACATAACATACATACAAATTACAAACACGGTCTCACTATCTTTCAATAGCCCTTTAAAACCTTGATGGATATAATAATCTAATCTAATACAAGCCCCTCACTCTTCACTTGATATATCACACACGCATAGACATCTTTGGCATGAGTGATTCTGAGGTGTCTCGCATCTTCAGATTCACCCCTCATGCCATCCTGGAATTAATCACAACCCTGCAGGAGCCCAACACCAGCCTGCAGGAAAGGGCCTGTAGATTGACATAAGTGATGACCTGACCCCTAAACCAGACAATCCCCCCCTAACCGAGGCTACCCCGTCTTCTGAGGGAAGAGCAGTCAGGAAACAGCTCACATTAGGCATCTTTGCATGTTAAACACACACATTAATCATGGCACAATGAGAATGCATGCATGCACACCACTGTGGTCCCTAGCACAGACACATCACATCCTCATCACATTGGATTGGCACAAGCCCACCATGCAGGACTTGTGAGCAGCAACACCATGCCACGGCTCCAATTATGTCACTGTACATTCATACACCATTCACACGGACCTGGGGATCTCTTCTCCACCACAAATGAGGGTGACACCCCTTTTCCGGCAGGAATGTCACCCCCGCATTCCAAAATCATTCACAAACAGAACCCCCAAAAAAATAAATTGACCAGCAAAAAGAAAAAATGCCAAGCAAAAATCTAATTTAAAAAAAATAACAACAAAGAAAACACATAAAAGAAAAAAATCACTCTGCAAAACAGTCTCCAAATATCTCAAAGACACGTCACAAACAAACAAACAAACACTAATAAACAACAGAACAAAAGCACCTTGCTGTATAGGAAGGGATACAAAGGGATGTACTTTTGCAAAGGAAGTGCGTTTGTGTCTGTCTATTTATGCTGTCTGCGTAGTTCACTAAGTTGCCCTGGTCCACTTCCAATTTCACTGATTGCGCCGTTCCCGAGTTGTGAGCATGCGCACAGAGGTGCTGACCATGGTCTGCTTCATGTGCGCATGCGCGAGCCGGCCGGCCCTTCATTTGCATGGGGTCACGGCTCATTTCAATGTAACACGCCCACGTCCTTCCCAATTTGAATTACTCCGCCTTATGCCTCTGAAATTACGTTGCACAGGCGCTAATTTCTGCACAAATCAATCGAGAATACGGTGATTGCGCCGCTACATTGCGGCAGTCTAACGTAAAGGAGGTTTGCTACGCCAGTCAAAAAATGCGCCGATGTACGTGAATCTGGCCCTTGGTATTTATCATCACTGGTGTGCTGCTTTTTTAAACCTCTGCTGCCACATTTGGCAGGATTTGGCTATTTGCATTTAACCTTTTTGATTGGATACCTGTTAGCCATTTGAAAAATGCTGCGCAGTACTTTTGTGTGACTTCTAACAAGACAATTAGAATCGTTTCCATGCATAAGCAGGTAATTAAAGTGAATTATGCCAATGGTTTGAGTATTTTTGTTCTTGCTTTTTGTTTTTCCAGATCAATGTTTGCCAGAGTGATTTAAAAGTAAAGTTTAAGGGCCTATTCGTATCTACATGTTTTCCCTCTTTATTGAGATCAATGATAATGAATAAAAATGCATGCCAGCAAGCATTGATGTGTGTCTTAATATGTATCCTTGTGTTGACATGTGCTTTGGTGCATTTCTAATAATTTATAAAAAAGCAAAAGTGTGAATCCAGCATTAGGGTTTATGGTTGTTTTAAAAAAAATTGTTTGCATGTTCACAAGTTTATAAAGCAATACATGTATATTGTATTCTAAAGTTTTAACCTTTAGAAAATGTATATATATATATATATATATATATATATATATATATATATATATATATATATATATATATATATATTTTTAACAAAGGTTTTATTGAGAAAATAATTGGCATGTACATACAGTATACAGTAACATAAGAGGCTACAATGTTCAGATAGAGACCACTCAGTAGCATACTTATAAATGATGGCATGTGATATGTTTAGATATTCACACCTAGAACATCTGGTAGAGTTTAGGCCTATATATTGACACAAAAGTAGTAACTAAAAGGTACAACTCATTGAACATACATAATCACATAGATGCTCCCCCCCCCCAATCATGTGCACGTATCAGGGTCATTCAACCAGCGTTCCCAAATCTTGTTATACTTATATGGCAATGTCACATTTACGCCTGCCTTCCATTCCGACCATTTAGGAGGTAGGGACCTCATCCAATTCCTAGCTATGATTTTTCTTGCCGTGAACAGCATCTCCTGTAGGAAAGTATGTCTATCCAGGACTACCAGTAAAATACCCAGACAGCATTGCTTGAGGTTCATGGAGAAAGGTGACCACCTGCGACCAGTATCATCTTGGGGCATGACCATAATAGGTGAAAAAATGTACCTGTTTCTACCCCACACATTGAACAGAGGGTAGATTACTCCCTCTTGTATCTGGCCACCCTGACAGGCGTGAAATATGCCCTGTGTACAATAAAAATTTGAGTGAACCTATCCGGCAACCTAGGGGACACCTCCCGACATGACTCCAAAGCTTCTTCCCACTCCTCATCATCCATCTCTCCCACCTCCCTCTTCCAACGTGGTTTGAGAGCAAAGGCCACTCTGCCATGTACAGGGGCGGATATCATGCTATAAAATGATGAGATAAGACCCTTTGGATCCTGGCTTCTAGCAATGGACATGATGTGATTCGGAGTGAGTTGCGGGTCGGACTGCGGAAACTGAGCCCTCAGAGCATGGCGTACTTGTAGGAATCTGAAAAACATGTGGTTAGGGAGTGCATATTCCTCACGTAATCTGTCAAACATTTTAAGGTCGCCATTTATAAACAATTGGTGTAGATAGAGAACCTCTCGCGAGCTCCAGAGTCCAGAGTCCTGGATCTCACCGAGCTCCTTCAGGCCTTTGTTGTGCCATAGTGGCATGTAATCATTATGCATCGGTATCCCAATTTTGGTGGCTGCTAAATCCCAGATGCGTCTATAGTGTCGTAGTATAGGTTTGACCTCCCCACCCGAGTCCATGCCGCCAGTCCCGGCAGCTATGGCATAGAGTGGATCACCGTTTTGCTGCGCCAATCCGGAGCATATCAAGGTCCTAAATCGGTCGCTATCAGTTTTGTCGAGATGGAAAAACTGTGAAAGTTGGGCCGCGATATAGTAATTGTTGAAGTCAGGTAGAGCCGTTCCCCCCATGTCCGTCGGGTTCTTGAGCGACTGCCAGGACAGTTTATGTCTATTATTTCCCAAGACAAAGGGTCTGAGAAGGGCTTCTAAAGTCTTGAAATGTTTCAGCGGGAGATATGCAGGGGAGTGCCAGAGTATGTACAGCACCTTGGGCAACAGTACCATCTTTATGAGGTTTATGCGACCCCACACTCCCAATGGTAGTCGGGCCCATGTTCTAAGCTTGAGCCTGATCACTGAGAAAAGAGGATCAACATTGAAAGCAGTGTAATCTGCCGGGTTTCGGGATAAGTTTATACCCAGGTATTTTATCCTCTCAACTTTCTGTAGTGGCAAATTAGCTTGGGACTCAGGGGGGGGGGGACTGTCAAGCGGTAAGATCTGGGATGTATCCCAATTAATTTTTAATCCTGAAAATGTTCCAAACTGTTCTATAGTCCCCAGGGCTTTATGTAGTGAGGGGCCAGAATCAGCCAGATACAGAAGGGTGTCATCCGCATAAAGGCTGATGATCTTTTCTGTAAGTGTGGCCACACATAGTCCCCTTATCTCTGGATCTGCCCGGATAGCCATAGCCAAAGGTTCTGCCGCCAGCGCATAAAGTAGTGGGGAAAGTGCACATCCCTGTCTTGTGCCTCTACTGAGGTCAAAGGACTCTGAGGGCCACCCATTGGCCACCACCCTGGCAGATGGCTTGGTATAAGAGTTGTGTCCATCTAATAAAATTTGGTCCGAATCCGTAGCCCTCGAGGCATTTCCAGAGATAACACCATTCCACTGAGTCGAACGCTTTGGCAGTGTCGAGCGTCACCACTACTCGTGTTCCCAGGTCTTCGTGTTCTGCTTGTAGATTAATAAATAGTCTGCAAAGGTTAAAGGAGGTGTAACGGCCATGTATGAAACCCGCCTGGTCAGAGTGGATAAGGGAAAGTATAACCTGATTAAGACGCAAGAAGAAGACCTTAGCTAATATTTTAATGTCTACTTGCAATAGTGATATGGGGCGGTAGGACTCTGGGAGTAACGGGTCTTTTCCAGGCTTGGGTATTAGGACAATAGTGGCCTCCCACATGGATGACGGCAGCATATACGTCTTAAAGAGATCATTGTACAGCGCCAATATCCTGGGTGCAAGCACCTCACTATAGTGGGAATAAAATTCCACCGGTAGTCCATCTGATCCTGGAGATTTGGAGCGAGCAAAACCCGCAATTGCATTGTTTATCTCATCCAAAGTGAGAGGGGATTCCAGGAGAGTAACCTGCTCCTCTTTTAGGCATGGAAAAGTAACCGTCTCTAGGTAGTGAATCATGGGTGTGCTATCTAACGGTGCCGTGCACCTATAGAGGTTGGAAAAAAAGTTTCTGAACCTGGAACATACTAGAGGTGGATCTGCCACCCAAGCACCCCCCGGGTCTCGTAAAGAAATGACCACTGGCGGTCTATCTTCACAGTGGACCAGGTACGCTAGCAGTTTCCCCGCCATCTCTCCATGTTCAAATAGCTTTTGCCTAGTGAAGAACATCTTTTGTCTAGCTTTGGTATATTGTAGCTGATCTACCTCCCTGGTCTGGAGTTTTAAGAAAACTGCATTTGAGTCTGACGGATCGTCCACATAACTCTGCGACTGCCAGGTCAAATGTCTCCAAGGAGTCTGTCTTAATCCTGTTTATACGGGAGATTAAGTGAGAACGGGCGTGTAGCTTGAACGATTCCCAAAAAGTCGAGGGGCTGGCAGAATGGTCATTGTCAGTAAAAAACTTCCTCCACTCGTCTGTGAGGTCATCCTCCTCAGGTAGTAGGGACAGCCAGAAGGGGTTCAGGCGCCACGTCCGAGGAGATCTTTCTAGAGGGACGATCAAAGTGATATAGTAAGGGCTGTGGTCTGAGAGCATTCTGGGACCAAAGGCCGCGTCAAGGAGTCACGACGTAAGCCCCCCAGAAAGGAGAATGTAGTCAATCCTGGATAGTGTTTTGTGGGTGGTCGAAAAGCAGGAATATACCCGAGCGTCAGGGTGTCTGTGCCTCCAAGAATCTGTCAAGTGAAAGGCGGCGGTCAGCTTGGAAAACTTGGTCATTGCTGCAGTTCCTATCAGGGGCTGGGAGGGAGACATCCTATCCAGGGTATCATTCATTGTGGCATTAAAGTCTCCCAGCCATATCGTTTGCACAGAAGGGTGCTGTGCCATAAAAGCAAACCCCTTATTAAGAATGGAGATACTAAAGGGGGAGGGACATAAAAGGCCAAAATAAGAATCGGTTCTCCAAATAATTTGGCTGACAAAAATACATAACGTCCCTATGGATCAGTGCGCACCTCTCCCAGAGTGAAGTGTACAGACTTAGCAATTAGCACGGACACACCCCTAGAGTGGGATGTGTGGGTGGAGTGGTATGCCCAGTCCACCCAGGGGCGACGGAGCGCCATCTGCAACCTTCCCTCCACATGTGTCTCCACAAGGACCACTACATCAGCTCTCTGCTTTTTCAAGAATGTCAGGACGGCCGCACGCTTTATTTTGTCACGCAGCCCCCTCACATTCCATGTTAATAATTTTACAGAAGCCATGCTACATCAGTTAGTAAGAGACCATGCCCCATTCCATACCAGGAGATCTTTTGTGCCAGAAAATTTATATTTTTAAAAATCGAATTTCGACATAGCGCTCAACAATTCAACTGCAAAAAGTTTGCAGCATGTGCTTTTTCTAATAAGAGCATTCAGTTTCTTTCTTACTTATCTAACCAAAAATCTGTAAGGGCCTGTATCTTCCAGCAAGGGAGTAGGGAATTATAATATGTTTTATTCTACTGTACAACATAGGCTATTCACAGCAAAGCAGTAATTGAAATGTGTCCTGATGTATTCACTTAAGCAAAAACAATTATAATAAATAAAAAAAAAACTTTCCTAAACATACTAAATAAATGAATACAAATAAATATGTGAATATAACAAAAATATGCAATTCTTATTGTAACATCATTCCCTGTTAATATTTTTATTTAAATAAAATTAGCAGACAGCCGCCTCATAAATTTAAATAAACACGTTATTAAACTGTGAATACCAGCAACAAAGCCTAATAAGAACATGCTGGACTTGCTGCTAACAGTTTATGAATATTTGGTAAATGATATGCACTAAATGGAAACTTGTATTTAATTGTTGTGGAACACAAACCTTACACTAACTTACCAACTTTTCACAATGTTTTGAGTATAGCTTGTGATGGATTGTTGATTTGAGATATTTTATTAAATCCCATTAGCTATAACCAGACTGATTTCCCAGAATCAATTCTGGCACATTTAGTTTTATTGGAATTCCAGTTATCAAACATGAAATCTGAAGGCAGCAAAAGTTTTCTCCCAGAGGAATAAGCATATTGCAGGCGCTTAACCTAGCTCAGATCTATACTTTTTTTGCGAGTGGATTGAATTCTGACATACCACACACCGCCTTTACTTCTGTGTTTGTTATCCTGTTGCATCATCTGACTTTAACTCTAATTTTCAGGTCTGAAATATTTAGCAGGCCTCTTGAGCACTGATTTCTTTCACTTTTTTTTTTATTTTTTTTCCTGGTGCTGCTTAAGGAACTATATATGACCTTTTTCATATTAGCCCCTCTTTTTCTCAATTTTAACTGCAAACCATAGTTTGTTTTGCACTATTCTGTTGTTGTTGTAGTACTTATTATTTCAGTATTCCCTAAAAAAAGGAGGACAGTTCCTGTAATAAGAAAAAATGTTAGTGCGCTTTGCATGTTAAATCTAACTGCAGAATTTGCAGAAACTAAACTATGTAGATTATCATCCCTGAGGGAAAGAAGAGACTGTTGGTAGAGATTGCATGAGCCATAACATCTGTTGCATAATTCCTTATTTATCTTTATGTTGCTGATATCCATTCAGGATTTAGCCAAATTCTTGACATCATTGTCATGGGGTTGAATAAAGTTGGAACTGACATCTCCCTGATGGGTCTGGTGCTGGTCTATATGTCTACAAAAAGTTCACATTTGTTGCTAGAAAGTGGTCTGCTACTATGTTAGTTGCAGTACTTTGTTTAAAGTGTATCTAAAGCCCAAACCTTTTTTTTTTTGTTTGGTTAGAGAAGGAAATCACCTAACTCAGCTATTTTAGTGAACTGTTTTCAATTTTCTCTTTATTAATTTATATGCAAAATATTTACAAATATACAAGATTCATTACAATATGCATTACAATATGCATGCATTTCTTCTTGTTGTATATAAAAAAAGAATCTTGATTAATGTCCATTAGCTTCTATATCATAAATAACTACTACATTCACACTCACATATTCTTACTTGCAACCATACCAATTCATACCCCATCCCAAAAGGAAGAAAAAAATATATATTATACTTTCCGTTTTCTCTTCAAATGTCTCCCTATTCCCTCTTCTTTCCTCTTATACCCCCATAGGGGGTTACCTGCTATTTTCCATTTATAGATATTCTATCATACTTGTCAAGGACCAAAATTCATCCCATTTTGCCATATTCCTGGCATTTCGTTCTTTATATATCCTTCTTCTCTTATCTGACTTTCCATATTGTATTTCGTTCATCTCACATATCCATTCTGTTATTGTAGGGCTTTTGTTTTTTTCCCCACTTACAAGCTATAATTGTTCTGGCTGCCATTGTCATGTGGTGAAGAATATCCATTTTAATATTCTTTATTGATTCTGTCATCAGGGATAACAATGAGATACTATACTTGGAGTCCTTTCTACTTCCGATACTTTCTGATATATGTCAAATACTTTAATCCAGAAACTATTCACCAGATGACATCCATACCAAATGTAATCTGTGGTCCCTCTTCCTGTTTAATTGTTTGGCCAGAGCTGCCCTTTATATAAACCTGATAATACATATTCAAAACCTGCCTTTCTTTACCATCCCCAATAATAATTCAGCAATGGCCATGATTATTTACAAATTTGTATTTGTTCGACACGGTGCAAAGTAATGCTGCTAAGGTTGAAAGACTCTGTCTCCAACCTGAAAAGCTACCAATAAACAAAATACAATTATCTCATATTATGAAATGCAGTAGAGCAAGGATTATTATTGTTGTGTACTGTGCTCTTTTTATAGGTCTATAAAAAAAATCACAATGCAAAAGTAACTGAAAGTCATTACATGGTGTTATAAACACTAGTGCCATGGGAGTGGGCAATGGCTAATTAGATATAAAGCCTATTGAAGCATACATTTACAATGTTCATTAGAATGAGAGATCACACGCTCATGGTAATAAAAAAACAAACTGGATATTAAACTTACCGTCACTTTTTTATTTATGCGGACAAACTCTTAAGAAGTTAGTGTTTAATCTGACGATGTGATTCACCCTTCAGTTTACTTCTTCTGTTTAATAGCTTAATTAAAATTTGTCAAACAAATTACACTGCAAAGGGTGCTACATGGAGGTGTCAGCAGGGGCCAAATTGAAGAAGAGGAGATGGTGCTGAAAATTATTAGACTTTATCAGCAATCGCACTGCCTGAGATTTATAAGGATAATAAAATAAATGATATAAGTATGGCTTCCCTCCCTTAAAATGTACAGATCACATAACCTAAGTCTGATGCTAATGGCATAGCTATTAAAGAGATATACAGTATGGCAATGGTAGATTTATTATCAGCAATTGTTCTCTGCAATAAAGAGTGTCCTCCATTAATGACAACAGCTGTTGGTTTAATAACCCTGGAAAGAATCATTAAAACTCTGTACATTTCACTGTACCAGATGGAAAAGATGTTGAAAAAAGTGTTAAAACATATGGAAGAGCATATTGCATCATCACAACATATCAGTTTTCCTCCTAAAACTATTTCAGATTGACTTCTGTTAATACGAGTTTAGGGTATCACAAGGATTAAGTTCTGCCTGTTGGAATGTTTAGCTATTTGCTGTCAACTCCAATATTCTGATAGGAACACAAAATGTAAGGTGGAAATGTTTATCTTTGATAGAGACCCATGTTCTAGTGCACTGACCATTGTTTTAGCCAAAGGAAATGATTGCAACAAGCAAACCTGCAATAAAATGTTAATTGGATATTCTGTATAGAGGGGACCTCCCTAGGTTTCTGTATGTGATTAGGTTATGGGTAAGGATGGGCCAAACACCCCCAGTTCAATTTGCACCAGAACTTGCTGAACAGGCAAAACATTTGTACGAACACCGTTAAAGTCTATGGGACACGAACATGAAAAATAAAAAGTGCTCATTTTAAAGGCTTATATGCAAGTTATTGTCATAAAACGTGTTTGGGGACCTAGGTCCAACCCCAGGGGACATGTATCAATGCAAAAAAAAAGTTTTAAAAACATCAGATTTTTTGGGAGCAGTGATTTTAATAATGCTTAAAGTGAAACAATAAAAGTGAGATATTCCTTTTAAAATTTGTACCTGGGGGGGTGTCTATAGTATGCATGTAAAGTGGTGCATGTTTCAAGCTGTCTACTGTGGTTTTTAACATTTTTGACACTTTTTTTGTGAATTGGTAGGGGTATGTACCCCGTTACCAATTCACATAGGGGGCAGGATATGGGAGTCCCCTTTGTTTAAGGGGGCTTCCAGATTCCGATAAGCCACCTGACCACAGACCCCCACAACCATCGGGCAAGGTTTGTGGGGATGAGGCCCTTGTCCCCATCAACACGGGGACATCCTCCCCATGTTAAAGGCGTGTGGCCTGGTACGGTTCAGGCGCTCTCTCGCCCCCCCCCCGTTCTTTTCCTGTGGCCTGCCAGGTTGCATGCTCGGATAAGGGTCTGGTATGGATTTTTGGGGAAACCCCACACCATTTTTTTTTACATTTTGAATGGGGTTCCCCTTAAAAGCCATACCAGACCTTAAGGGTCATTATAGCCATGAGTAGTTTTAAATTACTTTTTTCCTTTAGAAATTTCATTTTGTGCAGGGACTGTTCTAAACACGGATAAATGCACTATATTACAGGCATAGCATGGAGACCCCCAGGTACGAAATGTAAAGGTATATTTCACTTTTATTGTTTCACTTTAAGCATTATTAAAAAACCTATGCTTCGGCCGAACCGTTCGCCCATCCATAGTTATGGAAAGACCAATAGACTTTTCACTCTGCAAATCCAAAAGAGGTATATAGAAAAGAAGCGCCACCTAAGTGCAGTATTAAAGAGGTTCTTTTAATGACACATTGTACAAAACACACTTACAGGAAGTTAAGGAAAGAAGGTTCATCTGTACCATCCTGTAGTCTTAGTCCCGGATCCATGGGCTGCTTAGAAGTGAAGATAGCAGAATGTGTGGAGTCTTCAGGCTTTTCCTGTGGTCATCATGATGAGGCCTGTTCCAGCCTAGTAATGTCATTTTGTACAGGGACTGTTCTAAACACAGGGAAAAATCGCTACTTTACAGGCATAGCATGGACACCCCCAGGTACGAAATTTAAAGGTATGTTTCACTTTTATTGTTTCACTTTAAGCATTATTAAAATCACTGCTTCCAAACAAACGTATGCTCTGGTTGAACCGTTCGTCCATCCATAGTTATGGAAATTCTCCCAATAATAATGTGTGTCAGACTTTGGAGTTGCTTTACTAAAGGCCAATAGACTTTGCACTCTGCTAATCCAAAAAAGGGGTAGAGAAAGGAAGCGCCACCTAAGTGCAGTATTAAAGAGGTTCTTTTAATGACACATTGTACAAAACACACTTACAAGAAGGTAAGGAAAGAAGGCTCATCTGTACCATCCTGTAGTCCTAGTCCCGGATCCATGGGCTGCTTAGAAGTGAAGATAGCAGAATGTGTGGAGTCTTCAGGCTTTTCCTGTGGCTATCAGGATGACGCCTGTTCCAGCCTCACGGGTCACATGATTACTTCCGAGGAACACTTCCAGGAGGAGGGTCAGACAGGGGGAACAAATGCTGATTGGGCTACGCACTTGGAGCCACTGCTCCTTCTATTGGCCTCTATAGCTCCTCTATTGGCCTCTATGTAGGCCAATAGAAGGAGCAGTGGCTCAGAGCGCGTAGTCCAATCAGCCTTTGTTCTTATAGTTTTAGGTGTCCAGTGTTTTCTTTTGAAAAAGCAAAAGATATTTTAGATCTCCTTTAAATGCATTTTAAGAGAGGAAATTTTGTCCCTGTATTTACTTCTCACAGTTTGATTGTGTTCCCCTATTCCTAATAATTGTGCCCTCTATTGTTCATATTGTCCTTCTAGGGGAAAATATATTTTACAAGAAATGATTTGGTGCATAGTATTTATTATTTTGATATTGGTTTTCATGTACTTTTTACTTTAAACACTTGCATTGTCTTTGTTAATAAAAATATATTTAACCTTAAATGATAATCATAACATGTATTGTCACCCAAGCCACATCTTCCAACTTTTTGAGATGAGTAAGAGGGTTTTCTGTTCAAAATATGATAACCCATAAGCTCCTAAAGCAGATCGCATGCAGTATTTAGGTGTCTGGAAACATTTCCCCTAAATATTGAAATGTGGTCCTGAAATTGTCGATTCACTATGCTGTTTAGAGGTATTTAAAGCAAAACTTTGAAATTTCTAGGTAAATACTGCATGAAAAGGCACTAAACTAAACTCAATTCATGGAATAATTAAATGTATGTGGTAATTAAGTAGTGGTCCAGGCGTGTGGTATTTAGGGAATATAAACATAGAATTTACCATTTTGAGCAGTCTTACCTTTATGGATCTGTTATCTCAACAGTTTTCCCAACAGTAATGTATAGACACCTAAATATGGAAATATGAAAATCATATAGTATAGGAGAAGTAAAGTAAACTAAACTAAAGGAAAAATATTTTTTTTAGTTTTGTATAAAGAGGAGGTGGATTAGAACACATGCTAGGTTTGTATTGCTGTCCCTGTTAGGTTTGTCCTCTTTATTTGTTTTGTTTACCATTATCATTGAAAGTAAAAGAAAAAGAAAATCACAAATTTTGAGTTGTCTCCAGAAAAATAATAGATGGGACATCTTCTAATGGGGACACAGATTGCCAAATAAAAAACTGAGAAGGGTTCCAACCCTCCCTCTTACTCTATCCACTATTTCTATCTACATTAAGGCATATAGACTGTGCAATTTGCAAGTTGCTCCAGAGCTTAGTACATGAGGTGAAGCTTCACTTTACAAAGAATACCCAATCATATGCAAGGTATTAAAACAGCATTTTCGCCCACACATTCGCTCCTCCTCATTTACTAAACTCTGGAGCAACTTTGCTTGCAAAGTGCTCAGTCTATGTGGCTTTAGTAAATCAACCCCATTACATATAGTAAAATCTATCTATTTTCTCCCGTCATTTCGGCAGATATTTAGAGACTTTTATTGTGAATATACAAGCATATCCATCATTTGCTGCAAAAAAATCTCCAAATCACTCCAAACATAATACAATATCCATGCATATTACAATGGTCCAATCCCTTGTTAGAATATATGCCACATGTAGTGGAGATACTTTACTTTTTCAAATATTTTTTTAGAGATAACCCACTGACAAGTTCCCAGTGTAAGTGTTATGCCGCGTACACACGGTCGTTTTTTGCGATGAAAGAAAACAAAGTTTTTTAAAACGTCATTTAAATTGATCGTGTGTGGGCAAAATGTCGTTTTTTGTCTTCAAAAAAACGACCAAAAAAAAATTCCAACATGCTTGAATTTTTTGTGTCGTTTTTCAAAACGTCGTTTTTTGTTTCACAAAAAGTCACCGTGTGTAGCAAAAACGTTGTTTAAAACGACGTTTTTCAACCCGCGCATGCCCAGAAGCTAGTTATGAAGCGAGCTTCAATGGAAAAGAGTGGTGAACGTAACCTCGCTTTTTGTGAAAAAAACGATGGTATGTATGCAACATCGTCTTTGAAAGTGACGTTTCAAAAACGTCGTTTTTTACTTCACAAAAAATGTCGTTTTTTTTTTTAACACACAAAATTATCGTGTGTACGCGCCATAAGAAGCATTCTTTCCACTGACCATCACACTAATGTATCATGAGACTGGAACAATATTTCAAGGGTTCTGTCTGTGTTGAAAAGGTTCCGAAAGTCTGCTTGAAAGTGTACCAAAGGCAAAACTTTCTATTTCATTTGTATTGAGTAATGGAGGGTTATAATCCCTGTATTTATTTATTTTTTGCCATCTGTGTCCCATTGGGGAGATTTACCTTCACTTCCTGTACCATAGTCAAAACAGGAAGTGAGAGGAAACCCCAGAAAATGTAAAGGACCCCCCCCCCCAGGTCACCAGAAGTGGTGTCCCCATTGTAAAATTTGCCTTCTATTACTCTTCAGGGGGCAACCCCAAATTTCATTTTACTTTCAATGGTAATGGTAAACAGGAAAAATAGAGAGGGTTAATCTCCCTAATGAGGGCATAGACAGCAGTAAAAAAACAAATAGGTGTTCTAATACCCCTTCAAAACTAAAGAAAAAAACCCCTATAGTTAGTCACTAAGGCCGCGTACACACGACCAAATAAATCCGATCAAATCGGTCTGTCAGACCGATTTGATCGGATTTGTCTGCTGGGATAGATTGGTTTGATCGTGTACACACGATGAAACCAAAATCCCCGCCGGCAGACAGCGCGGTGACGTGGCCGCCACGTCACCGTCACCAGGAAGTATTCAACGCATGCGCGGACAGATATGTCTGCTGGTTAGCGTACTAACCAACAGACATGTCGGACGGACGGGTTCCCAGCAGACAGATTTTAAAGCATGCTTTAAAATCTGTCTGCTGGAAAAATCTGTCTGTCCGCCCGTACACACGATCAAATTTGTCTGCTGAAACGGTCCGTCGGACCGTTTTCAGCAGATAAATTTGATCGTGTGTACGCGGCCTTAGTGATTAAGTGAATACAAATAAATTAATAAATGTCAAATATTGAAAGAAAATACTGTAGTATCAAAAATCACACACACATATAAATACCATTTCTTGGTGGAAAAAGAATGTTTATATATTAAGAATGTTTTTATACTATTTTCATTCAATATTTGACATGTATAAAAGGTTTTTAGTATTTTCTTAATTTAAAGAGTAACTCTACTTTTGTTGAGAAAAACACCCTTCTCTGTGTGATCTATGTACATTGCAAGGATTTTAACAAATGTTTGTTGCAAATTCCTACCTTTTGTTTTGAAGAAATCCCTGTGTTTTTGTCTGTGTCCATGTGGTGATTAATTTAAATGGTTGTAGTTTCATAATTATTAGGAGTATCTCACCAAAAATGAAATGCTTGAAATTTGACTTGTATCTTAGTGTGAACTTCTGGAAAAATCAGAGAGCCAATCACACAAGCAGGACATTCTGTTTCTGGGTACAAAACACCTCCAGGTAACCATATTGCTTTGCATTTTTTAGAAAATTACAGAGGCTGCAGATTGAATAGGAAAGGGAATTTGTAATAACATTCAATCACATTATAAATTGAGTCATATTTATATATACTATATTATTAATTGTTTTTATTTTTATTTAAAAATACCTAACAACCTCAGCCCTCCAGCTGTTTTGAAACTATGTGTCCCATAAGACATTGCTATACCCTAAACATCACAAGAATGACTCCTAGAGGAAGAGGCATGATGAGATTTGTAGTTTCACCACAGCTGGAGGGCCGAGATTGCCTACCCCTGATAACACAATGAGGGCTTATTTACTAAAACTGGTGAGTGCTAAATCTGCCAGGCACCCCACGCGGATTACGACCAATTTAGTATATCGAGCCCAATATCAGAAAGATGGACCATATCAGAGCTATAAAAAACATATAATACACCTTCTAAATCAGGGATCCTCAAACTACAGCCCTCCAGCTGTTGTAGAACTACACATCCCATGAGGCATTGTAACACACTGACATTCACAGACATGACTAGGCCATTCCTGAACAACTGGAGGGCCGTAGTTTGAAGACTTATGTTCTAAATCAACATGTCTATAAGAAAACCATTGAACAGAAGGCATACATTTAGAAATAATCATGTTTACCCTCTCTTTCTGTTCTTTTCAATATACAGTATAAGAGATCAGAATAAAAAATCAGAATAGAGGCATGAAGGATAGAACATAAATACAAAAATTCAGTTTTAATTTGTGAAACCAAGTCTAAAGTCTTATGAACACCTAAATCATTACCCCCCCCCCCCCCAAGTGAATAATAATAACATCAGGATGCGACCAAGAAGAATTTTCACGGCAGCCCCTTTCTTTGTTCCCTGCGCGCACTCCAGAGCACGCAGCGGGGAACTTGTGTACTGGCCGTGTCCCTTGGACACAGCCAATCACAGATCGCCGCGAATGGCCAATCAGAGTGGCCGTTTGCAATGCGATCTGTGGGCGAATGAGAGATGATCTCATATGTAAACATATGAGATCATCTCTCATTGCCGTTTTACACAGAGACAGCGTCCTGTCTCTGGAGAGGAGGAGACCGATTTTGTGTCCCTTGTACATAGGGACACAGATCGGTCACCCCCCAGTCACCCCCCTCCCCCCACAGTTAGAGCACAATGCAGGATACACATTAACCCCTTCCTCACCCTCTAGTGTTAAACCCCTTCCCTGCCAGTCACATTTATACAGTAATTAGTGCATATTTATAGCACTGATTGCAGTATAAATGTGAATGGTGCCAAAAATGTGTCAAAAGTGTCCGATGTCTCCGCCATGATGTCGCAGTCGCAATAAAAATAGCAGATCGCCGCCATTACTAGTAAAAAAATAAATAATAAAAAATAATAATTATGTCCCTTATTTTGTAGGCGCTATAACTTTTGCGCAAACCAGTCGCTTATTGCGATTTTTTTTTTTACCAAAAATATGTAGAAGAATACATATCGGCCTAAACTGAATTTTTTTTTTTAAATTGGGCTATTTTTTATAGCAACAAGTAAAAAATATTGTATTTTTTTTTTTAAATTGTCGCTCTTTTTTGTTTATAGCGCAAAAAATAAAAACCGCAGAGGTGACCAAATACCACCAAAAGAAAGCTCTATTTGTGGGGAAAAAAGGACGCCAATTTTGTTTGGGAGCCACGTCGCACGACCACGCAATTGTCAGTTAAAGCGACGCAGTGCCGCAAGCTGAAATTTTACCTGGTCAGGAAGGGGGTATACATGCCCAGTAAGGAAGTGGTTAAAGAGCAAATCTTCAGAAGGGGTATAACAAACAAAAGAAGAAGCCGACATTAAATGTTGCAAAAGATGTATAGTAACTGGAACACAAGTATCACTGCGGAAACAACTCTTACAGTAACCCTTGAGGGCCTGTTTAACTAAGAAAAAGGAAGAACAGGGAGGAAAACCTTGACATTTAAAAAAGAAGGAAATCCTGGCTAAAATGTTCATGAGGTGGGAATAGGAATAAGAGTGTTGCATTAAATCGTCCAAAAAATGAAGGACCAAAGCTTCAGAGAAATAATCAGAAGGAATACCCAACGAGCTTAGAAAGACACACCACAAGGACAACGCAGCGTTATAATTCACCGTCACAGCTGCTGAACGGGAGTCGGCATGATCCGGTGGGCTGGTTGAGATACTCGAGGCTGGGGATTGCGGCCTATACAGGAAGCGCTCTATATCGCGGGCAGATCTCGGGAGCGGCGGTGGAACAAATCCTCGGTAGATGGCTTTTTGAAAGCCAATTTTGCCCATAGGATGCTGAGGGGAGTCTTGGCACTCACTTAGTGTACTCCTGGAGCTATGTTAGCTGTGGATGCTGTGCAGGAAACGGGGAACGGAGCTCTCCCTCTATACGTCCACCATCTTCACATGCCGCACATGCGCCCCAAAGTAACATTGTTATTTTTGTATATACTCTGTTCCCTTCAGCTGAAAATCAAAGAGATGCTCTTTTGATCTGCATATAATGTCAGTTAAAGCAACCTGATAAGTAAACAAAACATTTTTAAATAAAATTTGTTTCTATTTAACCCTTTATTAATTCTTCAATTACCCGCCTAAATTAAATCCTTCTTCCCTTTCCCCTATTAAAAATATTTTACTGCTAATTTTCTGTATTTCTATTTTTATAACCAATAGTTATTTCATTTGTATTTTGTAAAAAGAAAAAAAAATTGTGTTGCATTAAAAAATCATGCAAAATTAAAAAGAACATTTATTTGCAATTTTGTAAAAAAAAAATGTCAATGCTTTGCATCAGAATCGTAATGTTAGTGTCAATTTAAGTGGAATAAAAATGATAAAATAAAATATCTACTGTATTTTTATCTACAGTATAATAACACAATTTTTTAAACTTGACACTAGGGATGAGCTTTATGTTCGGGTCGAATATAAGTTCAATACGAACTTTGGCTTTACTCCCATTCGCCGAACAGCGAACAATTTGGGGTTTTCGCAGCAAATTCGAAAAACACCCTTTAAAAGTCTATGGGAGAAATCTAAAGTGCTAATTTTATAGGTTGGATGCAAGTTATTGTCATAAAAAGTGTTTGGGGAGCTGGTTCCTGCCCCAGGAAACATGTATCAATGCAAAAAAAAAAGTTTAAAAAACTGTAGTTTTTCGGGAGCAGTGATTTTTATAATGCTTAAAGTGAAACAATAAAAATGAAATGTTCCTTTAAATTTCGTACCTGGGGTGTATCTATAGTGGGCCAGATTCTCATAGAATTTCGCTTGCGTATCGTAAGCTATTTACACTACGCCGCCGCCGCATCATACTAGAGCAAGTGCCGTATTCTCTAACCATTTGCTCCGTAGTTTGCATTGGCGTGGCGAAAATGGCCCAGCGTAAGCCCGCATCATTCAAATGAGGCGGCTTGTATTTAAATGAAGCGCGCCCCCGCGTCGAATGAACTGTGCATGCGCTGGCCGGGGGAAAAAGCCCAGTTTGCATGCCCCAGCTCACGTCGGAAAGCGTAGTTGAAACCGACGTCAAAACAACGTGAGCGTCACTACGCAATGCCCCTATTCGCGAACGAGTTAGTAAAACGACGTAAGCGATGGAAAAAGCCGACGCTGACCCGACGCCATACTTAACATGGCATCCGACGGCACCCGACGGCATCCGACGGTACTTCGTAAGGTTACTCCACATAGAAGCTGGGGTAACCTTACGCGGACGAAAATGACGTACGCGACGACGGGGCGGCGTAAAAGCGATCGGGAATCGGCGTACTAGCCTCATTAGCATATGCAAATGAGAAAACAACGCAAAGGCCACCTAGTGGCCGGAGTTGTCATTACAACTACGATCCGCAAGTGTAATGGTTTTACACTTGTCGGATGTTGAAGCGTATCTATGCAAAAGTGATGCTAAGCATCACGCGCATAGATACGAGGCAAAAAAGACGGCGATACGACGGGGTATCTGAGATACTCCGTCGTATCGCCGCTGAGAATCTGGCCCAGTATGTCTGTAAAGTAGCTCATGTTTACCATGTTTACAACAGTCTCTGCACAAAATTCCATTTCTAAAGGAAAAAAAGTAATTTAAAACTGCTCGCGGCTATAATGAATTGTCGGGTCCTGGCAATACAGATAAAAGTAATTGAAAGTAATTGAAAAAAAATGCGTTGTGGTCCCCCAAAATTCCATTACCAGGCCCTTCAGGTCTGGTATGGATATTAGGGGGAACCAAATTATAAAAAAAATGGCGTGGGGTTTCCCCCAAAAATTTACTAACTCGTTCGCAAATAGGGAGTTGCGTAAATGACGCTCACGTCGTTTTGACGTCGGTTTCAACGACGCTTTCCGACGTGAGCTGGAGCATGCGCACTGGGTTTTTCCCACGGCCAGCGCATGCGCAGTTCGTTCGACACGGGGGCGCGCTTAATTTAAATACAAGCCGCCCCATTTAAATTGCGCGGGTTTACGCTGGGCGATTTACGCGACGCCGGCGAAAACTACGGAGCAAGTGCTTTGAGATTAAAGCACTTGCTCTAGTACGATGCGGCGGCGTAGTGTAAATGGCTTACGCTACGCCGCCGGAATTCTATGAGAATCTGGCCAAGTATCTCACAAAAGTGAGTACACCCCTCACATTTTGTAAATATTTTATTATATCTTCATGTGACAACACTGAAGAAATGCCACTTTGTTACGATGTAACGTAGTGAGTGTACAGCTTGTATAAAGGTGTAAATTGTCACCTCAAAAAAACTAAACATACAGCCATTACTGTCTAAACCTCTGGCAACAAAAGTGAATACACCCCTAAGTGAAAATGTCCAAATTGGGTCCAAAGTGTAAAAAAATTGTGTGGCCAGCATTATTTTCCAGGACTGCCTTAACCCCGTGGCCATGGAGTTCACCACAGGTTGCAACTGGAGTCCTCTTCCACTCCTCCATGACGACATCCAGAGCTGCTGGATCTTAGAGACTTTGTGCTCCTCCACCCTCTATTTGAGGATGCCCCACAGATGCTCAATAGGGTTTAGGCCTGGAGACATGCTTGGTCAGTCCATCACCTTGACCCTCAGCTTCTTTAGCAAACCAGTGGTCGTCTTAGAGATGTGTTTGGGGTCATAATCATGTTAGAATACTGCCCTGTGGCCCAGTCTCTGAAGGGAGGGGATCATGCTTTGCTTCAGTATGTCACAGTACATGTTGGTATTAATGGTTCCCTCAATGAACTGTAGCTTCCCAGTGTTGGCAGCACTCATGCAGCCCCAGACCATGACACTCCCACCACCATGATTGACTTTAGGTAAGACACACTTGTCTTTGTACTCCTCACTTGGTTGCCACCACACATGCTTGACACCATCTGAACCAAATAAGTTTATCTTGGTCTCATAAGACCACAGGACATGGTTCCAGCAATTCAGGTCCTTAGTCTGCTTGTCTTCAGCAAACTGTTTGTGGGCTTTCTTATGCATCATCTTTAGAAGAGGCTTCTTTCTGGGACAACATCCGTGCAGACCAATTGTATGCAGTGTGCAGCCTATGGTCTGAGCACTGACAGGCTGACCCCCCACCCCTTCAAGCTCTGTAGCAATGTTGGCGCACTCATTTATCTATTTCCCAAAGACAACCTCTGCATATGACTCTGAGCACGTGCACTCAACTTCTTTGGTCGACCATGGCACGGCATGTTTTGAGTGGAACCTGTCCTGTTAAACCACTGTATGGTCTGGGGTAGCATGTTGCAGCTCAGTTTCAGGGTCTTGGCAATCTCTTTATAGCCTAGTCCATCTTTATGTAGAGCAACAATCATTTTTTCAGATCCTCAGAGAGTTCTTTGCCATGAGGTGCCATGTTGAACTTCCAGTGACCAGTAAGAGATAGTAATGCCACGTACACACGATCGTTTTTTTTGACATGAAAGAAAATGTAATTTTTCAGCATGTCCAAAAAACAACATTTTTCCAACTTCATCATTAAAAACGATGTTACCCACACACCATCGTTTTAGAAAGATTATGAACAAAGCATGGTGACGTACAACACATCACCATGGCGAAAGGTGAAAGTTCTATTCGCCTGTGGGCTGCTTTTAGCTGATTCCTTGTTAGTAAAAGACGATTTGCGCTTTTTTGTCTGTTACAGCGTGATGAATGTGCTTACTCCATTATGAATGGTAGTTTTACTAGAACGAGCGCTCCCGTCTCATAACTTGCTTCTGGGCATGCACAGGTTTAAAACGTTGTTTTTGCCCCCACACAATCATTTTTTACAACACAAAAAACTAGATTTTGATGCCGAAAAACAATGTGAAGCCCACACACGATGATTTTAAATGACGTTTTAAAAAATTTAGTTTTTTTTCATGCCGGAAAATGATCGTGTGTACGCGGCATAAGAGTGATAACACCAAATTTAACCCACCTGCTCCCCATTCATACCTGTGACTTTATAACAATAATAAGTCACTTGACACCGGGGAGGGAAAATGGCTAATTTGGCCCAATTTGGACATTTTCATTTAGAAGTGTACTCACTTTTGTTGCCTGTGGTTTAGACATCAATGACTGTGTGTGGAGTTATTTTGAGGGAACAGCAAATTGGCACTGTTATACAAGCTGTACACTCACTACTTTACATTGTAGAAAAGTGGCATTTTCTTGAGTGTTGTCACATATAAGATATAATAAAATATTTACAAAAATGTGAGAGGTATACTTACTTTTGTGAGATACTGTATATATATCTTTTTTTTTTTACTGTCCACATTTAATTTAATTTATCAGTACATGAACATTTTTTTGCTACTATGGCATGAAAGAGTAAGAAATATTTCATTATATCAAGAGCAATGATCTTCAGAAGGACAGGAAGATAATGCTTTCCCACTGTTCCCACAGGTGGGTGCATTACCAGAACTGGTGTGTGTTAACTCTGCACGACTGGCTCAGCAAAGTGTGGTACACTACCCAGTACCTACTATGAACTGTGTGAGTCAGCCAGGCTATTATCCTAGCAGGGAAGCTTAATAAGTGACATAGAACATCTCTGTGGCATATTTTAGCAAGGATTTTTTTTTTTTGGGGGGGGGGGGTTGAAAGTAAGGAAGAAAGCTATTTCATAAAGTAAAAGGTAGCTGCAAACTTACAGTAAGTGCACACATTATATAAGATCATTATTTGTTCCATGCCGCCTTTATAAATCACATACTATATAATAGCTAGGAACATTGTAAATGAGACTTTGAAAGGGTGCACGACATTGTGTGAATGGTGGAAATGTTACCAGGCAGTAACTATAGAAGCAAAGTAATCTCTGTTTGTGTTCTGCGCCATTTCCAGTAAAGATACTTCAAAAATCCATATAGAATTCAAGTAGAACTGTGACCCACACATTCAAAAGCATATGTTCTGCATTACTGGGAGAAGAACTTTACTCTGAAAGCTGTGCTGAAAAAAAGACAGGCATAGTTACCAGTAGTGTATGTGGTCTCCAGGCATCTGATTTTTCTCTATTACTGACTTACCATGCCCTGCTCTTAATTTGATCTCCATATGGAGGCAACATATTGGAATAGGCAGCACTTTGCTTCCTCATGTCGGGGCCTCAGTCATTTCTCCTGAGAGTAAGAGTCAGAGTCAGCAGTGGCTTTGATTTACTGAGTGTCTAGGCTATAGGTGTGCTCAGCCTTTGGCATTAGGGTGTGCACCCCAAAGCTCAAACTACCGATCACTCACGATGTTCATTCAGAAAAGGAAAGGGCCGGTAAATGCAGTGGCGTAACCAGAGTTATGGGCGCCCGGGGCAGAATTTTTTTTCGCCCCCCCCCCCCCTCTTGTATAATCATCCACTCTGGTTATAAGGATCTGTAATGTATCCCTCTTTCAGCATGTAAGGGGTAAATTATTGCAGGATTAATCATTTAACCCCTTACTGTAAGGGATTAACAGACTGACCCCCCCCCCACAACCACAGACCCCCCATCATAGACTGAACCCCCCCCCCCACAATCACAGATCCCCCATCACAGACTGACCCCCCCACAATCACAGATCCCCTATCACAGACTGACCCCCTAAATAACAGACCTCTCATCACAGATGGATCCCCCCAATCACAGATAGACCCCCCACAATCACAGACCCCCTATTTAACAGACCTCAGACAGTAACCCCCACCATAGTGCAGACCTCAGACAGTAACCCCCAGTAGTGCAGACCTCAGACAGTAACCCCCACAATAGTGCAGACCTCAGACAGTAACCCCCACAATAGTGCAGACCTCAGACAGTAACCTCCATAAAAGTGCAGACCTCAGACAGTAACCCCCAGTAGTGCAGACCTCAGACAGTAACCCCCAATAGTGCAGACCTCAGACAGTAACCCCCAATAGTGCAGACCTCAGACATTAACCCCCAATAGTGCAGATCTCAGACATTAACCCCCAGTAGTGCAGACCTCAGACAATAACCCCCAGTAGTGCATACCTCAGACAGTAACCCCCAGTAGTGCAGACCTCAGACAGTAACCCCCAGTAGTGCAGACCTCAGACAGTAACCCCCACAATAGTGCAGACCTCAGACAGTAACCCCCACAATAGTGCAGACCTCAGACAGTAACCCCCAGTAGTGCAGACCTCAGACAGTAACCCCCCAGTAGTGCAGACCAGACCTCAGACAGTAACCCCCACAATAGTGCAGACCTCAGACAGTAACCCCCAGTAGTGCAGACCTCAGACAGTAACCCCCAGTAGTGCAGACCTCAGACAGTAACCCCCAGTAGTGCAGACCTCAGACAGTAACCCCCAGTAGTGCAGACCTGCAGACAGTAACCCCCAGTAGTGCAGACAGTCACCCCCAGTAGTGCAGACCTCAGACAGTAACCCCCATAATAGTGCAGACCTCAGACAGTAACCCCCATAATAGTGCAGACCTCAGACAGTAACCCCCATAATAGTGCAGACCTCAGACAGTAACCCCCATAATAGTGCAGACCTCAGACAGTAACCCCCATAATAGTGCAGACCTCAGACAGTAACCCCCATAATAGTGCAGACCTCAGACAGTAACCCCCATAATAGCAGACCTCAGACAGTAACCCCCAATAGTGCAGACCTCAGACAGTTAACCCCCAATAGTGCAGACCTCAGACATTAACCCCCAGTAGTGCAGACCTCAGACAATAACCCCCAGTAGTGCAGACCTCAGACAGTAACCCCCAGTAGTGCAGACCTCAGACAATAACCCCCAGTAGTGCAGACCTCAGACAATAACCCCCAGTAGTGCAGACCTCAGACAGTAACCTCCAGTAGTGCAGACCTCAGACAATAACCCCCAGTAGTGCAGACCTCAGACAGTAACCCCCAGTAGTGCAGACCTCAGACCACAGACAGCGGCGTGTGTGGTTTCCCTCAAGCGCGGGCTCCTCCTCCTCTGTGGGTGTGAACAGAGAGGAGGGCCGCCGCCGGGTGTACCAAGATGGCCGCCGCTCCGGAGCTAGGCCGAAGCCGGGGACTTTCCTAGGCCGAGGCTCCGGAGCGCTCCGCGGAGCCGGTGGATGGATTCGCCCCCCCCCCCCATTTTTCGCCCGGTGCGACAGCCCCCCCTGCCCCCCCCCCCGCTACGCCAGTGGGTAAATGGCATATTTACCGGCCCCTTTCCCCACTCATCCTAAAACATCCACAGCAATAACCGGTGGGAGAGGGGGGAAGCCAGCAGTGCAGGGAAGGAGGGGGGCCAGGTCAGTAGGGGAAATCTGTTCTGCACAGGGTTATTGGGTGTGCCTGGGCACACCTGGCACATCCTGTGCGCACGCCTATGGTCTAGGCATACCTAAAAGTGCTCTTCTATTTTCAGCAGGAATTCAAGACAAAAGGTACATTTTCAGAGTACTGATACCAATTAACATTTCTAGATATCCCCTACAGCATAGCAAATCTTCCCATTTTGAGTTCAGTTACACTTTAAAGTGACTCTAAAGGCTTAAGGTTTTCTACCTTCATATATTCAATGCATGAAGGTAAAAAACCTTCTGTGTGCAGGAGCACCCCTAGCTCCCAAATACTTATCTGAGCCCCATTACGATTCAGCGATGTACACAAAGGTCTCGGCTCTTCGGGGACTCTTCCTCTTCTTTGGCTGAGCAGGGTGGGGCAAAGTCGCTCCGTGTCTGAATGGACACACAGAGCAGCATCTCAGGAACCATCCTTCTTGGGTGCCCTGACAGCATGATTTTGCTGTGGGGGCACTTTGCAGGAGGGTGGAGCAGGAGCACCAGTGGGGGACCCAAGATGAGGATCAGGGCTGCTTTGTGCAATACCACTGCACAGAGCAGGTAAGTAAAACATTGTTGTTGTTTATCCTAGCCTATTGGTGGTGAGTATATGGAATTGCAAGCTAAAATTGTATTTTATGTTATATGGAAAGGAGGGGCGAGGTTTCATTCATTGTGTATTTTCAAATACTTACAGCTGTTGAGATTGACCCCCTCCCCGACACTTTGGTCTCTGTTGATGCCTGCCTGCAGCTTGAGCCAATCCGACACCCTCCATTGACACTACTTGTTTTTGTAGGTAATTGTGTGGTTACAGTGTTTTTTTTTTTTTCAAGAGGGGATAGAAGGTGTTTTCTGAATTAAACTGTATATATAAGTGAATACCCATACATATGTACATTATATTTAAATATGTATGTTCATTATATATATTTTTTTTAAACTAGGAGATCTTCCAGTGGATAACTGTAACAAGTGAACATGGCAATCTGAAGAAGTGGTGCACAAACTTGAAACGGTACACTTGACAGTAGCTCCTTATACTTGATGTATTAACTTCTGTATTGAAAGCTGTGTCTATATTTTGTTTTTTAACAATTACAATTTCAATATATTTGTTAAGATGTTCTTGTGTACCTTATGTACCCTAAGATTATGTCTGGAAGCCACCCTCAAACATCCATTTTCTTCTTTAATTTTAATCATTTGAGATCAGCGCTATAGCCGAATTACAGCCACTGAGACTTGGTTGATCACGGATCCGAGTAAGGGGCCGATCCCGGCCCCTTACCACTTGATCAGCTGTCAGCCAATGACAGCTGATCACGTGATGTAAACAAAAGTGATGTAATCGTTTTTTTTTTCAGTGTGAGGCAATTCTGCCTCATCTGTGCCAATTAGTGTCCCCTGCCAGTGCCACCTGCCATTGCCACCAGTGGCATCTATTAATTCCCACGACTGCCACCTATCAATGCCCACAAGTGCCACCTATCAATGCCCACCAGTGGTGCCAATCAGTGTCTCGTCAGTGTCACCAAGCAGTGCTGCCTATCAGTCTAACATACCAGTGCTGATCAGTGCCCATCACTCCCACCCATCAGTGCCCATCACTGCTACCTATCAGTGCCCATCCCTGTCAGCTATCAGTGCCACCTATTAGTGCCACTTTTCAGTGCCCACCAGTGCCACCTATCAATGCCCTTCAGTGCCCCCATCAGTGCCACCTCTCAGTGTCACCTCTCAGTGCCCACCAGTGCTGCCTTATCAGTGCCCATCAATGCAACCCATCGGTGCCCATCCATGCAGCCCATCAGTTCCCATCAGTGCAGCCTGATCAGCATACATTAATGAAGTAGAAAAATTACCTGTTTGCAAAATGTTATAACAAATATAATATATATATATATATATATATATATATATATTTAACAAAAAATAAAAACCGCAAAGGTGATCAAATACCACAAAAGAAAGTCCTATTTGTGGAAAAAATTATAACATTTTAAGCGAAGTGATTGTATTCCGCAAAAGTCATAGCGGCTACAAAATAGGGGATAGAATTCTGTTTTTTTTTTATTATTTTTTTTTTACTAGTAATAGAGGCGATCTGCGATTTTTGTCAGGACTGCGATATTATGGCTGACACATCGGACACTTTTGACAAATTTTTGGGACCATCCACATTTATACTGCGAACAGTGCTATAAATATGCACTGATTACTGTATAAATGTGACTGGGAGGAAAAGGGTTAACACTAGGGGCGAGGAAGGGGTTAAATGTGTACCCTGGGAGTGATTCTTACTTTGGGGGAGGGGACTGACTGGGGGAGGTGACCGATCTGTGTCCCTATGTACAAGGGACACAGCATTAGTCTCCTCTCTTCCTGGCAGGACGTGGAGCTCTGTGTTTACACATAGAGTTCCATGTCCCTGGTCTGTCACTGCCGGGTACCTGGTGGACATCGTGCCTGCCCCCCATTGGCTGGAGGACCCGAGGCCGTAAAAAGACAGCCTCCCGACATTGTAGAGCCACCTTGTGGCTGTCTTTTTACAATTGCCTGGGTCTGAAGTAGTTCATAAAATAAGGGGTGTTTGCTAGGTCTAAATGGTGCCCAGAAGATCATCAATATTACAAACTGAGATTTTTTTGGTCACTGGTCCTATCAATAAACCCAGTAACTGATGGGGTTAAATATTTATATAGCCTTCAAGAAATTAGACATGGCAGGACTTTAGTCTTTTAAGTTTGCAGACAATTTTTAGAACTGAATTCTAAGCAAACAGCTAAACACACATTAAAAACACATATGGACACTGCTTTAATGGCCAAGAGATCTGTTATTTTTCAAGCTAGTCCTGAAATGTACACAGCCCTGGCAGACTGCACAGCCAGGCTGGTGACCTGATTTTCTCTATTGCTAAAGTGATACTGAGCACTATGGTTCTTTCCAGCAGTACCTACATCAACACAGTGTCATGTAGTGACGTAACAGTAAGGGGCAATGTACGCATCTCTTGAAGAGAGCAAAGATTTGCAGGACTAGTCGGCAGGACAGGGAAGTATAATACAGTTTCTTTACAGAATAAATATTTTTCTAGATTAACATTTTATGACAAAGTTATTTCAAGCATGCCCCCAGATTGTGATGCAGAAGCATCAGCAAATTGATAAGGCCACCCCTTTGCTTTCTTCTTATTTCAGTATGTTTGGGATCAGCAGCAAAATTTGATTACTGATTCTCCTATTTTTATTCTGAGTTCAATAGTAGGTAGGATTACAAGAGGCTGATATCAAAGCAGATTCATTTTTTTTTTTTTAACAGTAATTGAATGTGTTTTTATTTCAAGAGTTCATAACTGCCTTAAATGGTGTTGTGAGCGCTACCCAGAGTTCTGTTTTCAAAGTGTTTTTTTCTGAAAAGAAAAGATTTCTTTATATGTTTTTTTTTCCGAGTTTATAGGATTTAAAATGTGTTTTTTATCATCTTTATTGTTTTGCTATGAAAACAATTTTTTTTACACAAATAGCCATTGTATCTGTTATGAAGGACTCCTAGAGCACTGTGGGCTAGACATAGAGACAGAAAAACAGACCAAGCTTGCTTTGAGGCCGCGTACACACGCTCAAACTTATCCGATGAAAACGGTCCGACGGACCTTTTCATCGGATATGTCTGCTGGGCTGTTTTGGTCTGATGGTTGTACACACCATCAAACCAAAATCCCCGCCGGCAGACAGCGCGGTGACGTGGCGGTGACGTTGACGCCGCCACGTCACCACTCCAGGAAGTAAAATACTTCCACGCATGCGTCGAATCCATTCGCCGCATGCAGGAGATTTTTGTCCGCTGGTTAGGCGTACTAACCAGCGGACATGTCGGACGGACGGGTTTCCAGCAGACAAGTTTTAAAGCATACTTTAAAACTTGTCTGCTGGAAAAACCTGTCTGCTAGCCGGTACACACGATCGGATTTGTCTGCTGAAATGGTCCGTCGGACCGGTTTCCGCAGATAAATTTGATCGTGGGTACGCGGCCTGAGATTCCATTTGTCTGGTTGAAATTGCAACCTTCAATACAGACAATTTGACAAGGAATGATTCATTAGGTTCTGTTTTTTTTTTTTTTTTTTTAGCTCAGGTGTATTGTATGTAAAAAGGAGACAAAGGTGCCACACGGTGACTGGATAGGAGACAGCATAATATTAATATATAGTATTTTATGTTTACCTGACCATGTAAAAAAAGAAAACCATTTTATTGTGCTGACCATAATAAAGAGAAACATTTTTGGAGAAAACCACTATATTCCATTAATGTGTATCTCAACAAATAAAAAGAACATTAACATTTTGAAATCATTCAGCCTACTGAAAGGGAACACGGCAAAAGAATGAGATAACCATTTTATTTTATTTTATTTTGTTGGCCTGCATAAGGCTGCAAACACAGAGAAAAGATTTATTTTTGGAACATGAGACGGGACTGTAAAAATCTGTATACAGTACCAAGTACCATGTGTTCCCTGGTAAGCAATTTGGTTGCCAACTGCCAAGCAATACGTTAAATATGTAATTAATTATGCATGGCTGGTAATTATCAAAGACTGCAGCCATTGTGTATTGTGCAGCATGTTTTATTGTTGCAGTTATATCTCCTGGCCGGAACATTTAAGTTAAGACACTTATCTCCGGCTGCAAAGCAACAGTTATAAATAAAAAAGAACATTATGTTTTGCTAAATTTCCAATGACATTTATAAAATGTTTTGTTTCTTGGGAATTTCCTACAAGATGTGTCTGTATGGATTGATCTCTTTTGGATCTTTGTCAGTTAAACATTTCTGTATAAAAGACATTAAAAGGTAACATAAATTCATAATAGATGTAAAGGACATATTCATTATTAAGACAATTAAATATTTCCTCTCTACTGTTATAGTCAAGGTTAAGTCTGGGAATTAATAAAGACATAACTAAGCTTTTCACACATCTATGATTCTTATGAATGTGTTTTTTTTGTTTTAACTTAAGTTTTCCATCATTATCTAATTAATTCACAAATGTAACAATGAAAAAAATCTGATTATCTTAATTTTTTATTTTTTTACTTTTGAAGATTAATTTATTACAAAATGTTCTTCATAAAGTAAGAAACTGTAAGGCCTTGTACACACGATCAGTCCAAACTGATGAAAACGGACTGAAGTTAATTTTCATCGGTTCACAGACTGATGGTCTGATGGTCTGATGTGCGTACACACCATCAGTTCAAAAACGTATCGTGTCAGAACGTGGTGACGTAAAACACGACGTGCTGAAAAAAACGAAGTTCAATGCTTCCAAGTAGGGATTTGCTTTGTGTTCGACTCAAGCGTATGTTCGACTCGAACATTGCATGTTCGACCGTTCATCGAAATCCGAACAAAATCGGTCATTCGTGCCAAATTCGAGTAACGCGCCACGGCCCATATTTCACTGCGGCATTGCGTGCTGATGATTGGCCAAGCATGCTGTATGCCCCGCATGCTTGGCCAATCACAGCGCCGTCAGTAAAGAGAGCCGTAATTGGCCAAAGCCAGGGTGACTTTGGCAAATTATGGCTCAGGGCTTTAGCACACGCCCCACACTATAAAAGTCCGCCTGCAGGGCAGCCTTGTGTAGTGTGTGCCGGGCTTGTTCCAGTTCAGACAGAGAGAGAGAGAGATTGTCTTTTTCCTAGCTAGATAGAGCAGGCAGGCTAGTTAGTTAAATTTACAGTGTGTAGAGGATATATACATCCCAGGAGTTGTACATATATTTATACACTGTAAAGTTTAGTTAGATTGGTTCTTCCTAATCTGTCAGGCAGTTGATCGTGCTAGCTGCAGTGTTCTCACGTGTTGTATTGCTATATTGTATTTGCTGTATACTGCAAGTTTGCTGCTCATTCATTTGCAACTAATCCCACTTGTTGCATAGTGCTAGTGTGCTGCTCATTACTTTGTGCTTGTGCAAGCTGCAGTGTTCTCACATGTTGTATTGCCCGTGTTCTCACTGCAACTAAACACACTTGCTGTACACTGCAAGTTTGCTGCTCATTCATTTGCAACTAAACACACTTGTTGCATAGTGCTAGTGAGCTGCTCATTACTTTGTGATTGTGCTAGCTTCAGTGTTCTCACGTGTTGTATTGCCCGTGTGCTCACTGCAACTAAACACACTTGCTGTATACTGCAAGTTTGCTGCTCATTCATTTGCAATGAAACTCACTTGTTGCATGGTGCTAGTGTGCTGCTCATTACTTTGCAAATAAACCCACTTGATGCAAAGTGCTAGTGTGCTGCTCATTACTTTGCATCTTAAGTCACTTGCTGCATAGTGCAAGTGTGCTGCTCATTCATTTGCAACTAAACCCACTTGTTGCATAGTGCTAGTGTGCTGCTCATTACTTTGCAAATAAACCCACTTGGTGCATAGTGCTAGTGTGCTGCTCATTACTTTGCAAATAAACCCACTTGGTGCATAGTGCTAGTGTGCTGCTCATTACTTTGCAAATAGACCCACTTGGTGCATAGTGCTAGTGTACTGCTCATTACATTGCAAATAAACCCACTTGGTGCATAGTGCTAGTATGCTGCTCATTACTTTGCAACTGAACCCACTTGGTGTGTACTGCACGTGTCCTCTGCAGTTTGCGCCTAAAGCTACGAGGTGTGTGTACTGACTTTGTCCTCTAAAGGCCATTATAATGTCTGGAAGGACAACAAAGAGAGGCAGAGAGTCACGAGGGCAAGCAGGCTCTGCATCTAGAGGCAACAGTGCTGGTGGTGGACACGGTGCATCCTCTTGTGGATGACCAAGCCATCCTCATCCTCCTCGTCCTCTCTCACCCAGGCTGAGCTTACTTTGTCTGGCAAAGCAGCTGCCAAGGCATCATCTTCCCTCTGCACAACGGCATCACACAATCCTTCCCTAGTCCCCCAGCTTTTTTTTTTGCTTAATTATGACTTGCAGAAATAATGGAGGCCTTCAGGGAACAGGAGTTCTTCACAGAATTTGTTCAAAGGGGGCCCCCGGATGGCAACCCCCCTTTTTTCTGGATTTTTTCTTTCCCAAAAAAATAATTTATTTAGCCAAGATCTGGCATTGGAATGCCCCCCCACCCCTAAAATAATCAACATATTGTTGCCGCACAGCACGTGTGCTTTGGGGGGCCAAGCCTGTATGGTCAGACTCACGGGCCGCCACTGGAACATCAATGGCCTCAAGTGTCACAATAGGCACAAGTGTCATGTAGTTTGTTGAGGGTCTCTTTAGGAAATTGTGCAATATGCAGCAGCAAAGTATGACATGGTTCAGATTCTACTTAACAAACCTACAGTCCTTGTCTTGTTTGCACCGCCTGTATACTGCTGTATACTGCTGTTCAAAGTATATCGGGCCAAAGGGTCTTGTAATGACCTGGGGGAGTGGTGGCGGGGAAACCCATGCTATTTTTTTCAGTGATTTTCATCCATATTGCAGGGACCAAGCATTACATTAAAGCCGCAAGCAGTAATAAATTACTTTTTTCTTATAGTAATCTCATTTTGTGCAGGGACAGTTCTAAACATGTGCCACCTCACAGGCATACTATAGACACACAGCAGGTACGATATTTAAAGGAATTTTTCATTATTATTTTTTTCACTTTAAGCATCATTAAAATTGCTGCTGCAGAAGAAACTACCGTTTTTAAAACTTTTTTTTCATTGATGCATGTTCCCTGGGGTAAGACCCGGGTTCTCAAAGATGTTTTCCAACAATAACTTGAATATTGGGCTTTAAAATTAACACATTTGAATTCAAACGTTCGAGTCCCATAGACGTCAATGGGGTTCTAAATGTTCGCGCAAACGTTCGGTCCGTTCGAAGGTTCTGGTGCGAACCGAACGCGGAGGTGTTCGGCTCATCCCTACTTCCAAGCATGCGTCGACTTGATTCTGAGCATACGCAGGTTTTGAACCAATGCTTTTGCATACTAACCATCGGTTTTGACCGATGGTCAGGCATTCATCAGTCCGATTTTAAAGCAAGTTTTAAAACTTTGGACTGAAGGACAAAAGACTGATGGGCCATACACACGGTCAGTTTGGACCGATGTAATTTGTAAATGATCGTGAACTAACTGTTCTCATTCCGACTATCCAAGGCCAGTTATTTTCAAACTATAGATAGGGAGATTCTGTGGGTATACAAGTGAGTTAAAAATTCAACATAATTTAGATCAATAGAGTATATGAAGAGCATCAATTCTTGGCTGCCAACAGCATGCATTTGCTACTAACGTAGGGCCATGCTTAAAGCAGAATTGATCCCCTGTACAGCAGCCAGAGAAAGAGAGAGAAAGCTGGCAACGCTTCCAGTGGATCCACAGGTGTCACAAGGCAGTACAGCCAGCTCTCCTCTCCTGCAGGTACTCGGGCCCCCTTTTGGACAGATGAGGCTCGGGCCTGGTATAGGAGGGTCGGTTGTACTGCCTTATCAGTGGCCCTGTGCCGATGGAATTGTAATGTTCATACAAAATTGCCTATCTTGACAAACACTAAGCAAAATTATAAATGTGACACTATTGTGTTTGACTCTATTTATCATGAGCTGAACTTAAAGATCTTCAACTTTTTCTATGTACACAAAAGGCCTATTACTCTTAACCACTTAAGGACCGGCTCATGTATATATACGTCCTTTTTTTAAAGATGGATATCTCGATAACGGCAGCAGCTGCTGCCACAACCGAGGTATCCATCTTTAACATGAGCGGTACTTTAAACAATAACTGCGGTCTCTGCGGTGGATTCGCCCCCCCCCCTCCCGCCGATCTCCCCCGCCCTCCGCAGCTTACCGGAGCCATCGGTAGCGGCGGAGGCGATCGGGTCCTTCTGCTGGCTTTGGGGGGAATGCGAGTTCCGTTCCCATAGCACTGCAGGGCGGAAGTGACGTCAAAACGTCAGTCCCGCCCATGCGTCTTAAAGACTTTTTTTTTTAAATGACAACATTTTCTTTTCTTTTTTTTTTTGCATTTAAGCCTAAATATTTAATAGGACCTGGCCATGCTTTTTTCTATTACAAGGGATGTTTACATTCCTTGTAATAGGAATAAAAGTGATCATTTTTTTTTCTTTTTCAGTGTAAAAAATAATATAATAAATAAAAATAAATAAGAAAACAAAACAATTTTTTTTTAAATCGTCCCGTCCCAACGAGCTCGTGCGCAGAAGCGAACGCATACGTGAGTAGCGCCCGCATATGAAAACGGTGTTTAAACATCACAAGTGAGGTATCGCCGCGATCGTTAGAGCGAGAGCAATAATTCTAGCCCTAGACCTCCTCTGAAACTCAAAAGATGCAACCTATAGAATTTTTTAAACGTCGCCTATCGAGATTTTTAAGGGTAAAAGTTTGAAGCCATGCAACGAGCGGGCGCAATTTTTAAGCGTGACATGTTGGGTATCATTTTACTCAGGGTAACATTATCTTTCACAATATATAAAAAAAATTGGGCCAAATTTATTGTTGTCTTATTTTTTAATTCAAAAAAGTTAATTTTTTCCAAAAAAAGTGCGCTTGTAATACCGCTATGCAAATACGGTGTGACAAAAAGTATTGCAATGACCACCTTTTTATTCTCTAGGGTGTTAGAAAAAAAAAAAAAAAATATATATATATATATATATATATATATATATATATATATATATATATATATATATATATATATATATATATATATATATATATATATAATGTTTGGGGGTTTTAGGTAATTTTCTAGCATAAAAAACTGTTTTAGTCTTGCAAACACCAAATCTGAAAAACACCTAAGGTCCTTAAGTGGTTGAAGGGGTTGTAAAGGAAAACATTTTTTTTCATAATAAGCATCCTTTACCTGCAGACATTCCTCTTTTCACTTCCTCATTGTTCGTTTTTGCTCAGAAGTTGCTCTATTTCTTCTCTGTTCTGTTCACTTCCTGCTTGTCTGATTGTTACTTACCACCGTAAGGGGAGACTTTACTGCGGTGGTCAGTAACATGCTTGCCCCCTCCTGGGAACTACATCTATGCGGCAGGACGCTCTCTACGTGTTAGAGACTTCAAGGAGGTGTGAATTACTAGGCGTGGCGCAATTCATACTGGGAAATGTAGTTCTTACATGAACAAGTGATGCAAACCAGGAAGTGAATGAGAAAACAAAAACTAGAACCCCGGAGGTGATATAGATGGAGGAATTTATTAGGCCTTTACTCGTTTGTTAACAGAATCATTACATTATTCTGTCTGTCTACCTTGCAGACATTACTTTTAGGCAAAAAACATTTTTTCCTTTTCAACTCCTTTAATGACACAGAAAAAAACATCTAGAGCCAAAAAAAGCTGCTGTAAAAATGGCCAATGTGCATGAGGCCTTAGGCCGCGTACACACGACCAAATAAATCCAATCAAATCGGTCTGACAGACCGTTTTGATCGGATTTGTCTGCTGGGGTATATTGGTTTGATCGTGTACACACGATCAAACCAAAATCCCCGCCGGCAGACAGCGCGGTGACGTGGCGGTGACGTTGACGCCGCCACGTCACCGTCACCAGGAAGGTAAACACTTCCGCGCATGCATCAAATCCATTTGACGCATGCGCGGGCAGATATGTGCAGCATGCTTTAAAATCTGTCTGCTGGAAAAACCTGTCTGTCCGCCCGTACACACGATCGAATTTGTCTGCTGAAACGATCCATCCACTCTGGATGAAGGAGTACAGGGGCAAATTTGGACAGCAGCATTGTCAGTCTGGGGCAGGGGGGGGGTATGCACTAATAAATCAAGGCTGAACTGCAGATAACACTTTATAAGCAGTTACAGAAAACTGCATTTTTCCCCATTTGGAATGAAGGTTTACATAAATAAATAAAACCTGAGCATTCGAAGCATCTACTACATCAGAAGAACAGCTTACTCTGTTGAAAAACAACAGAGTTACTTACCATTTCAACAGGTGAACATAAAAGAAAAGAAAGGATAAAAAAGAAAATGAATGCCGCCATCACATCGGCCTCGTACACACGAGGGGATATGTCCGCTGAAAACGGTCCGATGGACCGTTTCAGCAGACATCTCCGCTCGTGTGTATGGGCTAGCGGACAGATTTCTCCACCCGACAGATTTCAAAGCATGCTTTGAAATCTATCCGGTGGGAATCTGTCCGCCCGACATGTCTGCTGGTTAGTACACTTACCAGCAGACATGTCGTCCCCCACCGCCGCCGCGCCGCCGCCGAATGGATTCGGTGCATGCGCGGAAGTGTTTAACTTCCTGGTGCGGTGACGTAGCGGTGACGTGGCGGCGTCAACGTCATCGCCGCATTACCGCCACGTCACCGCGCCGTCCGGCGGCGGGGAATTTGATCCGATGGTGTGTACACGCCATCGGATCAAACTCCCGATCGGACATATTCGATGGAAATGGTCCGCGGACCGTTTTCATCGGATATGTCCGATAGTGTGTACGAGGCCTAAGAATTGGTAAGCTGCAATATAATAAAGATTTGCTTTGGGGTTAATACTGCTTTTAACATGAGTCACATTGTTGTTTCATGCGGTGCTGTCCACTCATAAAGTAATACAGCTGGTGTGACATATTGGCATTTTACAACAGATCATTTTGAAAATGCCATTCCACACTAACTGCATTCTTCTCATTGGTGGCAACCTCTCTATCCACTACTTTCATTCCAGAGCAATTAACTTTTAATATTTCCTACAAATAAACAGGGGGCTCTCACTAGCACATTTAAGTGGACCTGAACTAAAAAAGTGAGGATGTGCTATGTTATACAGAACATTTAAAAAATGTTGATTGTGCTTGATCATTGTGCCTACTGCCTCATAGCTGTTGGATTTAGCTAATTGGATTAAGGCACTGGTGTCTCTAATGCCGCGTACACACGGTCGTTTTTTGTGATGAAAAAAAACGACCTTTTCTGTGAAGTAAAAAACGACGTTTTTGAAACGTCACTTTCAAAGACGATGTTGCATACACACCATCGTTTTTTTCACAAAAAGCGAGGTTACGTTCACCACTCTTTTCCATTGAAGCTCGCTTCATAACTAGCTTCTGCATGCGCGGGTTGAAAAACGTCATTTTAAACGACGTTTTTGCTACACACGGTGACTTTTTGTGAAACAAAAAACGACGTTTTGAAAAACGACACAAAAAATTCAAGCATGTTGGAATTTTTTTTGGTCGTTTTTTTTAAGACAAAAAACGACATTTTGCCCACACACGATCAATTTAAATGACGTTTTAAAAAACGTCGTTTTTTTTCATCGCAAAAAACGACCGTGTGTACACGGCATAAGTGCTAGTCTCAAAAGATATAAGGAGATCTTTAGTGATGTTTCTAGTATGCTGTTCTCTTTGCTATAGGCTCTAACGTGAGGAGGCAAGCTCCTGCTCTATCAAGATGGCCACCTCCATCCAGCGACATAGTCAGAAGTAATCGGGAGATCACAAGCAATACCGGGGACTAGTAAATTATGTTCTGCTTACCTTTGTTTGGGCACAGTTTCCAGAGTTTGGTTCCTCTTTAAAGATGAACTTTGAGCAGATTTTCTTTATTTATTTTTAATGTACTGTACGTGTTGGTCTCTTCTTACCTTTAACAAATAAGTTCTTTGTTCCATGTAGAGGTATAGTGGGTGTGAAAAGCCAATATTTTCTTTACTGGAGTATAGGCCCCAGTCTAAGATTATCAGATTTTGAAAAAGTAATCTGGGGTCCCTGTACTGAGCACACCAACAAAACTACACACTGAGGCCACGTACACACGATCAGACTGGTCTGATGAAACTGGTCCGACGGACCATTTTCATCGGACCAGGCTGAAGTGGTCTGATGGTGTACACACCATCAGACCAAAAATCCTATTAGACTAGAACGCGGTGACGTAGAACACACCGACGTGCTGAAAAAAGGAAGTTCGATGCTTCCAAGCATGCGTCGACTTGATTCTGAGCATGCGCGGGTTTTTGGTCCGATGCTTTGGCGTACTGACCATCGAATCTGTCCGACGGACAGGTGTCCGTCGGACAGATTTTAAAGCAAATTTTAAAACTTTGGTCCGACGGACAACGGTCCGTACACACCATCGAACTGGTCCGATGAAACTGGTCTGCTGACCAGTTTCATCGGACTGGTCTGATCGTGTGTACGCGGCCTTATTTGTAGCCATGCCTCTATTTTTTAACACGCTCTGAAATAACTGGTTACATGCTTTTGGAAGCCTTGGGAGGTATAAAACAAATTACCTTGGACACCATAGAAGGGAAAATTTGTGCCATGCCACAATTAAATTGTCAGTGTGGCCAAATTGAAGTAGCAGTAGATGGGGTTTAAAAGTGTATGGTTAAATAAAACCTAAACATGCTTTTGGTCAAGTTCAGGAGTCAGGATTAAGTAAAACAAAAAGTTTAGGTGTCGCGATTATTAGTTTATGAATCGGATTAAGTAAAACAAAAAGTTTAGGTGTCGCGATTATTAGTTTATGAATCGGATTAGCAGCAAGGGGTTTGGATTGTGCTTTGGTCATCCCCAGGCCCCCAGCATGATCCCTGGGAGTCAAGTAGTGTAGATTAAACTTTGCAGTGCACAGGATCCAACTTACCACATTGTGTAAGTGACAAACCAATACGGAATGGCTGGAGTTACCTCATGTGCCATGAATGAGCAGGCTGCTGTAGTGGAGGCATTTTTTATACTGATGCTCATTTAGTGTGACAAGATGGATCCTGCACACTGCAAAGTTTATGATGCTAGTCTCCTGGGGGCAAATTTGAGTACAAGGGACAGATCCCTCACAATGGTGATAAATGGTAGCCCCCCTCAGTCCACCTTGCATTAATGTAATAAGCTTTCATGTCCTCTACCCCCCCAAACACTATCTTTGTCACTTTCTCACTGTTGACCTATTTACCGCAAGCAGTTATGTAATCACATCACTGCTCACTGTAGTAGCTAGACCCAGGAGTCTTATGCCTAGTAGACATGTCGGGAGACGACCAGTTCAATACGGGCCAACCGGCCAACATTCGACCTGTGTGTATGTCATCTGGTCTGACAAAAGCTAGCCATTTAGCCAGCGTCTGTTGGTCGAGCGTGCCGCAAAAGGAGCTAACCGACTCCGGATCAGCACTCTCAGCCGTTGGTGGGGGGTTGTTCCCCTGTCAGAACACAACAGCTCAGCAGGGGAGATCACTATACTAATGTTGAGCTGTTAGTACAGTGGCTGCGATCGTAGCTGTCAGTTAGTTAGTGTGTACCAGGCTTTAGACTCCCCGTCTGAGCTGCCAACTGTAACATCATTGATTGCTAAGCTAGAAGACTCTTGGTCTGTTCTCCAATTATGTCATAATTTTACTGATAGGCCAGGAGTCTCCTGGTCTGTCATGCTGCCTCCACACAGGCAAAGGGTGCCTATTCACCAAAATTAGAATGGCATCATGGAAACAGTAGGTTCTACAGGTGGCGCTGAGAGAAGAGAGGATGTGACATTTTCTCCAACACTATATTCCTCTGGGTGCCGAAGCTGCATTTTATAAATGATATCACAGATTTTGCAGTGCAAATATCAGCTTTCATTGTAGAAGGCTGAGGTTATTTGCATCCTAGAGTTCAGCTTTATCTGTACTCTAGTACTTCCCCCAAAAACACCAGGAAGGGCAGTGTAAACCAAGAAAGAGAGCTTTTTAAGAACCATACCCTTAACTCCCCCCACCTCTATTTTAAATATAGTTCTAGAGTTTGTGGTACTTCCTGATAGGGTGACCACATTTCCATTGGGATTGTGCTCCTCCAGGCATTGCCAGCCAAGAGAAGTACTGTCAGTGAGTAAAGTGGTGATGTGGCGGGCTTTTTTGGGTGCATCAGATTGGCCCGGTGGGTGGCTGTGTCAGTTTCATTCCAGGACACTGTATTGTCCTGGAATGAATGTGCCCTGCAAAATGCGGAACTGTTCCGGCCAATCCAGGACACGTGGTCACCCTACTTCCTGACCACGTCTGCACTGTGTCAGATACAAAATTTTGCTATGTTGTTCTTAACCCCTTCATCTGTTAGCAATGACATATATTTCTGCAATCTCCTACCCTTCATATACCACATTTCATGCTTACACGAAAGACACCAGAAGGGAAAAGAGAAACACAAAGATATTAATTAACTAAAACAGGGCATGTTGTTAAAGGCAATGTAAAGAACGTTGGATGCAAGCTGTGCTTATAACAAGCTCTGTGAAACTTTGAACTTCAATAGGTCCCCTTAGCAAATTGGCACACCAGGGAAGTGGCAATTAAACAGAGTCTGCTAAAACACGATACAATTCAGCAGCGCACTCTGCCACTGGCCATGAGAAGTAGGGCTTTTAGAGACCTTTGCTGCACCAATGGGCTTGTTATAAGCACAGCTAGCACTGCACTTTCTATATGTTCTGTGTCCAGAGTTAATAAAGGATATAGCTTTTTTTTTCTTTTGTGTACTTTCAGAGTTTAGCCTTCCCAGGCTTATTGAGGCTGCAAGCTATTTGGATTACCTTTGGGATATTGCTAATAACGTGCTACTTTTTAGCACAGACTTCTTCAGTTCCCCCTGAGTAAAATACAGTATATCTAGTTTTTATGAACTGGCCCAACTACTTAAAAATGCAACTAGCTTTTACATTTTGATATTACTTTGATTTTCACACTCAAAGATGATAAAATATTTGCTCATTGTGAGTTTGTTCCTAAAGTAAAAAAATACAATAAAATAATCATTGTATTATACATACCTATCCCTTACCACTTATGTCTAACCCCAAGCCATTTATCAGCATAAATGCAATCCTGCATATAATTTTCTCTCTCATCTCCATAGTGTTCACCTGAAAAGAACAGAGAGAATGTGAAAAAATGCTAATTCTATCTATCTACATTATCTAACATGGTTTAAAGGAAATGCAATCTGCGGGACAAGAGCGTTTGGAGGGGACTGCAAGCTAGCCTCTTGCCTACTGACTATGGGCCCTGGCGGCTAAGGGGGCTCTATTTTTTAGGAGGTGTGTGCCCGAGGGACCTTTGGAGTGGTTTTGCTTTGAATGAATGAATGAATGAATGAATGACTTGTATAGCGCAACGCAAGCGAACTGAATCGCCTCTGTGCGCTTTTTCCAGCCAGGATTCAGGTCCATGTCTAACACACAGACTTTGAGAGCTGGGGGACCTGCATGCAGATTTGGGGACTCAGGGACTGAAAGCAGAATAATAATAATTATAATTAGTTCAAAACAACCTGATGCTGGGGTCTCCTGCTGTTATGTGTAATCTGTTTATTAAGGTGTTATGTGTTTATGGTTATAATATGTACCTGGGTTTGCCCACCCTGTATAGATGTGAACTGTCTTTCTCCCATTGTGAAATTTCCCTATTATGTGCCTCCTGGGTGTGAATAACCATGGTTAATTGAGTCACCTATGTCTCCTCTTTACAGTTGTTCTAGAGATGTGTCTGCTGCAAAAGGTGGCTACTTTGAAGAACCTAGAATATGACATAAATTTTCAGTTGTTTCACACTTTTTTGTCATGTATATAATTCCACATGTGTTAATTCATAGTTTTGATGCCTTCAGTGTGACTCTACAATTTTCATAGTCATGAAAATAAAGAAAACTCTTTGAATGAGAAGGTGTGTCCAAACTTTTGGTCTGTACTGTGTATATATATATATATATATATATATATATATATATATATATATAGTTACTGCCCCTAATTTTGAAGTGTATAAAACCCTGTATTTCTGTTCAATAAAGTAATTCCTTTGATCTTCACCTCAACATCCTGCCTGTGTACGGTGCTTGGGGTAAAGGGCTGGTAGTAGCTATCGGTCTGCTGCAAGGCTTTAGAGGACAGGAGGCACTATTTGGCAGAGGCACCCAGGCGGTCCATCCCACATGTCATTCATGCAAGTGTAACAAATGATACCCATAAGGTTTGTGTGTAATATTTTCCTTGTTGCCTTTCACCAGGCCAATGAAACTTTCCCTAGCATTCGATCTTAAAAGAAAAATAGCCATAAAAATATTAGAGCCTGAGGCCCCGTACACACGACCAAGCTTCTCGGCAGAATCCAGTGGGATCCATATTCTGCCGAGAAGCTCGATCGTGTGTACGTTTTCGCCGAGCAAACTGACGAGCGAGGCGTCGAGCCAAAATAGAGAGCAGGTTCTCTATTTCCTCGACGGGTCATCGGGACTGGTCGACGAACTCGACGGCCGGCCGAGAACCTCGTCGGGTGGAATGATGGGTTTAGCCCAACGACGTTCTCGTACGTGTGTACGCGGCCTCAGAAAACATTCAACAATAGAGAAAAAAGCCCAACACCACAGGCTAAAAATAATCGAGGGCAAATAATATGAGGCAGACCTCTGTACTAAGCACACTTAGGAAACATTTTGTGCAAAAAAGCAAACAAATGGATGTTTGACTGAACGAAATGTGAAGTGAAACATTTAGCTGTGGTATTATTACCATTGCTAAATGTGACAGCTCCCTCCTGGGTGTTAGGGAGCCAGCATTTTCTGGCAGCCGAACAAATCAGGGACTCATTCCCACCCTGCGCACATGTTCGCCAGCACACCATGGATTGATAACTTCCGTCCAAACGTTTTTAATGAAAGAGATCACATCACAAAAGAAAGTGCAACATTTCAGAGCCGTGCAGGGCCCCTTCATCAGGCATGTGGCATCATTCCCACCCTGGACATTCAGCTATCACCTAGGGTTTCCAGATTAACAGGTGAATGTAAACAAACAATGGGTATAGTGGAAAAAACAAAAATGTCATGGGCCTACCCTAATAATTTATACCAGTTCTGATATGGAGTTAAAGAGGGACCACATAAAAGTATCTAAAATTGAAAACACAATTATATACTGCAGCATAACATTCCTTAGATGTGTTGGCTGCATTTTCTTTTCTTTTGTGAAAACACTTTACTGTTTTTATGAAGAAGTTAAAATTTCACTTTAATGCAGTAAAATTGTTAGGACTACTACCTTTCTCCTTATCTCTATACCAGCATTTCTCAAACTTTTCAACATGGAGGAACCCTTGAAATAACTTTCTGGTCTCAGGGAACGCCTGCTAAAAGTTACTATATCTACAACTAATGATACATTAGTGTGATGGTCAGTGGGAAGAATGCTCCTTACGTTTTTGGTCATTGGGAAGAATTACCCCCGTACACACATCTAAAAAGATGGTGTCAGGGGGAACTTATCTGAGAGGTAGAAATTGCTTATTGCTCAAGGAACCCCTAGAAACCTCTGGAGGAACCCTAGGCTTCCACGGAACCCTGGTTAAGAAACCCTGCTTCACAGTAGGTAAAAAGTGTTCTGTAGTTTTATTCTGTAGCTTACATAGTGAGCAAGGCTAAAAATCATGTCTGGGATTTCAATGCAGCATTGCCATCTTATTACAGGAAGTTTACTCATTTCTAACAGGAACAACAGGTATTATTTTTGCATTTATCAAACAGACACAGCAAAACGCTGGTCTATCAAAAAGATCAAAAGGGATCAAATTGTTGACGTTAATGTATAGGGTTTACATGCACTTTAAATAAGGTAGAAATCATCCTGAGTGTATTTTAAAGGTGTTGTAAAGGAATTTTTTTTTTCATAATAAGCATCCTTTACCTGCAGACATTCCTCTTTTCACTTCCTCATTGTTAATTTTTGCTCAGAAGTTGCTCTATTTCTTCTCTGTTCTGTTCACTTCCTGCTTGTCTGATTGTTACTCACCACCGTGCACTGTGCAGCAGGACGCTCTCTACGTGTTAGGGTGCGTACACATGATCAGACCGGTCCGATGAAACTGTTCTGAAACCAGTTTCATTGGACCAAATTGATAGTCTGTACGGCCCATCGGACCGTTGTCCGTCAGGCCAAAGTTTTAAAACTTTCTTTAAAATCTGTCCGACGGACACCTGTCTGTCAGACCAAAACGATGGTTAGTACACAAAAGCATCGGACCAAAAACCTGCGCATGCTCAGAATCAAAAATTCCTTTACAACTCCTTTAAACACAGTTCAACATTTCTTTATCCGTATATCTAGGGAGTATTCATATATTGTGCTTGATATTTCAAAAAATTACTTGCCTAAAACCTTTATTTGGATAGAAGCTATGGGTAATAATATAAAGCATGTGCAAGCAAGTATAGCATGCCCAAAGTACCCCTAATCACTTTCCACTTAAAAATGTATGTCTTCTTTAAATATTATAAATCTTCTTAATACCAACAAAATCATTAATCAAGCTCCAATCCATTCCAGTATTATTTGATTTATTATTTTCCTTCTAATGGAAATAATTGCATTCTATAAAAGTAAAAAAAAAAAGAAAGAAAAAACAATTACCATAATGTCCTACTTCTTCCCACATGAAATGACTGCATTCACTTTATTCTGGGAAATATTTATCTTGACCAATAAAAATAATTAAAATATATATATATATATATATATATATATATATATATATATATATATATATATATATATATATATATATATATATAAAAAACAGCATACAGTTCCATTTTCTAGCTGTGAAATATTTTGGTTCTGTAATACACAATGGATGTATAATCTATTAATGACTATTGTTATGTCTCTGAAAAATGACCAGGATTGCCTTTAGAAATATTAAAATGCCAAAAAGATTTATGAAAGGGAACAGTTTTGTAAACCAAGACTTTTGTTTGGTGCTAGTGATTTGTTAAAAGTAATTGTTTTTAAAGTTTGGCATATAAAGCATGCTGTAAAATTATAATAAGCTTTAAACTTTAATCATAGATCTGTGTTAATCTTACAAAACCCTGTACATTGCTGCATATCTACAAAACCTGCAGATTCAGGACTTGACACAGACAAAACACACCCCAAGGAAAATGTGTGCTAGTTCTTGTTTAGCTTGTAAAAATTGTGTTTAAAGTAACATTTTATGACAAATTTTGGTAACATCTCATTATTTTACTTTTGAACAATTGTGGACCTAAATAAATAAAATTTGTTCACAGAGGTTCAGTAAAATAATGCACAGCAATGAGCCATATTTTACAAATTAACTGCCCCTGTATAATCTGTGGGGAGGCGACCCTGTGCCACTGTGTATATTACCAATTTCAGCATGGTTTTTACAAAGACAGGCATACTGATTGCACACCTGTGGGCTGGGTTTATATTATTCCCAGGATTAGAGCTCAGGGCTCAGTCTTGGTGACAGCTCCGCCCAGGAGACAGGAAGTCTGGCCTAGGAGCACGGGAGGGTGCCAGTAGGAGAGGGCTCCAGGAGAAAGAGATAGGAGGTCTCAGAGTCTAAGGCTGCAGGTGGCAGCCTGTGCGTGCATGTCTGTAGCAGACAGTTGTGGACCGCGACTGAACAGCACAAAGCTGATAGTGAGTAAGCCAGGAGGCTGAAGTTTGTGTTTATTCAGTGATAGTGGAACCCCCTACAAAAGAAGATCACTGTTTGTTTGAACTTTTTCATTACCTTTAAATAAAAGTGGGCTGCCATACCCTAAAAACGCAGTCTGGAGTGGCACGTTTCTGGAAAACTGCATGCACCACTTAAACCCAATCACCCAGATATCTTACAATTCATAAATAAAGATTGGAAATTGTTTGTATACCCTAACTTCTCTTATCTTGCCACTTTTGGTCTCTTAAATATACTAGACACGTGCATGGGATTGTAGATTGCACTTATCAATATGTATATATCAAAAACCCAGAAATAACAGGCAAGACAAGAATTTTATGGAGTTTTAAAATGGCCGTGGCACCTTTATTGGTATCAATTAAATAAATAAATAAATAAATCTTTATTAAATATCAATTATTGAAAATATAAATAAATATATACTTCAAACTTCAAAACAAATTCTAAACCGGCTCAGTCATAGGACTCGAGCTATACTGAATAAATTGATAACCAAAGTCCCCCCTTGATCCAAGGGTGACAAACCACATAATGGCGCAAGCGACGGGGTGGGAGGGAGGGAAAGTTCCTAATCCTACTTGCCCCAGGGCTGCAGTGAGAAATCCTCTCACACAGGTGGCTTATATAGCCTCCAGCCACCTGTGACTCATGTTGTTCCCGCTCACAGCCTTGTGCCAATGTTCTCCTTTTTTTATTTTAAACTTTCAATAACAATTTTAAACAAAACTTTATTACTTCTGGCAATCACAATCCCATGTTGCGGGCTCCTTATTTTGCCCACTGCTCATGGAATTGTATATTGCACTTATCAATATGTATATATCAAAAACCCTGAAATAACAGGCAAGACAAGAGTTTTATGGAGTTTTAAAATGACCGCGGCACATTTATTGGTATCAATTAAATAAATAAATAAATAAATCTTTATTAAATATCAATTATTGAAAATATAAATAAATATATACTTCAAACTTCAAAACAAATTCTAAACTGGCTCAGTCATAGGACTCGAGCTATACTGAATAAATTGATAACCAAAGTCCCCCACCTACCCCAGCACCGCGGCCTGTTCAATACAAGTTTGGATACCTAAATTAAAGATGTCCAAACCGACATCTGACAGATGAACCCCATCTTGCCTGTAGAGACCCGGGAAGCCCTCTTCCAAGTCAATGTGATGGAAAGAGACTCCTCCGATCGAATATAAGAATTTTTTGATAGAGTGTTTGATTCTTCTTCTTATCTTTTCAAGAGGTTTCTTAACATCCGAATCTAACCAAGCTAAACGGGCAACCATCTCAGAGAAAATAATTTTCTGGACAGGCTAATCTTAAACGCTCCAAATCTTGTTTTATTAAAAACATTAGATCCAAAGTTTTCAATCTACATCTACAACATTGTTGCCTCCTAGGTGAAAAACTAAAATAGACGGAGCAGGCCAACACTGAAATAAAACAGAAAGGTGATAGAAAAGCTCAGTCCACTGCATCCCGGGAATACCTTTCCACAAAATATGAAATGTATCTGATGATAATGATAGGTTGGCACTGTAGCAGCGCTGGGAAGCTCTCTTATATGCCCAGTAAACATAGGAATGACCTACAATCCATATGCATGTTTTTTGACCTATAAATAAAGAGATAGATTAGGACGGACATAACTCTTAAATCTGCTAGAATCCCATCTGCCTAGTTTTATAATGACCGAATCAGGCAAACCAAGCCTGGCAGCCTCAGTGGTGGCTCCGATCCTGAAAGATTTGGAGGAGAATATGAGACCAGAGAGGCCTAGATGAGAAAAACATCGCTTTAGGACTGAATTGAACTGAAATTTGGTCATAGGAGAGGAATCCAAATGAATTAAAAATTGGTGGCCAACAGCTGGCCTAACCAAAAGAAATCTTTTGAGGGATGACACTGGGCAAAGATCGGAGTCGCCACAAGCAAACAGACTGATCCACCTACCTTTACCAGCCTGATCTGTCTTAGATCTCCTGACAAATGGCAATAGCTTTTCTTTCTTCAAACCTTTTAAAGCTTGCTTGACTGAAAAATAAGTATTGCAAGCCGGAAAATTGTAAAGTTTGAAATAAAAAGAAATACCGGCCAATATCTTATTGATATGGTTAAAGGAGAAACTCAATTGCATTAAAGAGCAAAGAAAAGCTAATATCAGGTACTCATTTGGGGGCACACCTGAGCAGCCTAAATCCGCAAGAAAAGATAACCATTTACTCCATGCAACTGAATATTCAGTCCATGTTCTCGGAGCGATTGAATTTTTTATAGCCAGGAAGACTGGATTCAAATCAGATTCCACAGATGACTTGGGCATTGGCACCCAACCTGATCTGCCTGCGGCAGCAGCTGTCTGAAACGCGTAATCTGGAATCGAGATAAAGCGTCAGCGGTATTGTTGAGCTTACCTGGGACATAATTTGCTTTTATCCAAATATTCAATCTTAAACATGTCAGGACTAGATATCGTAGTAACTTTATCACTGGAATGGATTTTGATGACAAACAATTAACAAGCGAATATAACACCTTTATTATCCATGTAATAACAATCCTCCTGTTTGCAAGATGGCAACCCCAAATTTCAAGAGCAACAACTACAGGGAAAAGTTCCAAAAGCACTATATTTCTCGTTAGGCCGTTTGATATCCACAGCGGAGGCCAAGATCCGGAGTACCAATGAGAACGAAATATAGCTGCGAAGCCCAATGAGCCAGCAGCATCTGTGGATAACTCTAAATCAGCTGCGGATATGAAATCGTCCTGAAAAATTAATCTGCCATTAAAATCCTGCAAAAACAAAGACCATACCAATAAATCATCTTTTATCTCACTGGTCATCCTAATGTGGGAAAAGGGGGATTTAAGGCCAGACATGGCCAGAGATAACCATTTGGAAAAAATCCTGCCAATTGGCATTATGCGGGTGGCAAAGGCTAGAAGGCCCAAAAAGGATTGAAGTTCTTTGTGTAGGATCTTTTTTCGGCGCAGAAAAAATGCAATGAGGGTCTGAAGCCTGCAGATTTTTAGTGCCGGAAGCTCAAATTGAAAGGCTATAGTGTCAATCTTAATGCCTAGAAATTCTATAACTGGGGATGGGAAGGAAGTTTTTTCAATAGCCAGCGGAATGTCAAAATAATCTGAAATAAGAAAAAACAGATTCAGGGTTAAAGAACATATTGAAGAGTTTGGAGGGCCAATGAAAAGGAAGTCATCCAAAGAGTGAATTACTCCGGAATGACCAGATTCTACTGTAATTACTCATTGGATGAAAGGTGCAAACATTTCTAAATAATAGCATGACAAGGAGCAACACATTGGTAAGCATTTGTCATAGAAAATGTTTCCTTCAAAGCAAAAACCAAGAGAATTATACGACTTGGGAGCTATTGGCAACAGTCTGAAAGCTGATTGGATATCCGCCTTAGCCAACAATGCACCATGACCAAAGGTTTTAATGATCTTGATCGCATCATCAAAAGTCGTGTATTTAACTGTGGAAGACGACGGATCAATCTGATCATTAAGCGAATTGCCTACCGGGAATGAGAGATGATGTATAAGGCGGAAAGAATTAGGTTCTTTTTTAGGGACTAAACCTAAAGGGGAGACCCGAAAATTCTCAAAAGGTGGGAAGCTGAAAGGACCCGCAATCCTATTTGCTGATATTTCTTTTATTAATTTTTCCCTAACTATATTAGCGTGAAGAAAAACTGATCTCAGATTTTTTGATAGCTGACAACCAGTACCTTCAAAAATTGGGAGTACAAAACCTGACGAAAATCCACTAATTAATAACTGAGCTTTCTCCTTGTTTGGATATACTATTAACCAAGGTTGCATTGCGGCCAGACTCACTGGCGTGCAGGCTTTTGGCCTCATCTCTTTGAAATTGATTGTTAGACGGTCTTTTAAAACATTTAGATACCGAATGTGTACCGAAACAAAAGGAGCATTCATGTCGATACCGACATGAATTGAGCCACTTACATTGCGCTTCATTAAAGGCGTAGCATGTACCCTTTTTGTAGACAGACCCAGAAGAAGTTGCAATAGAAGCAGGCTGGGGTTGTGACCTAGCAAAAACTGGCTTCTGAGGGGCAATAAGATTCAGCCATAGACCAACATCTTTATTGCCCCATCTGAGGTTCAGGTAAATCACAATCTTTTGACGAAAAGACTCGTTGTAGCTGAACCATCCCATACCTCCAAAATTCTTATAGGCTTCTAGCACATGATTGAGGTGCACTGCTCCGGATTTTTTTCGCCTAAAACAGAAGAAAATATGCAGAAAGCCTGCAACCTATTAAAAAATGATCTATTTACCGGACGGCGTCTATCATCAGGACCATCATCAGATTTTTTTCTCTAACCTGTTGAAATCTTTAGCAATAGGTAATAAAGATAAAATGTCAACAAATTCACCTTTCCATATTTTCTCTTTAGTTGACAGAGGAAGGTGAAAACCTAAAGCAGACATGTCACAAGGAAGGACTTCCTTAAAACATGTCCCAGAGACTGCAGTAGAACCTGAAGGAAAACATATATTAACAGTATCAGTATTCACTGGGTTACCTGACCAAACGTTAGCTGGTGTAGGAACTAGACATGTGCATTCGTTTTCGTTAGAATGCATTTTCGTCCGAAAATCTGGTTTTTGCGTTATCATATTAACAAACGATAACGAAAGTGCAAGAAACGAAAACCGAAAGATCCGACATAAAAAATGCTTTATTTTCGTTTTCGTTGCGGTAAAAATTCGATATAGAGAGATTCGACATTATAGGGAAAAGATTTGACATCATAGAGAAAAGATTAGACACTAGAGAAATAATAGATTCGACATTTCAGAGAATAGATTTCGATTTATGAGACGTCAAATGTTTTTTTTTTGCCCATTCGACAGAAACCAAGTATTATTGGATTTTCGGACGAAAGCTATTCCGCAACGAAAAACTAAATAAGTCAAAACGATTTTCGGGAGTAACTAAATAAATTTATTTTCCAAACGAAAACGAAAAAACGAAACAAAATATTCCAGTCTGCACATGTCTAGTAGGAACAGGAGTTCAATGGAGATTTGATACATAGTCATAAATTTGTTTAATGAAAGAAGTAATTGATTCATTAGCATGTTTTGTGATGACTCACCCGTCATACTAGGTATACTCGGACTGGGTAGAACTGGGATGTGAAAGGCTTGCATCCATGACTGGCTGGCATCAGGACCTGTATGGGAATAAGGAGACAAAGTGGCCCTCACCGCATCCAGCCTGCATGGCCTGGATGCTGATGATGTCAAATTAGTGACCATAGGGTTATGCCCAGGCTGAGTCCCTGCAGCACTTGAGTCTAAGGCCGCGTACACACGATCGAATTTGTCCACTGAAACTGGTCCGACAGACCAGTTCAGCGGACAAATCCGATCGTGTGTATGGGCTAGCGGACATGTCTGACCAGCGGACAAATTTTAAAGCATGCTTTAAAATTTGTCTGCCGGCGACATGTCCGTCAGATATGTCCTCTGGTTAGTACACTAACCAGCGGACATATCTGCCCGCACAAGCGTCGTATGGATGCGACGCATGCGTGGGAGTTTTTTTACTTCCTGGTGCAGTGACGTGGCAGCGTCAACGTCACCGCCACGTCACCGCGCTGTCTGCCAGCAGGGATTTTGATCCGATGGTGTGTACAAACCGCCGGACGAAAATCCAGAGGAGACATGCCCGATGAAAATGGTCCGTGGACCATTTCCATCGGACATGTCCCTCCGTGTGTACGCGGCCTAATGTGTCATCTGACCCAATCATGATAGATCCGCGGGCGGCAGCATGAGCCCCAGCTGTTCTCTGAGGAAATAAAGATCTTCTGCCAGGATTGCTATTGGTGGCAGCGGGAGGGCGACCCCTTCCCCTGCCTGCTCTGGTGCGTGGGGGAGATGGAGACCGTACCTGCTTATTTTTCTTCACCCGCTGGCTTATTCTGGGGGACACAGGTACTTGCACATCTGGTTCACCCGCTGAATGAGACCTGCCACTACTCACCACCGACACGTCCAACCTCTGCCGCTCTGGCGGAGAGCTTCTCAGTAAGCTCTGACCTGGGGAATGCTGAATGGCTGCGCTGGTACCTGGAGGGGAGCCGCTCACTTCTAACAGCTGTGTGGAAGACATTTCAGCTTGAGCCTGGTTCTCCTCTATGTCCAAGCAACGCCGCAGCCACTCGTCCCCACCGTCCTCCGCAGCCCTCTCAAGCACCCTGCGCACCAAGGACTTCATAACAGAAAGTTCCTAATCTTACTTGCCTCAGGGCTGCAGTGAGAAATCCTCTTAAACAGGTGGCTTATATAGCCTCCAGCCACCTGTGACTCATGTTGTTCCCGCTCACAGCCCTGTGCCAATGTTCTCTTTTTTTTTATTTTAAACTTTCAATAACAATTTTAAACCAAACTTTATTACTTCTGGCAATCACAATCCGATGTTGCGGGCTCCTTATTGTGCCCACTGCACATTTGTTTTCGTCCGAATGCATGTTAGTCTGAATTTCAGTTATTTTCATTATACTAACGTGCAGAATCCGAAATCCGAAAGATCCGACATAAAAAAAATGCTTTATGTTTTCGTTGCTACAACAGTTCGATATAGATAGGAGATTTAACATGACGCTGACAATAGCAATCTGTGTCTATCGAACCTGCGATCGAATGTGCCTAACCTTAACTCTATTAGTCCAAGATTTTCTATATAGATAGGAAAGATTCGACATGGAGAGAAAAGATTCGACATTATAGAGACAGTGTTGGGTAGACCATTCGACATGAATGACGAAGATTCGACAAAGCCGAGAAAAACATAGAAATGTTGAATCTGTCATTGAAGGCTTATGGTGTTAGTTGAAAGTTCTAAGAAGATTCGACAAGCAGGTAAATTGTATGATGTTGCAACTGTACATTTTCGGTCAAATGCTCTAGGCTATAGAAGAATTTGAATGTTGTTTGACTAGTAATAATAGTTTATAAATATAATTATTACTAGTGTCATACAACATTAGAAATCTTCTATAGCTTGTAGGCAGAACATTTGACCGGAAATGTACGATTTTTTTGTACGAAAATTTAATTTCGAAAACAAAATATTCCAGTGTGCACATGTCTAAAATATAACACCAAAAGAGTGTTGCTATATCTGTTTGATACTATACGTGCAAAAAAAAAAAAAGCTGTTTCTTCCAGAATTCCAGTGCTGTCCTTTGGGCTGTATCTATGCAAAAAGATAGAAGCCCACAATCCCAATCGCGTTCTGCGATCCACCGACCAAAATCTATTCAAGGTACCCAAAGCCAGATACAAGTCCAAAGGAGAAAGAAGGTTTGCATTCCAGGGTCCCAGACTATGGAACGCTTTACCAACCAGCATTCGGTTGGAGGAAAACCACTTGATCTTCAGAAGGCAGATTAAAACTCTGCTCTTTTGATGTCAAGAGAGACAGGAACAACGAGCACCCAGAGGCGTTTTAGTTCGCATGTGCCGCGCTATATAAGTTTTTAATTCATTCATTCACTGTGCAGTGTTATCCTAAGCAGTTTTATCAACCATGCCAAATTTATCTAAGTACTGCGAACACAGCACCAGCATAAGGCTAATTTGGCAGCCGCCTTAGGGCAACAGGTGTTAGCATGGGGCTGAGGGTGGGTGGACCATTCAGGGACAGTTTGGTTGGGATTTTGGGTGCAGCATTGCATCCTTCACCGCAGAGGTGGAGTGTGTGTGGGGATTCCTATTGGGGAAGTCCCCCAAGATCCAGACCTTTATCCGAGCATGCAGCCCACCAGGTCAGGAAAGGGAGGGACAAGCAAGTGCCCCCCCCCCCCCACACCTGGACCATACCAGGCCACATGCCCTCAACATTTAATAAAAAAAACTTTAAAAACCTGTGTACTGTGTTTATTTTTGACACTTTCTTGGGTGAATCAGTAGGGGTACAATGTACCCCATACTCATTCACATAGGGTGAGGGGCCGGGGTCTAGGGGCCCCCTTGTTTAAGGGGGCTTCCAGATTCCGATAAGCCCCCGCCCGCAGACCCCCAACAACCAAGGTTGTCAGGAAGAGACCCTTGTCCTAATCAACATGGGGACACATGCTTTTGGGGTGGGGTGCACATGGGATAAGGGTCTGGTATGGATCTTAGGGGGACTCATACAAACCCATACAAGACCGAAGGGTCCGGTATCACCCTTGGGGGAACCCCACACCAATTTTTATTTTCATTTTGGTGGGGGTTCCCCTTCAAGACTCTCAGGACACCAGTCACACCGCAAGTCAGATCATCATGATTTGACTTCTGGTGCGACTTCTATTCAAATAAATGAGCTCCCATGAAGAACCATTGATTTTTGAATAGAGGCACCCAATTTCATGTCCAAATTGTAGAGAATAACCCACTGTATGGTATTTCTGGACAGATTAAATCTGAACAGGACCCCCCTAACAAAATATACATTTTTATTTAAAAAGCCCCCTGTATATTTGTAATTCATCATCGTAAGCTTCACTTTACATTATTACAAGACCCACAATTCCTCCTAATAATAAAAAAGTGCTGTCTTAAAGAGGGGGTTCACCCTTAAAACCACTTTCTCCCATCCCATCCAGCATACTGGCGTCAGCGCCAGTATGCTGTCTTTTTTTTATTTTTATCGCTGTACTTACCTCTTAATAGATAATTACATTTTCGTCCTTCCGCGGGGTATGGCGCCACTATATAGCGTCACGCCTTCCGAAAACAGCCGACTATCACTCGGCTGTTCTCGGCGCTATACGCCGCCTGAGCACAGACCTAGGAGCTGACTGTGCAGGCGCCGTATATAGCCGCGTCACGCCCTCTGAAAAAAGCCGAAATAGGACTCGGATGTATACGGCGCATGCGCAGTCAGCTCCTGGGTCTGTGTGCAGGCGCCGAGAACAGCCGAGTGCTAGTCGGCTGTTTTCGGAAGGCATGACGCGATATAGCGGTACCATACCCCGCGGTAGGATGAAAATTAAATTATCTATTAAGAGGTAAGTACAGCGATAAAAAAAAAAAAAAGACAGCATACTGGCGCTGACGCCAGTATGCTGGATGGGATGGGAGAAAGTGGTTTTAAGGGTGAACCCCCCCTTAAAGGTCTCACAGAGCTCCACATAGAATATTGTTTATTATCATAACACTTTAGTGACAAGGATGCACCAGGTATAAACAGTCAAATTATACACTCAACTACCTGGGCTGTTTTAGCACAGGTGTACAATTTTTTTATTTTAATAAAATAACAAAAATTCCCCCAAAGAACCTGATCTCAAGTGTAAATGCTTAAAAACTGTGTACAACACAGTATGACGGGGGGCGTGTCCGGCCGGAGAGGAACATGGACGCTTGAGCCTGCAGCTCGTCACCCAGGGGAAACACTTCACGACTCAAGCCGCCGTCACGACACCATCTGAGCCCATCCTCACCTTGGAAACACAGGAGATCACGATGAGCGCATCGAGGAAGAGGCTCACGTAACACATCCCTCACAAACTCACAGAGTTTGCCTACAAGCCGGCGGAGAGGAACCGAGCCTCCCAAGATGGCGCCGACCAGGCCGCACAGCGCGGCTCATACACGAACCTCCCGGATGCCTTCCCAGAGGACCAGCAAGACTCAGGTACCCTGACTGGACTCCCCGACCGTTCGGAAGGTGACCCCCTGCCTGCTAGCCCAGCAAAGGCTAAAATGCGCTTAGACGCGCCGCCGCAGCTGACACTGCGGCCGCAAATCGAGGCCCCGGCTTCAGGCCCTCTCTTATCCAGCCAGGCCCTACATTCCTCAGTGGCCTCCTTCCCCACATCTGGGCAACCAGTCATAGACACAACCCTGAAGGACATGTTATTGTCCCTGCAGACCTCTCTCATGTCTGACCTCTCCTCACTGTTCACAAAAATCACCTCAGACATACATGTACTGGATGTTAGAGTGGACACTGTGGAGAAAGGCCTCACTGACTGCACATCCACAGTCAACCAGGTTATTGATTACTGTGATGGCATTAGAGAAGAGCAAGCATGGATGCGCGCCAAGCTGGCTGATTTAGAGGACAGGTCTCGCAGGAATAACGTGAAACTGAGAGGTATATCTGAAAACATATCGTCTGCAGACCTTCCACGCTATGCCATCGACCTGCTGCGCCTTATCTTGCCTGAAACGCCCATGCAGGAATTGGTCATAGACAGGATTCACAGAATAGCCAAGCCATCCCATCTAGCAGACACAGTTCCCAGGGATGTCCTGATGAGGATCCACTTCTACCATGTTAAAGAACGTTTGCTAGCGGGGGTCAAGACCAAAACACCTTTGCCAGCCCCCTTTGCCGGTGTGCAATTCTTCCCAGACCTCTCTAAGCACACCCTCCAGCTACGCAGGCAGCTGAGTCCGGTCACCAAAGGCCTACAAAATCACAAAGTGCAATACAAGTGGCGCTACCCAGCCACCCTCCTCATTGTGAGAAATGGCCAATCCCACACGATCAACGATCTCGACAAAGGCATACGTCTCCTCCACAATTGGGGAATTCTCACAGAACCTCCCAACGCAGCTCCACTTGACAAAAGAGTATTGGCTCCTCGCAGAACCCACACCTGAGGGATATCTTTTTCCTGGAAAGTGCGGCCAAATAACGTCACCTAAGCTCCCCTGGATCCTGACACCTGTTAACCTTGATCTTTTTACTCTCCTGCGATAATAACTGTTCAACCCCCCTGGTTGGAGGCTAAAGTGGTGTTCACCGCTCCCTCCATACTTTCCATCTTTCCATTTTTTATTTTCAGTTTGTTTTTCCTGTTTGTTTTTTTGTTTTTTTCTCCCATCTTGCGGACATTGCATTTAACGTATTGCTCTATTTGCAGCTCTTTGTCACACTCGTCCCAGGGCTTCTGGACTGCCTTACGCCTGACACTGAACCTACCACCGAGACCTCCCCAGGACTGGCTCGCACCATATAACTGTAAGTGTTAATCTACTATACACTGCCACCACCAAGATGCCGCTATCGATCCTATCCCTGAATGTGAATGGCCTGAACCACCCTGCCAAACGCCACTCACTATGGAGGACCGTCAAGACCCTCCGTAGTGACATACTGTGTATTCAGGAAACCCATCTCATACCACCGGACTTACCCCTATGCTCTAACCGTCAGTTCCCCCACGTATTCCATGCCCCTCACTCCTCCAAATCTAGAGGTGTCATGATAGCAATCAAAGACACAATGGACTTCCGCCAACTGAACCTTATTGCTGACCCTGAAGGTCGCTATCTGATCCTGGTTTGCTCCATAAACCGTGTTACATACACCCTAGTGAATCTTTATGCCCCAAATGCGCAGCAATTGAAATTTCTCCGCAAAGTCCTCGCAGCCACCAAGCCTGTCCAAAAAGGCCATCTAGTACTCTGCGGAGACTTCAACCTGGTTCCGGACATTCTCCTAGACTCCACCTCGGCAGCAAAGAGGCAAAGATCGCCCCTTAAAATGTTTATTTCGAATCACGATCTCTATGATGTGTGGCGCTGTCTCCACGGCTCTGAACGAGACTTTACTTTTTTCTCCTCCAGGCACCGCACGTATTCTAGAATTGATTTGTTTTTGACAGATAAATGGATCTTGCAAAAGATATGTATGTCTAAGATCCACACCACAACATGGTCAGACCACGCCCCCATTTCAATATTAATCGAAGACTCTAATCTACAACAAACCACGTTTCTCTGGCGTGCTAACAACTACCTGCTCCAAAACGACAAATACACACCAATGATCAGTGAGCTGATCACTGACTTCTTCGAATTGAACGCTGGCTCAGTGTCTGACCCTGCGGTGGTGTGGAGTACCCATAAAGCGTATGTGAGAGGAATGTTAATAAAATTGAGTTCACGCCTAAAGAGAGAGAGGACGCAACGAGTAGACGATTTGACAAGTCAGATAGAGACGTTAGAAACACGCCACAAGACAAACCCCACAGACTCACAGTTGAAACTCCTGACTGCCCTGAGACAGGAACTCAAAACTCTACTTCTCCACTCCTACGAATTTCTACAGAGGAAACTTAAAGCGACGTCTTACTCCACCTCCAACAAAGCAGGGAAAAACTTGGCAAGACGCCTAAAAGGTAGACGCGCCAAAACAAGATCCATCAGCTCTTTCATCCCCATACACACGCTCCCTTATCGAACCCTCAGGACATAGCTGATGCTTTCAGCACCTATTATGGTGATCTATACAATCTACAAAGTGACCCCAACACTCCACAACCCACACGCACGGAGATTGACAACTTTCTCCAAAACATTAACCTCCCCTCCCTGACCGCACAACAATTAGAAGCACTTAATGCCCCGTTCACTGTGCAAGAAATTAGTAGATCTATTGACTCCCTGCCCAGTGGTAAAGCGCCTGGCCCAGACGGCTTGACAGCAGAATACTTTAAACAGTTCTCCTCCTACTTAGCCCCATATCTTACGGAAGTGTTCAATAACGCTGCCTCCTCTTCCTCCTTTCCGAATGAATATTTAAAAGCACTGATCATAACCTTACCGAAGCCAGGGAAGGAACCAAATGCACCTCAGAATTTTCGCCCGATATCTCTTCTCAATCTCGACTTAAAAATATATGCCAAAACTATAGCCTTGCGCCTAATAGACATCATGCCTGATCTCATACACAGAGATCAAGCGGGTTTCACAAAAGGCAGACAAACATCAGACGCCACCAGGAGAATGCTTAATCTGATCCACCACGCGGAATCCACCGGAACGCCTTCTCTGCTCCTTTCTCTGGACGCAGAGAAGGCGTTCGACAGGGTTCACTGGACATATCTCGAAGCTGTTCTCCAAAAATTTGGCTTCAAAGGCCTAATTCTAGATGCCATCTTAGCACTGTACACCGCACCGACGGCTCAAGTATATACAGAAGGAATGTTATCATGTCCCTTCCCCATAACTAATGGCACGCGACAGGGGTGTCCCCTATCCCCACTTATTTTCAACATGCTCATGGAACCCCTGGCGGAACATGTTCGCTCCAACCCCGTAATTTCAGGTCTCCAAATTGGCACGCAGTCTCACAAAATCAGCCTGTTCGCGGATGATGTCATCCTTATCCTCACGGATCCAACTTCCTCCCTGGCGGAAGTACAAAAACTGTTGCACTGGTTCAGTTCGGTATCGTACTACAAGATCAATACAACAAAATCGTTCATACTAGACATCAACATTAACGCCACGACCAGGAATCTTCTACAACTCCAACACCCATACACATGGGCACACACAAACATCTCTTACCTGGGCATTCAATTGCCCAGGAATCTCAAAAACCTCTATTCTTGTAATTTCTTGCCGTTGCTACAAAACATTCAGAAGACCACACAATCCCTAGCAAAACATGAAATCTCTTGGTCAGGGAGGCTTGCAGCATTTAAGATGATCTGCTTACCTCAAATTTTGTACTTCTTTAGGTCCCTCCCCATCCCACTACCTGCCTCGTTCTTCAAATCCCTCCAAACGATGTACAACAAGTATCTTTGGAACGGGAAAAAACCTAGGTGCGCCCATTCCATACTTACTAAACATAAATATGCAGGGGGATCAGGATCAATAGACTTCAAAGATTACCATACGGCAGCTATTCTAGCCCAACTACCCGGTTGGTTCCGACCACTCCAACATCAATCATGGGGCCAAGTGGAAAGTCACTCCCTCACTAAGCCCGATCTAAAGAATTGGTTACTAAGTACCCCCTTAGGTGCTACTATCCCCCCATCTTTGTCTCCACCTGTGAAAGCATCAGTCCAAGCGTGGGGAAGACTAATCTCCCTCCTTGACTCTAACTCTAATCCTGTCGCATCCCCGTCTGTACTACCTCTGGAATCACTCCAGTTCCTATCACCCGACTTGCCACTGACAAGGTGGTCCCTTAAAGGGATTCATTACCTACATGACTTACTACAGGACGACCGGCCCAAAACCTTCTCGCAGCTACAAACTGACTATGATCTCCCAAGCTCCGAACACTTTACTTATGCACGAATACACCACTGCCTGAACACTATACCTCTTCCCCTTTACTGTATCCCTCCCAAAACGTGGGCATATCTCACGGACCCTACTTCAACGACCAAAGGCATTTCCCACTTCTACAATATTCTACAGGACAAGAACACTTTTTCCAAACTAAACCCTCATCTCAAATGGGAACTTGACCTCAAATGCATCTTTACAGTGGAACAGTGGAAATGCGCCCTTAATTCAGTGTATAAGGCCACCAAATCCTCGACCCTTTGGGAACTCACCCAGAAAATCTACCTACGATGGTACCTTACCCCCGCCAAATTGGCTTCCTTTTCCACTAAATCTTCCAACATTTGCTGGAGGTGTAAAATTAGCAAAGGAGACCTACTGCACATTTTCTGGGAGTGCCCCCACATTCAACCTTACTGGATCGACATCTTCAAGCTAATTTACAACATTACCAACGTCAAAAGACCCCCTTCACCTGCTTTGGCACTACTTAACTTGACCATTGACGACACTCCTTACCCTGTAAGACACGTTACCACACACATACTCTTAGCAGCCAGACTCAACATTACGAGACACTGGAAGTCGGATCGAGCCCCCTCAATAGCCCAGGTCATAGACATAGTGGCACTCCACTTTAGTTATGAGACTATAACAGCAGCCAGTGTTGGCCAGTCCTCCAAAACACGAGCACTCTGGCAGCCTTGGCTTGACTGGACAGAGGTTGCAACCACCGCATGTCACTACAGTCCCACACCCCTCTGGTAGTTTTTTCTTGACCGAGCAATACCTATATTGTGCACGCTAATGTTTACTGTTTTTTTTTTTTCTTGCTGTTGTTTTCTTATCTGCTACCCGGCATACCGGATTCGCTAAAACACGAATATATCACACAGTGGTTTTCCGTTATATATCCCCTCCCCTCTCACGCAGCACTAATGCTCCCAAGTGGGGTGCTGCGACAGGGGACCGGACTAGACAAGTGTTTATATCCGCTGTATACCTTACTTTAAGTTTATATGTCTGAACTACTGTTTATTGCTCAGCATAGTAAGTCTGTCAATACATATGCCAAACGTCGTTGCACGACGTACGAGCTTGACTTGTACCTTGTATTACTGTTAAAACCTAATAAAATCATTGAATCAAAAAAAAAAAAACACAGTATGACGATAGCTCAGTGAATGAAGCACCTACTGCAGGATCTATTCTCTGCATCATGTAAACCTTATCCTGAAACTTCAATTTCTGCAGATATCACTCACAATGACAATTTCCATCCCAGAAAAGGTTAGTTGCAGCCGGTCAGTTCAGGGCCATCCCACATATGATTGCAGAGGCACATTTGCCAAACTCAGTGACATTGTTCACCAGTGGCGGCCGCACATACGGGGCACAGGGGCGACGCCCCCCATAATATATGTGCCCGGCCCCTAATCTCCATGCAGGATGCTGGATGCATGGATTTCAATGATTTTTTATTTATTTGAAGCACATGCTTAGAGCCTGAGGCTCTAATTGGCTTTAAATGAAAAAAGTCACGCTAAATGTGTCTTTTAGTATAATGCACTGAAAACCTGCGCCTCAAACAATGTGCCGATAGGAATATGCAGGAAGGAAGAGCATAACACAAAGCTTAAATTCCTGAGTTTTAATGAATAATAAAAAGATGTACACTTACATCAATTCTGTGAACATGGAGCATCTAATAAAAATAAGCCGGCCGGCTCCCTGAACATGCAGCCTGTATCTTCCGGGTCTGATCACTTGACGCGATGACGTCAGAACGTCGCCTCCCCTGCCTGAACATGCAGCCCGTATCTTCTGGGTCTGATCACTTGACGTGGTGACGTCAGAACGTCGCCTCCCTAATTGGCTTTAAAAAGGGTGGGCTCAGGGCGCAAAGCGTTTAATTCCAGGCACCCGGAAGTGATGCCAGGCCATACTTCACTATTTGGGTCTCCCTTTCCTTTTTACTTCATGCTCACGGATTTGGGTGTTCATTGCTACGGAGGTACACATAGGCAATATAGCACTGTATATGAGGATCGTATATTAGGTTACCAAGGCACATTAGGACACCAACCCCATCAATGCTTCTCTGAACACCACTGTACATGAAGAATACTAGGCGATAGCCACTGCAAGATCTCGGATTCACTCATCATCACTATGAACATCACTTTGTTACCTTACATCTGTAAGGTAAGGACTCATTCCACATTGAGGTGTTTATACACTGAAGAGGATTCACATCACTTACTCACTGAAAGACTGTATCTGCACAGATTGTCACTTGGAGCACAACACTTTATTTATTGCACTTTATCTATCAAGTTTTTCTGGATACGTATGTGCACTGTTGGAATCTCTTTATATACTATGTCAACATTAGCACTTTGATCCTATTATTTTTTTTATGCCATTTTTCCAATTTTCTGTGCACGTTGAATTCTATACAAGTATGTAGCATTGAGTATGCAGTTTTTTTAATGAAATATTTATAAAGTACTTTATCTACCAAGGTTTTCTGGATACCTATGTGCACTGTCAGACTCTATTTCTATATTGTGTCAGTATTAGCACTTTGATCTTAATATTTTTTTGCCATTTTTTGAATTTTATGTGCACGTTGAATGCTATGCGATTATATAGCATTTAGTTTGTGATTTGTTATAAAAAATTTGCACATGCGATGTACACTTTATTTAGCATTTTATTTATGGTAATAAGCCATCATTCACTAGAGCGCAACACCACATATTGATTTTTATATATATTTATTGTTCGTGTCTGCTGCATTATTTATTATTATCCAGGTAGCGTGGGAAAATGTTCTCTATTGATCATTGTTCCACAGTGACTGCTATTGTATGCAGTGCCGCATGTCACCAGTGGTGTCAGGGGGCGCTGGAGGTTCTCAAACACTTGGAGAATGCTCAGAAAGACTTGGAGACATTCAGGAATGGAGTGTTTTTCCGAGTGTCTCCAAGCAGCTCCGAGTGACTCTGAGTGTCACCGGTGCCCCCGCACCTCTGGCCAAACGCAGTATTGCACACCCCAGAGGCTTGAACGCTCACAAACGGAGCCAGGATTTTTAAACAATAATAGCTTGTATTGCGAAATTCTCGTAAACCGCGTTACTCACAATCCGGTATTACTGTATGACATTGAGACAATAAATACATATAGGCAAAACAAAAGGAAGCATTGACAAACTAACTATTATATTTATTTTCTGTATATAAAACTATTTAAGAGAAAATGGAGAAAAAATAAGAATTCCCATAAATGATCTCCTAATTTTAATTCAGAATCAGAAACATCAGCTTCTTAACAACATGTTAAGCAGCATGTGTCCTACTTTGTATATTTACAAGAAAATTTTATATTACTTGTTTTATTTAGGCCAAACAACTGTGGAACTAACTCATTCATCATTAAAGAGGGATCAATACATAATTATCAGCACAGTATGGTCCATATGAATGGAAGCGTGAAGGAACGATTTAGCGATAAAAAGAAGACAAAACAAAGTATCTTCCTTTGGCAGGTCTGGTCAGTCTTTGTTTTTTTTTTCTCTGCAGAATAACATTGTAGAAAATACAAAATTAATCATTGGGAAAGTGGGAAGCTATTGCTTAAATCAATGTTCAGCTCTTCTATGGCAGCTTTTGGCACAAACTAAATGTCACTTAACATTGCTTTAATTTTGTCAGAATCCTAGTGACACAAGACCTGCCCCCTTCCTACTGAGCATCATCATGTTTTCTCACTTGTGTTGTGGCTGGTTAAGAAAGGTGCACAATCCTTCATTTATTCTTAAAAAACGCAAATGGCTGCATGGCATTTCTCTGGGCAGGCTTCCTGATAGTAGCATTAGTTCCCTGAGACTTTGTAAGGTATGCTGAAGTGGCCACTTGTAGTCTCCATTTAGACCCGGTTCACACAGGGGCGTAACTTTGGCAAGGCAATCTCCAGACGACTTCAGAGGCGACTTGCAAAATGACTTCTGTATTGACGTCAATGCAAGTCGCCCCCAAAGTCGTGCAAGAAACTTTTTTCTAAGTCAGAGTGTTGCTCCTATTAGAACGGTTCCATTGAACAGAGCAGAGCGCGACTTATCAGGCGGCTGAGTTGCCTGACGAGTCGCCCCTGTGTGAACCGACTCTTAAAATAAGATGTAGGGTTGAAAATAATGATAATAAACATGAAAAATATTACATATTATTTTAGTAACTGTATTTACATTTACTTTTAATGTTGGATGCCTATTAAAACTTTTTTTTTTTCAAAAGTTACTAAAGATACATAGGTAGTGACTCTAGTGAGGGGCATGACCGGATGTAGGAGCGTGTGTGCGTGCTGCTGAGTGAGCGAGTGTCCGTGACCTCCCGCTAGGCTCTCCTCCCTCCCTCCTGATGGACTGTCCAGACGCCTAGAGGGCTGATTGAACCACCGCTCCCACCTAGCTGCCTGCCCGCCTGTCTGTCCGCTGCTATCTCTGCTACCTCTGCTAGATATCTTGGCTAGCAAAACACGGGAACACGGGAGACGTGCAACAGCCTTCCTGCACTTCATCTTACCTGATTACAGCAAGAGCTCGTGGCGCTTGTACTCGCTGCAGAGACCCATGGGGAAGCCGTGGGAAAGCCGCGGTACAAGCCAGAGATACAGGCGATACAAGCCAGCCTACTGCCTACAGGATTCAAGGGTTCCCCGCTTGCTATCACATTCCGGAAGACTCTCGCGAGACTTCGGGGGGGGGGGGGCCGCGCTACATATCGGCGACGAAATCGTGAGTTGTAGAGAGCCCCAGCAGTAATAGACACAGAGTGACGGTTACAGGGAGACGGCTTGCCTCAAATAACACAGCAGCTGTAGCTGTAGCAGCCGAAGTAAACCGCGCATTGCCATACTCGGCAAACTCCGCAAACCCTACACTATATTCTTTGTATATTCTCTATATACAGTGCATATATAGGGCATACAATATAGTTCTTAACTTGAGACACTTTGTTGTTTTGAGCCCAGTGCCGTACTAGCAGCTGGGACGGCTGCGTTGTGGCACACTTCAACCTACACTGCTTACTGGCCCTGTGCTGCTTGGGGTCACATACCTGGCTATATCTGGGGTCGCATATACCTGGCTTACACCCGGCTACTTGCTCCATGCAAACTATAAACTTAGCGAGTTGTGGTGAGTGGACCGGAGCTGAGTACAGGCTGTAAGGAAGCCGTCTTGAAAACTATCCAGCCTCTATACAGACTCACAGCCCCATAGCTATACAGCTATACGATCCCCTTTATTGTAGCCCCCTACAAGGGATTTGGAGCGCACTACCAACTAGGGGATAGCTAGGGGATAGCTCTTCTACCCTACTGGCATAGAGGAGAAACATCATTACCTGGTGTACGTCACTGCAATAGAAAACCTGCGCTAGGATCATCAATACCCTGCTTTGAGGTCCCGAGGCCTGACCATTTTCAACGGGAACCTTTCCTAAAACAAGCCACTCAAGTCCCAAACATAGCTATCTAAATCAAGGCTTGAAGACCTATCTTTGCTCAATTGTGCTGCTTTATTCCACTAAGGGATGTCCAATACCAGGTCTACCAAGAGCATCCAGGCTGCCGCTGCTAAGTTAGAGCGTTTTGCTCATACTCCTGCTATTTCGCCGGGTAAAGGACATCTACCTGCAGTAATAGCACAAACCAAAGCGCAGACGGGCTCATCCCAGGAAAGAAGGAGCTACGGACAAGGGACTGTAAAGGCACTTACCACGGCTAATTCGACAAAAGCCAAAACCGTGAGTACTAAAGGGCTGGGCCCAGAATCTGTTGGAACTGTAAACATGTCTGTATCCTCGGGAACTATTAGTGACCCTGAACCTCTATCAGTAGGCCCTACCCCAGAAGGGGAACCAACTCTTAGGGAAGTGCTCAGCGCAGTTAATGCATGCAGAGACTATATGGCTAGCTTTGATACCCAGCTAACAGGGCTAAAAGAAGAATTGCTTTCCATGAGGCAGGAACTGCACAGGACTATGTTAAGAACGAATGCATTAGAAGACAGATTAAGTGCAGTGGAAGATGCCCTTTATCCATTACAAGGGGAACTAATGGGGTTACAAGAAGCAACAGCCCTCCAGTTAGTTAAAATAGATGCGTTGGAAAACAGATTGCGCAGAAACAATGTGAGAGTGGTAGGTCTACCTGAAGGAAGTGAAGGTGCAGATCCTATTGCCTTCATGGAACACTGGTGTAGGGATATTTTTGGCTCTGAGAGTCTCTCAGCATTTTTTGCTATAGAAAGAGCCCATCGGGTCCCCTTTAAAATACTCCAACAGGGGAAATCTCCAAGACCGCTGCTTCTTAAGCTTCTGAACTACACAGACAAGGTGACCTTGCTCCAAAAAGCTAGAGAGTTGGGAGAGATTACATACAAAGGAACACGAATATCAATATACCCAGACTTCTCACCTGACCTACAGAAACGCAGAGCCGAGTTCATACCTGTCAAAAAGTCCCTACAAAAATACAAAATCTCTTATGCTCTTTTGTACCCGGCTCGTCTTAGAGTGGTAGCTTTGGGTAGGACTCTTTCTTCAATGATCCCACTGAAGTAGCTAACTGGCTGGAGCAGAACAAAGCCGCCCTATAGTCCATAGGGACAGGAGTGGGGTCTAAGTCCTCTTGGAGGATTAACAATTACAAAATGTTTTTTTTTACCTGGTGCGGCTGGACTTGGGGGGCTAGGTATAAAAGAAAGGACACTAAGCTGCCAAGCCTCAACGCGCTGGGGGTCCTCTCCAACGCTAAAAATCAAAACATTTTTACCCTTCTTTTTTTTTTTTTTTAAGTAGGGGCAAGGTGTATTTAAATCCCAAGCCGCCTATGAGGTTATTTTTTAAATGTTATTATTTAATGTTGCTTTATCACTTATGCACCCTAAAGAGTTATTTACGGCAGTTCTAAAAAATGCATATTTACGAGGGGGTACCCCGGTGCTGGGGATGCGTTCTTATTTAACGGTCAACACTAATGCTAGAATGTTTATAGATAGATATATATAAGTCGCACTTATAATAAACCCTTTTTTTTTTTTAGGTTTATCTACACATAGTTATTGGGCTCACAGCTGAGACTCTCTTCTAATTAATCCTTAGTATTAATTTTAAAAAATCTATAATTGGCTTTAAATATGGATAAGGTGTATTTAAACCCTATGTTATTTATGAGTTTATTATGTAATCTTGTTTTTAACACTAAGTCACTTTGAAGAATTACTCACGGTAGTTGTTATAAATATGCACATCCACGAGGGTACACCTCAGTACTGGGGAAACGCCCCTATTTAAATGGCTAACACTAACGTTACAATGTCTACAGGTAGATATATATAAACCGCACTCATATTGAACCCCCCTTTTTTTTTTTTTTTTTTTTTTCACTAATGTATCTAGCTATTCTTAAGAGATATTTAACAAGATAGGTATATTTGCAATGGGATATTTTTAAGGGGTAGACTGAACTTTCCACAGGGGAGTTCGTACAGGCGGGGTAACTTTTATTCGAAAAAAAATTTCCTTTTTCTTTTTTTTGTCTCTTCCTGTCTTCTTCCTTCCCCAGTTAAATAAAGTTACTATACCAAGGTACCTGAATTTCGAGACCTTGGAGGGGGATGGAGTATGGGCGGGAGGGGCACTCGCTGGATGGATTCGGGAGCTGAGTGAGAGAGTGAGAATAGCGGTCAATGTACCAGCCCTGAAGGGAAGCCCTAAAGGGCAATGGGGTAGGGGGCAAGGGAGGGAGGGGTTGGGGAGGGAGGGGTTTTTTTAAGGGAGGGATAAGTGAGCATACACTCGGGGTATTACACATTGCGACAATACAGTTAGGTGTGGAGGGGACCACACGGGTGGGTCGGTTGCCCGTTTGCCATGCCAATCACGGTGAGCGGGCAATGGACCCATGTTTCGACGGCCCGAACAGAGTTGAAAACTGGATTACTATTTCCATTACTATTGATGCAGGATAAGCTATTGGCTATCACCTCCTGGAATACACGAGGTATGGGCGATCCAACTAAAAGAGCGGCAGTTATGTCACTCCTGGAGGATGGAATGCCGGGGTAATCTGCCTCCAGGAGACACATTTGACTAAGGACTCAGTCCTGCAGTCGAACAGTCGTAAATTTCAAGCACAATTCCACTCAGTACACTCCTCCTACTCAAGAGGAGTGAGCACACTGATCGGGAGGGGAGTGACCTTTTCCTGCTCCAAATCGTGGGTGGACGACCAAGGGCGATTTACATTTCTGCTTTGCCTCATTGAGAACAGACCATATGTCATAGCCAATCTGTACATCCCCCCTCCCTTTAAGTTAGATGTCCTATATCTGGATCTGAAGAAGCAGCTGGGCTGTGAAACGCGTCATCCTATTGGTTCCCTCGTTTTAGCCACGCCACGTCACGTCACGTCACTTCCGGTGAGACCGACCACGTCACTTCCATTGTGAGACGCACGCCGCCATACACGGCGCTCCCAACAAGCTCCTCCAGGCTGTCCCACTTGCTGTCTTCCATCTACAGCACCTCACCACCATGTGCGGACACCCCTCATACACCGGACGATGACTACATCCACGGTCTCATATATGCCTATTATCCACTTTTAATGTGTGAGTAGCCATTTGGCCGTTCTCCTTTTGTACCTCATTTTATCGATTAAATACGTTACTGCACTTAGATTGGGCGCATCCTTGTTTCTTTTTGTCTACCTATGTACAGAGTATGCTTCTGCTCTTCAGGGATTGCTGCCGTTAAAGTGCTAACTTGGATTTCCTGTGGACTTATGAACTTATCATATATTTTGTTTTTCATGAATACTCATTCTGATATCTAGACCACTTGCCAAGGTAGTTCTATTATCCACCTCCCCTTGCGCCATCAGACAATATATTTTTGACACAGATGTCCTATACAGCCTCATTAAATTTACACTTGATGCCCCAGATGTGCCCATCATAACGGTTGGCGATTATAATGAAGTTCTTGACAATAGCATCGACAGATTCCCACCGGGGACTGGGCCAAAGGGGGGACGACTGGCTGGATTTATCCAGGAAACTGGGTTGAAAGACATTTGGAGATCCTCTTTCCCACAGGGTTGTCAATTCTCATGTTATTCCAGTTCCCATGGAACTCTATCTAGAATAGATATGGCCCTGTGCAGCGATGGGGTTATGCCCCTGGTCAAGGAGATACACTATGGCCTTAGAGGGGTCTAAGACCACTCCCCACTGGTCATAACAATAAAGTCAGGAGCTAAGTCTTCTTCTAAAGAATGGAAGCTCAACCCAGGTTGGCTAGAGCTAATAGGTGAACCTCAGACCATGAAGGCCCAACTAGCAGAATTTGTGCTTATTAACCAAGGGACGGCATCATCGGGAGTGGTCTGGGACTCCCTAAAAGCCTTTGCAAGGGGCATGCTAATACAACAGGTCGCTAGGGTTAAAAAAACAGGGAGGATGGAAGAGATCAGGCTGACTAGCGAGACCGCCCAAGCAGAACTGAAATTTATTGAGGAACCAACGCTAGCCAAACGGGCAGTGTGGATAGCAAAACAAGAAGAATATAGAGCACATATCTTAAGAATAGCGGAGAACAAGAGGACACTACAAAGGCAACAACAGTTTGGGGAGGGGGAGAAGGTAGGACGTATGCTAGCTCTTCTGAGTAGAACCAACTCCCTCCATTAAATGTCTCAGCAATTAGGACATCGTCGGGCGAGATAACAAGAGATGCACAGGGGATTCTAAAAACATTTTCCCAATATTACAAAGATTTATACAAATCCAAGAGGGAATCAGCGAAGGGTGCGATGGAAATCTTTTTTCAGAAAATAGAAGTTCCCACATTGTGTGTTAAAGATAGGGAGGAACTAGAAGCACCAATTACTCTAAAAGAAATCCAACAAGCTGTAAGGGATATGCCAAATCAAAAATCTCTGGGTCCGGGTGGGCTCCCTATAGAGACATATAAGAAGTTTGGCGAGATATTGCTCCCAGTGCTGTTGAGGACCTATGAGGGGGCGATGAGAGAGGGGATGCTCCCACCCTCGATGTCAGAAGCAACTATCATTGCAATCCATAAGGAGGGGAAGGACCATATGGATCCTTCATCGTATCGCCCAATCTCCTTACTATCCTCTGATGTAAAAATCCTAGCCAAAATCCTGGCAGCCAGGCTAAATAGATGTATTAGTAAACTCATTCACCCAGATTAATCTGGCTTCATACCAGGTAGGGCAGCCAGTATTAACATCAGGAGAACCTTTCTAAACATACTTACTCCGATAGATATAGCAGGGTCCAGAGCTATACTGTCGCTCGACGCTGCCAAAGCCTTTGATAGCCTCGAGTGGGCATACCTTTGGAAAGTACTCGATGGCTTTGGGTTTGGTCCGATTTACTCCAGCTGGGTTAAGCTGCTATATTGCGGACCGAGCGCCAGGGTTAGAATCAACACCAAGATATCCGAGAGCTTCCTACTGGAACGCGGGACGAGGCAGGGGTGTCCGCTGTCCCCCCTTCTGTTCGCCCTTACAATGGAACCACTGGCCATTATGGCCAGGGCAAGGTCGGACATAATGGGGTTCAGAAGACACCAGGGAGAAGATAAAATTGCACTCTTCGCTGACGACGTCCTATTTTTTCTTGGAGATGTTGAAGGCTCGCTCGACAAAGTGATGCAATTAATGGAGGAATTTGAACAGTTCTCAGGTCTCACGATTAATTGGTCTAAGTCAGCCCTGCTACCAGTGGACCCAGTAGACTCCCACATGTTGTCAGGCCTGTCCCAAATATCCATTAGTCCTAAAATTAAGTACTTAGGAATTTGGATCTCAAAAGATGCTACCCACTTCCTCTCCCTAAACCTAGACCCATTATTATTTAAGTGGAAAAAGAAAAGTGACATATGGAAAAGATTGCCCTTGTCCGTCGCAGGACGCTGTAACTTAATCAAAATGATTTGGCAACCACAACTACTATACCTTCTACATAACTCGCCTAAATGGATAGGACACAAGTGGTTTAAAAAGATAAACTCTTTATTTAGAGATCTAATATGGAAGGGAGGGCAACCTAGGATAAGTCTACAAACTTTACAACTGCCCGTTAAGGAGGGGGGAATGGTGGTTCCTCATCCAAAATTATATTTTTTGGCAGCACAATTGCAACATCTAGCTGGATGTGGAACCGTAGAAAGAAGTGATATCAACAATAGTCTCTTACTAATAGATAACCCACATAAGTTACTAGTTGAAGCCCTAGAAGCAGATTATCTTTGTCAAAAACATTTGATTACAAAATTAACCATTAAAATATGGCACACAACAAAAACAATCCTAGGGTATGAGGGACCGTCAGAATTTTCTCCCCTCTGGAATAACAATAATTTTCAGGAGCTGTTAAGTATAGAAGCATCAAGGGAGTGGGCGAACAAAGGCATATGTCGCCTAAAGCACATATTTAAGGGCAATGTTATGAAGCCATTTCAAGACCTAGTAAGTGAATTTAAAATCTCAAATAAATCTTTCTTTAAATACCTTCAGGTCCGCCATGCTATACAAGCACAATTTGTCTCTCAGTCAGTCGAGTGGACAAAGTTGTCAGCTCTGGCCCCTGTAATTGAGGCAACTCAAGCCAGGGGCTTAATAGCTGCGAATTATAGTAGGCTGGGTGAGAGGGCACTAAATAGAGAAGGCCCGCGGAAGAGCAAAGTGGCATGGGAGAGCGATCTGGGCATAATCTCCCAGGAACAGTGGAATAGCATTCTCCGTCAAGGAGCTTGGGTGTCCATTGCCCCGGCCCAAAGACTGTCTAACCTATTTCTATTACATAGGGTCTACCACACCCCCCATAAAATGTTCAAACTAGGATGGAGACCCAACAACGAGTGCCCAAGATGTAGTAATAAAGGAGATCTTTTTCATATGGTTTGGAAGTGCCCAAAACTATATAGCTTCTGGGTGGGCATTATAGCATGAATAAATGGAAAATTTGGATCTGCCCTTGTCCCAGCAGCCAGGATCTGCCTTTTGGGTTGTATGGACGATACCAAGGTACCGCCAGGCACCCTTGAGCCTATCTTGAGATGCCTATTTCAGGCTCGTAAAATAATTGCCCAAAAATGGCAAGCGCAGGCGCCTCAAACTATAGAGAGCTGGCTAGAAGTAATGAAACAAACTATCTCAAATGAAAAGGTACACTTCATTACCCAGGGGAAATATGACAAGTTTGTAAAAACTTGGAGACTATGGCAACAGACAGACGAGGATGCTAGGTAAGCACTCTTGCCCCCAAAATCTAGGGACCGCTTGAGCTTGGGTAAAAAGGAATGACCAATTAGTATAGGGTCCCCACGAGAAAGCCCTTACCTCTCTGCTCTCATCTGCTTTAACTATTAAACAGCAGGAATGGAGGCAACTGTTGTTAAATTAACCCACCTATTACCATGTCTGTATGCTCACAAGGGAGGGGAAGAGAAGGGAAGGGGAAGGGGGGATGGGAGGCGGGGAAAAGGGGGGGGGGAACACAATAAAGATAATACTCAACATTGCACAAGGTGCCCGTTAGGGGTGCAGAAATTAGATAATCCAGTATATAATTAGGAAATTTGTAATAATCTGTCTGTACTTTTTGACTTTGGAAAGATGTATGCTAAAAGCTGATAAAAAATAAAAAATAAAAAATAAATGAATGAAAAAAGATACATAGGTGAATGAGAAAATGCAAAATGATGCCTTCATTAAATATTTATTTAATTTAATATTTATTATATTTGTCTCTTAACCGCTTGCTGCTCGCCCCATGCAGATATACGTCTGCAGCATGGCACGGGCAGGCAAAGGGACGTATATATACGTCCCCTTTAAGAAGTTGGCACACGCACCGGTCGCAAGCTCCGTGACTTTGACCGCGAATCCCGCATACTCGATGTCCGCGGGCATACCCGTGATCGTATCACAGTGAGGAAGAAGGGGGAAATGCTTATGTAAACAAGCATTTCCCCAGTCTTCCTAGTGACACCACAGCTTCCTGTATTCGGAAGCGGTGATCAGTGTCCTGTCACACAATGCCCACCCCTCCTACAGTTAGAAGCACTCGCTAGGGCACACTTAACCCCTACAGTGGCACCTAGTGGTTAACCCCACCACTGTCAGTGTCATTTTCACTTTTTTTTTACCAAAAATATGTAGAAGAATATGTATCAGCCTAAACTGAGGAAAAAAAACGTTGTTTTATATATTTTTGGGGGATATTTATTAGAGCAAAAAGTAAAGCTCTATAAAAATAAAAGCCGCAGAGGTGATCAAATACCACCAAAAGAAAGCTCTATTTGTGGGGGAAAAAAAGATGCCAATTTTGTTTGGGAGCCACGCCGCTATTGTCAATTAAAGCGACGCAGTGCCGAATCTTAAAAAGTGGCCTGGTCTTTAACCAGCAAAATGGTCTGGGGCTTAAGTGGTTTAAGTGCCCTTCAAAAGTGAAGCTTACTGTCTTTATGTTTCTGTCACATGCAATATGTAGGCTGGACAACAAAACGATTGCGTGACCGCCTCAGAGAGCATGTTCATAACATCAGGACAGGATATACTAAGCATAATCTTTTTTTACACTTCTGTAAATTTCATAACAGAGACCCATGCTGTTTGAAGTTTACAAGTATAGCCAAATTACAACCAAATTGGAAAGGGTGCAATCGCATCAGAGAAATTTCTAAAGCTGAAATGTACTGGTTGTATGAACTGAAAACCTTTTTTCCACATGGGCACAACATTGACTGGCATATCAAATGTTTTATTGATCCCAGTTGAATGTATTATCATGTTGTGCATTTGAGTTGTTTTTTAAAATGACTATATACTTTCCTTCTTTGCTTCTCGAGTGTAAAACTTTACTTTTGTATATGTTTTATATATAAGAGTATATAAGGGTAGAGGGTGTAAAACTTTGCTTTCATGTATTTTTTACATACAATATATTCAATATATATGTAAGATGAGTAATATCACTTTTAATGTTTCTGGAGATTTTGTAGCCTGCCCTTGATTTTGACTTTGGGTGGACTACAATAATATGGAGGCCACTTTGAATCCTTAAGGATATGTATGCAAATACATGGCCTTTTTCTCTGTATATTTTTTCTCTTTTCTTTCCTATTTTGGTCTGGCCAGCGGCTGTATGGTTTCGGCTCGCTTGGTCCACAATAAAATGGTGCTGGACAGCAAGTACCACTGAAAAAATTATGCTGGACAGGAAGTCATGTTGACACCATTTTGTCAGTGGCAGGCTACATAATCATGGCCACTGGTACATCCACTAGAGGCCTGAAGATGCACTCTAGTGTAAAATGCACATAGGGCAGCTAGACACGCTTGACACGCTGCACTGCCACGTTGGTGGTCTCAGTGATATATGTAATTGTTGGCATTTTGTGGCATATTTTTTCTTTTATTTACTTTTTTTATAATGGTTTGTTGTGTTTTTATGAAGCTCTTACTGCATTGGACCTTGTCAGTTTTTTAGGAAATACTACTCTATATGGCACTTTTTGTCTATAATTTATGACATGTGATGGATGGGAGCCTCTGTGCTGTGCTCCCTGGGAAATATTGGAAGAATACTAGCATGACCTGCATTACTTTTGTAAGGATTTCTGTGACACCTGAACTGCTCTATCGTGATTGGAACAGTGGCGGCTCGTCCATTAGGGGCCCCCGGGCACCACACCCCTCTATCCTCGCCACCCCCTATATGCATAATGGATAGATTCAAGCATAGCATGAATCTATCCATGGCCGCCGTGGACACTCCCTATTCAGGTGTCCAACCCCTTTCAGGATGCCAAGCACCTGAATTAAAGCAGCTGTTTTTTTTTTAAAGCACCTAGTTAGAGCCATAGGCTCTAATAGGCTTCAACATAGGGTGGCTTGTGGCATAGAGCATTGCCCATGAGCCTACCCAAGTATTACAACAGCAAATTAATATTTGCTGTTGTAACACTGATCCACAATCCTGCCAATTGGAAGCGGGTGTGAGACACGTTTTCTGATCGGCCGATAAGGGAAGATTCTGGATTGGCCACTGAGAAGGAGGGAGGAAACGGAAGCCGCCACTGCAGTGGAGATCTGTGGAGAGCAGGGAAATGAGAGGCTGCCGCGGAGCATGGGAAGCCGCAATGGGGAAAGTGCAACCAACCGTCCCAACAACCGACCGACGAGGGGTGTCGTAGCATACTGTGTGCCCCTCCCCAAAGAAATTCCACTGGTCGCCACTGGATTGGAAGGATCTTAGTGATGCCTGCGTGGTTGATTCACAGTAGCCTTATTGCTGCTTAACGTTTGGACAGCATATATGAAGGTGAGTGTGCACTACATGGCTGCCAGCTGGTGTGGCGACGGCTCTCACTGAAGTTCATGTGTCTCACATTGTTTTGTGAGTGACTCTACATGCATGGATCACTATAAAGTCTTTCTTTCTTCCTATGCCATATACAGAGTCCTAAAGACCATAAAGAAGGTCCAGTTATCCTGGAGGTTATGGATACATGTGTATTTGCTACACTTAAATGAGCAACCAGGATTTCTGGTGAGTGACACATTTGGCATTTTAGGAGGATTTGAAGACCCTTTGCATTATAAGAATCACAGTTTATGAACTTTTTGAAATTGTTATAGAATTTTTTAGTGCTGCAATTTTATACACCTTCGTTCCACAAAGCTTATATATATCATCTTATTGCAAGCAGCTGTAGGATAGATGTTTAGCGCTAACAATTCTTGTTGTACATTTCTCAGGGCAGGTTTCACCAAGTTCACCAAGCCTTTGTAATGTGTGCTGAAGTTGCCACTTGTAGTCTCCATTAAAAAAAAAAAAAAAACGTAGACTTAAAAATAATAAAAAAATGTCTTTGAAATTACATTAACATAATAAATATTACATATTATTTTAGTAACTGTGTTTACATATACTTTTAATCTTGAGTGCCTATTGAAACTTTTCAAAAGTTACTACAGATACCCAGGTGAATGGGACATTATGCCTTCATTAAATTTTTATTAAATATTAAAATTGTCTCTTAAAGTGCTCTGCAAAAGTGAAGCTTACTTTGGTAAAGCAGAAACGCCATCACTTACACACAAGTTTTGTCATTTAAAGGTGTTGTAAAGGAAACATTTTTTTTTCATAATAAGCATCCTTTACCTGCAGACATTCCTCTTTTCACTTCCTCATTGTTCGTTTTTGCTCGGAAGTTGCTCTATTTCTTCTGTGTTCTGTTCACTTCCTGCTTGTCTGATTGTTACTCACCACCGTGAAGGGAGACTTTACTGCGGTGGTCAGTGACGTGCTCGCCCCCTCCTGGGAACTACATCTGTGTGGCAGGACGCTCTCTACGTGTTAGAGACTTCAAGGAGGTGTGAATTACTGGGCATGCCGCAATTCATACTGGGATATGTAGTTCTTACATGAACAAGTGATGCAAACCAGGAAGTGAATGAGAGAACAGAAATTAGAAAAGCCGGAGGTGATATAGATGAAGGAATTTAATAGGTATTTACTTGTTTGTTAACAGAATCATTACACTATTCTGTCTGTCTACCTTGCAGACATTCATTTTAGGCCAAAAAATGTTTTCCTTTACAACTCCTTTAAGCCTAGCAATTGCATAAATAAATATGCCACTTCCCTTTGTTGAGATCCATTCTGAGAATTGTTAGGGCTAAAAGAACGGATATAATGCTTGTTTTCATATTATAAATTTAGACTGAGGGGTGTGGGTGAGAAACCTAGGCAGGTTCTCTCTTAGCTCTAAAAAAAAACTGCACAGTAAATTACACAATTTTTGTGAGCAGAAATAAGAGTACAAAAAAGTTTTGCAAAATCACTGCCTAAAGTTCACCTGGAAGAATCGTTTTTCCCAACAAAAGTGGATTTTCATTAAAAGAGTTGTAAAGGAAAACATTTTTGTTGGGGGCTAAAATTAATGGCCCAGATTCAGATAGAATTAGACTATCGTAGAGTATCAGAAATACACTACGCCGCCGTTTTTTACCTGGCTCTACGTGGAATCCAGGTAGATTTTGTCCAGTAAACGACGGCGGCGTAGTGTATTTCTCCCGTCGCAATCCATCTGCGCGAGTAGGGGGCGTGAATCATTTAAAATAGGCGCGATCCCGCAGCGATCGAACTGCGCATGCTCCGTTCGCAAATTTCCCGCCGTGCATTGCGCGAAATCACGTCGTTACGTCATTTTTTCTTGAGTAGCGTCGTTTACGGAGATTCCTATTCCCGAACGAGTTACGTAAAAAAAATAAAAATAAAATTTTAATTTGACGCGGGAACGACGGCCATACTTAACATGGGCTACGCACCGTTAGACCAGCAAAAAGCTGGTCTAACAGTACGTATAAAAAAATAGACGAAAGCGATTGCGAAGACCGCTCGTATCTTCGTGGATCGCCGTAAAAACTCATTTGCATATCCCGACGCATGAAAATGACGCGAACTCCTCCCAGCGGCCGCAAAAATATCGCAGCGTAGATCCGAAGGCTTACGAAGACGTAAGCCTCTCGGATCGAAGCCCGAAGCCGCCGTATCATGGTTTGAGGATTCAAACTAGTGATACGGCGCGCGAAATTTGAAATTACTCCTGTCTAACACCAGTTAGACAGGCGTAATTGCTCTGTGAATCTGGGCCAATGTCTGCAAGGTAGACAGACAGAATAGTGTAATGATTCTATTAAAAAAAACAAGTAAATACCTATTAAATTCCTTCATCTATATCACCTCCGGCATTCTAGTTTCTGTTCTCTCATTCACTTCCTGGGTTGCGGCGCTCGTACATGTAAGAATTACATTTCCCAGTATGCATTGTGGCACGCCCAGTAATTCACACCTCCTTGAAGTCTCTAACACGTCCTGCCGCACAGATGTAGTTCCCAGGAGGGGTCGAGCACATCACTGACCACCGCAGTAAAGCCTCCCTTCACGGTGGTGAGTTACAATCAGACAAGCAGGAAGTGAACAGAACATAGAAGAAATAGAGCAACTTCTGAGCAAAAACGAACAATGAGGAAGTGAAAAGAGGAATGTCTGCAGGCAAAGGATGCTTATTATATAAAAAAAAAAAGATGTACAACCCCTTTAAGTAACTTATTTTTGCCCAGTGTTTTAAAGATAATTGATATGCATTCTGTCTGGAGGACTAATACCTTAGCTATAATTTGATGTCAAACAAATGGTTTGCCATCGTTGTGCTCCTGTTTAATTCAGGGCTCACAATCCAAATTCCAATTCTGCCCACAAAGCTTCTGTAAATCCAAATGCATAAATAGACGATGAATGAAAAAGTGAACAGCTTGCTCTGCATAACTAAACAGTTTTGTTTCTAAATTGTCTTGGAAGTGATGAGGAAATTGCTTTTTTAATTAGATTTAGTCAATGTAATGACCAAATCCTAATAGAGGCAATGTGTATAAGGGCTTTAACATTTTTGGAAAAAAATATTCAACATACTGTGTTCATGGGTTAATTGTGAATAATATAAAATAATACAAACCTCTTATTCTTGTCATCTGCAAAACAAAAAAGTATTACTTATGTGGTTGCCTCATCTCACGAAAAGCATACAAAAAGTATCAACAAGTAATGTAACTTGTCATATTTCCAAAGGGTAAATAAAAAAATATGATGAGATCTGATGATTATGATGATTTTAGAGGGTAAGGCTCCATTCACATCTGAGCAACAAAACGCCGGTCGCCCGTCGCTCTTGTCGCTCGAGATGTAAAATAACATTGCGGTCTATGGAGATGGTTCACATCTCAACGCCTGTCGCCTGAAAAAAAGTCCCGGACCCTTTTTTTCAGGCAACATTGGCGTTCCCTCATAGACCGCAATGTTAAAGAAAGATTAAACTTTTTTTTTTTTTCTACAGGCGGCAAGATAAGCCGCGTACGCGGCGTATCGTGTCGCCTAGGTGTGAATGCAGCCTAAGTGACAAAATATTCACAGCTATCCTGTTATTCATTTATCACTTGTTTTGTAACTTTACCATTTTCAAATGTACTATTATAACACAATTTTATAAATGTTCAGTTCAAGTAAATTAACTTTTTTGTATCACATCTTTCTAGTATTTTTATTGTCACTTTAATGTGCTGCAAATGTTTTCCAGTATAAGCAGCAGGGATTTAGAGCAATCTATAGGTGTTCAACTTTCACTTAGATGTTTTAATGGGAAATTATAATTTTTTTGGCCAATTTTACTTTAATTTGTTTTACAAATGTTATATGTTTTTTAAACTCATAGTAAATCCTGTATATATGTATATTCTTTGTTTTACAGATAATCACATAGTACAAAACAAATAATTTTAAATGGCCCTATAGGTTAGTTAAAGAGAGATTTAAATATAATATATGGTAGGATCACCATGGACTCGGTTGACATTACCATGTGTTCCAGAGAGAGGTCATCGGCAGGGGGGGGGGGGGGGGCAATCAAAACCTTCCTGTGGGGCCTTATGAATTTTAATTGGGCTTCTGATTGTGACAACTCATTCACTTCTGTGCATACATTTTATCTAGAGCTATTTAACTATCATAGACATTGAAATATGTCGCTTTGGTGCTGTCAAACTATAAAAATGTGTGTAAGACTCAAAGTGTCAAATCAGACTCCTAGTGATTGTTCATTGACATACACCTTCATACGATTTCATCATGTGTAATTCAAAAACAGTGCTATAAGCACTGTTTAAAAAAAGTAAATGTAAAAGTATAGTTCAGCAGGGAGAGAGTCTTTCTTTTTATGTGACTTTGTGACTGGAAAATATTGGGAAAAAACTGATTCAATTATATGCTTGGCAAATCCCTTTAAAATGTATGGTGTTGCAGACTCCCTCAAATTGCGTCAGTCACACCATATGCTGGTATCACATAATTTGCATGTTTAACCACTTCAGGCCCGCGCTACCGTCGGATGACGGCAACAGCGCGGGCCTGAATATCCAACATGGCGTCATTTGACGGCATGTCATTCTGGCGTTCCCAGCGCGCGCTGTAGAGTGCGCTGCGGGGAAGCCCTGTGTTGTCCGTGTCCCTTGGACACGGTCAATCACAGATCGCGGCGAACGGCCAATCAGAGTGGCCGTTTGCGATGCGATCTGTGGGCCAATGAGAGATGATCTCTCATAGATCATCTCTCATTGCCGTGTTACACAGAGACAGCGTCCAGTCTCTGGAGAGGAGGAGCCCGATCTGTGTTCCTTCCTACATAGGTACACAGATCGGTCACCCCCCCAGTCACCCCCCCTCCTCCCCCCACAGTTAGAACACACCTAGCATACACATTTAACCCCTTCCTCACCCCCTAGTGTTAACCCCTTCAATGCCAGTCACATTTATACTGTAATTAGTGCATATTTATAGCACTGATCGCAGTATAAATGTGAATGGCGCCAAAAATGTGTCAAAAGTGTCCGATGTGTCCGCCATAACGTCGCAGTACCAATAAAAATCGCAGATCGCCGCCATTTCTAGTAAAAAAAATAATAAAAAATAATAATTCTCTCCCCTATTTTGTAAGCGCTATAACTTTTGCGCAAACCAGTCGCTTATTGCGATTTTTTTTTTTACCAAAAATATGTAGAAGAATACGTATCGCCCTAAACTGAGAAAAAAAAATGTTTTTTTTTTTTTTTTTAATTGGGATATTTATTATAGCAACAAGTAAAAAATATTGGCCCAGATTCACAGAGCAATTACGCCTGTCTAACTGGTGTTAGACAGGAGTAATTTCAAATTTTGCGTGCCGTATCACTAGTTTGAATCCTCAAACCATGATACGGCGGCTTCGGGCTTCGATCCGAGAGGCTTACGTCCTCGTAAGCCTTCGGATCTACACTGCGATATTTTTGCGGCCGCTGGGAGGAGTTTGTGTCGTTTTCATGCGTCGGGATATGCAAATGAGTTTTTACGGCGATCCACAAAGGTACGAGTGTCCCTCGCAATCGCCTACGTCATTTTTTGGCTACGTAATGTTAGAGGAGCTTTTTGCTGGTCTAACAGTGCGTAACCCATGTAACGTATGGCCGTCGTTCCCGCGTCGATTTGAAAATATTTTTTTTTTTTTAACGTAACTCGTTCGGGAATAGGAATGTACGTAAACGACGCTACTACGACGTGACAACGTGTTTTCGACGCATAGCACGGCGGGAAATTTGCGAACGGAGCATGCGCAGTTCGATCGCCGCGGGAACGCGCCTATTTTAAATGCTTCACGCCCCCTACTCGCGCAGATGGATTGCGACGGGAGAAATACACTACGCCGCCGTCGTTTACTGGACAAAATCTACCTGGATTCCACGTAGAGCCAGGTAAAACACGGCGGCGTAGTGTATTTCTGATACTCTACGAGAATCTAATTCTCTGTGAATCTGCCCCATTGTATTTTTCTTCAAATTTGTCGCTCTTTTTTGTTTATAGCGCAAAAAATAAAAATCGCACAGGCGATCAAATACCACCAAAAGAAAGCTCAACTTGTGGGGAAAAAAGGACGTAAATTTTGTTTGGGAGCCACGTCGCACGACCGCGCAATTGTCAGTTAAAGCAACGCAGTGCCGCAAGCTGAAATTTTACCTGGGCAGGAGGGGGGTGTAAGTGCCCAGTATGCAAGTGGTTAAAACCTAAATTTAGCTAAAAACGCAAACAGAATAATCAGCACAAAGGGTGTAACTTACAGTTAGTATGATGTGTCCCTTGTGTTGATTCTTATTTTTTACAATAAATACTCATCTTTCCTACTAACTTAATGCACAGTATTTAAGGACATTTAGCAGCCACATTTTGAACAGGACACACACCAGTCAGATTTATAATAAAAAAAAAAAAATACAGCATATTAATTTCACTGAAGAAAAACACATACTTAATATAATATCTATTAAGTACATGCACATTCATTAAACACTTGAGTAGGCCAGATTTTAAAAAGAAACTACAGCAGATATTTAGAAAATCAACATTAGAGTGTAATTATTTCACAGAAAAAAAAAACTGAATATCTAATTGCTCAAGTGCATAGTATTTAATCTCTTGTAATAGGCCCCATTTTAACAGGACTACCAAAAGCAATCTTCTCGTAAAAAAAAAAAAAAAAAAAACAACATTACAGTATAATATGTTTTTAGAAAAATTCCCACAGAGTTTTTATTGTGTATGTGCCCAGTATGTAGTCATTTCTACCAGGGATGCACCAATACCAGGCCCCTTTTTGCGATTCAGCACTGCGTCGCTTCAACTTACGTGGCTCCCATACAAACTTGACGTGTTTTTTTTCCCACAAATAGAGCTTTCTATTGGCGGTTTTTATTTTTTGCGCTATAAACAAAAATAGGGCGGCAATAAAAAAAAAAAAGGCTATATTTTTTACTTTTTGCTATAATAAATATCCCCACAAAATATGTAAAAAAAACGTTTTTTTCCCTCAGTTTAAGCCGATTCGCAATAAGCATTTATTGATTGGTTTGCCCAAAAGTTATAGCGTTTACAAAATAGGGGATAGTTTTATGCCATTTTTATTACAATTTTTTTTACTAGTAATGGCGGCGATCAGTGATTTTTTTCATGACTGTGACATTATGGTGGACACATCAGACACTTTTGACACATTTTTGGGACCATTGTCATTTTCACAGCGAAAAGTGCTATAAAAATGCACTGATTACGGTGAAAATGCCAGTGAATGGGGTTAACCTGTAGGGGGCGCTAAAGGGGTTAAGTGTGTCCTAATGTGTCCTAATGTGTGTTTCTTACTGTAGGGGGTGTGGCTGGACATGCGACGTCACTGATCGTCGTTCCCTATGACAAGGTTTGTATACACTTACCTCTCCCCGTTCTTCAGCTCCTGTGACCCGATCACAGGACACCGGTGGCGATCAGGTCCGCGGGTCCCGCGGGCGCAGTCACGGAGATTTGGACCGAGTCACGTGCACACTGCTGGCGGCGCGTTTGTGACCCATAGCTGGGTTTTTAAAGGGGACGTACATGTACGCCCTTGTGCCCAGCTGTACCATTCTGTTGACATATATTGTCGTGCAGCGGTCCTTAAGTGGTTAAGCTGTCAGCAAAGGTACAAGGCATTGAAAAGTTATTTACAAAATAAATACTTAGTTTTTTTACATTTTGTGCTTTATCAATGTGAAACATCTAAATATATGATAAAAGTGTAAAAAATTTAATGAACTAAGCAAACAAAAAAAAGTTTATAAAATGAAACATGAAAATAATAATTCAATTAAGGAGAATAAGGAGTAAATTAAGGCTGATTAGAATAAATTAAGGGCTAATCAGTGGTTAAATAGAGAAACATTTAATAAAAAACACGAAAAAAAAATGTCTTTTACCTTGACAGGTTGCTTTAAAATGGCTTTGTCTGGAGATCGAAGTTCATACCTTTGATCTATAGAAAAAGAAATAGAAAGATACAATTTATTTATTTTTATCTTAGTGATTCAGAGGCTGAGCGGCCTCATCCTCACAACCATGGCCAGTGGTTGTGGGGGGTCTGCAGACAGGGGTTTATCAGAATCTGAAAGCCCCCTTTAACAAGGAGGACCCCAGGACCCCCCATGTTAATGAGTATCGGGTACCCATTCACCAAAAAAGTGTAAAAATGTAATAAAACAACAGACACGTTTTTGACAATTCTTTTAGGACTCATTTACATTTGCCTCAGCTTCAACACACATGAACGCCTAGTTTACACTTGCTTCAAAACAAGGCTTCGGACAGACTTTAACTTAAATCTCTCTGAACGCTAGTCAAAGCCCCGTCACTAAATAAAATGGTTAGCTTACAGTCCTGTTTACACCTGCCTTTGCTTTGCTTTGGCTTTACTTCAAAAATGATACCCCATGTACCATGTAGCATTAGTGGTGCTTCAAAGTGTCTTCATAGAAGTCCATGGGAAAGCTCACTTGAAGCCCCACTGAAGCCCAATTGAAGCTCCACGAAGCCTCATTGAAGCCCTACCAAAGCCCCATTGCAGCTTCACCAAAGCCTCATCAAGGCCCCACCAAAGCCTCATTGAAGCACCAAGCAAAAGCAAGGTGTAAACAGGAATGTAAGCTAACCCTTTTATTTAGTGACAGGGGCTTTGACAAAGCAACCGAAACAATGTTTTGAAGCAAGTGTAAACTAGCCCTTATTAAAAATAAAGGGCTAAATTAAGGCTAGTTTACACTTGTTTCAAAACAAGGCTTCAGCACGATTTGTTAAAGCTTTCTGAACGCCAGTCAAAGCCCCTGTCACTAAATAAAATGGTTAGCTTACAGTCCTGTTTACACCTTGCTTTTGCTTGGTGCTTTGATAAGTCTTTCATAAGTCTTCAATAAGTCTTCGATAAGTCTTCGATAAGTCTTAGATAAGTCTTCCATAAGTCTTTGATAAGTCTTCCATAAGTCTTCCATAAGTCTTCCGTGAGGCTTCGATGAGGCTTTGTGGGGCTTCAGTGAGGCTTTGGTGAAGCTTTGATGGTGCTTCGGTGAGGTTTCGGTGGGGCTTCAAGCAAGCTTTGCCATAGACTCCTATGGAAGCTTTGAAGATGCTTTAAAGCACCACTAAAGCTACATGGGGTATAATTTTTGAATCAAAGCCGAAGCAACGCAAAGCAAAAGTAGGTGTAAACAGGACTGTAAGCTAACCATTTTATTTAGTGACAGGGGCTTTGACTAGCATTCAGAGAGCTTTAACAAAGCCTGTCCGAAGCCTTGTTTTCCTTCAATTCTTTATTTTAATATTTTTTTTCACAAAGATAGTCATAATACATCTTTACAAATAAACCATTTTATGCATATATTCTGCTTCTTTTTCTTAGACACATTTAATTTATTCTATCCGCTGTTTCTACTAGACATGTGCATTCGTTTTCGTCCGAATTTCAGGTATTTTCGTTTAGTTTTAACAAACGATAACGAAAGCACAGAGAACGAAACCCGAAAGATCCGACATAAACAAATGCTTTATTTTCGTTTTCGTTGCGGTCAAATGTGCCTAACCTTAACTCTATTAGTCCAATATTATTCTACAGAAAGAGAAAAGATTTGACATAGAGAGACATGAAGAATCAAAATATATATATGTTTTTTTTAAAGATTCTGTTGAATCTTCTTTTTTTTTTCTAAGAACATTCGACAGACACCATAACCTTCAATGACAGATTCGACATAGAGAGACATGAAGATTCGACATAGAGACACATGAAGAGTCAATTTTTATTTTATTTTTAAGATTCTGTCGAATCTTCTTTTTTTTTTTTTTTTTTACAATAAACAAAATAAATAAAAACAAATTTCGGGAGTAACTAAATAAAAACATTTTTTCGAACGAAAATGAAATTACGAAACAAAATATTTCAGTGTACACATGTCTAGTTTCTACTTTATCTTTAAACTTATATTATTTTATTTCTATCCTTAATTATATCCTTGTGATTTAGCTATCCTTCTAACCCTTCCACCATGTACTTCCCTCCTCCCCAAGAAAGAAATAAACCGAGAATGTTGGTTTAATCTTAGAATAGTTGAACAAAAAAAAAAACTATTCCCCTTCCTCTCCCTCTCTCTTTCCTTCCTGTTGATTCCTCCCTTCGCCCTCTCTCCTCTCCTACCCCACCCATTCCCTGTATGCGACGTAGGGAGCCCAGATCTGCCGATACTTATCTTCCTGCTCTTTCATACTCATAGTAAGGTTTTCCATTATTTGGACTTCTGATATTTTTGCCATCCATTGTGCTTTGCTTGGGGAAACATTACTTTTCCAGAAAGCTGGAATGCATGCTTTTGCCGTCGACAGCAGATGTCTCAGCAATTAATTGTTATATTTTTCCACCGACAGAGGGATATCAAAGAGCAGGAAGGCAGCTGGATTATCTCCAAGTGACACACCAATCATTTCTTCTATTGTTTCTGAAACCATTTGCCAAAAATTCTTTATTTTTGAACATTCCCAGAAAATGTGTATCATAGTGCCAACAGTCTCTTGACACCGCCAACAGAGATTCGAGGTCTGTGGATATATACGCTTCAATACTTCTTGAGTTCTATACCACCTGCTCAGAATCTTATAGCTTCCTTCTTGATACCTAGTTGCTATTGACACCTTGGCCCGGATTCACAAAAGAGTTACGTCGCCGTATCTCCAGATACGCCGCCGTAATTTTAAATGTGCGCCGTCTCATCTTTGTGCCGATTCACAAAGCAAGATACGCCAAAAGACATGGCTTCAGTCATCTGGCGTAACTTGCCTATGCCAGCATATCGTGGGCGGATAGTTACGCTGGACGCATTCGGCGTTCCCATGTAAAATATGCAAATGAGCAAGATACGCCGATTCACGAACGTAGATGCGCCTGGCCACTTCATATACACGATTTGCGTAAGGCTTACGTCCTATGTAAAGTTATCCCTGCTTATATGAGGTGCAGCTAATGCTAAGGTATGGGCCAAGGAATGACGCCATCGAATTTTACGCCGTTTACGCCGTTTACATATTACGTGAATAGGGCTGGGCGTAGGTTAGGTTCACACGTCTTAAACATTGCACGCCGATGTCACTTAGGCATTCTATCCGATGTGATTCTGAACATGCGCACTGGGATACGTCCAAGGACGGCGCATGCGCCGTTCGTTCGGTAGATCATTTGCATGGGGTCACGGATCATTATAGTAAAACACGCCCACTGCCTAGCTACTTTAAATTACGCAGACTTACGCCGGTCCATTAACGCTACACTGGCGTAACTTAGGGAGCAAGTGCTTTGTGAATACAGCACTTGCCTCTCTAAGTTGCGGCTGCGTGCGTAAATAAGATACGCTACGCCCGCACAAAGATACACCCGGGTACGTGAATCCGGGCCCTTGTGTGTAAACCTAAATATCGTATTTTTTTGTGCTTCTGAGAAAGTAACCCATATCTCTCTCTCCCATGTTTGTATGAAACCGAGGTTCTGTGGGGCCTTCAACTCAATCACCATAGTATATAATGTCGATATTGCATGTCTCACTGATTCTCCTTTTAAACATACGTTTTCAAACTTAGATGGTGTAGCTATTTCTCTTGTTCGCATAGAGATTAATCTAAGAAATGTAACTGCATTCTCTTGAAAAACTCAGTCCAACTCTTCTCTAGACATTACTTGATTGTCTACCGTGAAATGTATAAGTCTATTTTTACCCTGTCGTTTTAGAGTCATAAAACTTTTATCCTTTAAGACCATTTCAAACTCTGGGTTGCCCAGGATAGGAGTCATCGGGTTCAGTAGGGTCGATATCTCAACTTTTTAAAGTATCCCTTTGACTACACTAAGTGTTGCACCTACTGTCAGATGTTGCTTTGCTGCTTGCGGTATAGTCGTGTTTTTTTAGCAACATTAACCCCTGCAGGGGTACCTCCAATATTGCTTGTTCCATGTGTACCCATGGTTTTTCTTTTTGAAGTGCACACCAATCCAACACTCTTGCTAAGTGTATTGCCTCATAATATCCCTCTGGGTCCGGGAGCCCTACACCACCTTTTTCTTTTGGTAAGGTCAGAATATCTCTACCAATTCTTGCAGGTTTTCCGGCACATAGAAACCTTGCCAATCTTGCTCTCAACTCTCTCAGGTATCCCACCGGGATCTTAATAGGCAAGGTCTGTAATAGGTAAATCAATCTTGGCATTACATTCATTTTGATTATGTTGATTCTACCAAACCACATAAACACCTCCTTATCCCATTTCTGTAGATCTAGTTTAATTTGTCTTACCAAGGGCACAAAATTCAATTCAAATATCCTATTTAGTCTATTAGGTATATTTGTCCCGAGGTAGCCTATATGAGAGTGTGTCCATCTAAACGCAAAGAAATTTGATAGCTGCTGTTGTAATACTGTACTGGGGATGAGCCGAACCGTTCAGTTCGCACCAGAAGCTTCGAACGGACCGAACATTCGTGTGAACATTTAGAACCCCATTGACGTCTATGGGACTCGAACGTTCAAATTCAAAAGTGCTAATTTTAAAGCCTAATATGTAAGTCTTTGAGAACCCGGGTCTTGCCCCAGGGAACATGTATCAATTGAAAAAAGTTTAAAAAACAGTAGTTTTTTCAGGAGCAGGACTCCTGAAAAAACTATTGCTACATGTTACCTCGGGCAAGACCCGGGTTCTCAAAGATGTTTTCACAGGCAAACTATAGACACCATAGCAATAAGGGGTGCTCAATGGCAGTACCCATAGACTGCCATTGAGCACCCCATATTGCTATTTTTGTGATCACTTTTTATTTGTGTCATATTTTTGATTTATGACTTTTAATTAAAAACCTTTATTTTGTTTAATTGACCTGCACAATTGGAGCCCATTTTTCTATTTTTATATACCCATTCTATGGTCACATTGGAGCTTGTATCTATGGTCATTCGTGCACTCAACGGCTCAAGGAATTCATCTAGACCCTGCAGTTTCGCAGTACGCCATTCAAGCATTTGCTGGTTCCTGTCGTATGTGCCAGTTGGAGTTCCAGTTATAGTGATGGCTTCATCCCGGTTTTAGTGGTCCCAGGCTCCAATAAGACCACAATGCTCTATTGACTCTCTGCTGCACAGCATTTGAGTCCAACTTATCCGGTAAGCGTATTCCTACCTACCCCATATCTCTGTGATGTGATTTCCACTGATTCTTACAGACAACTTGATCACCTGTTTGCACTTATTATTGGACCAAAGTTCACTTAACTGCTTGCACATATCATCGAACTTATGTCCATTTTATTTTGATGTTTTAGACTCTGTAACACTTTGACTACCTGATTACTGTTTTCCGGTAGTCCTCATATATTGCACAATCATCTTGAATTTTGCTGCCACACATGGTATCATACATTGTATTAGTTCACTAGCGCTACATTTTTTGTGTCTACTATATACGTCAAAAAGCACCCATAAATTGATGGCAATAAAGCACTGGAGAGTTCTAAAGTGGCCAGCAATTGGCCCAGATCTAAATCTCATTGAAAACCTGTGGAGAGATCCTAAAACTTCTGTTGGGAAAAGGTGCCCTTCCAGTAAGAGAGACCTGGAGCAGTTTGCAAAGGAAAAGTGGTCCAAAATTCCGGGTGAGAGGTGTAAGAAGCTTATTGATGGTTGTAGGAAGCGACTGATTTCAGTTATTTTCTCCAAAGGGTGTGCAACCATATATTAACTTCAGGGTGCCAAGAATTTTGACCAGCCCATTTTTGGAGTTTTGACATTATGTCCAATTAGCTTTTTTTCCTCCCTTTCTTTGTTTTTTTCCAATACACACAAAGGAAATAAACATGTGTATAGCAAAACATGTGTTACTGCAATACTTTTCTGTGAGAAATACTTGATTTTCTGTAAAAAAAAAATCTGGGGTGCCAACAATTTTGGCCATGATTGTATGTGACTTTTAAAGGCAATTAGTTCCACTAGATATTAGTTAGGGGTATCAGAGTAACGGGGACTAAATACAAATGCATGCCATACTTTTCACATATTTACTTGTAAAAAATGTTGAAACCATTTTACATTTCCTTCCACTGCACAATTATGTGCCACTTTGTAATTGTTTGTAAAACAAATCCCAATAAAATTCATTTAAGTTTTTGGGTGTAAAATTGTGACAAAATGTGGAAAGGTTCAGGGGGTATGAATACTTTTTCAAGGCGCTGTATTATCTGCAAACTCATAGGAGAAAGTTCTGCAATCATGAGTACATTATTATTCCTATTATTTTTCTCCCTTATGTGTTCCCATTATCCATGGCGTACCCAAAATATCCAACATAAACAATACAAACCATTATTATTATTAATAATAATAATAAATAATAAATTATAAAATCTTCAGATTTCTGAGAAATCTAATTTATACAAACAATTTTATAATTACTGTATCTACATTTCTCTTTATATGCATCATGTTTTATCAACACACAATACATGTAACAGCCAATGTGGTCATGTAACAAAATATTGAACCACATGTATGTCTCTCCAAGTATAACTGAACGATCTCCTCTGTATTTGTTTATATAACCCCCCTTGACAAGTGATGTCCCTTTCGCCAATTGGGAAATTCATTATCTGCCCTGCAGAGTGTAATTTGGGCACTGTCTCTCTAAGGCTGCATTCACACCTGAGCGGCAAGTAACGCCGCATACGCGGCTTTACTTGCCGCGCTTCGATTTTTTTTTTTTTTTTTACAAATCTTCCCATTCATGTCTATGGGCGAACGCCAATGTCGCTTGAAAAAAAGGGTCCGGGACTTTTTTTGAGGCGACAGGCGTTCGGCGTCTCAGAGATGTGAACCATCTCTATAGACATGAATGGGAAATTTCCCCTCCAGCGGCACGAGCGTCGCGCGACAGGCGTTTTGCCGCTCAGGTGTGAATGGGCCCTTAGGCCTGCATTAATTAGCTGTATAGGGTGGGACATAACAGCTCTAATTGCCACAAGAATTTTCAGTGCAATTATGTGGTGTGACTTTTTGCATTTTAGATTTGGATTTTATATTTTATGGGGGCAAGATCTCACTTTTAATTGTACCAAAGTAGCACAGGAACCTTTTCCAAAATCGCACCGCATGGAGCCACCTTGATTTGAATGGACATCATTGAAAACATTGTAATTTTTCTTGTCATGCGATTCTGTGCAAATTAATTTGCATCTAAAATCTCACCAGTGTAAACAAGGCCTAATGCCGCGTACACACGATCATTTTTCAGGTTGTAAAAAAAAACTTTTTTCAGGCTCTAGAAAAATCTATGTTTTTTTCAACTTCATCATTAAAACGACATTGCCTACACACGATCGTGAAAAAAATGCTCTAGCAAAGCGCGGTGACGTACAACACGGCACTATAAAGGGGAAGTTCCATTCGGAGGACGCCACCCTTTGGGCTGCTTTAGCTGTTTTTGTGTTAGTAAAAGACGATTCGCCCTTTTCTGTCTGTTACAGCGTGATGAATGTGCTTACTCCATTATGAACGGTAGTTTTACCAGAACGAGCACTCCCATCTCATAACTTGCTTCTGAGCATGCGTGGATTTTTCACGTCGTTAAAGCCCACACACGATAATTTTTTACAACCTGAAAAAATAGAGCACGTTTTTAACCACTTAAGGACCGCCTTCTGCACATTTACGTCAGCAGAATGGCACGACTGGGCACATGCACGTACATGTCGTACGAGTCCCACGGTCCCAGTCCTGAAGCTACGGGACCGCGGGACTCGCGGACCCAATCGCCGCTAGAGTCCGGCGATCGGTCCCCGGAGCTGAAGAACGGGGAGAGCCGTGTGTAAACACGGCTTCCCCGTTCTTCACTGTGGCGGCAGCATCGATCGTGTGATGCCTTTTTTAAGGGGACACAATTGATGATGTCACACCTACAGCCACACCCCCCTACAATTGTAAACACACTTCAGGTCACACATAACCCAATCAGCGTCCCTTGTGGTTTACTCCCAAACTGCAACTGTCATTTTAACAGTAAACAATGCATTTTAAATGCATTTTTTGATGTGAAAATGACAATGGTCCCAAAAATGTGTCAAAATTGTCCGAAGTGAACGCCATAATGTTGCAGTCACGAAAAAAATTGCTGATAGCCGCCATTAGTAGTAAAAAAAAAATAATACTAAAAATGCAATAAAACTATCCCCTATTTTGTAAACGGTATAAATTTGGCGCAAACCGACCGATAAACGCTTATTGCGATTTTTTTTTACCAAAAATATATAGAAGAATACGTATCGGCCTAAACTGAGGATTTTTTTTTTTATATATATATATATATTTTTGGGGGACATTTATTATAGCAAAAAGTAAAAAATATTTTTTTTCAAAATTGTCTCTCTATTTTTGTTTATAGCGCAAAAAATAAAAACAGCAGAGGTGATCAAATGCCACCAAAAGAAAGCTCTATTTGTGGGGGAAAAAAGGATGCCAATTTTGTTTGGAAGGCACGTCGTACGACCGCGCAATTGTCAGTTAAAGAGACGCAGTGCCGAATCACAAAAAGGGGCAAGGTCCTTTAGCTGCATTTTGGTCCGGGTCTTAAGTGGTTAATGACATTAAAAAAAAGTTTGTTTTTTACAACCCGAAAAGTGATCGTGTGTATGCGGCATAAGGCTTTTTAACATTTAAATGTTTTTTTTTTTTTTTCTTCTTCTTCTTCTTTTCTTTGGTCAGTTGTGTTCTAACACAACAATTTGTGCAATACATTTTTATATATTTATCTAAAATGAACAGCTACGATGCTGTGGGGAACAAAGCAATTCAATAAGGGGACAAGATTGATAGTATAAATTGGGTCCTGGGGTGGTTAGCTATAGACCTACATTTTTCTGTGTACTCTGCTATACAAATAAATAAAATAAATAGATTTACAAAGTGAAAAATAGAGTTCCCCCATAATACCACTTCATCATGCCTGCTCTAATTCATTAACCAACTCACTGTTCAATATTCACACTTTGTTCCGAGAACATTAACACTGGGAAAAACATTGAATCAATGCAATACAATGAGACAATTATTTGTTGTTGTAGGCTTGTGTTGATGAAGTTTAATTATATTGACATCTCTGTCACATCAGATGAAAGTCCTGTTAGATCACACTTTAAATGAGACCCCATAAGACCAATGGCAGGAAATTATGCAGGAAATATGGAGACACAAAAACAAATATTCAGCCTTTACATGTCAGTTAATTTTGCTTCTGTTCTATTTGCTTTATCGACCTCTTGATTACAGATAACGATCAGTTATATATTCACAACTTATTTCTTGGCTAGAAAGTGCAATGATGAAAACAAAATGTTCAACATTCCAGACAACATCTTGATAAAAGTGAACAAATCGATTAATCTAACACCAGAAATAACAATGAATCAGTCAATAGCATGCAGTCATTAATCAGTCACAGAGTTAATTTTTTTTTTTTTTTTTTTCAAATATGTTTATTGGGTTTTAAAAAGACAATTATAATCACATAGTCAACATTAACTGAACATATTCTAATTACTAAAGGAAAGGACATCTTCAGTGTAGACAGAAGCATATAACAATGTGTATGTCAGAAGAATAGCATCATGTATACATATCATGAGGATGTTAAACTTATATCAAATCAATTAAAAAGGGGAGAAGGAAAAGATAAGGGAAGGTATTGGTAATGAAATGGTATAGTTTAACTCAAAACGACATTGGAAATATCACAACTTATAGTCAATAAGGAAGGTGACGTAGGCAACATAGTAAATCTGGGTTGTGTTATGTAAGTATCAATGTTTGGTATTCTGAAGATTTAGTAAAATGAATCCAACACGCCCATTTATCCTGGAACTCCTTTGAAGAGTCGTGAGATTGGGAAATCAGGTCTTCCATATTGGCGATGTGATCCACCTTGCGTAACCAGTCTGAGATTTTAGGGGGGGAAGTCTGGGACCATTTAATGGGGATACACAATTTGGCCGCATTGATGAGATGTATAATAATAGAGTTTTTGTACACAGAGTTGGGTAGCGAAGATAGATGCAGCAGGTATTGTCCGGCTGAAAAGTCTGGGGTGTAGGTGGTGATGGATGTTATAAGATTGTGGATAGTTTTCCAGAAGGGCGTGATGAGGTAGCATTCCCACCAGATATGAAGAAGCGTACCTGTTTCAGTATTACAGCGCCAACACAAGGGGGATAAATTTGGACTGTATTTGTGGATAATGTAAGGGGTCTTATACCATCTGGAGTAAACCTTATAGCTATTTTCCTGCGTAAGGACATTCAATGAACCCTTATGGAGGCGGCGAAACACTGAAAACCATTGGTCATTTGAGATTGACATTTTTAGATCTTGTTCCCATTTTCTATTAGTCTTGTCTAATTGTGGATCAACTGATGAGTTCAAGATATTATATATAAGGGAAATTAAGTGGTCTTGAGGCTCTGATTTTAAACATAGTATCTCAAAAGAAGTCTTAGGCCTGTGCCAATTGTTAGTGGAGCCAAATTTAGTCAAGAATTCTACGATCAAGTTAAAGTCACGTGAGGAGATTCCAAGGTCTGGGAGTTTAGAGGAGAAATTTTCAAAGTTTAAAAGTTTGCCATGCTCAAAAACTAGTTCAGCTCTGAGGATCTTTTTAGAATGTGTTGCAGAGGGAGTGTTAACATAAGGCTTACGAAATATTTTGGGATTGGAATCAATAGGGGTGACGGGACCATAAACATTAGAGATCTTTAAGGATTTGCATAAGGATCTGAAAATTTTAAGAGATGTTCCTGTAAGGGGATGTGAATTAACAGAGTGAGGTATTTTCTTAGGGCTAATCCATGGAAGATGTTCTATAGGGACTGGCATGGAGAATAAAGATTCCTCCAAGCTTATCCAATCCTTATAGCCCCTGTGGAGGTCCCAATTAATGATTCTAGCCATGTGGCAGGCCCAATAATAGTTTTTAATATCCGGTAGTCCAATACCGCCTGAAAGTTTGGAAATTGTTAGTTTATCCAATCTAATACGAGGTTGTTTATCGTTCCATAAAAACTTCAAGAACATTTGTTTGAATGTTTTAAAAAATGAGCTAGGTATTATAATGGGAACCGTTTGGAATAGGTATAAAATTCTAGGCAGTATACTCATCTTGATTATATTTGCCCTACCAAACCACGAGAAGAAATTTTTACCCCATTTGAGTAGATCGCTTTTAATGTTGTTCAGTAGGGGTATAAAATTGTTATTATAGAGGTTGTCCATGTTCGATGATATGTTAATCCCCAGGTAGGGTATAGAATCACTTTCCCACTTGAATGGGAAATTGGTCTTACATTGATCAACCAATTTAGCGGGTAAAGAAATGTTCATTGCTTTGGATTTTGAGAAATTAATTTTAAAATTTGATATGGTCCTAAATAAAGAGAAGTCATTAAGTAGATTAGGGATAGTAATTATCGGATTGGTAAGGAATAATAAGATGTCATCTGCGAAGGCCGCTAATTTATATGTTTTATCGCCGATGCTAATGCCTTTAATGTCAACGTTGTCTCGTAATTTGCATAGAAATGGTTCCAGGATAAGTATGAACAATATTGGTGACAAAGGGCATCCCTGGCGGGTGCCATTCGTCACGGAGAAGGCCTCCGACAGGTTCGCCATTAATTTTGATCCTTGCTGTGGGGGATGAATATAAGAGACCAATAAAATCCAATATACGATTTCGTAGGCCCAAAGATTTCAAAGTTTCCATCATATAATCCCAAGCAATCCTGTCAAAGGCCATCTCCGTGTCGAGAGATAGAAAAAAGCCAGGAAATTTGGATTTGATCAGCCAATGTTGGATATGTAGGGCCTTAATGGTGTTGTCTTTGGATTCCCTCCCTGGTGTAAAACCAGTTTGATCGAGGGAAACAATACTATGAATTAAAGGGAGTAAGCGGTTTGCAATTATTTTAGCATATAATTTAATGTCGATATTCAAGAGAGATATGGGTCTATAATTCGATACGAATGACGTGTCTTTATCGGGTTTGGGAATCATGACAATATGAGCTTCCAAAAGATCGTTCGGGATAGGAGATGGAAAGGGGTTTGAGTTGAAAGTATTGATAAATTGGGGGATTAAAATGTCCTTAAATGATTTGTAGTAATTGACAGATAAGCCATCTGGCCCAGGGCTTTTACCAGTTTTAAGCTGACTAAGCGCGTCAAGAGCCTCCCCCACTTCCAGGGGTTTATCTAAATTTTTCAATACGTCCAAACCCAAGGGTTTAGGGCAGTAATTCTTCAAAAAATCTGAAATTAAGTTTTCTCTCGAAGGAGAGTTTTTAGAACGGTTCTCAGGCGGTAAGTTATAGAGCCTGGAGTAAAAGGTACGAAATTGGTCAGAGATGTCTTTAGTGGAAGTATGTTTGTGACCAGTAGAATCTGTTATGGAATATATATTCTCATATTTTTTTGACATCGAGCGTAAGGAATTAGCCAATAATCTACCTGTTTTATTTCCGAATTTGTAGAAGAACTTTCGAGAGAGAATGAAATTGCGCTTGACCTTTTTATCCAGTACTTCGGACAATTCCAATCTGAGCCTCGAAAGCTCCTCACGGGTGCTTAATGCTAGTGAATGTTTATGCAATAGTTCAAGGGTGTTAATTTTTTTAGTCAGGTCATCTATATGGATCCGTCTCATCTTATTTCTCTGTGCCCTCAATGATATCAGATGATCCCTGATGACGCATTTGTGAGCAAGCCAAACGAACATAGGATGAACAGCACCATTATTATTGTCTGAGAAATAATCAGAGATTTTTGAGTTGAGAAGTTTTAGATTGTCAGAGCTGCTGAGTAGTGAGTCATCGAGCCTCCAGTATCTCGGTGAGATAGGTTTATCTGCAAAGGATAGACTCAGAGTAATTGGATTGTGGTCAGAAATAAGCATGGGTTCTATTGTGGCATTTTTTATAAGATTTAAATCAGTCTGGGACAAAAAAACATAATCTATTCTCGAATAGGTATTATGAGGAGGAGAATAAAAAGTGTAATCTTTTGAGGAAGGATTTAGTATGCGCCAGGTGTCGTGTATGGATAGATCTAACAAAGATTTTTTGATTGCACTAAGGGTCTTAAATGACGTTTTGGAGGAGGCAGAGGAGGTATCCAAGACGGGATTGAGGGCCAAGTTGAAGTCACCCCCCATTATTAGTGAACCAACTACAAAAGATTTCAAAGCTTGGATTGTATTATCAAAGAACTGGGCATGTAATCTATTAGGAGCGTAAATATTTGCCAGAGTTATTGGCTTATTAAATAAGGAACCCTTAATAAAAATATATCTGCCATCGTCATCCAATTTAGAATCGATCAATTGAAAAGGGCACCGTTTAGAAATAAGTATAGAAACTCCTCTGGTTTTAGATACTGGGTTTGTCGCGTGGAAAATAAGGGGAAATTTTTTGTCAGTAAATGTCGGGCATTTATTCGTTTTGAAGTGGGTCTCTTGCAAAAACACTATATCTGCATTTGATCTTTTTAAAATCATCATTAATTTCAACCTTTTTTCAGGGACATTGAGGCCCTTAACATTAAGAGAGTAAAGTTTAACCACATTTTGTGGGTTTACATTAGTGTCGTTCGGGAGTGCCATAGTCACAATAGAGGCGAGGGGGGGGGGGGGGGCAATGTCGCAGTGAGGGGAGAAGTAGGAAAAAAGGGAGAAGGGAAAAAACTAGCTTGAGAGTATGAAAAACTCAAAATATGGTACCGGTGTTCTAGTAAAGTAAAAAAGGGAAAACTTTTGTAACAATAAATCCACTTAGGAAGTATATACGGTACCAAGGGAGGTGATATCTTAGGCCTCGTACACACGAGGGGATATGTCCGCTGAAAACGGTCCGATGGACCGTTTCAGCAGACATCTCCGCTCGTGTGTATGGGCTAGCGGACAGATTTCTCCACCCGACAGATTTCAAAGCATGCTTTGAAATCTATCCGGTGGGAATCTGTCCGCCCGACATGTCTGCTGGTTAGTACACTTACCAGCAGACATGTCGTCCCCCACCGCCGCCGCGCCGCCGCCGAATGGATTCGGCGCATGCGCGGAAGTGTTTAACTTCCTGGTGCGGTGACGTGGCGGTGACGTGGCGGCGTCAACGTCACCGCCGCGTCACCGCCACGTCACCGCACCGTCCGGCGGCGGGGAATTTGATCCGATGGTGTGTACACGCCATCGGATCAAACTCCCGATCGGACATATCCGATGGAAATGGTCCGCGGATCGTTTTCATCGGATATGTCCGATCGTGTGTACGAGGTCTTACTTGGAGAAATCCAAATAAGAATAGCCTCGTGTGGGGTTGGAGTGAACCAAACCAAAGTACTGAAGGCAAAATCGAACAGCCATCTGCCGCAAACGAACTGAAAAGGAGAGTAGTAGCAAAGTATAAGGTAAATCAATACAATTAAAATTCTACTACTCCTAATATTGAGGAGCCAAAATATTATATATCCTGACATATACATATAAACAAGTGAGATGTGTCAAGTGACAAGCATGTATTATAGTCAAGACCTAAGGGCATTACCTAGACTTTCTAAATAGGCTGCAGCGATGCAAAGTTTTTACAATAAACAAAGTAGCAGAGAAAGACCCAATTGAGGTGGGTATGCTAATTATTTACCTTGTTGCATAGCCGGCCTACTGGAAAATATAAACACATAAGTGTACACACCATAACATTTTTGCAAATAATAAACGTGAACCTTATAAGTTCAAAGAGGAGGATTGCTCCAACTCAAATGAGAAATTGTAAGCCACATATATGTATAGAGAAGAGAGAAAAGAAAACAAGGGTAGAATGGCAATATCAGGCATTCTAGATAAACAACAAACCGTGGAGCTGAGGTATAATCTAAAGATAATACTCAGTGTGTAGAGAATAAGTGTGAAAGAAAATTACATGTGGCAACACAGTATAACTTATGTGGCAAAATAAACTAATTTTTCCCTCCTGGGTTTCCTGGAGCGTGGTGATCCTGTTGCTAGGAGATTGGGGCCTAGCATATTAGTAGGTTGTGGAAGTTCATCTCCGGATTGAGAGCGACACCTCCTGGTTCTGGAGGGGGCCGTTTCCATGGCATCATCTTTAGCAGAGTCTTTAGTGCCAATTCTAGAGCGAAATTCTGCATACCAGTTAGGCAGTTCCATATACGGTATGTCCATAGTTTTACAGAAGGAGTGGAGATCTTCAGGAACTCTCAATATGGCAGTGTGTCCCCGATTGGTTGCTTGTAACCCAAATGGAAATTTCCATTTATAAATAATGTTGTTACTTCTTAAGGTGTCAAGTAAGGGTTTCAAGTCACGCCTGTTTTGAAGAGTAATTTTCGACAGGTCTTGGAAAATCATTATCGTAAATCCCTCAAATCTAATATTGGAACGAAGTTTAGCATTCCTTATGATCTTTTCCTTAAGCATAAAATCGTTTATGTGGCATATTACATCCCTAGGGGGGTCTGTAGGATTACCCCTGGGTCTCAAGGCCCTATGCATACGTTCCATACCAATTGTAGTCAGGGGCGGACGTCCCAACAGATCATTGAAAATGCCCAATATTGCAGGGGAAAGCTGGTCATGATCTATTGATTCGGGTAGTCCACGAACCCTAAGATTGTGTCTCCTGCTTCTATTTTCCAAATTTTCTGTCTGGCGTTGCAAATCCCTCAGGAGCATGGTGTTTGTGTCAACCTTCCTGTTTACATGGCGCAGCGCCGCGTTCTGTTGCGCAGCTGATTTTTCAATATCAGTGACGCACGCGGTAACTGCGCGTATGTCTTTCTTAAGGTCAGCTATGGCGGCTGACAAAGTCTCCTTAATGTCTGCCGCCACAGAACGGAGATCGTTCAGGCTAGGGCTCTGAAGCGGGTCATTAGTGTATTCATAGTTCCGGACAGCGGGAGGGGGTATTGTGTTCCCAGAAGCCTGTGGTACAATGACAGTATGTTGCGGTTCCATACTTAAATCCACCATTGTCTATCTGGGTAGGTCAGCCTTAAAGTGTCAGAGCGAATCCAATTTTTGCCGGAAAGTCTAAGGAATGGTATCGAATTGTGCCCGATAAGAGCAGGAGACGATCCAGTCAGGTCCTGGTAGTAAAATCTCCTTACCGGCTCCGTAATTTAAGGATTGTAGTTCGCAGCGGCAGGAGCTCACAAATTAAGCCTCCATTCCTGGTCACGGCTAGACCACGCCCCACAGAGTTAATTTCTATGATTAAATGAGGAAACTAGCAACATTGACCCATATGACACGCAACTGTATTTCTGCATCTGCAACAGACAGGATCACCATCTCAATCTAGAGACATGCCTCTCTTTGATAGAGGACTGGATGACAAAGAGTTATCTTAAACTCAATGGAGCGAAAACAGAACTTCTCCTGTTTCACGCCAAGCGCAGGAATCAACTTTCAACAGCGTGGACCCCCCCGCCTATTTTGGGCAAGCTCATTACCCCTAGCGCCAAAGTCAAAAGCCTAGGGGTCATTTTTGACTCCTTTATGACAATGGACGCACAAATAGGGTCAGTAGTCAGCGGATCTCACCATCTACTGCGCCTACTACGCAGACTCACTCCGTTCATCCCTAAAGAAGATTTAGCGGTCATGGTGGGAGCAATTGTAAACTCCAGGCTGGATTATGCAAATGCCCTTTACCTCGGACTCCCCAAGTACCAAATCGCTCGTCTGCAAGTCGTTCAGAATACGGCCGCCAGATTGTGACTGGGAAAAAACCCTGGGAATCCATCTCACCTTCACTGAGAGCCCTTCATTGGTTACCAGTTAAAGACAGAATTGCTTTTAAAGCTCTCTGTCTTACGCATAGATGTGTCCATGGGAATGCCCCCCTTTATTTATGCGAAATAATAAAAGCGCATAACCCCAATCGCGTTTTGCGATCCACGAATCAGAACCTGCTCCAGGTTCCGAAAGCCAACTTCAAGTCCAAAGGAGAAAGAAGATTCGCGATCCAAGGTCCCAGACTATGGAACGCTTTACCAACCAGCATTCGGTTGGAGGAGAACCACCTAGCATTTAGGAAAAAGGTCAAGACTTTTCTCTTTTGATATCAAAGGAGACAGGAACAACAAGAGCCCAGAGGCGATTCAGTTCGCATGTGCCGTGCTATACAAGTTTTTCTTCATTCATTCATTTGTTGGCAATTTTGCTGACTGCAATTTGACTTTTCTTAACAATATTTCAAGGAAATTGTCAGCTTTATAGACGATTTCCAGTTTATGCCTAAAGTTTCCAGGCAATGCAAAAGCAAAAACTATTGTATTGTTAAACACACACCGACACACACACACACTCCCAGGCACACAAACACAGACACACAAAGACACACAGACACACAAATACATGCACACACAGACACACATACACGGACACTCACAGACACACACAGTGACATACACAGACATACAGACACACACACAGACACACACAGAGACATACACAGACACACAGACACACACACAGACATAGATACACAAACTAACACACACACACACACACGCGTACTCTATATTACACACAAGTACACACATATGTTTTAAAAGTCACTAATTATTTTCTGGTGTCTGACATTACAATCGATGAGGTGTTTTTGCTGCTAATTTCTGAGGAATAGTAACATGAAGAAAAGCAATTCTAAAGGCATTTTTTTTTAAATACCAAACATGTCCTACCTATCTGCTATGTGCAAGGATTTTTCACAGAGCAACCCTGACCCTCCTCTCCTGGGGTCATCTCCAATGCCGAGTGCCCCCACAGCAAGCTGCTTGCTCTGGGGGTCCTTGTGCATGCTTACTCCCAAGTCCCTTCTTTATGTCTATAAGACACACTGAGCCTAGCTCTTCCCTGCCCTCCTCTCTGTACTGCTGCCTTTCTATCCAATGAGGGGAGACACATCATTTTTCATCAAGTGTCAATAAATCTGCTTTGTCCAATACAATAGAAATAGCACCCGCAACAGATCTAAAGCCAAAACCATGTATAGGTTGGTAAAAAGTAACAGGGGCACATCAGTTTAATGGCATAGATGGTAAACTCTTTTTCTAATCACTTAACCACTAGTGTTGAGCAGAATATGCCATATTCGATTTCGCGATATATCTCGATTATATAGTCGAATATTCGAGATATATTCGCTAAATACGAATATTCGTGATATTTTTTGGAAATGAAAATATTGCGAATTTTCGCTATTGCGAATTTTCGCTATTGCGAATTTTCGCTATTGTGAATGCGAATGCGAATCGCGAATTGCGAATGCGAAATTTCGAGAAATGCGGAAAGGAGCACTCTGATTGGCTCAGAATATTCGTGATATATTACAATATAAAATAATTGCGAATATTCGAGAAATGCGGAAGGAGCACTCTGATTGGCTCAGAATATTCGTGATATATTACAATACACAATAATTGCGAATATTCGGCAAATGCGGAAGGAGCACTCTGATTGGCTCAGAATATTCGTGATATATTACAATACACAATAATTGCGAATATTCGAGAAATGTGGAAGGAGCACTCTGATTGGCTCAGAATATTCGTGATATATTACAATATAAAATAATTGCGAATATTCGAGAAATGCGGAATGGAGCACTCTGATTGGCTCAGAATATTCGTGATATATTACAATATAAAATAATTGCGAATATTCGAGAAATGCGGAATGGAGCACTCTGATTGGCTCAGAATATTCGTGATATATTACAATACAAAATAATTGCGAAATTTCGAGAAATGCGGAATGGAGCACTCTGATTGGCTCAGAATATTCGTGATATATTACAATATAAAATAATCGCGCGATATCGCTATTGCCGAATAATCGCATTGCGATTTTTCGGCAATATAAAATGAGAGCTGCAGCTACTCGGCCCAAGGTCTCTAATCATACCAGCAATGCTTTTAGACGTCGATGGGGATCTCTAGGATGTGATCTGTTCTAAAAAAAAAAATGAAAAAATTCGAATATTCGAAATAGCGAATATTCGCCGCGATATTCGTGTTATTCGCGAATACTCGAATATGCAATATTCGTAGCGAATATTCGCAATGCGAATATTCGTGAGCAACACTATTAACCACTTAAAGACCTAGGGTGTTTTTCAGATTTGGCGTTTCCTAGAAAATTACTTAAAACCCCCCAAACACTATATATATTTTTTCTAACACTCTAGAGAATAAAATGGCGGTCATTGCAATACTTTTTGTCACACCGTATTTGCGCACTTTTTTTGGAAAAAAAAACACTTTTTTTAATTAAAAAATAAGACAACAATTAATTTGATCCAATTTTTTTAAATACTGTGAAAGATAATGTTACGCCGAGTAAAATGATACACAACATGTCACACTTAAAAATTGCGCCCGCTCGTGGAATGGCGTCAAACTTTTACCCTTAAAAATCTCAATAGGCAATGATTAAAAAATTCTATAGGTTGCATTTTTTGAGCTATAGAGAAGGTCTAGGGCTATAATTATTGCTCTCACTCTAACGATCGCGGTGATACCTTACTTGTGTGGTTTGAACACCGTTTTCATATGCGGGTGCTACTCAAGTATGCGTTCGCTTCTGCGAGCAAGCTCGTCGGGACGGGGCACTTTTAAAAAAATAAAATTTGTGTTTTTCGTATTTATTTTTATTTATTTTATTATTTTTTACACTGAAAAAAAATGGATCACTTTTATTCCTATTACAAGGAATGTAAACATCCCTTGTAATAGAAAAAAGCATGACAGGTCCTCTTAAATATGAGATCTGGGGTCAAAAAGACCTCAGATCTCATATTTACACTAAAATGCAAAAAATAAATAAATAAATGTTGTTATCTGAAAAAATGAGATTTAGAAATTGTTGCTTTAAGAAGCATGGGCGGGAGTGATGTTTTAAAGTCACTTCCGCCCTGCTATGCTATGGGGCCATCTTGCCCTCACTCGCATTCCCCACACAGCAGAAGAGAGGACCCGATCACCTCCGCCGCTACCAACGGCTCCGGTATGCGGCGGAGGGTGCGGGAGAGCGGCGGGAGGGGGGGCCCCCTCCCACCTTTGATAACAGTGAACTTGCGGTGAATCTGCCACCGAGACCACCGTTATTGTTTACAGGACCGCTCACGCTAAAGATGGATATCTTGGTTGTGGCAGAAGCTGCTGCCGTTACCAAGATATCCATCTTTAAAAAAAGGACGTATATCTGCGTGAGCAGGTCCTTAAGTGGTTAAAGACCATCCAACTAATATAAACTGTGGTTCTATTGTGCAAAACAACATACCTGTACATCATTTTGTGCAATAGATACATTTCCTGCGATCAGTGGGTGTGGCGTATTTGAAGTCTGCTGACCACCTGAGATCGCTCCACAGAGAGGCAGAATGGGGGATCTGCCTATGTATATACCTTTAATTTCCCCTAGAGCCTGACAGGTAAAGAAACTATTACTTGACAATTAGGAGCTTGAAAAACTTCAATGCTCTGACTTCATTCTGTTTGCTGCAGACACTGTTAAGACTTTATCTTTCAAATCAATAGCACTGGCACTCACATCCCTATATTCTAGAGCAGAGAAAACTCACTCATTTGAAATGTCAGTGCGTGCCACTTGCAGGTTTAATTTGTTTAGATTGCAGAGCTCATTTGGAAGTTGTATACAATGCTAATTGCAATCAGGACTTCGTTCCCATAGCGATGGCAACACAATTAAAATGGCAGAAGACGCAAGCTACACTGTGCACAAATGAACCTGTTTGTTGGTGTTTCCAATTACCTGCTGATGCAAGCGGTCCTGCAATTCAGAGATGAGAAGTTTAGCTTTGAATTGAAGTTAAATAGTAAATTAACTTTAAAGAATGCTTTGGATCCTTTCAATGCAATTTCAGAGATTACGCATTGAGTTCTGATTTTCTGAAATAACTGCAATCAAGCCAATGTACCAAATGAAAAGACATTGTACTTGTTCGAATGGTTATATTCAACCCCAATCGTTTTATAATTTGGCTACATACTTTACTTATTAAAAGTTTTAATTATACCCAATGAATATGAACAAGGAGGAAAGCCGGCACCCTGAATAGTGTTTTTCATGTTTCATTTATGTAATGTTTTCTCTTCCAAAACTCTGTTATAGTATAGTATGAATTTATTTTTCATTATAGTTGCATTTGCTTTTAGGTAATCCCAAATGGAGTAAAAAAGTATTGTTTGCAAATGCTTTTAAAATCTTTAGTTGCCTTTAAAATTAAGATCAAGCCATAGATATAAGATGTTTCGGACACCTATTGGCTAGCCATTTCTTATACTGCCTATATTCTTTATTTATTTATTTTACATAAACATATAAAAATTAAAGCTAGATTGCAACGTCCTAAGCATTTTCCACCTCAGTACAGAGTTTGTTCACTCAACAGTGTTCCATAACTCCCAACTTTTTGAGATGGGAATGAGGGACACCTTTTAGCAAATGTATGTAGGCATAGGACCCCCTGTCATGCTCACTTGAAGGTGAATTAACAAACAAAAAATGATTAGTTAAACCCATAAGTGTTTTTTTCCACTACTATTCTTTTATTCTGGCTTATGATATTTACAAATGCAACAATTCAGAAATTGGATGAAAGGTCTAGCACTGGGAGAAACCTTTTGAAAGTTAAAAAGGGCATTTTATATACTCCTATATAGATCAGACCAAAATAAGGGACAAATAAGGAGGAAAGAGGGATAGAGGGACTTTGTTCCAATATTAGGGACAGTCTCCTTTAAAATCAGGGACAGTCAGGAGCTTTGGTGTCCACTTCCTTCCAGAGACACTCCTCGCTGTGCATTATCTACACTCCCTCCATACTTGTGGAATATTAAGCTATGTCCACCTTCTCATTTACAGATATTGCTCACTAAGCAGTCTACACATCCCCAGGAGTGTCCATATTCTATCCATAGACATTGTTTATTGAGCTCAGACAGGAAGTCTGAGGATCAACACAGATGGAAGCACAGATAACTAGCAGTCTCTGCAAACTCCCCATTCTGAAAGGATAGTACAATAGGAACAGCAACAACTAGGGAAAGTGTGTCGTTGTTTTTCAATAAGCATGCTGGGAAAAGAAGAGAAGTTAGATTTCATGCACTGGCTTGGGTTTGTGATTGTTTATAGTGTGGGAGTGTGTCTTTAGTCTATACTGCAGGATCATGTCTGTGTCTAGTGATGGCCATATCTAATATCTTGGGCCAGATTTAAAAAAAAAATCTTCCCTAGGCCACCGATTAAATACCTACTCATCACCTGTCTACTACCAGTCTGTGCCTCGCCAGTCTGCTGCCACCAGAGCCAGCCTGTTTCTGCCTACTACTGACCTGCCACTAGCCAGCTCACCTGCTCCGTTGTGGTCCACTGTCAGTATTCTGTTGTTTGAGCTGGACATCCTATTGGCTCCATTGCTAGAAAGATCAGCAGGCACTCGTGCCACTCTGCGCTACCTGTTTACTCTATCGCCAGAGGTGTGAGAAAGGCCTTACTCAGCTTGTCAGGCTCTTCCACCAGGTACAAGACAATTAGAGATATTTGGAAAAACTCCAGCTATGTACCTCTTGACCTCAAGAGAATGTGAAATCAACAATGTGAACTATATGAGGGATTCAGTTCCATAACCCAGTAGATGTCTGTGAAGACGAAACCGGTCGGTTAACTGGACTCTTATCACCACTATTGCGTTACTACCAAGATTTTTGCTTGCTGTGGTTTCCTTGATGTGCAGTGTGGAACTTTTTATCTTTTGGGGTTTTTTTGCTTTTATATTTTGGTACATGGACCTTATCCTTGCTTGGAATTTTTAATGAGATTTGCAGATCTCTTTGCTGTATCAATACTTTTTGATCAACTTTTAATAAATTTCTACACGATGAGGAGGTGTTCTCGCCCTCTTTTTTTCATATCTTCCATGAAATACGGAGTCTCACATCTTCACTGTTCTGTCTGACGTTCCTGAGGCCAGCGATACCTGCTCTCCTTTTGGGATCTGCCTACAGCATCACAACCTGGGACATCGATTTATCCATTGGGATGATCGGAGGGCGGCTAGCCTATACAAGCTTTGAAGACCTACCCACCATACGGTGAGCCGTGGGTCAACAAAAGTCGGTAAGAGTACCTTAATATATATATATGCCAAGGAATGTCCTGGGAAGATGACCTGTTTCTGAGGGAAAGGATTGCCAATGTATATGGATGAGGTGTTTCAAACTGAATGAACAATCAGTCTGTTTTGGGGAAACTGGAATATCAACATCCTCAAACCCACACCTATTCCCCCTCCCCCCTTGTTTTTGCTGTTTTCAGGACCTTTTGCATTTGTTTTCAGCTGCACTTACTTTGTTGCAACACTTATCACATTACCTTCAGTTTGTGTTTTTGAATATTGTTATTTGTTTCACCCAGCTCAACAGCTGGTGTTTCATAGCCTATAGTCTATGATCTTCTTCACGAAGGCTGCACCTTAGGTCTTACTGTATTTTGGCTGGTAGCTACATCACCCTGGCCATTTATGGTTTTTCCTACATCTATATAGTTTTGGCGCTACACTTTTTTTCTTTTTTCTATATGAGGGATTGGACTAATAGGGTGTTGATTCCTAATACAACTGAATGTAAAACAATAATATCGTTATTTACACACAAATGCTTAATCAACGGTCCACTGCAAACTATACATAAACAGAAGTCTCAGAACTTTTTTATATCTGTTTCCCATAAAGTATTTAGTGACAAAATATGCATTAAATACTAGCACACTATAATGACTTGTTTGAAGAAATATTTTCAAAAATACAGAGGACATATCCAAATAGCCAATATATTTTTTTCAATATGTTGACATCATCACAGTTGCACTGATATTAGTTGACTAATATTATTGACTATTCTTGTTATAGGGAAACTGGTCATATGAAAATTTCGTTTGGGATTGTGGTTGATGCATAGTTCTTAGTTGAACTGTAATGCCGCGTACACATGATCATTTATCAGGTTCTAAAAAATTACAGACCGTCTCAGCAGACAGATTTGATTGAGTGTACGGGCGAGCAGACGGATTTTTCCAGCAGACAGATTTTAAAGCCGGATTTAAAATCTGTCTGCTGGGAACCCGTCGGACCGATATGTCTGCTGGTTAGTACGCTAACCAGCAGACATATCTGCCCGCACATGCGTCAAATGGATTTGACGCATGCGCGGAAGTGTTTTACTTCCTGGTGCGGTGAAGTGATGGCGTCAACGTCACCGCCACGTCACCGCGCTGTCTGCCGGCGGAGATTTTGGTTTGATCGTGTGTACAGCGATCAAACCAAAACAGCCCAGCAGACAAATCTGATCAAATCAGTCTGTCTGACCGATTTGAGCAGATTTATTTGGTCGTGTGTACGCGGCCTAACAGCTGAAATTCCAAAATCTCTACCAAAGAACAAAGTTCTGTTTCTAGAATAATTTACTTGATTTTCCCAGCAGTTATTCAGCTGGTCTAAATCCTAGCAGAGATAGGCTAAGTAAGAAGAATAAGTGGTGTAGACATGACAGAAGCATTTTATGAGATTAGTGCTCCCAAGAGGTCAAAATTAATGGTATTTTTCTCTGAATGCCTCAGCATTGTGCTTTCTGCGGTCAAACTCTGGCCTTCAGAAGATCATGCTGAACATGCTAAAGCTGATACTTTAACAATAGAATGTGCTGAAAAAGAGCTTCACTCTCATCTCCATCTGTGCTTTCTAAAAAGCGCTGCTCCTCATTAGAACAATCAAAAATTTAGTAGACATTGCAATGATATAGTTTTTAAAAGTGTCAGCAGGTGTAGAAAGTTTAGATAAAATGTCATATTATAATATGCAAGGTTCTCCAATTATAATTATCTTTTTGAAAGTGAAATTAGTAAGTAAAGTATCACTGAGCCTAAAGTAAATCAAAATGTTAAATGAGTTGTAAAGGAAAAAAATGTTTTGGCTAAAATTAATGTCTGAAAGGTAGATAGACAGAATAGTGTAATGATTCTGTTAAAAAAACGAGTAAATACCTATTAAATTCCTTCATATATATCACTTCCGGCGTTCTAGTTTCTGTTCTCTCCTTCACTTCCTGGTTTGCGGTGCTCGTTCATGTCAGAACTACATTTCCCAGTATGCATTGCGGCACGCCCAGTAATTCACACCTCCTTAAAGTCTCTAACACGTAGAGAGCGTCCTGCCGCACAGATGTAGATCCCAGAGGGGGTGAGCACATTACTGACCACCGCAGTAAAACCTCCCTTCACGGTGGTGAGTAACAATTAGACAAACAGGAAGTGAACAGAACAGAGAAGAAATAGAGCAACTTCTGAGCAAAAATGAACAATGAGGAAGTGAAAAGAGGAATGTCTGCAGGTAAAGGATGCTTATTATTAGAAACAAAATTTCCTTTACAACCCCGATAAAAAAGTTGTTTTATGTTAGATAGTTAAAACTTCTGATTTGCGATCTATGTCCCATTTGGGGAAATTTTGCTCCACCTCTTGTCCTATAGATTCAACGGGAAATTAAATATATCTAAAGTGAGGAAAGTCCCCTTAAACAATTGACCCCAGAACTAGTGTCCCTATTGAAAGATTTCCTCTCTGTTCCAGTTCCTGAAACAAATCAAAATGTAGCATTTTCTATCATATATGGAGAATACATTTCCATAGCCAAGACATACTGTAGACATGTTACATAACAACCTTACAGAGCTGTTTACTCCTTATTCTCAATGCAAACTAAAAACAAGAAAAAAAGGGTTTGACTTTTGATATACATAAAAAAAGACTTCCCTTGATTTGTTTATTCAAAGCAAAGTGACAAGTAGGGATGAGCTTCGCGTTCGATACGAACGTATGTTCGACTCGAACATTGTCTGTTCGTACGTTCGACGAAATTCGAACAAAAGCGGTAGTTCGCGCCAAATTCGAGTGACGCAAAATGGCCCATAATTCACTGCGGCATTGCGCGCTGATGATTGGCCAAGCATGCTGTATGTCCCGCATGCTTGGCCAATCACAGCGTGCAAAAAACGAAGAGCCATAATTGGCCAAAGCCTGGGTGGCTTTGGCCAATTATGGCTCAGGGCTTCAGCACACGCCCCGCACTATAAAAGGCCGCCTTCCGGGCGGCCTCGTGTAGTGTGTTCCGGCTTGTTAATGAGAGCAGTCAGAGAGACAGAGAGATTGTCTTTTTAGATAGCTAGATAGAGCAGACAGGCAGGCTAGTCAGTTTAGCTTTAATTACAGAGTGTAGAGAATATATATACATCCCTAGGAGTTGTACATATATTTATACACTGTATAGCTTAGATAGATCAGTTCTTCCTAATTTACTGGCAGGCAGGTGATTGTGCTATTTAAAGAAGTTATCACAGGTATAGACACCCAGCAAGTACAATATTTAAAGGAATTTTTTTTATTTTTTATTTTTTTATTTAAGCATTATTAAAATCACTGCTCCTGGAGCAGTGATTTTAATAATGTTTAAATTAAAAAAAATGAAAGATTCCTTTAAATATTGTACCTGCTGGGTGTCTATTGTTTGCCTGTGAAAACGTCTTAGGCCCCGTACACACGAGCAAATACATCTGTTCAAATCGGTCGGACAGACCGATTTGAACAGATCTGTCTGCTGGGATGTATTGGTTTGATCGTGTACACACGATCAAACCAAAATCCCCGCAGGCAGACAGCGCGCTGACGTGGCGGTGACGTGGCGGTGACGTTGACGCCGCCACGTCACCGCACCCGGAAGTAAAACACTTCCACTCATGCGTCGAATCCATTCGACGCATGTGCAAGCAGATATGTCTGCTGGTTAGCATACTAACCATCGGACATGTCGGGCGGACGGGTTCCCAGCCAATAGATTTCAAAGCATGCTTTGAAATCTGTCAGCTGGCCAAATCCGGCTGTTTGCCCGTACACACGATCGAATCTGTCTGCTGAAACAGTCTGGCAGACCGTTTCCAGCAGACAGATTTGATCGTGTGTACGCGGCCTTAGAGAACCTGGGTCTTGCCCAAGGAAACATCAATGGAAAAAAAGTTTTAAAAACGGTTGTTTTTTCAGGAGTCCTACATGTTCCCTCGGGCAAGACCTGGGTTCTTAAAGACGTTTTCACAGGCAAACTATAGACACCCAGCACTGCAGGAACAATATTTAAAGGAATTTTTCAATTTTTTTATTTTTTTATTTAAACATTATTAAAATCACTGCTCCTGGAGCAGTTGACGTCCTGGAGCAGTGATTTTAATGATGCTTAAATTAAAATAAATAAAATTCCTTTAAATATTGTACCTGCTGTGTGTCTATAGCTTGCCTGTGAAAACGTCTTTGAGAACCCGGGTCTTGCCCGAGGGAACATGTATCAATGGAAAAAAGTTTTAAAAACGGTCACTTTTTCAGTCCTGCTCCTGAAAAAACAACCGTTTTTTAAACTTTTTTCCATTGATACATGTTTCCTCGGGCAAGACCCGGGTTCTCAAAGACATTTTCCAACAATAACTTGAATATTGGTCTTTAAAATGAACGTTTTTGAAATTGAACGTTCGAGTCCCATAGACTTCAATGGGGTTCTAAATGTTCGCGCGAACGGTCGGTCTGTTCGACGGTTCTGGTGCGAACCGAACGCGGGTATGTTCGGCTCATCCCTAGTGACAAGTTGCCCCTTTCCCAAAAGCATATACCCAATGCTCTATTCAGCAAAGAAGACAGTTGGGTTTGAATATTTTCTGTACACATGGAAGTAAAGTGTCCCCAGCTCTGGGTGAGGTCTAACTAAAATAATCAACATATTCCTATCATACACCATACCACAATTGGCCTTGCAGGTTTAGGGTGCTGTAACAATTCCTAACTGGTATCAACATCTAACATAGGTAAAACAAGAGAATAAAGAATATGTAAACCCTCACCTTGCAAAACAACAAATTTAGCTTAAGAAAAATGAAGGCAAAACATATGTGTATATAAATACCCTTTTTGCCCTTTTTAAGTGATCACATAGGCCCAGATTCACAGAGCGATTACGCGTGCGCAACTGCTGTTGCGCGTGCGTAAGTCTAAATGTGCGCGTGCGTATAGTTGGACGCGATTCACAAAACAATATACGCCATAAATCTACGTTTTTTGGTCCGGCGTAATTGAGTTAGACATTCGCTTCCCTTCGCGCAAAACTGCGCTAGACACACCATTGATTTGCTAGTCAAATATGCTAATGAGGGAGTTACGGGGATCCACAAAAAAACGCAGTTGCTGCGCAGGCTACGCGATGTGCGCAACTGCAAAATGTCCTGTCTAAAGTTAGAGCACATAAAAGCTGATCTAACTTTTGAAAAAAAGTCTAATTGTCAGATAAAGCAACACCGTTATTGAGGAGCAGACCACACACACGTGTTGCACTACAATTTGACTGCCAACATGCTAGGGGCATCGTCGCTCATAGCTGCACTAGTGAATATAGATGACCAAAGAAGGAGGAGGGCACGGAGGATGGCACGGGAGAGGGTATACCGCACCCGCATACACCTGTTTGGCATGAATGATTCAGAGGTCTTTCGCATCTTCAGATTCCCCCCTCATGCCATCCTGGAATTAACCACAACCTTGCAGTAGGACATCACCAGCCCAACACAACGCTCACATGCAGTGCAGCCACTGGTGAAGGTCCTGGCAACACTCCATTTCCTTGCCAGTGGCTCTTTTCAGCGTACAAGTGGAGTGGTGGCTGGGATGTCACAATCCTCCATGAGCAGATGTGTGCACCAGGTTGTCCCTGCAATCCTCACACGCTTGGCCAACCAAATCATCAAACCCACCACTGAGGAGCTTCGAATCAAGGCAATGGCAGATTTCTACCGAATTGCCAGATTCCCACGCACCATCGGGGCCATAGATTGCACACATGTGGCACTCCAGCCCCCCCATGAGACCGAGCACATGTACCGCAATCGGAAGAATTGGCACTCCATCAACGTACAGGTGATAGTTGATGCCCAAGGCCTCATATGGCACGTCCGTGCCAAACACCCAGGGTCCAGCCATGACAGCTACATCTACAATCAAAGCCACATCCGAACAGAATTCGAACAGAACGTGTATGGGAACACCTGGCTGGTTGGTGAGTGACATGGGAGTCAGGCATGACTATCCCCTCCCGTGATGCACAACAGAAGTGGCACATGCATGACTAACATTCTCCTGTCTTTTCCTTTACAGGTGACTCTGCATATGCACTGGGACCCCATCTCATGACTCCTATCCGGAACCCCCAAACCCCAGGAGAGGAACGATACAATGAAGCACACATCAAAACCCGTGCAGTGGTGGAGCGCACCTTTGGCCTCCTGAAGTCACGTTTCCGATGCCTGGATAAGTCTGGGGGTACACTGTTGTATTCCCCAAACTTCGTGTGCCATATCATCGCTGCATGTTGCATGCTACACAATCTCGCAGTGAGGAAGGGCCTGCAGGTTGAGCTACGTGATGATCTGACCCCCCAACCAGAAAATCAACCCCTAACCGAGGATACCCCGTCTTCTGAGGGAAGAGCAGTCAGGAGGCAGCTCATATTGGGCATCTTTGCACGTTAAACACACACATTAATCATGGCACAATGAGAATGCATGCATGCACACCACTATGGTCCCTAGCACACACACCCCACATCCTCATCAAATTGGATTGGCACCAGTCCACCATGCAAGACTGGTGAGCAGTAACGCCACGTCAAGGCTCCAATTATGTCACTGTACATTCATACACCATTCACACGGACCTGGGAATCACTTCTCCCTGGTCCTGGGGAACCCTTCTCCACCAAAATTGAGGGTGACACCCCTTTTCCAGCAGGAATGTCACCCCCACATTCAAACATCATTCACAACCCAAAATATGCCAAAAAAGTCAAACAAACAAAAATGCATAGAAACAAAAAATGCATAGGAAAAAAAAAATGCTTCGAAAAAACAAAAAAAAGCAGAGAACAAAAATAAAAAAGCTTTCAAAACAAACAAAAGGGGGACAAAAAAATTATTGCCCTCTGCCTGAGCCACGCCTGGGGCGCCCCCGGCCACGGCCCCGGACCCTCAGGGGAGACGCATGGGGGAGGGGAAAAGCTGGGGAAGGAGGAGCAGCCCCTGAGATCTGCCCACCTGGCGGCCTGCCCTCCAAGGCCACGGCTATTCTGTCCAGGGCAGCACCAAGTGTTGCCGTGTTGCCCTGGATAGCCTGGGTAAGGGCCCTCACATCCTGCCCAACGCCTGCTGCTGTAGTTTGCAGGTCATTTAGGCAGGTTGTGGAGGCCCGGGAGTGGGAGTCCAGGTTACCCAGGCTATCATTAATGGAGGACAGGCTCTGATCCACCCGCCCCATAGTCTGGCAGAGCTGTCTCAGAAGGCGGGTCTGGGTGGCCAGGTTCCTTCTCAGACAGGCGGGCATGAGATTGGGCGCCCCCCTGGTGCTTGGGGATGACCTCCTGGCTCCAGCTGATGGTTGTGGCCGGGGAGAAGGGGAGGCCCTTGTGAGGGGAGCCATGTTGGGGGAGGAGGGGGGGGGGCTGACCCTTAGGGAGGGCAGGCTTCTTGCAGCCAGAGGGGAAGAGTCCGCAGAAACCAAAGGGCCAGTGCCTTCCATGGACTCCTCCTCCTCATGATTCTGCTCCTCCTCATGATCGTCCTCCGCATGATCCTCCCCCTCCTCTTGTTCCTCCTCTGCGGACTCTGGCCTTGTTGGGGGGGCCTCATTAGGCTGCTGTCCTGGGGTTGGAGCGGTCAGTCCAGATGGCCCTGCACCCTCCTGCACAGCTGTGGATGACACAAAACATTCACAGGTTGGAGGATCCACACACTTGCCACATATTCCCTTTCACCCCCTCCCCCACACATGCTACACACCTGAGAGAAATAAAAACCTTACCTGGCACCGCGGGGACCGGACTTGTGTCAAAGCCTGGCAGGCCCTCCACTTCATGCCGGTGAAAGGTCAGGGCCACCACACGCTCCGTCTCTGAAAATCTAACCCGGCATGGTGGGCCCCCTCCTGTGCCCCTGGCATGGGCATTTATTGCGGCCAGTTTTTTTTTCACCTCACGCCGGAGGTCATTTATTTTCTTTTCTATCCCAGAGCGGGTCCGTGTCTCCCCCTCCCCCGATGAATTCACCTGCTCCGTGATCCTATCCAATATCTCCCTCCTCCTGGCCGGGGTGGTGGTGGCACTCTGCGGGCCGTGGAGAAAACGCCCATAGTCGGTAATGGCCCGGGCAAGAATTCTTTTTTCCCCCACAGTAAAATTGAGCTTTCTTTTTCTCTCAGTCATACTTCCAAACAAACTCACTAGCAGTCACCAAAAATCTGTCACAAATACAAGCACAACCAATCAGACAAGAACACACACAAAGAGAAAAAGAACAGCCAAAAATCACACTAGCACTCAGCAAGAAACACACACAAAAAAATCAGATGAAAAAAAAAAGCAAGAAAACAAACGCTCAGAAATCTATCAATCAAACAAACAGTCTCAAACACTTATCAAAATACACTTTCACAAAACTACCAACAAGCACAAGATCACACAGAACACTAATCTCACAACTACAAAACACACTCTAACGAACAACAGAGCAAAAGCACTTGATTCAATGGGAAGGGACACAAAGGGATGTACTTTTGCAATGGAAGGGCGTTTGTGTGTGTCTATTTATGCTGTCTGCGTAGTTCACAACGTTGCCCTAGTCCATTTCCAATTTCAATGATTGCGCCGCTCCCGAGTTGTGAGCATGCGCACAACGGAGCTGACATGGTTTCCTTCACGCGCGCATGCGCGAGTCGGCCGGCCCTTCATTTGCATGGGGTCACGGCTCATTTCAATGTAACACGCCCACGTCCCTCCCAATTTGTATTACTCCTCCTTACGCCTACGGAAAAAACCTTACGTTTGCGCAAGCTCTTGCGTAAAAGCTACGTGAATCGCCGGATTACGCGGCTAGATTGCGCAAGTCTAACGGAAAAGTGGTGCGCTACGCCGGAATGATAATGCGCCGATCTACGTGAATCTGCCCCATAATCTCTACTCTCAGCAACAAACAGAGCTGGGGGAGGAGAAACAGCAGTACACTGACAATGGCTGTGGGAGGCGGGTCAGCAAAAGTCTGAAGGAGAGCATGCTGAGTTCCCAGCACAGCTAGAGAACTGACCACACTGCACTCTCCTGCCTAGTGGTCAGTGTTTAATAGAAAATCAGAAGGAACTGCCAGGAACACCCACAAGGGTGTTAAATAGGAAATGTGTAGTCCTATCCAATGTAGACTTTTTTCCTGCCATAGCAACTGCAGGTGTCTTGCAGGTCGGCTCTGCTGGGCGAGATCACGTAATATTACGTCATCTCGCCGAGCAGCCAATAGGGGCGCGTGCACACGTGCCAGGTGGGCGTGATTGCCACCGGGCACCCACGATCGCTCGTTACAGAGAGACAACCGGGAGCTGTGTGTCAGGGGGGGAATGACCTATCGCCTGTTCATACAATGTATGAACATCGATTTGTCATTTCCCCACATCAGTCCACCCCCACTTCAGTTAGAACACACCCAGGGAACATACTTAACCCCTTCCCCGCCCCTAGTGTTAACCCCTTCACTGCCAGTGGCATTTTTATAGTAATCAATGCATTTTTATAGCACTGATCGGTTTAAAAATGCCAATGGTCCCAAAAATGTGTCAAAAGTGTCCGAAGTGTCCGCCATGTTGTCGCAGTACCAATAAAAATCGATGATCGCCACCATTACTAGTAAAAAAATGTATTTGCGCAAACCAATCAATAAACGCTTATTGCATTTATTTATTTTTACGAAAAATATGTAGAACAATATGTACCGGCCTAAATTGTGGAAAAAAATGTTTTTTTATTTATTTTTGGGGGATATTTTTTATAGCAAAAAGTAAAAAATATTATTTTTTTTCAAAATTATCCCTCTATTTTTGTTTATAGCGCGAAAACTAAAAACCGCAGAGGTGATCAAATACCACCAAAAGAAAGCTCTATTTGTGGGGAAAAAAGGATGCCAATTTTGTTTGGAAAATAACGTTGCACGACCACGCAATTGTCAGTTAAAGCAACGCAGTGCCGAATCGCAAAAAGGGGCCTGGTCTTCGACCAGCAATATGGTCCGGGGCTGAAGTGGTTAAATAACAAAACCTGTCATACTTACCTGCTCTGTACAAGGCAAAATTTGAGTATAGCCTCAGATAGTATTGTAGAATCAACTATAAGAGAGTACCATCATCCAGACTGGTATAGGAAAACTAAAAAGGGTGGTAGTTGATGAGGCCATACACATATACCCATGGACTATCTCGGTACTGATACACGGACAAACGTAGTATAATAAAATATTGTGTTCAATACATATAAAACATACAATACTACTGGGTTCCACCGTAAGGTTTCTGTTGGAGTGGGGTATAGACTGGTCTTTCCTCAACCAGTTTCGCGGAATAAAACCGCTTCTTCAGGAGAAATTGTCTATGATAACAGATAATACAGTAAGACACATAATAGATATAATATAATACATCCATTTCGAACAAGATACAGCCAATATTATAGTAAGGAGATCTCCTTACTCCTGACATTTTAAGACCCTATTGTATGTTTTATATGTATTAAACACTATAATTTATTATACTACGTTTGTCAGTATATCAGTAACACGAAAGTCCATAATAAATCCCCTTTGGGGTGGGTATATGTGTATGGTCAGCCTCAGCAACTGCCTTGCATTTTAATCAATAGCCAGAAGAACTGAGTGATGCTTCTCACTTTTAGTGATTTTTGACTGATAGTGTGTACGCAAGACTGATGAAAGTCAGCTTCATCGGATATCCGACAAAAAAATCCATCTAGACTAGATTCAATCAGATATCCGATCGTGTGTACGAGGCTTTAGACAGAAGGCCTCCTAGTGTTTTAGCACAGCAGCTTAAAAACCTACAGCCCAACCTAAGTATTAGTGATAAATCTACATCCGTAAAAAGTATTGGTAAATATTTACCTATAATATTTAAAATTGTATTAAATTCCAAGGAGAAGGCAGTTACAAAATTGTCTGAATCTGTTTTCCTGTCATTAGAACTCGTAATATTATTATTACTAAAGCTCTTCTTGCGACCAGCATTCTCCAAGAGGGTAATTCTATTTTTCTCCATGGTGAGACGGGCTGCTCTATCTATATTCCATTTGTCATACTCTTGTAAATGAAGTTGTGAGGCTATAATGTTGCACTCCTTATTAAAACCTTCCTCAGTAGAGCAGTTACGTCTGGCCCTGGTGAACTCACCGACCGAATGGATAGTTTTGTGTGTGCAAGATGGCAAAGAGTAGCCAGAAGTAAGGCATTGTCTGCACATGCCTTACAACAAGTACAATTTGTAACCAAGCCCTGAGCTGCACAGCCAGATAAAGTAAGATCTAAAAATGTATGGCATCCTTATATCTATCAAAACTAAATTCCAAATTGAGATTGGTTGGTTTGCCAAGGATACAAAGGTAACACAGTCTATAAGGGAACTATCCCATACATCATAACTAACTGCAGAGCCTGCACATGGGTTGTGTCGTGAGAAATTAAAACTCTCCTCCCACCAGCCCATGTACAGGTTTGCCAGCGATGGTGATAGAGGGACATCTGATTCTAGAGGTTCGGTATCCTCAGTCTTTTCAAAGGAATCTTCAAAAAACAATACGGTACGTTGACAAACAAGCAGAAAAAGAAGGAGGAAGGAAACAAAGAAAGACAAGTAGGGGGAGACACAGCATCAAGAAGCACTACCAACTCCAGGCAAATAAGAAGGCAACTGAATTGACACAGGAGGTCCAGGACATAGACACTTTCCAAAATGTGGTAAATCTCTCAAAATCCTCACTTACATTGCAGAAGCTTCCCTGCTCTCTATTTATTTTGCTCCACAATCTTTTTTTGATATTGTTAGTACCTTGCTAGATGTCAACAGATTTATACACAATATTATTTTGAGGAACTTTTGACTCACCTTTTGACTCAACTCAAAGTATCAAGGAAGGTGTCTCAAAGGAGACAACCTTTTCTACACTTAATTTTTCGGGATCAAACTGTTAAATCTACCCTGGAAAAGAGTCTGAGTCCACAGGAGGTACGCATGGTATTGATAAGGGATTGTGTTAGTAGGGGAATTTTTTTACCCAGTCAATTCCAGAAATGCAGCAATAGACATTTTTCAAGCCTTGGTAGAGCATGATTTAGAGTCAAACTTGTGGATGGAGTGGCGATAGTGTGGCGACCCAGCCTTGGCGATACAAGGACAATCTCACTAATTCGGAAAGAGATGCTATTGTCGGTCTCAAATCATGCTTTGACCTAGTGATAAAAGAAGCCATCATAAATGAAAGTGATTATAAGAAAGAGGCTTTGCGCCAGTTGAGGGTTACCTTCACATATTGAATTTTGGATAGGGATCCCATTCCTGTCTTCAGACAGCAAATGATCAATCTTCTGGACAGAGATGTGGAGATTGGGGGTTTGACAGAAAAGTAGCAGAGCATCTAATGGTCAATTTAACTATAATCCCTATTTTCCATCACATGCCTAAACTCCAGAAGCATATAATTCCAGTAGACCGATAGTGGCAGGTATCAGTTCCATTTTTGAGTGTTTAGGTCATTGGTTAGACTAGCATCTTCAACCATTGGTTGTCAGATTACCTGGCTATATCAAAGACACTACATTAGTACTGACATCTTTACAGGAAGTGGTGTGGAAGGAGGAGTACCAGTGGCTCACTATGTATGTGAAGTCACTATATTCCTCTATTTTACACACGACCTTGCAATCAAAGCCATCTTTGTTACAGTATTTATGACACTAGTCTGAGAGAGTTCAAAATTATGGCAGATGAATTTCTTCTCAGCCGCAACTATTTCATGTTCGATCAAGTTTTCTATCTGCAATGTAGGGGGGTGTCCGTACCTTACCAGAGGCTGAAGTGCTGAGAGGGCTTCCCTTACGACCAAGTGCAGAACGCCCCCCTGGAGGTGACACAGGGGGTGTTCGGCCCAGATTTGCAAGGGTTGCCAGCTGCGACTTGCTGAGTGATGTCGGAGATGAGCTGTATGCCAGGATACGCAGTCAGGCAGGGGTACCTCGGAAGTACCAGATGAGGTAAACTGGCAGGAAGAGACGGGAACAGGTCAGGAGGCAAGCCGAGGTCATACACAGGAACCAGCAGACAGGAGCAGGACAAAGGATAAGCCGAGAGACAAGCCAGGGGTCATGCATGGAGAAGTCTGGTCAGGCAAGCCGGGTCGTCAACGGGAACTCAAGGAACAAGAACACAAGGTACAGGAACTCGGAATTTGCATGGGATAAAAGAAAAATCCTGGACCGCAGCACTTTTAAAAAAACAATGTCTTTATTCAGAACATAAAAAACAAAAATTCAATTGGAAAAATAACCAAAGTTCATGCAGTCAAAAAGGAAGAAGTGGACAAGGGAAAAATGCTGACATGTTTCACATTGTGCGATGCTTACTCGTAGCCCATGTGCAGGTTCTATAGTTTGTTATGGTCGCTATATAGACAACCTTCTAATTGTATGGTATAGTTTACTTATGGACTGTGTTACCTTTGTATCCTTAGCGATCCAAAAGCATCTCGAATTGGAATTTACTTTTGATAGTCATTAGAATGCCATAAACGTTATAGATCTTACTTTAACAGGCTGCACAGTTTAGGGCTTGGGTACAACTTGTACCTATCATAAGGCATTTGTATCCAACATAACTGCTCCACTGACAAAGGTTTTAATGAGTGTGACATTGCAGAATTCTGGTCGTAAGAAGAGCTTTAGTAATAGTAGTTCTAATGACAGGAAAACAAGTTCAGTCACTTTTGTAACTGCCTGCTCATTGGAATTTAATCAAATTAAATACATTATAGATATATATAGATAAATATTTACCAATACTTTCCAAGGATGGAGATTTGACACCAATACTTAGGTTGGGCTGTAGGTTTTCAAGCATCCGTGCTAAAACACTATGAAGCCTTTTGTCCCCAAGTTTGTTTGAGTCGCAGCAATCCAAAAAAACTTGGTTGAACACTGTGGGCTCCTACATCTGTGGGAATAACACATGCAATTTCTGTAGTAGACAAGACAACACAAGACAGTAGTTTCATGTGCCACAGGACGAGAATTCAAATGATATCAACTGTGGCACTAGCAATGTTGTATATGTTGTGGAATGCGATAAATGTAACAAACAATATGTGGGTATGCAACAGTACATTTAAAAGGTCATGTGAGTAGGATATTTATTCAAATAAAGCATTGACCGTTTAAACGAAGAGCACTTAGAACTTTTTTCTTTACCTACATGCATTGTGGGGGAGTCATCTGAAGAACATTGCTTACTTCCTGAATGCCTTTACCCCTAAGGGGACATGCACTGTTGACTTCCAGGATCCAATTGCTAAGTATCTCACAGGTGGAGGGATTGTCACAATTTTTTTTGTGTTTCCTGGATCTCCCTGTTTCTATACGTGGAGGATCTATTCTGTTGCTGTTTGGTTTTGGTGTCTTGAACTCTGGACATTATTTATCCTTTAAAGGATCACTAAAGGAAAACATTTTTTTAGCTAAATAGCTGTCTTTACCTTAATGCAGTGCTGTTTTCATGTTCTCATTGTTCGTTTTTGCTTTGAAGTAGCTGTAATGCTTCTCTGATCTCCACACTTCCTGCTTGTCTGGCTCCTTATGAAAAATCTCATGGCAGATTTTCACTGTGGTCTAAGCTGTGTGTCTAAAACTCCTCAGAACCAATCAGATGCATTTTAAAAACAAAACACTACCCTGGATTTGTTTGTTTTTGTTCTGTGTGTCTTCTCTAAACAGAAACATGAAACCATTTTAAAAACGAAAGTGAAACTAGAGGCACATTATATGATTGATTCCTATCTATTTTTAATCATTTTTAAAAGGAATCAGTTAACTTTTATGTCTCTATACCCTGTAAACAGTCATTTCAGCAAAAAAATGTTTTTCCTTTAGTGACCCTTTAAGTTGATTTAATTTATTCTATGTATTTTGTGCTGCACCCCCTATGTTTTGTATATTATTATGTTAAGCGTTTTAGTTACTGTACTTTCTAAAAGTATGGTACATTATTCCAATAGTCTATACTCAATATGTATGGCTGTCTACATTGCCTTGTGTCCCAATAATTATGGGCATCGCACTAAAAGCTCAGAACATGTCTTGTCTAAGTCTGTCACAATCCATTGTCAGTGGAAAGAAAGGATGTGTCACAAACTGACATGATAACCATTCACTCCAGAGGGGCATCACATTGAAATGTGTATTTTACTATATTTAAATCCGACGCATTGAGACCAAAGTGAGATTTTTGTCACTTGCACCTTTTTCATTATCCAAGGGTATGTGGACAGTACTGCCACTAAAATGTATTGCATGCCACATAAACACTCTAGCTGGACATATGTAGAAAAGAATAACAGATAGTTGATAGTTATACATAGTAGTACATTTTGGATACACCCTTTCAATAGGCATTCACTTTTAAAATATATTGAAAAAGAAGGGTTCTTTACAAATATATAAGGGTGAAGTTAGCAACTGAAAGTTAACAGGTCCTGGAGTTCAACAAAAAACGTGTGTGTAAAGGAGGCCATATACACATCTATGTGATCATTGATAATTCAAACAATCAAACAGATTTTAATAATGCTTAAATTTTAATAATGCTTAAAGTGAAACAATAAAAGTGATTAAAAATTGACATGTTTTTTCAATTACTTTTATCTGTATTGCCAGGACCGACAATTCATTAATAGTCGTTTTAAATTTTGTGCAGGGAACCAAAATTAAAAAAAAAAAAAATGTGTGGGGGTCCCCAAAATTTCATGTCAAGCCCTTCGGGTCTGGTATGGATATTAAGGGGAACCCTGTGTAATTTAAAAAAAGAATGACGTGGGGTTTTCTCAAAAAATCCATACCAAACCCTTCAGGTCTGGTATGGTTTTTAAGGGGAACTCCACGCGGAAATAAAAAAAAATGGCGTGGGGTCCCCCAAAAAATCCATACCATACCACACCCTTTATCCGAGCACACAACCTGGCAGGCCGCAGGAAAAAAGGGGGGGGACGACGAGAGAGCGCCCCCCCTCCTGAAACATACCACGCCATATGCCCTTAACATGGGGAGGATATCCCCATGTTGATGGGGACAAGGGCCTCATCCCCACAACCCTTGCCCGGTGGTTGTGGGGGACTGCGGGCAGGGGGCTTATCATAATCTAGAAGCCCCCTTTAACAAAGGGGACCCCCAGACCCCACCCCCCTATGTGAATTAATAAGGGGTACATTGTAACCCTATAATTTCACAAAATAAATTGTTAAAACCCACACAGACACAGCCTTATAAGTCCTTTATTAAAAATAAAATAATTGAAAAGAAAAAAAAAAAGATTTCAGCGATGTAATCCACTCTCGATCTATACTCTCCAGTGATGATGTCCAGCAAGGAACATGCACATGATGCTAACTCCACCGGAGACACCCTGGGAATGATGCGGGGCTAGCCTGACAGCTCTTATGTAGCTGAGGGCGGGGCCATTCATAATGTGACCCCGTCCCCCTCTGACGCAAGGGGAAATGCCGGGCTTTCCCATTGATGTGGATGGGTGGCTTCCGTTGCATCAGAGGGGGGGCGGGGTCACCCATCCACCTCACTGAGAAAGCCTGGCGTTTCCCCTTGCAGTCCACTTTAATGAATAGCATTAAAGCGGAGGTCCACACAAAAATTGGACCTCCACTTTTCAGAACCCTCCCCCCCTCCGGTGTCACATTTGGCAGCTTTCAGGGGGAGGGGGTGCAAATACCTGTATAATACCCGGGCATAGATAGCTGCATGATCTGCGGGTATCTACGCCACTTCATGCCCCCCCCCATGCGGTCTTCACACACAGGTCCCAGAAGACAGCGGGGACCCGTTAGGACACGCAGCGCGACACGTGCATGTGCAGTAGGGAACCGGGAAGTAAAGCCGCAATGCTTCACTTCCTGATTCCCTCACCAAGGATGGCGGCGGGGGCAGCCGAGAACCGAGCAATTGCTAGGCTTCGGCTGCCGACATCGAGGGCACCCTGGACAGGTAAGTGTCCATTTATTAAAAGTCAGCAGCTGCAGTATTTGTAGCTGCTGGCTTTTAATATATATATATTTTTTTTTTAGGTGGACCTCCGCTTTAATGAATAACCCAAAGTCTGCTGCAAAAATACCACTTCTGTGAGTTTAAAACTCATGGGTCCCCCTTGGTGCTCAATAGTTCCTCCTTCTGACTCCACATTACTGTGAAAGCTGTGGGGGGAACCTGGAGATTCCCAGCTGTCCTTGATTTCGAGGGACTGTCCCTGATTTGGAGCAATGTCCTTCTGCCCCTCATTCCTCCTCATTTGTCCCTGATTCTGATCTATATGGATGTATATAAAGTTAACTATTTATCTATCAAAACTTGTTTTCCAACACTAAACCTTTCATCTGATTTCTAAATTGCTGCATGTGTAACCTCCAAAAGCCAGTATAAAGGAATAGTAGTGGTAAAAAAAAAGCACTTGTGGGTTTAACCAATCTTGTTTTTTGTACAATTCTCCTTTAAGGGGGCGTGGCCAGGGGTGTGTCCTATGACTGCATACTTTTGCTGATAGGCGTCCCTCATTACCATCTCAAAAATTTAAGAGGTATGGACTTCGAGGAAAATGTTTACAACGTCGAGTGGTGTTTGATGGCACAGTTATTGAAAAAAGTATTTTCTTTTTACTTATATAGGTTAAAAAAGCATTTCATTATATCTTATCAATTTAGGGTCACTTAAAGCATTCGGTTATGTTCAGATTTGAGCAATAGCACAGTAGTCATGAACATTTTTTAGAACATGGAACAGTGAAATTTATAATGGAACACTAAGGCAGGGCTTCTCAACTAGGTTTCCTCCAGAGGTTTCTAGGGGTTCCTTGAGCAATGAGCAATTTCTGACTCTCAGATAAGTTTCCACTGATACCATTGATCTTTTTAGCTATCTCTAAGGGGGTAATTCTTACCAATGACCACAAGTGTAAAGAGCATTCTTCCCACTGTCCCTCAAACTAATGTATAACGAGTTATAGATTTAGGCAGGGGTTCTCTGAGACCGGAAAGTTTTTTCAAGGGGTCCTTTGTGTTGAAAAGGTTGAGAAAGGCTGCAATAATGAAAAATATGGTTTTATTACTAATATTTCCTGCTACAGTCAATTTGTGAAGTGAACCAGACAAAATTCTGATTCTCTATCCTTCTAACTGAGATAATTATAACCAAGCACATAATCTACCATTGCCCTGACAGTATAAATATATGTAGAATCCAGCAAAAATGGCTTCTGCTGCATAATTGTATAATTAATGCAGAATAATATATTCCAGATACCTGGTTAGGGCACAAATTGTGTTGGGATGTAATGACAAATGTATAAAATTCTGCATTATAACAAAAGATGTGTCATTATGCTAGGAGGTATGGATTAAGGGATAAATGTTCACTTTACCGAAAATACATAATTGTCATTGAGAATTGTGTTTTCCAGTAAGAACATAATAGCTTCCAATCACTCTGCACATTTAATTATTCTGAAGATATTTACAGCTTTTTTTATTTACTTTTTATTGTGTTACAATTCACTTTTAGCATTGTACAGTCACAGTGTTACTGGAAAATGCAGCAGTTACAGTCAAGGCATTGGAAAACCTTTAGTACACTCATCACGGACCTTACATTGGTACACAGTCTTTCAAACACTATGGCCCAGATTCACAGAGCGATTACGCGTGCGCAACTGCTGTTGCGCGTGCGTAAGTCTAAATGTGCGCGTGCGTATAGTTGGACGCGATTCACAAAACAATATACGCCAGAAATCTAAGTTTTTTGGTCCGGCGTAATTGAGTTAGACATTCGCTTCCCTTCGCGCAAAACTGCGCTAGACACACCATTGATTTGCTAGTCAAATATGCTAATGAGGGAGTTACGGGGATCCACAAAAAAACGCAGTTGCTGCGCAGGCTACGCGATGTGCGCAACTGCAAAATGTCCTGTCTAAAGTTAGAGCACATAAAAGCTGATCTAACTTTTGAAAAAAAGTCTAATTGTCAGATAAAGCAACACCGTTATTGAGGAGCAGACCACACACACGTGTTGCACTACAATTTGACTGCCAACATGCTAGGGGCATCGTCGCTCATAGCTGCACTAGTGAATATAGATGACCAAAGAAGGAGGAGGGCACGGAGGATGGCACGGGAGAGGGTATACCGCACCCGCATACACCTGTTTGGCATGAATGATTCAGAGGTCTTTCGCATCTTCAGATTCCCCCCTCATGCCATCCTGGAATTAACCACAACCTTGCAGGAGGACATCACCAGCCCAACACAACGCTCACATGCAGTGCAGCCACTGGTGAAGGTCCTGGCAACACTCCATGTCCTTGCCAGTGGCTCTTTTCAGCGTACAAGTGGAGTGGTGGCTGGGATGTCACAATCCTCCATGAGCAGATGTGTGCACCAGGTTGTCCCTGCAATCCTCACACGCTTGGCCAACCAAATCATCAAACCCACCACTGAGGAGCTTCGAATCAAGGCAATGGCAGATTTCTACCGAATTGCCAGATTCCCACGCACCATCGGGGCCATAGATTGCACACATGTGGCACTCCAGCCCCCCCATGAGACCGAGCACATGTACCGCAATCGGAAGAATTGGCACTCCATCAACGTACAGGTGATAGTTGATGCCCAAGGCCTCATATGGCACGTCCGTGCCAAACACCCAGGGTCCAGCCATGACAGCTACATCTACAATCAAAGCCACATCCGAACAGAATTCGAACAGAACGTGTATGGGAACACCTGGCTGGTTGGTGAGTGACATGGGAGTCAGGCATGACTATCCCCTCCCGTGATGCACAACAGAAGTGGCACATGCATGACTAACATTCTCCTGTCTTTTCCTTTACAGGTGACTCTGCATATGCACTGGGACCCCATCTCATGACTCCTATCCGGAACCCCCAAACCCCAGGAGAGGAACGATACAATGAAGCACACATCAAAACCCGTGCAGTGGTGGAGCGCACCTTTGGCCTCCTGAAGTCACGTTTCCGATGCCTGGATAAGTCTGGGGGTACACTGTTGTATTCCCCAAACTTCGTGTGCCATATCATCGCTGCATGTTGCATGCTACACAATCTCACAGTGAGGAAGGGCCTGCAGGTTGAGCTACGTGATGATCTGACCCCCCAACCAGAAAATCAACCCCTAACCGAGGATACCCCGTCTTCTGAGGGAAGAGCAGTCAGGAGGCAGCTCATATTGGGCATCTTTGCACGTTAAACACACACATTAATCATGGCACAATGAGAATGCATGCATGCACACCACTATGGTCCCTAGCACACACACCCCACATCCTCATCAAATTGGATTGGCACCAGTCCACCATGCAAGACTGGTGAGCAGTAACGCCACGTCAAGGCTCCAATTATGTCACTGTACATTCATACACCATTCACACGGACCTGGGAATCACTTCTCCCTGGTCCTGGGGAACCCTTCTCCACCAAAATTGAGGGTGACACCCCTTTTCCAGCAGGAATGTCACCCCCACATTCAAACATCATTCACAACCCAAAATATGCCAAAAAAGTCAAACAAACAAAAATGCATAGAAACAAAAAATGCATAGGAAAAAAAAAATGCTTAGAAAAAACAAAAAAAAGCAGAGAACAAAAATAAAAAAGCTTTCAAAACAAACAAAAGGGGGAAAAAAAAATTATTGCCCTCTGCCTGAGCCACGCCTGGGGCGCCCCCGGCCACGGCCCCGGACCCTCAGGGGAGACGCATGGGGGAGGGGAAAAGCCGGGGAAGGAGGAGCAGCCCCTGAGATCTGCCCACCTGGCGGCCTGCCCTCCAAGGCCACGGCTATTCTGTCCAGGGCAGCACCAAGTGTTGCCGTGTTGCCCTGGATAGCCTGGGTAAGGGCCCTCACATCCTGCCCAACGCCTGCTGCTGTAGTTTGCAGGTCATTTAGGCAGGTTGTGGAGGCCCGGGAGTGGGAGTCCAGGTTACCCAGGCTATCATTAATGGAGGACAGGCTCTGATCCACCCGCCCCATAGTCTGGCAGAGCTGTCTCAGAAGGCGGGTCTGGGTGGCCAGGTTCCTTCTCAGACAGGCGGGCATGAGATTGGGCGCCCCCCTGGTGCTTGGGGATGACCTCCTGGCTCCAGCTGATGGTTGTGGCCGGGGAGAAGGGGAGGCCCTTGTGAGGGGAGCCATGTTGGGGGAGGAGGGGGGGGGGCTGACCCTTAGGGAGGGCAGGCTTCTTGCAGCCAGAGGGGAAGAGTCCGCAGAAACCAAAGGGCCAGTGCCTTCCATGGACTCCTCCTCCTCATGATTCTGCTCCTCCTCATGATCGTCCTCCGCATGATCCTCCCCCTCCTCTTGTTCCTCCTCTGCGGACTCTGGCCTTGTTGGGGGGGCCTCATTAGGCTGCTGTCCTGGGGTTGGAGCGGTCAGTCCAGATGGCCCTGCACCCTCCTGCACAGCTGTGGATGACACAAAACATTCACAGGTTGGAGGATCCACACACTTGCCACATATTCCCTTTCACCCCCTCCCCCACACATGCTACACACCTGAGAGAAATAAAAACCTTACCTGGCACCGCGGGGACCGGACTTGTGTCAAAGCCTGGCAGGCCCTCCACTTCATGCCGGTGAAAGGTCAGGGCCACCACACGCTCCGTCGCTGTAAATCTAACCCGGCATGGTGGGCCCCCTCCTGTGCCCCTGGCATGGGCATTTATTGCGGCCAGTTTTTTTTTCACCTCACGCCGGAGGTCATTTATTTTCTTTTCTATCCCAGAGCGGGTCCGTGTCTCCCCCTCCCCCGATGAATTGACCTGCTCCGTGATCATATCCAATATCTCCCTCCTCCTGGCCGGGGTGGTGGTGGCACTCTGCGGGCCGTGGAGAAAACGCCCATAGTCGGTAATGGCCCGGGCAAGAATTCTTTTTTCCCCCACAGTAAAATTGAGCTTTCTTTTTCTCTCAGTCATACTTCCAAACAAACTCACTAGCAGTCACCAAAAATCTGTCACAAATACAAGCACAACCAATCAGACAAGAACACACACAAAGAGAAAAAGAACAGCCAAAAATCACACTAGCACTCAGCAAGAAACACACACAAAAAAATCAGATGAAAAAAAAAAGCAAGAAAACAAACGCTCAGAAATCTATCAATCAAACAAACAGTCTCAAACACTTATCAAAATACACTTTCACAAAACTACCAACAAGCACAAGATCACACAGAACACTAATCTCACAACTACAAAACACACTCTAACGAACAACAGAGCAAAAGCACTTGATTCAATGGGAAGGGACACAAAGGGATGTACTTTTGCAATGGAAGGGCGTTTGTGTGTGTCTATTTATGCTGTCTGCGTAGTTCACAACATTGCCCTAGTCCATTTCCAATTTCAATGATTGCGCCGCTCCCGAGTTGTGAGCATGCGCACAACGGAGCTGACATGGTTTCCTTCACGCGCGCATGCGCGAGTCGGCCGGCCCTTCATTTGCATGGGGTCACGGCTCATTTCAATGTAACACGCCCACGTCCCTCCCAATTTGTATTACTCCTCCTTACGCCTACGGAAAAAACCTTACGTTTGCGCAAGCTCTTGCGTAAAAGCTACGTGAATCGCCGGATTACGCGGCTAGATTGCGCAAGTCTAACGGAAAAGTGGTGCGCTACGCCGGAATGATAATGCGCCGATCTACGTGAATCTGCCCCTATGATTCTTGCCAGTGGATAATACTCTGAGATCCACACTAGACAGGAAATATAAGGGGCTCTAATTAGAGAAGAAAGGAGATGATGTACAGACAAAGCAAAATCACATTATCACAACTCACCAGCAAAACATAATTACTGCAAACAGAAGGTTCCTAAAAAACCCAAATTGTGTTTATTTTAATCATAGTTGCTGTACATAGTTAGTCAGGTTGAAAAAAGACACATGTCCATCTAGTTCAACTAATAATCATGTTAATGGATTATGATTTGCTTTAACTTGGTTGTAAAGGATAAAGTTTTTTTTACCATTCTATACATGAAGGTCCTGCTCCCCCCACAGCCCCCCCCTAATACTTACCTGAGCCCCCTCTCAATCCAGCGATGTGCACAGGAGGTTTAACTGTCTCTCTCTCCTCATTGGCTGAGACAGCAGCGGGAGCCATTGGCTTCCACTGCTATTAATCACAGCCAGTAAGCCAATAAGAATAGAGCAGGGGTGTGTCTTATGGATGCATAGAGCGGGGCTTGGGAACGAGCAAGCACCAGTGCCCCTATATCAAGCGGCTTGCTATTGGGGGCACTGGTCAAGTGGGAGGAGCCAGGAGTGCAGGCGGGGGGGGGCAGGAAGAAGAGAATCAGGGCAACTCTGCAAAACCAGGTAAGTATGACATGTTTGTGATAAAAAAAAAACATAACATGAACATATCACCTTAAAGTGGTTGTAAACCTGAGTCATGGAAATTGAACTATGCACATATATCCCTAGTATTTACTTATCAATATCTAAAGCTCTAAGTGCTGTTTCTCTCTGGTGATTAGTTCCTCTGTTATTAGCATGAGTCACTTCTATGTAGGAGATTTGTTTCATCCCTGTGTATCATCTGAGAATGTTCACTTCACTGGGTATGTGTGAGGGTTTACAACCACTTTAATATGGTATTTAAATGTACTTTTCCACTTTTCCCAACAAGTAAGTTTATAATAAGTTTTACCTGTGGGTACATCAAAAACAATCAAAACCATCACCCTTTAGCAGACAGCGGTGTTAGCATACGCAGTTTACCTCTGCATTCATGACACACATGCCATTTAAATAGGTTTAAATGGACTTTTAAGGTCTATGAATGTTAGAGGCCACCCAGTGTTGTATTCTTAAGACTGACAAAATGTAGTATATGGAATATAGTAAATGTAATGTTGGAATATGAAGGGACCACTCCCTCCCAAGGCTTTCAGGGCAGGCCCGAGGACCTACACCCTACCAGTCACACAGTGCAAAATCGTGTACAAACATAAAAATACAAAAAAGTGACACACAAAGGAATAAATAAAAGGACTAAGTGAAGAGGAGATTGAAAGGTGGCCATTGTGCAATACAATGGCCAGGCCCTCCGGCTATGAATAAAAAATTCCTCTGGTCCCAGCCAAAGGGCCCGGCCCAGGAGGCAGGTGCTAAAAAAGCATGTACTGGTGTAGTGACCATGGTGCCATAAATCAATGTGACCCTCACTCATAGTGATCTTCTGGCACCCCTGGACTGCCACTCCAGGGTCACATACACCATAGGCTTTCTAGTTCCTGTCAACCGGATCAGTGCAGCCCTCCGCCCCCTTCAGATAGAGAGGCCTTTGAGGTTTTCTCAGGGAGAGCCACTGTTCAACCTCAGCAGCCTCCACCAATACTAACCCTTCCAGGCCCCCCATCAATCCGGTCGATTTGCATGGCCTCACCCTGCCTTGTATACAGGGCCACACCAGCTCCTCCTCCAGATTGCTGACAGGGACAGCACGTACACTGACACCAGCCAGAAGGCCGGATTGAAACCTGGCAAAAAAGCCAGACCTAGTGCAGTCACCCATCCTCACCAGGAGCACCCTTCCAGCAGACTTAGACTCGACCATGGGCCGGCCCCCAGTATCTGTCGGTCAGCTCGCTGTAGTCACTACAGAAACCTTCCTTCCAGGTGCAATGACACAATTAGATTTGCGTCCACCCTCCCCACTCTTGGGAGCAGCTTTATGACCTCCTTTGGCAACTGATAAGAACAGATACTACACTTGATCTTAGCCAAAAGTCTGAGAAGCAACGGTATGGATCCATCCATGAGTTTGGGGTGTGCTTATGAATACATTGATACCTACAGCAGATCACACACCCAGTGCACTTTGAACACGGTCCAGGAAACACAAAATGTGGGTTTCCTGCACCGAATTCTGGTGTGAATGACCCCTTAAACCATCTTAATTTTTTCCTGTGCTGGACACTCCCTTTATCATTGCCTTTCTTTTCTTGGTAATCCTTTTTAACCCCCCTGCCGGTATCCCCGAGCGTGACTCGGGGTGGATTTTTTATGTAAAAATCGATATCCCCGAGTCGCGCTCGGGGTGAATATGCAGAGCCTGCAGCGCGCTGGCTTACCTTGTATCCAGGCTGGGTATACTGTACTTACCTTGTCCCTGGATCCAGCGATGCATCCCCGCTGTGTGAGCGAGTGGCGTCCTCCATTCGACTCACACAGTGCCCGCGCGCCGCCGATCTCCGTTCCCTGCGACGTAACGGCGCACGGGGGCGGAGACCGGCGGCAAATTCAAAAAAGTAAACAAACACATTACATACAGAATACTGTAATCTTATAGATTACAGTACTGTATGTAAAAAGTACACACCCCCCTTGTCCCTAGTGGTCTGCCCAGTGCCCTGCATGTTCTTTTACATAATAAAAACATTTTTTTCGTGCCTGCAAACTGTAGATTGTCCATAGCAACCAAAAGTGTCCCTTTATGTCAAAAGTGATTTTAGAGCAGCTAGAAAACAGCGATAATAAATGATAATCACTTGCAGAATTGAGCGATAGCGATTTGTGTGGAAAATCGTCATAAAAAAATAAAAGTAATGACAGCGACAATTCTGCAACTGAGCAAATTTCAGTGATTTTGATTTGATTACATTAGTGAATAATTTTTATTATAATTACATTATTATTTGTTATAATTATTTATAGTTATTTAATATATTATAATTTTATGATTTTGTGTTTCAAACTTTATCATACCCGGGATGTCTACTAGACTCTGGTTTGGATAAATTTAAGTGAGTTATTCCTAAAAATTGCAGGCCTACAGTATAAAACGCAGAATTTCCATGCAAAATAATTGTACCGCTTTTGGTACGTAATTCCAGACAGAATCATACCACCAGGGAGGTTAATGCTTTGTGCAGATATATAGCATTTTTCAGTGGGATCTCCAACTATTCTTATTGTTTAAGTAACAGAGATACAGTCTACAACCAAAAGCCAGCATGCTTTTTTAAATTAACAATATATTACAGTTGAGATGTTCCTAATGTGTAACAAGAGCTGCAAAGTGCATTTCTGTTGGGGGCTGTATAGGAGTATTTATAGTTACATTGTATAGGTTTTCTATTGTTAAACCTAACCTGAGTCCTCCCAAAATGAAATTATCGGGTAAGGGCTGTCTCACCCTTTTATCATTGTACTGTCTGGCTTGCTGCAAGCTTTTCTCCTAGGTCTTGTGAACACTGTGAAATAGTTCCTATTTAAAATCTTTGAAAAGTCATTGAACAGGTCAGTTGCACAGAGAATTCTGATCCCATCTGTATTTCTATCCGTGATATTTTCTTCAATGTTCATACCTGTCACAACTGTCCATGAGACATTGAAAACGCAAAAAGTTTAAAAATGACAATCCCTCTCCCTGAATATTCCATAATGGGGTCATTCTGTGCAAGGATAACGTGTGCATCACATCAGTCACTTAAATGAGCTTTTGGGATAATTTGCCATCTTATATCTGCAGGTTGTTATCGCTGTGTGGCTATATATAGAGGATATGCAAGATGAAGGTGGAAGGTGCAGGCTCTCTCCATTCTGTAATGATAATTGTGCTTACTGTTATATATAGTATATTGTTAGTGGGATTATTTTACTTTTCATGAGACAACATCCATTCCAAGTTTAAGAAATAATATATGTTTATGAAAACAATGCACTGAATACAGAATAAATTAAACTGCATTAAAAGGTAGATAAACAGTAAATTACAGATAAAAAAAAGAGCAAAGAAAGAAGAAAATATAAACAAAGAAAGCAAAAGGAAGCAAACATGAAACTATGTATCTTTACTATGTGAGCAAACATTATTTATAGTTGTTTCTTTGGATACTTGACTGGTTTTCTTAGCATTTTCTTAGCATGCAATCAAAAATGCATGTTAGATGTATTTAATGCAGAGTTCCGACTGAAATGTTATATATTTTTTTTAAGTCAGCAGCTATAAATACTACAGCTGCTGACTTTTAATAATTAGACACTTACCTGTCCCAGAGTCCGGCAATACAAAAATAAATATTTTTACCCTGAAAATAGAGGGTAAACTGTGCCTGCGTGTTATACGCAGGGGGCTGTGGAAAGTTGTTTTTACCGAAACTTCCCTCTTAGACTCCTTACACACGGAGCAGTCCGTTTTTCGGTCCGCTCCGTGTGTCCGTTAGCTCAGCGGGGGGTCTCCGCTCAGCTGTCGGCAGACAGGGCGGTCCCTGCACACTGTGCAGGGACCGCCCTGTCTCTCCTCCACTCTCCCCTATGGGGAGTCGGATGGAAACGGACCGTCTGTCCGTTTGCATCCGATCCGTTTGGCCGGACGGAAGAAAAATAGGACATTCTTCCGTCCGCAAAAACGGATGCGGATCTGGCGGACGTTAGCGGATGCATCATCCGCTAACGGATCCGCTCCCATAGGGGCCCATTACAAGTCCGTAAACGGACTTGTAATGAGCGGACGAACCGTCCGCTAGTGTGAAAGGACCCTTAAAGTTAGGGTGTGTGTTATACGCCTGTGTGTGTTATATGCCAATAAATACGGTACTTAATGAAGTTAATCCATAAATGCATACTCTTCAGAGTTTAAGAGGAAGCTGTTGTGAATTCCACCACCAAATTGAATAAAATGCCTCCTTACCAGAGCTCCGTGACCCCCGCGACAGAGGTTCAGGAGAAACTTGCTCCAAAGACAACCAAATTTGGACAGCAATCTCAGTCAACACGTCCTGTAAACACTCAGTGGGTCTCATACTTCTGTGATGTTATCGTTCTTTAATAAAGATTTGGGCGTAATTGATGATTTGTGATGTGCTGGCGAATATGTGCATTTAATCTGTGATGTTTTCCAGTTCCAGCTGGTTGTTGCTGCAGCACCCATTACTCCTAAAGCGTTATCCAGGAAAGTTCTGGTTCCATCATGTCTGCCGGGGGCCCGCTATCATGTCACAGAGCGGCAGAACAAGGCATTTCCCTGTTCTGCATAGCAACATGACAGGGATCTACTGCTCCCTGTCATCGGGAGCAGTGATCTCTGTCATGTTCTAGTGAGACCTTTTTCCCTACAGTTAGAATGATTCCCTAGGACAGACTTAACCACTTGCTCGCCCCTGATGTTTAACCCCTTCCCTGTCAGTGTTATTTACACAGTAACCAGTAAAAATATTATAAAAATGCCATAAATCTTTCCACTATTTTGTAGACGCTATAACTTTTGCACAAACCAATCAATATACATTTTTTTTTTAAACCAAAAATATGTAGAAGAATACATATCAGCCTATACTGAGAAATACATTTTTTTATATATATTTTTTTGGGGGATATTTATTATAGCAAAAAGTAAAAAATATAGCTTTTTTCAAAATTGTAGCTCTTTTTTTGTTTAAAGGTAATAAAAACCACAGAGGTGATCAAATGGCACCACAAGAAAGCGCTATTTGGGGGGAAAAAGGTGATGTAAATTTTGTTTGGGTGCCACGTCACATAACCTTGCAATTGTCAGTTAAAGCGATGCAGTGCCGAATCACCCAAAAATGGCCTGGAAAGGGGGTAAATCCTTCCCGGACTGAAGTTTTTTTTTTTAAAGCTTCAGCCCTGGACCATTTTGCTGTTCAATGACCGGGCCAGTTTTTGCGATTCGGCACTGCGTTGCTTCAACTGATTGCGCAGTCTTGCGACGTGGCTCCCAAACAAAATTAGCGTCCTTTTTTTTCCGACAAATAGAGCTTTCTTTTGGTGGTATTTGATTATCTCTGCGGATTACATTTTTTGCACTATAAACAAAAATAGGGCTACAGTTTTGAAAAAAAATGAATATTTTTTACTTTTTGCTGTAATAAATATCCCCCAAAAATATATAAAAAAAACATTTTGTTTCCTCAGTTTAGGCCGATACGTATTTATCTACATATTTTTCAATAAAGAAATCGCAATAAGCGTTTATTTATTGGTTTGCGCAAAAGTTATAGCGTCTACAAAATAGGGGATAGTTTTATGGCATTTTTATTAATATTTTTTTTTCTACTAGTAATGGCGGCGATCAGCGATTTTTATCGGTACTGCGGACACTTCGGACACTTTTGACACATTTTTGGGACCATTGGCATTTTTATAGCGATCTGTGCTATAAAAATGCATTGATTACTGTAAAAATGTCACTGGCAGGGAAGGGGTCAACACTAGAGGGCGAGGAAGGGGTTAATTATGTTCCCTAGGTGTGTTCTAACTGAAGGGAGCTGGGACTGACTAGGGGAAATGACAGATCGCTGTTCATACAATGTATGAAGAGATGAACAGTAATTTCTCCCACTGACAGGACCGGAGCTGTGTGTTTACACACACCGCTCCTGGTTCTCGCTCTGTAACGAGCGATCGGGGGTGCCCGGTGGGGATCGCGCCCGCTGGGCACGCGCGTCGCCACCAGGGGCGAGCAGGGGGCGCGCATGGCTGGAATGCGAAATGACGTATACCTACGTGATTTCGCGCAGCCGAGCCGACCTGCCGCCGTATAACTGCGGCGGCTGGTCGGCTAGTGGTTCAACTTCAACATTATATAAATAGTAACATTACTGCATTTGAAAAAAAAAAAAATATTTACAAAGATTTCTACAATGCAATTTTACATACTTATTTTCCATATAGTTTTTGAGATCTTATTATATACAGGCACACCCCACTTTTAAGTAAACAATGTGACCAGAGCATGTATGCAAAACTAAAATGTACTTAAAGGGAAACAATACCTTTTTTCACTTCTAGGGTGTAGTGGGGAGTCAGGGGCTGTAGTGGGGGCAGAGCTGTATCCTGGCCTAGGCCAACAAGGCCCAAGCCTAGGGCAGCACATTGCAGGGTAGCAGCATGGAAAGAGTCTCCGCCGGCTTGCACTATTAGTGTAGCACTGTTAGTGTAGCGCCAGTCTTATGGGGCGGACTGGGCAGAGAGGCAAGCATTCCGCAACTGTAGGGGGGGCGGAGCTTCTAATTTTGACTGTCCTATCATCCTGGACCACAAACCTTCCTCACTGTGCTATATGTTTTCTGCTGTACCATTGGCATGGTTATATCTTTTTAGTCCTCTCCATAAAATTATCAGAATTTTGGGCCTAATGTAGAACTTTAGGAACACTTTTCTATTTCATTTTGGATAGAGTAAGGGTAAGGGAAGGGAAGGGAAGGTCTTTAACAGCAAGGGGTGTGGCCTTGACAGGAAGGGGTGGGTCATATTTAAATTAGTGATGCACGAGTTTCGTCAGGCCTAGGGCAGCACAAAACCTAAATACATCTCTGAGTTGGGGTGTCAGGAGCTGTAGTTGAGGTCTCAGGGGCTGTAGTGGGGGTGTCAGTGGCACACTGGAACAGAGCAGGCTATGCACTCGGAGCTTCAGCTCCTTCTACCGCGGCTGCAAAATGTCTGTACAGTACTTGTTAGGCACTTTTACATACACTCACAGGTATGTCCTTATTTGCGAGTGTATGTAAAGTGAGTGTACTTAAAGCAAGGTATGCCTGTATTGGCAAACCAACATTTCCATTCAGTAGAAGTGATTAAAAGAGAAACAAACAGGCATAGGAGCGCTGTCTTCTGTACATCCAGGGACTGCTTTGCTACATATGGGACATTATTATCTGAAGGTGACTTTATCTCATCGGATCTTATTCTTTGCTAATATGCTTGTTTGTTAATCACAGAATGTGAAATTGGTTATTTTTACTTTTTTATTAACTTACAACAACATTATTAACTGCACCAGGGTCTGTGTTTCACTGTTTCTGCTCTAAACTATGTGTTTTAAATGTGGCTTTAACCATGTAGCCTGCTTAAATACAAGGGCCCAGATTCATAGAGCAATTACGCCTGTCTAACTGGTGTTAGACAGGAGTAATTTCAAATTTTGCGCGCCGTATCACTAGTTTGAATCCTCAAACCATGATACGCGGCTTCGGGCTTCGATCCGAGAGGCTTACGTCTTCGTAAGCCTTCGAATCTACGCTGCGATATTTTTGCGGCCGCTGGGAGGAGTTTGCGTCGTTTTGATGCGTCGGGATATGCAAATGTGTTTTTACGGCGATCCACGAAGATACGAGCGGTCTTCGCAATCGCTTACGTCTATTTTTTTTTACGTACTCTTAGACCAGCTTTTTGCTGGTCTAACGGTGCGTAGCCCATGTTAAGTATGGCTGTCGTTCCCGCGTCGAATTACATTTTTTTTTTTTTCTTACGTAACTCATTCGGGAATAGAAATGTCCGTAAACGACGCTACTCAAAGAACGAATGACGTAACGACGTGATTTCGCGCAATGCATGGCGGGAAATTTGCGAACGGAGCATGCGTAGTTCGATTGCCGCGGGAACGCGCCTATTTTAAATGCTTCACGCCCCTTACTCGCGTAGATGGATTGCGACAGGAGAAATACACTACGCCGCCGTCGTTTACTGGACAAAATCTACCTGGATTCCATGTAGAGCCAGGTAAAAAACGGCGGCGTAGTGTATTTCTGATACGCTACGAGAATCGAATTCTCTCTGAATCTGGGCCAAGGCATTTAAAAGTCTAAAATGGTTCCCACGCCACTCATAATTTGCATCTCTGTTTAACATATCATCCACCAATAATAATGTATTCATAATAATTTTTTTATCTATTTGTGGATGCAGACAGATTGAAACACCCATTGGCTTTTCTTTTTGAGGTCAGAAGGAAAAGCCAATGGGCGAGTTTTCTTTTTGAAAAATTATATTTCATATGTTAAATTTTTTTTTAATCAAACGATATTTAATGTTCACAATCAATCAGCAACGCACCGACTGACTTAGCAAAAGCCAATGACCTTTTAATTTGCATTTCATACTTGTAGCGATCTGGGAATAATATGTGATGTGAAAAACACATTTCAAATAAGTAATGAGTAATCATTGTGTATCAATAGTCTGTCGATATTTTGAGCTTGTGATGGAATAATCTGCTTGAGCCTTCATATTATGTATCCTGGGTTATATTGATTTTCAGTGATTGTCATTGCAGATTGGTTTTTCAATTACATTAAATGGTAAATGAACAGTAAATATATTTTTTTTACTTTGTCAAAACTATTAGGGCAGAAAATTGTAAAAACAGATTAGATCCAAAAGAAAATACACATTACTGTGTCTGGCATCCTTCCAAAATTCCAGAAGAAGGCTCGGTGTCACCACCCTCGCTTTGGTGAAGCAAGGTCTTAGGTAAATATTTTACCTTTTATGAGGTTTTTGTGTCTTTTTTAACTAGTATTTTAAATGTGGGGTAGGGGGCTGCAAAAGTCCTCCCTCTGCTCTCTAATGCCCCGTACACACGATCAGACCTTTGTCCGACCAAATTCACATCGGAATTCTGACAGAATTCCATCAGAGGAAAAGAGAACATGTTGGGCCAGATCCACAAAGATCGGCGTATCTTTGTGCGGGCGTAGTGTATCTTGTATACGCTACGCCGCCGCAACTTAGAGAGGCAAGTGCCGTATTCACAAAGCACTTGCGCCCTACGGTGGCCTAGCGTAAATGGGCCGGCGTAAGCCAGCGTAATTCAAAGTAGGCTTAGAGTGGGCGTGTAGTATGGTAATCAACCATGACCCCACGTATAGACATATCAGCATTGACATTGCTGATTCACAAGCCTGTAACTAACTTGTCAATAAGCACTTGGCTACACCTAGTCCTGCTCACTGCTTTCTGGATTGACGTCAATGCCTCTGTTACTAAAACCCTCCAAATGTGAGCTGCAGTGTCTGGCAGTGGAAGCATGTGAGACACAAAGAATGATGAGGATTTTGCTGAGTTAAAGCGGTTGTAAACCCTCCTTCATCAATATGATATTCACAATATTATGAAAGACAAGGTAAATAGCAATCGATTGATCACGTTGTATATAAGTAATTGTTTTATCTTACTGCATATATTCTTTATCTTGTAAAAGTTTTTTCTGCATGTTAGCTGGCGCCATCTTCACTGTGGTCTTCCGCATCTGAAACTGCCTTTATTTCCACCCACAGTACATCCTCATCTCGATAATCCCGCGCATGCACCTTAGTAAGAAGCCGTTGTTCAGTATGGGTCCCCCCTGCTCTGTGCTGGCCAGCGCTGTTCTATTGAAATGTCCAACCCCAAAAAAATCTCTGCTTAATAATACTGTGTGCGCGGCCAATTGAGATGATAGTACACCGTCTGTCTCTCCTCCAACCCTGTGACGTACAAGTCACATGGTACTACCATGTGTTGCTGTGAGCGCGGCCAATCGAGAGGATAGGACACCGTCTGTCTCTCCTCCACCCTGTGACTTGTACGTCACAGGGTTGGAGGAGAGACAGACAGTGTCCTATCCTCTCGATTGGCTGCGCACACAGAAACTCAGCAAAAGGTGGAAATGGGCGGGTGTATTATTGAGCAGAGATTTTTTTGGGGGTTGGACATTTCGATAGAACAGCGCTGGTACCATTCTGAGGAAGCATCGTGGGATGTCGGGGCTGACATCCAAAACAGGAAATGACGCAGCCCGACAGACACTGAATTTTTCCGGCTGGCCGGAATGAAAGAGGATACGGCGCATGTGCGTTAGACGTCACGATTATGCTAAATCGTTGAATCTTTTTTTTTTTTTTTTTTGTAGAACATTCGACAGACACCATAAGCCTTCAATGACAGATTCGACCTTAAAAGGGGTCGTAAAGGATTTTTTTTTCCATAATAAGCATCCTTTACCTGCAGACATTCCTCTTTTCACTTCCTCATTGTTCATTTTTGCTCAGAAGTTGCTCTATTTCTTCTCTGTTCTGTTCACTTTCTGCTTCTCTGATTGTTACTCACCACCGTGAAGGGAGGCTTTACTGGAGTGGTCAGTGACGTGCTCACCCCCTCCTGGGAACTACATCTGTGCGGCAGGACGCTCTCTACGTGTTAGAGACTTCAATGAGGTGTGAATTACTGGGCGTGCCGCAATGCATACTGGGAAATTTAGTTCTTACATGAACGAATGCCGCAAACCAGGAAGTGAATAAGAGAACAGAAACTAGAACGCCTGAGGTGATATAGATGAAAACATTTAATAGGTATTTCTTTGTTTTTTAACAGAATCATTACACTATTCTGTCTGTCTACCTTGCAGACACTAATTTTAGACAAAAAAATGTTTTCCTTTACAACTCCTTTAATTTTGATTTTCGGACTAATGCATTTTTTTAACAAAATAAAATAAAACGAATTTCGGGAGTAACTAAATACATTTATTTTTAAGACGAAAACAAAATTACGAAACAAAATATTTCAGTGTGCACATGTCTAATGTTTACTACTGCTTTACTATTGCTTTAACCGGTTCCCAACTGGCTCACACAGATATACTGCTGCAGAATGGCTTCCCTGGGTGAAATCCCGTACATATAAACAGCTTTGCCCAGGAGAGCCACCAGAGGGCAAGGTTAGCCGCGCTGCATTGCGGGAAACCCAATGCGTGTGGTTGGCAGGCGCGATCACGTGCACAAGTGGCAGCATGGGGGGTTGTAACATACAAATCCCTGTGCTGTCAGAGGAGAGAAGACAGATCATGTGTTTCTACAAAGTAGAAACCACAATCTGTTATCTCTCCTAGTTAGTCCCATCTCCCCACTGTTAGAACACACATATAGGGAACACAGTTAACCCCTTGATCACCCCCTAGTGTTAACCCCCTCCCTGCCAGTGACCTTTACATAGTAATCAGTGCATATTTATAGCGTCAATGGACCCAAAAATGTGTCAAAAGTGTCGGACAGGTCGGACACTTTTGACACATTTTTGGGTCCATTGACGCTATAAATACGCCTTTGTTTATAGCGCAAAAAATAAAAAACGCAGAGGTGATCAAATACCACCAAAATAAAGCTCCGTTTGTGGGAAAAAAAACATATCCAAAGAATGATGAGGATTTTGCTGAGTTAAAGCGGTTGTAAACCCTCCCTCATCAATAGGATATTCACAATATTATGAAAGACAAGGTAAATAGCAATCGATTGATCACGTTGTATATAAGTAATTGTTTTATCTTACTGCATATATTCTTTATCTTGTAAAAGTTTTTTCTGCGTGTTAGCTGGCGCCATCTTCACTGTGGTCTTCCGCATCTGAAACTGCCTTTATTTCCACCCACAGTACATCCTCATCTCGATAATCCCGCGCATGCACCTTAGTAAGAAGCCGTTGTTCAGTATGGGTCCCCCCTGCTCTGTGCTGGCCAGCGCTGTTCTATTGAAATGTCCAACCCCAAAAAAATCTCTGCTTAATAATACACCCGCCCATTTTCGCCTCTTGCTTAATTGCTGTGTGCGCGGCCAATTGAGATGATAGTACACCGTCTGTCTCTCCTCCAACCCTGTGACGTACAAGTCACATGGTACTACCATGTGTTGCTGTGAGCGCGGCCAATCGAGAGGATAGGACACCGTCTGTCTCTCCTCCACCCTGTGACTTGTACGTCACAGGGTTGGAGGAGAGACAGACAGTGTCCTATCCTCTCGATTGGCTGCGCACACAGAAACTCAGCAAAAGGCGGAAATGGGCGGGTGTATTATTGAGCAGAGATTTTTTTGGGGGTTGGACATTTCGATAGAACAGCGCTGGTACCATTCTGAGGAAGCATCGTGGGATGTCGGGGCTGACATCCAAAACAGGAAATGACGCAGCCCGACAGACACTGAATTTTTCCGGCTGGCCGGAATGAAAGAGGATACGGCGCATGTGCGTTAGACGTCACGATTATGCTAAATATCGATAACTTGGACAGGAGGCAGGTAGAGTAAAAATTAACAATGGCAATTAATTTTAATGAACTAAATACAAAATTAAATGCAAAGTCAGAATTTTGGGTATACAACCACTTTAATGAAAGTAAAGGAAGGTGTCGTTTACTTTTTAAACCATGTGCATTACATAGCAACTGGACTTGGCACTTTATTGGACTGAAATACAGTAGCCTTTAGATCTACTTTAAAGGGACACTAAAGTCAGGACTTTAAAATAAAGAAATAACAAACATGTTATACTTACCTCCACTGTGCAGGTCGTGGCCCGGAAAGCTGTCTTCTGGGGTCCCTCGGCGGCTGTCTGGGCTCCTTTCCATCTTCATGCGAGGGCGCTCGCACGGTGGAAAGCTTTTGCGAGCGCGCTCCCGTGATACAGCGGCGGCCATAGCCGCCGACTGTATCACTCGGCCCCGCCCCCCGGTGTGATTGACAGCAGCACCAGCCAATGGCTGCGCTGCTATCAATCTGCCCAGCCTAGCCAATCAACGGCCAGGCTGGGAACCGAAGAGGATGACGTGGATGCGCCCAGGAGTTTCGAACGGTAAGTTAAGGAAAACGGGGACTCGGGGGGGGGGGGGGGGGGGGCGGTGCTGTGAGATGTTTTTTTTTATCTTAATGCATAGGATGCATTAAGGTAAAAAAACTTTTACCTTTACAACCCCTTTAATTTCCCCTTGAACATATTGCGTATATTGAGTATATTTGCCAGCTTTGTCTATTTTTAAGTGACATGTGCTAATGCCTATACTATTTCAGTACTAGGACAACTAACACTAAATGCTGATATATCTCTTCTCGGCTTAATGACAGGAAGGCAATCTTCTGGTCAACTGCCTTTCCACGTCAAGTAAATTCCTGACTTAGCTATGATGAACAACCTGAATGTAATGACCCACATGCATGTAAGTCACATTGTTTTTCCACACCTACAGAAGCATTACAATGCTGTCCAAATATGTGTGCCTGTCAAAATATATTTTACAGAGGGAGAAAATGCCTCCCCTGGGTGGTTGTTATCTCTTTGATAGTCTCCATTCATCCTACAAGACAGCTAACCTTTCAGATGAAATACATCAGGCACAAATAATTTATTGTCTGTGACTTCCCACTGTATCTCTCACCTTATGAAACAATGACCTGGTTACTTATAAATCTGCTCAACATCAGCATGCAGAGATAACTTATAGGTTACAAGAGCAGTATAGTACGGTTTAAATCTGTCTTTACCTCGAAGGAAAAGCACACAGTGCGAGGAATACTATAATGACCTAAAAGTCATTTCTGTTTTCTCACAGTGTACAAATAGTTTGTTGTATGAAAAAGCTTTAAAGGTGTAGCGGTGCATACTAGCACATTATGCATTTTTATCATAGGGGAACGTTTTTTTTTTTTTTTGCAGCTGTTTACTAGACATGTGCATTTGTTTTCGTCTGAATGCATTTTCGCCCGAATTTCAGGTATTTTCGTTATCGTTTTAACAAACGATAACAAAAGCACAGAAAACGAAAAACGAAAGATCCGACATAAACAAATGCTTAATTTTCGTCGGTCGAATGTGCCTAACCTTAACTCTTTTAGTCCAATTTTATTCTACATAAAGAGAAAAGATTTGAAATAGAGAGAAAAGATTCAACATTATAGAGACATGAAGAAGAGTCGACATAGAGAGAAAAGATTCGACATAGAGAGAAAAGATTCGACAGAGAGACATGAAGATTTGACATAGAGAGACATGAAGAGTCAAATTTTTTTTTTTAGATTCTGTTGAATCTTTTTTTTTTTTTTGTAGAACATTCGACAGACACCATAAGCCTTCAATGACAGATTCGACCTTAAAAGGTGTCGTAAAGGATTTTTTTTTCCATAATAAGCATCCTTTACCTGCAGACATTCCTCTTTTCACTTCCTCATTGTTCATTTTTGCTCAGAAGTTGCTCTATTTCTTCTCTGTTCTGTTCACTTTCTGCTTGTCTGATTGTTACTCACCACCGTGAAGGGAGGCTTTACTGGAGTGGTCAGTGACGTGCTCACCCCCTCCTGGGAACTACATCTGTGCGGCAGGACGCTCTCTACGTGTTAGAGACTTCAATGAGGTGTGAATTACTGGGCGTGCCGCAATGCATACTGGGAAATTTAGTTCTTACATGAACGAATGCCGCAAACCAGGAAGTGAATAAGAGAACAGAAACTAGAACGCCTGAGGTGATATAGATGAAAACATTTAATAGGTATTTATTTGTTTTTTAACAGAATCATTACACTATTCTGTCTGTCTACCTTGCAGACACTAGACAAAAAAATGTTTTCCTTTACAACTCCTTTAATTTTGATTTTCGGACTAATGCATTTTTTTAACAAAATAAAATAAAACGAATTTCGGGAGTAACTAAATACATTTATTTTTAAGACGAAAACAAAATTACGAAACAAAATATTTCAGTGTGCACATGTCTACTGTTTACTACTGCTTTACTATTGCTTTAACCGGTTCCCAACTGGCTCACACAGATATACTGCTGCAGAATGGCTTCCCTGGGTGAAATCCCATACATATAAACAGCTTTGCCCAGGAGAGCCACCAGAGGGCAAGGTTAGCCGCGCTGCATTGCGGGAAACCCAATGCGTGTGGTTGGCAGGCGCAATCACGTGCACAAGTGGCAGCACGGGGGGTTGTAACATACAAATCCCTGTGCTGTCAGAGGAGAGAAGACAGATCATGTGTTTCTACAAAGTAGAAACCACAATCTGTTATCTCTCCTAGTTAGTCCCATCTCCCCACTGTTAGAACACACATATAGGGAACACAGTTAACCCCTTGATCACCCCCTAGTGTTAACCCCCTCCCTGCCAGTGACCTTTACATAGTAATCAGTGCATATTTATAGCGTCAATGGACCCAAAAATGTGTCAAAAGTGTCGGACAGGTCGGACACTTTTGACACATTTTTGGGTCCATTGACGCTATAAATACGCCTTTGTTTATAGCGCAAAAAATAAAAAACGCAGAGGTGATCAAATACCACCAAAATCAAGCTCCGTTTGTGGGAAAAAAAACATATCCATTTTGTTTGGGTACAACATTGCACCTTTGTGCAGTTGTCAGTTAAAACGACGCAGTGCCGCATCACAAAAAATTATCGTCATTGAGCAGTCAAATCTTCCGTGGCTGAAGTGGATTTTAGACCATGCGACATATTCTTCCTTGGAGGTTACAGCACTGATTTTGCTAATATAAATTATTTGTACCACTTTCTTGTGGAGTCTTACACGCCAATCAAAAGTGGTGATTTGAAGTTTTAGAACATTTATTATTGCCAGAATGTGGCAAATCAGGAGGTGGTAAGTGGCATATCTGACCAGCTTGTGCCCAAGGCTGCAGATAACAATAACAGATGGGTCTCTGATGTGTAATCAACCTTATATCTCATTACAGCTTCATTTAGTTAACAACATCTGTATTAGAATTAGTACTCATGTTTTGTTTGGAAACAGCATGGAATTAATTGCAATTCTCTTTTAATGCTAGCTTCATTCAGAGTGGTTGTGCTCCATTCTTCTGCTCTATTAACCAGGGTGACGTCCTCACTTAGTAACTGTCTCTATGGCGAATGCATCAGAGCACCTCTCTTTGATTTTTATTTGTATTGTCTGTCACAGTTGAACTTTAGCAGGAGCTGACAATCACAAATTGGAAATTAAGGAGAATTACATTTTGTAAGTGAGCTGTTGGGAGAGTCCATGTACCTGTTTCAAAAGAAACATGAGATAGCAGTGAGACAAGCCATAGGCATTAGATCGTTAGCAGATCTTGAATGCATGATCAGATTGTGCTTCCTGTGAACAATAAGTACATAAGTAAAATGTGCCCCCTGCAGGTTTCAGTCATAATATACTGTTAGGCAGTGCATGCTAGCACATTATGACATACTTACCTGGACACAGAGCCCTCCGGTGTAACACTGTCTCAGTTTCCCGGCACTTCCATCTTCACAAACTCCGACTGTATGTATGGACAGGGCCGCGATTACATCACTTCCAAGCATGTGTGTCGGAGCCCCAGCCCTGGCACAGAACTTTGAAGGTATGGTACAGGTACATAGCTCCTCCCTGATTTCGAGGGACTGTCCCTGATTTGGAGCAATGTCCCTCTGTCCCTTTTTCCACCTCACTTGTCCCTCATTTTAGTATGATCTATATAGTTGCATATAAAATGCAGTTTTTATCTTTCAAAAAAAAATTCCCAGTGCTAAACCTTTTATCCAATTTCTAAATGACAGCATTTGTAAATGTCAAAAGCCAATATAAAAGAAAAGTAGTGGTTAAAAAAAAGCACTTGTGGGTTTAACTAATCAATTTTTGGGGTTAATTCTCCTTTAAGGGGGTGTGGCAGAACATACATACTTTTGCTATTAGGTGTCCTTCATTCCCATCTCAAAAAGTTGGGAGGTATGCAGGTATGACGTCCCTTTAGAGCGCATACCCTTGTGCTCTGTGCAAAACGACAAACAAACTGAAAAAAAAAAAAACGGCAATTGCAGCTACTGTGCCATCAAACACAGTCACTGTGCCATCAAACACAGCCACTGTGCCCACCAAATGTAGCCACTGTGCCATCAAACACAGCCACTGTGCCCATCAAACGCTGTCACTGTGTCATCAAAGGTTGCCACTGTACCCATAAATTGCCTCCACTGTGCCCATCAAACGCAGCCACTGTGTCCATCAAACGCAGCCACTGTGCCCATCAATTGCTGAAACTGTGCCCATCAATTGCCGCTATTGTACCACATCAAATGCTGCCAGTGTGCCCATCAATTGCCGCTACTGTGCCCCATCAAATGCTGCCAGTGTGCTCCATCAGATGCCGCCAGTGTGCCACATCAGATGCCGCCAGTGTGCCGCATCAGATGCTGCGTGGAACTTACCTGTCTTGGAGCGGGTCAGCGGCAGTCTCCTGCACGTCCTCCATGTCTTCTTCCATCCTCTCTCAGGCATCCATTCCAATCACAGCGCCTGACGTTTCAGCCACTCAGGTAACCAGTAATAGACCCAGCAACCTGATTGGCTGAGAGGCGAATTTAGTGTTAGCAAAGCGAATTCCTACACTTTGCTAACACACAGCTGAGTGAACAGCGAACGCTGTTCACATTTTTGGGCGCCTATTAGAGCCTTTGGCAATGCTTGAATCTATCTATGGTGATTAGAGCGGTGCAGGAGAGAGGGGGCGGCGCTCCTGTGCCCTTTATAGACGCACCACCACTGGTGGGACCCCTGGCCCTATGTCTGGACAGTGCTGATTGGTCCTGTGCTGATCACATGCTCTCTTCCAAGAAAATAAAAAATAATGTAGCGCCTGGTTACTTTTCAGAACAGGTGCTAGTGTAAATTTAGAGGGGTCAGAGAGTTAAGTGACTCTGACCAGGTTAATCTGTTTAAATTTGGAGCTTCTGTCCCAGCTTTGGCTGTGCTGTGGGTTTATGCTGTTGTTCTGGGGTGCTGGTCCCACCCCAGGCCGACAGGTGGCAGTGGTGGAGTCAAAGGTTTGGATACTTTTTTCCAGAAGCCTTATAAGGAGGAGTGTTCCTCGCTGTGCATGCTGGGAGGGGTATTTATGGGGCAGACACCTTTTTCTTGGGTCTTCTTCCCGTGTGGTGCCCACCTTCAAGGTAGCCATACCACGGCACCCCGGCTAATTGCCTTCAGCCCGGGGTGTGCATGCTACGCAGTGTTCCTGGTTTTGGGACCATGTTGGCCCGGAGCATTTAATCTGTGGCTGGGGCCCAGTGATTGACTGTGTCCCCAATCTGATGAGGTCATGAGCTGTCCGTCCTGTTGGAGGAAGCTGTCCGGTGGAGAGTCTGGCTGAGGAGTGCCAAGAGAGGCTGGTGTTCCAAGAGGCGTCTGACCATCCATCGGGGACCAGGGAAACCGGGTACTGAGAGGCTGGACTTGGTCGCCTATCAGTCGGTAACCTAACCAAGGCTACCTGAAGGAGATCCGGGTGCTGAATCTGTTGAGGAGGATTCCGGACAATTATTGTCCCTATTATTTTTAACCATTAGGAGGGTCTGTGGCAGAGACTTGGCCCCAAGTTCTGAGTGACATTCCGGTTGCCAGGCTGGTAAGAGAGGCCTGTCCGGATGCACTATACCCACTCCAGCTAGAGTGGTGAATCAGAAGTTGTCATTGGAAGCAGGACTGTTTCCTATCTACATACACCTGAATCTGTTATCCTTAATTTCTGCTATCTCTTTATTCTTCACCAAGTTCTACAGTTTTTACCTGGCTGGGTAATAAAAGCACAGAAAAGACACCTGTTGTGTGGACATTCCATTTTTTTTTTTCTTCTTAAAGTGTATTTGTGCGTGTACTTGAGAGAGAAGCCGGACTGCAGGAGTTGGGAGTAGGCAGGCCTCCCCCAGAGGCAATCTGCAATCTTTCTCCATGCCCCTGGGTGGCAATGGCGGGTGTGAGGGGGTCCTCCCACACAGCCTGCCCTACCTGCTCCGCTTTGAAGCCCAACGGGGCAGAGGGACTTCCCCTATGAGGGAGTGAGAGGATCTAGCCCGCTCAGCCAGCCCTGTTAGTCCTTCTCCTCTCTTTTTTAGAGACGCGTGGCCAAAGTGCGTGCATGTTTAACCCAATTTTGCGTGCATGTAAGTGTGGAGATTTTGTGGGAGGGGGGTGGGCGTACTAAGCACAGGCTTACCTTGCATAGCACACCCACCGGGAGCCGGGCTGAGACCACCAAACTCAATTCATGTGCCGCCGAGACCCGGATCCGAACCCTTGGCTGCAGTGGTGAATGGCTTGTCAGCGCAGTGCCAATCGCGTTGAGCCACCGCAGCTCCGTGTGGACATTCCATTAACATGCCACCTAAAACAAACCAGCAGCTCCTTCGGGATGGTGCTACAATAAAAAGCACTCTAGCAATACACATCAAATTGAGCATGTGCAGATTGACTCCAATGCTCTGTTCTATTAGGATATGGATTGGGGACAGTAAAATAGGAGGAGGATCAGAGAAGACAGAATCTAACAGCCTTTTTACACAAGGCGGTGAGTAGAATAACAAGCATGCTTTAGTGCTGATTTTACTGTTGTGGGTTTAGTAACACTTTAAGCCCTGGTTCACATTGATGCTACTTTGAAATTGTGCTACTTTAGGCCGCGTACACACGATCGAACATGTCCACTGAAACTGGTCCGCAGTGTGTACGGCCTATCGGACCGTTTTCCAGCGGACAAAAGTTTCAAAACATGCTTTGAAACCTGTCCGCTGGAAACCAGCTTTGATGGTTAGTACACAAAATCATCAGACCAAAATCCCGCGCATGCTCAGAATCAACTCGACGCATGCTTGGAAGCATTGAACTTCGTTTTTTTATCATGTCGTTGTGTTCTACATCACCGCGTTCTGGTCCGAGGGGATTTTGGTCCGATGGTGTGTACGCACATCAGACCAACAGACCACTTCAGCGTGGTCCGATGAAAACGGTCCGTCGGACATGTTTCATCGAACATGTCTGATCGTGTGTACGCGGCCTCAAAGTAGCAAGGTCAATGCGATTTCAGGTGCTACTTGATAAACATCTGTTTGGCTTCATGCACAGATGCCTATTGAAGTCACACCTGAAATCGGCAAAAGTAGTACAGAAACTACTTTTTCAAATCGGTGCGGCTCGGCAAAATCGGTGTCGCACCGATTGGAACAGTGCCATTGCCTCCAATTGGCAATGGCGGTTTGAGCTCTTAAATCGCATGACAAATCGCTCCAATGTGAACCTAGACAAAGTCTGGGATCACAGACAAATGCCCACTCAAAATATAATCTGCCACTATGTATTTGTATCTTTTGCTGTAATGAAATATAAATAAAAATGTGACTATGTACTGTATGCTTTTGTGAGATGTAAGTGAGATAACAGAAACGTTCACTGTCAAATACAAAATAAGGTATCAGGTGCTTTTTTTTAATTCTTTTTCAGTTGAGCCTTTGTCATAGAACAGAAATACAATTAAACGTTTGCAGTTTTCTATTAGCTCTATTCCACACAATGATGAGTTTTGACGGCTGTTTTTCAAGCCACAACTGAACATTATTATTGAGGAGCAAAATTTGTTGAGATGGTAGTTTCACAGCATGAAAACCTATACTGAAACGGCAGGCAATTTAATATTCACTCACTTAGTAATATCTTTTTTTTAAATACAACAAAAACATGCTGCTACCATTTTGATTTCTTTCCAGAAGGGCGTAATAAAGAATAACTACTCAGTTTCTAAGTTAAAAAACCTGAGGCATGAGGACATCCTTTACCATTGCAATACTTTAATTATTCTGTTTATCCTGCAATTATATATCTCTAAAATATACTAATGGTAAAATGCTGCAAAACTTGGATTTGGAAGTGACAATGATCTTTTCTCTTATGTATTCTCTGTATAACAGACAGCAAGGTGACACTGCCCTCTACTGGCTGACTGAATATAACTGACTGGTGAAAAGCCAAAATTGGCTGCAAAATTGTGTTTTAACAAAAGGAAAAAATATCATTCATATCAATGTTATACCTTGACCTCTACCACATTACTAAAAGCCTGTGCTGCTTTTGTATGTTAAAATCCATCTAAAGCCTCTTGATTTTTTTTTCCCTTTCAGAGTGAAACAGGCAATTGTGTTGCATGTTGGCATTTTAAATGCCTTGGAAGGAATGTAATTTGACTCTTTTTAATGGAAAATGCAGCTGGAAAGTTGGATCTCTCTCCTGGTAGACAGTGTTTGAAGGTGTAGGAAAGATTCAGTGGGGAGCAGGGGCGGACTGACCATTGAGGAACTTGGGTACTGCCCGAGGGCCCCATGCCACTAGGGGGCCCCATCAGGGTTGCCAGGCTCATTAAAACCAGGGACAGTATGTACAAATCTGTGTTTTTTTTACATCTGTCCCTGATATGTCCAAAACCTACATGCTTTTGATGTGAAAATCCAGAGATTTTACCGACCCCGCCTCTGTACTGCCACCTGGCTTGGTGGCCATCTGTAAGCCTGGGGGCCCCATAATCTTCTATTGCCCGGGGGCCTCATGAGTTGTCATTCCGCCCCTGGTGGGGAGTTTACATATTTTTCTATAAGCTTCTGCAGTTGTAGCAATGTGCTGTCAATCTAAAGCCCCGTAATCAATCAAAACCTTTGTCCGACCAAAATCGCATCGGAATTCCGACAGAATTTCACCGGAGTAAAAGAGAACATGTTCTCTATATAAACTCTGATTGAATCCATCGAAATTTCCGATGGGGCACACACACGGTTGGAATTTCCAATGGAAAAAGTCAGTTGGACATTTTCCATCGGAAATTCCGATCGTGTGTACGGGGCTTAAGGGACCACAGGTGGAGCTAGTTGTAGCTATTCACTGATAGGGCTATCAATGGATCCAGCTTCTAAACAGTTGCAGCAAGAAAATGTAAAAGACAAGTGCACCATTAAAAAACTGGACGTTAAAAAAAAAGTTATAAAAACTCCAGTAGCTTTGCAGTGAGTTTTTCAAAGTTTTTGCAATAGCGCTTTTTATCGGTTTTTAGCATTTTTCTGAGTTACCATTTTTTTTTTCAATGGATCAAAAACATGCAAAAACACTGGTGAGTCACGTTTTTAAGCGTTTATCAGCGTTTGTCAGCTTTTTTTGTTTAACGTTAGAATGCCAGATTCAGGTAGAGTTACGCCGGCATATCAGTGATACGCCAGCATAACTCACACTGAGAGCCGGCTTATCTGTTTTCTGTATGCAGAAAACAAGATACGCCGGGATTGAGTCCAGATAAGAGCAGCGTAATTGTATTTCGCCATCGTATCGGAACTGCAATTTTAAAATGGCCACTAGGGGCGCTCCCGCTGATTTACGCCGATAATATGTAAATCAGCGAGATACGGCAATTCACAAAGGTACGCGGGCCCGACGCAGTCACTTTACGACGTTTCCATAAGGGGTTTCCCGGCGTAAAGATAAAGCAACAAAAAGCATGCGTATCCTATGTTAAGTATGGCCGTCGTGACCGCGTCAAATTGAAAAAGTTGAACGTCGTTTGCGTAACTCGTCCGTGAATGGGGATTGACGTCATTGACGTTCACGTAGAAAACACTGTCCTAATGTGGAGCATGCGCACTGGGATACATTGATGGCCGGCGCATGCGCATTTTAAATACTACAAATACTATTTTCGCTACGCCGCCGCAACTTTAGGAGCAAGTGCTTTGTGAATACAGTACTTTCTCCTAAAGTTTCGGCGGAGTAACGTAAATGAGCAACGTTACGCCAGAATAAAGATTCGCCCATCTACCTGAATCTTGCCCAGAGAGTTTTTACAGCTGAAAACAGCTAAAAAACTCAGAACCCACTATTTTTTTTTTTTTTTTAAAAGCCAAAAAAGCCCCAAACAAAAACTGCTGATAAGAGCCTATGTGTGCATGGACACATAGGATACCATGATGGGGAGTTTATTGACTGTAGGAGAAAAACGTCTGAAGCCAAAAACAGCTGCTGTAAAAACGTTCAGTGTGATTGAGGTCTCATACTCACCTAGGTGGATTCAGCATCAATCCGCCTCTACACAAAGAACTGAGCGATTTAAGACCACTGATCAGTCAGTTTTCAGGTCCGCTCTGTGCTCTGCCCATCCAGCGCTCACTGCAACGGTAGTCTGTGGAGGGTGTAGGAGAGGGTGGCTTAGGCTCTCAGCTGCGTGTTAGGAGGCTGAGCCAGCTGCCAGTCAGGCATTATTGTCAGGATTCCTGCAGAACCTGGATCGGCTGAGTGACGTCAACCGACAGTGGGCTAAAGACCTAGAGGTAACAGGAATGCAGAACTAAAAACATGCCTGTGATCTACAGGAGAATAAGGGCCAATAAAGCTTTGGCCATACTTTATTCTTTATTCTATTTACTTTATTCTTTAAAGGGGTTTGTAAACCCTTGTGTTTTTTCCTATGCATTAAGGTGAAAAAACCCCTGGCAGTCACTGGCCCCCCAGCCCCCTGTTTTACTGACCTGAGCCCCAAATTCTCCTTGGCGGGGACACGCTGTCCCTCTCTCCACAGGGTCTCAGCTCTTGATTGGATAGATTGATAGCAGTGCAGCCATTGGCTCCCACTGCTGTCAATCAAATCCAATGACAGGGCGCTGGGGGGGGCAGGGACGAGTGATACATTCGGCGGCTATGGACGCCGAATGAATGACTCAGGAGCATGCCCGCAAGGTAACCCCCAAGAGATATGTTCTGTCGCTTTAAGCCTTGGCTGCTGTATGTGGGGGTAATATATTTTGTGGCATGGTTTCCCTTGCATGTGTGTCACTTCCCATTCTTTAAGGCATATATGCAGGGGAACTGACCTCAAGATGGAGGGTCCAGGGTGGGAACTGTATAGTTAAGACTGGTTGTTATGTGATCTGCTTCACTGGCCACACTCCTGTCCAATGGGACCCATTTCTTACGTCAACCACGTGTATGGACTTTGTTGCTTTGGATGTCCTAAAACGGTATGGGCAGTACAACGAGAAACAGCACAGCCAATCTATGCATAGCAAATTGAATGCGTTGTTCAGCCATGTATATAAGGATGATCTTCTGCATGTGATGCTCCACCACAAGTGTAAATTACATACAGTAACTGTTCATTAAATCAAGTTTTCAAAGGAGAATTCTGCATCATATCCTGGGTAAGAGAAGATTAATGAGTTGTATCAATGTGTAGAGGAAAGGGTAACCGCTCAGATAAACCAAACAACCTCCTCACTGGATCCAAATCACGGGTGTCGGCAATGCAATATAGATGCAAAATGTAGAGATAAACTTGGACAGCCGCACTCCAAAAAACATTCCTTTTATTAAAACTGGTCACAAAATATACGTGCCACAGCAAAAATTAGGACAGAAACTGACGCGTTTTGCACTGTAGATCAGTGCTTAATCATAGCTATATTAATGTATAGTCTTGGTGTATCACAAAGAACTGGAAACTGGGAGTAAAGCAATAGCTAACCCACCATATTTTAGTCAAGAGAGAGTTGTACAGTAATAAGTGTAACCAAGTTAACCCTTGAAGTTTTGAGCAAATGTGAGTATAAACTATAAAGAATACCAGAGGAAGAAGTAGCCATCTGACAGAGGAAGTGGTGATGGAGGCAGGTGAAGGGGGGTTCTGGTAGTAAGGGAAAAGTTAGTACTTCATGTTCCCAACTTATTGGTAGGGTCTCCATATTGAAGCCTGCCGATATACAGGACCCGGGACCGAGTGAAAATGTGAGACAAGCTGGTGGGGTAATGTATTTGCTCAATGATACTTTCACAAATTGTTTCAAGTCACATAGCGGGACAGATAGGAACAGACCATGTCACCAGCTGAGAAGATGAGGAAAAAGATGTGGTCCTTCTGTAAGGGCGTGATGATGTAAAGACTTGGAAATCTCCACTTTCAGAGAAACCAGTAGTCCGCAAAATCTTCAGCTTCCAAGCTTGTAATATGGACTTTATTATAATTTCTGTGAGCTTTTGGCAATGCACATAATTGTTGCTGCATGATAGCCTCCTTTGGTTTTTGTTGTTTCATCTAAACATGGTAGTACCTACAGCTCTGGAAAGTCAATCTCTGCACACAAGAGATGTAACAGTTATGTAAATGAGAATCTAATTGTTTTTGTTGTGAATTCTTGGCAGCAGTTAGGGATTGGTTTACATCTTCTCTGATCTACATAGCTCAGGATTGTGCATATAACATGACCTGGTGACATCTCCATGATTTATTTATTTCCTTCTTCTCAAGCCGTGCAAAGTGGAGTGAAGGAAACACAATCATGTGGCTTTAGTAAACACATAGATTTCTGCCAGTGAGGCTCCCTATAGAAGCCACTCTCAATCCTGTACTCTGGATTGCCCTGGCATGTGTGGCTGCTTGTGACATAGGCCACTAGGAGCTGGAAGGGGCAGAGAACACTTGAACTACTTTAGTCCCGGGCCATAGTAAAAAGACGGCCTCCAGATGGCTCTATAAATCCGGGAGGCCTTGTGTCCTCCGGCCACTGGGGGGCACACGCCAGTGGCGCGCATGCCCGGCGCGTCACTGAGATGCCGATGCGCTAGCCTGGTGCCCGCGATGTCCGACAGGTGCCCGCGATCGGCAGTGACAGAGCAGGGACGTGGAGCTCTGTGTGTAAACACAGAGCTCCACGTCCTGTCAGGGAGAGGATACTGATGCTGTGTCCCTTGTACATAGGGACACAGCATCGGTCACCTCCCTCTATCAGTCCCCTCCCCCCACAGTAAGAATCACTCCCAGGATACACATTTAACTCCTTCATCGCCCCCTAGTGTGAACCCCTTCCCTGCCAGTCACATTTATACAGTAATCAATGCATTTTTATAGCACTAATAGCTGTATTAATGCGAATGGTCCCAAAAATGTGTCAAAAGTGTCCAATGTGTTCGCTGCAATATCGCAGTCCTGACAAAATCCGCAGATCGCCGTATTACTAGTAAAAAAAAAAAATAATTAAAAAAATGTCAGAATTCTATCCCCTATTTTGTAGCCACTATAACTTTTGCGCAAACCAATCACTATACGCTTATTGCGATTTTTTTTTACCAAAAATATGAAGAATACATATCGGCCTAAACTAAGAAAAAAAAACGTTTTTTTTTTTTTTTTTAAATGGATATTTATTATAGCAAAAAGTTAAAAATATTGTGTTTTTTTTTTTTAATTGTTGCTTTTTTGGTTTATAGCGCAAAAAATAAAAACCGCAGAGGTGATCAAATACCACCAAAAGAAAGCTCTATTTGTGGGGGAAAAAAAGACGTCAATTTTTTTTGGGAGGCACGTCACACAACCGCACAATTTTAATTTAAAGCGACGCAGTGCTGAAAGTTGAAATTCCGCCCGGGCAGGAAGGGGGTATATGTGCCCAGTAAGCAAGTGGTTAATGAAAAATCGGAGCAAGCAATCTGTGGTGGCAACACTGCAGAAGTTAGATCAGCCTGCAGATTGTTGTGACCATACGGAAGGAATTTAATGTTACTGGCAGAATCAAGAAGTATTTTCTCCATAATGAACTTTAAAAAAAGCGATGGATACATAGTTATAAAGATTTAACAGGGGAGTTTTATGTGAATTTTCTTTAATCCCTAATGTTTTTTAATTCTGGATAGAGTGAGGAAGGGTTAGAAATTGTGTTAGGTTAATAAAGTTGTGTCCCCATTTGGGAGATTTCCCTTTACTTATTTCTGACATTCATCACCTGAGCAATTTATTATCCAAAGGAGTTATAAAATGCAATCAAAAACAGACAGAGATTCTTACCCTTCTACACTTTACAGGTTATTACTACTCTTTCTGTTTCCATTTAGAATATTTCCACACCTCCTTGTCTCTCTGATACCCACAAAATAGAAAATAAGTGATGGGTAATCCCCCCCAGTGGGAAATATTAAAAGCTTACAGAGGTTCTAACATTTGTCCACTCTACCAAAAATAAAGTAAAAGGTGGGCTTTAAAGAATTTAAAGGGGTTGTAAAGGTACATTTTTTTTCCCTAAATAGCTTCCTTTACCTTAGTGCAGTCCCCCTTCACTTACCTCATCCTTCCATTTTGCTTTAAAATGTCCTTATTTCTTCTGAGAAATCCTCACTTCCTGTTCTTCTGTCTGTAACTCCACACAGTAATGCAAGGCTTTCTCCCTGGTGTGGAATGTCATGCTCGCCCCTCCCTTGGACTACAGGAGAGTCAGGACGCCCACTAACACACAGCTCCTTTCTCTATCTGCAACGTAGAGAGCGTCCTGACTCCCCTGTAGTCCAAGGGAGGGAGCGAGCATGACACTCCACACCAGGGAGAAAGCCTCACATTACTGTGTGGAGTTACAGACAGAACAGGAAGTGAGGATTTCTCAGAAGAAATAAGGACATTTAAAAGCAAAATGGAAGGATGAGGTAAGTGAAGGAGGACTACACTAAGGTAAAGGAAGCTATTTAAGAATAAAACAATTGTACCTTTACAACCCCTTTAAAGGAGTTGTAAAGAAAACCATAATAGTTAACCGATTCCTTTTAAAAATGATTAAAAATAGATAAAAATCAATCATATAATGTACCTGCATTTTCAGTTTCGTTTTTGCATGCTTTTTCATGCTTCTGTGATTTACAGAGACACAGAGCCAATAGAGGGCAGTGATGGTTTGTAAAACAAAAGTGATTGGTTCTGAGGGGCTTTAGACACACAGTTATCACACCTCCTTGATTAGTGACCACAGAGAGAAAGCTCCCATGACTTTTTTTCATCAGGAAACAGACAATTATGAGAGGGAGCCAATGATGAGAGGGAGTCCTGGGACAGCTGAGGCTTTTGTGCACATCGCTGGATTGTAGGGAGGCTCAGGTGAGTATTAGGGGGACTGAAGGGGGGAGCAGCACACAGAAGTTTTTTTTTACCTTTATGCATAATGGTAAAAAAAAAAACTTCAACCTTTTCAACCACTTTAAGAATATCACATGCATTTTGTTTATGTAAAATGTTTAAAGAATTTTTTTTTTAAGTAGTCTCAGCGACAGATTTTTATTTTTCCTTTCTGGGATAAGGGTTTGATATGAATAACAGCTGGCCATTATAAGCACCCCTGTCAGGCGCCGTACACACGGCCGAGGTTCTCGCTGAAAATCAGCGAGAACCTCGCTGGAATGCACATTCCAGCGAGGACCTCGGCCGTGTGTACGGTCTCGGCGAGCTTCCCGTCGGGAAGCCCGTCGAGCCGAAATAGAGAGCACGCTCTCTATTTCCTCGACGGCCCGCCTGGAAGAATGGCTGGTTGCCATTCCCGACGGGCGGGTCGCCGATTTCGACGGCCGGGAGAGAACCTCGACGGGCGGAACGATGTGTTCTGCCCGTCGAGGTTCTCTGCCGTGTGTACGGCACCTCAGTGTTAAATAGTTTGCTGGACAGCTTGTTCTGTTAAAGAAACATAGCTGATTTACTGGCCTGAACAAAAGATAAAAATAAAGTAGAAGCCTTAAAATGGACACTAATGCAATCCAGCACATAAAAGAATTGCTAAGCTGCAACACAATAACATCTAGCCAGTGTTACAGCGTCCCAGTCCATGCCTGTCTATACTGTCCTTAATCTGGTGATCTGAGAACCTCTGTTTTTTTTATTTAGCTAAATAGCTTCCTTTACCTTACTGCAGTCCTGTTTTCATGTCCTCATTGTTCGTTTTTGCTATGATGCAGCTGTAATCCTTCTCTGTCCTGGACACTTTCTTTAACAGAACAAGCTGTCCAGCAAACTATTTAACACTGACAGGGGTGCTTATAATGGCCAGCTGTTATTCATATCAAACCCTTATCCCAGAAAGGAAAAATAAAAATCTGTCGCTGAGACTACTTAAAAAAAAAATCTTTAAACATTTTACACAAACAAAATGCATGTGATATTCTTAAAGTGGTTGAAAAGGTTGAAGTTTTTTTTTACCATTATGCATAAAGGTAAAAAAAAACTTCTGTGTGCTGCTCCCCCCTTCAGTCCCCCTAATAAAAATCTGTCGCTGAGACTACTTAAAAAAAAATTCTTTAAACATTTTACACAAACAAAATGCATGTGATATTCTTAAAGTGGTTGAAAAGGTTGAAGTTTTTTTTTTACCATTATGCATAAAGGTAAAAAAAAACTTTTGTGTGCTGCTCCCCCCTTCAGTCCCCCTAATACTCACCTGAGCCTCCCTACAATCCAGCGATGTGCACAAAAGCCTCAGCTGTCCCAGGACTCCCTCTCATCATTGGCTGAGACAGCAGCGGGAGCTATTGGCTCCCACTGCTGTCAATCACAGCCAGTGAGCCAATGAGGAGAGAACAGGTGCGGGACCGAGCCACAGCTCTATGTGTCTTATGGATGCATAGAGCAGGACTCAGAAGCAAGCATGCACCAGTGCCCCCCCCCCCCAGTGCGAGCAGCTTAATATTGGGGCCACTGGCTAGTGGGGAGGTGCACTGAGAATTGGGGCTGCTCTGTGCAAAAACACTGCACAGAGCAGGTAAGTGTACCATGTTTGGATTTATTTTTATTTTTTTAAGTCGACCCTTTAATACCCTTTAATACCAATTTGAATACATTAGAAGAAGGGGGACCATATAATTAGAGACAACCAGCTGCTTGACACTGTGTGTCTAAATTATATCGATCAAAATTTGGTTGATTGGGATTTTTAAGGTACTGATAAGAAGGCATCAGATAAAAAAATATTTATTACATATAAAACAATACAAAAAGTAAAACAATGGGACAGGCCCCACAATTCGGACACAGTGTCAGGTATTTGCTATAACAAAAACAAAACCATATGGCGGCAGATGGCCTGGAATGAACCGCTATCTCCAGGAGACACGACAAGCTCTCCCTGGGGATGCACACCGGCCACCATGATAAGCTGTCTGCTTACCAGCGTTACCGGCTTTTCCCATACCATACTAGGCTTCTACCTGCGCCTATTATTTTGTGATGTTACCGCCTTTCATGCCCCCAGTGTACTCAATTCACCCTTACTATTGTGAGCTTTTGTCAGCTTCCCCGGCGTGAGCCATCTAGGTTCTTTTTTGGGGGGGCGCGACCGATAGTGGGTCATTCCAGGCCATCTGCCGCCATAGATCCTCCTGAAGAAGCGGTACAACACCGCGAAACCGGTCGAGGTCGCAGATTGGCTCCTTGCATCTGACCCATATGGTTTTGTTTTTGTTATAGCAAATACCTGACACTGTGTCCGAATTGTGGGGTCTGTCCCATTGTTTTACTTTTTGTATTGTTTTATATGTAATAAATATTTTTTATCTGATACATGCCTTCTTATCAGTACCTTAAAAATCCCAATCAACCAAATTTTGATCGATATCATTTAGACACACAGGCCCAGATTCAGGTACATCTGCGCATTATTGGACCGGCGTAGCGCACCGCCTTTACGTTAGACTTGCGCAATTTTGCCGCGTAATCACCCTATTCTCGTAGCTTTTGCGCAGAAAATTGCGCATGCGTAACGTTTTTTCAGAGGCGTAAGGCGGAGTAATACAAATTGGGAAGGACGTGGGCGTGTTACATTGAAATGAGCCGTGACCCCATGCAAATGAAGGGCCGGCCGGCTCGCACATGCGCGCTTGAAGGAGACCATGGTCAGCTCCGCTGTGCGCATGCTCACAACTCGGGAGCGGCGCAATCAGTGAAATTGGAAATGGACTAGGGCAACGTTGTGAACTACGCAAACAGCATAAATAGACACACACAAACGCACTTGCATTGCAAAAGTACATCCCTTTGTCTCTTCCCATTTAACCAAGTGCTTTTGTCCTGTTGTTCGTTGCAGTGTGTTTTGTAGTTGTCAGATTAGTGTTCGTGTGATCAAGTGTTTGTTAGTAGATTTTTGAAAGTGTTTTTTGATAAGTGTTTGAGAGACTGTTTGTTTGATTGATATATTTCTGTTCGTTTGTTTTCTTGCTGATTTTTTGCTGTTTGTTTTTGTGACTGTTTCTTGCTGAGAAGTTTTCTCTTTGTGTGTGTTCTTGCTTGATTGGTTGTGCTTGTTTTTGTGAGTGATTTTTGTTGACTGGGAGTGAGTTTTTTTGGAAGTATGACAGAGAGAAAGCCAAAGCCCAATTTTACAGTGGGGGGAAAAACAAATTCTTGCCCGGGCCATTAGCGATTATGGGCGTTTCCTCCACGGCCCGGACAGTGCCAACACCAACCCGGCCAGGAGGAGGGAGATTTTGGATATGATCACTGAGCAGGTCAATTCAGCGGGGGAGGGGGAGACACGGACCCGGTCTGGGATTGACAAAAAAATCAATGACCTCCGGCGTCTGGTCAAACAGAAGCTGGCCAGAATGCATGCCCATGCCAGGGGCACAGGAGGGGGCCCACCATGCCGTATTAGGCTGACAGCGGAGGAGCGTGCGGTGGCCCTGACCTTTCATCGGCATGAAGTTGAGGGCCTGCCCGGCTTTGACTCAAGTCCGTGGTGCCAGGTAAGTATTTTTTTTTAAATCAGGTGTGTAGCATGTGTGGGGGAGGGGGTGAAAGGGAATATGTGGATCCTCCAACCTGTGAATGTTTTGTGTCATCCACAGATGTGCAGGAGGGTGCAGGGCCATCTGGCCTGACCGCACCATTCCCAGGACAGCAGCCTAATGAGGCCCCCCCAACAAGGCCGCAGTCCGCGGAGGAGGTTCAAGAGGAGGAGGAGAATCATGAGGAGGAGGAGAATCATGAGGAGGAGGAGTCTATGTCAGGCACTGGACATTTGGTTTTTGAGGACTCTTCCCCTCTGGCTGGCAGCAGGCAGCCCTCCCTAAGGGGGAGCCCCCCCCCTCCTCCCCCAACATGGCTCCCCTCCCAAGGGCCTCCCCTTCTCCCCGGCCACAAGCATCAGCTGGAGGCAGGATTTCATCCCAGAACGCCAGGGGGTTGGCCGATCTCCTGCCCGCCACTCTGAGAAGGGACCAGGCCCTTCAGACCCGCCATCTGGGACAGGTCAGCCAGACATTGGTGCGGATGGAGGAGAGCCTGTCCTCCATCAAGGATACGCTGGGGAACCTGGACTCCCACTCCCGGGCTTTCACAACCTGCCTAAACGACCTGCAGACTACATCAGCAGGCGTTGGGCAGGATGTGAGGGCCCTTACCCAGGCTATCCAGGCCAACACGGCAACACTTGGTGCTGCCCTGGACAGAATAGCCGTGGCCTTGGAGGGCAGGCCGCCAGGTGGGCAGAGATCAGGGGCTGCTCCTCCTTCCCCGGTTTTACCCCTCCCCCATGAGTCTCCCCTGAGGAGCCGGGGCCGTGGCCGGGGGCGCCCCAGGCGTGGCTCACGTAAAGGGCAATAAATCTTTTTTTCCCCTTTTTTGTTTTTTTTTGCTGGAAAATTTTTGCTTTTGCAGGTAATTATTTTTTTCTTTTTGGGTTGTGAATGCTGTTTGAATGTGGGGGTGACATTCCTGCCGGAAAAGGGGTGTCACCCTCAATTTTGGTGGAGAAGGGTTCCCCAGGACCAGGGAGAAGTGATCCCCAGGTCCGTGTGAATGGTGTATGAATGTACAGTGATATAATTGGAGCCTTGGCGTGGCGTTGCTGCTCACAAGTCCTGCATGGTGGACTGGTGCCAATCCAATTTGATGTGGATGTGGGGTGTGTGTGCTAGGGACCACAGTGGTGTGCATGCATGCATTCTCATTGTGCCATGATTAATGTGTGTGTTTAACGTGCAAAGATGCCCAATGTGAGTTGTCTCCTGGCTGCTCTTCCCTCAGAAGACGGGGTAGCCTCGGTTAGGGGGGGATTGTCTGGTTCAGGGGTCAGGTCATCACGTAGGTCAATCTGCAGGCCCTTTCTTACTGCGAAGATGATCTGGCACACAAAGTTTGGGGAATACAAGAGGGTACCCCCAGACTTATACAGGCATCGGAAACGTGACTTTAGGAGGCCAAAGGTGCGCTCCACCACTGCTCGTGTTTGGGCATGTGCTTGATTGTATCATTCCTCTCCTGGGGTTTGGGGGTTCCGGATAGGAGTCATGAGATGGGGTCCCAGTGGATATGCAGAGTCACCTGTAAGGGAAAAGACAGGAGGATATTAGTCATGCATGTGCCCCTTGTGATGTGTGCATCATGGGAGGGGATAGTCATGCCTGACTCCCATGTCACTCACCAACCAGCCAGGTGTCCCCATACACATTCTGATCGAATTCCATTCGGATGTGGCATTGATTGTATATGTAGCTGTCATGGGTGGACCCTGGGTGTTTGGCACGGACGTGCCATATAAGGCCTTGGGCATCGACTATCACCTGTACGTTGATGGAATGCCAATGCTTCCGATTGCGGTACATGTGCTCTGTCTCCTGGGGGGGCTGGAGTGCCACATGTGTGCAATCAATGGCCCCCACAGTGCGTGGGAATCTGGCAATTCTGTAGAAATCTGTCATTGCCTTCAGCCGCAGGTCCTCAGTGGTGGGTTTGATGATTTGGTTGGCCATGCGTCTGAGGATTGCAGGGACAACCTGGTGCACACATCTGCTCATGGAGGATTGTGACATCCCAGCCACCACTCCACTTGTTCTTTGAAAAGAGCCACTGGCAAGGAAAAATAGATTTTTTGCGTATCTCGTTCTGGGGATGCCGTGCATCAAAACGCACGCGCACATTTCGACTTACGCACGCGCATCTCCTGTTGCGCAGGCGTAATCGCTTTGTGAATCTGGGCCATAGTGTCAAGCAGCTGGTTGTCTCTAATTACATGGTCCCCCTTCTTCTAATCATCCCGGGATGTTGGTACATTATAATTATATTTACCATTTAAGTAATTGAGGCTATACTCTTCCTTTTTCACCAATTTGAATACATGTTAGTTTGTCCAGAGACTCAGTATATCACAAAGCTAATGGCAGTATATCCCCAACCTTGAAAGGACAATCATTCTTTCCAAGCTGCTGCATCCATTTCAGCTCAGTGTATTGTGCGGGCAGTACAATGGTCATTCTCTTCTATGAAAAATAAATTAGAAAGCAGCGATGACAAGATATTTTCCATCTCATACTGTTTCTAAGCTCCAGATTTTTGGCATGCTGCTAACCCTATACTATGCAATTGTCACAAGTGGGGCTGGAAAGGGTCACATTGATTCTTTGGTTTCTACCGTGTTTCTAGGTATAACTAACATTTTCAAGCTTTTCTTTAGATTACAGGGAAATTCACACTACAATAGACATCTCGGTCATTTTTATAAATGTATGAAAGTCCATCACAGTAAAAAAAGGTAAAATGCCCTATCATATTATGAGCAAATAGAATCTTCCTTCTACAGACCCATCATTTTATGTCCTGTGAAATGACCATAGAGAGCCGAAAGTCTGTCTGCTTTTTAAAGTGGTTCTAAAGCTTAAACTTTTATTTATCTTAATGCATTTTAAAGGGGCTGTAAAGCTTCGTGTTTTTTCACCTGAAAAAACACCTTGCACTTTCGGCCCCCCCCACCCCCCCCCCCCTGTTTTACTTACCTGAATCAAGAAACTCAGTGGGCACGATTCCGCGATGGTTTCCCCCAGCTTGACGCAGCTCGTCATTGGAAATTGATAGTAGCGCAGCTATTGGCTCCTGCTGCTGTCAATCAAATCAATGATGCGGCGTGCCGGGGGTGTGCTCGAGTGTCACACTTGGTGGTTCTGGCCGCCACTGTATCACACGGGAGCGCACCTGCAAGCTAATTCCCTTGGGAGAGCACTTCCCAGGAGGGGGTTAGCTCTTGCGGGGAGGAGGCGAGACAAAAATTAGCCAATCACATGCAAACTGCATTTTTGCTTGCACATGATTGGATCGTGAATGTTAGCAGAGCTTTTGCTCATTTACTAAGCTCTGAAGCAACTACTCTCGCAGAGTGAAACTGCACTTTGCAATATGCACAGTGTATTTTCCTTAATTAAATCACCGCTATGGCCCCTTTCACACTGGGGCATCCACAATCGCCACAATCAATGCAGCGTAGACGTCATGTCTGAATCCCACCCACCCCTCCTTCCCCGCTGCCTTCTGGGAGACACACAGGTTCCAGAAGACAGCAGGGACCATTCAGAAAGCGCAGAGCGAGCGATTCACGCATGCACAATGGGGAACAGGCTGTGAAGCTGCAAGGCTTCACTTCCTTATTTTCCTTAGTAAGGATGCCGTCACCTGCACCTGGAGTCGATAGATGGGTCGGTTTCGGGTGCCAACTTCGTGGTCTCCCAGGACAGGTAAATGTCCTTATATGAAAAGTCAGCAATTGCAGTATTTGTAGCTGCTGACTTTAAAAAAAAAAAAAAAAAACTCCACTTTACGAAGTTTACAGGCATATTTTCAGAGGAGAGTTAAAGGGCAGAAAAAACCCTTCAGAATACCGTTTTTTAGAGGATTTTTTGGTCAGAAAAAAATGCTTAAATAGATGCAGCGTTTGGGAGTATTTGGTGTTTTCAAGTTTACATTAAAGAATGAGCAGAGGGGAATGTTTTGGAAAAAAACACTTCTAAAAGCAAATGCCCACAAACTCTTATAAACTGTTGTGACAGTTAACAGTTTGCCAGTGAGATTCTGCCATTTTTTCTAATGTGCATGGGCCCTAAAGCACGTGTTTAGGAAATCCCCTATTATAGCACCTAATAATCCCTACCTTGAAATTAACACATTTTAAGTTTTAAATAAAAAAAAATTCTAAGCGTGTTTTTTACTTACCAGAATCAATAACTGTAAAATATGTATCAGAAACTTTGTGCAGATGCAATCATGTTTATTTGCTTTTTTAGAATCTCACAAATTCACAAACACATCCCTTTAAGCCATCTACTTTTTCAAAGTCTGCTTGACTCCATGTGTAATCTGCCAACATATTGGGATTGATTAACCAAAGGGAAATAGGCTGTTCACTCTGCAAGGTAATTTATTTAGCAAAAAATACCCAAACATGTGTAAGGAAAATAAAATAAAACAGTATTTTTGGTTTCCACATGATTGGATGCTGGAAGTCAGCAGAGCTTCGCCTCATTCACTAAGCTAAGTAAAATTTCCCTTGCAAAGTGAACAGCCTATTTGACTTGAGTTAACCCCACTAAGTCTACTGCAGTGTATGTCACATAAAGAAGAAAAGTACCGGAACATGGTAAAAAATATTTCAAGTAAAACTGTTTTAAAATATCTGTATAAGTATTTAAAGAGTGTGTAAACCATTTCATATTCCAGATATGTGCTTGTTGTACCATGTATTTGTATGAAAAAGTATCCTGTTCTCTTTGTATTGCTTTCTTTGTGTGAAATATCTAGCGTTTCTGTCAGTCCCTATGCTTTTATATTAAAACTGACCACACTAAGCAGGAGTACACAGCATGGTCAGCTCTCTATATATGCTGGGAATTCAGCCTGCTCATGTCCAATGATCATACTTTTCTGTACATGCCCCCCTTCCCCACACAGCCTTTTACTGGAAAGATCAGTGTGCTGATGTTCTCTTCCCCCTAGCTCCTATGCAGCTGAGAACATATAAACTGTGATCACTTATAAAAAAGGAAAAAAATATTTACAATGTTTTTTATATCTATACACAAATGTTTTACCTTTCATTTCTATTTTAAACGCAATGGGTTGTTTTACAAGGTGTGGGTTCATCACTTTATTACAATCACTTTAAAAATGTAGTTAAAACTGTAAAATATATCTACAGATGAAACCTACCTCTTCATTATGAAATGCCCCATTATATAGAAACACCCTTTTCACACCAATTGTGATAATTGGACAAAAATGCTGGCTGGTGTTGTACTTCCTTGGTCACCTGCCCTCCCCCAACCTGTGTTTAAAGGAAGGAGTAGCAGAATACAGATTAGATTATACCAGGCATGTCCAAAGTGTGGCTCGCAGGCCAATTGCGGTCTGCGTTCTGGTTTAATGTGGCTCCCCTGATAATTTGGATTATCCAGGGCCACAAAAGATATATACTGTATTTATCAAGGCTGCCTCGGAGGGGACAGGGAGGCGGCAATGGTGAGACCGCATTCATGGCAACGGTGAGGCTGCATTCATGGCAATGGTGAGGCTGCAGATGGGCAGTGTTTAGGCTGCATTGATGGACACTAACCCTTATTTTGCTTCACAGCTCTTAATTTAAAATGTTATTTTTTTTGCCTTAAACTTCCCTCTTAAAGTGAAGGTGCGTGTTATAGGCCGATAAATACGGTATATCCAAAAAACCCACCCAAGCTCATCTCTTCACCACACACAGCCACAAAGGCAATATAATTCTTGTTGGGCCTTGTATTAGTGATCGAACGAACACACTTAGACCAAATTTTAATGGTTCAAAGAAATTCAGGCACAATGTTCAGCCCTCACGCATGTTCACTTCATCAAATCTGGCCCTCTTTGAAAAGTTTGGACACTCCTGGAATATACTTCTGACCTATCCATCTCTAAAAAAACTTCTTGTGTTATGAACTTTTTTAATCGGAAATTCCGATCGTATGTGGGCCCCATCGGACCTTTTTTTCGTCGGTGTTTAGAAATAGAAAATGTTTTATTTTTTTCCGATGCAAAAAAAAACTATAGGAAATTCCTATTGTCTGTGTGCAACGGAGAAAAAAAACATGCATGCTCAGAATCAAGTCGATACATGCTCGGAAGCATTTAACTTTATTTTTCTCAGCTCGTCGTTGTGTTTTACGTCACTACATTTTGGACGTCTAAATTTGGTCTAAAGTGTGTATACAAGACAGCTTGAACGGAATTCCGACTAATAAACCCTCTATAAATAGAGGTCAGTCAAAAGGTGGTGTACAGAGGAATATGAAGAGGTAATAAGCAGAAGTTTAGCTTTAACCCCTTAAAGTGGTTGTAAATCCTTGTGTTAGCATTAGGGTGAAACACGAAAGGTGAAGGTGAAAAAACTTCTGACAGTGACCGGCCTCCCAGCCCCCCATTTTACTCACGTGAACCCCTTTGATCCCTCGACGGAGACGCGATATACCTCTCTGCCCAGGGTTCTCGGCTCTTGATTGGATAGATTGATAGCAGCGCAGCCATTGGCTCCTGCTGCTGTCAATCAAATCCAATGACGGGAGGCGGGACCGAGTCCTACATTCGGCATCTATGGATGCCGAATGCTGGACTTGGGAGTGTGCCCGCAAGGTAACCCCCCAGGAGAGCGCTTCTTCTAGGGAGTTATACGATGTGGGGAGAAGCTGAAAGCGCCGCCAGGGGACACCAGAAATGGAGGACCAGGGCCACTCTGCGCAAAATGAGCTGCACAGTGGAGGAAAGTATGAAATGTTTTTTTTTTCTTTCTAAAAACACAAAGAATTGCAATCACTTTAAGGATTTGCCCCCTTAATGACCAGGCTGTTTTTTTTTTGCGATTCGGCACTGCGTCTCTTTAACTGACAATTGCGCGGTCGTGTTCTGTTCTACCCAAACAAAATGTATGTCCTTTTTTTCCCCCACAAATATAGCTTTCTTTTGGTGATATTTGATCACCTCTGTGTTTTGTTTTTTTTGCGCTATAAACAAAAAAGACAATTTAAAAAAAAAATATATATATTTTTTACTTTTTGCTATAATAAGTATTCCAAATTAAAACAAAAAACAAATTTCTTCCTCAGTTTAGCTAGATATGTATTCTTCTACATATTATTGGTAAAGAAAATCGCAATAAGCGTATATTGATTGGTTTGTGCGAAAGTTATCGGTGATCAACGGTTTTTAGCGGGACTGCGACATTGTGGCGGACAGATCGGACACTTTTTACACTTTTTTGTGTGCTCAGTGTGCACAGTGTTTTCATCCGAAAAATACGTTTATTTCGTTACTCCAGAAATTTGTTTTTATTTTTTATTTTTTTTGTTGGAAATTGCATTTGTCCGAAAATCCGAACGAATTAAGGTTAAATCTGTAATTGAAGGCTTGTGGTGTCTGTCGAATGTTCAAAGAAGATTCGATGGAGCATCGAAACTGTACGACGCTGCAATCATACTTTTCCGGTCTAATGTTCCGCCTACAAGCTATAGTAGAATTCTAAAATAGAAAGGGGGTGCAATCAGCGCAAACAAAATGAGGAAAACTTATATAGTAAAAATTATGATGAAAATAACTCTAAAGTTAGAATTTCGCATGAATGCCAGCTGAACACAAAAGAAACTTTCACAATATTCCCAAAAATACATACAACATAAAAATAGTGCAGCGCAAACAATATAATAAAATATGATATAATATATTAATGGTGCTTGTCGTACACCATTAATCAGTGAAACTTGTGTAACAGTAACACAGTAAAAAGTGATATCACCCACCAGTGATAAAACATATGTGCATGAGTGAATAATTGACTTTGACAAATGTCCATAAAATAGTGCAATAGGTCCAATCCTTCAATTGGTCTGATTGATCAGAATCCACCAAGTGCGAAGTGTTAATGGTATAAAGTGATCCCACCACCACACGGAAATTGTACTATTACCTCCGAATTAGACCACTGTTTCACCAGATGGTCAAACTGCGCATAGAATCCACCAGGTAGCCCAAGGGAGGAATGTTGTACTGAGTCCTCTCGCATCAATCATAATACATATCAGAAAATGAAGGATGAGAAAAAACAAACATCTAAGAGCTTCCGTAAAATAAAGAATTTATTGAAGCAAAAAACTCACAGCTTACTCACATTTGGTGAGAGAATAATGGGCATCAAAAAAGAACCGTAGGACCAGACAGAGATCACATCAGAGTAAGGTTCAGACACTGTACGAGCGACTGTGTGGTAATTCCTGTCCCCGGACGCGTTGCGTAAAGATTACTTCCTCAGCAGGTTCTTTTTTGATGCCCATTATTCTCTCACCAAATGTGAGTAAGCTGTGAGTTTTTTGCTTCAATAAATTCTTAATTTTACGGAAGCTCTTAGATGTTTGTTTTTTCTCATCCTTCATTTTCTGATATGTATTATGATTGATGCGAGAGGACTCAGTACAACATTCCTCCCTTGGGCTACCTGGTGGATTCTATGCGCAGTTTGACCATCTGGTGAAACAGTGGTCTAATTCGGAGGTAATAGTACAATTTCCGTGTGGTGGTGGGATCACTTTATACCATTAACACTTCGCACTTGGTGGATTCTGATCAATCAGACCAATTGAAGGATTGGACCTATTGCACTATTTTATGGACATTTGTCAAAGTCAATTATTCACTCATGCACATATGTTTTATCACTGGTGGGTGATATCACTTTTTACTGTGTTTCTGTTACACAAGTTTCACTGATTAATGGTGTACGACAAGCACCATTAATATATTATATCATATTTTATTATATTGTTTGCGCTGCACTATTTTTATGTTGTATATAGTAGAATTCTACTGTATGACACTAGTAATAATTATATTTATTTATTATTATTACTAGTCAACCAACATTAGAATTTTGCTATAGCCTATGGGCCAAGCATTTGATCAGAAATGTATGATTGCAGCTTCGTACAGTTTAGCTGCTCCATTGAATCTTCTTAGAACTATCAACAGACACCATAAGCCTTCAATGACAGATTCGACGTTTGTATGTTTTTCGATGCTCCATCGAATCTTCGTCATTTATGTCGAATTGTCAAGTTAGTTCTAGCTATTGTACTGCTCCTCCTCTTTGGTTACAATCGGCCAATAACATTCATCATCATCATTATTCTTATTTTACTTCCCCCACCCAATTCCAGCAGTGACCCTTTCTCTCAAATCTTTTCTCTCTATAATGTCAAATCTTTTCTCTCTATGTAGAATAATCTTGGACTAGTGGAGTTAAAGTGGATGTAAACCCAAAAAATATATATATTTTCTTTTATGTCACAATGTAGAGTATAAGATTTGCTATCATCTGTGCCCAGTCTTGCCACACAGAGTTAATCCAGCGCTGAGTAATCCTCTTGTAATGTTCAGTGCAAATTAACAGAATTCCAGATAAAAACCTGCCAAATTATAAAGTCAGATTTTCTGTTTTTGCTTTCAGTGACAGGTTATTTACATATCTAGCTTGGACATATTTATCTTATGTTATGTTTTGTTCATTATAACATGAGGTGATCCAAAGTTCATTGTATTCTACCAGGATGTGTTATGTGGGGGAGGGGTGGATTTCTTACTTTTTATACCTCATGTTATGATAAACATAACATAACATATGATAAACATGTTCAAGCTAGATATGTAAATAACCTGTCACTCAAAGCAAGAAGAGAGAAAACTGACTTTTTATTTAGGCAGGTTTTTATCTGGAAGGCTGTTCATTTTACTGAACATTGAACGAGGATTACTCAGCGCTGGATTAACTCTGTGTGGCAAGACTGGGCACAGATGATAGGAAATCGTATACTCAACATTGTGACATCAAAAAAACAAAACTTTAAAGTTAGGCACATTCGACCAACGAAAATAAAGCAATTGTTTATGTTGGATCTTTTGGTTTTCGTATTCTGTGCATTTGTGTAACGCCATCGGCGTTATATTTCATAGAACGAGCGCAGCTGTATCTTCTTTAGACAGCTGCGCTCCATCCAGTACCTCGTCAGCGTCACTTCCGGTGCGCCCTGGGTCCCTGCGTTCCACGCTGGAACGCGGAAGCGCGCCCGGCACGTATCCCATGTTGGGCGGGCTATTTAAACCTTCTCTGATGGCGGCTGGGTGTTCGGTTATTGAAGTTGACACCCGCCGCCATCTGAGATCCGAGCACCTCCACCACAGACCCTCTCACCAGCTGCCTGCAAGGAGACACTGGGTTGCAACGCCAGGACTCTGTCTAGCCTGATCCCAACGCCTTGACCACAGAGCTGACACTCTACAGCTCCTTAGGAACATACTACTTCCCTGCTATCTCTCACCAGGAAGAACTATAAAGCTCACCGCTTCTAAAACCGCAAGTACCCATAGAGATCAGTCATTCCAAGCTTGAACACGGGTTAACTGTTTATGCTGTGTATGCTACTACTATAGGATCTTGTTCCCTGTATCTTATGATTATAGTGGCTGTACTGAGAATTTCCAGATATCACCTCTCACCTATAGTACATGCACCACACCACTGATGCGAGATAGTCTGCAGGAGAATGTGATGAATTAACCCCTTACTCTTTGTACAAATATAGAGTCAATTGGTGGTTTGATACTGAGAATTCTCCATTGCAACTGACTAATTGTCAATTCCTGTCATAGTGACGGCGTAGGCGTCACAGAATAACCGAACCCAAAAACAAAAAAAAAAATATAAATATAAAATGTTATGGATCCCGCCGATCTAACAAATCATTTACTGGGACTCACACAAAGAGTGGATACCCTCACTAACTCTTTAAATGAGATACGTTTAGAGAATGAAGCTCTCCGCCAACAGAACTTTGCCCAGGCCAGGGAGAGACCAGAACCAAAAGTTTGTACGCCAGAACCTTTCTCTGGAGATAGGAAACTCTTTAGCCAATTTATCAGCTCATGTCGTTTAATGTTCGAACTACGTCCCCGTACCTACTATTCTGATAGGGTGAGAATTCTCACCCTTATCTCATATCTTAGGGGTGAACCTAGAGTTTGGGCCGACGCCTATCTAGAAGAGCATGGTGATCTCCTGGGGGCTTTCGACACCTTCCTCACAGAGATGTCCCTCCTGTACGAGGATCCCAATAAACAGCTGACTGCTGAGAATTCCATCAGAAGTCTCAAACAAGGGAAAAGACCAGTGGAGGACTACATTTCAGAATTCAAATGTTGGTGCAGAGAGACCCAGTGGTCAGATATTGCACTCAGGAACCAATTTCGGCTTGGCTTGACAGAAGCTTTGAAAGACGAGATTGCACGTGTAGAACTTCCAACATCTCTAGAGGACCTAATGCAACTCTCCATTACTATCGATCGGCGTCTCCGTGAGAGAAGAGCTGAACGTGCTAATGCATATCCTCCCACACCTTTTAGGAGAGCCAGATCTCCCCCCAAGGAACTTCCTATGGAACTCGGTGCGATTAAAGGGCCATTAAGCTCAGCTGAGAAACAACGCCGCAGAGACCAAAACCTCTGTCTGTACTGCTCAGCCCCAGACCACGTTGTCTCCACCTGTCCCCTCCTCAAGAGGAATTCGGAAGGTAAAAATCACCACTTTAACAAACTTAAATTTACTGGTACTATTTCAAACCGCTACATTATCATTCTTCTTACTTTACAGTGGGGTCAAGAAAGGATTTCCATTGATGCAATGGTCGACAGCGGAGCCTGTGGCAACTTTATTGATTCAAAGATTGTAGAATCTAATAAAATACCCTGTGTGTGCAAGCAAACCCCTGTGTCACTCACTTTTATTGATGGTTCTAGTTCCTCCACAGGTCCTATATCATTTCAAACTTCCCCCCTTCTGGTCACTTGTGGTTCAGGTCATACTGAGACCCTTGTTTTTGATGTTATCTCATCACCCTTATTCCCAATAATTCTCGGAATACCATGGCTACGTCTTCATCAGCCAACCTTCCAATGGTCTACTAGTTCTTTAGCTTTACAGTCCATTCACTGTAAAGAGAGCTGTTATCCTATATGTTCCATCTCGATCACAGATAACAACCCTTCTAATCTCCCAGCTTATTTACATGATTTTGCAGATGTTTTCAGCAAGACCATGGCAAACAAACTTCCCCCACATAGGATCTATGATTGCCCCATAGACCTCATAGCTGACAGTCCGATTCCTACCGCACGGATCTATCCGTTATCCCAACCAGAACTCGTACACCTCAAGGATTATATCGATGAGAACCTTAAAAAGGGGTTCATCAGACCTTCGACCTCTCCAGCAAGCGCAGCAATGTTCTTCGTAAAAAATAAAGATGGCTCACTCAGACCAATCATCGACTACCGTGCACTCAATAACATCACCATAAAGAATAGATACCCACTACCATTAATTCCGGAACTCATCGAGCGTCTCCAAACCTCAAAACTCTTCACTAAACTAGATCTTAGGGGTGCCTACAATCTTGTGAGAATCCGTCCAGGTGATGAGTGGAAAACAGCCTTTAAGACACGTTATGGCCTCTATGAGTATACTGTAATGCCTTTCGGGTTATGCAATGCACCCGCAACATTCCAATGGTTTATCAATGACATTTTTCGAGATTTGTTAGACGTTTGCGTCGTGATTTACTTGGATGACATCTTAATCTACTCCGATTCTCCTGAAGAACACATCAAACATGTGCGTTGGGTTTTGGCTAGACTGAGAACACACTCTTTATATGCCAAACTTGAAAAGTGTGTTTTCAGTCAGCTCAGCATCTCTTTCCTCGGGTATCTCATTACTCCAAATGGAATACAGATGGAATCATCGAAAGTCGAGTGCATTTTATCCTGGCCCGTTCCCCATTCCAGGAAAGCACTACAACGTTTCCTCGGATTTTCAAATTACTACAGGAAGTTTATTAAGGACTTCTCTGCGATTGTGAAACCACTAAACAGTCTCACTAGTTCTAAGACGCCTTTCTCCTGGTCGGACGATGCACAGAAATCTTTTGATCTCTTGAAGCTCAGTTTCACTTCCGCTCCAATTTTACAACTTCCAAACCCACTTTGTCACTTCACATTGGAGGTAGATGCCTCACACTTTGCATTGGGTGCTGTGCTCTCCCAAAGATCTACTTTTTCGGAACCTCTGCATCTGGTGGCTTTCTATTCCAGGACTCTATTACCTGCCGAGATGAATTATCCCATTGGGGAGAAGGAACTCCTTGCCATCAAGGATGCTCTGAGTAACTGGAGACATCTTTTGGAGGGTTCTAAACACCCCATCACCATCCTTACGGATCATCGCAATTTGCAACATCTGAAGGCCTGCAAGACCCTATCCGCCCGCCAAGTTAGGTGGAGTTTATTCTTTGACAGGTTTGACTTCAACATTTCCTATCGTCCTGGTACAGAAAATGTCAAGGCTGACTCATTGTCATGAATGCATGACAGCCATACAATTGAGACTCCTCCCTCTTCGATAATTCCACCCAATCGCTTCATTGGAGCATCTGTTCCTTTCCTGCACTTACTTGTCCAATCTCTCCCTACTGAGGTTCCCCCAATGCCCCCAGGTCTCAAGAGACAACCTAACGGGCTATATACATTCAACAATAAAGTTTACGTTCCTCCTGGTTTACAACCCACACTCCTTAAACAACTTCATGATGCTCCACTGGCAGGTCATCCAGGAATCAGTAAGACCATTCACTTAATCAAAAGAGATTACTGGTGGCCTAGGCTTTCACAGACAGTCAGTGATTATGTCAATTCCTGCGTGATATGTGCTACCAACAAACATTCCAGGAAGCCGCCCTATGGTCTTCTTACATCCATTCCAATTCCGGAAAGACCCTGGGATGTTGTCTCTATGGATTTTATAGTCGACCTCCCCAGGTCTCAAGGTGCCAACACGATCATGGTTACAGTCGACTTATTAACAAAGATGGCTCACTTCATCCCATTAAAAAAAATACCAACCTCTCTTGAGACTGCACAAGCCTTCCTACAGAATGTTCTTAAGTTACATGGCTTGCCCTCCCAGATTATCTCAGACCGGGGCACCCAATTCATTTCCAGATTCTGGAGAGCCCTTTGTCAAGCCTTACAAATTGATCATCGTATGTCCACTGCCTATCATCCCCAGACTAACGGTCAGACGGAACGGGTTAACCAAACACTCGAACAGTACTTACGCTGTTATTGCACCCATCTACAGGACGACTGGCTTCAATTTCTTCCTCACGCTGAATTCGCGTATAATAACGCCTCCAGTTTTTCCTCCGGATTTTCTCCTTTCTACGCAAACTATGGGTTCCATCCCAAATCTGCACCAACCTCTGTTCTCCCTAACAGTGTTCCTGCTGTAGAGCATTACCTTTCAACCTTAAAGAGGACTTCAGAGATACTCCATTCTAATCTTCATGCTGCTCAACAAAGACAGAAGAGATACTACGATTCCCATAGAACTGCTCCTCCAAAATACAAAGTTGGTGATTTAGTTTGGCTCTCTACTCGAAACTTACGTCTTAATATCCCCTCAAGAAAACTAGGTCGCCAATTCACTGGTCCTTTCTCCATTTCACATCTCATCAACAACAACACCGTAAAACTACTTCTACCTTCAGATTGGAAGATACATCCTTCTTTCCATGTGTCACTTATTAAACCTTTCACACCTAATCCCTTCCCTAACAGAGTTCCTCAACCCCCTTCTCCTGTTGAGGTTCTCGGTGAGACTGAATACGAGATAGAAAAAATTCTAGATTCCAAGAGACAAGGTTCTTCCTTCCAATATTTAATTCGTTGGAAAGGCTACAGCCATCTCGATGACTCTTGGGAAGATTCCTCTCACATTCATGCTCCTCGACTCATCAAGCATTTTCACCGCAGATACCCTGATCGGCCGTCACCTTCTGGTTGTATTTTTGGGACCCCCTTGAGGAGGGGAGTATGTAACGCCATCGGCGTTATATTTCATAGAACGAGCGCAGCTGTATCTTCTTTAGACAGCTGCGCTCCATCCAGTACCTCGTCAGCATCACTTCCGGTGCGCCCTGGGTCCCTGCGTTCCACGCTGGAACGCGGAAGCGCGCCCGGCACGTATCCCATGTTGGGCGGGCTATTTAAACCTTCTCTGATGGCGGCTGGGTGTTCGGTTATTGAAGTTGACACCCGCCGCCATCTGAGATCCGAGCACCTCCACCACAGACCCTCTCACCAGCTGCCTGCAAGGAGACACTGGGTTGCAACGCCAGGACTCTGTCTAGCCTGATCCCAACGCCTTGACCACAGAGCTGACACTCTACAGCTCCTTAGGAACATACTACTTCCCTGCTATCTCTCACCAGGAAGAACTATAAAGCTCACCGCTTCTAAAACCGCAAGTACCCATAGAGATCAGTCATTCCAAGCTTGAACACGGGTTAACTGTTTATGCTGTGTATGCTACTACTATAGGATCTTGTTCCCTGTATCTTATGATTATAGTGGCTGTACTGAGAATTTCCAGATATCACCTCTCACCTATAGTACATGCACCACACCACTGATGCGAGATAGTCTGCAGGAGAATGTGATGAATTAACCCCTTACTCTTTGTACAAATATAGAGTCAATTGGTGGTTTGATACTGAGAATTCTCCATTGCAACTGACTAATTGTCAATTCCTGTCATAGTGACGGCGTAGGCGTCACAATTTGTTTTCATTTGTTAAAATGATAACGAAAATACCTGAAACTTCGGACGAAAATGCATTTGGACGAAAACTAATGCACATGTCTAGTACTTATTGCCTTCCAATGATAAGGAATTCACTTTACGGTATCATTGAATCATAGAGGTCTTGTCAGCAAAGTTAAGATATTTTACAATCACTGGACAAGAGGATTTACGTCCTGAGCCATGCATGCCCAGTCTGTGTGTCCTTTCCAAAACACAGGCGCCAGAAAGACACAGAATCTCAAGAATATGGGACAAGCAGATCTCAGCCAAGTAGGAGGGCTTGAAGCTTTCAAGCAGACTTATAATTCTGAGATTATTTCTGCATGAGTGGTTTTTCAAGTCATCCAGCTCTGCTAGAATGGTGTTTTTATGCTTAGGCTAGCCATAGACGGTTTGAATCTTGTCCGATTTACCATGCTTTAGTAACTTCAAAAAGTTTAACCCATGTCTATTCCAATGCATATTCTAATGGGGATATCTTGTGCTCAGCTTCAATGGTTCTGTGTGGTTCAATTTGCTATTCTTGTTTAAGATGTAGAATGCCTTGATGTAAAACCTTATCAGCTATCATTTTAATTGTGGATTTGGGGAGCTTGGCCACCTCTGCAGTGATTAAAACATAATCCCCATGCAGGTGCCTTTTTGAGGTGGTAAAGGAGCGGCTCTAAATTCACCTCCATTGAAAGTGCCAGTGCAAAGGTGTCTGTGGCATGGTCTTTCAATAGAGGTTAACTATGGTAAAAATTACCTTCCCAACCCTCTCTGAACAGCAGAGGAAAAGCAAAGTGTTTAAGTTTAAGAAAAACAAATGTAAGCAGTGATTTATTTTTAACGTTGTGCTTCGTGAATGAGAACACGTTTCAAATATAAAGTAGTTATTATATTATTTTGACTGCAAGAGTGGAAATACACTTTAAGTGAAGTAGATACTAATAGCGAGTGACAGTCAGAGTGAAAGTTCTACAGGTTGGCTGTCCTTGGTGTAAAATTATTAGGTTTTCAGCCAGTCAATGATCACATCAAAGTGAATTTTATTGCGTTTGTGTTGGTAAATAAAATTTACAGTGTTGTTGTTTTAGAATGGATTATCCTGATTAATATTTAAAAAGTGTCAAGTTCAAATTGATATGCAAGTCAATGAGAACAAAGGTGAAGTTTGTATAGATTTTAGAGTCAACATCTAGATGTGTTGGCTGTGCAGCAAAGTGGAACTCTGGGCTCTTACAATTTTAATAAGGGAAAAAAAAATAATGCAATAACATTAGCCTTTGTCGCTAGCCTGTGACTTTATAAATATTGCTGTCTAAAATTACATTAACCTACCTGATTTAAAGGATCACTGCATCGCTGCAGAAATCAATAGAGTACATTGTGTAATATAATTATCTTTTTTACAAGCAGGATAACATCCTGTGGCCTCCTGCACTTTATATCCTTCAGCCAGAAAGAATACAAAAAGTAATCAGACATCAGAAATCACAACTGCTTAGTAATGCGCCCTGTACAATTACATTTGTCTCAGAAGTCAGAATAGATGGCTATCCCACACATCCTTACTAGTAGGAGGGCTTGAAGCTTTCAAGCAGACTTATAATTCTGAGATTATTTCTGCATGAGTGGTTTTTCAAGTCATCCAGCTCTGCTAGAATGGTGTTTTTATGCTTAGGCTAGCCATAGACGGTTTGAATCTTGTCCGATTTACCATGCTTTAGTAACTTCAAAAAGTTTAACCCATGTCTATTCCAATGCATATTCTAATGGGGATATCTTGTGCTCAGCTTCAATGGTTCTGTGTGGTTCAATTTGCTATTCTTGTTTAAGATGTAGAATGCCTTGATGTAAAACCTTATCAGCTATCATTTTAATTGTGGATTTGGGGAGCTTGGCCACCTCTGCAGTGATTAAAACATAATCCCCATGCAGGTGCCTTTTTGAGGTGGTAAAGGAGCGGCTCTAAATTCACCTCCATTGAAAGTGCCAGTGCAAAGGTGTCTGTGGCATGGTCTTTCAATAGAGGTTAACTATGGTAAAAATTACCTTCCCAACCCTCTCTGAACAGCAGAGGAAAAGCAAAGTGTTTAAGTTTAAGAAAAACAAATGTAAGCAGTGATTTATTTTTAACGTTGTGCTTCGTGAATGAGAACACGTTTCAAAAATAAAGTAGTTATTATATTATTTTGACTGCAAGAGTGGAAATACACTTTAAGTGAAGTAGATACTAATAGCGAGTGACAGTCAGAGTGAAAGTTCTACAGGTTGGCTGTCCTTGGTGTAAAATTATTAGGTTTTCAGCCAGTCAATGATCACATCAAAGTGAATTTTATTGCGTTTGTGTTGGTAAATAAAATTTACAGTGTTGTTGTTTTAGAATGGATTATCCTGATTAATATTTAAAAAGTGTCAAGTTCAAATTGATATGCAAGTCATTGAGAACAAAGGTGAAGTTTGTATAGATTTTAGAGTCAACATCTAGATTTGTTGGCTGTGCAGCAAAGTGGAACTCTGGGCTCTTACAATTTTAATAAGGGAAAAAAAAATAATGCAATAACATTAGCCTTTGTCGCTAGCCTGTGACTTTATAAATATTGCTGTCTAAAATTACATTAACCTACCTGATTTAAAGGATCACTGCATCGCTGCAGAAATCAATAGAGTACATTGTGTAATATAATTATCTTTTTTACAAGCAGGATAACATCCTGTGGCCTCCTGCACTTTATATCCTTCAGCCAGAAAGAATACAAAAAGTAATCAGACATCAGAAATCACAACTGTTTAGTAATGCGCCCTGTACAATTACATTTGTCTCAGAAGTCAGAATAGATGGCTATCCCACACATCCTTACTATTTGGTATGTGAGTACTGCTGACCAGGGACCAGTTTAAAGGGAAATAGCCAGTATTTCTTGTATGTAACATATACAGGACCCCCTATCCCTATATATATATATATATAGGGGTAATTTACTAAAGCAATTGGGAATCTTCATCAAATAAATTGTATGAAAATTCACTTTAATTATCTAACAATGTAAATCTCCATTTACCTATTTCATCTGCACATGATTGGATAATCAAAGTAAATAATTTCACAATTGTGTGAAGTTTTCTCAACTGCTTTAGTAATTTTCCAAGGGTAGTGTTACACCTGTAGGAGCCTCTGCATATGATGGGCCCTCTGTTCTTTGCCTTAATCTTCTCAAGAACCCTCTGATACACCAGGTTGAGTGTACAAACAGTCAATATCACAGGAAATCACTGAAAGTAATACTTAGTACTCAATAGTGGTGCTATATCAAAGAAAACAGGCAACAAAACCAAGTAGTAAAAGCAAATTTAAAGGGGTTTTAAAGGTCAAAAACAAAATCCCTAAATAGCTTCCTTTACCTTAGTGCAGTCATCCTTCCATTTTGCTTTTAAATGTCCTTATTTCTTCTGAGAAATCCTCACTTCCTGTTTTTCTGTCTGTAACTCCACCAGTGGCGGTATGTCTATAAAGTGTGCCGGAGCTAGGGCTACCACCTGTCCGGGTTTAGACACATGTGCCTCGTTTTCAAGCCTACTGAAACCTGTGACCAGTGGCCCCCGGCCGCAACATCTAGAGTGGCGCATCCCAATTCCCGTGCCAGCCGCCATCAGTGCTACGCTGTCACATATAGTCCGATGTGTCCGTCATAATGCCGTAGTCATGAACAAAAAAACTATGATCACCGCCATTAGTAGTAAAAAAAAAATAATATTAATAAAAAATGCCATAAAACTACCCCCTATTTTGTAAATGCTATACATTTTGCGAAAACCAATCGCTAAACGCTAATTGCAATTTTTTTTTACCAAAAATATGTAGAAGAATACGTATCGGCCTAAACTGAGAAAAAAAAAGTTTTTTTTTTTAATATCTTTTTTGGGGGTATTTATTATAGCAAAAAGTAAAAAATATATATATATTTTTCAAAATTGTCGCTCTATTTTTGTTTATAGCGCAAAAAAATAAAAACCGCAGAGTGGATCAAATACCACCAAAAGAAAGCTCTATTTGTGAGTAAAAAGGACGCCAATTTTGTTTGGGAGCCACATCGCACGACCGCGCAATTGTCAGTTAAAGCGGCACAGTGGCGAATCGCAAAAACTGGCGAGGTCCTTTACCTGCATAATGGTCCGGGTCTTAAGTGGTTAACAATGATAATAACACAATTTAGCATACAAAGCGATTGACAGTTGTAGTCTCAAACATTGTCACCTTCTCGGAATCACGTGTAATGGTATCCAGTCACATAAAAAAAAAGTCTCCTAGTGATGTAATTGATGGATATTTAATAGGATACTGATCACCCGTGATTATGACAGATGTTATGACAACCGTGCTTGAGCCCTGGTTCACACTGGGCTGCGGGAGTGAAATCGCGCGATTTCACTCCCTCTGGCAGTCCCGATTTCGGCGCGATTTAGGAGACATCTGTGCAGGTTTCTGCACAGATGTCAATGTAAATCACGTCCTGAAATCGCAAAAAGTAGTGCAGGAACTACTTTTTGAAATCAGTGCAGCGCCGCAGATGCGGCGTCGCACCGATTAGGATGGTGTTATTGCCGGCAATTGCCGTCGATTTGAGATGCGATTTGAGATGATGTGAAATCGCATCTCAAATCGAACTAAATCGTACCCAGTGTGAACCTGGGCTCACTCTGCCTTCCCCACATGCAATGCAAGCTCACCAAAAGGAGAATATAGCCATGCAGTATGCAGGCAGCATACTGAACAGGGATAGATAAATGGACCAGAACAAACGCGTCTGTGTCCTCTATTCGAGATCTTTAACTCAGATGTTCACTAAAGGATCTACCACATAGGGCCAGATTCAGGTAGTCCAGAGCATCTTTGCTCTGGAGTAACGCTTCTCATTTGCGTTGCGCTGCCGAAATTTTAGGAGCAAGTGCTGTCATTCACGAAGCACTTGCTCCTAAAGTTGCGGCAGCGCATCACAAATGAGCCGGCGGAATTCAAATTTAGCGGGTACGGGGCGTGTAGTATGCTAACTACGCGCGATCCCGCCGCCAACGTACTGCGCATGCGTCGAGTGTCAAAACATCCCCGTGCGCATGCTCCAAAATCTGTGAATGAACGTCAATGACGTCACATTCCCATTCATGACCGTTTTACGCAAGCGACGTTTTTTTTTTTTTTTTCCGACGCGATGACGACGCCTATACCTAACATAGGATACTCCAACCCCATGTAGGTATATCTATGCGCCGCGTATCCCGTCCGGAAACGTCGTATCGTCATTGCGTCGCGCCGGATTTCGATCGTGAATTGCCGATTTCCGCTCATTAACATATTTTTTGAGCGTAAATCGGCGGGAACGCCCCCGGCGCCATTTTTAAGTTGAAGTAACGATGCGATGGCGAAACTCAGTTACGCTGCTCGCATCGGAACTTCAACCCGGCGTTTCTTGTTTTCTGGTTACAGAAAACAGAAACGCCGGCTCAAAGTCACAGTTAGGCTGGCGGATCACTCGATCCGCCAGCGTAACTGTTCCTGAATCTGGCCCATAGTGTGCTCCATAGTCTGCCATTGGTAAGTGCTATCCACACATACTGTATACCCCAAAAGTATGAAAAGTGTGGATATGCCCCGATTTCCACTTACCTTCACTACTTCTTCCTGACGTGTCTGCTGCTCCTGCCTGCAATTGGCTGTTGCAGCTGTCAATGGCCAGTGAGAAGGTCAAAATAGGCAGAAAAGTAGATGAAGAAGGAAGAAACCACATGTCACAGGAGGTGCTTTATATCGACAGGTAAATCTCCAACAGTTGAAAGAAGCTTACTACAGTATTTAGAACACCAAATGACTGGTTTGGCAACTCTTAGGCCGCGTACACACGATCGGTCAAAACCGATGAAAACGGACTGAAGTTCAAATTCATCGGTCCAAACCGATCGTGTGTAGGCCCCATCGGTCAGTTGTCCTTCGGTCCAAAAACAGAGAACTTGCTTTAAAATTGAACCGATGGACGCCTGACCGATGGGTCAAAACCGATCGTTAGTATGCAAAGGCATCGGTCAAAAGGCCGCGCATGCTCAACATAAAGTCGACGCATGCTTGGAAGCATTGAACTTTGTTTTTTTCAGCACTTCGTGTGTTTTACGTCACCGCGTTCTGACACAATCATTTTTTAACCGATGGTGTGTAGGCACATCAGAGCGTCAGTCGGCTTCGGACCATTCTCTTCGGATGGATTGATCGTGTGTATGCGGCCTAACTGACATTCATGGCTGAACCTACCATTAGGCTCAGTGGACCTGTGCTTCTAGTATATGACACAAAGGAACATCGATCCCACAATTTTCAGAAATACAATGATGTCACCTAAGCTTTACAAACAGGAACAATATTTTATGAAAATAAGTGCTTTTAGTGCAGTGGGGTTCCATTTGGCACCAAAGGCTGTGTGCCTGCAGTCTCCACTGATGGAAGTCTGGCTCTGCTAACCCCCAGCCAGAAGAGGGTGCATCCTCACAAATCCAGGACATGCTAAAGGCTTTTGAGCTGTGTTAAAGTGGGAGCATGGGGCTGTGTCTTGGTTGCAAGTCATTAAGGGTGAGAAAACAAGGCTATCTTGACTTCTCTTTAATTAAATGACTGTTAATATTATTATTATTATTATTATTATTATTATTATTATACAGGATTTATATAGCGCCAACAGTTTAACATCAGGGAAGACAGTACATTCACAATACAAATCAATACAGGAGGGATCAGAGGGCCCTGCTCGTAAGAGCTTACAATCTAGAAGGGAGGGTCAAGTGGAACAAAGGGTAGTTAGCTGTGGGGGATAATATGTTTTAAAGTGACACTGTTATTTATCAAATATGCTAATAAGTCCTTCTGTTTCAGATAAATGCATAATTCTAAGATTGTTTTCCACTACATTTAGACAACTGGTTTGTTCAGCCTACTTTACAGTGTAGTTGTTGTCCATGGTGCTGATCTATGGATTCTGGGAAAATAACAATAGATTTATGCCCTCTAGTGGGCATTTGTATATTAATAATTCATAGTTCACCTTTTTTTTTTAAAAAGAGCCTATACAGTATTTGACTGCTCTGTGCAATGATATTGCAGAACCTTTTGGTGGACTGTGCATATCTGTGAAACTACACAACATTGAACATTGAATCCACTTCTTTGTGGTCTATGCACAGTATTTATATATATATATATATATATATATATATATATATATATATATATATATATATATATATATATATCCAGGACGCCCTTACCCCCATTTGTAGTTGTCTGATATACTATAATTTAATTTTCAGCGCGATTTATCTTGCTTTACATATTGTCTTGGTGTAGTTTAACACCTTTTTATCACTGCTTCACATGTTGTTTCCTGAACGAGCGCTATATTTTATCTTTGTGATATTGCAGAGACCAGTGCGTTACCTCCACCTCTGGAGTCCCCCTGCTATGGGGGCACCCATGCGTGTGTGCTCTCAAGCCAGCTGTGTGCATCCATAGACACACGCAGCACGGCTCAGCCATGCCCACGCTCCTTCCTCACAGGATTTTAATGACAGTAGCAGGAGCCTATTTATCTCGCTGGTTTCAGAGTCTTCTGCACCACAGCCAATACATCGCTGGATTGGTAAGGGTTTAGAGATGGAGAGGGGGGCAGTTATTGGAAGATAACAGAAAAAAGCGCTGCACTAAAAAATATGCCTTTGTGTTTTTTACACATATTTACACAATCTAGACTATGGGCCAGATTCTCATAGATTTGCCCTGGCGTAGCGTAAGCCATTTACACTACGCCGCCGCAACTTAACAGAGCAAGTGCCGTATTCTCCAAGCACTTGCTCTGTAGTTTGCGGAGGCATAGTGTAAATGGCCCAGCGTAAGGCTGCGTAATTCAAAGGGGGCGGCTTGTATTTAAATTAAGCGCGCCCCTGCGTCGATCGAACTGCGCATGCGCCGGCCGGGGAAAAAGCCCAGTGCGCATGCTCCAGCTCACGTCGGAAAGCGTCGTTGAAACCGACGTCAAAACGACGTGATCGTCACTTACGCAATGCCCTATTCGTGAACGACTTAGTAAAACGACGTAACCGACGGAAAAAGCCGACGCTGACCCGACGCCATACTTAACATGGCATCCGACGCCACCCGACGGCATCCGACGGTACTGCGTAAGGTTACTCCACATATTAGCAGGGGTAACCTTACGCTTACGAAAACGACGTAAGCGACGACAGGGCGGCGTAAAAGTGTTTGGGAATCTAAGTAGTAGCCTCATTTGCATAGGCAAATGAGAAAACAACGTAAAGGCCACCTAGTGGCTGGAGTTGTCATTACATCTACGATCCGCAACTGTAATTGTATTACACTTGTCGGATCTTCACCCGTATCTATGACTAAGTGATTCTAGGAATCACTCGCATAGATACCCGGGGAAAAAAACGGCGATACGACGGGGTATCTGAGCCAAGGGTTCGGATCCCAGTCTCGGCTGCATGTGAATTGAGTTTGGTGGTCTCAGCCCGTCTCCTGGTGGGTGTGCTATGTGAGGTAAGCCTGCACTTAGTACGCCCACCCCCCTCGTTGTGTTCTACGTCACTGCGTTCTGGTCCGATGGGAATTTGGTCCGATGGTGTGTACACACATCAGACCAACAGACCACTTCAGCGTGGTCCGATGAAAACGGTCCGTCGGACATGTTTCATCAGACATGTCTGATCGTGTGTATGCGACCTAAGAGACTTCAAGGAGGTGTGAATTACTGGGCGTGCCGCAATGCATACTGGGAAATGTAGTTCTTACATGAACGAGTGCTGCAAAACAGGAAGTGAATGGGAGAACAGAAACTAGAACGCCGGAGGTGATATAGATGAAGGAATTTAATAGGTATTTAATCATTTTTTAACAGAATCATTACACTATTCTGTCTGTCTAACTTGCAGACATTAATTTTAGGCAAAAAAAAATTCCTTTACAACTCCTTTTAAGGTCTACATAGATTAGAATTGAAATATTTTAAAGATAAGACACAGTCATTTTTATATAGCTAATTTCACAGATACTGTTTTGCTATCATTGGTTTCGCTATTTATGAAATATTGATCAGTTGCAGCTTCAAAGATCTGCAAAATATTGTCAGGTACCTCGTAAGTACTGCCTTTTAGTACACATATGTAGTATAAATTGTATTGGACATCTTGAGCAAAATACAAAAAGTCCTACAATCTGCCTTTATTTCAGATCTTCACTTATGTCTGCAATAGCTGTCTGTAGCCAGCCAATAACATGTAAGTGTCACGTCTTACTGAAAATCAATTTATCTTTTACAGTATTGACTGACATTGTGCTGTTTACATGCCTGAGTGAACATCTGCAGTGTCTCAAGCTGTCGGTTCGATATACTGTATAGAAAAGAGGTTGGGGGATATGGAGATCCCAATATAGTGAACAATTTCTGTAGTATACTGCAAATATGATATCCAGCTAAGTTGAGATCACAACAGACATTTTCATTAAAAGATAACCATCCGTGATTAATATTTAATCCCCAGCCCCATCACTTCTCCTTCCCTTCAAACTTTGCAATTTAACCATTCCATAAATGTTACTGTGGAAAAACACACCAATGTTTTGTGATGTTACAAGGCCTGATATGTGAGTGTGTCTAGGCACTGCTGTTTTTTAACAACATGTTTTTAATCCCCCTTGAACTCGACTTCTAAAAAGAATGCTTTTGGGACATAAAAAAACATTGGTGCCTCAGATGAAGCAGGTGACCTGAGATTGGAATTTCTGAAGGAATAGATATAGTATCCTGGGGAGGAGGGTCATTTTAACTGAATGAACCCTACCCAGCCATGAGATGTCCCATCGCGCCCAGTTGGACATGTTTTCGCCTTGTTTTTTATATAGAGGGGGGTAATTGACAGAGTAGAATTGGTCAATACAAGCAGCCAGGTTTATTCGCAAGTAGGGTATAGAAGCAGAACTCCATGCACAGAAAAGTGGTTCTTAAAGGAACACTAAAGTCAGGTTTTTTTGTTTTTTTTTAAAATAACAAACATGTGATACTTACCTCCACTGTGCAGTTCGTTTTGCACAGAGTGGCCCGGAAACCTGTCTTTTGGGGTCCCTCGGCGGCTGTCTGGGCTCCTCCTCGCAAAAGCTTTCCATCTTCATGCGAGGGCGCTCGCACGGTGGAAAGCTTTTGCGAGCGCGCTCCCGTGATACAGCGGCGGCCATAGCCGCCGACTGTATCACTCGGCCCCGCCCCCGGCGCGCCACGTCATCTGCTGTGATTGACAGCAGCGCCAGGCAATGGCTGCGCTGCTATCAATCTGCCCAGCCTAGCCAATCAACGGCCAGGCTGGGAACCGAAGAGGATGACGTGGACGCAACCGGGAGTTTCGAACGGTAAGGTAAGTAAAACGGGGACTCGGGGGGGGGCGGTGCTGTGAGATGTTTTTTTACTTTAATGCATAGGATGCATTAAGGTAAAAAAACTTTTACCATTACAACCCCTTTAAGTCTTTCAACTAAAGAAGTGGGGGTACTGACATTTAATGCTATGGATTTAGCCATGTTACCACGAAGGGCTGAGACCTTTACAAAGATCTGAAGGAGGTCAAAAACATTTAGGGTTGATATGAGGGGGGAGGTGATAAATAAAAGCAAATCATCTGCAAATAGGGTGCATTCATGGGTTTGTTGTCCACAACGTACTCCATGAATATTTGGGTTAATCCTAATAGCTATGCCCAAGGTTTCAATTGCAGAGGCAAAAATTATAGGGTATTGAGGGCACCCTGTCTGGTGCCTTTGTAGATGGTGAATGTATCTGAATAAAGTCCTAGTAATTTCATTAGAGCGCATGGGTTGGGGTAAAGGGTCCTCAAAACCTGTACACAGTGTGGCCAAACCCCCTTTTATCTAGAACTTCAAACAGATAAGGCCATTCTACTATATTATTGTAGATTTAACAAGAGCAGAAATCCTTCCTGTAGGAGAAAGAGACCGCCGCTCCAGATGAGTGCACCTCGGTGGTGAGTGTGGACTCAGAAAATTCGAATGGGTGCAGGCAATGCACGGAGCATAAATGGAAGCAAGAAAGTATGGACAACCGCACTCCGATAAGTGTAAAAAAAAAAAAAAAAAAGCATTTAATCCAGTAAAAAAAACAATGCACAAACAGAAAAACAGCAAACAGTGGGATGATATAGCTGATGCGTTTCACATTGTTGTACAATGCTTAGTGAAGTGATTGCCCCATTCCAATTTGCATGTAAAAGTGAAATGACATCCACCGCTCTGCGTATATGATCTGGTTCCTGTCTTCCTGGGATGAAGCCCACCTGGTCCGTATGAGCATAGCCCCCTATGAAGGCTGAAGGGCTTTTATTTTTCTATCCTGTTGGCTGAACAGAGTTAGTTACACAGTAAAGAGAAAAGTTGAATATATACTTCTTAGGCAGTGAATTAAGTGTCCATTTTACTTGTTCTGTATGTCCAAGTAAAAAGATGCCTTGCTTACTGGGCACGTATACCCCCTTCCTGACCAGGTGAAATTTCAGCTTCCGGCACTGCGTCGCTTTAACTGACAATTGCGCGGTCGTGCCACGTGGCTCCCAAACAAAATTGATGACCTTTTTTACCCACAAATAGAGCTTTCTTTTGGTGGTATTTGATCACCTCTGTGGTTTTTATTTCTTGCGCTATAAACAAAAAAAGAGCGACAATTTTGGGGAAAAAAATCAATATTTTTTACTTTTTGCTATAATAAATAGCCCATTTAAAAAATAAATAAAAAAAAACATTTTTTTCTCAGTTTAGGCTGATACGTATTCTACATATTTTTGGTAAAAAAATCGCAATAAGCTACTAGTTTGTGCAAAAGTTATAGCGCTTCAAAAATAGGGGACAGAATTATTATTAATTTTTATTATAATTTTTTTTACTAGTAATGGCGGCGAACTGCGATTTTTATTGGGACTGCGACATTATAGCGGACACATCGGACACTTTTGACACATTTTTGGCGCCATTCACACTTATACAGCGTCAGTGCTAAAAATATGCACTATTTACTGTATAAATGTGACTGGAATTGAAGGGCTTAACACTAGGGGGTGAGGAAGGGGTTAAATGTGTACCCTTCATTGTGTTCTAAATGTGGGGGGAGGGGGTGACTGGGGAAGGTGACCGATCTATGTCCCTATGTACTCCTCTCTCCCTGACAGGACATGGATCTGTGCGTATACATCGTGGCTGCCAGGCACGCGCATCAGCATCTCAGTGATGCGGCGGGCACGCGTGCGCCGCCGCCGGTGCTCGCGTGCCCCCCAGTGACCTGGAGGAGTGGAGGCCGTAAAAAGACGGGGACCTGAGGAGATTTTAGAGAGGCACGTGTATTTTCCATGAGCTGGAGTACCGCTTGTTGAGTGCACAGTAGAAACACCTACTCAGGTGTCAGTTTTACTATAATTGGCTATAATGATAAATGAACAGGGTATAATTTGGTTCTTGCTGGGTGGGAAGTAAGCTTTAGAGGTGGGGGAGGAAACAAGTGGGGATAAGGTGGTGATCTCTTCTTGTGCTAAACATTAGGTAGTAACAGCTGTCTTGTCAAAACCTGGTTGCTTGTGTTATTTATGGGTTTAAGGTGTAGTGTTGTGACTTAGTGAGTCTCTGAACATGTTATAATGATATTGTTAACGATGTGTTTTGTTTTAAGTTGATGTTCAAGCTGTGAGTAGGGTAATGTTGGTAAATGTGAATGCAAGGAGAGAATTTGCGCTAGGTTTGTACAGTACAAGGGAAGTGTTGGTTGTGGGCCATGGGAGGGAATGTAGATTAGTATGGTGGAGAGATGGTGGAGAGATGTGAGGTAAAATGGGGGAGAGGGGGGTGTAAGACTAAGGAGGGAGTGAGGTAAGGATGAAAGTCTATTTAGGAAATGTGCGTGTATCTAATTCCCTATTTTGCTCTTTTTAAGGTGGGGGGGGAAAGGAGTCAAGAAAAGAGGGTATGTGGTCTTTTTGTATTTAGAATATATAGGGGTCCTTCCATTATTTGACTTTCGTGTTGAAGAGGAGGTAATGTTTGAGAGAGTTCCATCAGATGCTCAGTCCATCGTGTCTTCTTGGTCCATGGTCTGGGGAGCGAATCTCCCTCGCTTGTTTGAATGCTGCGTGCCATTGTTCTTCTCAGGGCGAGATGAGTTGTTGTGGGAGGAATTCGATGCAGTTCTTCTGCGAGAAGTGGTTGTTGTAGTTGGGTTTTCAATAATTTTGAGATCAAGTAAAGCTTGGTGCAATTGGTCAGAGGTTCTACATACAATTTTGGATCCTTGGTATGTGAACCTTAAGGAAAAGGGGAATCCCCATTGATACTTGATTTGACGTTGTTGGAGTTCTGCTAGAAGAGGCTTCATTGCTCGCCTTTTGGATATAGTTAGCTGCGAGATATCAGCGAATATTTGATAGCTGTGACCTTGGAATGACAGGTCATTTTTCATTCTGGCTGCTTCTAGTATTTGTTCCTTTGTCTTGTAATAATGGAACTTGGCGATGATGTCTCTGGGGGGACCTTCTGCTTTCTTAGGGGCCAATGCTCTGTGGACTCTGTCCATTTCCAGACGTTCTATTGCAATTCCAGGTAACAATTCCTGGCATATCGCCAATGTCGTGCCTTGGAGGTCTAAAATTGATTCCGGGATACCTCTAAACCTCAAATTGGACCTCCTTGCACGGTTCTCGTAATCCTCTAATCTATTTTGTAGCACCAAGTTTTCCTCTTTGAGTGTGTCCAGTTCAAATTGGCATTCTTGTGTATAAATTTCCAGTTCCTCCATTTTTGTTTCTAATACCTCTGTTCGGCTTCCCAGGTCTCTTATTTCCTTGGTTAGGTGTGAGGTGATTTGGTCCGAAGTGCGTTTCAGTGCTTTATTCAGCATTCTTTCAAATTGTGTCAGCAGTTCTGAGGGGATTTCTGCATTGTGACTAGTAGCCTGAGAGGATTTAAATTGACTTTCATCCTCGCTGTCTGATTCTGTAGTATCCAAAGAAATATTGGGCTTCATTGGTCTGGCTGCGCTTTTCCTATCTTTCCCTGAGGTGGGAGCCTCTGAGGTGGCTGAGGAGAATGGCGCCTTTTTTGTGGTACCTTTAGTGTGCTGAGTGCCGCTGCTGACATTCGGCTTTATCTTGTTTCTTGTACCTCCGAGCACCATTTTTGTATAGGGATGTTCCCCGTGTCTTCCACGATCAAATATAGTGTTTTCTGTTCATTTGCGGTTTCTATTTGCTGCGTTTATCCGCGGTTTTCTCCTTCATGGAGCGGAGCTCTAGTGCAGCATGACCGTCCTGCTAGACTCCGCGCGCGCGCCTCTCGCAATTGTCATTTTCACAGTAAACAATCCATTTTTATAACAATTTTTGCTGTGAAAATGACAATGGTACCAAAAATGTGTCAAAATTGTCCAATGTGTCCGCCATAATGCCGCAGTCACGAAAAAAATCGCCAACATTAGTAGTAAAAAAAAAATAATAAATAATAATAAAACTATCCCCTATTTTTTAAACACTATAAATTTTGCGCAAACCAATCATTAAACGCTTATTGTGATTTTTTTTTTTTATACCAAAAATATGTACAAGAATATGTATAGGCCTAAACTGAGAAAAATAAATGTATATCTTTTTTGGGGGTATTTATTATAGCAAAAAGTAAAAAATATTGTTTTTTTTTTCAAAATTGTTGTCTATTTTTGTTTATAGAGCAAAAAATAAAAACCGCAGAGGTGATCAAATACCACCAAAAGAAAGCTCTATTTGTGAGGAAAATAGGATGCAGATTTTGTTTGGGCCAGATAGCACGACCGCGCAATTGTCAGTTAAAGCGACGCAGTGCCGAATCGCAAAAACTGGCCAGGTCCTTTACATGCGTAATGGTCCGGGTCTTAAGTGGTTAAATATGATCATTTGTCCTTACACGGCATGAGAAAAGCTGCTATTCTTTTTAAAATATTCATATGTTCATGAGTGTGATTTAAATTGGAACCTTCTGATTTCATGTCTAAAAACTTTCTTCATAACGGTCAATTATTGCCTGCTCATTTGCCTTTGGAAGTGGGAACGGTTTATTTGCAGCTTGACCAGTTTGCCCTTACCTGAGAATATTACAGCACTTACACACTTCTCCTGAGTGATTATCACTCTCGTCTCAGTTATTTTGATTTCAAACGTAACCAAATCTGTCTCATCAAATAGTTTTAATAGAATGGTTATTAAGCTGAAAGAGGACTCATTTGGTTCTGAAATGTAATGCTGAACTCTAATCAGATTTGAATAACTCATTGTTCATAATTAGAAGGATTATCAAATTATTCAGCAGGAAACAGTAAGCTTAAAATTAGAAAAAAATGGTGTTTAATGGGAATCTTTACTCAATTTGTATTTGATCAAGAGCGTGGCAAGCTCCCTCATGTTCTTATTTTATAGAAAAAAAAAGATAATGGAAGTCATTATTTTCTAAGAACCCTGACTCAGAAGTTTTGTGCTCAATGGTTTGTGAGTTCTCTAAAGCCATTGAGTTTCTGTTGTACTGTTAAAGCTGAAGTCCAGACAGGAATGGAAAACCACAAATTAAAAGTGTAAGTACCATGTAGTGATTAAAATGTAGACTGCCACAAACTTAGTTCTCAAAGTATTTGACAGTTGAAATATGCTCTTTTGCTTTTAAGTAATTTTCAGACTGGTCCATTTTTCCTGTTCAAAGCCACTAGAAACCTTGAACAAGTGGTTGTTCATATTGGGGGCCCGATTACTGTAGATAAAAGAAAGTGTACCAAGCAAGGTATTACAGTGATTGCTAGGCATGGTGTAAGGTGTGTGTTCCTAAAGGACATGGAATATTGTGCTACACCTTTTCAGATATTTCAGAATCAACAGAGTGAGTAGGTGGCTGTAGATGTATAAGGCCGCCTACACACGATAGGTTAAACCGATGAGAACGGTCTGATGGTCCGTTTTCATCGGACCAAATCGATCGTGTGTGGGCACCATCGGTTAGTTATCCATCGGTTAAAAAAAAGCCAACTTGTTTTAAATTTAAATGATGGATTCCTAACCAATAGGTCAAAACCGATCGTTAGTAGGCACGACCATTGGTTAAAAATCCACGCATGCTCAGAATCAAGTCGACGCATACATGATTGGTAGGAAAAAATATTGGATAGCCGCACTCAAAAAATCCAAAAAGGATTGTCTTTTATTGGTAAAAAATGTACATGCAAACAGGGCACAGCCACAAAGGAGGACAGCCGACGCATTTCACACTTTAACAGTGCTTAATCATGGCCATTAAGCACTGTTAAAGTGTGAAACGCGTCGGGTGTCCTCCTTTGTGGCTGTGCCCTGTTTGCATGTACATTTTTTTTTTTTCCATAAAAGATTTTATTGAATCAAAACGTAGCATGAAATACATATCAAGATATACATAAGGTATCAGAAAATAACACAGGACCATAGGTAGAACAAGCTACACATTACAGCAAAAATGCATCCAGTGACCTTTTAAGACCGTAGGCAGGGCACAGGAGGTATAAAGAAGCAGGGTCGGGGCGGAGGATCGTGACTTTCAATGTTCCCCCACACCCCCCCATCAGCTGAAGAAGAGGGGGGGAAGCATGAGGCACCCTACCCGGCCAAGTCAGAGGGTGCAATGTATCAGAGCGGCCTCAAGGTCAAGTGTTTAGAAATAGTGCAGGATAGAACCAGAAGAGATAGGAGAAGGAGAAAGAAAGAGGAGAAAGGGAAGACAAGGATGATGGGAGAGCGGGGCACAGTAGGAAGAGGGACAGAGTGGAGAGGAATGGATCCGCGCCCGTCCCCCCAGTCCCCCACAACGCGCAATGATGGACCTCCAATGGCACCGATATGTTAAGACACATAATGGTGATAGCGGTCCGTGGTCACAAAGTGGTTCCAGCAGGCCCAGGTGAAGGAGAATTTGTGTATTCTGTCTTGGGAAATGTGGATCAGTTCCTCCATTTCTTTTGTTAAAGAGATCTGCGCAAGCCATTCTTTGATTGTTGGTGCGGTAGTGGAGCGCCAATGCCTGGGGACGCAAATCCTAGCTGCATTGACCATATGCATGGCCAGGGACCTGAAATAGTCTTTTTTGGGGAGAGACGTGTGATGCAAGAAGAATTGGGTGGGGGTATAATCAAGGGTATAGGTGGTGACGTGCGAGATGAGCTTGTGTACTTCCCTCCAGAAGGCTTGAAGGGCTCCACAGTCCCACCACACATGAAGCATAGTTCCCACCCCTGCACCGCATCTCCAGAAAGTGTCAGGAATATTAGGGGAAAATCGATGAAGCCGCAAAGGAGTCCTATACCATTTAGTAATCAGTTTGAAGCCATTTTCTTGGGTGGCCACATTTGCAGAGCCTTTGTGGGTGTATTCATAAACAGTGCTCCAGTCCTCCACTGACAGGGGCGTCGGGAAATCTCTGTTCCATGAGAGCTGTGGCGGGGTGGGAGATTGTGACTGGCCTTCCACCAAAAGGGTATAAAGAAGGGAAATCAGATGTCTCTGTGGGGTTTTACGATGACATAGGGATTCAATGGGAGTGAGCTGTCTTGACCAAAGCGATTGGTTGTCTGTGTCCGAAAGGAAGTGCCTAATCTGTCTGTAAGTCCAGAATGAGAGGGAAGACGTCCTAGTAATGGCTTTCACACCCTCATAAGTTAGAGGTCTGCCAGCAGAGTAAAATTGGAGGGCCAAGATTTCGTTGAAAGGCCACTCCTGACTCAAGAACTCCCCCGACATGCCCGGAGGGAAATCTGGGTTCCCCCTTAGGGAAGTCAGGGGGCCTGGGTGGCAGGGCGAAGAGCCCAGCGTCGAGGCCCTCTTGAAGGCTAGAAGCGATGGATAGATAAGTGGATGGGTTACTACGAGCTGAGGCCAGCTCTTGGAGGACATTCATGGGAGTAAGTGGAGGGGATTCTGGGAGAGGTCCCTCTCCAGGAAAACCCACAGTTTGGTGGAGGCGTGAATGCTCCAGTCTGCGATCCTCGTGAGGAGACACGCGCTGTGATACTTTCGAAGGTCAGGGAGGGCGATACCTCCCCCAGACTTAGGGAGGGTGAGGCGAGAGAACGCTATACGAGGCTGAGAGCCCCTCCAAAGGAAGGTGGAGCATGCCTTCCTGTATAATGAAAAGAAGTTTGTGGGTAGAGAGACCGGGATCGATTGCATGAGATAGAGTAAGCGGGGCAGAATAATCATTTTAACCAGGGCGGACCGACCAAACCAGGATACATTCAGGCCCATCCAGTCTTTAAGGCATTTTTGTGCCTGAAGGAGGGCAGGGTGGAAATTCTTGGTGTACAGGTCCGCTAGTTTGGAGGGGACATGAATACCAAGATAGGTGATTGAATCTCGAGCCCATTGAAAAGGAAAGGAGTCCTGGCAGTGTAAAACCTCCTGGGCAGGGAGGGAAACATTCAGCGCTTGCGATTTTGTATGATTGATTTTCAGGTTTGAAAGAGTGCCGAAATAATTCAGGTCCTTAAGAAGGTTGGGTAAGGAGATCCGGGGAGACCACAAGGAGAGGAGGACATCGTCCGTGAAGGCCGCTACTTTGTACTCTCTCCCCTTCACGGTGATCCCCACAATGTCGGGATTATCCCTAATCCTGTTAAGTAGGGGCTCCAGGGTAAGGATATATATCAGGGGCGACAAGGGGCAACCCTGGCGCGTACCGTTGCCAATGGGGAAGGCGCCCGACAGGTGGCCATTAACCTTAACCGCGGCCGAGGGGCCCGCATACAGGGCCAGAATGTGTGCCAAAATACGGGACCCTAGGCCCAAAGCCGTGAGAACCTCCTGCATGTATTCCCAGGCCACTCTGTCGAACGCCTTCTCGGCGTCGAGGGAGAGAAAAAAGCAGTTGGTCTTCGAGGTCGTGAGCCAGTGGTGTAGGTTCAGAGTGCGAATGGTATTATCCCTGGCTTCGCGTCCAGGGACAAATCCCACCTGATCTAATGAGATAAGTCCAGGAACTAAGGGAGCCAACCTGTTAGCGAGGACTTTTGCGTAGATTTTAATATCCACGTTTAAGAGCGATATCGGGCGGTAGTTGGCAACCAGGGAGGGATCCTTGCCCTCCTTAGGGATTACTGCTATATGTGCGGTCAGCATATGGCCAGGTTTGTTTTGAGGATCAGCTAGGGCATTGAATATAGACAGTAGATTAGTGGTAAGTACGTCGCCGAAAGATTTATAATATTGAAGGGGAAAGCCATCTGGGCCCGGGGCCTTCCCAGGCTTCATTTGCTTAACGGCCGACTCCACTTCCGCTGCCGACATGGGGGCTTCCAGGTCAAGGGATTGTTGGGAAGAGATTGGCTTGGGGCTATAGCGGGACAAGAATTCCTTAATTTGCGCAATCCGGGAATTGGTCTGGGACTTGGAGAGGGCCTGTGGGTGAAGGTTGTATAGTTTAGAGTAAAACTCCTCAAACTCATGGGCAATATCCTCATTCTTGACTAGGCGTTCGCCACCACGACTGTGTAAGTGGTGTATCGTGGAAGTGGGCTTCGAATTGTGTACTGCGCGAGCCAGAAGACATCCGCATGTATTGCCCTGTTCGTAAAAGATTCTTTGGCCGAGAATGTATCGCCTCCTAGAGCGTTTGCCCAACTCCGCCATAAGTGACGTCCGGGCGCACGTCAAGTCCTGGAGGGTAGCTTGTGCGGGGGACATCTTGTGGGAAGCTTCGAGGGTTCTTATCCTCTTGATTAGGGAGTTTATACACTCCTGTTGTTGTTTTTTGGCCTTCGTGGCCAGAGCAATCAGTTCGCCACGGATTACGCATTTATGCGCCTCCCACAAGGAGACCGGTGAAATCTCTGGGTTCGAGTTCTCTGCAAAGTAATGCTGAATGCGGGTGCGGACTTGGTCCAACACGGACGGATCTTTAAGCAGGGAAGAATTCAAATGCCAAGTCTTCGATCTCGAGGACACTTCAGGGAAAGCTAAAGTGACACTGATCGGGTGGTGATCCGACAGAAACATTGGCTCTATCGTTGATTGCTGGCGGAGGGTCCGGTTGGGAAAGGAAAAAATAATCTATCCTGGAGTATTTTTGGTTCGGGATGGAAAAGAAGGTGTAGTCTTTATCCGAGGGGAAAAGTGTGCGCCAGGTGTCGTGCAGGCAAAGGGACTGAAGGTGCAGATTGATCTGCCTAAGAGTTTTATAAGTCATTGTGGAAGTTCCCATGGAGGAGTCCAACAAAGGATTTAAGGGGACGTTAAAGTCTCCCCCCAATAGCAAGATACCTGACTGAAAAGAGGCCAGTATGTCACAGGTCGTCTTATAAAAGGTCACCAGACGCTCGTTAGGACAATAAATATTGGCCAGGGTGATTGGTTTCGATTCAAATGTGCCCTTAAGGAAAACGTACCTGCCCTCCGGGTCAGTAAGCGAGTCAGACAAGTGAAAGTTTGCGTGCTTAGAAACCAGGATAGAGACCCCCATTGGTCTTGGAAGCAGGGTTAGCGGCGTGAAAAGCCGTTCGATAGACGTGGTTGGAGAGTTTAGGAATGGCGTCCGAGCGGAAATGAGTTTCCTGAAGGAAAATGAAGTGGGCCTTGTGTTTGGTGAGGGAAGACAGGACCTGTGATCTTTTTTCAGGGTTCCTTAACGTTCACAGATAGGCATTTCAGGGTCAAGGGAGGCATGTTCTATGGCCAATGCAGCGGAAATTGGATTGGGAAGGAGAGGGCGAGGAGGCAAAACTCGTCGGGTAGGTCACCGGGAGGGCCGGCGCGGATTCGGACAGAAGAACAGGAGAAAGTTAAGGGTGGAGACCAGAGAAAAGGCAGGGAAGAGGAAAGGGGAGAGTAGAGGGAGGGGAGCGAAGGTGGCAGGAGAAAGGGGGCAGAAAGAAAATCAGAGTAAGAAGCAGAGGAAGCGGGGGAGAAATGAAAGAGAGTATAACCAGAGGTGATGTTAAACCTGTTAAATCACCTGGGAAAAGAGGGGTCTGGAGGGTCAGCAATAAATCCCAGCGGGATTTCTGTGTGGGTGCGAGACAAGGGACGGAAACCTCAAAGATAGAGGCAACCCAGGGATCGAAATGTAGAACTTGCTAAGGGAAGGTGCTGCGGGGAACCCAAGGAGAATGGAGGAGGGTTAGAGTAGAGGGGCCCACCAAAATGTATGAGGTCTAGGAGCCAGCAGAAACAGAGTAGAAATACATAGAACAGTGAAAATCTTGTAAGCAAAAACAAACAAACCAACCACTTGAAGTGAATTCACCCCGGATTCTCAAGTGTCACCAGTTATCTATCTCACTGTGCCCAGTCCAGTGCGTATCTTCAGGGAAACCAACAGATAATTACAGGGAGGGAGGGGAGACATACGCAAAAAGGGGGAGGCAAATTGGTGTGGTTTGAGCGTCTGAGACCCCAGGCGCGAGACTGAAGAGACCAATCGAGGTAGAAGGGGTACAGTGCTATGGGTGGGTGTGGAGCAACTTAGCTCCAGTGCCCGCTCAGCGGGGTCAGAGAACCCATCCCGCAAGATACAAAGTGCTTCCCACAGGGTCACAGGCGCTCAAAACAAAACTCAGGTATCCTCCGTGGAGGCCACATGGAACACATATCCCCCACACGATGACCAAAAACTATAAGGATCAGCAAGTGCAAATATGACTATCAGGCATAATAGCTAAGCAGATCAATTCCCAATCCCTACCGGAGGTAAAAGGGAAAAGAAAAAAAAAAGGGGGGGGGAGGATGGGTGGAGGAGGAAGGGGAAGGAGGGGGGAGGGGAGGGGGAGAGGGAGGGGGAGGAGAAGAGGTGAGGGGAGGAGGAGAGGGGAGGGGACGAGGGAGGAGGAGGAGAAAGAAGGGAGAGGAGAAAGAGAGAGAGAAAAAAAAGGGGGGCACGAGCAGGAGAGGAAGAACAAAGGAGGGGAGGGGAGGGGGAAGGAAGGGGAGAGGGAGAAGTTACACAAGCATGCGAATCATGACCCATGGGTGAGGGAGAGTCCAAAAAAAAAAAGAAAATACATACAACCGCCATCTCTCCCGCATGAATGAATGAAAACTTATATAGCGCGGCACATGCGAAGTAAATCGCCTCTGGGCGCTTGTTGTTCCTGTCTCCTTAGAGATCAAAAGAGATGAGTCTTGATCTTTCTCCTGAAGACTAAGTGGTTCTCCTCCAGCCGAATGCTAGCTGGTAAGGCGTTCCATAGTCTGGGACCTTGGACAGCGAATCTCCTGTCTCCTTTGGACTTGTATCTGGCTTTCGGTATCTGAAGCCGATTTTGATTGGTGGATCGTAGAATACGATTGGGATTGTGAGCTTTTATTTTTTCGCATAGATAATGGGGATACATCTATGCGTTAGACAGAATGCTTTAAAGGTGATTCTGTCTTTTACTGGTAACCAGTGAAGGGATCTCAGTGAAGGTGAGATTGATTCCCAGGGTTTTTTCCCAGTCACAAGTCTGGCGGCCGTATTTTGAACGACTTGAAGACGAGCGATTTGGTACTTGGGGAGTCCGAGGTAAAGGGCATTTGCATAGTCCAGTCTGGAGTTTACAATCGCTCCCACCACGACCGCTATGTCTTTCTTGGGAATAAAAGGAGTGAGTCTGCGTAGTAGGCGCAGCAGATGGTGAGATCCGCTGACTACTGACCCTATTTGTGCGTCCATTGTCATGTAGGAGTCAAAGATGACCCCAAGACTTTTGACTTTGGCGCTAGGGGTGATGATTTTGCCCAGAATGGGCGGGGGATCCAAGTTGTTGCCGGTTGATTCCTACGCTTGGCGTGAAACAGAAGAAGTTCTGTTTTCGCTCCGTTGAGTTTGAGATAACTCTTTGTCATCCAGTCCTCTACCAAAGAGAGACAAGTCTCTAGATTGAGGTGGTGATCCTTTTTGTTGCAAATGCAGAAGTACAGTTGCGTGTCGTCTGCATATGAGTGATATAGCAGTTTTTGACTGCTGATGATTTCGAAAAGAGGACGCAGATAGATGTTGAATAACATCGGCGACAGGGGGATCCTTGAGGGACTCCGCACGATAATGTGCATTTTTCAGAAGTGAAGGGTCCTAGCTTCACTATTTGCGATCGGTTTTCCAAAAAAGAGGAGAACCAGGATAGATCGCTTTCTGCGACTTTGGCTATTTTAGCCAGCCGAGTCAATAAAAGCTTGTGATCTACTGCATCAAAGGCTGCGCTTAGGTCCAGCAGAACTAGAAGACAATATTCTCCTTCATCTGCGGCCTCGAGAACGTCGTCCCATATCTTAAGCATGTGCGAGGGCGCGGAATGACGCTAAAAAAAGCACATCCAAGTGACAGTCCATCCCGCGGCTAGGTAGTGGGTGGATGAGACGGTCAGGGCACCGAGGTACACCGCATCTAACAACAAAAGGCAGGGTGGGAAAGGGGAAAAATAAATAAATAAAAATAAAAAACAAAACGGTCAAAGACGAAGCAAAAGGGGGTCCTATTGCAGTGGTGTCGTCGGGCAAACGTCCTCCGCCAATGGGTAGGGGTGCCTCAAATCTGCTTCGGTAGCCTGTTAGGTGGGATGGGATCCGATCAATCTTTAGTGGAGGCCAGGGCTTCAGGGGCCACCAAGGGATGGGTAAAACTGTGCATATGGGCTAGACGGCTCCGTGGCTGCAAGATCCTTGCCGTTGAAAAAACGGGAGTTAATGTAAGAGCGCCGGGGGCCAACAATCAACTGTGAGTAAGGTAAGAGTCAGGACGTAGTGAGAGGGGGGAGAGTCTCATCGTAAGCACAGTAGAAAGGTCCCCGTCGGCCTCCAATGAGTGAGGTCACACCAAGAACAGCTCAGCTAGTTACTAACGGCAGTGCGCAGTGGTGAAGAGGGTGAAGTCCTGGTGGCAGCGAAACATCCGGGGAGAACAGCAAAACAGCCACGTTAGGCCCCGACCCGGTCTCTACCCCTGGGTGGAGTCGAGGGGGAGCCCGGTTCACGATGGTAGAGATCGTGTCGAGCAGCGCGATTACCTGGAGAGGCCGGACCAGCTCGGTGTCTGCGAGACCTGTGCTTTTGCGACTTCGGGGATGGATTCATAGAGACCGGGAGCCAGGGTTCCGAAGGGAAGTAGAATGAATACCAATCCGGAAGGTCCACGGGTGGGATATCCAGCTGTTCACAGAAGCTGGGGAGGTCCTCCGGTGTACGCAGAATAGCTGAGCGACCCCTGGCAGACACCGACAGGGCAAAGGGAAACTTCCAGCGATATTGTATATTCCTGGTACGCAAGACCTCCAACAGGGGGCGGAGGGCGCGTCTGTTTTGGAGCGTGATCTGGGAAAGGTCCTGGAATAATTTCACCTCCGCTCCATTGTGAAAGAGCTGACCTCTCACCCTCGCCTTACGGAGGATTTCCTCCTTGAGTTGGAAATTGACCACGCAACAAATCACATCCCTGGGCGGTTCATTATCCCTGGGTGGGGGTCGCAGAGCGCGGTGGGCCCTCTCCATATCGAAGGGCGAGTCCGCCGGGCGCTCCATCAGGTCATTAAAGATTGTGCACAATGTCTGTTGTAGGGTCCCAGGGTCCGCATTTTCAGGTAATCCCCTGACACAAATATTATGCCTGCGTCCACGATTGTCGAGGTCCTTGATGTGTCTGTGTAGCTCCAGGAGGTGGGGAAGCTGTGAGTCGTAGGAGCTCTGAACCTGTCGGATTGCGGCAGCATGTGTCAGGGTAGTTTGTTCTACTTCCCCGATCCGGTGAGCGACCGCACGGATCTCCGTCTTGAGGTCAACAACTGCTGCCATAACTGCTGCCGTGACTGCATTCTTAATGTCTGCGGTCATCGATTGCAGATCGAACAAGCTGGGGGGATGAGAACGCCCCGCGGCCGAGACGGGCTCCGGGGGCTGCATTCCGGGGTCCAGACTAAGCGAGCTCGGGGCTTGGGCCTGCGAGACCGCGTGTGCCACCATGCGTTGGGAGCGGAATATCTCCGGGATGGTCCTAATCAGCTGCGAGCTGGACTCGCCCGATACACAGGAGGTAGAGGAGCTTCGGGTGGCTCTACTCATGGTAAAGAAACAGGCTGTGGGTATCCCAAGAAGATGGATTCTATCACTGGGTCACGGGAGCACAAGGCTTAAGCTGCCATCTCGTTCTCCGTCCAGGCCACGCCCTTGCATGTACATTTTTTACCAATAAAAGACAATCCTTTTTGGATTTTTTGAGTGTGGCTATCCAATATTTTTTCCTACCAATCATGTTTGCCTTGTGCATTGCCTGCACCTTGGTCTCCTGAGAAGCTCCTCGATTAGATACAAGATCCACCTGAAGCGGTGACTCCCTTCTTCAAGTCGACGCATGCTTGGAATTATTGAACTTCATTTTTTTTCAGCACTTCGTTGTGTTTTACGTCACTGCGTTCTGACCCGATCGTTTTTTTAACCGATGGTGTGTAGGCACGATGGACCATCAGTCAGCTTCATCGGTTAACTGATGAAAACGGTCCATCAGACCGTTCTCATCGGATGGACTGATCGTGTGTACTCGGCTTAATACCTACCATCTGTCACTTCTTGTGGGTTTCCCTCTGATTGATGTTCAGATAGTGACATATCTCCCGAGCCCAATATATTTTATAAGTCCCAACGTGCAAATGCTGCTCTGTCCACAGCCCAGTCATCCCCTATAAGAACTGAGCTTGGCCATATATTGATAAAAAATGAAAAAATGGAGGGCGCTGAATGTCCTAAGCTGAACACTAAGGGCCAGATTCAGAAAGACTTGCGCTGGAGTATATCGCTATGCGCCGCGTAACTGTCAAGATGCGCCGTAGTATCTATGCAGCCGTACCCACCTAGATGCAACAGAAAACAGGCTTTCTCCGACCGGCTTAACTTTCCTTCGCCAGAGTATCGTAAGCGCATATTTTCGCTTGGCGCATCCGTCGCGCCTATTGATTTCCCATTCAAATATGCAAATGAGGGTGATATGCTGATTCGCGAACGGATTAGCACCATGCGCCGCGCGTAAGTCGTCCGTCTGTCGCAAAGTTATTTTTATAAATAGTTGCTTTATCTTTACTCCTGACGGCCACAGGTCAGCAGGAGAGCAGCTACAGCAGCAGCGTTACCGACGAAAATAGTAAGCTGAACAACCACACTTGCAAGGACAACACCTCTGTGTGCCAACATGCCAGGGGCAGCCATGGTCCTAGCACTACTAATGGGTCCCCCGGTACGGAGGAGGCGGGCACGTGAGAGGATATACCGCACGCGCATGAGCCTCTTTGGCATGAGTGATGAGGAGGTGTATCGCCTCTTCAGATTCAGCCCAGATGCAATCCTTGAACTAACCACAACCCTGCAGGATGACATCACCAGCAAGACACACCGCTCACAAGCAGTGCAGGCACTGGTGAAGGTCCTGGCAACACTCCATTTCCTTGCAAGTGGATCATTCCAGCGTACAAGTGGAGTGGTGGCTGGGATGTCACAGTCCACCATGAGCAGATGTGTGCACCAGGTTGTCCCCGCAATCCTCAGACGCATGTCCCACCACATCATCAGACCCACCACTGAGGACCTGTGGCTGAAGGCAATGACAGATTTCTACAGAATTGCCAGATTCCCACGCACCGTGGGGGCCATTGATTGCACACATGTGGCCCTACAGCCCCCCAGTGCCACAGAGCACATATACCGCAATCGGAAGCATTGGCATTCCATCAACGTACAGGTGATAGTCGATGCCCAATGCCTCATATGGCACGTCCGTACCAAAAACCCCTGGATCCAGCCATGACAGCTACATCTACAATCAGAGCCCCATTCCAATGGAATTCGAACAGAACGTGTATGGGGACAGCTGGCTGGTTGGTGAGTGACATGGGTGGCAGGCATGACTGCCCCCCCCCCCCATGATGCACACATCACAAGGGGCACATGCATGACTAACATCCTGCTGTCTTTTCCCTTACAGGTGACTCTGCATTTGCACTGGGACCCCATCTAATGACTCCTTTCCGGAACCCCCAAACCAGAGGAGAGAGAAGATACAATGCGGCACATATCAAAACTCGAGCAGTGGTGGAGCAAACATTTGGGCTCCTGAAGTCCCGTTTCGGCTGCCTGGATAAGTCTGGGGGGGCCCTATTGTATTCCCCTACCTTCGTGTGTCAGATCATCGGTGCATGTTGCATTCTGCACAACTTTGCCATGAGAAAGGGCCTGCAGATTGACATACGTGATGACCTGACCCCCCAACCAGACAGCCCCCCCCTGCCAGAGGAGACCCAGTCTGCTGATGGAAGAGCAGTCAGGAGGATCCTCGCCGTAGGCATCTTTGGACAATAAACCAAAACATTGATCACACGGACAATGCACCCATGCACACCACTGATGTCCCTAGATCACACACACCACATCCACATCACATTGGATTAGCCTAAGTCCAACATGCAGGACTTGGGAGCAGCACTGCCGCGTCAAGGCCCCAATGGTGTCGCTGTCCATTCATACACCATTCACACGTCATTCACACGCCGTGGGGATAACTTCTCCCCAACGGCCGAGGGTGACACCCCTTACTGGCAGGAGTGCCACCCCCTCACATTCACACACCATTCACACTGTCCCCTGCACTACTGACCGTGTGCAGTTTAAATAAAAAAAAAAGCTCATAACCTGAGCAACAGAAAATAAAAAGCTCATAACCTGAGCAACAGAAAATAAAAAGCTCACTATAACTTCTGTCGGGCTGACTGCTGTTCACACTGCAGGCAGGGAGAGAATATCCACTTGGGGATCGCACTCCCAGCTGGGCTTCATCCATCCATCCCACGGAGGTTCTGCTGACCATTCAAAGTATTGCCTTGCCAAGGAGCCCATTGTGACATCAGCCACTACAAGCCTAATTTGACTTTCAGTGGCGTAAGCCATCTGAAGTCAACTGGTTCTGGTAAGCCTGCATTGCTTTCGGTGGTGGGAACAACACAGTGGAGAAGTTATTCATTATTTGTTATTCACCAATCATCAGATTGACTATTACCTATTTACATCAGGATTTGTTTTTATTTTATTTTCACGGGACATTATTGCACCTGGCAGTCAGTGGCCAATAATTTATTCATGTCTTTCCAAAGAAATGAACAATCACTTTTGTTTTTCAATGTATGTGTGTTTCCATATGTGATTAATTGCATTCATCAACGGGTGTCATCTCACTAATAGATTATCTTTACACTGTCCATCACGCACGAGATATACAGTGCTTGTCCCTGGTTTCCCCAGGGTCTCTTATTTGTTTTACTTTACACAAAATTAGTTTATTCTTTTTTTGTGCTTTTGACTGTCATTAACAGACAGTCACTTTAAGCACTACACATTTTCCACACATCTAATTATTTTTGCTTCTCTCATATGAGCCGTGTTAGCAGCTACCATTTAACCAAAATTGGCAGCGCGGGGTATTCATCTTCCTTTTCTCCATTGCCAAGATGACTACAGACAGCTCCTGGGCATTAAAGTTGAGGTTTCTCCTTTCTTTGCGGGGAACGGGAGCAGCCATCGCACAGCAAAAGTTACTTCCCTGGGGTGTGGGGAGCCGGATATACTTTTGCGCCGGAAAGGCGCATCTGCAGCCGCTTTTATACGCGCAACGGAACAAATTGCGCTGCCGTTTCCCATGAAGTGGTGCCGACGGAAGTTGTGAGCATGCGCACAGGGGAGCGAGTGGAGCCCTCCCTCACTGCGCATGCTCCGTGGATGATGTGCTGAACGTAAGTCTCTGCGCTGGGCTCCGCCCATCATTTACATATGGTCACACCCACTCACACTTACGTCGGGTTGCGCCATCGCATTTTCGTTACTCCGTCGCAAAGTAACAAACAAGTGCTTGGTGAATACTGTACTTGACTCACTAGTTTGCGTCAGCGTAACGTATATGTGCTGCGCTACGCCGGATAAAATATGCGCGCATCTACCTGAATCTGGCCCTAAGTGATTATAGTGAAAATAATAACATGGAAGGTGAATCACCTATGAGTGTGACCACAGTGCCTTATTAATGAACAAAAAATCAACAGGTGATATGAACAATTAATAGGTGAACGTCCCAATCTAAAGTGAAATTAAGCCCAACAGCCAAAGCAATGGTAGTAACACATGAAGGAGATTCTTCCAAAACTTGTCATGCAATCTGAGTCCAACGTGATAGTATTGCCTTTACCATATACACAGCTTCACCCGAAGTGCTTAGAATTAATATTGCGCTTACCACAACATATAGACTACTTTAATGAAAAATATAGTCATATAACGCTGAACAGGATAAGTGCTTGCACACTGGATGACATGAACTGGAACTGAGACTCCAACCTTATAGACGAGATGTGATCAAGCCAAGAAAAACAAAGGGGAACTCATAGCATAATTCCATTTATTAAAAATGCATTAAAACATATTAAGCCAAATGGCCTCTTACTTTAAAAGTGCCTGCCCAGCACTGGAGCTGTAAGCGTTGCTAGTTCCTATGGTAGCGGCCCCGCTCTTGTGGCAATCAACTTGCGGTGAGGTGTCCTATAGCTCTGCTAGCTTGTCAGATGCTGGGGCTGGCTGGGGCATAGATGTGACCAGGTACTTGCCGCCGACGTACGTTTAGTGTGTAACACGTCATCAGGGGGCGTGACTGGTCACTGAGGATCATGGTATTTGTAGTATTATAATTGAAGCTAATGGGATGCAGCTGTACACAGGGGAGAGAAACCTATAATCACTTAGGGTTAGATTCAGGTAGAAGAGCGTAACTTTGTGCGGGTGTAGCATATCCTATTTATGCTACGCCTCTGCAACTTTTGCAGGCAGGTGCTGTATTCACAAAGCACTTGCGTCCAAAGTTACGGCGGGGTAGCGTAAATGGGCCAGTGTAACCGTGCCTAATTCAAAATAGGCAGGTAGGGGGCGTGATCCATGTAAATGAATCGTGACCCCACGTAATTGACGCTTTTTCCGAACGGCGCATGCACGCTTACGCAAACGACGTAAAAAATAAGTACAGCTTTATTTAGTACATTTTTGTTTTCAATTTTATTTAACTTTGGCGCGGAAATACACCCCTCTCCTTGGCCATATATTAACCACTTCAATAAAGGGCATTTTAAACCCCTTTCTTGCCCAGGCCAATTTTCAGTTTTCAGCGTTGTTACATTTTGAATGACAATTGCGCAATCATATGATGCTGTACCCATATTTATAATTTTTTTCCCCACGAATAGAGCTTTCTTTTGGTGATATTTGATTTTTAACTTTTTGCTGTAATAAATATCCAATTTTTTTTTAAAAACACACATTTTTTCCTCAGTTTAAGCCGATATGTATTCTTCTACATATTTTTGGTAAAAAACAATTGTAATAAGCGTATATTGATTGATTTGTGCAAAAGTTATAGCGTCTACAAAATAGGAGATATATTTATGGCATTTTTATTTTTATTATTTTTTTATTAGTAATGGCGGCGATTTTATTGTGACTGTGACATAGCGGCAGACATATCGGACACTTTTGACGCTATTTTTGGACCATTCACATTTATACATCAATCAGTGCTATAAAAATACACTGAATACTGTGTAAATGTCAATGGCAGGGAAGAGGTTAACACTAGGGGGCGATCAAGGGGTTAAATGTGTTACCTAGGGAGTGATTCTAACTGTAGGGGGAGGGGAATCACAAGGGGAGGAGACCAATCGGTGTTCCTCTGTACTGGGAACACACCATCGTTCTCCTCTCACCTGACAGGACGTGGATCTGTGTGTTTGCACACACAGATCCACGGTCCTGTTCTGTTATTAGGCAAGATCCCTCCTGCGGACATCATTTGACAATGGACGGGGTATGCAGTGGTTACTGCTGGGGGTGGAGCCAAATGCTGTGTTACACATTAAGATCTTTGTCTTTTAACTGGTATAAATGGTGTGATTATTTACATATTACACCAGCAGTATTGTTTCTCATAGTTGTGTGGCGTGCATTTGTATTTAGCCCCCTTTACTCCTATACCCCTAACTAAAATCTAGTGGAAGAAATTGCCTTCAGAAGTCACCTAATTAGTAAATAGAGTCTACCTGTGTGTATTTAATCTCAGTATAAATACAGCTGTTCTGTGAAGCCCTCACAGTTTTTTTAGAGAAACCTAGTGAACAAACAGCATCATGAAGGCCAAGGAACACACCAGACAGGTCAGAGTTGTAGATAAAGTTGTAGAGAAGTTTAAAGCACGGTTAGGTTAGAAAAAAATAACCCAATCTACAATATCCCAATGCTCTCACGGAGCACTGTTCAATCCATCATCTGAAAATGGAAAGAGTATGGCACAACTGTCGGGCCGGGCAAGGAGAGCATAAACCAGAAAAGCAGCCAAGAGGCCCATGGTAGCTCTGGAGGAGCTGCAGAGATCCACAGCTCAGGTGGGAGACTCTGTCCACAGGACAACTATTAGTCGTGCTCTCCACAAATCTGGCCTTTATGGAAAGTGGCAAAAAGAAAGCCATTGTTGAAAAAAGCCGTTAGAAGTCCCTTTTGCAGTTTGTGAGAAGCCATGTGGAGGACACAGCATACATGTGGAAGAAGGTGCTCTGGTCAGGTGAGACCAAAATTGAACTTTTTGGAATAAAAAAAACCCTATGAGAGGCGAAAAACTAACACTGCACATCACCCTGGACACACCATCCCCACCATGAAACATGGTAGTGGTAGCATTATGTTGTAGAGATACTATTCTTCAGCAGGGACAGGGAAGCTGGTCAGAGTTGATAGCAAGATGGATGGAGCCAAATACAGGAAAATCTGATGCCGCATACACACGATCGGAGCATCCAATGGTCTAAAATCTGATGTATTTTTTCATCAGAATTCCATTCAAGCTGTCTTGCATACATACTCTCAGACTATATTCTGACCGTCCAAAACCTGGTGACGCAAAACACTATTATCTTCCTCAGCAAGGTGAAAAGACAATGGTGTCTGTATACAGTGTCTCTGTATTTGGATGACCTTGTGTCCTGTGGCACTGCAGGTGTCAGAAAAGTGACTAAGAGCAATGAGGTCTGTATACAGTGTTCATAAAGTTGTAAGGGAAAAGTGAAATAACTCTGTGTGCAGTGTTCTTGTTTCCTGCAAATGGGCAACTGCCCCCTCACCAATCCTACTGTCAAGGCCCAAACATCCTGGAACAGGCGGGGACTTCTAGTGACCAGACTGGTCACCTCACACTGGAACGCTCCACACTGTCCGTGCCGGTGCACCTGCATATGAACCTGGGATCCCCCTCTCTCAGGCTGGATGTCCCTGACCAGCCGTGGATGCCCAGGACAACGCAGTGGACTGACCTGCCTCGTGGTGACTGGATTCCCTTAGGCAAACAAGATGGAGTCTTGGGTTCCTTTTCTCCAGAGCATGCTGGCACTTGTAGTTCCATACAGTTCAATCGAAATGTGAAACTTGAGTCCTGGGACTACAATTCCCTGTATGCTTTGCTCCTGGTGGTAATCATTCTGTTGACAGGATGTGATGACACAGAGTCTTAGCTGGCACTAGAGGGAAACATTCTCACTGCAGCAATGTTGCAGAGTGTCTTCTGAAACTGCAGGTAAGATAGGCAGCTCCTTGCTACATCCATTTTGTAACATTTTCACTTTTTAATTTTTGAATTTACCTTTCTGTCAGTCAATATTAGTTTTAATTAGAGGCATGCTGTTTTCTGCAGGAAGCAGTAGCCTCTGCAAGCTAAAACCAAAGTTTTCTCACTGCAGCCTTCAGTTTGAATGTAATGTCAAAGCTGACATTGTGATCACATGATTGGGCACTACTAAATGGTTTTCAATTATTAGTTGGGACAGAAGCTGAGTTTGAAAGATAGCAGCAAAGTATTGGCTGTCACAAGCAAGATATTTGTTATTGTATCCTCAGCACATTCTATCTGTGTGAACGTCATTCTGTAAGGAAGCATCTGACTTTGCATTAAGGCTCATACCCACTATAAGAAAATCGGGCAAACATTTTCGTCCAAGGAACTTTTTACGATTTTTATATAGTGTGTACACAGCTTTCGACAGCCAATTTTTGTACGAAATTTCTGAAGGGACAAACAAGAAATGTTTCTTATGTCGCGTACACATGATCAGAAATTCCGACAACAAAACTGTGGATTTTTTTCCGATGGAAATTTGCCTCAAACTTGTCTTGCATACACACGGTCACACAAATGTTGTTAGCAATTCCGAACGTCAAGAACGCGGTGACGTACAACACTACAATGAGCCGAGAAAAATGAAGTTCAATGATTCCGGGCATGCATAGGATTTTTGTACGTCGGAATTGCAGAACTTTTGCTGTCAGAAAAATTGAGAACCAGCTCTCAAATTTTTCTTGTCAGGAATTCCGACAGCAAATGTCTACACATGGTTGGAATTTCCAACAAAAAGCTCACATCGAACATTTGTTGTCGGAATTTCCGATCATGTGTACACGGCATAATACAGGAACAGAATGAACGATTTTCATTTCATGTGTTTCGTTTTCATACGATTTTCATACAAGAAAAATCAGAAAAGAAAGACTATGCATGATCAGAAACTATAAACAACAAAATTGTTGTACGAAATTTTCATTCATCAGTTTCCAATTTGCTTTAAAATAACAAGAAGAATCGGACGATCGTTCGCCTGATTTTCATATAGTGTGTACCCCACATTAGACTTTTATCTGGACTTTAATATTACAGTGTAGCGCTTCAATTCCAGATTTGTTTTGTTCAGTCACAACACAGGGGGACCATGGATGCCCTTGTGGTATGCAGAGGTTTACACCCATGCAATGTCCAACCTATTGATAGTAATAAGAACATTTCTGGGGGAATCCAGTGCCATTCATCCACCTCCCCAAGTAATTTAAAGTAAGACAGAGCAAGGCAGAGAATTAGCATTTTCCAAAGAAAGTCTACAATTCTAGCCTCTGTATTTATATCACTACTGGTTCCCTTTAAGGCCTCTTTCACACGAGGTAGACTCTGTCGCTACAGAGTATGCCAGCTCAGCGGGAGATCTCTCTGTTGATCTCTGCTGAGCCGATGGGTGACAAGTCCCTCTCTGCTCACTGAGCGTGGAGGGGCTTTTGCAGCGCTGCTGTCTCTTATGGAGAGATCTGATGAAAACGGATGGGGACGTGTCGCCATAGGTCTGATTTTGGCGGATCGGATAGGGTCGGATGTCAGCTAACATGTCTCCACTGACATCCAACGCTCCATAGGCTCCATAGACAAAACTGACATGCGGACCTGAACAGTCCGACTGTGTGAAAGGGGTCTAAAGGTGACCAGTTTAATTTGTTCTAAAAGTTCAAATACACATAAGTATAGTAAAATGTATAAAATGTATTTTATTTATATGATCAGTCTATTTCTTCATAACTTGAAACTTCAACAAAAGCTGATACTCTTGTATTATTAAAAATGTAACAAATTTTAACTGAATATATGTTACATGGAGCATTGTCTATCCCATGAGCGCTCTGAGCTTCTCAGGCCACGTACACACGATCAAATCTATCTGCTGGAAACGGTCTGACAGACCGTCTCAGCAGACAGATTTGATTGTGTGTACGGGCGAGCAAACGGATTTGTCCAGCAGACAGATTTTAGGCCTCGTACACACGAGGCAATTCATTTGTTCAAATCGGTCGGACCGACCGATTTGAACAAATCTGTCTCTTTGGATTTTGGTTTGCTCGCGTGTACACACGAGCAAACCTAAATCCCCACCAGCAGATGGCGCGCTGACGTGTCGGTGACGTGGCGGTGACGTTGACGCCACCACGTCACCGCACCAGGAAGTAAAACACTTCTGCGCATGCGCCGAATCCATTCGGCGCCGGTGCGAGACGACATGTCTGCTGGTAAGTGTACTAACCAGCAGACATGTCGGGCGGACGGGTTCCCACCCGATAGATTTCAAAGGATGCTTTGAAATCTGTCGGGTGGCCAAATCCGTCGGCTCGCCCGTACACATGATCAAATCTGTCTGCTGGGACGGTCTAGCAGACCGTTTCCAGCAGACAGATTTGATCGTGTGTAAGCGGCCTAAAAGCCTGCTTTAAAATCTGTCTGTTGGGAACCCGTCGGACCGATATGTCTGCTGGTTAGTACGCTAACCAGCAGACATATCTGCCCGCACATGCGTCGAATGGATTTGACGCATGCGCGGAAGTGTTTTACTTCCTGGTGCGGTGACGTGGCGGCGTCAACGTCACCGCCACGTCACCGCGCTGTCTGCCGGCGGGGATTTTGGTTTGATCGTGTGTACAGCGATCAAACCAAAACAGCCAGCAGACAAATCTGATCAAATCGGTCTGTCAGACCGATTTGAACAGATTCATTTGCTCGTGTGTACGGGGCCTTAAAGATAATGTAAGGGTGAATGGTGGAGTATAAAGAAAAAATTAGTGCAGCGCCAAAAGGAAGATCCACCTAAGGCAGGTGAGTCTAACAATGGTGAAATCAATTGAGGGATAGACGAGCATCTAATCACCTAAATAGTGGAAAAATGTATATATATATACTTGTATAATATAAAATGTGGTCAGGCTAGATAATGAGTCCAGCAAAACAACGTAACGTGGATAAATAAATAAAAGAGTCCATTGGTAGGTGAAATAAGTGAGTATTTCTTGAATTTTCTTGAATTGATTTTGTATTCACGGTATTGCCTTTTTTTTCCATCTAGCGCAGTATATTTGTTTATATAATGGTGGAGTATAATCACCTGACCCAAGGGCTTCTGATTCATTCCATTAGTTTTTCTGTTGATGGTTATTAACTGGTTTTTGCATTTCTGGTGAGCTTCACAGCATAGAGCAGTATGCATGGCACACAAAGAACAGTAAATCACACAGGGATAAAATATTTTATTGATATGCATACTGATAGTATGCACACTATGCATTTATTTTATTTTATTTTTTGCCTACACATGGTCATACTGTATTTTCCTGTGAAAATGTTGCTTTTCTTTGTGAGACAAATGAAAGTGCAAATGACAGAACTAGTACAAGGCAATGAGTGAATCACTAATCCGCTGATCTGCTAAAGTTCCAAAATGTTTACCATAATCTGTGATCTGTGCAACCCACTGTCACTAGAAACCCCAGAGCTCCTCATAGGTTCACCAAGAGTGTATGTTTGTATGTATGTGTTATGTAAGTTCTCTATAGTGTCACCAGTCACATTCCAACTTCCGGTTCAGGTTTGAATATAATTGGTGGTTGTGAGGAACTTGTTAGGCCGCGTACACACGATCGGTCCAACCCGATGAAAATGGACTGAAGTCTAATTCATCGTTCCAAACTGACCGTGTGTACGGCCCATCGGTCTGTCGTCCTTCGGACCAAAGTTTTAAAACTTGCTTTAAAATCGGACTGATGGACGCCTGACCATCGGTCAAAACCGATGGTTAGTACGCAAAAGCATCAGTTCAAAAACCTGCGCATGCTCAGAATCAAGTCGACGCATGCTTGGAAGCATTGAACTTCGTTTTACCAGCATGTCGTTGTGTTCTACGTCACCGTGTTCTGACACGATCGGTTTTTGAACTGATGGTGTGTACGCACATCAGACCATCATGCCACTTCAGCGGTGACCCGATGAAAACCGCCCGTCGGACCATTCTCATCGGGTTGGACCGATCATGTGTACGCGGCCTTAGGATTGACATTTATTTTTAAATATACATTTCTAGTCAGTGTGTGTATTTTAGACTTGTGCACTATGGAAAAATTAGTTTAGTTTAGTTTAGTTTATTTTCCGTCCTGTTGTTTTTCGTAATCATTCTTAAATATTGCTAAATGGGATTTTTAGTGTTCAGACTAATTTGTATTTTCGCAAGCGTAATTTTTTGTTGAATCAGAATGATTCGTATTAATGTAAGCCTTATGCCCCGTACACACGATCACTTTTTGTGATGAAAAAAAATGTCATTTTTCTTCATGAAAAAAAATGACATTTTTCAAACTTCATTTTTAAAAATGACGTTGCGTACACACCATCATTTTTGGAAAATGATGAACAAAGTGATGGCACTCTAAAGGGGAAGTTCTATTTGCCTTGAGGCTGCTTTTAGCTGGTTACTTGTTAGTAAAAGACGATTCCAGCTTTTTTGTCTGTTACAGCGTGATGAATGTGCGATCTCCATTATGAATGGTAGTTTTACCTCCCGTCTCTTAACTTGCTTCTGGGCATGTGCGGGTTTAAAACGTCATTTTTTACGTAGTTTTGCCCACACACGATCATTTTTTATGACACAAAAAATGACATTTTGAAAAATGACATAAAAAATTCGAGCATGTTGGAATTTTTTTTTGGTCATTTTTCAGAAGACATAAAATGACATTTTGGCCACACACCATCATTTTAAATGACATTTTTAAAAATGTCATTTTTTTTCATCACAAAAAGTGATGGTGTGTACGCGGCATTATTTTTAGTTGATGTATAATTCATACTTTCGGTAGAGTACATTGTTTTTCATTGATTAGTAACTTTTTGTTTCGTTGATTCGCAATTTTCTGTGTCTCACTCACAATGGTGGTGCCTAACGTGCTTTAAATGGATTTGTACTTTTCTAAATACATTGCAGTTATTTGTAACGATTTGAAATCTCATATTTTACTTTAGTTTTTGACATGCGGCTATAGCCTCCGCCCCAGTACACCATTTTGAGAGGAAGTTCAGCACGGTGAGGGAGGAGCAGAGAGCAGAGCAGAGAGTTTTATTGTTGGATGTGTGGTTGGGATCACAACAAGCCGACTTGTTGTTGAATTAGGCCGCATTAACGCAACAACTAATTATGCCGAAGGCATTCGGGCATTCACTATTTGCGGTATAATTTATTTCGGATTCGGTTTTATTCATAATTGCTTTGTTCGGAAATTGGAATGCTTCCAAACCTCCGAAAGTTGCTAAATTCGTCCGAATTTCGATTCATTACAAAACTAATTGCACAAGCCTAGTGTGTTTATGGATATCTCTCTTGTATCACAAATCGGGTTTTTAAATCACCAGATCACCCACTAATATTAGTTTGGAGAACTGATCCAGCAATACCTGGATGAAAAATGGAAAAATTACCAGGTAGGTTGTGTTCCCTATACAGATACCTATTTCAATGCTTTATTTCACATTTTGATTTTACTTTTAACTCTCTGTATGTGTTTCTCAGCATTATTTTAATTTGTATTTGTGTATATCAGGGGTGGCCAACCAGTGGCCCGCGGAGCCCTCTGATGTGGCCCGCGACCTCTTGCTCTGGAATGGTGGGTTGGCAAGCCTAGATTGCAGGTTGCTGACCTGCCATACCACAGCATCAGTGTTGTGAATGAAGCTGGTGGTAGAGGAAGAAAGCGGCTGTGGAGCAGAGCCCCATGAGCCGATGCTTCCTCTACAGTGCTGGCTTTTGCCACAGGCGATGTCTATGGTAAAGTTCAGCTAACCCGCAGGATAGACACAGGTGCCCTACACTGCACCCATGGTGTGGGTAAACCGCAGCACATCAGCCTTACAGTCTTAGGCCCTTTTCACGCGATCAGCCCGACCAAATAGGACCCTCAATTCACCTCTATAGAGCGACAGATGTCTATTTACGCCCACCTACCTCGAATCCGAAAAACAGAAAGGAATTTGTCCCTTCCATCTGAGCAGATCTGAGGGCCTATAGAGTAGCCGTGACCTGTCATCCCTCCGCTCTACTCAATGTGGCCCGCGACTGGTTACCAATTTGCTTTAGTGGCCCTCGCTCTTCAAAAGGTTGGGCACCCCTGGTGTATATAGTGTAGAAGTTGGGTTTTTAAAGCTTTTCACTTCAATTCGTCGCTGTTCCGACGTCCATACTTAACATGGGCTGTGCCTCATATAGCAGGGGTAACTTTATGCCGGTCGAACGACTACGTAAACAACGTATATTAGTACGCCGGGCGCAACTACATTTCAGAATCAGCGTATCTAGCTAATTTGCATATTTTTAATGGGAAAGTCTAATGCGTCCAGCGTAACTATGCACCCACGATACGCCGGCGTAGGAAAGTTACACCGGATGACTGAAGCCATGTTTTTCGGCATATCTTGCTTTCTGAATCGGCGTAAAGATGCGCCGGCGCACATTTGAATTTACAGCGGCGTATCAGGAGATACGCCGGCGTAGATTCTTTCTGAATCTGGTCCATAAACTTCAATGTATTTTCTGCCAGGTTAAATATGTGCTGAAAACAAAAACTACTATTTTGTTTCTTTTAACTTTAGATGTACCTCTGAAACTACCTCACAAGCAAGCCTATCACTGGTTGAGATCCTGGCTGAAATCCTCTGCCTTAACCCAAGAAAATTACAATCCAGCTACTAGCTGGTTGAGCCAACTATTGCAAGGCAAATGGTTGCACTGGGTCACATAAAACTATTGAATTTTGCACTGATATTTACACCTATCTAAGTAACTATTTGTCCAGTCTAAATGTTTCATAAAAGCTTGTGAACACCAGCCCCTTGCAAAAGACCAAGATATCTTTGTCTGCACTTCTGTTTGCCACAAGCTAAAAAGAGCTGTTCCAGGGCCACTTGTACAGTTTATTGAACACTGACATTTTGGGTCATAGTCAAAAGCAATTTGATGTCAGTTGATAAAAGATTTCTTCACCTTTCTTCACCTCCAGCTTGCATTCAGAACTACCAAAATACTGTAAGTAAAAATCCATATTATGTTGAGTTTTTTGAATAATTTTAGATGCATAGAAGATTTATAGTTGCAATTAGAGGCGTATGATACAAATAATGTTTTTCCTGATGCGATTGCTTAATTTAAAATGTATAAGTATCATTTCATTTCCGATGCTACTAATATCCTAAGAAAAGAGATTTTTGTATTTCAGTTTATCTTCCTCCTCCTTCTCTTCCATCCTCACCTGCAGCTTTGTTATCTCTTTCTTGACTTGACGGGTCATTGTTGGGTCAAGTTCCACAACTTTCTCAAAGTCTTTTTTTGCTTCAACTTCATTCCATACTTCAGCGTTAGCCTTAGCTCGAAGAAAATAAGCCTTTGTCAAACCTAGAAAAGAAATCATCAACTTTATATTTGGGTTCATATTTTATTCTTACTAACTGCACTGAGACATGTTCTCAGGAACATGACACTTAAAGCGAACCTAACATCAGAGATGATCGCAGAGATCAGAAAACTCCTTTGGATAATACAGTTTTCTACTTTTCTCCCCAGAAGTTTGGCACCATCCTTTTCAACAACTATCGGAATTTCCGATGGTGAAGATCTAACAGACTTTTTCCATCGGTAATTCGAACCTTTTGTGTGCCCCATCAGATTATTTCCATCGCAAATTCAGAGGTGTTCCATCGGAGTTTAGATAGAGAACTTGTTCTCTTTTACTCTGATGGAATTCCGTCGGAATTCCAATGTGATTTTGGTCGGACAAAGGTCCGATCATGTGTACGGGGCTTTAAAAAAATGATATTGTCATGTTCATAGTAATTAGTTACATAAGTCTGCAATTCTAAACAATAAACATTAATATGCCATTTTCTTCTTGCTTAATATAAGCCTGCATAGCATATAGAATAATTAATATAATAAGATGGATTACAAAAAACATTTACTTGACCCAGCACATTGTACAAAAGAAATATCACTTTAGTCTCTGTGAAGTAAAATCATGTGTGTTAGTATGTAGGATTCATTGAAACCTCTGGGACAAAGCACTCACCCTCAAACCAGACACTGAAAACAACTTAAATTGCTGTCATCCTCAGGTGCTTGGTAAGCATCAGAAATGTGTGGAAACCCTCCAGGTGCCTCAAAAAGCTTTGCTCTTTCTGCTTCAAACAAAGCTGGATGCAGCCAGATCTAGATGGGTTGTCAGATTGACTCTAAAACGCCATCTAAATGAGCATCTTGTATCTAGAGGTGTTCATCTGTCCCTAATCGCAAGTATTCACTCCTTGGTTACCTCTAAACACAAGCAGACAGCTATGCATTGCTTTTTACAGGCCTTTTAGCGGTAGTGAGTGTGTTTCCTACATTTTAATAAAGCCTTGATTTTTTTTTAGCAGAGAGCATTTAGAATTTTTTTTTATCCACATGTGCATGGTGACTGACTGGAGTTTGCTATCTACATCGTGGGTCTTGACTTTACCTCAAACAAAGGGGGACATGCTTGTATGACTTTGTGGTAGTTCAGGGGTCCATCCATTAAGGTGGGTGAGCAGGATACTCAACGATGGAGTGATTGTCACTCATACTCTGCCCTCGAATCTGTTTCCACATGTGGATCTTTTGCTGCTCTCTGGGCTTTGTGGAAAGCTTTTGAACTTCTTATCATAATTTGGATTCTGTTTTTTTTTGCGCTGCACTTTTATCCTTATATTGTTTATTTCCGAGGTGATGTGAATATCCTCTAAAGCCTTGTACACACAATAGGATATCTGATGGAATCTAATCCGATGGATTTTTTCGTCGGATATCCGATGAAGCTGACTTTTATCAGTCTTGCCTACACACCATCAGTCAAAAATCCAACCGTGCCAAAACGCGGTGATGTAAAACACTACTTCCATAGGAAAAATTTAAAACATGTTCTATTTTTTTTTCACTGATGGAAAAAAAAATGATGGGGCCCACACACGATCGGTTTGTCCGATAAAAACAGTCCATTGCTCTGCTTTCATCGGACAAACCAATCGTGTGTACAGGGCTCTAGTGTTCAGCTGGCAATCAATTGTTTGTATTTTATTTATTTTGTCTGCACTGATTGTATTTGTTGCGAAAATGACCTAGTTATTTCTTAATCAATAGGGCTCATAGCAGAAATTTAAAAATTGTTCTGATCCATATGGGGTATACAGGTGTAATGCCCGTATATACGACCGTTATACATGTCATGGAAAAAAACAGTTTTTCTCAACGTGATTCCTCTCAAGTCTGCCTTGCTTGAGCAAAGCGTGGTGACGTACAACACGTACTACGGCACTATAAAGGGGAAGTTCCATTCGAATGGCGCCACATTTTGGACTGATTATGCTAATTTCCCGTCTCATAACTTGCTTCTGAGCATGTGTGTTGTTTTTCCCCTCGTTAAAGCGTACACACGACATGAAAAACGACGATAAAAAATAGAGCAGGTTCTAAATTTTGAATGCCTATTTTTCTCATCGAATGCTCTGGAGCCTACACAAGACCATTTTTCATGACCAATTTAAAAATGGAATTTTTCTCGTCATGAAAAACGGCCGTGTGTATGCAGGATTAGAGCTGAGGTGGTTAAACCAAAATCAGCCAAAAGTCTACTGAACATATGTTTGGATCTTACCTCTATTTTAAAGATTTTAAGGTTTTTAAGATAATTTATAGGAAATATTTAGAATAGAAACAAAGATACATGTAAGTATCAGAATCCCCAGCACAAATGAAGAGGGTGACCGGGAGCAATGAAACAATTAGAAGGGTTGCAATTCTTCCCTATTTCATCCAAAACTAAAAAAAAAAACACTATACAGTTACATTTGTTTTAAATAGCAAGACAATTACAAATATATCTTTAAAACAAAAAAATTCTACTAAAAATACTATGGAGAGTGGACCAGGGGGTATGACTTCCCATTTGCGCCACCACTGTTTACTGCAATCTGTTCTTAAAATTATACTAAACACATACTGTATAATTTACATTTTCCTATCTTTTTCTGTATGTGGATGATGACACTGTAATTATTTTAATTAAAAAAAATGAAATAATTGTTTCCTAATCGATATACAGCTGTCACATGATTTAGCTCTTTCCTAGCTTTTTTGCAGTGAAACATAAGCAAGAGGAACTTCTAGTCCTCTGTTGTTGGTCACAATAAAAACAAAAACACCTTTTGGGATACAGCATAAAAATAACTAGATATGTGCATTCCCGTTCGTACGAATGTTATTTTCGTACGAAAATGTTCATTTTCGTACCCGCAGGATAATGTGTACATACGAAAAAATTAAAGCACCAAAATACGAAAACTACGAGATTACGAATGAGCCGCATAACGAACAACCGCAAATACGAACTAATGATCCGACGAAAAAAAACGACAAAACGAAAACGGCAAAAGAACGAAAATGACATCTATAACAAAAGATTTACATTCTGTATTTTGTTTGAATCCTTTTTCTGTTTGTTTTCAGTCCTATGTTCATTGTTCATATGACATCTATAACAAAAGATTTGCATTTTGTATTTTGTTTCAATACTTTTTCTGTTTGTTTTCAGTCCTATGTTCATTGTTCATATGACATCTATAACAAAAGATTTGCATGCTGTATTTTGTTTCAATCCTTTTTCTGTTTGTTTTCAGTCCTATGTTCATTGTTCATATGACATCTATAACAAAAGATTTGCATGCTGTATTTTGAATCCAAAATACGAACAGAAAAAAGGAATTTAAAATACAGAATGCAAATCTTTTGTTATAGATGTCATATGAACATACGACTGAAAATAGCAAAAGAAAAGGGTTTCAAGATACTGCAAATCATTGAACAAAATTCACGAAAATTATTGTCTAACAAGTAACGAACATGAATTAAACAGAATAACGAACCATCCTGCATGTACGAAAATAAAACAGTAACGAAAATACGAAACGATCGGAATACGAAAAAATTGCGTCATACGAAAAACAAACGGGAACAAACAGGAAAACGGGCGTCTTACGAAAAACGAACTAAAACGAAAAAACGGAACGATACGAAACAGAACAAAAAAAAACAATTTTTTTTTCTGTGCACATGTCTAAAAATAACTATTACCAATAAACTATCATACAAATATATACAGAACATAAAAGTAAATATTTATTCTTTTTTTGCAATAACGTGGTTTGGATGGATTTCTGCCAGTCACAGGCTGTCTCAAACTCCTCCAGCCTGTGTCTTGGAATAACAGGGAGGTAAAGCCTCCATCAATCAAGATGTAATATCCCACCCCAATTGTATTTAGCTGGTTAGTGAGCATGGAGGAGGAGAGAGGGAGTGGACTGCATTTATCACTGTGTCTACACACACATGTGATTCGAAAGTTGCATGCACTGCTCAGATGTGATATGGAGGAAATGCTTAGCATTGCAACTCACTGAAAACTGAGCGTGTGCACAAGCTGATAACATTGCTCTGCAAAATCCACAACTGCATTGTGGACATGATCAAAAGGGGAGATAGAAAACAGCAGGATCAACCAGGTTTTGTGCAGAAAACAAATCTCATAGTGAGTATGAACAACATGAAATATAGAATGTTTTAAATAGTTTTGTTATGATGTGGGTATAATGACACTTTAAGGCCCGTAATTCTTCTTGGGCCGCGTACACACGATCAGACCGGTCCGATGAAACTGGTCTGCAGACCAGTTTCATCGGACCAGTTCGATGGTGTGTACGGCCCATCGGACCGTTGTCCGTCAGACCAAAGTTTTAAAACCTACTTTAAGCACTTGATAACCAGCCCATGTATAAAGTACGTCCTGTTTTTAAAGATGGATATCTCGGTAACGGCAGCAGCTGCTGCCACAACCGAGATATCCATCTCTTCATGGGCCGGTTGTGTTAATGATAATGGCGGTCTCCGCGGCGGATTCGCCACGAGATCGCCGTTATCGGTGGCGGGAGAGGGTCCGCCCCCCCTCCCGCCGCTCTCCCGCGCCCTCCGCCGCTTACCATTGCCGTCGGTAGCGGCGGAGGCGATCAGGTGTGTGCGGCTCCTCTGCGTGGATACGAGTGAGGGAAAAAATCGCCCCCACCCGTCCCCAGAGCTCTGCTGGGCGGAAGTGACGTCAAAACGTCAGTCCCGCCCAGCGTCTTAAAGAGACATTTTTTTTTAATGCCATTTAAAAAAAATGACATTTTAGATTTCTTATTTTTTTTTTTGCATTTAAGCCTAAATATCTCATATTTAAGAGGACCTGTCATGCTTTTTTCTATTACAAGGGATGTTTACATTTCTTGTAATAGGAATAAAAGTAATATTTTTTTTTATTATTTATTTCAGTGTAAAAAATTATAAACTAAATTAAAATAAATAAGAAAACAAAAAAAAAATGTTTTAAAACGGCCCGTCCCGACGAGCTCGCGCACAGAAGCGAACGCATAAGCGAGTAGCGCCCGCATATGAAAACGGTGTTCAAACCACACAAGTGAGGTATCGCCGCGATCGTTAGAGCAAGAGCAATAATTCTAGCCCTAGACCTCCTCTGTATCTCAAAAAATGCAACCTGTAGAATTTTTTAAACGTCGCCTATCAAGATTTTTAAGGGTAAAAGTTTGACGCCATGCCACAAGCGGGCGCAATTTTTAAGCGTGACATGTTGGGTATCATTTTACTCAGCGTAACATTATCTTTCACAATATATAAAAAAATTGCGCCAAATTTATTGTTGTCTTATTTTTTAATTCAAAAAAGTTAATTTTTTCCAAAAAAAAAGTGCGCTTGTAAGACCGCTGCGCAAATACGGTGTGACAAAAAGTATTGCAATGACTGCCATTTTATTCTCTAGGGTGTTAGAAAAAAAAATGTATAATGTTTGGGGGTTTTAAGTAATTTTCTAGCAAAAAAAATGTTTTAGTCTCGTAAACACCGAATCTGAAAAACAGGCTCGGTTATCAAGTGGTTAAAATCTGTCTGACGGACACCTGTCCGTCGGACAGGTTCGATGGTTAGCACGCAAAAGCATCGGACCAAAAACCCGCGCATGCTCAGAATCAAGTCGACGCATGCTTGGAAGCATTGAACTTTGTTTTTTCAGCATGTTGTTGTGTTCTACATCACTGCGTTCTGGTCTGATTGGATTTTTGGTCCGATGGTGTGTACACACATCAGACCACTTCAGCCTGGTCCGATGAAAACGGTCCGTCGGACCAGTTTCATCAGACCGGTCTGATCGTGTGTACGCGGCCTTGGATGTGTTAGAGAAGGAATGCAACCTAATCACTTTAATGCTGAGCAGAAATGTTAATATCTAAAAAAAAAAAAAAAAAAAACAAGGTTTTATTGGTTTTGACCCACAGTCAGCTTCTGTCTGTGCAAACAGAAGCCTTTGTAACTTCTACCACAAATGCACAGCTCAGAAACCATATCACATATTTTGTTTAAGAATATCTGTTGTTTTGCTTCCAGGGGGGGGGGGGGGACCCTTTGACAGACTAGTGCTCATTATACTTGTAAAGATTTTTATTCGATTAAGTGGACTATTTACAATTAGAAATGTGTTAAATTTGAAGAAAATTTTCCAACATGACTTTCATTTTTTTCAATCAAAAAACAAGCACATTAATCATTAGAAAATCAAATCATTCGGGAAAAGAAAACTTTTGCTTGATTTTCTATCCACCTATGGCCAGCTTTGGACTGAGAATTCTTTATGTGACTTATGAAAAGGTTAGATAGCGCTGTCCATGAAAACATTTTTTATTCAAATCATTCTGTAATTAAGCCAGATGCCATCTTGCCACTCTGAGGCCAAATAGCTAATATGCAGTGGCGTCTGAAAGTCCAGTCACTAGCCGTTTCTCTTGATTTTGATTTCTAATATTTTATCTTTAACATTTTATTTTTATAGTTGCTTGCATGTATTTGTAGACATTATGCAATTGAATGTATTGGTATGTATATTTGTATTATATAATATATTGATGCCAGTAAATTTATGTTATTCTAATGCATTATTATTATTATGATGATTATTATTATTTGGATTTATTATTAATCCCTTCTTGAGTGGCATTTTTATTTATTTCTGAAGTTAAGAAGAGAAACCCCTGGAGGTATTAAGAGAACCATTTGTTTCACTATAAGGAGTTAGAGTATATTAAATCAATTATGCTTGGAGACTTAGAAGGTGCTTATCATCGACTGTTATGTACACTGCATGATTTCATGATGTGATATATGAAATAGTGAATCTTTAAATTGGGCAATTTTCTTTGAATTTGTGTCCTTCAAATACCCTGGCTTTGAAGTAGTGTTAATCTCCCAGCTCAAAAGATAATCTTTGGTTCTGAAAAACGTGAAGCTTTTTTTCAAAATTTTGAATAGAAACAAATAGCTTTGCAGGAATTTTGCTTTATTAATACAGAAAAAATCTTGCAGCAACATTATTACTTTAGTCTGCAAAATGTAGGACATGACCTTCCAAACACATACTTAAGGATTTTCAAAGAAATTAACTTGGTAGTTCAACTTTTATAAAATTCAGTTTGCAGCTTAGACCTTAGTGGTAGGTATTAATAACATTGCAGCATATGCTTTTGCTATGGGGCCCAGGGGCTTAGAAGGTTGGGCTCCAATATCATTTTCCCTAGGTATGCTGCTAGTACGTTATTTACTGTCTACTGGAGATGCAGTAATTTCTGTGACCTTGGGCATATACTAGAATGCAAATGTTGGCATCTACCTAGTACCAGTGATGGCGAATCTTGGCACCCCAGATGTTTTGGAACTACATTTCCCATGATGCTCATGCACTCTGCAGTGTAGTTGAGCATCATGGGAAATGTAGTTCCAAAACATCTGGGTGCCAAGGTTCGCCATCACTGACCTAGTACTTCAGTTTCCCAATACAAAATGAAAAACATTGAAAAACCCCAAGCATGCAGCTTAACACCACCAAACTGAAACTAAAGCTAGTGGAAACTCTGAAACACTAAGGGTTGTGTCAACATGTCTTGGGCATCAGCTTGACATCAGTTTGCAAAGCCTCTTATATATATTGTTTTGTAATTTACAGGTACATTTAACCTGCAGTTGGCCTCCTTCTGTTCTGCATTTGACCTGCTTCAGGTGGGTTTTGCATTCTTATAGACATTGTCATTTAAAGTGAATAGAAGCCCATCAACACATGCCCTAATACTTTTAGTAGGGTAAGAATTTAGTGAGGGTCTGGTTTAGATATTATGGTGCATGGGGTGCAGCTACCCCTGGCCTAGGAAGCTTGATGCTTGTGTAGCACCCTGATGTTTAGGCACGGTTGCTAATAAATTTGGTTGCCTTGGCCAATTGTTAGGACAGCAAATGATTTTGCCCTAATTCTGGAATTGCTGCACTTCTCTCTTTTGTCGCTAGGTGGCCTGGTATCTGGTGACATTAGATAAGACAAGGGCATTGCAAGGACAGATAAGGAATGAATGGGGTGTCTCAGCCAATGGGCACAGATTTTCTTGTGTCTCTTGGCCTGCTGGGAGAACATATTTATTTGGGCGGAGTCAGGTAATCAGTGTTCTGTGCCACCTGGATGCCTGTCTGGGTGGACATGTGTTACTAGGTCAGAAACCTAAGGGGATCCCGGGACATCTGGCTGCTAGGCTGTCTGAGGGCCTATTCAGAAGCAGGAAAAGCAGAGTAGGGTTGGGACAGCGGCCTTGTAGTTCAACCAGAAGTCAGAGATAAAAGGAAAGCTGTCGCCACTAAGGGTCCATCCACCTTCCTACTAGAGACCATTGTGAGTAAGCTGAGGCCAGTACAAGAGCAGACTTCTCGCCAGCCAGGGACGGTGAAGAAGTGGGAAAACTTCAGTAAGTGCCAAGTCAGGGACCTAGCATGTCAGCAGGGGTGAAGCTTGAAGAGTATCTGTGAGTGCCAAGCCAGGGACCCAGCAGGGAAGTGGGGATGACACTTGAGGAAGATACTGTGTGCTTCTGTGAAGGAGCTCCGGGAATCCAGTCGCTAGTGGATTTGAAGTCTAATGAGAGAGAGACGTGGAGCTCATTGAGTGACGACCCACAGTGAGTGAGTGTGTGTGGGGTAAAAAGGAAAAGTTTATGTTGCAAATAGTTTAATATCATTACAGTTAGTAACTGCTACAAGATCTTTGCCATAGGAGACAGTGATCCTACCTATACAGAAGTGCTGTCCGGCTGGAGGCCTTCACCTGTATAACTGTTTACCTATCCACTTCAGCCCCAGACCATTTTGCTGGTCAATGCCCAGGCCACTTTTTCGACACTGCGTCGCTTTAACTGACAATTGCGCGGTTGTGCGACGTGGCTCCCGAACAAAATTGGCGCCATTCTTTTGCCACAAATAGAGCTTTCTTTTGGTGGTATTTGATCACCTCCGTGATTTTTATTTTTTATAAACAAAAATACAAACAATTTTATTTTTTACTTTTTGTTATAATAAATATCCCCCAAAAATATATAAAAAAAACATTTTTTTTCCTCAGTTTAAGCCGATACGTATTCTTCATTAAAAAAAATCGCAATAAGCGTTTATTGATTGGTTTGCGCAGAAATTATAGCGTCTACAAAATAGGGCAGCCCTCAAAATTTCCACTCGCCTACTAGCATTTGGCGAGTGGATTTCAGCTGGGGGCGAGTGATGACAGGGCTGCATGACCAATCTCCCTCCAATCTGTGCCTACACTTAGAGTCCCGATGCGATTGGCTGCCGAAGAGGAAAGGTGCATGCTCGGGAAAAGTAGTTTGCTGAGCCGCGCACAGGCAGAGCAGTACATAGGTGCTCTCCTTACAATTCTCATTAAGCCATGGGACCTAGCAGTATGACCTCTCTGACCCTGCCCCCCCCCCCGACCAATGTAGCTGGGAAGCAGGGAGCAGGAAGTAATGAGTGTGGTGCAGGATTGCAAAAATTACCACTCCGGGTGTCCCAGGTAGGCAGTGCAGCGCTCACTGAATTGCCCTGACATGAGAGCGACAGCCTTCCAGTTTGTGCAGTTTTCTTCTCCTTGTGCTCTATGTAAATGTCCAGCAGTTCAGCCAGTGCTATGGTGTCAATGGCTGTGCAGTTGTGTGGATCTCGGCGCTGGATTGTACTCCCTCCTGCTGTGCTGCAGCTCCTCTCCTCACTGCCAGCCTGAATAAAAGGTGGAAGTGGAGATATGCAAGCGTGGAGCCGCACATAGGGGCTCCTAATGATGAGATGAATGGGAAAGAGAGGGAGAGGGAGAGGGAGAAGAGATAGAGGGAGGAGAGAGAGAGGGGGGAGAGAGAGAGAGAGAGAGAATGGATGGGAGTTGCAAGAGAATGGGGAAGAGACCAGGTTCTAGTGCCTGGTCCCTCTGGTCTGCCCCCAGTGCCCTGTCCCTCTGGTCTGCCCCCAGTGCCCTGTCCCATTTTGTTAAAGTTGTTGGTAATATTTAATTGTGTAACTTGATTCTGCACTAAACATTTAACAGTGTCATTCCATGAGATAATCTACAAGGGCGTGTTTGGGGGCGCAATTAGGCGCGGGGCAGTGTATGAATGGGCTGTTAGGTGTGGCAACTGCTGGCGAGTAACTCTTGAGGCCTGGCTAGTAGCTCAGGGCTTGAAATTTTTAGCCCTGAAATCGGGGATAGTTTTATGGCATTTTTTTTTTATTTGTTTTACTAGTAATGGCAGTGATCAGCAATTTTTATCGGTATTGCGACCTTATGGCGGACACTTCGGACACTTTTGACACATTTTTGAGACCATTGGCATTTTTATAGCGATCAGTGCTATAAATATGCACTAATTACTGTATAAATGTGACTGGCATTAAAGGGGTTAACACTTGGGGGGAGGAAGGGGTTAATTATGTTCCCTAGGTGTGTTCTAACTGAAGGGGGGAGGGACTGACTAGGGGAAATGACAGATCACTGTTCATACATTGTGTGAACAGACGATCCGTAATTTTCCCCCCTGACAGGGACACACACACAGCTCCCAGTTCTCGCTCTGTAACGAGCGATCGCGGGTGCACACACCCCCAATGGTTGGAATGCGAAATGACGTATAGCTACGTGATGTCGTGCAGCTGAGCCGACCTGCCACCATATAACTGTTATACGGTGGCTGGTTGGCTAGTGGTTAAAGATGTTAAAGAAGTCTGACAATTATCTTTGCATCTACCTAAGGGTGTCCTGGCCCTAACCCTCTCCCACAGTTATGTTTAAGAGACAATAAATCTCTTTGCATTCAAAAAGTGTCTGGCGCCCCAACCTGTTCATCTTGCATTATACCCACCATGCCTTGCAACTAACTCTACACTGAAGGATGTCAGCTCTCCCTAGCCCTGGAGGTAACTATTAAGCCTAAAGAGATCTGGGACTTTGCTACATTTGGCACCCAACGTGGGGCAAAGGCGTTACTCTTGCAGTAGTCACCCCTAGCAACCGGCTACAGCTACATCAGGATTTTGTCTGGCTTTATGGAAAAGTGGCAAGTAACATCTTTACTTCCTATAGACTGTATTATTGTGCATTCCAACAATGTGGGGAAGAACCAGCATGTCGTATTGCTCTTAGGAGAGTATTAGCCTGGTCTTTTGACACCATGTATGCCTGGTTGTGGGTTGGAGAAGATGACGCAGTTTGGAAGTATCATGGCAGATTGGAAAATGTATGCTTCAGGTGTTAAATTTGGTCTGAGAGAGGCAAAAGGTGTTCTAGTCTTACCCGGAACATGGCTGGAGGCTATGAGGCCTTGGGACTGATATGCGGGAAGTGTTCTGGTTTGGCCACGCATCAGAGTCCTTGGAGTGTCTGTGGACGTTACGGGGAACCCCTGCTTGAGGTAGTCTCACCAGTCCTACCCCCCGCGGATACTGCAAGTGGACTGGAACAAGAATAGGATATAGTTAAATGTGTAGGTAGTGGCGCCTCCTGGTATGTGAACCACTGTGCTAGTGGAGTACTGGTTACCAAAAAGTGCTGGTGCTTTACACCAATAGATATGAAATAAATAAATTGATAAATAAATATGTAATTGGCTATAAAAAGTCCATGTGGGAAACAAGAGAATTCCCTGGTGTGTGAACCAATATGATGGTAACGTGCTAATTATCCTGAAAGTGCTTAGTGCTTATTACCTAATAAATATAAATATAAAATAAATAAATAAAATACATAAATATGATGAATTAGTAGGATTATAGAAAGTCCATATAAGAAAGTTTCCTAATCAAAGTCCATGCAAAGGTGCTGTGTGCTCCGTGCATAAAAAATGCATATATCTTCAGTGAATCACTCTGTGCTCCCTTTCTCTGTGGTCTAATAGGTCCCACACTGACCAGATCCATCCCAGCACCAATTTTTTAGCATATATTTATATCCTTTCCTTTACTGGAACAAGAATAGGGTGGCATTTAGAGTCCATCCGCTATCACCCGTCTTGTGAGAGAAGCTGCTCCTCTTGCTTCTGTGGCTGCTCCAGGACCCAGCACTCTGGTCATCCCTCGAGGCCGTGGTTGGACCCACCTTCACGCCTTGGTGGCGGAAGAAGGAGAAGGGTACCAGAGTCGGGAAAGCCTGCAAGGGATGAAAGCGGTGTGTGAGTGGGGGGGGGGTGATACATGTGTCCATTAAAGAAGATAATGTGGTTGTGCCAATTAAAGCCAGCTCCACGCGCAACTATCTCCCGACCGAGTAATGCTCCATACTTATTGAGTGAGTGAGTGAGAAACTTATATAGCGCGGCACATGCGAACTGAATCGCCTCTGGGCGCTTGTTCCTGTCTCCTTTGATATCAAAAGAGATGAGTCTTGATCTTTTTCCTGAATGCTGAGTGGTTCTCCTCCAACCGAATACTGGTTGGTAGAGCGTTCCATAGTCTGGGACCTTGGACCGCGAATCTTCTTTCTCCTTTGGACTTGTAGTTGGCTTTCGGTATCTGTAGTAGATTTTGATTGGTGGATCGCAGAACGTGATTGGGATTATGAGCTTTTATTTTTTTGCATAAATAATGGGGAGCATTCCCATGAATACATCTATGCGTTAGACAGAGTGCTTTAAAGGCAATTCTGTCTTTTACTGGCAACCAATGGAGGGTTCTCAATGAAGGTGAGATTGATTCCCAGGGTTTTTTCCCAGTCACAAGTCTGGCGGCCGTGTTTTGAACGACTTGCAGACGAGCAATTTGGTACTTGGGGAGTCTGAGGTAAAGGGCATTTGCATAGTCCAGTCTGGAGTTTACAATTGCTCCCACCACGACCGCTAAGTCTTCTTTGGGGATGAAAGGAGTAAGTTGGCGTAGTAGGCGCAGCAGATGGTGAGATCCACTGACTACTGACCCTATTTGTGCGTCCATTGTCATGTAGGAGTCAAAGATGACCCCTAGACTTTGGAGCTAGGGGTGATGATTTTGCCCAGAATGGCCGGGGGTGTCCATGTTGTTTCAGGTTGATTCCTGAGCTTGGCGTGAAACAGGAGAAGTTCTGTTTTCACTCCATTGAGTTTAAGATAACTCTTTGTCATCCAGTTCTCTATCATAGAGAGGCAAGTCTCTAGATTGAGGTGGTGATCCTTTTTGTTGCCAATGCGGAAATACAGTTGTGTGTCGTCTGCATATAAGTGGTAAAGCAGTTTTTGGCTGCTGATGATCTCAAAAAGAGGACGAAGATAGATGTTAAACAGCACCGGTGACAGAGGTGATCCTTGAGGGACTCCGCACGACACTGTGCGTTTCTCAGAAGTGAAAGTTCCTAACTTCACTGTTTGCAATCGGTTTTCCAAAAAAGAGGAGAACCAAGATAAATCGCCTGCTGCGACTCTGGCTACTTCAGCTAGCCGGGTCAGTAATAGTTTGTGGTTGACCGTGTCGAAGGCTGCGCTTAGGTCCAACAGAACCAGAAGACAAGATTCTCCTTCGTCTGCGGCCTCGAGAGCGTTGTCACATATTTTGAGCAATTCGGTTTCCGTCCCGTGTCCGGGACGGAAACCCAATTGAAATGGATTAAGTAGCTTGTTGGTATCTAGATGCTGTTGCAGCTGTTGTACCACTACTTTTTCCATTACCTTTGAGAGTACGTTTAGGCCTGTTATGAGACGGCAGTGGAGTGGATCCTTGGGGTCTAGGGTGGGTTTCTTCAAGATGGGTTGAATTATGCCCTCTTTCAACTGGGAGGGCACTATGCCTTCCTTGAAAGACTGGTTTATGAGCTGCGTGATAGGAGGTACCAGGATGTCGGCACATTCCTTCAGCAGTTTAGTAGGGATGATATCATTTGGCGCTGTGCTGTTACACAAAGTACCAATGATATTTTTTGTGGCATAGATAGAGATGGGTTCCAGAGTGAACTCACCTGATTGTGGTGAATTACTGTGGGTGTGTGTGAATGATTGCTGGGGGGGTTGAGGGGGGTACTGTTTTGCTGTATGCTTTCCCGGATTCCTTCGATTTTATTAATGAAGTAATCCGACAATTCATTGCAACATTCTTGGGTATCCGAATTGGGGGCTTCAAGACAACCTGGATTCATGGTCTGAGTGACCAGCTTGAAGAGTTCGCGGGGACGGTTTAGGGCGTTGTTGATGGCCTCGGAAAAATAACTTTTCTTGGCTTTGAAGATTTCTTTGTGGTATTTTCTTGTTATTGCTTTGTAGATGGAGAGGTTCTCCTCTGAAGAGCTTCTTTTCCAGGTGGCTTCCGCCCTTCTGCGCTCTTGCTTCAGTAACGCCAGTAATGCCAGTTGGTTGTTGAATCAGCTGGCGGTATTTTTCTGGGTGCAGGTTTTACGTTTCGGCGCTACTAAGTCATCTGACCGTAATAGGTCTGTGTTTATGGCATCCAGTGTTTCTACGGCCCTTTGAACTGTTTTTATTTTTTTCCTTAACGTGGTTTTGAAGAGCTCCAAATGGAGCTTCTTCTGACATCTAGTCCAGTGTGTTGTCACTGGTCTTGATGTTTTTGTTAAGGGGGGGATTTCGGAAATAATGAAATTAATTGCATGGTGATCTGTCCATGGCAACGGTTCATTTTCCAGAATTTTTATTTCCAGATTTTGTCTGAAAATAAGATCAGGTGTGTGACCTGAAGCATGTGTGGGCCCACATACTAGTTGCTGTAGCCCTAATCCTTCCAGGTGGTCAATACATGCATCGGCTATGGGGTCTTGTGAGGAGTTGGCCCAGAGGTTGAAGTCCCCGAGCAGCAAGAGGTGTTTGCTGTTGAGGGTATAAGTGGAGATAAACTCTGTCAGTGATGGAAGAAGCTGCGATTTTGGACCGGGTGGTCTATAGCAGAGTAGAATCCGGACGGTCTCCTGGGAGTTTGCTTGCAGTTGCAGAGTAAGGGTTTCCATGAATGGAAGAGGGTTTTGATGGACTGGTTTGGTGATTGCAAGATGAGTCTTGTGGATCACTGCCAGGCCCCCTCCTCTTTTCCCTATTCTGTTTTCAGTTATAATACGATAGTTTTCTGGCACCAGTTCTCCTAGAATGGTGTTACAGTTGGCTGTGAGCCAGCTCTCTGTAATAAAGAGGCAGTCTAAATCGTATTGTAGAATGAAATCATGGATTTCTAGTCTGTGTTTTACTGCCGATCTTGTGTTGATCATAGCACACGATATGTGCCTGGGCTGGGGTAAACGCCTGCGATTTTTGATAGTCGATCGTTGATCGATTCTCAATAGTCGCTCAATTCTTAGGGCTTTTTTGGTGATGGCTGGCAATATTGCCGCTAATCGCCTAAGATCCCAAATGGTTTCTGCAGAATATTTCAGATTAACCATGGTCGCCAGGGAGGTAGAAAGGGAAGATTTTCAAGGATTAGATGAATCCTCTATCCTCGCTTGGTCCAGAGCAAGGCAAAAAAACCCTGGCAGTGCTATGCCAATATGCTGCGGCAGGGCAAAAAAATTCCTTCCTGACCCCTTGAGAGGCGATCGGACGAACCCTGGATCAAGTTTTAATAATGTTGAGAAGGGGCAGAGTGGGGCTGTGTATAGCAAGATGGCCGCCGATCAGGCAGCAGGATCCAGGCTGGGGGCTGTGAGCTGGAGTGGATCGGTGCTGCCAGGGAGGACTGGGACAATGGCCAGGGAAAAGCAGGTGCTCTCCTGGGGTAAGGGGGGGCTTGCTAAACAGTTTGGGCTGTTTGGTGGTGATTGCGGGGGGTGGGAAGCGGCTCGGTGCTAGGCCGCAGTTGAAGCCGCGGCCTTTCCTAGACCGCGGCTGCCGCGATTGATCGCAGGCCGGCGCGGTTGGCTGGAAAAATGCCAGAATTGGTAGAAATTGAGGAGGAGAGGTTGTGGGGGGGTGCCTTGGATAGGGATGGGAGTGTGGGGGTGCCGAAGAAGGGGAGCGGAGAAGGGGGGAGCCGTAATAGCGCCCACCGATCGGTTCCGGCGCGGCTTGTCCTGAAAAGGACGGCCACCAACGGTTCTCAAGGAGGTGGGAGAAATGGCCCCTGTGTCAGGGGCTTACCTTGAGGCGATGGGTGATTCCTGGTGGTTTCTGGAAGAAGGAAAGAGCCAGGGGATCCAGGGGAGGCGGATCGTGGGTCAGATCAAGTCTGACACCAGAGGCTGAGACTGGGGATGGAAAGCCCTGCCTGTCTGGCTCCAGGAGCCGTACGTCCTACTGTTAGGACGCACGCCGATTACTACTGGAGATCAGTTCTAGCCCTGGGGAGGAGTCACTCTTTCAGACTCAATCCTGGAGAGCAGGAGAACGTGATGCCAAGTGTGTTTCCAGACAGCTACAGAGGGCCACATGGTTTTCGAAATCTGGGGCCCCCTTGTTAAAGGGGACTACCAGATTCCAATAAGCCCCCTGCCCGCAGACCCCCGCAACTACAACCCAGGGTTGTGGGGATAAGACCCTGCCCCAAAGCACCCACTTCCCCGTGTTAAGGGTATGCGGTCTGGTATGGTGCGGGAGGGTGTGTGCTCATACCCCCCTTTCCTGGCCTGCTAGGCTGCATGCTCGGATAAGGATCTGGTATGGATTTTGAGGGAACCCATGCTGCAGGGCCTGGTATGGATTGGGGAGGGGAACCGCCACACTGTTTTTTTTTCACTTTTCTATTATTGGGAAGCCCATTGACAGCTGATGACGGCTTCCCAGCACCGCTACTTAACAACCAACTGTTCGCTGCACTCTGATTGGGCAAAGCTTTACCCAATCAGGGCTTGAAATGCACTGTGCAGCGTGCAGTGCATTGCAGGGCATTCGGCGGGGCAAACACCAGCCAACTGCCCTGCAAATTTGGGTGTTCGTTGAACAGGCAAGCAGGCTATGTTCGGGCCAAACTTTTGCTCGGCCCAAACTATTCACCCAACTCACTGTACTATTTTGTGTTAGTGCGACTCTTTTAGGTTAAATAAAAGTAGAGACTTTGACCCAACTTGGGTTCCATGTACATCCTTGAGGCTTCTCATAGGAAGACTGCAGTTTGAAAACTAATAAAGATTAGAATTAATAAATCAGTAGTAACAAAATTTCAATCGATAATTAACAAATTTGTATGGGTAAACTCTCATTCTCCTTTCTCAAAATTGTTACTATAGAAACAAAACAGAGGGGTTTGGGATTACCAGATCTATGCTTGTATTTTTTTGTACCAATACCAAAAATTCCATAGGTCAGGATTGAGAGTGATTCAATCCACCCCATTATCAGGTCTTCTGTGGAGTAACAATATTCTATTGCATACCCTAGCTACAAGAAACCAGATGGGATGGTACAACAATCATACCAAATGTGGAAACTTTACAACTTTACAACAAAAAATTTAACACAGCCTCATCCACACACTCCCACCCCCCACAAGCCTCTTTTATAGGTGATCCTAAATTCCCATTAGAGAAGCACAGATCCACAGATTTCTCATGCTGGATTAATAATAATTTAGCCGATCGATAGAAAATTCTAACTTCACTTCTTTCTCCTCTTTACAAAAGAAGTACCAAATCCCCCAAATTAACACTGTAAATTTCTATTGATTAGGCAGTTTTTTTTAACTCACACATCCAAACCTCAAATACAGGACCCTTCATTTCACGAAAAAAAAATCTGTCAGGACAATGTCTAATCTCAAATATATATCACCACATGGTAAACAAACTCGCAAGAGGAATTACCATACATGCAGAAGTGGGAGTCCGAATGTAATATATCCCTCTCCACAGAAGAATGGGATTCCTGTATTGAAAATCTTTGCAAATGCACCAGATCCCTTACAATTAGGGAAAACGCCACCAAACTATTTACTAGGTTGAACTATACACCTCCTAAACTACACACAATTTTCCCAACGGTACCCCAAACAAGCTTTAGAGGTTGTAACTAATTTGTGAGAAAGTCTCACAATTATGGAATCAATTAAGTAAATTTGCAACATCAATATCAGCTTCTCAAATAAATCTAAGGCCTCGTACACACGACTGAGGAACTCATCGGAAAAGACACATCGTTTTCCTCGACGAGTTCCTTGTTAGGCTTGTCGAGAAACTTGACAAGCTGTCTTTGCGTACACACAGTCAAGACCAAATCTCTCCTCATTCTCAAACACGGTGACTTCAACAAATACAACGGCAGGGGAAGTTCGATTCCACTGGCACAACCCTTGGGGCTGCTTTTGCTAATCTCATGTTACTGCGTGTTTGGTAAAAGTTTGGTAAGAGACATTTGCACTTTTCAGTCTGTTACAGTGTGACAAATGTGCTATCTCCATTACAAACGCTACTTTTACCAAAGGTGCGCAGGTTTCTAAACATACACACCAACGTGTTTCTCGTCGAAAACCAGCCCAACGAGGAACACGACGAGGAAATCGAGATTCCCGTCGAGGAAAAAGAGAACTTGCTCTCTTTTTTCCTCGTCGAGTTCCTCGGCAGTTTTCTCGATGAAAAGCATACACACGACGCAAAAAAGCTCTCCCACTAAGTTTCTTGATGGATTCTGTCGAGTTTCTCGGTTTTGTGTACAAGGCCTCACTTCATAACTGTCTATTATTCACTAAAATCAAAGGACTGTATATACAGTACCTCATATGAGACTGGTTCACACCATATGTGAAGCAATTCATTGGATCATCTGGAAATCTCCCTTAGTTCTAATAAATCAATTAAAACAAGAATTAGTTCCATTAACCAAATGGAAAAAATCTTTCACTTATTATACAACTCTATACTCATAATAAAAAATTGGACTCTTGGTTTTCACATGGAGATGTATTGTACAGAAATGCAAATTGTTGAACAAAGATGTTTGTTCAAATTTATATTTTTATCTTTTTTTAGAATACTATTTTTCATTATATATATATTCTTTACACTACTGTACAGACATTTATTTGTACAAAACTCTTGATAGATTGAATTAATATATGTTTTACTTGTCAACTTTTCGTGTTATACGCAGCGGGCTGTGGAACGTTTTTTTCCCTGAAACCTCCCTCTTAACGTTAGGGTGCGTGTTATACGCCTGCGCGTGTTATACGCCGATAAATACGGTATATAACTGAATAATATTTGTTAGTCTCCTCGCCTAGGTGTAGACTAGGCTGCTGCCACCCCTAAGGGGCTCCAACCGGCGTACCAGTAGTACCCCTATTTTTATACATCTTTATATAACTTAATAACCTTTTATATGCTATTTTTACTGTAATTTAAACCTATTATTGTACCACAATTTAACCTCACTAGAAGTTTGTAAACAAAAAAATTAAACCTAATCCAGATAATTGAGGACACCACAAGCTTTTAGTATTTCAGAACTATTGTTACCTACTAAACATTTTAGGGCAGATCGGGTTCACTTTAAAAGTTTAACAGGAAAGCAAGTAACTTTTGCCATAGAAAGCTACATCCAATTTATAAACAGGGTATATATTTTCTTTAATTTATCTTCTTAGCCTGTTAATAAGAATTAAGACATAAATAATGCCAACAAACCAACTTAGACATTCAGTAATAGATTGAATCTCTGTGCTGTCTTTGCAGAGGAGCTGAAGGTTAGAGCCCCCACCACATTTGCTCTAGTCTCATTGACTAGCAGGTTCTGCTATGCCAGGTTTTATTAGGGTGTTGGAGATCAAAATGTCCAGAGAGATCTAAGCAAATGAATATGTCTGTACAGAAAACTGAAGTAAGAGAGACAATTTACCGGGAAGAGCAGAGGGGTATAACATTGTTAACAAGGAGAGAAGATTCCCAATGCAAACACGATGCACAAACAATAAGTAGGGAGAAGGAAATCAATGCAAGTGAGAAACTGAGCATGCTGAAGCTTCGAAACCATACCAAATGGGAATACAAGTAGTGTCACCCTCTGACCTTTGAAAGGAAATGAAAAGAAAGCAGCACAGAGCTCTTTCCTCATCTGCAGTCATTCTGCAGCATCTCTATAATCTTATCTTTGCGCTGGCTCGGATCCAACAACAGTGGCAAACAACAGACAGGACTGATGGTTAGCACACTATTTTCTTGCTAACACATGTTATTTTCTACGCCTGCATATGACACAGATTAATCATAATGTTCAAAGAAATGGATGTTTTCTTCTGCTTTATTTTTAGATGTTTACAGTCTGTTTTTGTTTGTATGCTGGAGGATGAATAGGTGAAAATACGCCTGCTTTCGTAACTTTACATAAAGTAACCAGATTTTTTTGTTTGCATGTAGCCCCTCAGAATCTTAGTGAATAATATGTTATACATTGTACTGTATATTCATTGAAGTATGATGACCCAGGAGTGTCATAAAAGTCCACTACACCCTAATGCCGCGTACACACAATCATTTTTCAGCATGAAAAAAAACGTTGGTTTTCAGCATGTTAAAAAAACGTTGTTTTTCCAATTTCATCATTAAAACGACGTTGCCCACACACCATCGTTTTTAACCACTTGGCAACCACACGCCGTCAAATGACGGCGCGCGGAATACTCTATTGTTCTGACAGGACGTCATATGACGTTCTGTCATTTAAAGCCGCTAGGAGGTGCACACCTGTCGCGTTACTGTAAACACAATGTGCGATGACAGCGGGGCACCCGCGATTTCCCAGTAACTGAGCAGGGACGTGGAGCTCTGTGTGTAAACACAGAGCTCCATGTCCTGTCAGGGAGAGGAGACCGATGCTGTGTCCCTTGTACATAGGGACACAGATCGGTCACCTCCCCCAGTCACCCCCCTCCCCCTACAGTTAGAAAACTCACTAGGCTACACATTTAACCCCTTCCCCCGCCCCCTAGTAGTTAACCCCTTCCCTGCCAGTCACATTTATACAGTAATCAATGCATATTTATAGCACTGTTCACTCTATAAATGTGAATGGTCCCAAAAATGTGTCAAAAGTGTCCGATGTGTCCGCTATAATGTCGCCGTCCCGAAAAAAATCGCAGATCGCTGCCATTCCTAGTAAAAAATAAATAAAAATAAAAATCATAATTATGTCCCCTATTTTGTAGGCAATATAACTTTTGCGCAAACCAGTCACTGTACGGTTATTGTTATTTTTTTTTTACCAAAAATATTTAGAAGAATACGTATCGGCCTAAACTGAGATTTATTTATTTTTTTTAAATGGGATATTTATTACAGCAAAAAGCAAAAAATATTGGCCCAGATTCACAGAGCAATTACGCCTGTCTAACTGGTGTTAGACAGGAGTAATTTCAAATTTCGCGCGCCGTATCACTAGTTTGAATCCTCAAACCATGATACGGCGGCTTCGGGCTTCGATCCGAGAGGCTTACGTCCTCGTAAGCCTTCGGATCTACACTGCGATATTTTTGTGGCCGCTGGGAGGAGTTTGCGTCGATTTCATGCGTCGGGATATGCAAATGAGTTTTTACGGCGATCCACGAAGGTACGAGTGTCCCTCGCAATCGCCTACGTCATTTTTTGGCTACGTAATGTTAGAGGAGCTTTTTGCTGGTCTAACAGTGCGTAACCCATGTAAAGTATGGCCGTCGTTCCCGCGTCGATTTGAAAATATTTTTATTTTTTTTAACGTAACTCGTTCGGGAATAGGAATGTACGTAAACGACGCTACTACAACGTGACGACGTGTTTTCGCGCAATGCACGGCGGGAAATTTGCGAACGGAGCATGCGCAGTTCGATCGCCGCAGGAACGCGCCTATTTTAAACGCTTTACGCCCCCTACTCGCGCAGATGGATTGCGACGGGAGAAATACACTACGCCGCCGTCGTTTACTGGACAAAATCTACCTGGATTCCACGTAGAGCCAGGTAAAAAACGGCGGCGTAGTGTATATCTGATACTCTACGAGAATCTAATTCTCTGTGAATCTGCCCCATTGTCTTTTTTTTTCAAAATTGTTTATAGCCCAAAAAATAAAAACCGCACAGGCGATCAAATACCACCAAAATAAATCTCTATTTGTGGGAAAAAAAGGGCGTCAATTTTATTTGGGCGCTACGTCGCACGACTGCGCAATTTTCTGTTCAAGCGTCGCAGTGCCGGAAGCTAAAATTTCATCTGGGCAGGAGGGGGGTGTAGGTGCACAGTATTCCGTGTTAGTAAAAGACGATTCGCGCTTTTCTGTCTGTTACAGCATGATGAATGTGCTTACTCCATTATGAACGGTAGTTTTACCAGAACGAGCGTTCCCATCTCATAACTTGCTTTTGAGCATGCGCAGGTTTTTAACGTCGTTTTAGCCCATACATAGAACATGAAAAATGACATAGTTTAAAACGACGTTAAAAAATGCAGCATGTTCGGAACTTTTTTTTTGTCGTTTTTCAGAACCTGAAAAATGATGTAAAGCCCACACCCGATCATTTTAAATGACATTTTTTTAAAACAACATTTTTTTCATGGCGAAAAATGATCGCGTGTACGCAGCATTAAGGCCCCCTTTCATTTGTACATTTTATTGTGGCGCATTACTGCATGCATATTAAAGCGGTTGTAAACTGTGGCTGGTTTAAAAAAACACCTGTAACACAATGGCATAATGTGCTAGTATGCATCTCATACTAGCACAATATAAAATACTTGAGCTATCTTCACTTAAAAGGGCTGACATCTTCCCCCGGTCTTTCTTCCGGATTTGCACGCTCTAGTTGTGTGATTGGCTGAGGGCCGCAATGACCTCACATGGTTCCGGCATGAAGCTCTGAAGTTCTGGCAAGGTATGCCAGACCTTCAGAGCTCATGCGCTGGGGATGTAATTGGCTGTACCGAGGGTGAATATCTCCTAAACAGGCAAGCCTTATTATAGGTTTACCTACAGGTAAAAATCACAAAGCGGACTTTACTACGACTTTAATACAAGATATTTCAATGAGTCAACAAATCCAAAGTGTTTGAAAAAAAAAGAATAATCACAAGTCATAAATACATGAAGTCACAAGTTAAGAACTTGAACCACTTGAAGTTTGTATTACAACTTCATTACTAGGTCACTTTCCAGTTCTCAATGCTGTAAAAGTTTGACTGACAATTACTCGGCCATTCAACACTCTATCCAAAATAAGTTTAAAACGTTTTTAAAACAGATGTAGCTTTATTTTGGTAGTGTTTATAACAACTAGTGTTTCTTTACTATATAAGAGGAATAAAGACCAAAGATGATACTGTATATTTCATAGACATGTGCATTCGTTTTCGTTAGAATGCATTTTCGTCCAAAAATCAGGTTTTTTCGTTATCATTTTAACAAACGATAACGAAAGCGCAAGAAACGAAAACCGAAACATACGACATAAAAAATGCTTTATTTTCGTTTCGGTAATAATTCGATATAGAAAGATTTGACAGTATAGGGAAAAGATTCGACATTATAGGGAAAAGATTCGACATTATAGAGAAAAGATTCGACACTATAGAAATAATAGATTCGACATTACAGAGAATAGATTTCGATTTATGAGAAAATAGATTGGACATTATTACTAGTCATACAACATTAGAATTCTTGTAGGCGGAATATTCGAACGGAAATGTACGATTCGACGTAAAGATTCGACGTTCCGTCGAATATTCTTTTGACCATTCGACAGAAACCAAGTATTATTGGATTTTCGGACGAAAGCTATTCCCCAACGAAAAACGAAATAAATCAAAACTATTTTCGGGAGTAACTAAATAAATTTATTTTCCAAACAAAAACGAGAAAACTAAACGAAATATTCCAGTCTGCACATCACATTTTCGTTTTAAAATGAAGAAACATGCTGTACTGAGAGGGTTAAAATATGAAACATGGTAATGATGCAAATCAGGTCATACATAGAGGGATTAAGAGGTGAAGGGTTAATGTACAGGTCACATGCAGTGGGAAGATGGAGACAAAGAGCTTAATCTGCAGATGTGCAGGATAAGATAGGTGAATGGATAATATAAATGTCACAATTTAAAGACAGGATGGAGCAGAGGTAAGACCCCCTTCATACTGGGGCCGTGGCCGCGTTAGCGCTAAAGCACCACTATTTTTTGTGGTATTTGTAGCGCTGTTTAACCACTTGCCTACTGTGCACCTACACCCCCTTCCTGCCCAGACAAAATTTAAGCTTCAGGCACTGCGTCGCTTTAACTGACAATTGCGCGGTCGTGCGACGTGGCTCCCAAACAAAATTGGCGTCCTTTTTTTCCCACAAATAGAGCTTTCTTTTGGTGGTATTTGATCACCTCTGCGGTTTTTATTTTTTGTGCTATAAACAAAAATAGAGCGTCAATTTTGAAAAAAATGCAATATTTTTTACTTTTTGCTATAATAAATAACCCAAAAAATATATAAAAAAAAATATTTTTTTCTCAGTTTAGGCCGATACGTATTCTTCTACATATTTTTGGTAAAAAAAAAAATGCAATAAGCGTTTATCGGTTGGTTTGCGCAAAATTTATAGTGTTTACAAAATAGGGGATAGTTTATGGCATTTTTTTTTTTACTATTAATGGCGGCGATCTGCGATTTTTTTATTGGGACTGCGACGTTATGGCGGACACTTCGGACACTTTTCTGACATTTTTGGGACCATTTACATTTATACAGTGAACAATGCTCTAAATATGCATTGATTACTGTATAAATGTGACTGGCAGTGAAGGGGTTAACCACTAGGGGGCGGGGAAGGGGTTAAATGTGTGTCCTATGAGTGTTCTAACTGTAGGGGGAGGGGGGTGACTGGGGGAGGTGACCGATTGTCTCCCTATGTACAAGGGACACAGCAACGGTCTCCTCTCTCCCTGACAGGACGTGGAGCTCTGTGTTTACATACAGAGCTCCACGTCCCCGCTCAGTTACTGGGCAATCGCGTGTGCCCAGTGGCGATCGTTGCCGCCGGGCACTCGCACCGGGATCCCAGTAGAGCGGCGGGTGCGCGCGCGCCCGCGGCTTTAAAAGGACATCACGTCATATGACGTGATGTCAGGACAATGGAGTCCTCCGCCCGCCGTCATTTGACGGTGGGCGGAGGACAAGTGGTTAAGCAGCACTTTTAGGCCACTAGCGGGACACTTTTAACCCCAAAAAAAGGTTAAAAACTCCCACGTTGCAGGGCCTTCAAATCACTTTTCAATTCATTGCAATGGGCAGGGGCATTTTGGGAGCCCTGTATACAGTACAGCTCTCCCAAACTGCCCCAAAGATGCTGCTTGTAGGACTTTTCCAAATGTCCGGCAAGGGCAGCGCCCAAATGTGAAAGCACCCATTCTAATATATTGGAGGCAGTTTTTGGACACTTTACAGTTGCTATTTCTAGTGCTAAAATACCTGAAAACTGCCACAGTGTGGAAGGGGGTCTAAGAGAGGAGGTATATATGCGGTGGAGAAAACGCAGCGAATCCTGAGCATTTCCCACACTGGATTGAAATCACACTCTGTTTGTGCAATCTGCCACCAGTGTCAATGTTAAATTCATGACACCCCAAAACAGGTCACAAAATGCAGTACGACTGCAAGAATTGGATCGCATGGGTGCGAACACCCATACAATCCAATTCCGGTGCAGCAAAAAATGGTTTCCCAGTTTACAGCAATTGATGGGTACAAAAGCCATACCGGGGCATCTATAAATGACAGTGGGTGATTAACAGTCCACCAATCCACCATTTATAAATGTTCTGTGGTAGAAAAGTATTTGATGGAATCTCTATCAATTGAGGTAGCTGTAATGCTCACACAGACACACTTGGAGGGGAATTTACCAAGTTTGGAGCATACTGGATCTGGAGCTGTGCATGTCAACCAACAAGGTTCTACATTTTTGTTTTAGTCAAAGCTTAAAGCAGAACAATAGTCACAATACTTCTCGTCTATAATGATCCGATGACTTCAAGGGGTTATTTGTAGGCACCGGCATCTTCTGTGTGCTGGTCTTCAGCAGTCTTGATTGACTGATGTGGAATGACAGAACTCCTGCACATGCATATCAATCAGTCAACCAGCACACAGGGACCATGCTGGCAATGTAAATTGAGCTGCGCATACACAACCCAACATATATGAAACACAAGACTGAAGGCAGGCAAGTAGGGTTGCTTTATTGAAGAGATATTGTACAACTAAACATAAAGGGCCAGATTCAGGTAGATTGGCGCTTCTTTATGCTACTCCACCGTAACATAGAGAGGCAAGTGCAGTATTCACAAAGCACTAGCTCCGTAAGTTGCGGCGGCGTAGCATAAATTGGCCGGCGTAAGCCGCCTAATTCAAAGTAGGAAGGAGGTGGGCGGCATCTATTTAAATTAAGCGTGACCCCATGCTAATGAATAGCCGGTCGAACTGGGCATGCGCGTGCATGCTCAGAATCACGTTGCATATACTCCCTAGGACACGTCGGCGCAATGCCTATGACGTGAACGTCACTTACGCACAGCCCTATTCACGTAGTACTAGGTAAACGGCGTACGCGATGTAAAATTTGACGACGTCATTCCCTGGCCCATACCTTTGCATTAGCTGCGCCTGCTATAGCAGGGGTAACTTTACGCCGGACGTAAGCCTTACGCAAATCGTGTATATGAAGCGGCCGGGCACATCTACGTTCGTGAATCGGCGTATCTTACTCATTTGCAAATTTATAATGGGAATGCTGAATGCATCCAGCGTAACTATGCGTCCACGATATGCCCGCGTAGGCAAGTTACGTCGGACGACTGAAACCATGTTTTTCGGCGTATCTTGCTTTGTGAATCGACGCAAAGATGCGACGGCGCACATTTGTACTTACGACAGCGTATCTTTTGATATGCCAGCGTAAAGCCTTTATGAATCTGGCCCACAAAGTTTAGACTATACATACACTTTGATGTCTATTTATAAATGTTTTCATGCATTATTCACATTGTGCAGAAATATTTATGATTCTTGGGAGAAAGTTATGTGAATCTTGAATAAATACATTGATAAAAACACTCCTTTTGCCCTGGTTCATGCAATGTTAAATCGCATGCCAAAATGGTGAAAATTGTTGGCAATGGCAGCTTTTGAATCGGTGCGGTGCGATTTCCATCTGTGCAGAAACCCGCATAGATGTCTCTGAAATCACTCCCCAAAGTTGGGACTGAAATGCGTGAATAAAATCGTACGAGTTCAGCTGAACTCACATCAATTTAATTCCCCATTCAGTGTAAACCAGAGCTTAAAGTGGTTGTAAACTCTGTTACACCACTTGTACCTGCAGGTAAGCCTATAATAAGGTACTGTAGGTACTGTAAATATCTCCTAAACTTGAAGGACCATTAACATGCTCACTTTTAACCAACAGGGTGCCATGAGCCCTTTCTAACAGGAAGCATGAGTTTAAAATAGTATATTACTTAATTTTTTGACTACTTACATTACAGGGGATCTGGGTTCCTTTTTTAACTCCCTTCCCCAGAGCTTTTTTTCAGCTGAAACTTGGTTGAACTCAGTTCCACCACCTCTCACTCAGGTCCTCTTCTCCCTGCTCACCACTATCACTTGTAAACACAGATATCCGGCTTCGGGGTTTACAAGTTACAGCTGGTCTCCCACCGGCTCCCACCGATCTAATCTCCTAAGTGGCTCCCAATGAGTGCAGCATGGGGATAGGGGAGATGCGGGTGTCAACACTCCCCCTGGATAATGTTCCTGCAAGTGATAGAGTCGGAGCCACCTACAGTGTGCAGGGAGGTACTAGAGCCAGCTGGGTGCTTCAGCTTAATAATACAACAAAAGTAAGACATGTGGAAGATAGTGGATCTTTTAAAGAAGGGGGAAGAAGATAGGGGCAGTGGAGGGGGGGTTGCATGCAGGGGTCAGAGCTGAAGAGGGGTAAATGTGGATGAAGGATGCAGAGGTGGACAGCTGTGTAAGAAGGTTGTACTCTGCACTCTGTGTAATGCACCCCCTGAGCTCTGCACTTTATATTCAGCGCACCCCTGAACTCTGCACTTTGTATTGCGACAGCAGGCAAGTAACATCGCCTGGGTTGCATCCAGGATTACAAATATGTGTGTCCCAGATTCAGGCTCTATGCCGATTTTTACCAGTAGGGGGAAGTGCTAAGGTTCCTGCAGGGGTAGAGGTAATGAGCCCAGCTGAATTAAGTTGGCTCATTAAAGCGGAGTTCCAACCAAAAGTGGAACTTCCGCTTAAACCACTCCTTGCCCCCTTACATGCCATATTTGGCATGTATTTATTTTTGTGGGGGGGAGTGGGGGCTTCCGCCCAGGGACCGATTAGACGATACGTCATATCGCCTATGGCGGCCCCTCCCTGTAGGCGATCGCCTGGGACACGTGACAGGTCCCAGGCGATCGTCTGACCACTCACAGAGCGCATCGCCGCTAGTGCATGCGCAGTGAGTGCCCAGCCGTGAAGGGTGCACACACTAGGAATGAAGACGCCGGCTGGAGAGGGGGGAGAGGAGAGGAGCGGGGCTCCGGACGGCGCGGCGCTGGACCGTGGAGCAGGTGAGTGCATGTTTATTAAAAGCCAGCAGCTACACTTTTTGTAGCTGCTGACTTTTAATAAACATATAAAAAGCCTGGAACTCCGCTTTAATGCCCCTACAAAAACTCCCAGCATGCAAAGGGAGTTGTTCCATCCTGGAACCAGTTTTGTGCCTGTTTAGTTGAGGAGTGTGATACCTGTCTGTGTGGTGAGACAACGCCTGTGTGGCAATCCTCTGTAACAGGGAGATAGGTGCTGGGGACAGCACAAGGCTACACCTAGCCAGGGAAACCTGTGTGTAGTAAGTGGCCAAGTTGGAAAGTATTTATTTTAATGTTTCTTTTTGTTTTGCTGTTTTTGGACCATTGTAAATAGTGTAAATAAACCGCACCTTTGTTTTTTCACCTTCACTGTTTGCTGTGCCTAATTTTTGTTTAGTGAACTCATCCAAGGGGTCACACACACCTAATCCACTGCCGAGCTAGCTAACTACCCTCACAGTATGTAGCGGACCCCCAAACTCAAGATGTAGCGCATTCCTAAACTTTGCACTGTGCGAGTAAACAACCCCCCCCCAACACCAAACTCTGCACTCTGTACTTAATAACCTCCTGGTATTTGATGCAACTTTAAAATCCTTCCACTGTTAGTAAAATTTAACCACACCTGCTATTTGATGCAGTGTAAAGGGAGTGTGTGTGGGGGGAGTTTTTTGGGGGGGATTGAGTTCCTGCACCTATTCTCTGAGAAAATACCCTTCCCTTCCTCCCTCCCCCCTCCAAAAGCATTATCAGCTGTTTCAGGTGACCACGTGAAGATAGCTAGGAAAATAAAAAATTGACTGCTTTTTACTAGTTCATCAATACTACCAGACAAATATTCAGCTAACAGATCCACTTTGCTAAATCACCAATATGGTGTAGTTTCCAATTTTGTTCATCTCTTATCCTTATGTTTTTTATATATATATATATATAGATAGATAGATAGATAGATAGATAGATAGATAGATAGATAGATAGATAGATAGATAGATAGATAGATAGATAGATAGATAGATATCGGGAATTGCGCAATAGCATCATTCATTCATTTTGACTGCAATATTATGTTTGTGGCATGATGTATTCATTGTGACCGGGGCCACTCTTGTGATATTTTGTGTCACGGTTTGTTGGCTCCACCTCACATTCTGTCACATGATGTGGCCTTTTGGTCTCCTTGGTTATTAGTCGTAAGTGCATGGGATACCAGTGCAAATAGCACTGCCATAACCTTGTATCACGGCTTGTATGCGCCATTGGGTTCCCATAGTAACCTTTCCACACATAAGTGGGGGTACACAATGCTTTCGTATCCGCTGAAGAAGTCCCTGCCTTGTAAGGGACGTAACGCTAACGGAAGAGGCGTTGTGACATCACCCGCGGCCATCACGCTTTACCTGTATACACGCTGCAATACCTAGCACCGGTCCTTGGTGCTTTGTTTGTAAGAATTTTTTTTTATGTTATTAAATTTCATTCATTCTATGGAGAGCACTCTGTACTTTCCTTTTTCATTCAGCAATTCATTATTGGTCTGGTTTCTCCTCTGGTTCCTGATTGCATTTGTATCCGCTTCTGTGCCTGCTGCTGAATGCGTATGTGACCCTCCGTTATTAAAGGGTCCCTCATGTGAGGTAAACGGCCACTTTTTATTACCGGTGGAGGTTCATCGTCCCCGCAGAGTCACTTGCATGTCCTGATTTCATTAGTACTGAAGACCTCACCCTTTGCTTTATATTAACCTCATTCTTATGTCTCTGCATAACCAAGCAGCCATGGGAGCCATGCTGAGATAACAGTTGAGCTTTTTGTTCTAGCAGCTTTGCCAGGTCTGCAGTATAGGTCACTGACCACCAATGAAAAATGCTGGGTGTAACCCAAGGCTAAGTACGGCAGTGCCATATTCCCTTTATTTGATTCTGCTAAGCAAAGGTAATTCTGCTCCCTTATTCCCTACAAGTCATCCAAATATACCAAGGATTAAAGCTGAATGCCAAGGTGAACTCCAGTTGCTGACACTAGCTTGCAGCTGGACTTCTGTAATGCATTGCGCAGGAGGATAAGGATTGGGACCCTAAGGCCGATCATAGATGATTTGAATCTCAGCCAGAACCGGCTGAGATTCAAACCATTAATGGGCAGACTGACTGTACCAAGGTCAGGTACAATCAGCGTTCCAGATTTCCTTCTGATTATTGCTAGTGTCTGCCATAGCCACTAGGGATGATCACTGTCCTTTCCTGCTAGGACAGCTTCCCCCACCCCCCCCCCCCCTGCCTGCTGGGAGAAGACAAATGATTGGCATCACATAGTGTATTCACCTGTTTGTTCTCTGTTTAAGAACTACATGACTGTACTATAAATATACCTGGGTGGTGTTGGATTAGGTCAGTTGTTTGTTCCAGCACTTCATAAAATTCCTCCATGCGGAGCAGGCATTGACAATAGTTCAGAACCAAAGTGTTAATCATCTTTTCCAGTTTCATCCAAGGCACCTCCCATGGCTTTTCCTGAAAGCAAAAATCAGTATATCAAAGATGCTACCAAACTAAATAATACTCTGGGCCTGCTAGAGTTTTGTCTGTTCAACAATTTTGATCTTCTCTGCATTTAGTGAAAACTTTTGAAGCTTTTCTAAGAGGCCTAATAATATCAGTGGTACTAAATAGGGATGAGCTTAAGGTTCAGGTTGAACATGAGTTTGACCAGAACCCGGCCTGTTTGCAGTTTGGTGAACAGGTAAAGAAAATGGCCACTTTGCCCACAGGAACGTTTTTCTGTAAATCAGGCCACCACCACTAAATTACATATCCCCACTAACTTCTGTTTGTAAACAAAGAGGCCAACCATTCTGGGAAACGTCACTACCCAATTATGGCAATTACCATTTTTGGTCAATCACACCACCCAGAATCCCTGGCCTGTTTGTTTACAAATAGAAGCTGGAGGAGATCTGTCAATTAGTGGTGGCGGTCGGACTTACAGCCATGGGTTTCTGTGGACAAAGTTTCCAAATATGCCTATAAATTTTCACCTGTTCACCAAACTACAAACAGGCTGAGTTCTGGTAAAACTCATGTTCAACCTGAACCTTAAGCTCAACAAAAACTTAAAATTCCCAGTTGACTACAATGTTTGCATAGAGAAGCTTCCTGGGCAGTGGGTAATCATCAATGACATGGATGTACATTATTGGACGACATTAGATTTACATCAGAAGATGTCTCTTTTTTTTTAATATAGTAGTTTTTGTTTACTTTTTGACTTTTTCTGGAATGAGTAACAAGGTGAACTAATGTACCCCATACTTATTCACCTGGGAAGGTGGAAAGCCAGGATCCCCCTTAATTTACTAAATATGCTAACTGTGTATTTAGTTATGTGTTTAAACTTCTGTTTTAACCTTAAATGTATACACACAGTGGTCTATTTATAAAACATTAGTGGTTGTAAAGGCAGAAGCTTTTTTATCTTAATGCCTTCAATGCATTAAGATGAAAAGCCTTCTGTGTGCAGCAACCCCCCTCGGCCCGCCCCCCTAATTAAGCCCCATACTTAACTGAGCCCCATCTTTGTCTAGCGATGTCCAGTATTGTCTTGGCTGTATGAGACTCTCCCTCCTGATTAGCTGTGACACAGCAGCAGCGCCATTGGCTCTTGCTGCTGTCAAAGTCAGATAGCCAATTAGGAGAGAGAGGGGTAGGGCTGAACCGCAGGTCCGTGTCTGAATGGCCACAGGGAGCTGCAGCTCTGGTTGGGTGACCTCATAGCAAGCTGCTTGCTTTGGGGGCACTCAACAGGAGGGAGGGGCCAGGAGCACAGAAGAGGGACCTGAGAAGAGGAGGGACTGGGCTGCTCTGTGCAAATACATGTGCAAGTGCATATATTATATATATATATATATATATATATATAAACAAGACTTTACATTCACTCTAATTGGACGAATGTCACAAACATTCAATAAATTGTGGCTGTAATTTCTAATGGATTACTTTACTTCCTCTATCGCTGGTGCAATCTAGTGGTTAGAATGCAGTATAATTTTCTGAAATATTTCTAATATACTGCAATTTAGCCACTAGATGGAGCTGATAATCACAGGAATTAATTTGCTACAGCGTAGGCTTCCTTCAGACTCGGATGATCACAGAACAGAGTATATTTCCAATCACAGCGGGCCCTTTACCATGTGATCAGCTGTCAGCCAATGACAGCTGATCAGGAAGTAAACAGAAGCCAGTTATTGGCTTTTTTTTCTCCTCACGATCAGCATGCGGTAACTGGCGTCAGTTACAGGGACATCGGTCCCAATCTGTGCCATCAATCAATGCCTACCAGTGCCACCTTTCAGTGCTGCCAATCAGCGACACCTATCAGTGCTGCCAATCAGTGCCCATCAGTGCTTATCAGTGCTGCCTATCAGTGCTCATCGATGTTGCCTATCAGTGCCACCTCTCAGTGCCCACCAGTGCCACCTCATCAATGCTGCAGAGAATGAATCTCAGGTCAGTAAGAATGTGCCATCTTCTGCAGTATTCAGGACCACCAGACTCCAAAGCAGAAGGAAGGACAACTGAAGCATTTCTTCAGCTCCTTCCTGGCTTCTGGCCCAGGCCAAAATTATGTCATATATCCTTACCCATTTTCATGGCCATGTTTTCCTCATCTAAGTACATGGATTCCAGGCTTATAGCTAATAGCAGATAGATTACAGGCAGAAAATGCCACATGAATCATCTTCCCTTACTCAAGATCACCATGGCCGGAAATCCCGGGAGGTATTTTTCATAGTGATTTCTCAGCAAAATAAAACATGAAGACATGGATGGATGGGTGGGTGAGTTTTTTTTTTTTTATGTTTCTGGGGGGTCAGACAAAGTTTTGTTCCGCTTTAACATCAACTTGAGATAACTTTGTGGTTCTATTCCCCCATACTAGTCAATGTCTGTACTGCATAGCAAGTGCATGGCAAACACACTGTCAGGCTGGGTTCACACATATGCAAATTGGTTTACCCCACATCCAATTCGCATGACAGGAGAGTGTGACCAGCTCTCAATGAAGCTGGTTCACACAGCTCTGGGACGGCCGCAGTCCACAATTAAAAAGGGTCCTGTGAGTCTTTGGTTCTGATTCAGGTGAAAATTCAGGCAAAAATTCAGGCCTGATTGGCAGCTGAATCAGTGAACAGGGCCCTATGCTGTGAGCCGTGGCAAAATTACGCCAAATCAACCACATACCATATTTGCCGGCGTATAAGGCGACCAGGCGTATAAGATGACCCCCTAATTTTACATTTTTTTAAAGATTTTTTTGCCTGTACTCATCGTATAAGACGACCCCCATTCTGATGCTTCATATTTCTTTCTTCTGGAGCCATATTCTTCTTCATTCTTGCTGGAGATGGAGCCAATCAAGGCGAGTGATGTATTCTATTAATGAATACAAAGCCTGCTTGGATTGGCAGAGGCTGTAACATCATCAGCCCATGCCTTTCTGACTCTCAAAGCCAATCCGAGCAGCCTACTGTAGGTAGGCACTCGGATTGGCAGAGGTTGGTACCCCAATCTGATCAGGTTCTGTATTCATTTAAATACATCGCTCACCGGGATTGGCTAAGCGGTATATACTGTATGTAGCTTTGGCTACATATAGTATTACAGCACATCCAGCAGGCATCTGAGCTGGCGTATAAGACGACCCCTGCTTTTTGGCCAGTTTTTTTAAGTGTAAAAGGTAGTCTTATACGCCAGCAAATACAGTAATATAATGAAATTACCTTAGTCTGTATATTTTTTAGACAAATAACAGCTTCTCTGTATTTATTAATAGCGTCCTCATAGCGTCCAAGTTTAAACAGTCGGTTTCCTTCTCCATGCAGAACTGGGACTGCTTTCAGCTTTTCATCATTACTCAAGGCCCAGGTCTCTCTTTTATACATGCTAGGTGATTCGACCTGCCATACAAGAAGAGTCTTGAATGAAGGACAGTTGAGATAGATAGATAGATAGATAGATAGATAGATAGATAGATAGATAGATAGATAGATAGATAGATAGATAGATAGATAGATAGATAGATAGATAGATAGATAGATAGACAGACTGATAATACTGATAATACTGATAATGGTTGATAATACATTTATTAGGTGCGTATAGCTTTAAGAGGTTTAGCCCGCCATTTTATGTTTAGTCAGAGTGTATGAGAGTCAGGAGGACTAAGTGCTAGACAAGACCTTATTGTGTTGTATTATACTTTAACTTGTAACAAACTTTAAATGTAAGTTCCAAGGGGGATACAGATAAGTCTCTATGATCCACAGATCTCAACCAATGGGCTTCAGTCTCATCACGCCCATATAAGGGGTGGTAGTTCCTGTTTAGGGCAGTCTAGTGCTACACACAGTTTCTGGCAGATCAGAGCAGAGTACAGTCAGAGAAGAAGCAGTGCAGGCCAGAGACCTCCAGTTCAGGAGAAAGTACAGCAAATCGCGGAGTACCCCTAAATACTATAGAATCAGTACTTCAGCGCAATTATCGGATCAATCCGTCATTCCGACGAAAAGCCTCAAGTCTACCGACACTTCAGTAAGTGCATCTATTCTTCAGCCTAGTCAAGCATAGGCCCGGTATTACTAATCCGGCCGCAAAAGCCGAGGATATATGATAAGCCAAACCCAAGCATTATCAGCTGTGTGGTCCTCTAGAGACTGTCTGTGGAACCTTTGCGACACTTTGTGTGAACGCTGTGAAGATTTTGACATCTGTCTTCATGCCAGTAAAGCCTTCGTTATATTGACCCCTGTTGTGGACTGTGTTATTACCACCCTAGCTAGCGGGGATACGGAGGCCCCCGGAGCTGTAGTTTCCTGGGGTATACCAAGACTACAGTGGCGTCACGTGACAGAGAGTGTTAATACCATCCGACCCTCACTAAGGGTTAATACCACCAGACCCTGGGGTCCTAGCCCCAAGAACTAAGTAACTAACCATTAAGCGCATGTGCGTGGCCGTGGGGCTCCCCCTCCCCGGTCATCATAGATAGATAGATAGATAGATAGATAGATAGATAGATAGATAGATAGATAGATAGATAGATAGATAGATAGATAGATAGATAGATAGATTTAATTACAGACAGACTAAAGTACAGTTTCTTTCCCAGAGCTGCACCATCCAATACTCCATCGTATATAAACTCCTAAAAAAATGTATGTACCTTGGTGTTTTTACTTTCATATCCAAATATTGCATTAGTATCCCTTTTCTTACTTCAATATGTATATTTCTTAGAATACATTTGTATAATTTTTCAGGGATATTGCTTACATTTTATAGTTATGTAATGATACTGTAAATGTATATTGATTTTTTATGTATGTGTGGATATGTACAATATATGCATGCACTGTATTTATTGCTTTTCTCAAAGGGTTATCATGTAATATTTAGTTGTAGATGAAGAGTTAAAGTGGACTTTCCCTCAAAAGTGAAAGCTTTCCATGGAGGATCCATGTGCCAGTGTGCATGCAATGCGTGCTGATTCTGGCGCCCAGTGGAGTATTTAAAGCCAGCAGTATGAGCCATTAGTTGCTGGATGATTAAAATCTAACTTACTGTACTAAGAAAATATGGTTGTCATATTTTCAGCTGGAACTTGGTGGAACTCAGTCAGTTCTACCACCTCTGGCTCAGGCCCTCTGCTCCCTCTGCTATTACTTGTAAACACAGAAGTCTGACTTCTGTGTTTAAAAGTGACAGCTTGTTCCCCAAAGGCTCCAACAGATCTGATCTTCTGAGCAACTCCCACTGAGTGCAGGATTGGAACAAGGGAGATGCAGGTCCTCAGGGTGCAATCCACCTGTGTGTAATTTAATCTCGGTATAAATACAGCTGTTCTATGAAGCCCTCAGAAGGTTTGTTAGAGAACCTTAGTGAACAAACAGCATCATGAAAGCCAAGGAACACACCAGACAGGTCAGGGATAAAGTTGTGGAGAAGTTAAAAGCAGGGTTAGGTTATAAAAAAATATCCCACGCTTTGAACATCTCAGAGAGCAATCTATCATCTGAAAATAGAACGTGTATGGCACAACTGCAAACCTACCAAGACAGAGCCGTCCACCTAAACTGACAGGCTGGACAAGGAGAGCATTAATTAGTGAAGCAGCCAAGAGGTCCATGGTAACTCTGGAAGAGCTGAAGAGATCCACAGCTCAGGTGGGAGAATCTGTCCACAGGACAACTATTAGTCGGGCACTCCACAAATCTGGCCTTTATGGAAGAGTGGCAAGAAGAAAGCCATTGTTAAAAGAACGCCAAAAGAAGTCCCCTTTACAGTTTGTGAGAAGCCATGTGGGGGACACAGCAAACATGTGGAAGAAGGTGCTCTTGTCAGATGAGACCAAAATTAAACTTTTTGGTCCATGGCAGCTTCCGGTTACTGTGTCTGCCAAGGGCTCCAGCAACACCTCCCACACAGTCCACGTCAACACCCCCCTCTGTGCACCGTGCCTGCGCCCAGGGCTCCAGTGATACCATCCACATACGCCTGCGGGCCGGCATGGATTCTAAGCCTGCTTTGTACAACTTGTGACTCTAAAGCCCTGTACACACGATCGGTCAAACCGATGAGAACGGTCTGATGGATTTTTCCATCGGTTAATCGATGAAGCTGACTGATGGTCAGTCGTGCCTACACACCATCGGTTTAAAGAACGATCGTCTCAGAACGCGGTGACGTAAAACACAACGACGTGCTGAAAAAAATGTTCAATGCTTCCAAGCATGCGTCGACTTGATTCTGAGCATGCATTTTTTTTAGGTTAGGTATCCATCGGTTAAATTTAAAACGAGTTTGATTTTTTTAACCAATGGATAAATAACCGATGGCGCCCACACGATCCGTTTGGTCTGATGAAAATGGTCCATCAGACCGTTCTCATCGGTTTGACCGATCGTGTGTACGCAGCCTAATGGTTGGCTCCCAGCTCAGGATTTCTCCATTCAGGACACAGTGATCCAACTGTGCCCTAGCCAGCCTCCAGTCAGTGTGGTAATTATTATCAATGTTCAATGGAATACATACTGTTTAAACCTTTATTTGTGAAAAAATCATCAACTAGTACATCAGATGCTCTCTGTGGGTCATTACTATTACTGTTAAACATTGATCACCCCAGTCCCTGAGCGCTGTCAGCTTTTGTTTTTAATTTTTCCAGCATTCAATTCTATGCTATGTGACAGCAGCACAGTTGAGCTGTATGTATACGAATCCCGCATTGGGTGTTTTCACAGCCAACAGTGCCCAAAACCCATATATATATATATATATGTATATATATATATATATATATATATATATATATTTTTTTTTTTTTTATTTATTTAAAATTAATTTGAAACAGATCTCATTCAGCCAGGTTGTTTAAACTCCAAGTTTTATTTTTAAGTGTCCCAATTTGGATTTTTTTTTTTTTTTGTCTCAACAAGTGAGATGGGAAATCTCTCTGGTGAGACAAAGATTGTAATAAAACACTTTTGTTTGTAAAACGAAGTAAGGTTACCACTTCTGCCTATCTTTGCTTTGCTGTCTACAGTGACAACGTCTCCTCTTATTTCTTGTCCTGCTTTTACAGGGATAGAAAGTATGGTGACATCTCCCAAATAGGGGCAAGTAAAGCAATAAAACCTGACAGACAGGTCTATCTAACAACTAAATTGAGCTTTATTAAAAAAAGAAATTGTACTGCCAATCCAACCTACATTAAGCAACATGTTCTACGAAAATGGAAAATCATTTTCAGACTAGGGCCATTTACTGTAACCCCATCTACTCTGATGGGGTCAGGGGCAATATTTTCTCAATGATTGTCAACATTTGCAACAGTAGCAATTGCCAACTAAGGGCCAGATTCAGGTAGAGTTAGGCTGGAGTATCAGTGATACTCCAGCCTAACTGTCACTTTAAGCCGGCGTTTTTGTTTTCTGTAACCAGAAAACAAGAAACGCCGGGTTGGAGTTCCGATGCGAGCGGCGTAATTGAATTTCGCCATCGCATCGCAACTGCAATTTTAAAAATGGCGCTGGGGGCGTTCCCGCTGATTAACGCCGAAAATATGTTAATCAGCGGGAATCGGCAATTCACGATCGTATTCGGGCGCGACGCAGTGACTTTCCGACAATTCCATAAGCGATACGCGGCGTAAAGATAAAGCAGCCCCCTAGTGGAGTATCCTATGTTAAGTATAGCCGTCGTCAACGCGTCGAAAAAAAAAAATTGCGTCGCTTGCGTAAAACGTCCATGAATGGGGATTTGACGTCATTGACGTTCACTGACAGAATTTGGAGCATGCGCACTGGGATGCATTGACAGTCGACGCATGCGCAGTACGTTCGCCACGGGATCGCGCCTAGTTTAAATAATACACGCCCCGTACCCGCCCAATTTGAATAACGCCGGCTCATTTTCGATACGCTGCCGCAACTTTAGGAGCAAGTGCTTCATGAATAACAGCACTTGCTCCTAAAATGTTGGCAGAGTAACGTAAATGAGAAACGTTACTCCAGAGTAAAGATGCTCCCATCTACCTGAATCTGGCCCTAAGTTTACATTTTGAATATGTTGAAAAAAAAATTTTTAATTTTTTTACACTAAAATAAAAGTAGATGTTGACGTTCTAAAAAGGCATTTAATAAATAAAGAAGTTATTTGGTCACAGCATGTGCTTTCATGTTACAATATCACAATTGTAATAACACTACAAACAACAGTTATTTTTGACAATCCAAGTTTACTTTTAAAATTTCCTTTCATTTCGTGAGTTCTGCCTGTCTGCTGGCCATCTCTTTCCACAACTTTCTGGATTCCCTGCATGCTTTACAGATTTTCCTCTGCTGTTTGCTGTGAGTTTCTAAGGACTATATATCCCATGGCACTTTGCTGCCTGCAAGCAGTTATTCTTGCACTGGTTTGCCTACTGAAACCCCTCCTCTCAGCACCTCTGTAGTTCAGAAAACAAGCTCTGTGAAATGTGTGACACAGCAGTGCCTACTGACTACAGCACATAGTTAAGCTAAGAAAGTAAACGTGTTTCCGGATCTTAAAGGGGTTGTAAAGGTAAAAAAAAAATCCCTAAATAGCTTCCTTTACCTTAGTGCAGTCCTCCTTCACTTACCTCATGCTTCGATTTTGCTTTTAAATGTCCTTATTTCTTCTGAGAAATCCTTACTTCCTGTTCTTCTCTCTGTAAGTACACACAGTAATGCATTTCTTTCTCCCTGGTGTGGAGAAAGCCTGTTGAGGGGGGAGGGGGGCGAGCAGGCAAGTCAGGACACTCTCTACTTTGCAGATAGAGAAAGGAGCTGTGTGTTAGTGGGCATCCTGACACTCCTGTTCGCCCCCTCAAGAGGCTTTCTCCACACCAGGGAGAAAGCCTTGCATTACTGTGTGTAGTTACAGACAGAAGAACAGGAAGTGAGGATTTCTCAGAAGAAATAAGGACATTTAAAAGCAACATCGAAGGATGAGGTAAGTGAAGGAGGACTGCACTAAGGTAAAGGAAGCTATTTAGGGGGAAAAAAATTACCTTTACAACCCCTTTAAGTAAATTTACAAACTTCAAGATTGTTCAGATTAGAATAGGCAAGAAATTATTGAAATACAGTGTGGAAAAGATTATATGATAATACCTTTTGACAATAGATACGCTTAAAATACAAATAATTATTTGCATATGCTACTATCCTAATCACTAATCTAGCAATTTAGGGAACCAAGCATTTATACCAATAGAGATTGTATAAATTAATTTACCTTCAAGAGTTCAATGACAAATATTAAAGGCTGAGGCTCTTTCTGCAGCTCATCCAGATCTTCATAACCCAAAGTATGGTAGGCAAACATGTTCGCCATCCCACATGTGTGTATGTGCCAGTCTGTTGGGTCCTTTCCTTCAGCTATACGTCGTAAACTTTTGGCAACAATTGGGTATAATCCTGTATGCTGTAAAAAAAAAAAAAAAAAATACACAGGTCAGTAGGTCATTCAGAACAGAACCAAGTTTTATGTTAGAAAAACCAAATGTAATTTCTAAGGACCTATTCTTATTGGTATCTGATAATGAAATTAGTGAATGTAAAATGCCTTAATACATTCACGCTTACTCAAAGACCTTACAAAAAAGTTTTGTATACTCAAATGAATTTTTTTTTTGTTATTAAATTGAGCATTAGTATTTTTTTTTTTTTCAAGGACCTTGGTCCAGAATTTTCAACCGAATATAGTTCATTTAATTACATGGAAGTGTTCTCTTCAGCATTTTCCTTTTAAGCCCAGGGTGACTTGATGGTATACCATAAGGATGTGTGCTTATGGTTCCTTGGGCTTGGTGTCATATAGCCCCAAAGTGGACACATGCTGGACCTTAAAAGAACAAGAGTATGGGGGACAGCACCTAAGATAAGGTTACCATTGCAGAGAGACATGTTATTTAAAAAAAAGCTGGATTTGCACATTTACGAGGGATTCCATTTGTGAAATATGTCTATGGAGCATATTTGTTTTGTTTCCTTTTATTTTATTTTTTATTGTTGTTTTGTATATTAAACATTAAGAAATAAAATAAAAAGTAATTGATTAAAAAAAAAAGAGAGATTCCAATTATTAAGGAGGTTGGGCAGTTTAATTGAATTAAAAATATTTTTGTGTCTTCATTTTTGGGTATTTTTTCTTCAACCTGTTCCATTAATAGTAAGTACAGGACAGTGGCGTCACTAGGGGGTAGCTATTGGGGCTATAGCCCTGAATCTGGGGTCCATAGCCCAGAGTCTCTTGCCACAGGGTCCCTGCCTAACCAGCGGTGGATGAGCGGGCTGCATGAGAGAGGAGGATGAGAGGAGAGAAGCACATCACCGCTCTTCCGCCCTCACAGCCAGTCCTCTTCAAAAAGATTGGTGACCGCTGCTATGGGCTCTAGCCCCAGATCTTTTGCAGAGCTAGCAACGCCCCTGGTACAGGATGTGGGCGGAACATTTCTACGACACAAACAGTTATAAAAAATATAATTTTAGTAAAAGTGAAAAATGGTTAGAACTGCTGTCTGGTTTTTATTTATTTATTTTCATTTATTCCGTGTGTGTAAATTCAGTGTTTAATCCTTACGGCACCATGGGTGGGGTCTGTACCACCTTTGACAACAGCCTTGCAGGTATAATATTTACCAGCACTGGTGTTTTGTCTATATCTACATATGCGTGTTATCATTTACAAATCGCAAGGCTCCAGCGCCATCACAGGCAGGCCACACAGTCATGGAGACACAATTTTATCATTGGTACATGCAACTAAAAGCCCAGGTTTGTTACAGTAACAAATGACAAAGCAAACTGGCAAATGACAAAGGTAACCAGCTACTAGCCCAAAGGTTTTCAAATGATTCCTGAAGTTCAAATTTTAACTAGTGAATTCTCTTATTCAAGCAAAAAAAAACTATCCTGATAAAAGCATTAACTCCTTTCTCCAAGGCTTTCTGACACTCCTTTGTGTATATTTTTAATGAAATAGAAAAGAAAATGGAACTATGTTTATTTCAAGTGACATTTAAAAATGTCAAATATCTCGGATTCTTTGTAGTGCACAATATACAGGACTTAAACACTGAATCAAGGTTGAACAAAATGGTATTGCATTGGCTGTAATAAATTTTCCTATGATTTAGGATGTGCAGTTGTCTATTCCACATGCATAACTGAAATACTTTTACAATTACCGTTATGTCTTTTATTGCTTCTGTCTCATTTCTTTTATTCTGGTTTGCAATAGAAAAAAGTTTTAAAATGCAGAATGTTAGCTTACTATTCCTCAATAGCCACTACTTTGTAAAAGTATCAGTAATGCTGGCCATACACGGGTCGAATTTAGAAAAAAAATAATCTTTCGAAACTCATATCTAAGAATTTTCATTCGAATTTCGCACCATAAGTGGGCTGCAGTAACAGCGGATTTTCGTGCGGCAATCAAATTTGAGTAATCGGACATGTTGGAAATTTTTTGAAAAACAAACAATTTTCTAATCAATGATGGGGGAATGGTGCGAGAAATGTAACAGAAAAAGGAATGTGGAAGAAAAGAAAACTTCTGGAAAGAAAAGAAGATTCCCGGCCACAAAAATTATTTTCTGTAGCAAAATGAGGTGAAATTGAAGGCTTGGTTGGCTCAATATTGAAAATCAATGGTGGCGTCATCGGATCACAAAAAAAATGAAATTCAAATTTTGAAAAAAAATTGGTTCGAAATTCGACCATGCATGGCCTGCTTAACACCATCACTGTGCTATTCCTAGCCTGTGTGGACAACAAAGCAGTGGGAAGAATCCAGAATGTCACACCCACTACAGACTGCCTGGAGAGAACTACTGGAGGGAGCAGAGAAAAGACTTGTAATCCTGCCCACATAGGTAGAGCAGGAGCGACCAGTCTTTATTACAAGAAGCTCCTGCAAAATTATTCCACGTACACACGCTTGGAATTTCTGACAACAAATGTTCGATAGGAGCTTTTGGTCAGAAATTCGGACCGTGTGTAGGCTCCATCGGACATTTGCTGTCGGAATTTCTGACAACAAAAATTCGAGAGCTGGTTCTCAAATTTTCCGACTTCAAAATCTGTTCTCGTAAATTCTGATCTTGTGTGGACACAAAATTCCACGCATGCTCTGAATCAAGTACGAAACGGAAGTTCTCGGTCTGGTAAAACTAGCACTCTCATCCTTTCTAAACTACTGCCATAGTGCTGATATATAAGGATATACATGCCTCCTGCTTGTATCCTTACCTGTCAAATGTTTCCCCTCTGTCTGTTATAAGAACTGAAAAACTGCAGATTCTGTGGGTGGATCTGTTGTCTGGAGCTCTGTGGGTGGAGTTGTGATGTCAGTAGACTTCTCGCCCTCCTCTACACTCCCCTTACACTGAATTCTGCTATGATCACTAACATCCAGTCAAAATCCAGAAAAGTAACCACATGACTTCAGAAAAGGAGTGGGGATGGATATTAAAAAATAATGCCTGTCTCCAGGCTAGTGCATGAGATATGTGAATAACCTGTCACTCACAGCAAGGGGGCAGAACGGACTAAGGTTTTTCTCTGTAAGTCCGTTTTATTTCACTGAACAGTAAAAGAGGATTGCTCAGAACTGGATTAACTCTGTGTGGCAAGACTGGGAACAGATGATAGGAAATCTTATACTGTACATTGTGAGATCAAAAAAATAAATAATAATTTGGGTTTACATCCACTTTAAGACAGGAAAAGTATTGGGCTGCGTACACACGATCAAATCTACCTGCTGGAAACGGTCTGACAGACCGTTTCAGCAGACAGATTCGATTGTGTGTACGGGCGGGTGTGCATGCTTTAAAATCTGTCTGCTGGGAATCCGTCCGTCCGACATGTCTGCTGGTTAGTACGCTAACCAGCAGACATATCTGCCTGCACATGCATCGAATGGATTCGATGCATGCGCAGAAGTGTTTTACTTCCTGGTGCGGTGACGTGGCGGCGTCAACGTCATCGCCACGTCACCGCGCTGTCTGGTGGCGGGGATTTTGGTTTGATCGTGTGTACAGCGATCAAACCAAAACAGCCCAGCAGACAAATCTGATCAAATCGGTCTGTCAGACCGATTTGAACAGATTTATTTGGACGTGTGCCTTACTGCCAGAATTAGTAGTAAGGGAAAGAGAGTAAAAACGAATGCAAAGGAAAGTAATGGCCCAGAGCATACAGTGCAACTGGGAGGAGGACCAGCATGACTGGGGTGGGCAGTGAGGCTGAGAAAATGTTGGGGATAGAGGGAGGTATTAAGCCACTTACTTGGATTAGGTAAGTAGTTTCCAGGTAAGTAGTTTCTTTTAATGATAGTCGTAGAAGCTGCGGGGTCTTTGAAGGTGGTGCTGGATAAAATAATGGAGAATTATGGGGGTTGGGCCCATCTGGAGGTATAGGTGTCCCTTTCCTTACTAATAATACAATGGTAACAATGGTTTGAAGTTTGTTGTATCTGGTAGGAAGTAACTGGTAATTGTCCCTGAGCTGGCATAATATTTGGCGGGGGGCCTTTTATGGGGTGACAGGTACAACCAGTTGCCCTTCAAAGACCTTAGGCCAGGCATGTTTAAGCTGAGTTGTATTCTTGTGTTTTAATGGTTATGTAAAAAAATTATTATATGCATTACGTTGTGTTGTGTTTTGAATTTCATTTGTTGTAATAAAAAAAGGCTGCTACTGCCATTCGACTCCAAAACGAAGATATGTAATTTGGTCAATACCTTGAGGAAAAAACGGGGTGTTTGAGGCAGGGGCAGATCCAGGGGGGGCAACGGGGTGATTGCCACCCCTGAGAAATTTGTGGTAGTTGCAGAAGTTGCTTAAGGCTCTGTATACAGGATCAGTCCAAACTGATGAAAACGGACTGAAGTTAATTTTCATCGGTTCACAGACTGATGGTCTGATGGTCTGATGTGCGTACACACCATCAGTTCAAAAACCAATCGCGTCAGAACGCGGTGACGTAAAACACAACAACGTGCTGAAAAAAATGAAGTCCAATGCTTCCAAGTAGGGTTCTCCCGATACCGATACTAGTATCGGTATCGGGACCGATGCCGAGTATTTGCGCTAGTATTTGTACTCGCGCAAATACTCCCGATGCCTAAATAGAATACTCCCCCCCCCCCCGCCGCTGCCACCGCATCGCGCCGCCGGATCGAAAGCCATCGCATCGCGCCATCGCATCGCGCCGCCGCATCGAAAGCTGCTGCAAGGGGTTAAACACTGTGCGGGAACATCACAGCCTTCATTTGAATAGCTGTAGTGTTCCTGCCCGTATAGACACTCCCCCTTGCTCTGGCTAGAGGGACATGGCTGAACGGACATTGCTGCATATGTGAGGGACATGGCTAGAGGGACATGGGACATTGCTGCATATGTGAGGGACATGGCAAGAGGGACATGGGACATTGCTGCATATGTGAGGGACATGGCTGAAGGGACATTGCTGCATATGTGAGGGACATGGCTAGAGGGACATGGCTGAACGGACATTGCTGCATATGAGAGGGACATGGCTAGAGGGACATGGGACATTGCTGCATATGTGAGGGACATGGCAAGAGGGACATGGGACATTGCTGCATATGTGAGGGACATGGCTGAAGGGACATTGCTGCATATGTGAGGGACATGGCTAGAGGGACATGGGACATTGCTGCATATGTAAGGGACATGGCTAGAGGGACATGGCTGCATATGTGAGGGACATGGCTGAACGGACATTGCTGCATATGTGAGGGACATGGCTGAACGGACATTACTGCATATGTAAGGGACATGGCTAGAGGGACATGGCTGCATATGTGAGGGACATGGCTGAACGGACATTGCTGCATATGTGAGGGACATGGCTGAACGGACATTACTGCATATGTGAGGGACATGGCTAGAGGGACATGGATGAAGGGACATGGCTGCATATGTGAGGGACATGGCTGAAGGGACATGGCTGCATATGTGAGGGACATGGCTAGAGGGACATGGCTGAAGGGACATGGCTGCATATGTGAGGGACATGGCTGAAGGGACATGGCTGCATATGTAAGGGACATGGCTAGAGGGACATGGCTGCATATGTGAGGGACATGGCTGATAGGGCCATGGCTGCATATGTGAGGGACATGGCTGAACGGACATGGCTGCATAGGTTAGGGACACGGCTAGAGGGACATGGCTGCATATGTGAGGGACATGGCTAGAGGGACATGGCTGCATATGTGAGGGACATGGCTGCATATGTGAGGGACATGGCTGACGGGACATGGCTGCATATGTGAGGGACATGGCTGAAGGGACATGGCTGCATATGTGAGGGACATGGCTGAAGGGACATGGCTGCATGTGTGAGGGACATGGCTAGAGGGACATGGCTGCATATGTGAGGGACATGGCTAGAGGGACATGGCTGCATATGTGAGGGACATGGCTAGAGGGACATGGCTGCATATGTGAGGGACATGGCTGAAGGGACATGGCTGAAGGGACATGGCTGCATATGTGAGGGACATGGCTGAAGGGACATGGCTGCATATGTGAGGGACATGGCTAGAGGCACATGGCTGGAGGGACATGGCTGAATATGTGGGGGACATGGCTGGGGGGACATGGCTGCATATGTGGGGGGCATGGCTGCATTTGTGGACACAATTAAAAAAAAGTATCGGTATTCGGTATCAGCGACTACTTGAAAAAAAGTATCAGTACTTGTACTCGGTCCTAAAAAAGAGGTATCGGGACAACCCTACTCCAAGCATGCGTCGACTTGATTCTGAGCATGCGCGGGTTTTTGAACCGATGCTTTTGCGTACTAACGATCGGTTTGGACCGATGGTCAGGCGTCCATCAGTCCGATTTTAAAGCAAGTTTTAAAACTTTGGACTGAAGGACAACAGACTGATGGGCCGTACACACGGTCGGTTTGGACCGATGAAACTGGACTTCAATCCATTTTCATCAGTTTGTACTGATCGTGTGTACGTGGCCTGAGAGTCTGAGCATGCGGTAGTTGCGGAACTTGCGGCGCCTGAGAGTCTGAGTGGGTGGTAGTTGTGGAACTTGAGGCGCCTGAAAGTCTGAGCGGGCGGTAGTTGCGGAACTTGCTGCGCCTGAGAGTTTGAGCGGCCAGGAGTTGCAGAACTTGCGGTGTCTTAGGCCCCATATACACGAGCAGACACATTTGTTCAAATCGGTCGGGCAGACCGATTTGAACAAATCTGTCTGCTGGGGACGTATTGGTTTGATCGTGTACACACGATCAAACCAAAATCCCCGCCAGCAGACACTTCCGCGCATGCGTCGAAACCATTTGACGCGTGTGCGAGAAGACATGTCTGCTGGTTAGCGTGCTAACCAGCAGACATGTCGGGCGGACGGGTTCCCAGCCGACAGATTTGAAAGCATGCTTTCAAATCTGTCGGCTGGCCAAATCCGTCTGTTTGCCCGTACACACGATCGAATCTGTCTACTGAAACGGTCTGGCAGACCGTTTCCAGCAGATAGATTTGATCGTGTGTACGCGGCCTAAGGCCTCGTACACACGAGCAGACAGATTTGTTCAAATCTGTCTGTCCGACAGATTTGTTTAAATCTGTCTGTCCGACAGATTTGAACAAATCTGTCTGCTGGGATTTTGGTTTGCTCGCGTGTACACACAAGCAAACCAAAATCCCCGCCAGCAGACGGCGCGCTGACGTATCGGTGACGTGGCGGTGACGTTGACGCCGCCATGTCACCGCACCAGGAAGTAAAACACTTCCGCGCATGCACCGAATCCATTCGGCGGCGGTGCGGCGGCGGTGCGGCGGCGGTGCGGCGGCGGTGCGGGACGACATGTCTGCTGGTAAGTGTACTAACCAGCAGACATGTCGGGCGGACGGATTCCCACCCGATAGATTTCAAAGCATGCTTTGAAATCTGTCGGGTGGCCAAATCCGTCGGCTCGGCCGTACACACGATCGAATCTGTCTGCTGAAACGGTCCAGCAGACCGTTTCCAGTGGACGGATTTGATCGTGTGTACGAGGCCTAAGAGTTGACCCCGAGGTCAACCACTCATCCCAAATTCTATAATATTTCTGGGGTGTTCCTCTATGCTCGTACAATAGTTTCTCATATGGAGGGATTTGATTTACCGCCCCAAGCCATTGTCCCTTCAAAGGAGGCGTAGGTTGCATCCATCCAAGTACAATTTGTTTGCAGGCCATAAATAAAGTTTGAATAAGAAAAGTCAAATGCGCTACTGTGAGTACACAATTGTGAAAAAACTGGATAGCAACCACAAATCTGAGGCAGCAAAACACAAATAGATATAAGGTAAATGAAATAAGTGATGAGCGCTTCAAATGGTGATGCGTGAGCACTACAAAGACACACAATACATAAATATATAGGATGAAAGTCAAATTAAATCAACAATCGCTTGATTGAAACATGCTATCAGACGTGTGCTAGAGGCTTTGCTATGCTCCACCAACAAGAGTGTCCTGGCCTGCCATGCTGCAAGTGTGAGGGCCACTGCAGTTGGTACAGGAACAGCACCATCACCTGCATACACCAGAGGGAACCCTTCCGGGACAGCAAGATCTCCATACCTGGACAGACGCTACTATATGCTCACATATAGCACCCTGAAGGTAAGGGAACTACAATACCAGTTGGGGATGTCCAGGATTCATCAACATCTAGAGTGAAGTCTCTTCACCATACAATCATTCAACCCACCAGCAGACACCAGCTATAGACTGCCCGGTGCAACTGTCCATAGCCCAGCACAGCTTTCACTGGCATATAGGACTTCACTGTTTGCTTTTTTGTTATATTTTGACACAAGGGATTTTGATTTTGCATGCACCATTTGGATGCAGGAGTGTTGCTATCACATTTAGCCATTTAGCGATTGTTGATTTAATTTGACTTTCATCCTATATATTTATGTATTGTGTGTCTTTGTAGTGCTCACGCATCACCATTTGAAGCGCTCATCACTTATTTCATTTACCATAAATAACGTTTCTTGTAAACAAGTCTTAGTATAGTTCCACCTCTGACTCTCAATTAACCCCAATAGACATACTTCTGGAGTAAATGGGATGCATCCTCCCACCACTTCTTATAGTATATCCAAAACCTGTCTCCAATATCTACTGATGCCCGGACAAGACCACATCATGTGCTCAAAGTCAGCCCATGGTAGGTGACATCTTGCACACTCCGTGTTTACTACTCTTCCCATCAGGCTTAGTTTATACGGTGTAAGGCCCCGTACACACGGCAGAGAAACTCGACGGGCGGAACAAATCATTCCGCCCGTCGAGGTTCTCTGCCGGCCGTCAGATTCGGCGACCCGCCCGTCGGGAAAGGCAACCAGCCATTCATCCCGACGGGCCATCGAGCAAATAGAGAACCTGTTCTCTATATGCTCCACGGGTTTCCCGACGGGCGGGGCTCGCCGAGAGCGTACACACGGCCGAGGTTCTCGGCAGAATGCGGCTCCCAGCGAGGTTCTCGCTGGTTTCTGCCGAGAACCTCGGCCGTGTGTACGGGGCTTAAGATAAACCTGGTGTATTATGTAAAACGGTATCAATCTATTATGGCTTGCAGATGATACTGTCAAATGTGATTTGCTGACTTCCCCCCAAATCTCATCCGTCATAGATGGACATATCGTTTGCCACTTCCTCTTAATCTGAAGCGGAGAGTCCCGTATCTTAGCCTGCATAAAATATGTGTACAACTTGGACAGCATTGTCTAACAGCCAACTGCTCATAGGAAAACTTACAATTTTAACCACTTCCCGCCCGGCCAATAGCAGATTTACGGCCGGGAAGTGGTTAAAAAATCGTGACTAGACGTTCTCAAACGTCCTGCACGATTTCATGCCGCGCGCGCCCGTGGGGGCGCGCAGCGCGATGATCACTGATGTGGGGTGTCAGTCTGACACCCTGCATCACCGATCTCGGTAACGAGTCTCCGGCGGAGGCTCGCTACCACGTGATCAGCCGTGTCCAATCACAGCTGACCACGATGTAAACAGGAAAAGCCGCCGACGGCTCTTCCTCACTCGCGTCTGACAGACGCGAGTACAGGAGAGCCGATCGGCGGCTCTCCTGACAGGGGGGGTTCGCGCTGATTGTTTATCAGCGCAGCCCCCCCTCGTATGCCCACACTGGACACCAGGGATGCCCACACTAGACCACCAGGGATGCCCACACTGGCAGGGCAAAAAAAAAAAACAGGTAAAAAAAAAAAAAAAAAACAGGTAAAAAAAAAGAAGAAAGATGCCAGTCAGTGCCCACACATGGGCACTGACTGGCAACATATACACCCCTCAAAGTCCATCAGTGCCACCCCACAGTGTCCTTCAGTGCCCAGTGCCCATCTATCAGTGCCCATCTGTGCCACCCATAATTACCCATCAGTGCCACCCATAAGTGCCGCCTATGAGTTCCCAGTGCTGCCCATGAGTGCCCATTAGTGCCGCCTATGAGTGCCCATCAGTGCCGCCTATGAGTGCCCATCAGTGCTGCCTATGAGTGCCCATCAGTGCCGCCTATGAGTGCCCATCAGTGCCACCTATGAGTCCCCCACAGTGCCACCTATGAGTGCCCATCAGTGCCACATACCAGCGCCGCCTATCAGTGCCCATCAGTGCCACCTCATCGGTGCCCATCAGTACCACCTCATCAGTGCCCATCAGTGCCGCCATATAAGTGCCCGTAATTGAAAGAGAAAACATACTTATTTACAAAAAAGTTAACAGAAAAAAATAAAAATGTATTTTTTTTTCTAAATTTTCAAGTCTTTTATTAGTTGTTGCGCAAAAAATAAAAACCCCAGAGGTGATCAAATACCACCAAAAGAAAGGTCTATTTGTGGGGAAAAAAGGACGGCAATTTTGTTTGGGTACAGTGTAGCATGACCGCGCAATTGTCATTCAAAGTGCGACAGCGCTGAAAGCTGAAAATTGGCTTGGGCGGGAAGGTGCGTAAGTGCCCGGTATGGAAGTGGATATAGAAGAAACCTGATGACAAAACTGTGGAACATCAAGCATGTGAAATGCAGAAATCACATTGAAGATGTACGAATGAGTAATACATTTAAAAACCATTTAAAAAGTAAATTAATCAAAAATACAAGATATCCACCCTCTACCATAATTTTATCATTCTACTCCAACTTTATTTAGAGATGACAGGCTCACTTGTAAATTTCAAACAAAGAACAAGCCAGCAAGAACCTGAATTAAACAAGATGTTGCTATCCACACCATTAAATGTGGAGATATTGTCATTGTAATTAAACATGCCATCAAGGTGAAAAGAAGATAACATTTGTGGATGCTCTGGCAAACATATAGCCAATTATTCTGCGACATGTACAAGCTTCAATCAGTAAGTAAAACAAATGAGAAATGAAAGGTACTCGTAGACAGAGGAAGATTGTCGTCCTGTACAATAGTAGCATACATAACAAAAATGATCCACCTCAGGTGCCAGATATGTTAACTTCTCCCGTACATAAAAATAATTTTCAGTAATGATTGCAAAATTAAACATCATGCATGTTTGGGGTAGGAGCTGAATTAGCTGGAGGGCAGGCAGCAGCATTTGTAATTACAGTGAGAACTTTATACAGAGATGCTGAACTTACAATGCTCCCTTCATGCATGAGCTCAGAAACATGATCTTCTGCATAGTTACTATTTTTTGAAAATAGTTAGGGTGGGTGCATTGATGGTACTAAAAAGAAAAACATGGTTTGAAACCCTGAAGGCATAGCCAATAAAGTGGGGTTAGCTTTACGGGGTATGGCATGTAGTGTGGGAGTGAAATAGGTCCTGGCATTGGTAAAATTGTCAACGATAATAATGCCCAGCTTTGGTGTAGGTTGCTGCAATAATCCTCCCTTAAAGGGGTTGAAAAAGGTTTGTCTTTTATTTTCTAAATAGGTTTAACTAGTGCATTGTTGGTTCACTTACCTTTTCCTTCCATTTCCCTTTTAAATGCTTTTTTCTTTGTTTGAATTTCTCACTTCCTGTTTCTTCTCAGTAAGCTTTCCACCATCATTCGAGCGATGGAAAGTCATTTAGAACAGCTTACTGAACATCTTACTGAGGAGGAACAGGAAGTGAGAAATTCAGACAAAGAAAACAAAGGAAAAAAAAACATTTAGAAGGGAAATGGAAGGAAAAGGTAAGTGAAGTAACAATGCACTAGCTTAAAGCAACATATTTAGAAAATAAAAAACAAACCTTTACAACCCCTTTAATTGGCAAATACTGATAGTAATGTTAAACACCCTATCATTGGTAGTCAGTATCTGACTGTAAAAATCCCCTTTCTTGCATTAACTGTCAGCAACTGGCTGTAAAGATACCCCTCCCTGCAGTGGTGTTCAGTAGTTGTCTGTAAAAATACCACCCCCCACACACACTCATTCCTGTAGCATTGGTGGTAGGTGTCGAGCCAAGAAACCTGCATTGGTGGTCAGTGGAAGTCTGTAAAAATAAACCACCACCAGCATTGGTAGTCAGTAGCCAGTGGCAGGCTGTAAAAATATTCTATGGAGATTTTTTATGGAGATTTTTAAGGGTAAAAGTTTGTCGCCATTCCACGAACTGGCGAAATTGAAGCGTGACATGTTGGGTATCAATTTACTTGGCGTAACATTATCTTTCACAATATAAAAAAAATGGGCTAACTTTACTGTTGTCTTATTTTTTAACTCAAAAAAAAAAAAAATTCCCAAAAAAGTGAGCTTGTAAGACCGCTGCACGAATACGGTGTGACCTAAAGTATTGCAACGACCGCCATTTTATTCTCTAGGGTGTTAGAATTATTTTTATAATATCTGGAGGTTCTAAGTAATTTTCTAGCAAAAAAAATATGTTTTTAACTTGTAAACAACAAATCCCAGAAAGAGGCTCTGTCTGTGATTAAAAGGGTGTGGAATGGTGTGTGTCCTATATTGACATACTTTTGCTAATAAGTGTCCCTCGTTCCCATCTCAAAAAGTTGGGAGGTATGCAATCGAAGTTCCAGAAATGTGTTTTCTTGCCTGATATGTATATACACAATTTTTTGCCAGTTGGCTAGCTCTTCATTGATAGCAAAGTACAGTGTTTGCTTATGCATAATGTACAAAACTTTTTTGAAATACCTGAGTCACCAAAGCAATGCAAATAGGAATCCGTGAACACCGTGGGCAGCAAGGCTGTACTGTGCATATCTGCTTTCATAGCAGCACTAAACAATGAACTTTTGACCACTTTTGAAGACAAGGATCTGTGTATTCATCCACATCACAGCCATGCTACCTGTAGGGTTCAATGAACTAGAAGACCCTGTACAGTATGTCCCACTCACTCTGTTCTGTATCTATTCACACAGAAGGCCATCTAGCTATACAAGCCTGCATTGCATTTTCAGCAAAGAATAATGTGGGATTAACTATCAGAAATTATGGAGCACAGCATGAGATGGCCACTCACCAAAACAAATTGCCTGACACTCACGTATTTAGGCACAAAAGCATGAGATGTATTCCTTAATAACCAATCAGGTAGAAATCCAAATCTGATTGGATTCACTTTACACATCGGGTGCGGTGGAAGAATACTGTGAAGATTTTTTGACTTGAGTTTTCAAACATTTATGAACTTTCTGTTTGAATCACTTTATTTTTCACGGGCTCACATCATTTGCTTAATTTATTTTCATTGTTATTTATACTTTAGTTCACTTATGAGGATTACCCACATATGAGCGCTGTTCATATATGTTTGCTATTTGAACCACATTGTTTAAATACATTTTATATGCTTTGTCACATTTATCTTTTTTTTAAAACAGCAGCTGTGAACCTTTGTCCATAATTACACCTTGGCGCAGCGGTGGGAGTCATTAGGGCGCATTGATTGTGACTACCATTTTCTCTATACAGGTCTATCCATTGCTAAAAAAAAAAACTTTAGGCAACAACATTTGTAAACTAAATTATGTATATACTGTATTTATTGGCATATAACACTCACTTTTTTACCATGAAAATAGAGGGTAAACTGTGGCTGCGTGTTATACGCAGGGGGCTGTGGAAAGTTTTTTTCCTGAAACTTCCCTCTTAAAGTTAGGGTGCGTGTTATACACCTGTGCGTGTTATACGCCGATAAATATGGTAATTTATATTAAAAACATAAATGTCAGTTAATAAAATAAAAAAAAGTGATGTGTAAACTGTCGGCGCTATACAAATGCTGTATAATAATAATAATAATACTAAAATAAAATGACCATAAAAATAAAACTAAGAACAAAATACACTTTCTCTTTAAGAAGAAATAGGAGCCACATTTTAGGATCTGAAGATCTATTGAAATCCATACCTGTTCAGTATATATAACAACAACATAAAATATTACAAGTATAAAAGCTTAAAACTTGGGTCTGTCTTTGTAAATTAGGAACTTTTGGCAACTGTGTATTTCTTTGCCAAGGAGATGTCAGCAAAGCCCCAGACCCCACTTATCACATGAGTCATTTGGGAGGAAAGAAAACTTCCAGTGAATTATTGCTGCCCGCCTAACGTTAAGAACACAAATGTCTTTATTCTATTTAGAACAAAAGCTGTCAGGAGCTGGGTACACAAGACTAGACTGAATATTTATTGTGTTTTACTGGAAACTGTAAATGACTTTAAAAACACACACCACAAGCAGTTTACATTCTCTACAGAATCATGGCCACTACCAATCTGTCACATAAAAATTAAATTGCACAAGAAAAAGTTTCATGATTTTTATTAATGTTCGGAATGTTGTAAAACAAAAGCCTCTTATTTGATTCTTTACTTTTCAATTTAGTGCTCGGTAGAGATAGTGATAAAGTTTATTGACTTATTTACTCTCCTAATTTACTTGTATGGGTTTTACTTTCAATTAACCCCTTTATGCTCTGTGCGCGCTTTTAATTATTTTACTCTATATGGCATAGAGTTTGTGCTGAAGATAAAATTAATATTCTGTTAACTTCAAAGGCAATTGCGTTTTTGTTTGCTATATAAATTTTACACCCCATTGTAAAGAAATGTATTGGTTTGTTACAATCTTATTAGCTGCTCTCACTCTATTGCCTCAAAATGCTTGTTAATAATATTTATTCTACTCTAAAACATGCCTGGGAGCAGCTGATTTTTTTTTAAGCAGCTCTATTGAGCGTGTGTTGAAAACTAGGACACCTGAGCAAGGCTACAACAGAAATCCGCTATAGAAATTTGGACGCTCATTTGGACTTTTTGCCCACCAAACTATCATTTGCTTAGACAATAGTTCCTTTAACCACTTCAAACCCGGACCATATTGCTGGTCAAAGACCAGAGCACTTTTTTCGATTCGGCACTGTGTCGCTTTAACTAATAATTGCGCGGTCGTGCGACGTGGCTCCAAAACAAAATTGGCGTCCTTTTTTCCCCACAAATAGAGCTTTCTTTTGGTGGTATTTGATCACCTCTGCGGTTTTTAGTTTGTGCGCTATAAACAAATATTAATCGACAATTTTGAAAAAAATATATATTTTTTACTTTTTACCATAATAAATATCCCCCAAAAATATATATAAAAAAAAAAAATCCTCAGTTAAGGCCGATACGTATTTTTCATTAAAAAAAAATCACAATAAGCATTTATTGATTGGTTTGCGCAAAAGTTATAGCATTTTATTAATATTTTTTTTATAGCGATCAGTGCTATAAAAATGCATTGATTACTAAAAAAAATGCCACTGGCAGGGAAGGGGTTAACACTAGGGGGCGGGGAAGGGGTTAAGTATGTTCCCTGGGTGTGTTTTAACTGTAAGGGGGGTGGACTCACTAGGGGAAACGACTGATCGCTGTTCATACATTGTATGAACAGACGGTCAGGCATTTCTCCCCTGACAGGACCCGGGAGCTGTGTGTTTACACACACAGCTCCCGGTTCTCGCTCTGTAACGAGCGATCGCGGGTGCCCGGAGGCGAACCCGCCAGGCACGCTCGAGGGAGTCAGGGGCGAGCGGGGGTCTGGCAGTGCGCACGCCCCTATTGGCTGCTCGGCGAGATGACGTATAGCTACGTGATCTCGACCAGCAGAGCCGACCTGCTGCCATATAACTGCGGCGGCTGGTCGGCAAGCAGTTAACGGGGTTGTAAAGGTACAATTTTTTTTCCTAAAGAGCTTCCTTTACCTTAGTGCAGTCCTCCTTCACTTACCTCATGGTTCGATTTTGCTTTTAAATTTCCTTATTTCTTCTGAGAAATTCTCACTTCCTGTTATTTTGTCTGTAACTAGGGATAAGCTCCTGCACTGCGCTAATTACAGCCAGGGAGACATTGTCTTGGCTGCAGAGATCGGGAAATGTCTCCCTGCCTGTGATTAGCGCAGCACCTTGCAGACTTCCTGGCGGACTCTGCACGTGGTGTGTGCGAACATGCCGGAGCTCATCCCAATCTATAACTATACACAGTAATGCAAGGCTTTCTCCCTGGTGTGGAGTGTCGTGCTCGCCCCCTCCCTTAGACTACAGGAGAGTCAGGATGCTCTCTAAGTTGCGGCAGCTTCTCCTGCTTCTCCCTGTCTGTTTGTGCTCCGGGCTTCCCCGTCTGGAGAGGCGTGATGACATCAGACCTGCAAGCCACACCTATGTGTTTTGTCACCAACGGACATTGTCTGGGATTGGCTGGAAACCTACGAGTTTCGTCACCAACGGACATCGTCTGGGATTGGCTGCCAATCCCAGACGACGTCCGTTGGTGGTGAAACACGTAGGTGTGGCTAGCAGGTCTGACGTCATTACGCCTCTCCAGACGGGGAAGCACAGAGCACAAACAGACAGGAGAAGCATTACATTGCGCAACATTTCTACTATTTTGTAAGTGCAAATCTTCTTGGCAAATTACATTTATGCTGTACGATATCGAGCTATGGTCCTCTTTTTGCTCTGATTCTTTTGAGACATTAGATACCATCCCAGATATTCCACAGTGGGTCTGGAGGGAGACCTAAAATCCCCATGCTTGCAGAGACCACTGTCACGGTGGTCACACAGTTAGGGTAAGGAGACTACATTACCACTTCTGGGTGTTTTCCTGGTGGATGAAGCTTGTTCTATCCTAAGTTTCCTTCTAGGCACCAATATGGATTAACCCTTCAAGGACAGAGTTCGATTTATACTACCATTATTTGTGATCAAATCCTTTGTACTGACATCCTTGTGGCTCACATATGTCGGGTGACCCTGCAAAGGCCGGATAATAAAGCCTGAGTGGCTAATAGCAATAAACACATTTTGATCAAATAGATTTTTTCTGTCCATTTTGTTGTATGTTGTGAAACAAAGGGTAGCAGATGCTAATGAGGGACATTTTTTTTTTTTTACACAAAAACAGGTCCTGGGTAGACAAACCCTGTCAGGTATACAGATATATCATGTACCTGTATACTGTACCTGTCATGAGGAACATAGATGGACTGCCACTGTTTGCCTCCCCTTAATAACATGGCAATTGTTTAGCTGTGCTGCCTTTAGCATTTCGAAGTCACTGGTCCAGAACAAGCATGCAGCAAAGGAAAGACAGAGAAAAAAAAGTTGGATTTCAAAATCTTTATAATTGTTCCCTGACTCAAAGTCATGGTAACAACATGACAGCCAGCCAATAAACATGTTTATAAGGAGGACAGCCTATTCATATTTTGCCATTGGAGGTTTTCTTTTATGGCTAATACATACTAATGTATGGAGATCACTCGCTTTGACTGTTAGAAGTTTTTGTACTGATAATAGAAAAAAAGATTGTATTCTCTTCTTCAGTGAAGATAAATGAGAGGTATTCTGGCCCGTTGGCCTTGTGATTATATGCATACTTTTACATATAAGATAAGATCTAGAGCAGATAATTGTTTAATTGCTCTGGGATGGGGAAACATTTGCTGTTCATTTTATGAAGACTCTTATCCCCTACATGCCAATGTGCCTTAATTACAATTTTAATTACTCCAATCATTCATTACAAGCTTACCTAAACAATCATTGAATTACCATGCATGGTTATCTGCACATTCGCTAGAAAATCATGTTATTTTGGGATCTTCTTACAGTATACATGTTTTGCATAATATTAAATATAAGCAAGTTTATGCATGAATATTTCATAGTGACGTGCCCATAAGATTTCGTATAACCATGGCTCTCTCCTGCCCAGGCTCTAGGGGTTGGCAAGGAAGGATAGCGGTTTATCTGTCACCTGCCCTCAAACGCCAGGTAGCTCACAATTCACAGGTTGCCTACTCCAGGATAAGGGTGTGCCCAGGCACACTTGTCACACCCCTTGCACACACCTATGATTAAATGTGTCTGTGTAGCACAGAGCAGCCAATCATCTTCTTCCCTTTTATTCCCTAACCAGAATGGGGTTTGGATGCTCCCAACTCATATAACGATACATGCTGGATATCAGTATGGGAAAAGCAATGGATCGCAAATGTGAAAGGTTAAAGGTCATTGGCAAAAGAAATGACATTCTAGTAGGATTTTAGGTGGATTAAGACCAGCAAAAGCCAAGCTAATGCAAAAATCAATGGTATCTCAGAGGTGGATTAATTGTACCTTGGGTCCTGGCTTTTTTTTAAATAATAGGCCCCCCCGCTAGTTTATTTGGATCATGCAAAAGGTCAGTGTACACAGGCATTTGTGTTTTGTTTCTGACATGGGTTTGGTTAATAATTCTGCAGGATTTGGAATGAAGCATTTTAATAAGATCGTATTCAGTCATACAGACTTGCAAATAGTCATATGATGGTGAAAGAAAATATTGAAAAGGTGCTTCTAGGTACAAGGAGCACCGATACATATTTTGCTTGGTTATTTGATAATCTGATAAAGGAAATGTTTATTCCGGGCAATGAAAGTATGCCATTTGTGATCACTTTCTGAAAAAGTCTAAAGACTTGCAAAGTTTAAAATGACTTACTGAACTTGTTTAGCATTCCTGCGGGCTCCCATGAAGTCTAGAGTCTTGGGAACTCGCCAGCTTTGCCCTTATTACAAGGGCTGCGTCCAAAGTAATGCAAAAGTAGACATAACTTTTTTAATAACTTACATAGGTCATTTAAAGGTCTCCTCTTCCTCTATAGCAGAGGTATGGAATTAGTGGACCTCCAGCTGTTTCAGAACTACAAGTCCCAAGAGGCATAGCAAGACTCTGACAGCCACAAGCAAAACACCCAGAGGCAGAGGCATGGTGGGGCTTGTAGTGTTGCAACAGCTGGAGGTCCGCTAATTGCATATCCCTGCGCTTAAGCAACTCTTCTTATTTTTATTTTTTATTTTTTCGAAGTTAAAACGGTAGTAAACCCGCAGCAGTCTTTTTTTTCTCTTTGCATACCTGAAAGGCAAAAGGCATAATGAGCTAGTATGCACCGCATACTAGCTCATTATGAAATACTTACCTAGAAACGAGGCGTGGGGAACTTACCTGGTTCACACCGAGGGAGATGTCATCTTGCCTTGGTGTGTCTTCTGGGTATCGCCGCTCCAGCGATGTGAGTGGCTGGAGCGGTGATGTCGCCACTTCCACGCATTCGCACGGGACACTTCTTTCCGGCAAGGTCCGGTGGCTGCCGAGCCTTTAGCCAAGGATCCCCGCCCCGCATGCGAGACAGGTAGCCCTTTTCGTTGATATTATTGTTGTTATGCCATTCTCTGAGACCACCACTTAGATACACCAAACGTTGCTTCCACTCCTGAAGGTACTAATGTTCACTATGTCGTTTTGCTTTAAAATGTTATGCCATATTGTTGTTTACAGGTAAATATGCTGCCCCTGTCACCTTTCCCTTTTCCCTCCTCCCTCCTCCCTCCTCATGCTCCCCCTCCCTTATACGTGTAGCGCTACCCCATTCAGGAGCCGCTGGTTGTTTTTGGGATCGGCATATTAAGTTACACTCTGTGGCTTCTCTAGGGGTGATAGCAGCGAGTACATGTAGTGAGCGAATGTCCAGTCAGCAATGAAGTTTTCAAATGCTTTATTTCCAAGGCCCAACACGGCCAACATCAACACGAAGTGGGATAGAACAGGTTGATGAAGCAGAAGAAGAACATTTGCAGTATCAGGCCCTGGATAGTTATGGAAAGCAAGCCTGCTTTCATCAGTAGCACGGTTCGTCGCCACTCTAGCCAGAGTGGGTGAAGCGCCTCCAGACCGACTCCTGCCACACGCCTGGCAGCCGGAGTGTCACTTAGATTGCTGGGAAGAACAGACCTCTGCCACAGGCCTGGCTTGGGCCTCTGCCACAGGCCTAGTACTTGAGTGAGCTAAATGGATTCTTGAGCGAATCCTCCCAATAAGTTCAGTCAGAGTCACCGGTTGGCAGTTTGAGATGCACCTGTCAATACCCCGGTCACCGGATACCCGATGGTTCGTTACAGCCCTTTTGGATCATCTGCCTCCGGGTTCTCCTCAAGCCGATCCCCCACCGAGCGGCACCCAGCCTGGGATCCTATTTGGTGTAGCTGGGGAACCCAGTAAGTCACTGGGGCCCCTTTCAGCATTCGTATGAAACTCCGCGTAGCATGTAATTCCAAATCTCTATATATGTACAATCTCAAAGGTCAGGATTTAAACTGGACGCTCGAGCCCGAACGTGAAATTTCCCTTCCTCCCAGGGATTTTAAGTGCTAAACACAGTTACACTCTGTAATAAAAAAATAAAAGAAAATAAACTGTATGTACAATTCTGTTCTGCAGGGGACGTTGCAGAACACTGCTCCTAGCGGTCAGTGCGCTGGTACTATTTCAGTCCAATTTCAGTGCAAACAGGGAAATAGCAGCAAAAGGGAAGCAAAAACATACAATAGTTCCTCCGCTAATTCCTTCGATGCTGCATAAAAGTTGGCAAGGCCCCACTCTCTAACTGACTGAACCCAACCCCTCCCAGAGTTCTGCACAAAAATGTCTATGTGGATCTGGAGGAGCAAGAGGGGAAAGGGGAAACCAGGAAAAGAAACTTGAGCGGGGGTGAATTCCCTTGTCCAAAACTTTTTTTAAAGTTAGCAGGCTAGGCAAAATAGTCATCTGACCTACCCACACACAAAGCAAACACAAAAGATCAAATAGGAATGGACTCACCAGCTCCTCAGGTTGGGCACGTAATGCCCGGGCACACTACACTGGGTTCACAAGGTGTCCTCTGGGCGGTGCGTTTCTTCCTCCTGGAGCGAGAACCCCGAAATCCTCCAAGGTTCTGTTGATCTGGGAACTGAGGCTCAAAGAGATGGTCAGGAAGATCGCCATCTTTAGTAGTGGAGTAATTCGATTGCGGGTCAAAGTCCGATGAGTCCTCCGCTCCCGCAGGGAGGCAGTTTAGGCCCCGCGACAAAACGACCACCTAATACGGTCGATGGTGCAGCTTCCACTCATCACAAGGGAGTGGTTCGGGAAGGTCCCCTTCCAGCGACAACACATTGAACGGAGGCCGTGCTGGCTGAGACAGCCTCTGAAACAGGTTTAGCCTGCATACTTGACACATAGGTCACATAGCCACCTACAATTTTCGCCCCGTCCAACCGGCTTACCTCCAATAAGTGGGAGAGCGAGGAAGCCATCAAGGAGGTCTGGGTGGACGGGACAGTAATGGCTTCCGCAGTTGGGGTCTCCGGTTCGACGATCTCCCCAGATGAGGAGAGTTCCGGCCATAGGGCCTCCACCTCGGCGGTGACTGTTCCCGTGATCCTGTCCACATAATATTCCCTCGGGGGTACAGTGGACGGAGAGGTACAAAACAAATAGGCCCGACATCTGTGACAACGGGCGAAAGGCTGAAGGCGGACGGCCAATTCTCCACACAGGGGGCAGGCCAACCCCAGCATCTCTGTCCCTCCGCTGGACAGCAACACAAATTGTCCCTCTGTGAACAATCGAACTCCCGTATCCGTCACAGGTACACCGGAGGTGGTTGTCACGGGAAAGGCCCCTGGCGTGGTTGTAGGGCGTTTCAGTCCCATGGGGGCAGCAGAGTCTTTCACTGTAGCGGACATCTCCACATGTTTTCTCCTTCTTCTTGCAGGTGGGCGGTGTTCTGCTGAAATGGCGCGAAGACTCCATTATACCGCTCACGCAGGGGTAGGAGACTCCTCCCAATTGAAAGAACTTGTCCAGACACGTTGTAGGCACGTGCTATGCTGCACGTACGCCCAGGCTTAGCGGTGCGAGGTTAAGTCCCTCATTGCCGGACAGTTCAAAAACACGATACCGAACACTTTTCGCTCTTTAATAAATCCAGTACTCACTTTCTCTGCTGCTATAGGTAACAGCCGAAATCCCGGACGATCCCCCGCATGCAGCGCTACCCCATTCAGGAGCCGCTGGTTGTTTTTGGGATTGGCATATTAAGTTACCCTCTGTGGCTTCTCTAGGGGTGATAGCAGCGAGTACATGTATTGAGTAAGGATGAACCAATCGTGTTCGGTTCGCACCAGAACCTTTGAACGGACCTCAAGTTCGCCCGAACGTATCGAACCCCATTGACGTCTATGGGACTCGAACGTTCGAATTCAAATGTCATCATTTTAAAGCCCAATATACAAGTTATTGTCAGAAAACGTGTTTGGGTCTTGCCCCAGGGAACATGTATCAATCGGAAAAAAAAGTTTTAAAAACGGTTGTTTTTTCTGGAGCAGCGATTTTAATGATGCCTAAAGTAAAAAATATGAAAATGAAAAATATCGTAACTGCTGGGTGTCTATAGTAGTGGCACGTGCTTAGTACGGTCCCTGCACAAAATGAGACTACTATAAGAAAAAAGTAATTTAAGACTGGTTGTGGCTTTAATGTAATGTTTGGTCCATGCAATATGGATAAAAATCACTAAAAAATATAGCATGGGTTTCCCCGCCACCACTCCCCCCAGGTCATTAGAAGCCCCTTTGGCCCTATATACTTTGCACAGCAGTATACAGGCGGTGCAAGCCAGACAGGGACTGTAGGTTTGTTGTTAACTGTTAAGTAGAATCTGTTTTCAACTAATTTTCAACTGGTACTTCTTTTAAGTGTAGCTTCAGCCATAAAATCTTTTTTAATGAATGAATGAATGAATGAATGAAAACTTGTATAGCGCGGCACATGCAAACTGAATCGCCTCTGGGCGCTTGTTGTTCCTGTCTCCTTTGGTATCAAAAGAGATGAGTCTTGATCTTTCTCCTGAATGCTAAGTAGTTCTCCTCCAACCGAATACTGGTTGGCAAAGCGTTCCATAGTCTGGGACCTTGGACCGCGAATCTTCTATCTCCTTTAGATTTGTATCTGGCTTTCGGTATCTGCAGGAGATTTTGATCAGTGGATCGCAGCACGCGATTGGGGTTAAGCTTTTCTGAAAACATAGAAAAGGGTTATTATTAGGGTTGTCCCGATACCACTTTTTTACGACTGAGTACAAGTACCGATACTTTTTTTCAAGTATTCGCCGATACCGAATAAAGATACTTTTTTTAAATGTCCCCCACATATGCAGCCATGTCCCCCACATATGCAGCCATGTCCCCCCACATATGCAGCCATGTCCCCCATAAATGCAGCCATGTCCCTTCAGCCATGTCCCTCCAGCCATGTCCCCCACATATGCAGCCATGTCCCTCCAGCCATGTCCCCCACATATGCAGCCATGTCCCTCCAGCCATGTCCCCCACATATGCAGCCATGTCCCTCCAGCCATGTCCCTCCATGGCTCATGAATAAGCACTGATCCAGTGCGAAACGCGTCGGCTGTTCCTTGTTTCTACTGCTGTGACCCTATTTTTGTACATGCTGTCTATTGAATAAAAGACCACCCATCAGGTTTTGGAGTGCGGCTATCCATTTTTCTTTGTCTTCATTTTGCTTAGTGCACCGCCAGCACCCTCGGTATCCTGCACCACCTGTAACCATTTAGTGATCCCACCTGGAGCGGTGACTCCTTTCTCTCTATCATGTCCATACCTAGCCGCCGCTGCCGCACGGAGATCATCACAGCATTCATTTGAATAGCTGTTTTGCCCGTGCGTATAGACACTCCCCCTTGCTTGGGATTGGACAGATCACGATCACCCATCCAATCCCGAGCAAGGGGAAGCTATTCAAATGAAAGCTGTGATGTTCCTGCACGTTCCCGTTTAACCTATGCGGCGCGGCTTTCGATGCGGCGGCTTTGGCGGTGGGGGGATGGGGGGGAAGTATTCTATTTGGGTATCGGGGGTATTTGGGTATTTGGGTATCGGGGATACCGATACTGGTATCGGTATCGGGACAACCCTAGTTATTATCACCCCTGTAACATTTGTTTTTCTGTCTGTGTGCATCTGTTCAGAAGATTGCACCTCACTTTCTGTCCCAATGAAAAATTTTTTTTTGAAACTTTTTTTTTTTTTTTGGTGAAACAAGGATTGGTAATAAGCATCAGTGGACAGGAGACACATTTTACAGAAGAGAATTTCCCTTCCTATGGGGTAGATTTCCTCTCACTTCTGGTTGTCTCCTTCTGTTTTGCAAGTAGGAGTCGTTTGTAAGTTGGATGTTTGAAAGTAGGGCCCTGACGTATATACTCTGCAGAAATTTGGGCCCTAGGTGTTGGTGTTGCCACAACACTGTAAGCCCTCACAGTTAGTCTTGGTGGGCGCTGGAACGCCCTGCTGTTAAATATTATATCAAGAATTGTAATTACACGCCCCTGTTGAACAGGGGCAGAAAAATTGGGTCTTAGGCACTAGTGCTGGTGCTACAACACTGCAACCCCTCACAGATGCTGTAATTGGAGCGCAGCAAAGAGCCACATGCAAATTATTGCATCAAAAATTGTTATTACACGCCCCTGTTAAACAGGGGCAGAAAAATTGGGCCTTAGCCACTGATGCTGGTGCCACAACACTGCAACCCCTCACAGATACTGTAATTGGAGCGCAGCAAAGAGCCACAGGCAAAGTATTGCATCAAAAATTGTTATTACACGCCCCTGTTAAACAGAGACAGAAAAATTGGGCCTTAGGCACTGGTGGCGATGCCCAGAACCAACAATGTTCATACTAGCTATCAGCAAGATCATTGAGGAGGAAAAGGATATTCAGTCAGCATAACAGGATAGTCACTCGGCATTAGCATAAGCAGTCTCCAAGGGATCTGACACTTCCAAAACTCAGTTACATCAGCATCAGGTGCTTTGTAGCTGGTGTTGATCCAAGCCTGATTCATTTTTATGAAGGTCAGTCGATCTACGGAGTCGGTAAAGAGGTGCACCCTGTGATCAGTCACAAAGCCTCCAGCAGCACTGAATGTGCGTTCTGAAAGAACGCTGGATGCAGGACAAGCCAGTAGCTCAATTGCGTAGCTCTGGCCAGTGATCTATCCTCAAGACCCAGTAAGCCAGAGGATTTTCGGTGGGGAAGGTGTCCAAGTCGGATCTTGCCCCTAGGTATTCCCGCACCATGTAAACCAGACTCTGGCGATGGTTTCTGTAACCGGTCATACCTTGGGGCTGCGGACTAAAAAATTGTCTGAACGCATTGGTCAGACGGTCACCTTCTCCACCGCTCCTTCTGTGACTCACCGAAGCCTCAGCAACATGTTGTCTAGGACCAGGATTTGGTAGTCCCCCAGGTTCTGGGAATGCATTGCACAGACTTTCCTGCAAGGCCTCCCGAAGATTTTTCATCTTCTGTTCCCTCTATAACTTTTTATTAACTTACATAGGTAATGCAATGTGGCAGGCGCAGCACTATGAAGTGCCTTTATGCGCTGTAGCATTAGAAGAATTTTGATTTCTCTGATCTTTTAGTCCAAACAAGACTATGGGCCAGATTCAGGTAGAGTTGCGCTGGAGTAATTCGATATGCGCCGCGGAACTGTGAAGATGCGCCGTAGTTTCTATGTGGCCATACCCACCAAACTAGATGCGACAGAAAACGGGCCATTTCCGATCGGCTTAACTTTCCGACGCAGCGGTGGGTCTCGTCAGCGCATAGATTTCCCGTATTGATACGCGGCATCAGTCGGCGCCTATTGATTTCCCCTGCAAATATGCAAATGAGGGAGATTTCCCGATTCACGAACGGATTAGCACCATACGCTGGCTACATGCGCCGCGTGTATCTCGTCCGTCCGGCGCAAAGTTATTTCTACAAAAGGCTGCTTTATCTTTACTCCAGACGGTCACAGGTCAGCAGGAGAGCAGCTACAGCAGCGTTACTGACGATAAGAGCTAGCTGAACAACCAAACTTGCAAGGACAACACCTCTGTGTGCCAACATGCCAGGGGCAGTCGCGGTCCTAGCACTAGTACTGGGTCCCCCGGAACGGAGTAGGCAAGCACGTGAAAGGATATACCGCACGCGCATGAGCCTCTTTGGCATGGGGGATGAGGAGGTGTATCGCCTCTTCAGATTCAGCCCTGATGCAATACTTGAACTAACCACAACCCTGCAGGGTGACATCACCAGCAAGACACACCGCTCACAAGCAGTGCAGCCACTGGTGAAGGTACTGGCAACACTTCATTTCCTTGCCAGTGGATCATTCCAGCGTACAAGTGGAGTGGTGGCTGGGATGTCACAATCCTCCATAAGCAGATGTGTGCACCAGGTTGTCCCCGCAATCCTCAGACGCATGTCCAACCAGTTCATCAGACCCACCACTGAGGAGCTGCGGCTGAAGGCAATGACAGATTTCTACAGCATTGCCAGATTCCCACACACTGTGGGGGCCATTGATTGCACACATGTGGCCCTACAGCCCCCCAGTGCCACAGAGCACATATACCGCAATCGGAAGCATTGGCATTCCATCAACGTACAGGTGATAGCTGATGCCAAACGCCTCATATGGCACGTCCGTGCCAAACACCCAGGGTCCAGCCATGACAGCTTCATATACCGTCAGAGCCCCATCCCAGCAGAATTCGAGCAGAACATGTATGGGGACAGCTGGGCTGGTTGGGTGAGTGACATGGGTGGCAGGCATGACTATCCCCTCCCGTGATGCACATCAGAAGTGGCACATGCATGACTAACATCCTCCTGGTCTTTTCCCTTACAGGTGACTCTGCATATGCACTGGGACCCCATCTCATGACTCCTTTCCGGAACCCCCAAACCAGAGGAGAGAGAGAAAATACAATGAAGCACACATCAAAACCCGTGCAGTGGTGGAGCAAACATTTGGGCTCCTGAAGTCCCGTTTCCGCTGCCTGGATAAGTCCGGGGGGACCCTATTGTATTCCCCTACCTTTGTGTGTCAGATCATCGGTGCATGTTGCATTCTGCACAACTTTGCAATGAGAAAAGGCCTGCAGATTGACATGCGTGATGACCTGACCCCCGACCCACACAGTCCCCACCTGCCAGAGGAGAACCAGTCTGCTGATGGAAGAGCAGTCAGGAGGGTCCTCGCCGTAGGCATCTTTGGACAATAAACCAAAACATTGATCACACGGACAATGCACGCGTGTACACCACTGATGTCCCTAGATCACACACACCACATCCACATCACATTGGATTAGCCCAAGTCCAGCATGTAGGACTTGGGAGCAGCAACGCCAGCGTCAAGGCCCCAATGATGTCACTGTCCATTCATACACCTTTCACACGTCAATTATACAGCCGTGGGGTTAACTTCACCACCACGGCCGAGGGTGACACCCCTTACTGGCAGGAGTGCCACCCTCTCACATTCACACACCATTCACACTGCAACGTGTGCAGTATTAAAAAATAAAAATCTCATAACCTGAGCATAATCACAAAGAAAATAACTCATAACTTGAGTATTAATAATAAAATAAAAATCTCATAACCTGAGCATTCACAAAAAAATATAAAAAAAACTCATATCCTGAGCATCAAAAAAAAAGAAAAATTATCTGGGATGCCGGGGGCTTCTTCTGGCGGCCCCTCTCTGGCTCCTCAGCTGCCTGGAAGGAGTGGGTGGGGGTGGGGGGGGGTCTGGAGGTGGCTGATCCCCGGGTGGGCCACTCCTGGCAGGTGTGGCCTGCCTGCCCTCCAAGGCCACGGCAATCCGGCCAAGGTAAGAACTGGTCTGGGCCTGCACCCTGAGCTGCTGGGCCTGCATCCTGAGCTGCCGGGTGACCTGATAATGCTGGGCCCGCCGACTCAGCCTCCCCTGGTCCCGGATGGCAGCACTGTTTGCCTGGACGGCTGCAGTGAGGTCCCTTAGCTCACCCTGCACCTCCCCCAGACTGGTCACCACTGCAGCGCAGTTGCAGCTCACATCCTGCACTGCCGAAGACATCTGGGCCACGGAGCACAGGCTGTCAGCCACTCTGTCCAGGTGCCCAGCAATCTCCCCCATTTGCTGGGTCTGTCTGGCGTGATCCCTCGCCACCTGGTCCTGGACCAGATCAGACACCCCCCTGGTCTTATGGGTGGCCTTCCTGGGGCCAGTAGATGTTTGTCCCCGGGGGGATGGAGTCGCCCTTGAGGGGCTTCCTATAATGGGGGAGGGGATCTGAGAGGGTCCAGCAGAAGAGGAGGATTCCTCTAACAATAAAACAAAGTCCTGCTCTGCCCCAACAGGCTCCTCCTCAACGACCTCTGCATGTGTGGTGTGGCCACTCTCCTCCTCCACCTCGGTGTCTTCACCACCCAGGGGCACAGGCACTGGGTGCCGATGGGGGGATGGGGTGGACTGGCCGCCGACAGATGATGGCCCAGCTCCGTCATCTGTGGATGACACAAAGCAGACACATGTTGGTGGTCCCACACACTTGGCACATGTACCCTCCCCCCCCACATGCAACACACCAAATAGGGGATAAAAAACACTTACCTGTCCTGGAGCCTTCCTCCACAGAATCAAAGCCTGGTACCCCCTCCAACTGCTCCCTGTCCAGGCAGCGGGCGACCACCTCCTCCTCTGTGGTCAGGCTGACCAGACATGGTGGACCACCACCTGTGCCCCTCTCATGGCTCCTAATGGTGGCCACCCTGCCACGGACCTTGCGCCGCAGATCATTTTTTTTTTTTGAATATCCCCAGCAGTCCGGGTGAAATACCCCAACACATTGACCCTGGCAGCAATGGTCTCCAGGATGCCCTGCTTCCTCTCCCGGCTGGTCTTCCTACTTTTTTTGCCGTGGAGAAAATCATTAAACGTCTCCATAGCCGAGATGACCACAGAGACCTCCTGGGCATTAAAGTTGAGGTTCCTCCTCTCTTTAGGGGTAGCGGGAGCAGCCATGACAGTGCAAAAGTATCTTCCCTGGGGTGGGGGGAAACGGATATACTTTTGCGCCGGAATGGCGTTTCCGCTAGCGCTTTTATACACGCAACGGAACACATTGTGCTGGCGTTTCACGTGAAGTGGTGCCGACGGAAGTTGTGAGCATGCGCACAGGGGGCCGAGTGAAGCCTCACTTACTGCGCATGCTCCGTGGATGATGCGCTGAACGTAAGCCTCTGCGCTGGGCTCCGCCCATCATTTACATATGATCACACCCACTTCCACTTGCGTCGGATTACGCCAGCGCATTATCGTTACTCTGGCGCAAGTTTACGCGCAACTGCTATGTGAATAACAGTACTTGCGCCGAAAGTGTCGGCGGAGTAACGTAAATGAGAAACGTTACTCCAAAGTAAAGAAGCGCCCATCTACCTGAATCTGGCCCTATCTGTTATTCTAACATTCCTCTAGTGTCGTTCTATGGAAGCAATAGGTTTAAAGAGCACATCAAACTCTTGAGATAACTTCTTTATTAACTTCAGCTTTTCTTCATATATAACACTGACAATTTCACAGCAGAAAGTCCATGTACAAACATGTGTTGAATAAAGTATAACAAATGGCAGTTCAACTGTTCAATCTTGTCATTCTACATAAAATGGTAGATATATTTCTTTCTTCAGTATCTGTACTCTAACTTTAAGTTATTTAAACACTTTATGATCTCTCTGAAGCGTAATCAATAGTTTTACTCGCTCTTTATTGCTGTTTGCTGGAACGTTTGCTATTGCATGTTTGCTTGTTTGACTATTTGCTGTGATGTTTGGAATTGAAATTTGCTGTGCTGTTTGAGGTTTGAACGTTTGCTTGTTTGTTTGTTTGGTGGAACTACAAGTAAACACATAACTAGTTAGCATACAGTTCTAATCACACTATTAACAATAGGAAGATATATAACTGTATTAAATACCTATTCTGGCCACTTGCTTCCATAGAACTTATAATTTACATGTAACATAAGGCATTCTTCACACCCACCATGTGCTTTCTGACACCGCTGACAGAAAGCATACTGTACATTCCGCCATCTGAGTTTATACTTTAACGCCATGTATAAGCAAGAGATTTGGTTGTTTTGCGCCTTGTCACAGCAACTATAAACAACAGCATTTGGATATATTTGAAGCTGAAGTGCCATTTATTTTAAATGTGATCATGGACAGTCCTCCTTTCCCAGGAAAGCATCTAATAGTTGTCAGAGACAAGAGGATAAATTCACTGGCATAGAATTCATCTGTACAGTCATTGCCACCATGCAGGAGATATATAGTAGATCCATTAGTTGCCTAATAATATAAACAGTAAAACGTATGACAAAAGGGCTTTGTACCGTTAAGGTTTGCTATGGTTTACAATAGGTGGCCATTAAAGAAAGAAACCTCAATAATTTATATTTTTATCATTTTGACCAATTTTCACTCTATTGATAATTCTTATCCAGCTTTTCTCCTTTCCTACCAGTGTAGTCCATTGTACCTCGCTCATACATTAAATGTATTCTGTAAACTTTAAAGCCCTGTACAAACGATCTGTTTGTCTGATGAAAACAGACCGTTTTCGGTTTGTTTTCCATCGGTAAACAAAAATAGAACATGTTTTAAAAATTTCTTATGTATAAAAAAACGATAGAAAAAAACGTCTGTGTGGAAGTCCATCGATCAAAAATTCACGCACTCGGAGTGTTTTATGTCATGCTTTGGACGCAGTCGGATTTTTGACCGATGCTGTGTAGGCAAGACTGATGAAAGTCAGCTTCATCGGATATCCGACGAAAAAATCCATCGGATTAGATTCCATCAGATATCCGATCGTGTGTACGGGGCTTAAGAGATTTTTCCTTTCGTCTAAGTTTATAACGCACATATATTATGTACTGCATATATTATGATGTTTTTTTTTTTACAAAGTACAAACAAGGTGCAGTACAATAAATCTTTATAGCTGAACAGACAAGCATGTTTAGAGTTGTCTCATTTTGTCTCAGGGGTTATTACTGGAAATAAATCCTTTATAGTTTTATAGTCATTGTACCAGGCTATGCTTTCCAGTCTTATTTTGTGTTTCTCACAATGTACCATGTCTACAGAGGCCAGTTTCTTCCCTTGTAATTCTGTTTTGAATGATGCACCAGAAGGGGTAAAATAAGGTTAGAATGCATGATAGGAACATGTCAGAGATGAATATACAGTCAAAGGCATAGCTATTTGTAAAGCTCCAGGGAAACCTAAAACTAAATATGTGTGGATGCCAATGCATTATTCATTGTGCCCAGCGAAGGTTCTAGGTAGAGCAGAATTCGCTAGATTTATATCCTCTAAGGTTCCACTGAGCTCATTGCACCTCTGCCATGTATTTCCTCTAGCCTGCCAGCAAAGGAGAGGCATATCACCATATGTTATGTGTGTGATCTGCACAATCACTCAAGGACTGCTCTAATCTGCTTAAAAAATGATGAGCCTGCAGCTAAAAGGATCTTGAAAAAGGCCCCTCAAATAAACCACTGACAATCTTTTTCGTAAACTATAGGCAGCTAAATGGCAAAAGCCCACGAAACCTATTGCCACGTACACACGACCGTTTTTTGGGCCCTAAAAAAAATACCCTTTTTTTTAATGTCATTAAAAACGATCGTGTGAAAAACGGGCACATTTTTTTTTTTTTAACATGATCTATTTTTTCACGACGTTCTTAACGTTGTCGTTTTTCGGGTTGTAAAAAATTATCATGTGTGGGCTTTAACGACTCGAAAAACAGTGATGCGAGGCTTCCACATTGGTGTGGAGTGTCGTGCTTGCCCCCTCCTTTGGACTAAGGGAGAGTCAGGATGCTCTCTATGTTGCAGATAGAGAAAGGAGCTGTATGTTAGTGGGCGTCCTGACTATCTGTAGTCCAAGGGAGGGGGGAGCACGACACTCCACACCAGTGAAAAAGCCTCGCATTACTGTGTGGAGTTACAGACAGAAGAACAGGAAGTGAGGATTTCTCAGAAGAAATAAGGACATTTAAAAGCAAAATCGAAGGATGAGGTAAGTGAAGGAGGACTGCATTAAGGTAAAGGAAGCTATTTAGGGGGAAAAAATGTGTACCTTTTCAACCCCTTTAAGTTTGATAAAAATGCAATTACTTTGCCAATCTTTAAAATATATATATATAGATATACACACAGTATAACAGTCTTACGCTATAAATGTCTGTTGATGCCGTCTGTTAATCGCACTTCACAACAGTAACTTTTTATATGTTATACGGCAGAACTAATGTTAAAATATTGTATTGTCCAAAATATTTTTGCCGCCCAATATTTATTTTGCAACTAATTTTCCCCATTTATAGCATTTTTTTTTGTATCAAGGGATATCAGCTATTTATTACCTCACATTTAAGGTGCTTTTTTGTGTACGCTTTTGCTTCTTCCTTTATATAATGTTTGTTTTATCTCTGAACAAAAAATACATGTTGGCTCCAGTAAAAAGCTTTTACATTCTTAGCGATACCACTTACTGTGTGTTTCTTCCACTTCTGCCTGAAAGACGGCAAGGTTCTTTATATTTATGTACTGCAGACAATAAACGCCTAGAAATATTATTGGATTGGTGACCTTTAAAAACTGTCTGTCCAGATAATGGGATTTGCACTTTATATGTACTACAGCGTGACTTTAAACTTTCCACTACTTAGAAATCCCAACAGGGGGTGGAAAGTAATGCTAAAAATAACTGCCAAGAAGTAGCAATTCACATTCACAAAAAATGGAACTCAATAAAGTTCTGGCATGTTGAACTTACTGCTCACAATGCTAAGATAGTAATTAACATAATGACAGTTATCAGGACTGCAACCATTAAGGAAATTCACTTTGCCCATTGATGTGCAATTCAGATCAATAAACCATTTTCTCATTTGACTGCTGTGGATTAATACACATTTTACCTATACTAGTAAATGTCCCCTAATAGTATAACTCCTATTAGTAGGATATGTTTATTTCTGCAGCTTCATTAAAAATTATATATCAAACAAAAAGAAAAGAAAATGATCCATTGCACAGAAATAGCAAGCAAGTTTATGGTAAGGATTCCAAAAGCGAAAAACAAATCTTTAATGTAAAGCACTATTTAAATTCTTAAAGGATAACCTCCCAGTATATGCCTTAAAGAGACCTTGTCAGATCATTAATTTTAACAAGATACCATCCAATAGCAATGAGGAAAAAAAAAAATATTTACAGACAAATATCTGAAAAAGGGAAATCTGCTGTCACTAAAAAGATCTCAAATATATAAGCTATAAATGGTGACTGCACTGTCCCCATTTAGCAATACCCAACAGTATAATAAACAGTGTAATTACAGTGTCGCATGACCGCGCAGTTGTCTTTCAAAGTGTGACAGAGCTGGAAACTGAAAATTTGCCTAGGCAGAAAGGGGGTAAAATTGCCAGTATTGATGCGGTTCATGTTCAACCCATTTTACTGTTTAAAAGTCTGCTGTAGTTGACAGTGCTGTTGAGAGATGGGAATGGGCTCTACAATGTAATGGGTGAGCAGTCCATTTCATAGTGAATAGCGTTTCCTATGAAGATGTTTTAAATACACTGATCTTGGCAAGAAAAGCAAGTAGTGTTTTTTTAAAAGGCTGTAGAAAGAATGGGCACTTAAGTGCAATTATCCTGTAAAACAGAATGGCTTTAAAGGATAATCTTCCTTTTTTGTTGCAAATAGAAAAACAGGAGCTTTAGTTTCCAGAGTCCAATATCAGGAAATAAACGCACATTCAGCTGGTGGAACCTGAACATTTTCATGGCAGCAGAACACGTGGCCTCCTCAAAGATCATGATCTGTGTTCAGCCACTGGTTGGCTTTGCATGAACTTCACCTTCTAGCAGGACTCACAAGACCTACTGGGCATTTTCTTTAGTAAAAGGTCATAGGAAGAATGAGTAAATAAATGCCCATAAATTCACTTCCATCACAAATATAAAAAATGTATTTATTTTTTTCAGAGGTCCATTTGTGTAATACTCTTCACCGGCACCTCTGGGCTCCCTTCTGCATGCAACAATTGAATATATCCCTGGCAGAAAAAAACATGACCTCCTTAAAGATGGAGAACTGTTTTCAGCCACTGGTTGGATCTTTGTGAACGCAGTCCTGTAGCCGCACCAACATGACCTGCTGTCACAGTTCTGACCAGGTGTCATTAGCTAAAGTGAGCCTGCAGCTGCTGGTGGGTATTAGTTATGCTGGTTGAATAAGGTTAGAGGGTATTCTCTTTTAACACCATAACACCATAAATATACTTTGGAACATTTGGTTTTTGAAGGCTTACAACAATTATGTTTGAATGCATTGAAAGAACAACAATGCAAATAGTTCAAAAATCAATAAATGTCTGATGCCGCATACACACGATCATTTTTCAGCATGAAAATGTCCAAAAAATTATGTTTTTCCAACTTCATTAAAAATGACGTAGCCCACACACCATCGTTTTAAAAAAATGATGAACAAAGCGTGGTGACGTACAACATGTACGACGGCACTCTAAAGGGAAAGTTCTATTTGCCTTTGGGCTGCTTTAGTCGATTCCTTGTTAGTAAAAGACGATTGACGCTTTTCTGTCTGTTACAGCGTGATGAATGTGCTTACTTTATTATGAATGGAAGTTTTACCAGTTTTACTCATAACTTGCTTCTGAGCATGCGCAGGTTTTTTTCGTCTTAGCCCACACACGATCATTTTTTACAACCCGAAAAACAACATCGTTTAAAACTACGTTAAAAAATGCAGCATGCTCGAATTACTATTGATGTGAAGCCCACACACGATCATTTTAAATGACGTTTTTAAAAACAAAGGCCCAGATTCAGAGAGAATTGGATTCTCGTAGCGTATCAGAAATACACTACGCCGCCGTTTCTTACCTGGCTCTACGTGGAATCCAGGTAGATTTTGTCCAGTAAACGACGGCGGCGTAGTGTATTTCTCCCGTCGCAATCCATATAGACGAGTAGGGGGCGTGAAGTATTTAAAATAGGCGCGTTCCCGCGGCGATCGAACTGCGCATGCTCCGTTCGCAAATTTCCCGCCGTGCATTGCGCGAAATCACGTCATTCGTTGTTTGAGTAGCGTCGTTTACGGACATTTCTATTCCCGAACGAGTTACGTAAAAAAAAAAAAAAAATTAATTAAAATCGACGCGGGAACGACGGCCATACTTAACATGGGTTACGCACCGTTAGACCAGCAAAAAGCTGGTCTAACAGTACGTAAAAAAAAAACAGACGTAAGCGATTGCGAAGACCGCTCGTATCTTCGTGGATCGCCGTAAAAACACATTTGCATATCCCGACGCATCAAAACGACGCAAACTCCTCCCAGCGGCCGCAAATATATCGCAGCGTAGATCCGAAGGTTTACGAAGACGTAAGCCTCTCGGATCGAAGCCCGAAGCCGCCGTATCATGGTTTGAGGATTCAAACTAGTGATACGGCGCGCGAAATTTGAAATTACTCCTGTCTAACACCAGTTAGACAGGCATAATTGCTTTATGAATCTGGGCCAAAGTTTTTTTTAATGCCGAAAAAAGATCAAAAGCATTAGGTGCAGCATTTGAAATTATATATAAAGAACACTGGAAAAAAAAAAAAAAAAGAAGAAAGTCTGGAGAATACTCACTGTGACATCACACCAGAATTCAGCCACTTCAGCAATCCTCATAGTGGTGAGCAGGACTTCCCAGACCTCCAGTTTAAACATGTTTCCAATAATAATTTCCATAGGGACCCCAACTTTCTTGCTGTCATCAATCACTGTTCTATCACTGTCACATTTCAAGGTACGAAAATGAAATGTTATCTAACCAAAAAAAAAGTCACAGTTAAAGGCTGTCAAAACATGTTATATATCATCAGTTTTCCAAAAGCTCTCTTTACCTCTATCTACAATATTACCAACAAACAAAGGGGAATGTATGATGCCTAGTGTCTAATGAATGCTAAAACCAGGGCTTTTTTTCTTGGACAATAGGTACAGGAACTCAATCATGACCCCTGTGCCCCCCTTCTTTACAGATACCCTCCAAACTGCATCAAATAGAGAGTGTGGTCAAATTTCACTAACAGGGAAAGGGTTTTAACAGGGTCATTAAATACCAGGAATGCAATATGTACAGAGTGCAGAGCTCAGAGAGGGAGTTACACACAGACTGCAGAGTTCAGCGTGCGCTGCATACAGAGTGCAGAATTCAGCCTTCTTCCACAGATGCTTACCTCTGCATCCCCCACCCACATCTCACAAATACCCCTCTTCACCTCTGCATACAACCCCCCTCTACTACCCCCATCTCCTTAAAAGCTCCACCATTTTCCACATGTCTTATTTTTGTTGCTGTATTGAGCTGAAGCACCCAGCCATCTCTAGTACCTCCCTGCATACTATAGTTGGCTCCACCTCTCTCACTTGTGGGGAGATCATCCAGTGGTGATGTTGGCACTGCACCCCGTTTGCCTGCATCTCCCTTGTGTCCCCAACCTTCACTCAGTGGGAGCCACTCAGGGGATCTGATCCGTGGGAGTTTTTGGGGAACAAGCTGTCACTTTGAAGTATAGAAGCTGGACTTTTGTATTTTCAAGTAATAGTGGTCAGCAGGGAGCATAGGGCCTAAGCCAGAGGTGGTGGAACTGAGTTCCACCAAGTTCCAGATGCTGGCTAAAACTATATCATATATTGTGGTATTTCATGATTATTGTCTATCTGTATAAAAGCACTTTATATTCACATTTAGTCCTCCCTCAAAGGAGCACTTCCCAAATCACAAACACATAAACACCCATATATACATGGAAAATAAAACATTATTTGTAGAACCAATTGTTAAGGAAATTAGGAAGACATAAAATACCTACAAATTGTGCAGCTAGTGTTTCTGAGGGGGAACAAACCTTGGACCACAGTGTGGAAAAACTACCATCCTGCCCTGTAAACTTGTGCTTTGTCCATGCAGCATCAGTTAACCTTTAATGCAGCCTCCTCCCAACCTCCTCAACTCAGGACTGAGACTGAGATCTCTTCCCGCCACCATGTGCAGGGTGAAACTACTACTACTGAGTCACATGATCCTCCTCACATTGAAGTTCTATGTAATTTCTTCATTCCAGAGAACAAAACAGAGTAGTGGGGAGTAAAGCAAAGAAGAGCATATGCTGCTGGAAAAGGGGGCAAAGGTTTTCGTTAATCTGTTTTTTTAGACATCTAATAGACAGCAGATATACATTTATGCAATTTGTGTTTAAATTATTTTCTGCGCATTGTTTTTGATTATGTATGAAAATTGGGCAGATATATTTGATCATTACATATGCTATTCTTCTGCTCTGCGGTGGTTTACAGCTTCTTTTAACAATGCCACAGTATGAGCCAACTGACAGATTGGAACCAGTGCCCTCCCTGGGTGGCTGGTATCTTATCTCACCACTGCAGGTGGCTTCACATGATATTGTAATGCATTGGTTTGTGATCAAAATATTGTTGCTTTAACTTTAAAGGGTAACTCCACTCTCATGTAAAAATACAGCAAATAAAAAAATATAGCATATACAATTGCAACACAAATCATTTTGTAATTTAACCCTCCTAGCGGTATTCCTGAGTGTGGCTCGGGGTTAAATTTCACACCATTAGCGGTAACCCAGAGCCACACTTGGGATTGCGTTGCAGAATCCTGGAGCAGTATACTTACCTTGTCCACCCGCTGTGTCCTCTGCTGTATCATCTGCCTGATGCTCTGTTTTCCCGGGGTCCGTTCCCTGGGAGCGGAGCCCAGCGGCAAATTCAAAAAGTACACAAAACATAACACAAACAGTACACTGTAATCTTACAGATTACATTACTGTATGAAATCATTTCACTTCCCTTTTGTCCATAATGCTTTGTCCGGTGCCCTGCATGTACTTTTATATTATATATACTGTGTCCCTTTACTTCAAAAGTGGTTTTAGACCAGCTAGAAAACAGTGATAGTAAATAAGAACACTTGCAAAATTGAGCCATAGTAAATCGTGGGGAAATTAATTGTATTATTATTATTATTATTATTATTATATTATTATTTTTTATAATTATTTATAGTTATTTATTATATTATAATTTATGATTTTGTGTTTTTAAACTTTATCATACCCGGGATGTCTACTAGACTCTTGTTTGGACACATTTAGGTGTGCAATTCCTAAGAATTACAGGCTTACAATATAAAATGCCACATTTCTATGCAAAATAATGTATCGCTTTGAGATGCAAAAATCTGACATAATCATACTGCCAGGGAGGCTACTATTATTAAAAAATTACCTTTCCTTTTCAATCTACAGCACTGTAATTTTCTGTAACATTCAATGTAATATAGAAACCTGCAGACCTTCTGTACAGGCCTTCTGTTCTATTTCAGTATACATAACTTCCCCAGAAATATAATGTATTGCCTGCGTGATTGGCTCACTGATTTTCCCAAAAGTCTGCATTAAGGTACAGGTAAAAATGTTGGCATCCTCTGCAACAGGGATTACAAATAGGTCCATATATGTTTGAACACAAGCACAATTTTCATACTTTTCATAATTAAAACAAAACAATCCAAACAACTTTGAAGTGCAGACTTTCAGCTTTAATTTAAGGGGTTGAACATAAATGATCTGCAACCATTTTTATACACAGTCCCTCCCATTTTCAGAGCCTCAAATGTAATTGGACAAATGAATATATTCATAAATGTAAATATAATTTTTAATATTTTGTTCAGAATCCTTTGCTGGCAATGACTGCCTGAAGTCTGGAACCCATGGCCATTACCAAAGACTGGCTTTCATCCTTTCTGATGCTTTGCCAGGCTCTAACTGCAACTGTCTTCAGTTGTTTTTTGTTTGTGGGTCTACCTGCCCTTAGTTTTGGGTTGAGATCAAGTGACTGACTCGGTTATTGCAGAATAGTCCACTTATTTTCCTTCAAAAGCTCCTGGGTTGCTTCTGCAGTGTGTTTTGGATCATTGTCAATCTGTACTGTGAAGTCAATCAACTTTGCTGCATTTGGCTGAATCTGGGCTGACAGTATATCTCTAAACACTGCAGAATTCATCCGGCTGCTTCTGTCACTTGTCATATCATCAACAAACACCAATTAACCAGTGCCACTGGAAGCTATGCATGCCCATGCCATCAAACTACCTCCACCATGTTTTACAGATAATGTTGTGTGCTTTGGATCGTGAGCTGTACCAAGCCTTCTCCACACTTATTCTTCTGGTCATTCTGGTACAGGTTATTCTTAGTTTCATCCGTCCAAAGAATGTTTTTTTAGATGTCTTTTGGCAAAGTCTAATCTGGCTTTTCTATTCTTCAGGCTTATGAATGATTTGCACCCCGTGGTGAACCCTCTGTGTTTTCTCTCATGAAGTCTTTTCTTGATTGTAGACTTTGACAATGATACGCCCACCTCCTGGAGAGTCTCCTTCACTTGTCTGGACAGACAACAGTCCATCCAGTTCAACCTGTGTAGGTGTGTGTGTAGAAAAATTTCCCATAACCGTGTATATTGTTTTCGCTAAGATGCCCATCCAAGAGTCTTTTAAAACTATGCATACTTCCTGTCTACACCACAGATTGTGGAAGAGGGTTCCACATCCTCACCACCCTGACAGTGGAAAAAAACCTTACACAGCTTAAAGGAGTTGTAAAGGAAAAACAAAATTGCCTAAAATTAATGTCTGCAGGGTAGACAGACAGAATAGTGTATTCTGTTAAAAAATTAGTAAATACCTATTAAATTCCTTCATCTATATTACCTCCGGCGTTCTAATTTCTGTTCTCTCATTCACTTCCTGGTTTGCGACGCTCGTTCATTTAAGAACTACATTTCCCAGTATGAATTGCGGCACACCCAGTAATTCACACCTCCTTGAAGTCTCTAACATGTAGAGAGCATCCTGCCGCAGAGATGTAGTTCCCAGGAGGGGTCGAGCACATCACTGACCACTGCAGTAAAGCCTCCCTTCACGGTGGTGAGCTACAATCAGACAAGCAGGAAGTGAACAGAACAGAGAAGAAATAGAGCAACTTCTTAACAAAAACGAACAATGGGGAAGTGAAAAGAGGAAAGTCTGCAGGTAAAGGATGCTTATTATGAAAAAAAAATCCTTTACGAACCCTTTAAGGTTAAACTGCTTCTCTTCCAGTGTCATTGTGTTTGTATAATGCTTTTATATCTCCTTTCAAGCTTCTCTTCTCCAGAGAGAACACATTTAGTGCTAGCAGTCATTCCTCATATGGTATGATATGGTAAACCATAGAGAGGATCCTGCTTTCATCCACCACGGTTGTCTTCCATGGACGTCCAGGCCTTTTTATGTTGCGCAGCTCACCTGTGCATTCTTCATTCCTCAAATGTACCAAATTGTTGATTTGGCTACTCCTAATGTTGCTGCTATCTCTGATATCTCTAGTTTTTGAAGCCTTACAAGGCCTGTTTTACTTGCATGGACATCTCCTTGATGCATGATGTAGGTTCACAGCAATAGATTACAAATGCAAATACCACACTTAGAATCAACTTCAGACTCCTGCTTAATTGATGAAGAAATAACGAAGGAGTAACCCACACCTGGCTATAAAACAGCTTTTGATTCAATTGTCAAATTACTTTTGGTCCCTTAAAAAGGAGATGGCTATTCTTAAGAGCTGTAATTCCTAAACTCTTCCTCCGATTTGGATGTACAAACCTTCAAATATAACCTGAGAGTTTGCACTTTCAGCCCACATCCATTATATTATTATTATTTATTATTATACAGGATTTAAATCGCCAACAGTTTGCGCAGCGCTTTACATCAGGGAAGACAGTACAATCACAATACAATTCAATACAGGAGGGATCAGAGGGCCCCGCTCTTTTATAACTATAGCTTGAATATGTTTTGGTAAATACCTGAAAAAAACAATTGCACCTGTGTCCAAATATATATGGACCTAACCGTATATTTTTGGTGAGATACTCCCTGAGGGTTAATTACTTCTAAAGGAAATCAGACATTACAACTTTCCTCATTAGAACACTGCAAGTGTATCAGCTGATTATATTAAACACAGAGACTCTCATTCAGAAATCAGTATTGTAAGGATATATTTGAACATACAGCTTTTTCTTTCATGCCGACCGCCTCCCGTCATTTAAGAGTTCCAAAACCTGGGAGGTGGAGGGGGGTATTCAGGTCATGTGACCGTTGTGATTGGCTGTCATAGCAGTCACATGATCAGAAAGCTCCCAAACGCAAGTACGCATCGGGAGCTTAACGATCCCTGCTGGCTACCATGCTGGAAGCATGCAGGGAGCATGCTCTTAACACAATAAGTTGTTTTAACAGGGTCGCATATATGCGGTTGCTCGCCATTAAGGTCCACCTGTCAAACGTCCGCATATTTGCGTATGCCCGATGCCAAGAGGTTAAGATCGTTGTGTTTTACGTCACGGACACAATCAGATTTTTAACTGATGGTGTGTAGGCATGACTGATGAAAGTCAGCTTCATCGGATATCTGATGAAAAAATCCATCGGTCCGTTTTCATCCGATGAACCGATCGTGTGTATGTGGCATTAGCCTTTATATACACTTTAAGGGCTCCCAGTCATCAGGCTAAGCCCCTTTATCATCCATCCAGATAAAAAGTACTTTAGTGACCAAACAGAATGTTCTGATTGCACAGTTTGGATGAAAGGTGGTCGGGCCAAAGCTACAATGTCAGAAAATAGAGCCATTTGTAAAAAAAACTGAAACCAGTATTAAAGGGATGAAAATAAAGTTTAAAATGGCTGAGAGGCTTAGTTTAAGACATCCATACACAACCTGATACTTGCAATTCATGCCACGAATGGGTATGGAAGCATTTGCAATCAATTTAGAAGACCATTGTTGCTTTCATTATAAATATTACTCCATAACTAAATATTTTAACATATATCTAATCTGCTTTGACCTGCTTGCATTCAGCTTTAGGGCCCTATCACACTAGCGGACGAACGTTCCGCTCATTACAAGTCCGTTTACGGACTTGTAATGGGTCCCTATGGGAGCGGATCCGTTAGCGGATGATGCATCCGTTAACGTCCGCTCGATCCGCATCCGTTTTTGCGGACGGAAGAATGTCCTATTTTTCTTCCGTCCAGGCAAACGGATCGGACAGACGGTCCGTTTCCATCCGACTCCCCACAGGGGAGAGCGGAGGAGAGACGGGGCGGTCCCTGCACAGTGTGCGGGGACCGCCCCGTCCGCCCGACAGCTCAGCGGAGACCCCCCGCTCAGCTGACGGACACACGGAGCGGACCGAAAAACGGACCGCTCCGTGTGTAAGGACCCTTAAGAAGAAATAAGAGACCCAGCTGTTGCCATTAGCCATCAACACAAACCAACCAGGTTTTTTTTATTCCATGACAATTACCACATTGCAGCTCAGCCTTTGGGAATTTGGGTATAAAGATTTAGAAATAAATGAATATAATGCTTTTATGACCAATCTCATCCAATCCAGAGTGACAGGACACTTCTGTGGGCTGTGTCTCGCTATGTTCTGGTGGTAATGATTGTGATCCCATGCTGATTTAAAGTGCTTATAAGTGCATGTGACATTTGTATGACGATACAACACCTATACCCATTTGTCTTCCATCCTTGTTGAACCATTTTTCATTCCTTATCTGTGTTCTGTAAAGAACATTCTGATTGCTTACGATGCTCCTTTACGATAAAGTTAGGACTATAAAAATTTTTTTTTAAAAAAGTCCCAAGATACAATCATCTCTAAGTAGTAATCTTACAAAGATCATCTTATGCTGTCTGAATGTCATCATGGGTATTGTTGAGCAAACATTGCTTGTATTATCTCTGATAATTAAAAAGTGACATTTAATTTTCATTAGGACACAAAGTAAATAGATATATTCATGAGAAAATATAAACCTAAATTGCAAAAATCTTAAAAGAGGATCTCTGGAAGTTCTATTATTCTGTCTCCTCAGATTTACACACTGGATAAGTGCAGCCAAATGAATTATTGCCATTAATTGGCTTTACCTAAATATACCCTTTGCTTTCTGAATTATATCCAGGAAATGAAGAGCAAAGTAACCACAGAGGAAAATAAAGGTTATGAAAATTAAATACTATCCTAGGGATTTATTAGAATTTTGATTTAGCAAGTCGATTTTTTTTAAATATAGGAATGAGCAGTAAGCTACGTGTTGGCAAATTCAGACTGCTGTGTTTGCTGTTTTTAGCGACCTGCTACCTAAAAGTATAACCAAGCAAAAACTTGTCCCTTTTATCTTGGTCAAGGGATAGAAATTTTTGTAAGGGTTTTTTATTGTAACCTGTAACCCAAATGGGGTCAACACTCAAGGACATTTTTTTTTAATTATTTAACAAGTACTTAGATGTGGTGATGGCATTTTATTTATTTTTTTAAAGCACAGAAATAACTGTTGATCCTGTTAGAAATCTAGTTTCCTTTGTGACTTGTACTGAACTGAAATGTCAATGTTCTCAGCAATCTTCTGTAAACTACAAAGCACCTCCTCCATATGTAATGGAGATGAGGAGGGGGGGTGTTTATACTTCAAATCAGGAGGCTCACACTAGGCCCTAGGGTGACAAAAGTTTTCATTACAGCACAGTTAGTGAGCATTGTCATCCTGGGACAGGAAGTGTGTTAGACCCCTTTCACACTGGAGCGTATTGTAGGCACTATAGCATTAAAAATAGTGCCTGCAATACGCCCTTAAAAATCTGTCCTCATTCATTCCAGTGTGAAGGCCCGACGCTGCTGCCCATTGAAATCAATGGGGCAGTAAGGATGAGCCGAACACCCCCGCGTTAGGTTCGCACCAGAACCGTTGAACAGACCGACCGTTCGCGCGAACATTTAGAACCCCATTGAAGTCTATGGGACTCGAACATTCGAATTCAAAAACGCTCATTTTAAAGGCCAAGTTTTTGTTGGAAAACGTCTTTGAGAACCTGGGTCTTGCCTCAGGGAACATGTATCAATGGAAAAAAGTTTAAAAAACGGTCATTTTTTCAGGAGCAGGACTCCTGAAAAAGTGACCGTTTTTAAAACTTTTTTCCATTGATACATGTTCCCTCGGGCAAGACCCGGGTTCTCAAAGACGTTTTCACAGGCAAGCTATAGACACCCAGCAGGTACAATATTTTTTTTTTTTTAAATTTAATCATTATTAAAATCACTGCTCCAGGAGCAGTGATTTTAATGATGCTTAAATTCAAAAAAATTAAATAAAATACTTTAAATATTGTACCTGCTGGGTGTCTATACGTGTGATAACGTCTTCAAATAGCACAATCACCTGCCTGCCAGTAAATTAGGAAGAACTGATCTATCTAAGCTATACAGTGTATAAATATATGTACAACTCCTAGGGATGTATATATATTCTCTACACACTGTAAATTAAGCTAAACTGACTAGCCTGCCTGCCTGCTCTATCTAGTTATATAAAAAGACAATCTCTCTGTCTCTCTGACTGCTATCATCAACAAGCCGGAACACACTACACGAGGCCGAACAGCAGGCGGCCTTATATAGTGTGGGGTGTGTGCTAAAGCCCTGAGCCATAATTGGCTAAAGCCACCCAGGCTTTGGCCAATTATGGCTCTTCGTTTTTTGCGCGCTGTGATTGGCCAAGCATGCGGGACATACAGCATGCTTGGCCAATCATCAGCGCGCAATACCGCAGTGGATTATGGGCCGTTTTGGGTCACTCAAATTTGGCGCGAACAACCGCTTTTGTTCAAATTTCGTCGACAGTACGAACAGACAATGTTCGAGTCAAAGATACGTTCGTATCGAACGTGAAGCTCATCACTATGGGACAGCATGGCTATACCGACCACAATGCGCTGCTTCAGTAGCACATTACGGGTGGTTTTAACCCTTTCTCGGCCGCTAGCGGGGTGTAAATGCGCCCCGCTAGCGGCCGAAATGCTTTGCAAATCTGCCCATATCGTTGGCGGTAAAAGTAGCAGCGTTTTACCGCCAACGCTATGGGTGGCTCAGTGTCAAAGGGCTCTTATTGTGAGAAAATAAAAGAAACAAAACCAAAAAAAAAAAGAAAAAGAAAATGAATGTACCTAACACAGCTAAGGGTGTTTTTGGGTTCAGATACACTTTACCATAATCTTTAATTCTTTCTCAAAGCAGAGATTTCCCATTGTTTGTCCCCATGACACTCATTTCCACAGTTAGGGAGAGACAATATTTCCAAAGGGGGTTATAGACAACAATAATAGATTTTTGTCTAGAATTCTAATAATTGTACCAGGAGTAATATTACTTTTGTTAAACTTTTGTAATCTCAAAGTCCCTAAAATGCTAAGCGTTACGAGTTCCCAAAAGATACATAAAACTGTGTGTGTGTGTGTGTGTGTGTGTGTGTGTGCGTGTGCGTGTGCGTGTCTAAGCGCAGGACAGATCCTAGGGTCACAGGTGCCTGGGTGCAGAAATATTTCCGGCGCCCCCGCATGGGTGTGGTCATTTTACTAACCCCTCCCCTTTACAAATGTTTCTATGGCAATGACTTAACCACAGAGATGCTCCCCAACAAAGTCTTCGAAAAAAAAGGAAATTTACCTCTAGGGGCTTTGTATTCCAGCACGATATAGACAATATACCCCACAAAGTCTTTATTACCCTGGGATCCTTACATGATCTATTAACAATAAACAAGATACAGGAAGAGAAGCAGAGTACTTTATTGGGACCTGGAGGGGGGGGCTCTCTGATGGACACAGAGAGGGCTTCTGTTAGAGAGTCTGTTAGAAAGACCCCCAGACATACTACAGACATGATACAGGAGATGGTCAGAGACTGCAAACATAGTATAGGAGACGGTCAGATACTGCAGACATTGTACAGGAGATAGTCAGAGATACATCAGTTCTGGACGGACACACACCTATGCTCAGAACACTAGTTCTGGACGAACACAAACAAGGAGAGAAGGAGGGAGGGGAGAACTCTGCCACTTTGGTGCCCCCACCTCTGCAGGCGCCTGGGTGCAAAGCACCCTGTGCACCCTGCCTAGGATCGGCCCTGTCTAAGCGGTCTGCTTCCACCGAGCAGTTGTTTGAATCTCATCCAAGGTACTACCTGCAAGAAATTTGCATGTTCTCCCTGTACCTGTGTGGGCTTCCTCCCACACTCTAAAGATATGCTGGTAGGTTGATTGTTGGCTCCTGTCTAAATTAGCCCTAGCATATGTACGAATGTGAGTTAAGGACCTTAGATTGTAAGCTAGGGACTTAGATTGTAAGGGTAGGGACTAATGTAAATGTACAGTATAAACTATATGTAAATAACTGCATAAATTCTCGTGCTGTAATACCTGTAATAAAAAAAAATATATATACAATATATGTAGCCTTTTTCAAGATGAATAGAGATAGAAAACAATATATCAAAGTAAAGTGTAATGCTAAATACCCTAACAAATAAAAACATTCTTCCCAAATACAGTTTTTTTTTGTAAACTTATAACAGTTTTGGGGATAGCAATATGTAGGGGATTTCAAACGAAAGCCCATAGCTGCTCAAACTTGTTTAAATTACGGGCGTGACCAGTTTACTATAGTGTAAAGCACAATTAGATTAATTTCAGCAGAAGAAATAGACAGTTTTATACAGTATTATTACCTATTTATTTATCTACCTTCTACCTTATATCATTCTCACGCTGACCAAGATCATATCCTTTGCACCAAGATATCAATTATAAAAGCAGTCTAAAAACTATTTTAAGTCCCCAAATATACTACTGCTGAGTATAGAATGTCGAGTACCAGTATGCAGATTGTCAGGATTTTTACTGAAGCTTCCTTTCTACTGATATGCCAAGTCAAACGCAGAGAGGACATCACATACAATACTGTAAATCTTTTCTACATGTGCCCAATGGTATTCCAACTGCATGGAAAAACAGATCCAGGAACTATAGCATAGATAACAGTTGATTGCAGACCCTACTGACTAACTGAAACCATAATTCCATGTTAAGTTGGAAACAGATAGAGGAACTGTGAAAAAAAATCCTACCATTGGAGCTTCTAACAGATGTAAGAATCTAGCAGGTAACTGTGCCAACTACATTCCACAAATATTCATTTTGGGTAGACTTACCCTTTTAATTGCCAAGGTAGAAGCAGCTATTTAAAACTCCAAGGTGGTTGGGAAAGGCTCACCAGTCATGGCAGGAATTTCTTAATGGTGAAGTATCTTATGCAGCGTACACACAATCATTTTTCGGCATGAAAAAAACATAGTTTTAAAAAAAATTCATTTAAAATGATCGTGTGTGGGCTTCACATCATTTTTTGTGTTGTAAAAGAGGATCATGGGTGGGCTAAAATGACGTTAAAAACCTGCGCATGCTCAGAAGCAAGTTATGAGACGGGAGCGCTCGTTATGGTAAAACTACCTTTTTTAATGGAGTAAGCACATTCATCACGCTGTAACAGACAAAAAAGCGTGAATTGTCTTTTACTAACACGAAATCAGCTAAAGCAGCCCAAAGGCAAATGGAACTTCCCCTTTATAGTGCCGTCGTACGTGTTGTACGTCACCGCGCTTTGCTGGATCATTTTTTTAAAACGATGGTTTGTAGGCAACGTCGTTTTAATGATGAAGTTGGAAAAACTTTGTTTTTTGGACATGAGCTTAAAAATTATCGTGTGTATGCGGCATAAGAGTTTTATGAGAAGCTCACCAGTGACTGCAAAGGTATCAGAAAGTCAGTTTTGGATACACTGACCCATTGACTTAATTAATGGGAATATTTTTGACAATTACGGAAAACAGACACGTGGGATACATTTTTACTGGTTTCCTAAAAGGCTAAGACCCCATACACACTATTAGATTTTCTGCAGATTTTGTCAGATTTACCATAACCATTAGTGTTGAGCGGAATACGCCATATTCGTTTTCGCGATATTTCACGAATATATAGAGGAATATTCGTGAAATATTCGTTAATATCGAATATTCGTGATATTTTATCAAAAAAAAAAATTTGCGAAATTTCGCTAATGCGAATACGAGATTGATTGCAAAATTCTCGTCCGCGCATGCGCGCGGACAACACGCGAAAACGGAGATCATTTCTGGATTACTAAACTAATATGCACTAAACACTAACTCTACTTACACAAACTTATATGACTAAACTAAAGCTACATTTTTTATTTTTTTTTACACTGACTGACAAGGACAAAGACGAGGACTACAAATAATAAACTAATATGCACTAAACACTAATGCCGCGTACACACGATCATTTTTTGTGATGAAAAAAAACGACGTTTTCTGTGAAGTAAAAAACGACGTTTTTGAAACGTCACTTTTCAAAGACGATGTTGCATACATACCATCGTTTTTTTCACAAAAAGCGAGGTTACGTTCACCACTCTTTTCCATTGAAGCTTGCTTCATAACTAGCTTCTGGGCATGCGCGGGTTGAAAAATGTCGTTTTAAACAACGTTTTTGCTACACACGGTGACTTTTTGTGAAAAAAAAAACGACGTTTTGAAAAACAACACAAAAAATTCAAGCATGTTGTTTTGCCCACACACGATCAATTTAAATGACGTTTTAAAAAACGACGTTTTTTTTCATCGCAAAAAACGACCGTGTGTACGGGGCATAACTCTACTTACACAAACTTATATGACTAAACTAAAGCTATTTTTTTTTTTATACACAAAACACAGAGACTAAACACACACTAAACTAAGCTACCTTAAAGAAATGTACACTTACACTAACTACACAGAAATCTATCTAACACTAAGCTACACTAACCTGGACAAAACAACACAAATCTGAGCTTTTAGAAAAGCTGTTGGGTCTTTTGCTTTGAAAAAAGCATTTGGTTTTAGAAGCAGGAAACTAAGAACTGAAAGCACTATAGGAAGCACAATACTAAGCTATAAGATCGCAATACACAGGAAAAACGCACAGAAACACTCCACTCTCTCTAGCCACCTTGTGAATCTGCACTGAAATACTGCTGGGAGTGATCTTATATAATGGTCGTGCAGGCAGGTTCCTATTGGTTGCTATGGAGGTTGCTAACCTCTGACAACTGTGGTAGGAGAACTCTCATTGGCTCTGATGCAAAAGAAGGGCAGAGAAAGTATTCGCGAATATTCGTAATACGAATATTCGCATTGCGAATATTCGGCAACATAAAAGGATCGCCTCAGCTACTCCGCCCAGGGTCTCTAATCATACTAGCAATGCTTTTAGACGTCGATGGAGATCACTAGGATGTGATCTGTTTTAAAAAAATAGCGAATATTCACCGCGATATTCGAGTTATTCACGAATACTGCTGCTGGGAACCCATCGGACCGATATGTCTGCTGGTTAGTACGCTAACCAGCAGACATATCTGCCCGCACATGCGTCGAATGGATTCGAATGGATTCGACGCATGCGCGGAAGTGTTTTACTTCCCGGTGCGGTGACGTGGCGGTGTCAACGTCACCGCCACGTCACCGCGCTGTCTGCCGGCGGGGATTTTGGTTTGATCGTGTGTACAGCGATCAAACCAAAACAGCCAGCAGACAAATCTGATCAAATCGGTCTGTCCGACCGATTTGAGCAGATTTATTTGGTCGTGTGTACGCGGCCTTAGGCCGCGTACACACGGGGAGACATGTCCACTGAAACATGTCCGACGGACCGTTTCCAGCGGACATGTCTCCTCGGATTTTGGTCCGATGGTGTGTACACACCATCGGACCAAAATCCACTCGGACTGAGGACACAGTGACGTGGTGGTGACGTTGACGCCGCCACGTCACCACTACAGGAAGTAAAATACTTCCACGCATGCGTCAAATCCATTCGACGCATGCGGGAGATTTATGTCCGCTGGTTAGGCGTACTAACCAGCGGACATGTCCGACGGACAGGTTTCCAGCGGACAAATATCAAAGCATGCTTTGAAATTTGTCCGCTGGAAAAACCTGTCTGCTAGGTCGTACACACGATCGGATATGTCCGCTGAAACTGGTCGGCGGACCAGTTTCAGCGGACATGTTCGATCGTGTGTACGAGGCCTTAAAGTTTAACCTCATATTATATGGTTTTGGTATTCTGGAGACAAAAAATCTGCAGAAATTCTAATAGTGTGTATGGGGTCTAATACACCCCATTGATTACATTTCACCATGGTAACTTATTCCTCCCTTTCTTTCTTCTTCTACAAGTCCATATTGATGGTGTCACTCACAGTTGGCTTACCCAACTATAAAGGCAGTTAACTGGAGGTTCATGACACTATATTACAAACATGTACTGGTGATTTTCAGTTGGGTGAAATTGAGTATATCTTACTACTAAAGTTCTCGAGTGTTACAAGCAACAAAACAACTCATTCTTATTAATCCAAAAACCATGCAAAACTGAAATAAAAAAAAATGGGTGTAGTAGACCTTGAAAGTGTTAATGAAAAGCATTTTCTAAACAATTGTTGACTTCCATCTCGTCCCACGAGCTTTGTGGTTGTAGTTGCCAATAGGGCATAGTCTCCTTTAATTTTGTAAGTATAAACAAGATTAATTATACTGTGCAACTTGTGCTGCCTCTCTGGGCCTATATAACTCTGGCAATGAAACACAATTAAAAATGGTAGTGATCAAGGGAGTTATTTCTTTTTGAGCGTAATTAACTTAGGAAATATGCTGACTTGTTCTAAAAGTTATTTAGATCAAGAAAAACATATTTGAGGGTAATTCCACAGAGGTTGTGGTTGTAAAACAATCAAGCCACTACCTAAGTGACAAGCACAGTTATTATTCCTCGCTTTCTAAGATTTAATGGAAAAGGGAACAGCTTTCTACCAGCATTATAAAACTTGTACTTAGAATTAATGGAAAAACTGACTGGTAGGTTTAGGACACACAAGCCGAATGTCAGGAGACCTTGAGCGGTTAAAAGAACTGGTTGACATGTGACGTGTGTATGACGGTCTGTCTGGCATGTCTGGCTTCTGTTGGATATGCATGCTGAAAAAATAGCAGCCGACCGCCTCCCGATCAGCACTTTCAGCCAATGACAGAGAGCGCTGATCAGAGTGTTCTGGGGGCTTCCCCCTGTCAGAGCACAACAGATCAGCAGGGGAGATCGATGCACGAATGTTGGTCCATTAGTACAGCGTTTCCGACCAGAGCTGACAGGTTTTTTTTCATGCAACCTGCTGGGTTGCACTAACAAAATAAAAATACTCAAATTTAAAACAAATTTCACTTTCTAGGACAACAAGTTAAAAGCTTGCTCTTAGGCAGTTCTTAATAGCACCACCTTAACTGAAAGGTGTTATGGCTGTCCTACATTCAAAAAGTATTACCTCTGATTCATAGTTAACAAAACTCATGGTAATTAAAGGGGTGTTCCACCCAAATGTAATGTTTATTAAAAGACTTTTAATAAACAGACACTTAGCTTCTCCAAGTTCCAGGGACGCGCCGACCGGGGCTCCGCTCCTCTCCCCCCTCCCCGGCCAGCATCCTCATTGCATCCTCATTGCGACTGTGGGCACCCAGCCGTGACAGCCTTCGGCTTCACGGTCGGGCACCCACTGCGCATGCGCGAGCCGCACTGCGCATGCGCGTGCGGCGCGGCCCGCCGCTGATTGGACAGGCGATCGTCTAGGACCTGTCGCCAAAGGGAGGGGCTGCAGTAGGGCGATTAGGCCTAATCGCCTTACCAGCCCCTTGGCGGAAGCAGGAAGTGGGACAGGAAGTCCCACTCCTACTGAAGCTCCCACCCCCCCCCCACAAAAAAATTACATGCCAAATGTGGCATGTAAGGGGGAGGGGAGGGGATTAAGCGGAAGTTCCATTTTTGGGTGGAACTCCGCTTTAAGACCAACTCAAACTTGGTGTACAGATGCAGGCAGAATGCAAAGTAGCATGTTTGGAGGCAGGTAGAGGGCAGGATAGGCCCCTTTTAAAGGTTACTCCTCCTATGTAGAGGATTCTGGGAGTCCCTATATAGTCTAGAGGGAGAGGGGAGCTGACAGAGGCCTGAAGAGAGCAAGGAAGGAAGACAAGGCTGCTGTGCTCCTGCTCTCCCTCCTCCCTGGTAGAGAGCAGGGCTCTCTGGAAGTTCCCTTTTCTGCACACCTAGGGGGATAAAGTAAAGCTCCACTACATTAGAGCTGAGGAAGAGGCAGTAAGGTCTCTTCCTTGGATCCCCCCTTCAGGGGGAAGGAAGTATGGAAGGCAGTAGAGGGAAAGTGCAGGCTCATAACCCCAGCTAAAGCCACCAAAACTAAGAAGCAACCATGTTTTAGTTGGGCAGTTATACACTACCGCTATTGTTGTTGAGAACAGCTTTGGATTAATGAAGTTGGAACTGGTATTCTCCCTCTCAACTTTCTACAGTCAAGTAGTTATTGATCAACTCTTTCCTTCCTGCGAATGTTTGAACAAACCTGGGGAGATCGAAATAGACATGTCTATGTAAATCTGTCTGTCAAGCCCCAGAAGGAATGAGGGCTAGCATTTGGGTACCCCTGACAATGAGGGGTTTGAACAGGAACAGCTAGGATGGTGGAAGGGCCCAGTCTCCAGCCACCATCCTCACACAGGGGAGTACAATCTGGACTAAGAATAATTTTTGCCCTGGAAGTCGGTACAACTTGTGATGTGACCGGGCTACTAACTAAGGACGGCCGCATAGGCAGCCCTGGCCCTGCTTACACGTTTCCCGCTGCTACCTCCTCTTTTCCCACCTGTCTCTAGTTTTCCAAGATTCTGTCAGCTTCATAGTAGACAGACGCCTGGCACCCAGCTGTTTGTGGGCAGAGCCTGATGGCAAAGCTGAGGGACCAGTTTTCTTTATCAGGTTCACTCTCTTTGTGATTGACAATGGGCAATGTTTGGATTCTATATAGCCAATAGCAGGTTTTCTATTGAACCTAATGGGGAAACTAGGGTTTTCCCATCAACCACCCAGCTACAGAGGAGGGGAGCCGCAGTAAGGATAGATTGTCTATATAAAAACTCCAGCCTCAGTGATGGTGTGCCTCCCCATATGGTGCTTGCCCCAAATTCATGCACGTACATGAATCTTTCACCCACACCAACATCATGTCATGCGGAAGCTCAACTGACTTATGAATTATGACTCTCCTTATAAATGCCCTTTTTTTATTTCTCAGTCTATAATAAGAAATCTGAGCAGGGACTTAATGCTAAGTTATCATCTACCGTATATTTGGTCTTGCCATGTTATGGCATGATTTAGTCAAGCCTTCAGTATGCATGTGCTGTCTTTGCTATAAATGTATGATGCTAAATCCTTTTAGCTGAAAAAAAAAATCCAGCCCTTGATATTCACTCTACAGCTAATTGGCGTGTATTGCAAGAAAACAAAAGACATATACCACCATCTGTTGCGTGTAATCCTGCTGCTTTAATTGATAATGCCACTGAAAATACTGGGGACATTCTCAGAGGCCACAGATTATACAGCAACATATAGAATGGCATGTCATAAAATATAAATGTGCTTGCCACTGTGTTAATTAAAGTCAAATATATCCGCTAGGCATATACCTCAACATGCTGTTGAAAATATATTTTTCTGAAATTATGCTATACTGATTAAAAGGCGATTATTTTGAGAGTGACACGTTTTTGGATCTTTTATCAAAGATTCTGCTTATATATGAACAGTCTTTCCAAACAATGGGCATTAATGTGTATTGGCCTACAACAAATCGTATATTGAATATGATTGTTTTTTTACATGCTGTAAAAAAACAACCACATCAATATATGATTTGTTGTAGGCCAATACACATTAATGCCCATTGTTTGGAAAGACTGTTCCTATATAAGCAGATTCTTTGATAAAAGATCAAAAAACTTGTCACTCTCAAAATAATTGCCAAGCACTGAATATAGTTCTAAAAACTGCTTCTGACTCCAACATAGTACATTCAAAACTTCCACGGTAACATTATGCTTTAAAGTGTATACCCATGGAAAAAAAGTGCAGAAAATGTTCTTTTGACCCTGCCAGAAATTCTGTTTTTTTTTTCTGGTGGGGGGAATATAACATATTAGAGTGTAGGCAAAACTTCAGTTTTGAATCAACTGGAATGGGGTTAGAACCCTACTCAGGTTTTATTTGCTCTCTGTGTCCCATTTAGGCAAATTACATTTTCTTGTGTCCTGTGACAGTTATCCCTGGGTCAATAGAGGGGACACCTGTTCCAGTGACAGCTGTCTAAGAATTGATTTCCCTAGCCTTGAAGACATTTTCTCTCTCTCCTGTTGTGTCTACAAGACAGGAAGTGAAAATTCTTAGGACAAAAAAAACCTCAATACAAAATTGAAAAAAATGGTTTTGGGTATACTTTAATTTTCAATATTTATCTGACAAAAAAAAAGGGAAAATATATTTTTTAGATTCGATTTTTTATGTCCTAAATATAAAGAAATTGTTCACAAAAACACTATACAGTACACTGTACATTGCCTTTAAAAATTATATTAAACTGCAAAAATGGAAGCTGAAAATGACAATCACTGAGTGAGATACTATTCAAATAATAGTTACGCACAGAAGGTATTTAGGTTAGAAAATACATTTAACCTCTTACAAACTCCAGGTATCCAGGCAGACATATAATTTGTGCTATAATTCCATATAACGTCCTCTGCACTTACAGCTCTGGAAGTAGTAATGTTACAGGAGAAAACAATGACATCTAGACTTGGCAGTGCTACAGCACAAGAGGAACAAACCTTTGATCCACTGATAAATTTCGGCAGCTCTCCTGTTCCTCCATGATGAATTTTCTTCCTCACGCCTTCAATGTTTAAACCTATTGCTTCCTCCATTGTACCTGCTATCTGCAGATGAAAATGGATTCGGACTGAGAGATTAACCTTTATATAGAGATAAAGAAGGATCTACAAAGCTGTCTTCAAAGCATAAGACCTAGGGATTGAGGAGTCTTAGGACAGATTGGTTGCCTTAGTCAGGAATCCCTGTATACTTATATAACCAATTTTTCTGCACAACCTAGAGGTGACATATAAAAATAATATATGTGCAGACACAACACATAGGATTCTAAAAATTGTTTTTATTTATATTTCTCAACTGAGAAATAATGACTTGTAATGCTGTGTGATTTATTTCACTTCAATCTTACAGAGAAAAAGTTTAAAGGAGAACTTCAGGAATAAAAGAAATAAAACAAATGTATATATCTATATAAATATATAGAAATATTCATATAGATATATAGATATACAGATATAGATATATCTCTGAGATCTCTCTCTCTCTCTCTCTCTCTCTCTATATATATATATATATATATATATATATATATATATATATATTTAACCACTTGCTTACTGGGCACATATACCCCCCTCCTGCCCAGGTGAAATTTCAGCTTCCGGCACTGCGTCGCTTTAACTGACAATTGTGCGGTCGTGCGACGTGGCTCCCAAACAAAATTGACGTCCTTTTTTCCCCACAAGTAGAGCTTTCTTTAGTGGTATTTGATCACCTCTGCGGTTTTTATTTTTTGCGCTATAAACAAAAAAGAGCGACAATTTTGAAAAAAAAATACAATATTTTTTACTTGTTGCTATAATAAATAGCCTAATTTAAAAAATAAAAAAAATAAAAAAAAATTCTCAGTTTAGGCCGGTACGTATTCTACATATTTTTGGTAAAAAAAAAATGGTAATAAGCGACTGGTTTGCGTAAAAGTTAGAGCGCCTACAAAATAGGGGCCAAACATTTTTGGCGCCATTCACATTTATACTGTGATCAGTGCTATAAATATGCACTAATTACTGTATAAATGTGACTGGCATTGAATGGGTTAACAGTAGGGGGCGAGGAAGGGGTTAAATATGTTCCCTGTATAGTGTTCTAATTGTAGGTGGAGGGGGGTGACTGGGGGAGGTGACCGATCTGTGACCCTATGTACAAGGGACACAGATCGGTCTCCTCTACAGAGACAGGACGCTGTCTCTGTGTGAGCCGGCAATGAGAGATGATCTCATATGTTTACATTTGAGATCATCTCTCATTGGCTGCACAGATCGCATAGCAAACGGCCACGCTGATTGGCCGTTCGCCGCGATCTGTAATTGGCTGTGTCCAAGGGAACGCCAAAAGGGGCGGACGTCAAAAGACAACCTGTTCAGGTCCGTGCTGTAGCCTTCATTCGGCTATAGCGCGGGCCTCCGGTGGTTAAATAGTTTATACAAAAACAGTCCCAAAATGTGTTGCTTTCAAACTTTTGTTTAGAAACAATGCAAGAATTTTAACAAACTGTATTGCAGATCCATACCTGCTTTTGTTCTGTTAAAGCAGAACTAAAGTTAGAAGGAAAAAGTGGTGAGCAGACAGGCTCTTTATTGCAAAAAAAGTGTTGTTCAATGTATCTTCTGCAATAAAATAAACGTACCTGCCTGTTTACTAATTTTTTTTTTTTTTGTTCTTCTAATATTTTATTGTTTACTGAAAAAACATTGAACATTTAAATAATCCTGATCTGTGAATTTCATTGTTAGGTGGGCGAGGACGCGAGGGCTTTACAAAGGAGCTGCTTCTTCTGTGGTGTCAGGTGCTCCGGAAACTGAATATCAAACTGGATGATGAGGTCACCCTTCAGACTGGGGTCACCGACCAGCCTCATGCCTTCCCCGGGAACCAGCTTACTGTACTTGGGGTGCACAATATCATTTATGGGGATATTCAATATTCTCTCGTCTAATGTCTCGACTTCCACAGTACAGCCAGTCAGAGCCTTCACAAGTTCGATGTTCGCCGTGTGGATCAAATCATCCCCTTGTCTGACGAAGCGCGGGTGAGGCTTCTCCTTCACTATGAAGATGATGTCTGCTGGGATGATGTTCGGACCCTGGCCTCCCTCATTGGGGAAGGTGATCCGGGTTCCAGGCTTCCAGCCACACTGGACATCGATGGAGAGAATCTTGTCCCGTGTGCTGGATGTGTGACCGTCTTCATTCATGACCCTGCGCGAGATTTTAAGCTTCTTGGTGCAGCCGAAATACAAGTCCTCCAATGACAGGTAGAGGTCTCTCTCGATGGGCGGGTCTTGTTTCTTCACCCCTCTTCCCCGGAGCCCTCCGAACCCCGAGTTCCCCTCCGAGCCGTCCGGTGTGAAGAAGTCTGCAAACGGATTATCTCCTCCGAAAAATTCTTTGAATGTCTTCTCTGGGTTCCCATGATAAGTGTAAACCGAGGTCCAGGCCTCTTCACCCCCAAATTCAGCTGGGATTCCGCCCTTCAGACCCTTCTCTCCAAACTTGTCATAGGTAGCCTTCTTCCTCAAGTCACTCAGAACGTCGTAGGCCTCAGAAATCTGCCTGAACCGATGCGGGGCCGAAGGATCCTTATTTTTTAGCGGGTGGCATTTCAGTGCCAACTTTATGTACGCCCTCTTGATGTCGGTGTCGGTCGCACTGCGGGGGATCTCCAGCACCGAGTAGTAATCCTGCCCCATAATGTCTGTCCTCCCTGTTTACTAATTTCTATAGAATATATGCATGCCTAGATTAGTATATGTAATAGTAATGTTTTCAACAGTAAAATAAAAAAAAAGTGCAGCGCTAAATACAAAGGGGCAGATTCACAGACATTTTGCTTAGCGTAGCGTATCAGAAATACACTACGCCGCCGTTTTTTACCTTGCTCTACGTGGAATTCAGGTAGATTTTCTCCGGTAAACGACGGCGGCGTAGTGTATTTCTCCCGTTGCAATCCATCTGCGCGAGTAGGGGGCGTGAAACATTTAAATTAGGCGCGTTCCCGCGGCGATCGATCTGCGCATGCTCCGTTCGCAAATTTCCCGCCGTGCATTGCGCGAAATCACGTTGTGACGTCATTCGTTGTTTATGTAGCGTACTTTACGGCCGATCCACGTCCCGACGAGTTACGTAAACAAAATAAAAATTTAAATAAATTCGAAGCGGGAACGACGGCCATACTTAACATGGGCTACGTAAAGTTAGAGCAGCAAAAAGCTGCTCTTACATTACGTAGTAAAAAATAGACGAAAACGATTGCGACGCCCGCTCGTATGTTCGTGAATCCCCGTAAAAACACATTTGCATATCCCGACGCACCAAAACGACGCGAACTCCTCCCAGCGGCCGCAAATAGATGGCAGCGTAGATCCGAAGGCTTACGAAGACGTAAGCCTCTCGGATCGAAGCCCGAAGCCGGCGTATCATGGTTTGAGGATTCAAACTAGTGATACGCCGCGCGAAATTTGAAATTACTCCTGTCTAACCCCAGTTAGACAGGCGTAATTGTTTTGTGAATCTGCCCCAAAGTATCCCCTAAAGGGCTATATAGTGCATTCAATAAACGACATATAAAGTGCAATATTCCCTATATATATATATAATAAAATGTATTTATTCTTTTAATTATATATAGTTTATTGAATGCACTATATATATCCCTCAGGGGATACTTTGTAATTCTGCACTTATTTTGATTTTAGTTTGATTATTCACATGTTTAGGAAGTGTGTTTATTGCTGGCAGCTTTAATTAAATTAACATAGCAGCTCACAAGATTTCACATATTTATGTTTTCGTCAGGCACCAGTTTTGGGATGAATAAACTCCCCAGTGCATGAATGGAAATTACATCATCCTGTGTAGGCCAATTAAGACAGCAGAATACCCAGAACCTGGAAGAAGCTGAGGGAAGATTATGCAGCCGATCAGAGAGATTTTTTTTGGACTTTAGTTCCACTTTAACCCTGAGATAGGCCATTGCAAAAAAAGAGTTGTGAATGTGGGGTTCAGCCATTAGTATAATCACATGATTGATCGTCACAAAATTGGAATAATGAATACAGGGTGTAGCAATGACCGCTGGTTGTGCAACGTTTTACGCCTTCCTCTATCTGGGGAGTGGGAGCGGCAACAGTTTGGATGCCTTGTCTACCTTAGAACATTTTTTCTAAGGCCGGCGCATGCGCAGTACGTTTGGCGTGTGGACGCGCCTAATTTAAATAGGAGACGCCCCCTACCCGCCTATTTTGAATTAGGCCGCCCAATTTACTCTATGCCGCAGCAACTTAACACGCAAGTGCTTTGTGAATTCAGCACTTGCGTGTTAAGTTGCGGCAGCTTAACGTAAATAAGAAAAGTTACGCTGCCGCAACTTTGCGCGCGGCTTTCTGAATCTGGCCCTATGTGTAGCGGAAAATTACCACTACACAACGACGTGCTGAAAAAAAGTTCAATGCTTCCAAGCATGCGTCGACTTGATTCTGAGCATGTGTGGATTTTTAACTGATGGTCGTGCCTACTAACGATCGGTTTTGTACTATTGGTTAGGAATCTTTCGGTTAAATTTAAAACAAGTTGGCTTATTTTTAACCGATGGTTAAATAACCGATGGCGCCCACACACAATCGGTTTTGACCGATGAAAACGGTCCATCAGACCAATCTCATCAGTTTGACCGATCGTATGTAGGCGGCATTAGAGTCTGCAAAAGACTTGAGACTGGGGTGGAGGTTCACCTTCCAGCAGGACAAACGACCCCAAACATACAGCCAGAGCTACAATAGGATGGTTTAGATCAGCCTTTCTCTACCTTTTTACCTCTGGGGAACCCTAAAAATAATTTTCAGGTCCCGGGGGAACACCTGATAAAACCCATTCATTGGGGGTTAGTGGGAACAATGCCCCTTACTTTGGTGGTCAGTGAGAAGAATGCCCTTTTTTTACAGTAGTGGTAAGAATGCCACCCTTACAGAGAACTATGAAGATCATTGGTGTAATACCACTGGCTCCTCCAAGTGGAATTGGCTCAGAACTATGTAGGCACCATCAAACAGGAGGTAAATCAGCCATAGCTCAAGGAACCCCTAGCCACCTCTGGAGGAACCCTAGGGTTCCACTGAACCCTGGTTGAGAATGGCTGGTTTAGATCAAAGCATATTCATGTGTTAGAATGACCCAGTCAAAATCCAGACCTAAATCCAACTGAGGATCTGTGGCAAGACTAGAAAATTGCTGTTCACAGACGCTCTCCATCCAATCTGACAGAGCTTGAGCTATTTTACAAAGAAGAATGGGCAAAAAATGTCACTCTCTAGATGTAAAAAAACTGGTACAGACATCCCCAAAAAGTCTTGCAGCTATAATTGCAGTGAAAGGAGGTTCTACAAAGTATTGACTCAGGGGGGCTGAATACAAATGCACGCCACACTTTTCACAAATTTATTTGTAAAACATTTTGAAAACCATTTATCATTTTCCTTCCACTTCACAATTATGTGCCACATTGTGTTGGTTGATCACATAAAATCCCAATAAAATACATTTATGTTTTAGGTTGTAACATGATAAAATGTGGAAAATGTAAAGGCACTCAAGGCACTGTAATGCCGCGTACACACAATCGTTTTTCGGCATGAAAAAAAAACGTTGTTTTTCAGCATGTAGAAAAAACAACGTTTTTCCAACTTCATCATTAAAAACGACGTTGCCCACACACCATCGTTTTTAAAAAATGATGAGCAAAGCGCGGTGATGTACAACACGTATGACGGCACTCTAAAGGGGAAGTTCCATTCGTCTTTGGGCTGCTTTAGCTGATTCCGTGTTAGTAAAAGTCGGTTCGCGCTTTTCTGTCGGTTACAGCGTCGTGATGAATGTTCTTACTCCATTATGAACGGTAGTTTTACCAGAACGAGCGCTCCCGTTTAATAACTTGCTTCTGAGCATGCGCGGGTTTAAAAAGTCAATTTAGCCCACACACGATCATTTTTTAGAACCCAGAAGAACGACATCGTTTAAAACAATGTTAAAAAATGCAGCATGTTAGAATTTTTGATGAAACACCTGCGGATGTTTGAAATTTAGTTAAAAGTTGTAATAGTATTTTGGTTATCACATCTCTCCTGGGGGGAATGGATTGAAAATTGTTTGTGATATAAAATATTACAATTTCCCTCGGCGGTAAACTATGAATAGTAAATAGAGTTTAAAAGAGAGATGTAATGTCCAATACATGTTGTCATATTGGATTTTGTATATTCCTTTTCTTGTGTGTTTTTTTTTTTTGTCGTTTTTCAGAACCTGAAAAATGATGTGAAGCCCACACACGATCGTGTGTACGCGGCATAATTCCCAATGCATATCACTGACTGTGGATCCAGATCTAAATTGTTGTGTCTGTACTCAGGGCCACCAGCCCAGCATATCTCATCAGTACTGGCCCGAGGGGAAAGTGCCCCTCTGTCCCCCAGTCATGACCATCACAGGCCAATAGATTTTCGATTTTCTTGGAAATCCCCTTTATTCTGACAATCTTGCACTCACTTCTTACTGTGAAACTGCTTTACATAACAGTAAAATTTCAGCAGTTGCAATAAGCTATTATTTTCTTAGAGACTCATTTCCTTTAATTAGTATAATTAACTCTACTGCACATAATTATTTAACCCATTTATTATCCCACAACACAATACAAGTTTCCTTGTGATAACAGCAGTAACTGAATAAAAACAGTTACTTGAAGAATATGTGATGTTCTCTAATGACGGGAAGATGTGTAAAGCTATTATAAGTGACCAACTACTCCAGCTGGCAGTTAGCAAAACAAAGCCTTGCTTCAGACAATGTAAAGGCACTGCAAGCATGAATGGAGCATATCAATGCTGCAGCTTTGTATTACAAAGTCAGGTGATGGTACTTGTTACCTAGAAGTACATTTTTCAATCACGGATGAATAGGTATCAGTTCCATTATGCTATTATGCTAATGCAGTTACTAGGGGTGAAATCAGGACATAGACTTGTTAAAAGTCCCAAAACAATATAAGAATGGAATTTGATATGTAAATGTCCTGCAAACTGTTCCTGGCACAAACTATATACCGGAGACCAAAAGCGGGATGTGTTTATTCTGTTGGGAAATAGGAAAACCTGGTAAAAAAAAAAAAAAAACAGCACACTAAAACTTACAACAGCCCCATTTTTTTCTGCTTCTGGTAAATACCAGAATTAAAAGAATGCTGGTCAAAACAGAATCTATTACAAAAGCCACAGCAGGGTTAATCAAAATCTTCCTTACATACAGGTATAGAAGGTAGAACAGCCCTTAAAAAATCCAGTCGCCTATTCACATTTTGCGAGTGGATTTTGAGGGCTGACGAGCAAGGGCTGCCTGGGAGAGAGGGGGGCGAGCACCGCCGGCCCACAGGTTGTATGGGAGTCATTCTCTGAGCGCTCATGGAGGGGAAGAGAGAGGATAGAGACGGCTGGTTGATCAGAGCGTGGGGACATCACTAGCAGCTTTCATTTCAATATCTGAGTGTTCCCCGTAATCCCTGTCACGCACAGCCTCGCTCCTGGTCGAGTGACATGTATCAAAGTTCCCCAGCCAGGGGGCGGGGTTGAATGTGTCGCCGAGTAGCGGGAACACAGTAATTGAAATGAAAGCTGTTCCAGTAATGTCCCTCGGCGCTCTTATCATCCAGCCGGCAATGCTCTTCCTCTCCTCTGCTCCCCTGCATTAAGGAAATGGGCAGGCTGCATTATGGACACAGACAGGCTGCGTTATGGACATGGTTAGGCTGCATTATGGACACAATCAACTTTATACATGGCTAAATACGAGTCCTCCAATCACAATCAGACATCCACCAACCACATCAGAAGCTCCTATTCACATCAGAGGTTCCTCCATCCCATCAATCAGAGGGCCTCCATCCCAGCAATTATAGGTCCCCATTCCATCAATCAGAGTTCCACCCATCCCATCAATCAGAGGTCCTCTCATCACATCAGAGGTCCTCCCAATACATCAGAGGTTACCCATCACATCAAACAGGCCTCCATCCCAGCGATCAGAGGTCCCCCATCCCATAAATCAGAGGTCCCCCGTCTCATCAATCAGAGGTCCACTGTCTTATCAATCAGAGGTCCCCCATCCCATCAATCAGAGGTCCTCTCATCACATCAGAGGTCCTCCCAATACATCAGAGGTTACCCATCACATCAAACGGGCCTCCATCCCAGCAATCAGAGGTCCCCCATCCCATAAATCAGAGGTCCCCCATCTCATCAATCAGAGGTCCCCCATCTCATCAATCAGAGGTCCCCCATCCCATCAATCAGAGGTCCTCTCATCACATCAGAGTTCCTCTTGTCACATCAGAGGTCCTCCCATTACATCAGAGGTCCTCCCAATACATCAGAAGGTTACCCATCACATCAAAGGGCCTCTATCCCAGCAATCAGAGGTCCCCCATCCCCTATTAATCAGAGGTCCCGCCATCACACCAGAACTTCCCCCATCACATCAGAGGTCCCCCATTACATCATAGTTACCCTTTACATAGGCTGGTTATATATGATTCCTCCAATCATATCAGAGTCCTCCCATCACAGAGCTCCCGAATCAAAGAGCCCCCATCCCATAGCCTCCCCCCATCATAGGACACCCCATTCACAGAGTTCCCTCTTCACATCAGAGCCCTACCTTTTGCCTCCAGTAGCGTTTCGGGGGATGAGACAAGGAGGTCTTGATGAAGCAGATTGTACACCATTAGAGATTAATAGAGACAGCCATTGCTAATCTCTCATTCTGGAAATCTCACTTCTCTGGCTGTCAAGTTGATGCAAAAGTTTCAGAACTATGATAACAAATAAAATAAAAAAATGATGCACATTCATAGCATGAGTGTTCTGTAACCCAAAAGTGTTAAAAGCCAGACACAGCCAGGCAACCAGTACTCTTGGTTCCCATACTTTTGATAGAACAGACTCCTAAGAGGTTTAGTATTTATACAAGGGTGCCATCTAGTGGAATATATTGTGTATAACAGCCATTGAAAAAATCTTCTTGCAAACACAATAGCACTGGAAAATATGCACTATATTTGAAGCAGCATTAAAACAGGACTATTGTCCATGATTTTTTTCTAAACCAGCACTGCTTATGCACTTTCAGAAACCACCCACACACAGAAAATACACTTTAAAACCTAATGGTGGACATAGACGCTTTGATAAATTTATATTCTGATTGATCTCCTTTATTAGGAATAATTCATCTATAGATACATCCCATTCAATCAATATAACACATTTGGGGATATGGATTCTAATAGAAAGGATAAAATTGTAATAGATCATAAATAAAAACAAATAGATTTCCTGACGCCAGACATGGCAGCATTACATATGATATAGCCCCGCCCCTATATCCACCCACAGGACACGTTTAACTCTATAAAAGTCTGACTGAGAGCAACCTCCCCATTCTCCTTTTTGTCCACAAAGATCATCCTACAGACCGTTACATTCAGGATAAGCCCTTACCTGCCGACTATGTCGAAGTTCTGGCTGGGTTCAGCCTCTCCCAGTGAGAAGGTCCCACATCTTAGGCACGCTAAATGCACCAACAAGGTGGGGAACCCCTTCTGGTGGTCTTCTGGGGTTGAGGTGTTCTCTAATCAGAGACGACAGTCCTCTTTTGGCATTGCCTGCGATGGAGTCTGATTTAAGCAAGCTGGGACTGCATGATGCCTTCTCTCCTATGGAAACCCTTTCCAGGTCTGTCAATTGCAATAAAACTTTTTTTCTTTCTCTTGCTCTCATGTCTTAAAGACCCCATACACACTGCAACTTTTGTTGTCTGATTTCCTTTATATTTGCGGGGACCATGTGGTACCTGCCTGATTGCATACAGGTTGAGGCTTTAAGGTTTGGCCTCATGTTGTGTGGTTTTGATAAATCTGAGGGAAAAAATCTGCAGAAGATTGTATGGTGTGTAGCCAGCTTAAAGTGTCCTTTTGTGTGGATGGGTGTTGGCCTTCCTAATTGTATTAGCCCTTTTTTTTATTAGCGTAGAGGTGAGAGAGGGTTGAGTCTCAGGTGATCTAATTGCAGGGAACAAAATGGACAGGTAATGAATGCCTTTTTTCTATTTAAGCATCCAGAGAGGCAGCATCTCCTTCTGAGGAACAGTCAATGACAGGTAAGTCTTTCTATCCTAGTAATGGGGATAGATGGGGGGAGTAAGACGCTCTCGAGGCCGCAGACGAAGGAGAATCTTGTCTTCTGGTTCTGTTAGACCTGAGCGCAGCTTTCGACACAGTAGACCATAAGCTTTTATTGACCCGGCTAGCTGAAGTAGCCAGAGTCGCAGAAGGCGATTTATCTTGGTTCTCCTCCTTTTTGGAAAACAGATTGCAAATAGTGAAGTTAGGACCTTTCTTTTCGGAAAAACGCACGGTATCATACGGAGTCCCTCAGGGATCCCCGTTGTCGCCGGTGTTATTCAACATTTATCTCCGTCCGCTTTTTGAGATCATCAGCAGTCAAAAACTGCTCTATCACTCATATGCAGACGACACGCAACTGTATTTCTGCATTTGCAATAAAAAGGATCACCACCTCAATCTAGAGACATGTCTCCCTTTGATAGAGGACTGGATGAAAAAGAGTTATCTGAAACTCAACGGAGCAAAAACAGAACTCCTTCTGTTTCACGCCAAACGTAAGAATCTACCTGCAACAACTTGGACACCCCCGCCCATTCTGGGCAAAATCATCACCCCTAGCGCCAAAGTCAAAAGCCTTGGGGTCATTTTCGACTCCTACATGACTATGGACGCACAAACAGGGTCAGTAGTCAGCGGATCTCACCATCTGCTGCGCCTACTACGCAGGCTTATCCCTTTTATCCCCAAAGAAGACATATCGGTCGTGGTGGGAGCAATTGTTAACTCCAGATTGGACTATGCAAATGCCCTTTACCTCAGACTCCCAAAGTACCAAATCGCTCGTCTACAAGTCGTTCAAAATACGGCCGCTAGACTTGTGACTGGGAAAAAACCCTGGGAATCAATCTCACCTTCACTGAGAACCCTTCACTGGTTACCAGTAAAAGACAGAATCACTTTTAAAGCACTCTGTCTAACGCATAGATGTATCCATGGGAATGCTCCCCATTATCTACGCGAAAAAATAAAAGCCCATAACCCTAATCGCGTGCTGCGATCCACTGATCAAAATCTCCTGCAGATACCGAAAGCCGGATACAAATCTAAAGGAGATAGAAGATTTGCGGTCCAAGGTCCCAGACTATGGAACGCTTTGCCAACCAGTATTCGGTTGGAGGAGAACTACTTAGCATTCAGGAGAAAGATCAAGACTCATCTCTTTTGATACCAAAGGAGACAGGAACAACAAGCGCCCAGAGGCGATTCAGTTCGCATGTGCCGCGCTATACAAGTTTTCATTCATTCATTCATTCATTCATTCAATGTATTACTAGGGCATGGGGGTTTTCCCAGATTTATTTTGTTTAAATTTGTTACTATTTGCCCAAACAAAACAAAAAAAAGGAAAGAAAAGAGATACAGTATATGTATATATTTTTCTCTCTCGCTTCCCTTATTTCTGTGTTTTTATGCAGTCCCCCTTGCACCTTTCAGTAACTCCCATCAGCATCAGCCTACCGCCACATAATAAAGACCACCCCACTATCAGGTAAAGGGCCAACTTTTGGTAAGTAAGAAGTTGCGGGAGAAAAGAGTGCATTGAGCCCTGACGAGCGTGCCTTATCTATTGCAACCTTGGCTGCTCAGACCCGCTCAAGGAGGTTCAAAAGCCCTCTGGATCATCATGGATTTTCAGGACGGAAAGTGTCTCCTCCAGTCCTGGCAGACCCCAGTACAAAGGGCGCAAATGTATGCTTAAGAGAACGCACACAGCTTCTCCTCTGAGGGCTCAGCACCCGAAAGGCGAATGTTGGTCATGTGGAGGCGACCCTATGCCTGGAATGCTACTTTGCAGCAACTGCTTCAGGCAGCTTGCCAGAGACCAGGAGTTTGAGAGTCAGCAAGTGTCAACCTTGCTCAGCAAAATAGTCCCCAACCCCCTGGCTGAATTTTCCGGTCATCTCGGGCAGCCAGACAGAAGTGGACGGACAGTATGGGCACTACATCAGGTTTAAACCAAGCCATTCAACCCTCTCTAACTAGAGGGGTACCAGGCACTTCAGGGGTGACTCCAGCCCAGTAGATTGGGCAGGCTGGTTCCCCAGTCCCAGTTTTACAGCCAACCTTTCATGCAGAGGGAGATGATATTGCCTCCTTCTCAACAGAGGAGCCTGAAGGTTGAGGCTTTGTTTTTTACGCTAATATCACCATTCGTTATGGCAGTAAAGCTGCACTGAAATGGGAGTATCCGGAACCTCCTCCAAAGGATAAAACCTGTTATTACACACCATACAATCTGATTTTAAAATTGTGTGACAATCGCTGTACAATATGCATTAGGTGCTGTTATCCTTTCAGGGCACCCCAAATGCCATGCGATTCTGCTGTGATAGGTCACGTTGGAGAACGCACCTTTTAAAACATTGTGCAAAGCTGGTCGCCTTTAAATAAGGAGCAGGGGCTTCTTTTTGCACACGTAGGGCAACCAAGTGAATGGGCCGCACCCATGCGAGTTGCAACATTGTTTACAAATCGCTCTTTGAAAATCGCAGTACAGAAACACTGGTCCCCTCTAAGTGACAATATGCAAATGCCTCTGCCTCTGAAAAGCACAGATTGCTTTTCAGTGCAATAGCAGATCCTGCTGCAAGTGTGAACAAGCCTTTGGGTTTCATAGAAGGAATCTAAGGAAGCAGGTAAGCTACCTTTTCTCTTATGACAGAAATTTTATCTGTTTCAGGAGGAATGAGGAAAGGTGGAGAGAAAATCCTCCTCAACCAATAGGTTGCAGAAGTTGTATCCATTAATGGAGAAGAATGTGACTCCTTTATCTATCCCACCTATGGTGGATGGGGAAGTCACCAGACTGGCCAAGAATGTGAAACTTTTGATGGAAGACTCTTCCTCCTTTCACGATATCCTTGATTGACGCATTGCTTTAACATCAGTAGCAAGTCCACAATGGCGCAGGGCCATGTAAGAAAATAAATGGCTGTGTATCTAGGAATTCCGATTGCCTTTTTATGTTCAAAGTGATGACACCAATGACACCAACACAAAGTCACATAGACGCATTTCACACATTCATTTTGTTTTTAATCATTACCAATGGCAAGGCCGTTATTGGTTGTTCAAACGGAAGCCTCCTGAACTACCTCAAGAGGCTGAAATAATTTATACATTGGACTCAAGATGGAGTCTCTCCATACCATAAATCCAGGTCATTCAACCAGGTTCCTGGAGGATTTCAGTGGACTTGTAATATACCTATCAGCATGTCCCGATCCTTCAGTCATACCAGCAGTTTCTCAGTTTCGAGTTGAGGGGCAAGCATTGCCAAAACCAACTGGAACCTATGCAGAATATGCTCTACCTAGGGGCCGATTCAATACTCAGACGGCCTCCGTTTCTTTGCCACCTCAAACTCCCTAAAGTCAGGGAGACATTCCAAAAGGCGTTGGCTGCACCAGTGAGTTCAGCATCCTAGTGCATGAGTACTCTCGGGACAATGGCTTCTTGTATTCCGATGATCCTCTGGGCTCACTGGAAACTCAGTTTTCCAGCAAGGCTTTCTGATGCAATGGAAGAGTTTGTCTAGCCCAGCCAATCAGGATCTCCAGCCGGAGGCACCAGAGTTCTGGTGATTTAACCACTTGCTTACTGGGCACATATACCCCCCTCCTGCCCAGGTGAAATTTCAGCTTCCGGCACTGCTTCGCTTTAACTGACAATTGCGCGGTCGTGCGACGTGGCTCCCAAACAAAAGTGACGTCCTTTTTTCCCCACAAGTAGAGCTTTCTTTTGGTGGTATTTGATCGCCTGTGCGGTTTTTATATTTTGCGCTATAAACAAAAAAGTGCGACAATTTTGAAAAAAAATACAATATTTTTTACTTGTTGATATAATAAATATCCCAATTTTAAAAAAAAAACTTTTTTTTTTTTTTTATCGGTTTAGAGCGATACGTATTCTTCTACGTATTTTTGGTAAAAAAATCGCAATAAGCGACTGGTTTGCGCAAAAGTTACAAAATAGGGGACAGAATTATTATTTTTTATTATTTTTTTTTTTACTAGAAATGGCAGCGATCTGCGATTTTTATTGGTACTGCGACGTTATGGCGGACACATCGGACACTTTTGACACATTTTTGGCGCCATTCACATTTATACTGCGATCAGTGCTATAAATATGCACTAATTACTGTATAAATGTGACTGGCATTGAAGGGGTTAACACTAGGGGGTGATGAAGGGGTTAAATGTGTATCCTAGGTGTGTTCTAACTGTGGGGGGGTGACTATGTACAAGGAATACAGATCGGTCTCCTCCTCTCCAGAGACAGGACACTGTCTATGTGTAAAACGGCAATGAGAGATGATCTATGAGATCATCTCTCATTCGCCGCACAGATCTCATTGCGAACGGCCACTCTGATTGGCCGTTCGCCGCGATCTGTGATTGGCTGTGTCCAACGGACACGGCCAACACAGGGCTTCCCTGCAGCGCGCTCTGGAGCGCGCGCTGGGAACGCCCAGAGGGGCGGCCGTCAAAAGACGTCAGGTTGGATATTCAGACCTGCGCTGTAGCCATCATTCGGCTAAAGTGGTTAAAAAAAAAAAATGGCTAAATGGCTTAGTCTATTAGGACTGCAGCCATGAATCATTGTTGCCACAGATGCCAGCACAGCAGGGTTCGGCACCACCTACGAGCATCTCAAGATGCAGGGCAGGTGGGAATTTCCCACTCAGGGCCTAGTTTCTAATATTCTGGAACTCCTACCAGCATTCATGACATCGAACACTTTACTGCCACACATACGGGGTCTGCCAGTCCTACTCCGTCTGGACCACATGGCAGCAGTCCTATATACAGCGACAAGGTGACATGCACAGCCAATCCTCCCTGAGAGAGGTGGAACCAATCATGACTTTGGCCCAGCAATATCTCCCAGATTTGAGGGCCATATATCTTCCAGCCTATAAGAATTTGGAAGCGGATTGTCTATCCGGACAATTCAAGGGTCCCAACGAATGGTCCCTTCAACCCAAAGTGTTCCAAAGGATCATCCAGCAACTGGATCTGTTTTGCCTCATCAGCCTATTTCAAGGGGAACCGATTCCTCTCACGCTACCCTCATCCATTAGTGGAAGGGACAGATGCCTTTACCAATCCTTCGATTGGGCAACTGGCCTATACCTTCCCTCCAATTTCTTTAATCCCTAAATTCCTGATGAGATTTTTGACATTCATCACAGGTTTTCCTTATGGGCCTCACAGATCATGGGTCTCTCTGTAAATGGGTATCAGCGTGTGCACATCGATCACTCCGCCGGTGACTCCTCATCTCCTCTTGTCTAAGGGAGATGCACTACATCTGGAAACCATCACGGCTAACCTTGGCAGCCTGGAAATTGTAAGGCAGAGGTTACAAGAGTTAGGATGTTTTTCAGAGGGGATTAGAACATTACAGAGTTCTATCAATGCTATCTACTCCAGAATATGGATTAGGTTCGCAAGCTTTGCAGCTGGACATCAGTTTGACCCTTGTGACCCAAATTTATCTCAAATCCTGTCTTTGCTACAATCTGAATTGGATTTGGGGCTCAGTTTGCTTAAGGTGAAAATTTCTGCCATCTTGGCTTTTACCCAAAAGAAATCGGCAGCAAACCTGCTGATGGATCACTTCATGAGAGGTACTCGGACTACGCCCTCCCAAGAGAAATAGGTTCCCTTAATAGGACCTGGCAGTAGTCCTCAATTTTCTAGCAAACCCTCATTGTACTCTTGACAGAAGACTGTTCTTTATGGGGGATCTCCTTAAAATCGGCTTTTCTATTAGCCATGATTTCAGGGGAAAGTGTGTCGACTTTAAAATTTGGGGCGGCAGAACCTTATTCCATGTTCTTCCCAGACAGGGTTGTGCTGAGACCATTGGATCATTTTATTCCAAAAAGTGACATCCATGTTTCTTCTTTCCAGTGAATGGGTGCTTCCAGCCTTCCCAGCAGAATCAGATGCCGATCCGCACAAGTTGGACATTCCAAAGTCCTCAAAGCCTATCTCGGCTACTTCTACATTCAGAATCATAAAGATTCAAAGAGTAAGGGGCTTCGGCCAGAACCATCTTGGCCTGAATAGTGAAAATATTCACTGGGCATGTAGAGCCGGTAAGGATCCTCCAGAGATGGTTAGAGCGCATCACTCAGCCAGGGCGTGGTCATCTTCTTGGACGGCACAGGCAGGGTTGTCTCTGTAGACAGTCTGCAAAGAGGCAAGCTGGTCATCACATTATGTTCTTAAAATACTACAGGGTGGATCCAGCAGCTCTTACTACAGTAGAGTTTGGGAGGAAGTTTATCCAAGCTTATATGTCTTTTTGTTGAATAAAGATTAAGTTTACAGCATTAAACCCTCCCTCTAAAAGCTCATCCTGTATCATATGTATGCTGCTATGTCTGGCGTCAGGAAAATGGAAAATTGTATCAAATACTTACCTGATGCCAAGAGATGGCAGCATACGAACCCTCCCTCTTATCTTTGTACTTTATACGGAGAATGGGGAGGTTGCTCTCAGTCAGACTTTTATAGAGTTAAACGTGTCCTATGGGTGGATATAGGGGCGGGGCTATATCATATGTAATGCTGCCATGTCTTGGCATCAGGAAAGGAAAATTACGGTAAGTATTTGATACAATTTTCAATTTTCAATTTTCTGTTTCCATAATGTAATCCCATAATGTGATTGGTCACATTCATAGAGTGGGAGAGATTTAGATTCCTCTGACAAGTTGTTATCACTGTCTGGGTCCCCATTGTGGAGATTTACCCTTCACTTCCTCCGGGGTCAGAAGGACAGGAAGTGAGCGGAGTTTCTTGTTCTTGTTTGCTGGAGTTGTTTATGCTATTGCTATGTATGTTTTTTGGTGTGTGTTCACTGTAAATAAATATCACTTTAATGATAAATACTTTGTTTAGTCTCAGTTCCTTGTGTAGCTACGTGTCTGGTCACTTTAGCTGCAGATCCTGACACACTGTCAACCTATGCTTCATGTTACAAGCCTATAAAGTTGAATAATTCAACGCTCTCCAAACACTGACATTTTTTTCACGCTGTATTTTAGTAAAATTACTAGGGTTTTTTTCCGATACCGATACTAGCATCGGTACCCATACCGAGCATTTGCGCGAGTACTTGTATTCGCGCAAATGCTCCCAACGCTTCACCCAATACTCCCCCCCCCTTTTTTTAAAGGGTAGAGTGGCTGGAGAGGGTGGGAGAAGTCAGTGGCGGGGAGTGCGGGCAGAGTCTGGCTGGAGAGGGGGCGGGCAGAGTTTGTCAGTGGACGATATGCAGATGGAGACAGAGTCCTCACCTGTAGTGGTAAGCTGGCAGGGGTGTAGGACAGCTGCATCAGGATCAGTAAACGTCCCTACGCCCATCTTGGTACACTCTGCACTTGGCTGCAGTAAGCAGCAGACATCTTGTTACACCCTATATGGGCTGGGTGTAACAAGATGTCTGCTGCTGCTAACTGCAGCCGAGTGCTGGGTGTACCAAGATGTGCATTGCAGCATAGTTAAGTCAAAAAAGCATAGCATTTTTAAATAAATCTTGTGTCTTTTTTGCCATCTATCAGTGCCCACAAGTGCCATGGCACTTGTGGGCACTGATAGATGGGACTTGTGGGCACTGATAGATGGCACTGATTGCACTGTTAGTGAAATCAGTGCCACCTATCAGTGCCCACAAATGACACCTATCAGTGCATATACAGGCCTCGTCATGGTCAACCAAAGATGTTGAGTTCACGTGCTCAGCGTCATATACAGAGGTTGTCTCTGGAATATAGACGTATGAGTGCTGCCAGCATTAGGTTGAGGGGGTCAGCCTGTCAGTGCTCAGTGCATCATATTGGTCTGCATCGCTGTCATTCCAGAAGGAAGCCTCTTCTAAAGGTGATGCACAAGAAAGCCCACAGTTTGCTGAAGACAAGCAGACTAAGGAAATTGATTACTGGAACCATGTCCTGTGGTCTGATGGGACCAAGATAAACTTATTTGGTTCATATTTGGTGTCAAGCGTGTGTGGCAACAACCAGGTGAGGAGTACAACGACAAGTGTTTCTTACCTACAGTCAAGCATGGTGGTGGGAGTGTCATGGTCTGGGGCTGCATGAGTGCTGCTGGCACTGGGGAGCTACAGTTCATTGAGGGAACCAAGAATGCCAACATGTACTGTGACATACTGAAGCAGAGCATGATCCCCTCTGTTTGGAGACTGGGCCAAAGGGCCGAAACAACTAATCAATTAACCTTGTGGACAGCCTTCTGGGAAGGCTGTCCACAAGGTTTAGGAGTGTGTCTATGGGAATATTTGATCATTCTTCCAGAGGTGCATTTGTAAAGGTCAGGCACTGATGTGGATGAGAAGACCTGGCTTGCAGTCTCCACTGTAATTCATCCCAAAGGTGTTCTATTGGTTTGAGGTCAGGTCAGTCAATTTCCTCCATCGCAAACGTGCTTATCCGTGTCTTTATGCACCTTGCTTTGTGCGCTGGTGGGCAGTCATGTTGGAACAGGAAAGGGCCATCCCCCAAACTGTTGAGAGCATGAAATTGTCCAAAATGTCTTGGTATGCTGACACCTTAAGAGTTCCCTTCACTGGAACTAAAGGGTCAAGCCTGACCCCTGAAAAACAACCTCACACCATAATCCCCCCCCCCCCCCTCCATCAAATGATTTGGACCAGTGCACAAAGCAAGGTTCATAAAGACTTGGATGAGCGAGTTTGGGGTGGAAGAACTTGACTGGCCTGCACAGAGTCCTGACCTCAATGCAATAGAACACCTTTGGGATGAATTAGAGCGGAGACTGCAAGCCAGGCCTTCTCGTCTAACACCTGTGCCTGACCTCACAAATGTGCTTCTAGAAGAATGGACAAACATTCCCATAGACACACCCCTAAACCTTGTGGACGGCCTTCCCAGAAGAGTTGTAGCTGAAAAGGGTGGGCCAACTCAATATTGAACCCTATGGACTAAGACTGGGATGCCATTAAAGTTCATGTGCGTATAAAGGCAGGTGTCCCAATACTTTTGGTAATATAGTACAGTGGGGATCGAAAGTTTGGGCACTCCAGGTAAAAATTTGTATTAATGTTTAGAGTTGAGCGGACACCTGGATGTTTGGGTTCGGACCCGAACCAGAACTTTAAAAAAAAAGTTCGGGTTCGGCAACCCGAACCCGAACTCCGAACCCAATTGAAGTGAATGGGACACGGACTTTTAGTAAAAAAAAATAAAAAATGCGCGGAGGTCCCCGCTAATTCAATAACTACATAGTTACATAGTTACATAGTTATATAGTTAGTCAGGTTGAAAAAAGACACAAGTCCATCCAGTTATACGATCCTTACTAAGGAATAGGGCTATCCCAGTGACGTAGCACAGTGTGCGTCAAAGGGGGACAGGGTCACGTGACGCGTGGCCCGCCTCCCCTATAAAAGAAACGTCAAGCTCCAACCCGTCATTGGCGGAGCTGTGCTCTGAATGGATGGATCTTCTCATCGCTGGACCAGCCGACCGTCGCTGGAGAGAACACCTGTCGCTGGAGACATCACCAGGCGCTGGATAAAAGACAACGTTGGAGCAGGGAGCAGCATCGATTGTCTATGTACACCGCTGGATTTTTATTTGGTTCAATTATTAAAATATTTTGTTCTACGGTGTGTGTGTGTTTTTTTTAAGCAACTATTACTTACATTTCCTTCGTGAAATGGTAGGGGTACAGTGTACCCCATTACCATTTCACACGGGGGGGGTCAGGATCTGGGGGTCCCCTTTGTTAAAGGGGTCTTCCAGATTCTGATAAGCCCCCTGCCCGCATACCCCCACAACCACCAGGCAAGGGTTGTGGGGATGAGACCCTTGTCCCCATCAACATGGGGACAAGGTGCTTTGGGGGGCACCCCAAAGCACCCTCCCAATGTTGAGGGCATGTGGCCTGGTGCGGTTCAGGAGAGGGGGGGGCACACTCTTTTCTGCGGCTGGCCAGGTCAACGTGCTCGGATAAGGAGTCTGGTGTGGATTTTAGGGGGAACTTCACGCCATTTTTTTTTAAATTTGGGGTGGAGTTCCCCTTAAAATCCACACCAGACCTGAAGGGTCTGGTTATGGATATTTGGGGGGAACCCCACGTAATTTTTTTTTTAAATTGACGCGGGGTTCCCTTTAATATCCATACCAGACCTAAAGGGTCTGGTTATTGAATTTGCGGGGACCACCGCGCATTTTTTTTTCCCGAACTCCAAGCCCGGACGCAAAACTTTTACCAATTATTCGGGTTCGGGTCCGAGTTCGGGAAAATCCCAAAGTCCGTACCGAACCCGAACTTTACCGTTCGGGTTCGCTCAACCCTATTAATGTGCATAACGAAGCCAAGAAAAGATGGAAAAATCTCCTAAAGGCATCAAATTACAGATTAGACATTATTATAATATGTCAAAAAAGTTACATTTTATTTATTTCTATCATTTACACTTTCAAAATTACAGAAAACAAAAAAAATGGCAGCTGCAAAAGTTTGGGCACCCTGCAGAATTTATACCATGCACTGGCCCCTTTGCAAAGCTGAGACCTGCCAGTGTCATGGATTGTTCTCAATCATCACCTGGGAAGACCAGGTGATGTCAACAGGGCCGTCTTAATAGCATCATGGGCCCCTGGGCAAAGTAATGCTCTGGGGCCCCGACAATGATAATAGTGCAGGTAAGCAGACAAGCATCAAGTAGGTAAGAGGCAGACTGCCACCCCTGTGTATCTATCACTCTCAGTGCCATCATGGGGCCCCCAATTTTGGGGCAGTGTGGGCTCAATGACCAGCTGCTTTGGGGAAAGTGCAGGGGCCCCCCATGTAGCTAGGGCCCCTGGGCAGTGACCAGGTGTGCCCTCTCATTAAGACAGCCCTGGATGTCAATCTCAAAGGTTTTAAATGCCCCGACTCATCTGACCTTGCCCCAACAATCAGCACCATGAGTTCTTCTAAGCAGTTGTCTAGAAAACTGAAACTGAAAATAGTTGGTGCTCACAAAGCTGGAGAAGGCTATAAGAAGTTGGCAAAGCGTTTTCAGATGTCAATATACTCTGTTCGGAATGTAATTAAGAAATGGCAGTCATCAGGAACAGTGGAAGTTAAAGCAAGATCTGGAAGACTAAGAAAAATATCAGACAGAACAGCTCGCAGGATTGTGAGAAAAGCAATTCAAAACCCACGTTTGACTGCACGATTCCTCCAGAAAGATCTGGCAGACACTGGAGTTGTGGTACACTATTCCACTATAAAGAGATACTTGTACAAATATGGTCTTCATGGAAGAGTCATCAGAAGAAAACCTCTTCTACGTCCTCACCACAAAAATCAGCATTTGAACTTTGCAAATGAACATATAGACAAAGCAAAAAAATGGAGTTGCGCTGTAAGAAAAATAACAAATAAAAAAAACAAATAAAAAATAAAAATATAAAGGTGAACTAGATAAGAAAAAAATCATTAAGATTCCAAGTCCGTTAGGAACTCAGTATATGTGTGAAAACAAATAGTGTCCACAAAAATATATTCGATATAAACAGTGAAGATAATTCATCAGTTCCACAAAACAAATCGAATGAAGTCCTTAGTTGAATGGTGATTAAATGCAAATTAGTCAATGAAGTCCAATAAGAAGAAAAAAAAACATCACCAAGAATACACCAATAATGGATGGAGGCTTACCAGAAGGCAAGCTCAACAGGCTTGCGGCTATAAACCCTAGTCCGGGCCTTTAAGGAATCCTCAGCAAGTGATGAACAGTTATAGGAAACAGAAGCCAGAAAATGATCTTCCTATGGCTAAAATACCCTTAGGCGGCGTACACACGACCGAGGTTCTCGCTGGAAACCAGCGAGAACCTCGCTTGAAGCTGCATTCCAGCGAGGACCTCGGCCGTGTGTACGCTCTTGGCGAGCTTCCCGTCGGGAAGCCCGTCGAGCAGAAATAGAGTGCACGCTCTCTATTTGCTCGACGGCCCGCCTGGAAGAATGGCTGGTTGCCATTCCCGACGGGCGGGTCGCCGATTTCAAAGGCCGGCAGGGAACCTCGACGGGCGGAACGATGTGTTCTGCCCGTCGAAGTTCTCTGCCGTGTGTACACGGCCTTAGCCTCCTTAGCCTGGGCCTTGAGTGATGCCGCTGCTAGCTGGATATCTATGGATCCTCTCAATAACGCGTCGGCGGCGATAAATAATAAAGGATAAAAAAGGGAGCCCACATAGTGAAGTATGTAATGAAAGGCTAGAAATTTAATAAAGGTTGCACTTACAAAAACATCTCGAAATACAGGCAGGAAAAGAAAGCAAAGCCGGCCGGCTTAGTTGAACGCCCGTTCCACTCGGATCGTCACGTATTGCGTCAGCACGTCACCTGGTAAGCCTCCATCCATTATTGGTGTATTCTTGGTGATGTTTTTTTTTCTTCTTATTGGATTTCATTGACTAATTTGTATTTAATCACCATTCAACTAAGGACTTCATTCAATTTGTTTTGTGGAACTGATGAATTATCTTTACTGTTTATATCGAATATATTTTTGTGGACACTATTTGTTTTCACTCATATACTGAGTTCCTAACGGACTTGGAATCTTAATAATTTTTTTCCTATCTAGTTCACCTTTATATTTTTATTTTATATTTTTTATTTGTTTTTTTTATTTGTTATTTTTCTTACAGCGCAACTCAATTTTTTTGCCTTTACTATTGTGTGTGTGTATAACACTGTTGTTATACAGTTGTTGCAGCTCTTTTGTCACTATAGGTTTTTAGCGCGGTAATTTCCTTTTTTTTCCCTTTTTTTTTCCCCTTTTTTTCCTTTTTTTTTCCTTTTTTTTCCTGAACATATAGACAAGCCTGATGCATTTTGGAAACAAGTTCTGTGGACCAATGAGGTTAAAATAGAACTTTTTGCCCGAAATGAGATTAGGTACATTTGGAGAAGAAAGGGCACAGAATTTAATGAAAAGAACCTCTGTCCAACTATCAAGCATGGGGGTGGATCAATCATGCTTTGGGGTTGTATTGCAGCCAGTGGCACAGGGAACATTTCATGAGTAGAAGGAAAAATGGATTCAATAAATTTTCAACAAATTTTGGATGGTAACTTGATGCCATCTGTGAAAAAGCTGAAGTTAAAGAGAGGATGGCTTCTACAAATGGATAATGATCCTAAACACACTTCAAAATCCAAGGGGGATTACATCAAGAAGCGTAAACTGAAGGTTTTGCCATGGCCTTCACATTCTCCTGACCTCAACATAATTGAAAATCTATGGATAGACCTTAAAAGAGCAGTGCGTGACAGACAGCCCAGATATCTCAAAGAACTGGAAGACTTTGTAAGGAAGAATGGGCAAAGATACCTCAAACAAGAATTGAAAGACTCTTGGCTGGCTACAAAAAGCATTTACAAGCTGTGATACTTGCCAAAGGGGGCAGTACAAGATATTAACTCTGCAGGGTGCCCAATCTTTTGCAGATGCCATTTTTTTGTTTTCTGTCATTTTGAAAGTGTAAATGATGGAAATAAAATCTAACTTTTTTTTGACATATTATAAGAATGTCTAATCTGTAATTTGATGCCTTTTGAAGATTTTTCCATCTTTCCTTGGCTTCGTTATGCACATTAATACAAATCTTACCTGGGGTGCCCAAACTTTCGATTCCCACTGTATATGGTGTGTGTGTATATGTGTATATGTGTGTGTGTATGTGTGTGTGTATATATATATATATATATATATATATATATATATATATATATATATATATATATATATATAAAAAATATGTGTAGCGCCCCCTTACTTTCAGAAAGGGTGTTACGCTAAAATTAGTATGGTGAGAGACTTACTTGCTCTCCAGGTTGATTTATTCAGGTTTAGCAGCTGTCAGTTCTGAATTGTCCGGTGGGTCATTCTGCACTCCAGGGATGTGATCCCATCTCTGGGTAGCAGGTGGCACTAGAGGGGTTCAGGCAGAGCCACTTTATCCCAGCAGCCAATTGGAGGAGCGTTTCCCTCGCAGGGCATGCTGGGGAAGGTTATATCTGTGGCATTTTTCGGGGGTTCTTCGCGGGTTCCAGGTGCGGCAACCACCCACCTTTAGTTCCTGACTCTGGGCCCTCATGGCTCAGAAATACTGAAGTGACTGGGGAACCTCAGTGATTTACTGAGGGTTCCGCTTCTCAAGAGGACAGACTTGAGAGGATATGCTCTATTGCTCTAAATTATCAGACCTGTGGCAGAGGCCTCTACTAATCTTCTAAAGCCAAGTCGGTGGCAGCAACTTGTTCCTTCTCAGCTTTCTCGGTGACGCTCTGGCTGCCAGGTCTGTGTGAGAGGCCTGTCCAGGTGCACTGCACCAACTCCAGCTGGAGTGGCGACGTGACTGATTTAATTACAGAAGGCAGGACTGCTTTCTGTATCCAAGCCTGACTCTGCAAAGTTACTCTTGCTTCATCAACCTTTTACTATCTACCTCGAGTTGATGTGTTGGTCGTGTTGGACCAGAGAAATAAAGCATTCAGAAAACTTCAGCTACAGGTTGGACATTCATTACTGCTTTGCTCACCACATCTACCCCTAGACACCACAGAGGTAACTTAATTCGCAGATCCCAATCTAACCAGTGGCTCCTGAATGGGGTAGCCCTACATATGTGACCTGTATATAGGTGCCTCTTTTGTAAAAATTCCTTTCGGCCTTGACAACTTTTGGCAAAGCACACTGGAGATTGTAGTTTCATAAACAGTAAAAAAAATAAGAGGGCTTTGTAAATGTAGCAAATGTTACAATGGGTGTTGGAATTGTCATTTGAATTGAAAGGGGCATTTGTCGGATTCTGGTTCTGTCCAACTTTGCTGGCTATTATGAACAAATCTGCATGTGTATGAGATCTTGAAGTCTTATGAATAGACGGGCCCGTGATTTGCAAACGCTCTTCTTATACCAAGATGCTGCAGTTTGATGGCAGAATTATACCAGCTCCAGCTGCAAACTTCACTGTTCAATTATTCATCTGTCATCACAGACTTGGGATGCATTGTGATTACATGATCTCTTTCTTCTGTTTATGTATTCCATGAATCAATGGTTATAGCTTCTTATGGAACAGAAAAACTTATATTCTTTCTCCTTTTATTTGCCAAGGCGTTATTTTTCGTTTAAAATCGACGATAAAACGTGACAATGTGCCATCATTACTGCTACAAACATTGGTAATGCCTTAGGCTATGTTATCTTGAAAATGATTGTGACTATATTCAACAGGGTTGTAAATATTTACAGGTAATGAACAGAGAGCGGAGATACAGAAGAGTGACAACATAGATGGAATACTGGCTCCCTCCTGTGTTCAAAGTATAAACTTTTCCAAGTAACACACGGAGTACTACCTACTGAATGATAAACTTTTTTTTTTTTTTTTAAATGCTCTTTATTATTATTTTCATTGTAACAAGTAATGATACATCAGTACAATTACACTAAAGACCTATTAACCACTTCCATACAGGGCACTTTTACACCCTCCTGCCCAGACCAATTGTGCGGTCATGCTACACTGTACCCAAACTACATTTTTATTATTTTGTTCCCACAAATAGAGCTTTCTTTTGGTGGTATTTGATCACCTCTGGGATTTTTCTTTTCTGCAAAAAAAAAATGACCAAAAATTTCGAAGAAAAAAAAAAAGTTTTTTTTGTTTCAGTTACAAAACATTGTAAATAAGTATGTTTTTTCTACTTCACTGATGGGCACTAATAGTACTGCACTGACGGGCACTGATGGGCACTGATGAGGTGGCACTGATGAGGTGGGATTGATGGGCAATAATATGCGGCACTGATAGGCACTGATAGGTGGCACTGATCGGCGGCATGGATGGGCACTGATAGGCGGCATGGATGGGCACTGATGGGCAGCATGGATGGGCACTGATAGGCGGCATAGATGGGCACTGATACACGGCATGAATGGGCATGGATGGGCACTGATAGGTGGCACGGATGGGCATAGATGGGCACTGATAGACTGTAATGTGTTGTACTAATGGATGCCAATCAGTGCCAAACAATAATGCCTGCCAATCAGTGATGCCCATTGTGGGCACTGCTTGGCATCCATTGTGGGCACTGATTGGCATCCATTATTTTCATCCCTGGTGGTCTAGGGTGGCATACCTGTGGTGGGCATCCCTGGTGGTCTGGTGGTCCAGTGTGGGCATCCTCGGGGGGGGAGGTCTGTGCTGATAATCGATCAGCACAAACCCCCCCTGTCAGAGGAGAAGCCGATCGGCTCTACTTTACTCTCTCTGACAGACGCGAGTGAGGAAAAGCCGATTACCGACTTTTCCTGTTTACATCATGATCAGCCGTGATTGGACATGGCCGATCACGGGGATATACTAAAACATTTAATGTGAAATTGGCTTAATGTAGCTTAACGAGCAATAAAGTGCCTAAACCTCAATCAATTGCCCTGAAACTTTGCACAGCCCAAGATCTAAACTACCCAAACATATCCTATAAGTTTTGTGCTATTTGGTGTCCCACAAGGCAAACTAGGGACATTAAGCTTGTTTTTTTGGGAGCTTAATGTAGCTTAACGTACGAAAAAGACCTTAAATGTTAACCAATCTCCCCAAAACTTCACACAGTAGAAGGCTCTATCGATGCCAACATATTCTGAAAATTTTAGCTCATTTGGGTTATCACACCAAAATTTATTCACATTAAGCTATATTTTACAATGCAAAAACAGAGCTTAACGTACCATAATGTACCTAAACCTCAATCAATTGTCTTAAAACTGTGCACAGCCTAAGATCTTAACTACCCAAACCTATCCAAGAAGTTTTGTGTGATTCGGGGTCCCACAAGGCAAACTAGGGACATTAAGCTTGTTTTTTAGGGAGCTTAATGTGGCTTAACGTACGAAAAAAACCTTAAATGTTAAACCAAATTTCCACCAAACTTTACACAGTAGAAGACTCTATCCATGCCAAACATATTCTGAAAATTTCAGCTTATTTGGTTAATCACACCAAAAGTTATTCGCATTAAGCTATATTTTACAATACTAAAACATTTAATGTGAAATTAGCTTAATGTAGCTTAACGAGCAATAAAGTGCCTAAACCTCACTCAATTGCCCTGAAACTTTGCACATCCCAAGATCTCGACCCTACAAACATATCTAAGACATTTCAAGCGATTTGGTGTTCCACAAGGAAAACTAGGGACATTAAGCTTGTTTTTTTGGAAGCTTAACGTACAAAAAATACATTAAATGTTAACCAATTTCCCCCAAACTTCACACAATAGAAGACTCTGTTCATGTCGACATATTCTAGAATTTTCAGCTTATTTGGTTAATCACACCAAAAGTTATTCACATTAAGCTATATTTTACAATACTAAAACATTTAATGTGAAATTAGCTTAATGTAGCTTAACGAGCAATAAAGTGCCTAAACCTCAATCAATTGCCCTGAAACTTTGTACACCCCAAGATCTCAACTACCCAAACATATCCTCTATGTTTTGTGCTATTTGGTATCCCACAAGGCAAACTAGGAACATTAAGCTTGTTTTTTTGGGAGCTTAACGTACAAAAAAGACTTTAAATGTTAACCAATTTCCCCCAAATTTCACACAATAGAAGACCCTATCAACATATTCTGAAAATTTCAGCTCATTCGGTTAATCACACCAAAAGTTATTCACATTAAGCTATATTTTACAATACTGAAATTGGCTTAATGTAGCTTAACAAGCAAAAAAGTGCCTGAACCTCAATCAATTGCCCTGGAAATTTGCACACCCCAAGATCTCGACCTTCCAAACATATCCAAGAAGGTTCAAGTGATTTGGTGTCCCAGAAGGCAAACTAGGGACATTAAGCTTGTTTTTTTGGGAGCTTAATGTAGCTTAACGTACGAAAAAGACCTTAAATGTTAACCAATCTCCCCCAAACTTCATACAATAGAAGACTATGGGGTCAATTCACAAAGAGAAACGTTATTGGTTTTCTTCAGGTGTTAAATTAGCACTCCTTATTTAACGCTAGCAAACATGGTATTCACGAAAGCTATAATCGTTATTTAACACAGTCGTTATGGTTTTCAACTGACTCTTTATCCAAACGTTATTCTAACTACTCAGACGTTATTATTAACATTTGGGACGTTAAAATAACTCTTAAGATCGTTAAATAATGCTGGAGAGATGCATTCTGGGAGCAGAAGGAGAGAACAGCTGCATGTGGAAAAGAGCAGATACAGAGAGAGAGAGAGAGAGAGAGACACAAGCAATACACATGGAGATTGAGCATGTGATGTGCATAACTTCTAGTGTGTGCTTTTCTAAAGCCTTGTGTATTTCCTCATACAGAGAATAAATCATGGGAGATGATAATCGGAATTTAGCTATCACCTGGGTTTCAGAAAAGTCATCCAAAATAGTATGTGAACGGAATACACATTTATAAATCTAAACAACATTCTAACGTGTTCTTCTTCGCCTCTGGATAATTTTAAGTTTAAATAGAGCACGGTTCTAGCTTGCCCAACACTACACTACACTACAAAAATCGCCAAAAGCTTCCTCTAACAACAAAATATCGCCTGGGAAATGTCATAACGCCACCCTGAGGAGAGGTGTTAATTTAACGATTGCTTAACGATTGATAACTGTCAAAAAAATCTTTGTGAATTGCACTTCTGTACATATTTAACGATTTGAATCTTTAAAATAACGATTTGAATCTTTAAAATAACGATTTGAATCTTTAAAATAACGATTTGACTCTTTAATAAGGATCCACACCTTAAAATATCGTTTCTGTGTAGGGAAACGTTATTTGATGATTTTTCAGAGCGTTAAATCGTTTAGTGAATTGAACTAGCTTCAATAACGTGCAAAATCGTTAAAATAACACTCGCAATCTGAAAATAAAGCTTTGTGAATTGACCCCTATGACCATGCCAAAATATTCTGAAATTTTCAGCTCATTTGTTTAATCACACCAAAAGTTATTCACCTTAAGCTATATTTTACAATACTGAAATTGGCTTAATGTAGCTTAACGAGCAAAAAAGTGCCTAAACCTCAATCAATTGCCCTAAAACTTTGCACACCCCAAGATCTCGACCTTCCAAACATATCTAAGACGTTTCAAATGATTTGTGGGTGGTCCAGAAGGCAAACTAGGGACATTAAGCTTTTTTTTTTGGGAGCTTAATGGGCTTAACGTACATAAAAGACCTTAAATGTTAACCAATTTTCCCAAACTTCACACACTAAATGACTCTATCCATGCCAACATCTTCTGAAAATTTCAGCTCATTTGGTTAATCACACCAAAAGTTATTCACATTAAGCTATATTTTACAATACTGAAATTGGCTTAATGTAGCTTAATGTAGCTTAACGAGCAAAAAAGTGCCTGAACCTCAATCAATTCCCCTAAAACTTTGCACACCCCAAGATCTCCGACCTCCAAACGTATCTAGGAAGTTTCAAGTGATTTGGTGTCCCAGAAGGCAAACTAGGGACATTAAGCTTGTTTTTTTGGGAGCTTAATGTAGCTTAACGTACGAAAAGACCTTAAATGTTAACCAATTTTCCCCAAACTTCACACACTAAATGACTCTATCCATGCCAACATCTTCTGAAAATTTCAGCTCATTTGGTTAATCACACCAAAAGTTATTCACATTAAGCTATATTTTACAATACTGAAATTGGCTTAATGTAGCTTAATGTACTTAATGAGCAAAAAAGTGCCTGAACCTCAATCAATTCCCCTAAAACTTTGCACACCCCCAAGATCTCGACCTTCCAAACGTATCTAGGAAGTTTCAAGTGATTTGGTGTCCCAGAAGGCAAACTAGGACATTAAGCTTGTTTTTTTGGGAGCTTAATGTAGCTTAACGTACGAAAAAGACCTTAAATGTTAACCAATCTCCCCAAACTTCACAAAATAGAAGACTCCTGACCATGCCAAAAATATTCTGAAATTTTCAGCTCATTTGGTTAATCACAATAAAAGTTATTCGCATTAAGCTATATTTTACAATACTAAAACATTTAATGTGAAATTAGCTTAATGTAGCTTAACAAGCAATAAAGTACCTAAACCTCACTCAATTGCCCTGAAACTTTGCACATCCCAAGATCTCGACCCTACAAACATATCTAAGACATTTCAAGCGATTTGGTGTTCCACAAGGAAAACTAGGGACATTAAGCTTGTTTTTTTGGAAGCTTAACGTAAAAAAAATACATTAAATGTTAACCAATTTCCCCCAAACTTCACACAATAGAAGACTCTGTTCATGTCGACATATTCTAGAATTTTCAGCTTATTTGGTTAATCACACCAAAAGTTATTCACATTAAGCTATATTTTACAATACTAAAACATTTAAATGTGAAATTAGCTTAATGTAGCTTAACGAGCAATAAAGTGCCTAAACCTCAATCAATTGCCCTGAAACTTTGTACACCCCAAGATCTCAACTACCCAAACATATCCTATACGTTTTGTGCTATTTGGTATCCCACAAGGCAAACTAGGAACATTAAGCTTGTTTTTTTGGGAGCTTAACGTACAAAAAAGACTTTAAATGTTAACCAATTTCCCCCAAATTTCACACATTAGAAGACCCTATCAATGCCAACATATTCTGAAAATTTCAGCTCATTTGGTTAATCACACCAAAAGTTATTCTCATTAAGCTATATTTTACCCTTCCCTGTTTCAGTACACAGCAATTCAGCAGCAGCTGTCAAAATAAATAAAAAAAGAAGCAGGCTGGCAAAGTTTATCAACAAACACTTCACAGAAAGTTACATTGAAACATTGTATCAATTGTAATGTTCTGTGTTTTGCATCTATATAGAGATGAACTTTGGTTTGCAGGTGAAAAGATTTAAAGCAACCAATGACAAGGCAAAACATTTTTTTTTCTAATTACATGTTCCTCTGTTGAACCCCTTATTAACCCTTTAGTTTTCTCTAATCAGCACTGATTAACTCTATATTCTCCTTCTCTATTCAAATGTAAATTTTTCCTGGTGATTTTTTTTTCTTTTCTATTTTATTTATCTAATAAACTTTTTTTTCAGGTTTTTGTTTGCTTCGCTTATTAATATTTTTTTACAACTTTTTTTACATATATCTACTGCCTTTTGTTTAGTTTTATTACATTTAATTGTCTAAGGATTGCAAAAAAATTAAATAAAAATATTGGTGCAGGACAATATTCACAGAAAAACTTGTTTGACCCTAAAAAAAAATTTGTACGTATTACGTCATTATCTAAAGCGGACTTACATCTAAAAATGGAACTTCCACCTTTCGAAATCCTCCCCCGTCCGTGTCACATTTGACACCTTTCAGGGGTAGGGAAAGCAGATACCTGTCTAATACAGGTATTTTGCTCCCACTCCCTCCCGTGCATAGATAGGCGCAGTACCCGCCGATAACTAACGCTACGTTCGGCTCCTCCTCCGTCCCACCCGCTGTCTTCTGGGAGACACACAGGTCCCAGAAGACAGCAGGACCAGTGGGATTGCGCAGAGCGACTCGAGAATGCGCAGTAGGGAGCCAGGCTGTGAAGCAGCGCAAGGCTTCTCTTTTTCTTTTTTTTTCACAATCAAGTTTATTGATTCAAAAGTAGCAAAGTTACAATTCAAAGAACAGACAATATGAAAGACCAAAATCCAATCATACATTAACATGGGCATGACATTAACAAAGACGAGTTGGATCGAGTATTTTAGTGTTCGAAAAATTGGGTCGAAGCACGTATTCTTAAGCATTGTTATGTAGAAAGAAAGAAAGAAAAAAAAAGGGGGGGGGGAGTGGGGGGGGGAGTTTGACCTTCGATATAAACATCCAGGGTCGTGTAAAGTAGTAAACCTTCTGTCAATCAACAGACAATAACAGATGTTAAAAGATAAACCCTAAACATTACAGGGATCAGTATTCTTTAACCACTTAAGACCCGGACCAATACGCTGGTAAATGACCCAAGGTGTTTTTGCGATTCGGCACTGCGTCGCTTTAACAGACAATTGCGCGGTCGTGCGACGTGGCTCCCAAACAAAAATTTGCGTCCTTTTTCTTCCCACAAATAGAGCTTTCTTTTGGTGGTATTTGATCACCTCTGCGATTTTTATTTTTTTTTGCGCTATATACAAAAATAGAGCGACATTTTTGAAAAAAAAACACTATTTTTTACTTTTTGTTAAAAAAAAATCAAATAAACTAAATTTTTAGTCAAACATTTAGGCCAAAATTTTTTAGCCACATGTCTTTAGTAAAAAAAAAAAATCGCAATAAAAAAAAATAGCTACCTAGCGGGAACAGCGACACTAATACAGCGATCAGAAAAATGATCGCTTAGTGACGCTGGCAATAGGGAGTGAAAGGGTTAACTAGGGCGGTGATCAGGGGTTAAAAACTTTATTAGGGGGGGTGGGGGCTATCCTGAACCTAACACTAACTGTTTTTTTTACAGTGCCTGTCACACACTGACACTAAATGCAGTGATTAAATCACTGGCATTCAGTAAACACTGTGACAGGGGGGGGGGGGGGGGCGGTCAAGGTGGGGGGGGGGTGGGCGGATCACAAGGGGTTAATATGCCTATGTGAGTGTGGTGTCAGTGTTGTGTTGGTGCAACACTTACTTGGCATGTCTTCTCTCATCAGCAGCGCTGGGAAACAGCGCTGCGATGAGAGAATACCATCATTTCCTCCTTCCTGTGTAAACAACAGGAGGAGGAAGTGGACAGGCTGGGGAGCGCGCTCCCATTGGGCTGGGAGCGATCGCGCGGGGGGGCGGAAAACACGGACATTCGCCCGCAGATCCCGGATCGCTCCCAGAGGTAGGGAGACCCCCCGCACGCCGCGGAGGGGGTCCCGATGGGACCCCCGAACCGCACTCAGGCGGGGACGTAAATTTACGCCCTTGTGCCTGTACGAGCCATGTTGTGGCCGTATATGTGCGTGCGGGGTCTTTAAGTGGATAATGTATGACAGAATCAGTACAAATCAAGCCACCAACAACTGATAATCATTGGAGTATTTAAACAGTACCCACGGTTGCCAAGTTTCATGGAATTGGTTTGAATCTTCACTTCTCATAGCTATTAATTCCTTTATTCTGTAAATGTAATGTACCCTGTTCAACCAATCCACAATCGAGGGGCATTTAGAGGACTTCCAAAACAGCGGAATTAGCGTTTTGGCGGCTGTTAGTAAGTGCCTTGTCAGTGATTTTTTTGTATCTACGAATGGACATGTGGTTAATATGCAAGAGACAAGCAGCAGCATCAAGTGAGATACTTGTGTCCATGATCCGTTTGATATGGTGTATTATTTGGGACCAAAAGCCTGATATCATAGGGCAGGACCACCAAATATGGATGAAGGACCCAACGTCACTCTTGCACCTCCTGCATCTATCAGACGCGGTCGGTGACCAAGCCTTTATTTTCTGGGGGGTGATATACCAGTGTGTAAGGATTTGTACGAAATTACTTGGAACTTGGAGCTTAAGGAACATTTATGTGCAAATACGCACGCTTTTTCCCATTGGCCTTCCGAGAATGTGACATTTAGTTCACTCTGCCATTTATTCTTGTGTTTATCTGGTGCTGGTGTTGGTGGGAGCTTAACCAAGAGTAGGCCAGGGAAGTTGTCTTTAAGATAGGGGAGCCTGGAGAGGCAGATTTGTTCCAACTGGGTGGGGGTTTTACAGTATTCTAACTTAGCCTGCTATTGACCAAAAAAATCTTGTGTTTGTAGATAGAAACAAAAACGGGGTAGGCGTGTCCAAGTTCTGATTTCAACCTGTTAAGAGATTTGAATCCTATTGTCCGAGAGACAGTAAGTGGCCAGAAGTTTCCCTGTGCTGACCGTAAGTAATTTTAATGTCCATTCCTGGAGGAAAGTCTGGATTATCAGCAAGACTTCTCTTCCCGGTTCCCTTACCGAAGATGACGGCGCCTCCACCCGAGAGCCAAGGGACAGATTGAAGACAGAGAGGGGGGTGGGGGCGTTGGCCAAACCAGGCTCTGTGTCTTAATGGACACACAAAGCTGCGGCTCTGCTCAAGTGCCCCATAGCAAGCTGCTTGCTGTGGGGGGCATTTGGCAGGAAAAAACACTGTACAGAGGAGGTACAGTATCTCACAAAAGTAAGTACACACCCCTCACATTTTTGTAACTATTTTATCTTTTCATGTGACAACACAAATGAAGAAAATGTCCTTTAAGAGCCATAGCAGGCGTGTGCCCACTGCACGGTGAGGGACCCAATGCACATATCCAGCAAGCATGGGGGTCCCCCCAAATTCAATTACCTGGCCCTTCAGGTCTAATATGGATTTTAGGGGAACCCCGCCGCCAATAAAAAAAAAATGGCGTGGAGTTCCCCCAACAATTCACACCAGACCCCTTATCAGAGCATGTAACCTGGCCTGCCACCGAAAAAAAGGTAGGACGAGAGAGCGCCCTCCCTCCTGAACTGTACCAGGCCACATGCCCTCAACATGTTGATGGGACAAGGGTCTCATCCCCACAACCCTTGCCCGGTGGTTGATGGTATGACAACTCTTATATATGTAAGGCAGGGCCACCCTTCACGTGACCTGTCCCCCTCTGACACAAGGGAAAGCCTGGGCTTCCCCAGTGATGTAGTCAGAGGGTGCGTTAGAGGGGGATGGGTCACGTGACGGGTGGCCCCGCCTCACCTATATAAGAGCCGTCATACAAAACAGACCTCCCCTACAAAACAGCCCCCCCAACAATACAGACCCCCCTACAATACAGACCCCCCTACAACAGTGCAAACACCCCCCCCTTTCAGACCTGTAATGCACCTCGCTAGGCTCAGATGATCAGCGTGCTGCGTGCTGCACACACAGCAATGGTAGATAACACAGAGGGGGGGGAGGCGGCGTGGCTTCACTCTGCTCGGCTATGTGACTGCGAGACAGTCGCAGCCAAGACTTATCAGAGCCACGGCGTGGCCACGAGAGAAGGGGATTGTTGCGGCCGGGACCTGGGTCCGCCGACGGGATGGGTATCACTCAGGGTGCGGCTCTCACCCCCCTGCAAAGCGAGGCGGCTTCAGCCTGCAGTGTGCTACTTAGGCTGCCGCTGCCTCCCAGTCATACACGCCATGCTGCCCTCTGTCTCTGCCTTTAGTCTTTAGTCACGGAGGGGGGCACCGGCCTGACACCCCCTTCAGTGTGTGGCACCTGGTGCAGCACACCCCCCCCCCGCCCCCGACTTACTACCCAACTGCATTAGGCTCTTTTTACACTAAGCTATGTGTTTTGGGCATGTAAAATGTGACTAATTTTTGGTGTGATTTACCAAATGGGGGAAATTAGTTGACATTTAAGGTCAGTTTTGTAAGTTAAGCTCCCCAAAAAAGAAGCTTAATGATGCTAGTTTGCCTTGTGGAACATCAAATCTCAGGAAACATATAGGATAGTTTTAAGGGGTTGAGATCTTGGGCTGTGCAAAGTTTCAGGGCAATTGATTGAAGTTTAGGCACTTTATTGCTCGTTAAGCTACATTAGGCCCATTTCACATTAAGTTCCAGATTCTCGTAGATGCCGGAGTAGTGTATCGTAAGCTATTTACACTACGCTGCCGCAACTTACAGGAGTAAGTGCCGTATTCTCCAAGCACTTGCTCCGTAATTTGCAGTGGCGTAGTGTAAATGGCCCGGCGTAAGGCCACGTAATTCAAAGGGGGCGGCTTGTATTTAAATTAAGCGCGCCCCGTGCCAAATGAACTGCGCATGCGCCGGCCTTAAACATAGGCCACTGCACATGCTCCATAGTACGCCGCAAATACATTGATTACAGCGGCAATGTAATTAACATACAGGCCTATTCGCGAACGAGTTACGTAAACAACGTAAACGATGGAGAAAAACGACGCTGTCCCGAGTCCATACTTAACAGGGCATACGGCGGACTGACATAAGAAAGGTTACCCCTCATATAGCAGGGGTAACCTTGTGCTTACGGAAACGACGTAAACTACGGCGAAGCGGCGCAAATCGTTCGGGAATCGGCGTATCAGGCTCATTTGCATATTCAACGCAGAAATCGACGGGAATGCCACCTAGCGGCCAGCGTAACATTGCAACTTAGATCCGACGATGTAAGTGACTTACGCAAGTCGGATCTAAGCAAAATCTATGCGTAACTGATTCTAAGAATCAAGCGCATAGATGCACAGCCCCGCAAACAGAGATACGATGCCGTTGTATCTCCTTTCAGAATATGGCCCTAAATGTTTTAGCATTGTAAAATATAGCTTAATGTGAAATAACTTTTGGTGTGATTAACCAAATGAGCTGAAATATTCATAATATGTTGGCATGGATATATTCTTCTATTGTGTGGAGATTGGTTAACATTTAATGTCTTTTATGTACGTTAAGCCACATTAAGCTCCCCAAAACACAAGCTTAATGTCCCTAGTTTGCCTTTTGGTACACCAAATAGCTTGAAACTTCTTGGATAGATTTGGGAAGTTGAAAACTTAGGCTGTGCAATGTTTCAAGAAAATTGATTGAGGTTAAGGCACATTATGGTACGTTAAGCTCTTTACATTAAGTGTTTTAGCATTTAAAATATAGCTTAATGTGAATAACTTTTTGTGTGATTAACCAAATGATCTGAATACTTATTAATAATTTTCAGAATACGTTGCTATGGAGGGAGTCTTCTATTGTGTGAAGTTTGAGGGAGATTGGTTAACATTTAAGGTATTTTATGTACATTAAGCCACATTAAGCTCCCCAAAAAAACAAGCTTAATGTGCCTAGTTTTCTTTCTGGGTCACCAAATCACTGGAAACTTCTTGGATATGTTTGGAAGGTCGAGATCTTGGGGTGTGAAAAGTTTCAGGGCAACTTATTGAGATTCAGGCACTTTTTTTCAGTATTGTCAAATATGCTTAATGTGAATAACTTTTGGTGTGATTAAACAAATGAGCTGAAATTTTTAGAATATGTTCGCGTGGATAGAGTCTTATATTGTGTGAAGTTTGGGGGGAATTGGTTAACATTTAAGGTCTTTTTCGTACATTAAGCCACATTAAGCCCCCAAAAAACAATCTTAATGTCCCTAGTTTGCCTCCTGGGACACCAAATCGCTTGGATATGTTTTAAAGGTGAGATATTTGGGGGTGTGCAAAGTTTTAGGGCAATTGATTGAGGTTCAGGCACTTTTTTGCTCGTTAAGCTACATTAAGCTAATTTCAGTATTGTAAAATATAGCTTAATGTGAATAACTTTTATTGTGATTAACCAAATGAGCTGAAAATTTCAGAATATTTTGGCATGGTCAGAGTCTTCTATTGTTTGAAGTTTGGGGGAGATTGGTTAACATTTAAGGTCTTTTTCGTACATTAAGCCACATTAAGCCCCCCAAAAAACAATCTTAATGTCCCTAGTTTGCCTCCTGGGACACCAAATCGCTTGGATATGTTTTAAAGGTGAGATATTGGGGTGTGCAAAGTTTTAGGGCAATTGATTGAGGTTCAGGCACTTTTTTGCTCGTTAAGCTACATTAAGCTAATTTCAGTATTGTAAAATATAGCTTAATGTGAATAACTTTTATTGTGATTAACCAAATGAGCTGAAAATTTCAGAATATTTTGGCATGGTCAGAGTCTTTTATTGTTTGAAGTTTGGGGAGATTGGTTAACATTTAAGGTCTTTTTCGTAAATTAAGCTACATTAAGCTCCCAAAAAATCAAGCTTAATGTCCCTAGTTTGCCTTCTGGGACACCAAATCACTTGAAACTTCTTGGATATGTTTGGAAGGTCGAGATCTTGGGGTGTGAAAAGTTTCAGGGCAACTTATTGAGATTCAGGCACTTTTTTCAGTATTGTCAAATATAGCTTAATGTGAATAACTTTTGGTGTGATTAAACAAATGAGCTGAAATTTTTAGAATATGTTCGCGTGGATAGAGTCTTATATTGTGTGAAGTTTGGGGGGAATTGGTTAACATTTAAGGTCTTTTTCGTACATTAAGCCACATTAAGCCCCCCAAAAAACAATCTTAATGTCCCTAGTTTGCCTCCTGGGACACCAAATCGCTTGGATATGTTTTAAAGGTGAGATATTGGGGTGTGCAAAGTTTTAGGGCAATTGATTGAGGTTCAGGCACTTTTTTGCTCGTTAAGCTACATTAAGCTAATTTCAGTATTGTAAAATATAGCTTAATGTGAATAACTTTTATTGTGATTAACCAAATGAGCTGAAAATTTCAGAATATTTTGGCATGGTCAGAGTCTTCTATTGTTTGAAGTTTGGGGGAGATTGGTTAACATTTAAGGTCTTTTTCGTACATTAAGCCACATTAAGCCCCCCAAAAAACAATCTTAATGTCCCTAGTTTGCCTCCTGGGACACCAATCGCTTGGATATGTTTTAAAGGTGAGATATTGGGGTGTGCAAAGTTTTAGGGCAATTGATTGAGGTTCAGGCACTTTTTTGCTCGTTAAGCTACATTAAGCTAATTTCAGTATTGTAAAATATAGCTTAATGTGAATAACTTTTATTGTGATAACCAAATGAGCTGAAAATTTCAGAATATTTTGGCATGGTCAGAGTCTTTTATTGTTTGAAGTTTGGGGGAGATTGGTTAACATTTAAGGTCTTTTTCGTAAATTAAGCTACATTAAGCTCCCAAAAAATCAAGCTTAATGTCCCTAGTTTGCCTTCTGGGACACCAAATCACTTGAAACTTCTTGGATATGTTTGGAAGGTCGAGATCTTGGGGTGTGAAAAGTTTCAGGGCAACTTATTGAGATTCAGGCACTTTTTTCAGTATTGTCAAATATAGCTTAATGTGAATAACTTTTGGTGTGATTAAACAAATGAGCTGAAAATTTTTAGAATATGTTCGCGTGGATAGAGTCTTATATTGTGTGAAGTTTGGGGGGAATTGGTTAACATTTAAGGTCTTTTTCGTACATTAAGCCACATTAAGCCCCCCAAAAAACAATCTTAATGTCCCTAGTTTGCCTCCTGGGACACCAAATCGCTTGGATATGTTTTAAAGGTGAGATATTGGGGTGTGCAAAGTTTTAGGGCAATTGATTGAGGTTCAGGCACTTTTTTGCTCGTTAAGCTACATTAAGCTAATTTCAGTATTGTAAAATATAGCTTAATGTGAATAACTTTTATTGTGATTAACCAAATGAGCTGAAAATTTCAGAATATTTTGGCATGGTCAGAGTCTTCTATTGTTTGAAGTTTGGGGGAGATTGGTTAACATTTAAGGTCTTTTTCGTAAATTAAGCTACATTAAGCTCCCAAAAAAACAAGCTTAATGTCCCTAGTTTGCCTTCTGGGACACCAAATCACTTGAACCTTCTTGGATATGTTTGAAAGGTCGAGATCTTGGGGTGTGCAAAGTTTCAGGGCAATTGATTGAGGTTCAGGTACTTTTTTGCTCGTTAAGCTACATTAAGCTACATTAAGCCAATTTCAGTATTGTAAAATATAGCTTAATGTGAATAACTTTTGGTGTGATTAACCAAATGAGCTGACATTTTCAGAATATGTTGGCATGGATGTGGTCTTCTATTGTGTGAAATTTGGGGGAAATTGGTTAACATTTAAGGTATGTTTTGTACGTTAAGCTCCCAAAAAAACAAGCTTAATGTTCCTTGTTTGCCTTGTGGACCATCAAATCACTTGAAATGTCTTAGATATGTTTGTAAGATCTTGGGATGTGCAAAGTTTCAGGGCAATTGATTGAGGTTTAGGCACTTTATTGCTCGTTAAGCTACATTAAGCTAATTTCACATTAAATGTTTTTAGTATTGTAAAATATAGCTTAATGTGAATAACTTTTGGTGTGATTAACCAAATAAGCTGAAATTTTCAGAATATATTAGCGTGAATGGGGTCTTCTACTGTGTGAAGTTTGGTGGAAATTGATTAACATTTAAGGTATTTTTCGTACGTTAAGCCACATTAAGCTCCCCAAAAAACAAGCTTAATGTCCATAGTTTGCCTTGTGGGACCCCGAATCACACAAAACGTCTTGGATAGGTTTGGGTAGTTAAGATCTTATGCTGTGCAAAGTTTTAAGACAATTGATCAAGGTTTAGTTACATTATGGTACGTTAAGCTCTGTTTTTGCATTGTAAAATATAGCTTAATGTGAATAAATTTTGGTGTGATAACCCAAATGAGCTAAAATTTTCAGAATATGTTGGCATCGATAGAGCTTTCTACTGTGTGAAGTTTGGGGGAAATCGTTAACATTTAAGGTATTTTTCGTACGTTAAGCCACATTAAGCTCCCCAAAAAACAAGCTTAATGTACCTAGTTTGCCTTCTGGGACACCAAATCACTTGAACCTTCTTGGATATGTTTGAAAGGTAGAGATCTTGGGGTGTGCAAAGTTTCAGGGCAATTGATTGAGGTTCAGGCACTTTTTTGCTTGTTAAGCTACATTAAGCTACATTAAGCCAATTTCAGTATTGTAAAATATAGCTTAATGTGAATAACTTTTGGTGTGATTCACCAAATGAGCTGACATTTTCAGAAAATATTGGCATGGATATGGTCTTCTATTGTGTGAAATTTGGGGGAAATTGGTTAACATTTAAGGTCTTTTTTGTACGTTAAGCTCCCAAAAAAACAAGCTTAATGTTCCTTGTTTGCCTTGTGGACCATCAAATCACTTGAAATGTCTTAGATATGTTTGTACGTTCGAGATCTTGGGATATGCAAAGTTTCAGGGCAATTGATTGAGGTTTAGGCACTTTATTGCTCGTTAAGCTACATTAAGCTAATTTCACATTAAATGTTTTAGTATTGTAAAATATAGCTTAATGCGAATAACTTTTGGTGTGATTAACCAAATAAGCTGAAATTTTCAGAATATGTTAGCGTGGATAGGGTCTTCTACTGTGTGAAGTTTGGTGGAAACTGATTAACATTTAAGGTCTTTTTCGTACGTTAAGCCACATTAAGCTCCCCAAAAAACAAGCTTAATGTCCATAGTTTTCCTTGTGGGACCCTGAATCACACACAAAACGTATTGGATAGGTTTGGGTAGTTAAGATCTTATGCTGTGCAAAGTTTTAAGACAATTGATCAAGGTTTAGTTACATTATGGTACGTTAAGCTCTGTTTTTGCATTGTAAAATATAGCTTAATGTGAATAAATTTTGGTGTGATAACCCAAATGAGCTAAAATTTTCAGAATATGTTGGCATCGATAGAGCTTTCTACTGTGTGAAGTTTGGGGGAAATCGGTTAACATTTAAGGTATTTTTCGTACGTTAAGCCACATTAAGCTCCCCAAAAAACAAGCTTAATGTACCTAGTTTGCCTTCTGGACACCAAATCACTTGAACCTTCTTGGATATGTTTGAAAGGTCGAGATCTTGGGGTGTGCAAAGTTTCAGGGCAATTGATTGAGGTTCAGGCACTTTTTTGCTTGTTAAGCTACATTAAGCTACATTAAGCCAATTTCAGTATTGTAAAATATAGCTTAATGTGAATAACTTTTGGTGTGATTCACCAAATGAGCTGACATTTTCAGAAAATATTGGCATGGATGTGGTCTTCTATTGTGTGAAATTTGGGGGAAATTGGTTAACATTTAAGGTCTTTTTTTGTACGTTAAGCTCCCAAAAAAACAAGCTTAATGTCCATAGTTTGCCTTGTGGGACCCCGAATCACACAAAACGTCTTGGATAGGTTTGGGTAGTTAAGATCTTAGGCTGTGCAAAGTTTTAAGACAATTGATCAAGGTTTAGTTACATTATGGTACGTTAAGCTCTGTTTTTGCATTGTAAAATATAGCTTAATGTGAATAAATTTTGGTGTGATAACCCAAATGAGCTAAAATTTTCAGAATATGTTGGCATCGATAGAGCTTTCTACTGTGTGAAGTTTGGGGGAAATCGGTTAACATTTAAGGTATTTTTCGTAAATTAAGCTACATTAAGCTCCCAAAAAAAACAAGCTTAATGTCCCTAGTTTGCCTTCTGGGACACCAAATCACTTGAACCTTCTTGGATATGTTTGAAAGGTCGAGATCTTGAGGTGTGCAAAGTTTCAGGGCAATTGATTGAGGTTCAGGTACTTTTTTGCTCGTTAAGCTACATTAAGCTACATTAAGCCAATTTCAGTATTGTAAAATATAGCTTAATGTGAATAACTTTTGGTGTGATTAACCAAATGAGCTGAAAATTTCAGAATATGTTGGCATGGATGTGGTCTTCTATTGTGTGAAATTTGGGGGAAATTGGTTAACATTTAAGGTATGTTTTGTACGTTAAGCTCCCAAAAAAACAAGCTTAATGTTCCTTGTTTGCCTTGTGGACCATCAAATCACTTGAAATGTCTTAGATATGTTTGTAAGATCTTGGGATGTGCAAAGTTTCAGGGCAATTGATTGAGGTTTAGGCACTTTATTGCTCGTTAAGCTACATTAAGCTAATTTCACATTAAATGTTTTAGTATTGTAAAATATAGCTTAATGTGAATAACTTTTGGTGTGATTAACCAAATAAGCTGAAATTTTCAGATATATTAGCGTGGATGGGGTCTTCTACTGTTTGAAGTTTGGTGGAAATTGATTAACATTTAAGGTATTTTTCGTACGTTAAGCCTCATTAAGCTCCCCAAAAAACAAGCTTAATGTCCATAGTTTGCCTTGTGGGACCCCGAATCACACAAAACGTCTTGGATAGGTTTGGGTAGTTAAGATCTTAGGCTGTGCAAAGTTTTAAGACAATTGATCAAGGTTTAGTTACATTATGGTACGTTAAGCTCTGTTTTTGCATTGTAAAATATAGCTTAATGTGAATAAATTTTTGTGTGTGATAATCCCAAATGAGCTAAAATTTTCAGAATATGTTGGCATCGATAGAGCTTTCTACTGTGTGAAGTTTGGGGGAAATCGGTTAACATTTAAGGTATTTTTCGTACGTTAAGCCACATTAAGCTCCCCAAAAAACAAGCTTAATGTACCTAGTTTGCCTTCTGGGACACCAAATCACTTGAACCTTCTTGGATATGTTTGAAAGGTAGAGATCTTGGGGTGTGCAAAGTTTCAGGGCAATTGATTGAGGTTCAGGCACTTTTTTGCTTGTTAAGCTACATTAAGCTACATTAAGCCAATTTCAGTATTGTAAAATATAGCTTAATGTGAATAACTTTTGGTGTGATTCACCAAATGAGCTGACATTTTCAGAAAATATTGGCATGGATGTGGTCTTCTATTGTGTGAAATTTGGGGGAAATTGGTTAACATTTAAGGTCTTTTTTGTACGTTAAGCTCCCAAAAAAACAAGCTTAATGTTCCTTGTTTGCCTTGTGGACCATCAAATCACTTGAAATGTCTTAGATATGTTTGTAAGTTCGAGATCTTGGGATATGCAAAGTTTCAGGGCAATTGATTGAGGTTTAGGCACTTTATTGCTCGTTAAGCTACATTAAGCTAATTTCACATTAAATTTTTTAGTATTGTAAAATATAGCTTAATGCGAATAACTTTTGGTGTGATTAACCAAATAAGCTGAAATTTTCAGAATATGTTAGCGTGGATAGGGTCTTCTACTGTGTGAAGTTTGGTGGAAACTGATTAACATTTAAGGTATTTTTCGTACGTTAAGCCACATTAAGCTCCCAAAAAACAAGCTTAATGTCCATAGTTTTCCTTGTGGGACCCTGAATCACACAAAACGTATTGGATAGGTTTGGGTAGTTAAGATCTAAGGCTGTGCAAAGTTTTAAGACAATTGATCAAGGTTTAGTTACATTATGGTACGTTAAGCTCTGTTTTTGCATTGTAAAATATAGCTTAATGTGAATAAATTTTGGTGTGATAACCCAAATGAGCTGAAATTTTCAGAATATGTTGGCATCGATAGAGCTTTCTACTGTGTGAAGTTTGGGGGAAATTGGTTAACATTTAAGGTCTTTTTCGTACGTTAAGCTACATTAAGCTCCAAAAAAAACAAGCTTAATGTCCCTAGTTTGCCTTGTGGCATACCAAATAGCACAAAACATATAGGATATGTTTGAGTAGTTGAGATCTCAAGCTGTGCAAAGTTTCAGGGCAATTGATTGAGGTTTAGGCACTTTATTGCTCGTTAAGCTACATTATGCCAATTTTCACATTAAATGTTTTAGTATTGTAAAATATAGCTTAATGTGAATAACTTTTGGTGTGATTAACCAAATGAGCTGAAATTTTCAGAATATGTTGGCATCGATAGAGCTTTCTACTGTGTGTGAAGTTTGGGGAAATCGGTTAACATTTAAGGTATTTTTCGTACGTTAAGCCACATTAAGCTCCCCAAAAAACAAGCTTAATGTACCTAGTTTGCCTTCTGGGACACCAAATCACTTGAACCTTCTTGGATATGTTTGAAAGGTCGAGATCTTGGGGTGTGCAAAGTTTCAGGGCAATTGATTGAGGTTCAGGCACTTTTTTGCTTGTTAAGCTACATTAAGCTACATTAAGCCAATTTCAGTATTGTAAAATATAGCTTAATGTGAATAACTTTTGGTGTGATTCACCAAATGAGCTGTCATTTTCAGAAAATATTGGCATAGATGTGGTCTTCTATTGTGTGAAATTTGGGGAAATTGGTTAACATTTAAGGTCTTTTTTGTACGTTAAGCTCCCCAAAAAAACAAGCTTAATGTCCATAGTTTGCCTTGTGGGACCCCGAATCACACAAAACGTCTTGGATAGGTGTGGGTAGTTAAGATCTTAGGCTGTGCAAAGTTTTAAGACAATTGATCAAGGTTTAGTTACATTATGGTACGTTAAGCTCTGTTTTTGCATTGTAAAATATAGCTTAATGTGAATAAATTTTGGTGTGATAACCCAAATGAGCTAAAATTTTCAGAATATGTTGGCATCGATAGAGCTTTCTACTGTGTGAAGTTTGGGGGAAATCGGTTAACATTTAAGGTATTTTTCGTACGTTAAGCCACATTAAGCTCCCCAAAAAACAAGCTTAATGTACCTAGTTTGCCTTCTGGGACACCAAATCACTTGAACCTTCTTGGATATGTTTGAAAGGTCGAGATCTTGGGGTGTGCAAAGTTTCAGGGCAATTGATTGAGGTTCAGGCACTTTTTTGCTTGTTAAGCTACATTAAGCTACATTAAGCCAATTTCAGTATTGTAAAATATAGCTTAATGTGAATAACTTTTGGTGTGATTCACCAAATGAGCTGACATTTTCAGAAAATATTGGCATGGATGTGGTCTTCTATTGTGTGAAATTTGGGGGAAATTGGTTAACATTTAAGGTCTTTTTTGTACGTTAAGCTCCCAAAAAAACAAGCTTAATGTTCCTTGTTTGCCTTGTGGACCATCAAATCACTTGAAATGTCTTAGATATGTTTGTAAGTTTGAGATCTTGGGATATGCAAAGTTTCAGGGCAATTGATTGAGGTTTGGCACTTTATTGCTCGTTAAGCTACATTAAGCTAATTTCACATTAAATGTTTTAGTATTGTAAAATATAGCTTAATGCGAATAACTTTTGGTGTGATTAACCAAATAAGCTGAAATTTTCAGAATATGTTAGCGTGGATAGGGTCTTCTACTGTGTGAAGTTTGGTGGAAACTGATTAACATTTAAGGTATTTTTCGTACGTTAAGCCACATTAAGCTCCCCAAAAAACAAGCTTAATGTCCATAGTTTTCCTTGTGGGACCCTGAATCACACAAAACGTATTGGATAGGTTTGGGTAGTTAAGATCTAAGGCTGTGCAAAGTTTTAAGACAATTGATCAAGGTTTAGTTACATTATGGTACGTTAAGCTCTGTTTTTGCATTGTAAAATATAGCTTAATGTGAATAAATTTTGGTGTGATAACCCAAATGAGCTGAAATTTTCAGAATATGTTGGCATCGATAGAGCTTTCTACTGTGTGAAGTTTGGGGGAAATTGGTTAACATTTAAGGTCTTTTTCGTACGTTAAGCTACATTAAGCTCCCAAAAAAACAAGCTTAATGTCCCTAGTTTGCCTTGTGGCATACCAAATAGCACAAAACATATAGGATATGTTTGAGTAGTTGAGATCTCAGGCTGTGCAAAGTTTCAGGGCAATTGATTGAGGTTTAGGCACTTTATTGCTCGTTAAGCTACATTAAGCCAATTTCACATTAAATGTTTTAGTATTGTAAAATATAGCTTAATGTGAATAACTTTTGGTGTGATTAACCAAATGAGCTGAAATTTTCAAAATATGTTACTATGGATAGAGTCTTCTATTGTGTGAAGTTTGGGAGAGATTGGTTAACATTTAAGGTCTTTTTCGTACGTTAAGCCACATTAAGCTCCCAAAAAAACAAGCTTAATGTCCATAGTTTGCCTTGTGGGACACTAAATCGCTTGAAACTTCTTGGATATGTTTGGAACGTCGATTTCTTGGGGTGTGCAAAGTTTCAGGGCAATTGATTGAGGTTTAGGCACTTTTTTGCTCGTTAAGCTACATTAAGCCATTTTCACATTAAATGTTTTAGTATGTCCCCCGATCACGTGGTAAAGAGTCTCCGACGGATCGGTGTTGTGGGGTGTCAGACTGACACCCTGCAACAATGATTGCCGAGATGCGGGCCCCTGGAAGCGCGCAGCAGCTCAATATTCTGAAGACGTCATATGACGTCCAGTCAGGTTATTGAAACCTCTTTGCCGCTGTCATTTTGCTATATTGCAGGTGGCAAGTGGTTAACCATCAACAGAACCTATGTCCTGCGTTATAGACTGTATTATGGCATCGTTATTGGATGTTTGTCCGCTGCAAACGGAGCATGTGCAATGAACTATGAGCTCGCTCCCGACCCGATGCTTGGGGCTGGGTATACATGCCCCCTCCGCTCGCTCTATACAGCAAGGGGCATTACTCTGTTTACAGCTGACAAACAGCTCTTCGGGCTCGTCGATTTCCATAGCCTCCAACTGCGCAGTTGAGATCAGAACCTATCCGATAGGGGAACCATCTCGACAAGACACCTGGTTCACCCTGGTACGACACGACTTTGCCCTGCAACTAGAAGTCCGACTTGCGTCCGACTTCAATGAACAGGGATCCGACTTCGATCCCCGACAATACCAGGCACTGTGTCTGGTATGAATCTTTAAGAAGAACTCCACACCAAAAAAAAAAAACGGCATGGCTCCACCTCTAAGGCCGCGTACACACGATCGGTCCATCCGATGAGAATGGGCCGACCGACCATTTTCATCGGGTCACCGCTGAAGTGGCCTGATGGTCTGATGTGCGTACACACCATCAGTCCAAAATCCGATCGTGTCAGAACGCGGTGACGTAAAACACGACGTGCTGAAAAACCGAAGTTCAATGCTTCCAAGCATGCGTCGAATTTTGAGCATGCGCGGGTTTTTGAACTGATGCTTTTGCGCACTAACGATCGGTTTGGATTGATGGTCAGGTGTCCATCAGTCCGATTTTAAAGCAAGTTTTAAAACTTTGTTCTGAGCTTGCTTTGAAATCTGTCGGGTGGACAAATCTGTCCGCTAGCCCATACACACGAGCGGAGATGTCTGCTGAAACGGTCCATCGGACCGTTTTCAGCGGACATATCCCCTCGTGTGTACGCGGCCTTACACTTCTATTACTTTTGGCATCTACTTATGTCTTCTCATTACTCTACTCCATACTACGTACCTCCCAACTTTTTAAGATGGGAATGAGGGACACCTATCAGCAAAAGCATGCAGGCATATGACACACCGCTTGTCACGCCCCCTTAAAGGAGAATTGTACAAAAAACAAGATTGGTTCAACCCACAAGTGCTTTTTTACCACTACTATTGCTTTTATATTGGGTATTAGAATTTACAAATGCAGCAATTTAGAAATCAGATCAAAGGTTTAGGGCTGGAAAACACTTTTTGATAGATAAAAAGTGCATTGTATATACATCTATATAGATCAGATCAAAATGAGTGAGAAATGAGAAGGAATGAGAGACAGAGAGACATTGCAACAAATCAGGTACAGTCCCTCAAAATCAGGGACAGCTGGGAGCAATGATACTGATGTCTTCATACCCCAATGTGTTAAGACCGATTGGTTATCTGTACATGTGCCGGTTACTTAGATACACCTTTTTAAAAACTTCAGACCAGGAAGGGACAACGTTTCAGTACTTTACTTGGCAAAAGAGCAAAAATAAACATTTCACAGTCCAACTGGCAAGACATGATACTTCCCTAATTCCCTAACTATGACCACAGGCTGAGTGCTTCCCCGGCACACCTGAATTGATGCAGTCCTTCAGAGCAGAGGCGTTGCTAGGGGGGTGGGGCCCGCACCCGGGTGACACCGGCTAGAGGGGTGACACCATCCTGTTTTTTTTTTTTACATTTTTTTTTTAATGGGTGTGTGTGTGTGGGGGGGGGGCAGACGTGTGGGGGGGTGCGGAGGGTGTGGGGGTGCAGATGTGCGGAGGGTGTGGGGGGCTGCGGGGGTGCAGACGTGTGGTCCATGCAGGACCTGCTAACACCGCCCGCTGATCAGCCTGGAAGGCGCCGGCGCCTCCTCTGTGTTTACATTCAGTGAGGAGGAGGCGCCAGAGGGACACACACTGCTGTGTGTGTATCATAATCTCGGCCGCGCGCGCTTCAGAGGTCTGATCGTGACATGTGGGGGGGGGGGTGATTCGGTTAGAGGGCTGCCTATGCTGATGGGGGGTAAGTGTACTAACTAAGAGGGGATTCTGGTCTCCACTAAGGTGGGGTGTGTATACTCCGGGGGGGATTCTGTACTGATGGGGGTGTGCACTAAGGGGGGTGTATACTGCAGGGTCTCTGTACTAAGGGGGAATTCTGTACTGGTGGGGGTCTGCACTAAGGGGGTTGTGTATAATCTGGGGGTCTCTGTACTTAGGGGGATTTTGTACTGATGGGGGTCTGCACTAAGGGGGATGTATACTGTGGGGGTCTCTGTACTGATGGGGGTCTTCACTAAGGGGTGTGTATACTGTGGGGGGATTCTGTACTGATGGGGGGTCTGCGCTAAGGGTGGTGTGTATACTGCAGGGTCTCTGTACTTAGGGGGGAATCTGTATTGATGGGGGTCTTCACTAAGGGGGGTGTGTATTCTGCGGGGGTCTCTGTACTTAGGGGGGATTCTGTACTGATGGGGTCTGCACTATGGGGGGGATGTATACTGCGGGGGTCTCTGTACTGATGGGGGTCTTCACTAAGGGGGTGTGTATACTGTGGGGGTCTCTGTACTAAGGGGGGATTGTGTACTGATGGGGGTCTGCACTAAGGGGGGGTCTGTGTGTGTATACTGTGGGGGTCTGTACTGATAGGGGGTCTGCACTAAGGGGGGTCTATACTGATGGAGGGGTCTGCACTAAGGGGGGTGTCTATACTGCGGGTGTCTGCACTAGGGGGGATTCTATACCGCGGAGCAACAGACGGACCGGACCAGCAGGCAGTGCGGCGTCATCCTGAAGGCGACGGCGACCTGTTGAGGGACACGTGAGCTGCCCGGTGCACAGATTTGGAAGTTGGAACCGAGCGAGGAGGCCCACACCAGACACATCGAACTCCTATCGGGATCGGGAGCTGGCTGAAGTGGGAGCGGTATGTAATATAACAAGGACAAAGTGCACGTGATATGCGTATTATTTTGTATTGTAGTGTGCATTGTATAATACAGCCAGGGCCGGATTAACAGAGGGGCTGATAGAGCTGCAGCTCCAGGCCCCTTTCTGAACATAGGCCCATTTGCCCCAAAAAAAAAAATATATATATATATTTTTTTTTTTGATCGACTTCGGGGGTTGTAGCTCGATGACTAGAGGTCACAGAAACCCCACATTTGGGGGGTAGTCAGTTGAAGACCTACCCCACAATGGGTCAAAATATGGGATGGCTATCATTTATGGTTCCGGAGATACGGGCCTGCTTGCACAGCCTGTCAGAAGCTACATACAGAGCAGCCATTATAAATACAAGCTGACACACTGCAGCAGACTGAGAAAAAAAAATCATCATTTGTTTTTTGCTAGAAAATTACTCTATGATGGTCTTTGCAACTTTTTATGTTGCACAGTATAGAGCTGCACGATTCTGGCTAAAATGACAACTGCAATTTTTTTGCTTGGAAGATAGATCACGATTCTCTCATGATTTGTGCGGCATAATATCATCTTTCACATTAAAATGAAAAAAATAAAATGGGATAACTTTACTGTTTTGTTTTTATGGTTTTTATTATTCATTGAAGTGGGCAAATGCAGTGTGACATAAAATATTGCAGCAATTGCCATTTTTATCTCTGCTAAAATATATATATATATAATGTTTGGCGGTTCCAAGTCATTTTCTAGCAAAAAATATTGCTTTTTAACTTAAACAAGTGTTGGACTTTAAGTGGTTACATTTCTTGCATTTACACATAGAAGTTTGATCTAAAAAGGAAGTTGGTTACAATGTTTCATGTTGTTTACAAACTTGGCAGACTGCCCGGATATTTTCTTTACACACAGAAGTTTATCCCTTTGATATAAGAAGAAAGCGTTAGTTACAATGTTTCCTGCTAAGAACTTAGCAGATTGCCCAGATATTTTCTTTTGCCAGCTGAAAGTCTCTCCACTTGTTATATGAAAGAATCAGCAAACTCTGCATTGGAGATGTCAGGGGGGTTGAATCAAGATCACGATTTTAACGATTAATTGTGCAGCTCTAGCACGGTACTGTATTTGCGCAGCAATTTTTCAAACATGTTTTTTTGGGAAATAAACTCATACATTAAAAAAAAAACACTAAAGTTAGCACGATTTTTTTTTTTTTGGTATCCTAAGCGATGCTTTAAACATCTTTTAGGTTACATGTTTAGAGTTAGGCCCCGTACACACGACAGGGAACCTCGACGGGCAGAACACATCGTTCCGCCCGTCGAGGTTCTCTCCCGGCCGTCGAATTCGGCGACCCGCCCGTCGGGAATGGCAACCAGCCATTCTTCCAGGCGGGCCGTCGAGGAAATAGAGAGCGTGCTCTCTATTTCGGCTCGACGGGCTTCCCGACGGGAAGCTCGCCGAGACCGTACACACGGCCGAGGTCCTCGCTGGAATGTGCATTCCAGCGAGGTTCTCGCTGATTTTCAGCGAGAACCTCGGCCGTGTGTACGGCGCCTTACAAAGGAAGTCTAGTGCTAGAATTATTGCTCTCGCTCTAATGATCGGGACGTATGTAACCTGTGTGTATCTGGCTCTGATACTAGCCAGTGCCTACCCAGCCACTGACTGGTATCTCTCCCCAGCCTGTCCCCACACACCCTCTCACCTGCTGACCTGTAGATGGGGGAATCACTCCTGTAGTGTTATTGTGTTCTGCCAGTGAGTACAATGATCAGTGTTGCTATCTATAGCTGGCAGCACTGATTGTTTTTGGAAAAACAGGCTGGTTGTACTCAAGTCGATTAATAGATTGACTTGTGTAAAACCAGCTAGCCCATACATAGATCGACTATGGCTGGTCTCTGCATAATTGGTGTAATTTCAATTCATGTATGACCCGCTTAACCACTACTCAGTCCCTAAACATCCTTCCACTCCTGTACATAGTTTGTCATACTCTCCACACTCCTCTCCTGTACATAGTGCACACTGTCATACCCTCCACACTCCTCTCCTATATATAGTGCCCACTGTCATACTCTCCACACTACTCTCCTGTACATAGTGACCACTATCATACCCTCCACACTCCTCTCCTGTACATAGTGCCCACTATCATACCCTCCACACTCCTCTCCTGTACATAGTGCCCACTATCATAGACTCCTCTTCTGTACATACTTCCCCTGTCGCACCCTCCACACTCCTCTCCTCTACTATAGTGCCCACTATCATACCATCCCCATTCCTCTCCTGTACATACTGCCCATGTCATACCCTCCACACTTCTCTCCTGTACATACTGCCCCATCATACCCACACTTCTCTCTGGTACATACTAACACCTCTGTACCCCCACACTCCTCCTGTACATACTGCCCACTGTCATTCTCTACTCTCACCTTTCCTGTACAAACTGCCCACTGTCATACCCTTCACCTCTCCTCTGTACATAGTACCTGCTGTCAAACACACCTCGCCTGTACACTAGTGCCGTCCCATATGCCTCCACTGTCTATGTACCCATTCTGTTATACCCTCCACACTCCTCTCCTATACATAGTGGCCCACTATCATACACCGTCCACATTCCTCTCCTGTACATACTGCCCCTTGTCTACACATCCACATCCTCACTATACATAGTGCCCTTATCATACCATCCACACTCCTCTCCTATACATAGTGCCCACTGTCATACCCTCCACACTCCTCTCCTGTACATGGTGCCTGCTGTCATACACTTCTCTCCTGTACATACTGCCCACTGTCGTAACCTCCATGCTTCTCTCCTGTACATGATGCCCACTGTCATACCCTCCACACTTCTCTCCTGTACATTGTGCCTTTTGCCGTACCCTTTGCACTCTTCTCCTGTACATAGTGCCCAATGTTAGACCCTCCACATTCCTCTCACTCACCTGCACATACTTCCCACTTATATACCATCCATACTCCTCCCCTATGTCGCTTACCCACAAAAACAGTTCTTTAAAATGATACTGAATACCCTTAATGTTACCAGCTCTAAAATGGACACACTTTTGTTAGTTCAACTAAAGGAAATCTCAGTTCTCATATTTGTTCTGTCCCATTATTAGAACTTATTTAATTTTGTGATTACTACTGTGATGTACAGAGGAACATAGGAGATCTCAGCTACTCTAAATATAGCACTTGTGAAAAAGTGTCCCTGAAAATATTTTTTAAATGTTGGCAACTATGCACTTAGGCACTGCCCAAGGGCCACTGGGTCAGTAGGGGGCCCCATGAGAGGTTTCTGGGATCCTGTGATATTAAAGCAGTAGTAAATAAACTTTCTGACATTACTACTTTTTAAAGGCCCTGGGGTAGGTTATGCCACAATGTACAAGTATGCACAGCATATTAGCACATTAGGGTACACTTAAATTTTCAGACTGGGCCCTCCATTGCTGCGCTGTGATTCTCACGCATTTATTTATTATTTATAAAAGGCCCCACCAAAATCCTCAGCACCAGGCCCATGATGTTCTTAATCTGGCCCTGAATACAGCAGCACAATGCTGAACACCAGCAGCTATAGAGGAACAACAAATCCCAGCAATAATACATTATACAGGCTGGTTAATATATTATTGCTGTGATTTGTTGTTCCTCTATAGCTGCTGGTGTTCAGCATTGTGCTGTATAATGTATTATTGCTGGGATTTGTAGTTCCTCTATAACTAGTCAGTGGTAATCTGCATTGTGCAGTATAATCATTATACAGCGCAATGGAGAATACCAGCAGCCATAGAGGACTACAAATCCCAGCAATAGTACATTTATGGAACTGTTGATAAAATGCACTTTACAAAACCACAAATAGTTTGTTTGCAATTCACCTGCACTCTGCACCCACCTGCATTCTTCACCCTGCAGCCACCTGCACTTTGTACCCTGCACCCACACCCACCTGCACCCTGCACCCAGCACTCTGTACCCACCTTCACTTTGTACCCACCTGCACCCTGCACTCCGTACCCACCTGCACTTTGTACCCACCTGCACCCAGCACTCTGAACCCAACTGCACTCTGCACCCTGCCCTCTGTACCCACCCTGCACCTACCTGCACTCTGTACCCTGCACCCAACTGAACGCTGCACTCTGTATGTAGCATCTCTTATGGTATTTAATGACCCTTTAGGACCCTCCCACACCCAGTTGCTGTGGCACGCTCAACCCCCACCCCTCTACTTTGGGGGAAAATGTGGTGCAAGGTTGAGTTCCTGCACGTTTTCCCTAAGAAGAATGCCCTGGGTGACACTACCAATTAGCACTGTGGCAGGCTGGGGGGGCGATAGAATGACAACGTGAGAGGCGCGTAATGCCCTACTGCCTGTTCTGCGGGGGGGGGGGGGTGACACCATGTTTCACCGCACCAGGTGACACCAACCCTAGTGAGGCCACTGCTTCAGAGGCATTTATATCACACAGGTAAAGTGGGCAGAACATTCTCTCTTGATGCATCTCATTACCACAGCAAGATCTTCTATTCCAATCTTCTGAAAACAAAAAAAATCTTCAATGATACAACATTGGTGTCAGGTCACCTATGGCCAGATGACAGATGCACCCCGTTGGTGTCAGAAGTGCACCACAAGGTAGTGAACCCTAAGGCAGACTGCTGTATATGGAACACAGAGTGGATATGGAAGGCAGGTCCACTGGAGCACAAACAGGGATCCCACAGGAAGCTTGAGCCCAAGATTCCTCAGGCACGGAGTCTAATGCCGCGTACACACGATTGATTTTCAGCATGTAAAAAAATAAGTTTCAGCCTCTAAAAAAGTATTTTTTTCCAACTTCATCATTAAAACAACGTTGCCCACACACGATCGTTAAAAAAAATGCTATAGCAAAGCACGGTGACGTACAACACGTACGACAGCACTATAAAGGGGTAGTTCCATTCGGATGACGCCACCCTGTGGGCTGCTTTAGCTGATTTAGTGTTAGTAAAAGATGACTCGCACTTTTAAGTCTGTTACAGCGTAATGAATGTGCTATCTCCATTACGAACGCTAGTTTTACCGCTCCCGTCTCATAACTTGCTTCTGAGCATGCGCGGGTTTTTCACGTCGTTTTAACCCACACACGATTATTTTTTACAACCCGAAAAACTACATTGTTTAAAACTGTGTTAAAAAATGCAGCATGTTCGTTTTCTTTTTATTTTTTTCGTTTTTCAGAACCCGAAAAATAATGTGAAGCCCACACACGATCGTTTTAAATGGCATTTTAAAAAAAAACTTTGTTTTCTTCATGTTGAAAAACGATTGTGTGTACGTGGCATAAGATTCAGCAGGTATTCACCAAATCTCTAGAGGTGAGGATGGCCTCAGCTGCAACTGAATCCAGGTCGCGTCCCCCAGAGTCCCCCAGCTCACGCTCCATAGGGCATAGCCACTCAGGATACAAATGATAGTGAGGGGTAAGCCAAGGTCGGGGCGACAAGCAGACAAGGATAAACAAAGGACAGGCCAAAGGTCAGGGTCACAAGCAAACAGGAATAGTCGGGGACAAGCCAAGATCGGTACAAAGAGATAAATGTAGAACACGGCAAGCAGGAACACAATACTTGACAAACAACGTTGATTAGCAAGGCAGACCTGAAGTGCACTGGTTAATATAGAGTGACACAGTAGTGGCACAGTGGAGGCACAGTGGAGGCATGTGGTGGCACAGTGGAGGCATGTGGTGGCACAGTGGAGGCATGTAATGGCACAGTGGAGGCATGTGGTGGCAAAGTGGAAGCATGTGGAGGCATGTAATGTAATGTAATGGCACATTGGAGGCATGTAATGTAATGTAATGGCACAGTGAGATCTGAAAAAAGCCTGTTTCTGCCAGCGGTTGTTCTGGCTACCCCTTAGCTTCCAGAAATACTAGTAGGAAGGGGGTAGTCTTATACGGTGAGTATATCCCAAAACCAACATTTTTCCTGGAAAAATAGGGGGTCGTCTTATACTCCCAGTCGTCTTATACGCGGGCAAATACGGTAAGCGTATATTATTTAGACTGTGTGAACGTTATAGTGTATACAAACTGTATATATTTGAAATTTTAACAACCCTGATGTTCTGACTGCCCATCTCCATTCTTGAGGCCCTAAAATGCCAGGACAGTACAAATGACAATCAAAGTATTTCAGTGACAAAACATAGCATGTTTTTTTGCTAAAAGATTTTAACAACATATTTCTTACACATAGCATGGGCATACTTACATTTTCACCCAAGGCACATGGAGGCACTGCCTAGACCCATAGAGGGGCCCAAAATCCAAGTGGCATCTTCAGACCTGTGTAGCCCTACTCCCACAGGGTCTGCTGGTATCTGGTTTCAGTACTCCTGAACAGCCAGTCAACAAGCATTTTTCACTTGGATTCAGACATAAGAAACCGTCTTTGAGCTTGGCTTTGTTGTTTTATTAGGGGTGATAATTTGGGTGGGGTAGAGGGGTTATCGGATGCCCAAATTGACAAAAACAGTGTATGGGGTCAACTTCCTTCCTATGTACAAGATCCTGGACTGTTCTCCCTCCTGACCTCCAACAGTCTTTGATTATTAAAAGCAAAAGACCTGTGAGGACTAAGCGCTCTGAACTTTTTGGAAAATAGCGCAATATGTTGTAAGCTGCATACAGGAGCATCTCCTCTCCTCTACAGATCTGTTCCTAGCTCTACTGTCTGCAGGAACTACCAGCCCTCTTGGCTGCTTGTCCACCAGCCTATCTGGCTGCTCTGAAGATCTCCCAGGGAATGGGATAGGAAACTGACAGACTCCTCAGCACTCCATCTTCCACCCAACTGCCCTGCTGGCTAGCCTCCACCAAATTTAAGGACTGACTGACTCAACCACCCTGCCAGAAAATTCTGCCTGTGGATTGGCCCAGTCCCCTCAAGTATGCAGATCAGCCCTGCTGGCCTCTGCCCAGTAACTTCTAGAATTTTTTTAAAACTTTCAGATCCAGGGGGAGGTACCAGAGACCTGCCTCTGTAGAGATGTCCAACCTGATCTACAGTATCCCTGAACCAATTTATGACTTACAAACTAACCATGAGTCATAACATAAATTTGCCTGCACTAACACTAGTGGCACACTGGAGGGTGCTACACCTGCAAGGGTCATAAATTACATGTAGCGCTCTTCTAGATAGGTTGCTAGAAATGGCAGGTCCTTTTTGTTTTTTTGAGCTTCCCTGTAGTCAGTGGAGCAGTGTGTGATTATTTTGGGTTGTTCTAGATTTCACTGGCTGCAGGGTCAACTGCTTCTCCTCGCCTTCTATTGGATTGTATAATGTAGTGGGCTGAAAGGGGCAGACCCACAACCTGAATAATAATGTGGTCTTGGCCAATTCCTGGGGAAGGAAGCCTAGTAGGTGACTGGGTGTGTGTCTGAGGACTGAGGAGTAGCAGAGTCTTCTCCAGGAGAAGTTTCCAGCCTGGCAGAACAGCTGAAGTTTCATATTGAGGTCCCAGCTCAGCTAAAGCTGTGGGCCTGTTCTAGTGATCGTCGAGGTCCCAGCTGTGTCAGAGCTGGGGGGCCTGTTCTACTGGATCTTGCTAGAACTGACTGGGAAATTTCCACTGAGGATCTGGTCTGGAGAGTTCACAGGAGAAATGTCTGGCTGATATTGGAAGTAGACATCTAAGTATACAGGGACAATTGTGAGTACAGATCTACATGTAGGATCCTTTTGACTTTGTGCTGTTTCTATCCCCTGTGTATCAGTGCCAGAGCTTGCTTAGAGTGGGACAATTTCTATGGAGTCTCTATATATCGCTCGGTCCCTTAGTTGCTGTTGGAGGGACTGTATTAGAAAATTTGAGAAAGTGAGAAGTGTCCTCGTGTTTTACATAGTGCTACTGGAGTACACCATAGTCTCACTGTACGCTATCCAAGTTCAACTTACAATAAAGCATACCTCCCAACCGTCCCTGATTTCGAGGGACTGTCCCTGATTTGGAGCAATGTTCCTTATTCTCCTCATTTTGGTCTGATCTATATAGATGTATATAAAATGCACTTTTTATCTATCAAAAAGTGTTTCCCAGCACTAAGGCCCCATACACACGATCGGACATATCCGATGAAAACGGTCCGCGGACCATTTCCATCGGATATGTCCGATTGGGAGTTTGATCCGATGGTGTGTACACACCATCGGATCAAATTCCCCGCCGCCGGACGGCGCGGTGACGTGGCGGTGACGCGGCGGTGACGTTGACGCCGCCGCGTCACCGCCACGTCACCGCACCAGGAAGTAAAACACTTCCGCGCATGCGCCGAATCCATTCGGCAGCGGCGGTGGGGGCCGACATGTCTGCTGGTAAGTGTACTAACCAGCAGACATGTCGGGCGGACAGATTCCCACCGGATAGATTTCAAAGCTTGCTTTGAAATCTGTCGGGTGGAGAAATCTGTCCGCTAGCCCATACACACGAGCGGAGATGTCTGCTGAAACGGTCCATCGGACCGTTTTCAGCGGACATATCCCCTCGTGTGTACGCGGCCTTAACCTTTCATCCGATTTCTTAATTTCTGCATTTGTAAATTCCAAAAGCCAATATAAAGGAATAGTAGTGGTAAAAAAAGCACTTGTGGGTTTAACCAATCTTATTTTTTTGTACAATTCTCCTTTAAGGGGGCGGGGCAAGGGGTGTGTTCTATGCCTGCATACTTTTGCTGATAGGCGTCCCTCATTCCCATCTCAAAAAGTTGGGAGGTATGCATAAAGCATCAAGCTACTTTGAGTCCTAGACTGTTCTGAGCCAGAAGTGTCACTGTTACTAAGTGCACTTTCGGGCGTGAGAACTACATATGCATCTTATTTAATGACTACATATATTTTTGAAGCCCTGAAGTGCCAGAGCACAGGAAACACCCACAAAATGATTTTTTTTTGGAAAGCAAACAGCCAAAAGTATTTTTGTGAAGCATAGAGAGCCTTTTGAATATTTCATTTCAGATTTCACAAACAGTAGAAGGGTCTTAAAGGGGCATTAAATACCATAATTGCACTACATACAGAGTGCAGAGTTCAGGGGGGTTACACACAGAGTGCAGAGCTGTCACTTGTAAACACAGAAACCAGACTTCTGTGTTTACAAGTGATTGTGGTGAGCAGGCAAGAAAGGGTCTGGGCCAAAGGTGGTGGAACTGAGTTCCCCCAAGTTCCCCCAGAAAAAAAGCCCTGTATATATATATATATATTTCAGTCTAGCCACAGGGGGCCCAAAATTCAAGAATCACATTTTGAAGGCCCTGGAGCACCTGGATAGTAGAAACTCCAAACAAATGACCACAATGATTTTTGAGAGTAAACACCCCAGTGTATTCTAAAGGAAGCATGTTGCGTCTTTTAAAGCTTTCATTTTTTGACACAAGCTTTTGGAAAATGCAGAAACAAAAAATTAAAATACATTTTTTACATATTGTTGTCTATTAATTGGGATATTTCTCACACAGCATAGACATTGCAACCCAACACAAATTGTGACAATCCTCCTGAGTATAGGGATACCACGTATGTGAGACTTTTTCAGTGTGTGGACTGATTATCTACCAAAACATTATGGCCCGGATTCACATACAACGGCGCATATATATGCCGCCGTAGCATATGTCTTTTATGCTATGCCAGCGCAGCACGGAGAGGGAAGCATGGAATTCACAAAGCAAATGCTCCTAACTCTGCGCCGGCGTAGCGTATATTCGTAGGCGTAAGTGGAAGTGGGCGTGATACATGGTAACGAAGTGTAACCCCATGCAAATGATGTCCCGAGTGCTAGGCAAGTACTTAAAATGAATGGCGCATGCGCCGTCCCGTGGACGTATCCTAGTGCGCATGCTCACAATCACGTCTAAACAACTGCCTAAGAAACGTCGAATCACTGCCTACATCGTGAACGTAACCTACGCACAGCCCTAATCACGTACAACGTAAACTACGTAACATTCGACGGCTTTCGTTCCCTGGCCCATACCTTTGCATGAGTTGCGCCTCCTATATGGGGAATAACTTTACGCCGGACGTACGACTTACGCAAACCGCGTATATTATGCGCCGGGCGCAAGTACGTTCATGAAATCGCCGTATTTGCCTCATTTGCATATTTGAATCGAAAATCAATGGGAGCGCCACATGCGTCCAGCGTAAATATGCGCCCACTATGGGCCGTCGTAGGAAAGTTATGTCGGCCGGCTGTAGCCTATTTTTCGACAGATCTTAGTTTGTGGGTCGGCGCATAGATACGACAGCGCACATTTGTACGTACGTCGGCGTATCTGGAGATACGTCGGCGTAAGTGGTTTGTGAATCCGGGCCTATATCTTGTGTATGACTAAAATCAACCAATATTGTATCAAACGCAGTGTATTGCAATTGTCTCAAGTGATGATTTAATACAGCATAGTGTAGGGTTATCTGTAGCAGTCCCTGTACCTTTAAGCCAAGCAAGAGTAGCCTACGAGTATATGGTTGCCCCTAAGAATGCCATGTTCCCTGGCCAAGAAGTGCCAGAGGCTAAACAAAGGGTGAACAAAAGAGTTTATATGGTTCCAGAAGTGCAGTTGTTCACAGGGGATGGCTGAGCTTGGTGTCTCGTGTAACGTAGTCGGTGGAGATGGGCAATTTCAGGTGGCAGGCAGAGACATGGTCAGCAAACAGGCAAAGAATTGTCCGGGTAACAGGCAGGAACGTGGTCGATAAACAGGCCAGGATCAGTACAGGTAGCTGGCAGAGGCAACAGGAAAATTATTGCTAGCTGCACTGGCTTCAGAGTCACTGTACTGATAGGGCTGTAATCAGGGACACTGTTGATGGCTACACTTGCTCTGGTGACACTGGCATTGATGTTGCTAGTGATCAGGAACAATGTTACTGGCTTACACTGGTCTTATGACTGGTGTTTCGGGGATCAGGAACACTGTTGCTGGCTGCGCTGGTCTGGTGGCACTGGTGTAGTGGCAATAATGAACACTGTTGCTGGCTTACACTGGTTTGCCAACACTGGGAATGGTGTGGCTGAGATTAGGAACACTGTTGCAGGCTTACATTGACCTGGTAAAACAGGGACAGCTGTGGCAGTGAGCAGGAACACTATTGCTGGCTTACATTGGTTGAGAAAAACTGGGACTGGTGTGGCAGTTTTCAGGGACAGTGTTGCCGTCTGCAATGGCTGTGGTAACACTGGCATTGGTGTGACAGATTTTGGGAAAACTGTTTCTGATTTACAACTTGTTTGGTGACACTGAAACTGGTGTGGCAGCGATCAGGAAGACTGTTGCTGGCTTACAGTGGTCTGGTGACACTGCGACTGGGGTGGCTGCAAGCAGGAACATGGTTGCCGATTGTACTGGTCTGGTGACACTGGGACTGGTGTGGTGGCAATCAGGAAAACTGTTGCTGGTTACACTGGTTTGGTGAAACTGGGACTTGTGTGGTGGCGATCAGGAACACTGTTGCTGGTTACACTGGTTTAGTGAAACTGGGACTTGTGTGGTGGCGATCAGGAACACTGTTGCTGGTTACACTGGTTTAGTAAAACTGGGACTTGTGTGGTGGCGATCAGGAACACTGTTGCTGGTTACACTGGTTTAGTGAAACTGGGACTTGTGTGGTGGCGATCAGGAACACTGTTGCTGGTTACACTGGTTTAGTAAAACTGGGACTTGTGTGGTGGCGATCAGGAACACTGTTGCTGGCTTACATTGGTCTAATAAAACTCAGGGACACCAGTGGCGGGCTGTCCGTAAGGGGCACACGGGTGCCACCCCCCATCCATGCATCTGGCCCTAATCTACATGCAGGGTGCCGGATGCATGGATTCCAATGGGGGGGGGGGTCGAAGCACACGATTAGAGCTGGAGGCTCTAATAGGCTTCAAAATAGGATGGGCTTGGGGCACAGAGCACTCTGCTCCGAGCCCACCCAGGTGTGTGACACTAGTGTATGAATTTAATTCTCCTCCTGGCCTATCATGAAGCAGGTATGAGACCCATTTCACGGATGGCCGAAAGGAGAAGCTAAGCTGGCCGCCAGAAGGAGGGAGGAGACGTGAGAAGGGGAGACACAGGGAAAGCTAGCCACCCACCCATCCGTCGGCTTTTGCAGAATATCAGTCTGTCTCTGATGTTTTTTTCTGGAGAGAAGTGGCGTCTTTGCTGCTCTTCTTGACACCAGGCCGTCCTCCAAAAGTCTTCTCCCCAATGTGCTTGCAGATGCACTCCACCTGCCTGCTGCCATTCCTGAGCACGCTCTGCACTGGTGGTGCCCTGACCCTGCAGCTGAATCAACTGTTGGAGACACTCCTGGCACTTGCTGGACTTTCTTGGGCGCCCTGAAGCCTTCTTCACAGATGCAGTGGAAATGTTTTTTATGGGATTAAGTTCAATTTCATGGCAAAGAGGGAATTCATCTGATCACTCTTCATAACATTCTGGAGTATATGCAAATTGCCATCTTAGGCAGCAGACTTTGTAAAAAAATTATATTTGTGGCATTTTTAAAACTTTTGGCCACAGCTGTACTGTTCCCTACAAAATATAATTCTCCAACACTCCCTATCATGGGCTTTAGGCTTTTTTAAATCACTCCCGAAACATGAGCTCTTCAGCTTCACAAGCCCCGCTGTGTTCAGTTTTGGGCTTGTATCGGCAATCCCTCCCATCCTGTGCCCAGGACTGGGATCGGCCATCCTCACACCTCCCTGTGCTGTAGATTGGGATCGGCCATCCTCACATTCCCCTGAATTGGGATTGGCCACCCTCACATTCCCCCTGTGCCCTAAATTGGGATCGGCCATCTTCACACCGCCCTGTGCTGTAGATTGGGATTGGCCATACTCACATTCCCCCTGTGCTGTAGATTGGGATCAGCCATCCTCACATTCCCCTGTGCTGTAGATCGGGATCAGCCATCCTCACATTCCCCTGTGCTGTAAATCGGGATCAGCCATCCTCACATTCCCCCTGTGCTCAGGACTGGGATTGGCCATCCTCACACACCCTGTGCTGTAGATTGGGATTGGCCATCCTCGCACCCCCCTGTGCCCAGGACTGGGATCGGCCATCCTCACACCCCCTGTGCTGTAGATTGGGATTGGCCATCCTCACACACCCTGTGCTGTAGATCGGGATCGGCCATCTTCACACCTCCCAACATTTTAAGATGGGAAAGAGGGACACCTACTAAGAAATGTATGTAGGCATAAGACACACCCACTGCCACACCCTCTTAACTGCTTGAGGACCGCTGCACGACGATATACGTTGACAAAGCAGCACAGCTGGGCACAAGGGCGTACATGTATGTCTCCTTAAAGAGATCAGCCGTGAGTCGTATGAATGTTGTGTAGTATCAGTGTGAACCCAGCCTTAGGGCACACTTAACCCCTACAGCGCCCACTCCTGGTTAATCCATTCACTGCCAGTGTCATTTTCACAGTAACCAGTGCATTTGTATAGCACTTTTCGCTTTGAAAATGACAATGGTCCCAAAAATGTGTCAAAAGTGTCCGATGTGTCCGCTATAATGTCGCAGTCATGAAAAAAAAAAAACACTGATCGCCGCCATAACTAGTAAAAAAAAAAATATTAATAAAAATGCCATAAAACTATCCCCTATTTTGCAAACGCTATAGCTTTTGCGCAAGTCAATCAATAAACGCTTATTGCGATTTTTTTTTTACCAAAAATATGTAGAAGAATACGTATCAGCCTAAACTGAGGAAAAAATATGTTTTTTTTTTATATATATTATTTGGGGATATTTATTATAGCAAAAAGTTATAAATATAGATTTTTTTTCAAAATTGTCGCTCTATTTTTGTTTATAATGCAAAAAAAAAAAAAAAAAAACGCAGAGGCGATCAAATGCCACCAAAAGAAAGCTCTAAAAAGGGCCTGGTCCTTTAGCTGCATAATGGTCCGGGTCTTAAGTGGTTAAAGGAGAATTAACAAAATAAAAGTTTAATTAAATCCACAAAGACTTTTTTTTACCACTACTATTCCTTTATATTGGCTTTTAAAATTGACAAACGCAGCAATTTCGAATTTGGATGAAAGGTTTAGCTTGGGGAAAACTTTTTGAAAGATAAAAGTGCATTTTGTATACAACTATATGGATCAGACGAAAATCAGGGACAAATGAGGAGGAAAGAGGGACATTGTTCCCAATCATGGACAGTTGAGAGCTGTGCGTCCTCACACCCCCCTGTGCTGTAGACTGGGATCGGCCATTCCTCTCCCTGTGCCCTCCCTGGATTGGAATCGGCCATCCTCACACCCCCCTGTGCTGTAGACTGGGATCGGCCATCCCTCTCCCTGTGCCCTGGATTGGAATTGGCCATCCTCACACCCCTCTGTGCTGTAGATTGGGATCGGCCATCCCTTTTCCCTGGATTGGGATCGGCCATCCTCACACCCCCCTGTGCTGTAGATTGGGATCGGCCATCCCTTTCCCTGGATTGAGATCGGCCATCCTCACACCTCCCTGTGCTGTAGATCGGGATCGGCCATCCCCCTCCCCTGTGCCCTGGATTGGGATCGGCTATCCTCACACCCCCCTGTGTATCCCAGCCCTGTACTCCCGCCCCCTCCTGTAACCCTGTAGCTCCCGGGCTGTGTATTATTCCTCATCTCTGAGCGCCCCGCCCTCTATCCTTCCAGCGCCGAGAGAGTTACATTACAATGGAGGCGGCCGGGACAGCCAATGGGAGGAGAGCAGCGGGTGTGCGGAGGGAGCTGGCGCCGGATTCGAACAGAAGGAGTGTGAGAGAGTCTGGGAGCGAGAGGCGGGTGAGTGAGCTCGGTGCTGAGTCCTGTATTGTCTGCTCTGTGTAAAATGTATGGTGTGTTCTTCTCTATGTGATTCCACACACAGCCCGGTGACCGTGCAGACATCCTCCGAGCTCTCTACATACACGGCGGGAGCGCTGGAAGGATGCTGGGGTGGGGGATGGGGGTTCAGGTAAAGGGGAGGAGTCACAATTGGGTGGGAAATTCTGACTGGTCCATTCTCCCCCCAGGTAACCTTGTCTGGTTGGTGGGAAGTGACAGATCTCAGATGATCCCCATGTGTCTGTATATATACAGATCACACCATATCGATCGACCCCCCCCCCCCCCCCACGGGACTGATAGTCTGGCAATGTATTCTACCTCTGTCTATGGAGTTACATATAATCCCCTTCTTGCCTAGACCATCTTTCTGCACCGTCTCCCTTTGAATGACAATTGCGGGGTCATACAACTCCCCCTGATAGATCTTTATTTTGGTGGTATTTGATCACCACTGTGTTTTTTTATTTTTTTGCCCCACAAAAAAAAAATGACCAAAAATGTTGAAAACAATTAAGTTTTTTTCTTTGTTTCTGTTACAAAACTTTGTGAATTAACAAAGTTTTCCTCTTGACTGATGGGCTATGATGTGGCACTGATGGGCACTATAGGCGGTACTGATGAGGCACTAATATGCTGCGCTGATAGTTGGCACTGAAAGACAGCACTGACTGGCATCACTAATTTGCACTGATTGGTGGCACTGTGGGGTGTTTCTGTAATTGGGGCACTATCCGTGTCCTGATTACCTGCCTGGGTGTTCTCTGCGAAGAGCTGCTGCGGATCGGCTCTCCTCGCCACACACTCTGTTAGTGTGAAGCGAGGAGAGCCGATTACCGGAACTTCCACATTTACATGTGACCGGCTGTGATTGGACACAACCGATCACATGGTTAAAAGACCGCATCATCAACTCTTTACAGAGATCGGGGTCGGGCCATGTCCTAGGAGAACAGCTGTTAGGCTACATTCACACCTAGGCGGTATGCGGCGTCATGAAATAGGCGTTTTGTCCCCGCGATTTGCGGCGACAAAACGCGCCTTGTTTTTTGCTGGAGAGGTGATTTTTACATTGTCGGCTATGCCCGAACGCCCAAGACGCCTGGAAAAAAAAGGGTCCGGGACTTGTTTTAAGCTTCAGGCGTTCGGCGTAGAAATGTGAACCATCTCCATAGCCGACAATGTAAATTCGCCCCTCCAGCGTATTTCAGGCTGCTACAGCATCAGGCGTAGGGCGACAAAACGCGACAAAACGCCTAGGTGTGAATGCAGCCTTATGGGTGACGTTATATGACGTCCACCCAGAATGAGAGCTGCAAAAAGGTTCCAGTACCACTTTGGGGCCCCTTCAGAGCGACTCGCATTGATTACCATACACAAGTCGCGTTGTACAAGGTGGCCTCAGAGTCGGACGCGGGCCCCTGTGTGAAGCGCCACTAACATTTATGTTTCAGTCATCCTGGGTGACTAAGCACACAATCTTTGTGTTTATGTCAATGGCAGTCCTAGCCTGGCAATATCCCTTTAGCATCTCTGTGATAGGATATTAAAATAGCTACAGTATAACTAAAGGGGAAAACTTTTTTTTTTTTAGTTTTGGACAGAGTGGGGATGGGTTTTAATTGCTGTCTGTGCCCCTGATCCAGTCACACCTATGCAGAGCACAAATGTTTACATAACATGTTCAAGGCAAACCATCAATTTCAGTGGCTGCCCTACGTGCAAAAATCCCATAAAGTTCATGATCCTTTTTTAAAAAACCTTTGTTGTGTGTTTTGCTGGGCAGTAGCAAAGTGGATGCAGGTGCCCGCCAAAGGGCTGCTCATTTTTGTGCATTGGGCGAATGCACGCAATTTACATGCGTTCCTGAAATGCACAAATGTAAACCTAGCCATGGAGAGATTCACCCTCTTTGTCCTGTTTACCATTATCGCCAAATGTGTTTGTGAAAGAAAATCTCACATTTCTGACTGTCGCCAGAATATAAATAAAGGGGAAGTCTTCCAATGTTCTGGTTACGCAAAGAAATTGTCCCAATGGGGCTTTGAAGCAGCTAATGTGAGAAATTGTATAGGGATGCAACGTCTATAGTAAAACGTTTTTATTAAAAAAATGTAAAGACATAAAAAGCATAGGTATACTTGTTCTGGTTACAACCAGGGATTCCTTCACTTTTAGAGGGATTTCTTCTCACTTCCTGTTTTGGCTATGGGACAGGAAGTAAAAAGAATGCTCCCTGATGGGGGCACAGATGGCAAAAAAAAACAGAGGCTATAACTCTCTCCCTTATTCTATCTATAACAATAACATGTTGGTTTTAGGGCTGCAACTAATGATTATTTTCATAATAGATTAGTTGGCTGATTATTGCTTTGATTAATCTGATAATTGCCTTAAAAAAAAAAATAGCATTTTTTTATTTTTTTTTGGGCCAATTTGTTGTTCGGCAGATTACAAAACACAAATTACTGCAAAAAAAAAAAAATTGCATGCTTTTCTGCAGCTTCTGCATTGAAGTATATTAAACCAAAAAAAAAAATGGCACAGATTAGCGTTAAAAAGTCCTTGCCCTTTCCAAATACGCAGCAGCTGGAAACAAAAAAAAAATCATGGATGTGAACGTGTCCCATAAAAAAATATGTAAATGAACTGTAGTGTGTTTCTCCAAAAAGCACCAAAAAACAGGTGTGACCCAGGCCTGAGATGTTTAGTAACATAATGGGGTTAAAAAAACAAAAATAAGAACATAAAGAGCAAATAATCGCTACTGTAAGGGGTGCATTTTTTTTTTTACTGTGGGACAGTAAAAGTAATATTTACAGTAGTGATTTGCTTTTTTGTACTATAAAGGGCTATTTTTTTTTTTTAACCCATTATGTTACTGGCCGGTTAATCTATTATGAAAATTGTAATCGATTAATTTTTATAATCGATTAGTTGGTTTTACTTTAAATATATGATATTTTTAAGTATGGCTAGAAAATAAAATACAGTGGATTGCGAGTAATGCGCGTTTCGCAATACGAGCAATTTTATTTATTTTAAATCCTGACTCAATTTGCGAGTTTTGTCTTGCAAAACCAAGCATCTGCAACGTGCAGTACCGCTTTTGGCCAGAGGTGCGGGAGAGCTGGTGACACTTGGAGCCGTTTGGAAATACAACTTTTCCGAGTGCAGCCGAATGATCTCCAAGTCTTTCCAAGTCTCTCCGGCGCCCCTCCACCTCAAGCCACATGCGGTATTGCATGCCATAGAAGTCAACGTGAAACAAATTATCTTTGTTTCCATTGACTTCTATGTGGAAAATCACTTTGATATGCGAGTGCTTTGGATTACAAGCATTCTCCTGGAACGGATTATGCTCCCAAGCCAAGGTTTCACTGTATGTCCGGTGTCACTAAATGGCGGACCGCGGTCCGGTTCGGGCCCCCGTAGCCATTCTGCCTAGGATCGCAGCCTCGCCAAGTAGTTCTGTGTCCTCGCTCGATCGCCCGAACGCCCGCCTGCCCCCGCTATATACATAGCATAGCAGGCACGGAACTTCTCTAATGTCTCCCCCCTCCTCCTCCTCCCCACGCTGCCTGTCTGATTCACACAAGTCATGAAGCGCAGCCGTTCTATGGACAAAGGGCGGGACTTTTTCAGTTACGGAGTGAGTAATTGGTTGATAGGCAGTTCCAGCAATAAATCACTCACTTTTAACAAAGTCCCGCCCTTTGTCCAGAGCGGTCAGGCTTCATGCCCTGTGTGAATCAGGTAGGGTTCTCTGTGGAGAGGGGGAGTGCTGTGCTGTAAAGGACAGGGGTTTAATATCGAGAGAGGACTGTGATTGGGGGGGGTCAGTCTGTAATGAGAGGTCTGTGATGGGGGTCAGTCTGTGTGATGGGTCGGGTCAGTCTGTGTGATGGGTCGGGTCAGTCTGTGTGATGGGTCGGGGTTGTGAGGCAGGGGGGATGTGACATGAGGGGGGGCTGAGGACACTGATGTAAAGGGGGTCTGTGATGTTAAGGGGGGGGGGGGAGGACTGAAGACTCATGTAAAAGGGGGTCTGTGATTCCTGCACAAGAAAAACACAGGTCTCTGCAAGGGCAATAGAAAACAATTGTTTTCTATGTGTTCTGTTCACACTTCAACAGCGCCCCTGCGTGCTGAGCAGTGTGGTGCAAAATGCATACTGTTTTTATGCAATGCAACTGAGCTGTGCTGCATAAAAATTAAAGAAATGTATTTTGAGATTTCAATAAAGTTAAAAGAAAAAAAAGCACAGAGTGTGATGTGTGTGTCTCGTAAAGGTGTGTAGTGGGGGGCTATCAATTGGAGTCATAGCAACCAATATGACATTCGGACCTTCGCTGGAAGAAACATTTTCTGACCGGACCCCCGTGAATTTTAATTCACTACCCCTGCTGTATGTGAAGCCACAAGCTTTAGTTGCTCTGGATACTTGGCTGCTGTGATTAGTCCGGCTCTGTTATGGATTAAAGGGTCACTAAAGGAATCTTTTTTTTCTTTCTTTTTGTTTTGCACAGAGTGGCCCCGATCCTCGTCTTCTGGGGTCCCTCGGAAGCTGTCTCTGGTCCTCCCCGCAAGAACTCCACACATTAATGCGAGCGAGCTTGCACGGTGATGAGTCCTTGCGAACGCATTTCCGTGATACAGAGAACGGCCATAGCCCCTTGGCGCACCGCGTCACTGGATGTGATTCACAGCAGCGCCAATGCGCTGCTCTCAATCCATCTGCTCTAGCCAATCAGCGGCCAGGCTGAGAGGCAAAGAGGATCTCGGGACCGAGCGCAGGACTTTCGAGGGGTCGGGTAAGTAAAACGGGGGCTCGGGGGGCCGGCATCATCAAATGTTTTTTCACCTTAATGCATAGATTGCATTAAGGTGACATTTTTTTTTTTCTTTACAACTCATTTAAGTCAATGTATATGGTAGAGTAGGGCGATTTTTATTTTTTTAATGGATACCGGTCCTGAGGAGCTGCGGGCAGGAGTTTTTAGGCGAGGCCGCAGCTTCGGGCTAGTCCATGGCGTCCGGCCTCACTCAGTAGGCTAAAGCCGCTGCCTCGCTTAAAAACTCCTGCCCGCAGCTCCTCGCGACCGGTGCTGGTGGAAAAAAAAATCACAGTGAAAAAAAATCCTCAGGACCGACACCGGTCCTAGTGAAAAAAAAAACCCCTGAAAAATAGATTTTGTTAACATCTGAATCGATTTGACCTACAAACTCGATTTTTAAATCAAAAGGATTTTTTGCACAGCCCTAGTATATGGATAGAAAAGAGCAGAAACTGCTTATGATTACGCCATCAATGCTGGAAACCTCTTAGTATGCTTTGGTAACCTTCTCTAATGAAATACTCCATATTCCTAATGTCGGCCATTCTGCTCGGCTCTGACTTTTGGCCTCGGTAACGTTAGTTTCTTCCTCTTTGACATTTCCTGTAAAATCAGCAAGCTGCAGAAAATGGACTGCATATCTTCGTTATCATTTCCTATCCTCCTCCTTGTAGAACGCACATTTCACATTCCAGCATTGGAATCTATTCCACCCATTGTGAACTTGGCAGTGCAATGAGGGTTGTGGCCTTTCAGAATTAAAATTCAAAGTGAACCATAAAAATTAATGTTCCTTGTAAAGCCAGAGAAAAGTCAGTCGCTTTTCATTCCCCCTTTTTTTTTTTGAAGATGTGAACATTAAAAAATAAGCCTTAGTTTGGTCACACAAGCCTTTTTTTTGGTTAAGACAATATGCAAGGGTGGATTCCTGTGATCAGACACAGATGCCATTTTTTGTTTTTTTGTTTTCTTGAATATTTCAGCGTGTGATAAAGCCAATGAGGTGGTATTGTGTAACTCGGGTTATATCTTATTATATTTGCTTTGTACCTGCAAACGATGAATATAAAATCTGGCACAAACAAAATGGCACAGAGTGACCATAAGAATATGAATTAATGACAACTTGTAGGTTCAAAGCAAAATGTTTAATCCACCCTTGGTTCACACTACAGTGCATTTAACATGGTTTGCTATGGATCTAGTTCACAGCTGTCTGCCTATTTATAAAGTGGTTATAAATAGGGTTGTCCCGATACCGGTATCGGGACTGAAACCGAGTATTTGCGGGAGTACTTGTACTCTCGCAAATACTCCAGATGCCTAAATGGAATACTTGTCTAGTTCCCCCACCCCCCCCCCCCCCCCGCTGCCGCCTCAATGAAAGCTGCCGCTGCATCGAAAGCTGCCGCTGCCGCAAAGTTAAACAGTGTGCGGGAACATCACAGCTTTCATTTGAATAGCTGTAGTGTTCCCGCCGCGTATAGACACTCCCCCTTGCTTGGGATTGGATAGGTGATCTTGATCTGTCCAATCCCGAGCAAGGGGGAGTGTCTATACGCGGCGGGAAAACAGCTATTCAAATTAAAGCTGTGATGTTCCCCGTGTGGCGGCGGCTTTCGTTGCGGCGGCTAGGTATGGGGCACATGGCTGCGGAGACATGGCTGCATATGTGGGGGACATGGCTGGAGGGATATGGCTGCATATGTGGGGGACATGGCTGGGGGGACATGGCTGGAGGGATATGGCTGCATATGTGGGGGACATGGCTGGGGGGACTTGGCTGCATATGTGGGGGACGTGGCTGCATATGGGGACACATTTAAAAAAAGTATCGGGATTCGGTATTGGCGAGTACATGAAAAAAAGTATCGGTACTTGTACTCGGTCCTAAAAAAGTGGTATCGGGACAACCCTAGTTATAAACTCTGTTATACCACTTGTATCTACAGGTAAGCCTGTAATAAGGCCTACCTGTAGGTACTGTGATTGTCTCCTAAACTTGCACAGTTTAGGAGATATTCATTATATACGCTGCTGCCGACGTAATCAGCAAATGCGTGCTGAAGAAACGGCCGCTGGTGCAATTTGTTTTCAGGGCCTGCGCCGTAACCAGCAACTGCCGCACACATACAACCACAGTGCCGGAGCCCGCGAACCTGGAAGTAACTCCAGTGAAAGATGTTGGCTGTGTACTCGGGATGCCGACACTGATTCAGGGGCACCTTTCTAAGGTAAGTATTTCATAATGAGGTAGTATGCGATGCACTCTCCAGTTTTACTAAATCAACCCCAAACTGTCCACAACTGACAGCTCCGGGCACATGACTGTATTGAGGTATGACAACCTAGCAGCAACAATTCTAACTGTTCTGGAAACTGTTGTTGGTCTCTTCAGCTATTTTTCTAAGAGACCCGACCGGGCTGCAGAAATCCTCTAATTTGCGGGGTTTATCCTGCGGTTTGCGTTTCTTTGGATTATTGTTCCCCACTTGTTCCAGCTCATTTTAATGTCCTTGGGTACACTGTGGGTCACCGGTATGCGTTGCAGGGAACCTCATTCCAGAGCTCAGCTAGTGTGCGCCCAATCACCTTCTCCGCCGGCCACTCCCCCTTCTTCAGCTATTTTGCAATAGAAAAGAGACTTGAATTAGTTGAAATATCCATGGCCACATGCATTTCCCAGTGACACCACCAAACTCTCTCTATTCAAGTGTGTATTCTTTTTGCTGTTAAAGGGTGGCTTTGTTTGGTCTACATGGTCCCACTGTATATAAGAACATGGCCACCATCTCCTGCTTGCTCCCAAGATAGTCTAGGGACTATGGGATGTGTAGTGTGTAAAGAGCAGTGCACATGACTGCAATTAATGTACATTGCTTGTTTCAAACAAACTGAAGGGCCAGAGGGAAAAAAGGAGAGGGTTCAGGGGCTCAAGGAGGTACACAGTAAGAAATTGAGTTGATGGAAAGGGATTTATTGGGGATTATAATGGTGCCCAAGTATAGAGGAAAAACTACAATCAATTTTATTACAAAAATACAAGACAGAATGTACGATACATAAAAATGAGCAGAGTAAATGTACAGACGTATGTACTGGCCAAGGTATCCCATATACATGAAGTAATCACTGATGAATATCGCGTCCCTACATGTTTCGCCATCTATGGCTTCTTCAGGGAATTAAATGGTCATCAGTATTTACAAGTGGCTCTAATAATGATAAATACATACACAGAATATCAACAATCAAATATTTAACTTGAATAGGAAAGTAACAAATCATGTGTCATGGTTGAGAGTCGGTTCACATAGGGGCAACACGACTTCTAGCACGACTTTGAGAGGCAACTTGGACACGACTTGAGTATGAATCATCGGGCAACTTACAAGGCAACTTCAAGTCCCCTCCAGGACAGGAGGCTTTCCAGTGGCCAATCAAACTATCAGCTCTGTGGGAGAAAGGGGGAAGGAAGGGTTTGCCTGAGAAATGTATGTTCTCTTCCTGTATTGTTACTTGTAGAGCCCACCCCCCTCGAGCCCCCCGTTTTACTTACCTGACCGTTCAAAACTCCCGGGCGCGTCCACGTCATCCTGTTCGGTTCCCAGCCTGGCCGTTGATTGGCTAGGCTGGGCGGATTGATAGCAGCACAGCCATTGGCTGACACCGCTGTCAATTACAGCGGATGATGCGGCGCGCCGGGGGGCGGGGCCGAGTGATACAGTCGGCGGCTATGGCTGCCGCTGTATCATGGGAGCGCGCTCGCAAAAGCTTTCCACCATGCGAGCTCGCATGAAGGTAGAAAGCTTTTGCGAGGAGGAGCCAAGACAGCTGCCAAGGGACCCGAGAAGACAGCGTTCGGGAACACTCTGTGCAAAACGAGCTGCACAGTGGAGGTAAGTATAACATATTTGTTATTTAAAAAAATCTGCCTTTTAGTGTTACTTTAAGACAGTGATCAGACTTCTGAGGCGATTTCCATTTAAATCAATGGGTACAAATTGCCTAGAAGTCAGATTGAAGTAGTACAGGAACCTTTTCTGAAGTCGGAGCGACTTCAGTAGTGTGTATTAAGACGGCTCCCATTCACTTCCATTGATTTTTCTCAACCACACTACTTGGGGAGACTTCAAGTCGGATCCCAGGTCGCCACTGTGTGAACCGGCTCTCAAGGTTCTCCCACCCCATCTATTCCCCCCCCCCCCCCCAGCTTACCAGAGAAACCCCCACCTAGGGGCACACACCCGGATGATCAAAATAATTCCCTATGACTACAATAAGTGATTAAAAACATAAAAATTTAAAATTACAGTGTAAAAAATAAATAAATGTACAAAATATCGGCAGGCGAGGTGGCCGAAATATCGGTATGGGGTTGGCATCAAAAAAAAGATAATAGTCGATCCCTAATACAGATGGGACCATCTTTACTCCTACTGATGCCTGCAAAATTTCCACTCCCGCTGGCCACAGTCCGGCCCCCCCTAAAGTCTGAAGGACAATAAACTGGCCCTTTGTTTAAAAATTTGGAGACCCCTGTTCTAGAGTATTCTGTAGAAAACTGACACATAATATCTATCTGAATACCACTAGAACTTGTTCTTGTAGATGGCTTCCCTTATTATAGACTAGACATTTTATTCTGCATACCATGTTGTGCGTTGCATCTCTTTATCTACTTCTTGTTCTGTTTTTATTACAAGGTTTCCGAATATTCATAGAAAAATGTCATCAATCTTGCAAAATGTTGGCTGGAGGAGTCACAATGTTCTGGAAAATATTGACGAGCAAGACAGTCCTCTGCCTGATAAATTCAGAAAGATGCCGTCATCGAGCTCCCTCAACTCCCTGCGAATGTCCTTGAGGAAGAGAATGCCTCTGAAGCCTGTGGAAATGAACATAAATGCTGTGCCTGATTGGGACAGAGTGGGCATCAAAGAGAAACAGCGTCCTCTGAAATCCATGACTGTTACAGCAAAGAACGTGTTTGGGTCTGTGTCACAGGTACGCATTGTGACTTATTGTGTATTCTCATCTGAACCATTTTTTTTTATGTTTTTAGTATAGAGTGAGGCGTTGTTGGGACCTCTTAGGTTTAGTACACATGATCGGTTTTCACGACAGTCAAAAGGCCGTCAGGAAAACCGTCTCAGTCCCCTTTCCCCTGTACACACGGCCGGTTTTCCCAACAGGAATACTGCCAGGAGAACTTTGGTCGGGAAAACCGGCTGTGTGTATGCTCCCTCGCAGTGGTTCCCATAGGAAAACTGCAGAGAAAAACTGCAGCGATTCTTGCCTAGGCAAATCATCACAGAAGTCTTCAGGAGAGGTTTTCTCAGCTAAGCACACTCCTTCATGCACGCTTGAGCTAAGGGCAGATGGATTCCAGGAAGTAAATGCTACATGAAACATTTTGCCCTTATTCAAGATGGACATGGCCAGAAATGTCAAGGAGGTGTTTTTCAAAGTGATTTCTGAACAAAATAAAGCATGGAGATATGGATAAGTGAGTTTGATTTGAATATTAAAAAATAGGTGAGGTTCCAATTTTTTTTTATTTATTTTTTCTTAACTGTTCCCTTCTGAGTGTTGAAACTAAAATGCATTTGTTGGTTAGCAGACATTTCTGAGGTTGCTTCAGCTCCAATTTAAGGCACATTTTTACTGAATCTGGAGGTTGGTGTTTGGGAAGGGATTTGTGGGATTTCATTCTTTGGATCGAGTAAGAGGAGTGCCATGAGCTGTACTGGGAAAGAGGAAACAGATGTGTAACTGTTCTCAACATTCCAGGCAATATTAATGAGAACCATGTGCGTAATAAAGGATTCTATTCTACTACAATGATTTATACAAATGCCACAAATTTCATGCCACTGTCCTCTGCAGATATTTACACTTTTTTGCTGCTGTTTCCTTTTGATTTTGCTGTAATAGTTTCTCTCTGAGCTTTGGCATTGGTAAAATCATGAATTTGTTACATAATAATAAATGACTTCTTGGTTTTACTCAACAACTTTCTGCTTTTCCAAAAAAAGCAGATTTTGTCATTCGCTAACCATGAACAAGTTAATATTTTTTTTTTTTTTTTTTACTTCCTTGTTGCTTTTGTGCATTTACTACAGAAAACAAACCATGTCCTTTTTGTGGAATGCCCAGCCATTCTGCCAGGCAGAGCACCAAAACCACACCCATAGGATTGGAGCTTGCCGCTACTTTCCTCCCCCTAACTAATTCCTATGGGCCAATCGCATCATGGTGGTTTGTTTTACTGGACATATTTAAAGGAAATGCGTTTTGGCTTCAACTGCTTGCCGACCAGCGCATCACGATATACATAGACAGCACGGCATAAACAGGCAGAAGGACGTATATATACGTCCCTTCTAAAAAAAAATTTTTTTTGGATGTCACAATGTAGAGTATAAGATTTCCTATCATCTGTGCCCAGTCTTGCCACACAGAGTTAATCCAGATCTGAGTAATCCTCTTTTAATGTTCAAGTAAAAATTAACAGCCTTCCAGATAAAGACTTGTCTAAATAAAAAGTCAGTTTTCTCTCTTCTTGCTTTGAGTGACAGGTTATTTACATATCTAGCTTGGACATGTTTATCATATGTTATGTTTATCATAACATGAGGTATAGAAAGTGAGAAATCCACCCCTCCCCCACATAACACATCCTAGTAATATACAAAGAACTTTGGATGACCTCATATTATGATAAACATGTCCATGCTAGATATGTAAATAACCTGTCACTGAAAGCAAGAAGAGAGAAACAGACTTTATAATTTTGTAATAAGTTTTTAGCTGGAATTCTGTTAATTTGCACTGAACATTAAAAGAGGATTACTCAGCGCTGGATTAACTCTGTGTGGCAAGACTGGGCATAGGAAATCTTATACTCTACATTGTGACATAAAAAAAAAATATTTTTGGGGGTTTACATCCACTTTAGGAAGCCGGCGTTGTGGGCACGCCCGCCGTGAGCTCCGTGACTCTGACCGCGATCGTGTCACAGTGAGGAAGAAGGGGGGAAATGCCTATGTAAACAAGCATGTTCCCATGTTCTTCATAGCGACAGGACATTGTACACATCTTCCTGTAATCGGAAGCTGTGATCAGTGTCATGTCACACACAGCCCACATCCCTAGGCACACTTAACCACTTCAGCGCCACCTAGTGGTTAACCCCTTCACTACCAGAGTAATTTTCACAGTAATCTGTGCATTTTTATAGTAAAAAATATATATGTACAAATGTGCATATAACACCGCGCTAACCTAATTAAACATAAAAAAAGCTGCCAACAGAACTGGATAAATCCTGCAACAAGAAACAAAAATAGACAAAAAAGTGTAGCGCTAAAATTATGTGAAAAATAAACTATATAACACTGCAAAGCATCATATGTGACATGGAGTAAATAATTATATATATTATGTGAAGCAACACATAAAACTAATCACCAAGTGTCCAAAATGATCATATCAGAAGGGATATGAAAAAAGGGAAAAATCAAAAAAATTCTTATGTTGATTCAAAGTGTCCAAAGAAGTGACAACAAATGAAGTGATTTTGATAGCAGGTCCACCACCAGAGAGAAAATGGGATTACCAGAAAGCGTGGACTCAACTAAGTATATACCTAATCAAACAGGCTTAGAACGATGGTATCCGGACATTTCATTGGAAAACCATTGGAGGGATGAGGTGGAATAATCATATATTGGAAAACCAAGCAGGATGTAGCAATACCGGGACCAAGAAACTCATATGTTCTTTATAAAAAATCAGGAATGCTCACATACTCACAAATTTACTGTACACAATTGAAAGAGATAAACGCAAGAGATGACCTAGTCACTTCTGTGATTAGAAAGTGTAACAATTCTGATGATCCAAAAAGTTCTTCCAAGTAGAGGCAGCAGCAGAATGGTGATTCCTCTAAGCCAAAAAGGCTGAAAAGAATGGATCATGGAGCATGCATGCACAACACTGCTCTTAGTGAATGATGTCAGACCTAATGGTCAGTGGGATCTGTAGGTAACCATTAGGTCTGACATCATTCACTAAGAGCAGTGTTGTGCATGCATGCTCCATGATCCATTCTTTTCAGCCTTTTTGGCTTAGAGGAATCACCATTCTGCTGCTGCCTCTGCTTGGAAGAACTTTTTGGATCATCAGAATTGTTACACTTTCTAATCACAGAAGTGACTAGGTCATCTCTTGCTTTTATCTCTTTCAATTGTGTACAGTAAATTTGTGAGTATGTGAGCATTCCTGATTTTTTATAAAGAACATATGAGTTTCTTGGTCCTGGTATTGCTACATCCCTGCTTGGTTTTCCAATATATGAGAAGCTGATTTATTCCCACCCCTCATCCCTGGTTTTCCAATGGAAGGTTGATGTCCGGATACCATCGTTCTAAGCCTGTTTGACTCATTAGGTATATACTTAGTTGAGTCCACGCTTTCTGGTAAGCCTCCCATTTTCTCTCTGGTGGTGGACCTGCTATCAAAATTCACTTCATTTGTTGTCACTTCTTTGGACACTTTGAATCAACATAAGAATTTTTTTGATTTTTCCCTTATTTCATATCCCTTCTGATATGATCATTTTGGACACTTGGTGATTAGTTTTATGTGTTGCTTCACGTAATATATATAATTATTTACTCCATGTCACATATGATGCTTTGCAGTGTTATATAGTTTATTTTTCACATAATTTTAGCGCTACACTTTTTTGTCTATTTTTGTGCATTTTTATAGCACTGATGGCTGTAAAAATGACCATGGTCTCAAAAATTTGTCAAAAGTGTCTGATGTGTCCGCCGTAATGTCGAAGTCACAATGCTGATTGCTAGTAAAAAAAGAATAATAAAAATGCCATAAAACTATCCCCTGTTTTGTATACGCTATAACTTTAGCGCAAACCGATCAACAAACGATTATTGCATTTTTTTTAAGGAGAATACGTATTGGCCTAAACTGAGGGAAAAATGTTTTTTTATATATATCATTTTTTTTGGAGGGATATTTATTATAGTAAAAAATATTTTAAAAAAATCAAAAATTTTCGCTCTATTTTTAATGGCGCAAAAAATTAAAACCGCAGAGGTGATCAAATACCACCAAAAGAAAGCTCTATTTGTGGGGGGAAAAAAGGACGTTTATTTTGTTTGGGAGCCACGTCGCAGGACCGCGCAATTGTCAGTTAAATTGACGCAGTGCCGAATCGCAAAAAGTGGCCTGTTTGGACAGCAGCGTCATTAATTGTTAGTTGGATGTACTAACATATTTAGATGCACAAAATTGATTTGAAACCAAACTTTTGTTCACGCTTTATAGGCAGTTGTAGCAACACTTCCTTTTTTTTTGGGGGGGGGGATATATGGTTTGTCCCATCCCTATAACTGCTACATCTGCAAGAAAGCTTTTTCTTTTGAAAACGGCTTTACTGGCTGTGAAAGCAAGTAAAAAAAGAAAAATAATGCAGCCATCACATCTATGATAAGGTAAGCTGCAATATCATGAATGTTGTCTCTTGGGATTTTTTACTGCTTTAAGGAGTAGAAAGATATAGTTTGTGACACCTACTGGTAAAATCTGGTATTGTGGCACAACCATAAGATGTCTTTGTATAAGGGACATTACATCTCAATTTCTAGGCTTCAGTCCATCACCTAATGCAAGCAACAATGACCCTGAAACAAGTAGGGGCCCCACACAGGGTTTTCTTCTAAATTTCCCTAAATAACCTCCTTCTGTGTGTTGCTCTTTCCTATTATGTCGTCAATAAAACTGCACCATAGAAAGTGTGTGTCTGTGTCTTCGTCTTCTCCCAGCTGTCAGCGGGAGATCTCGACCTCTCCCTCTGCAGTGCTTGGATCGGGGAAGAGCGCTTTGGCGGGTCACGCAAGCACCAAGCGGCGCTGTAAAAAAGGTATTTGGCACAGTAATAATTACATAGTTAGTCAGGTTTGAAAATAGACATCCAGTAGTCCATCCAGTTCAACCATAAAAAAATAAAATCATACAATCCCATATACCCAATTGTATACCCACAATTGATCCAGAGAAATGCAAAAAACCCAGCAGAGCATGATGCAATTTGCTACAGCAGGGGAAAAATCTCCTTCCTGTTCCCCCCCGAGAGGCAATCGGATATTCCCCGGATCAACTTTACCTATAAATGTTAGTACCCAGTTATATTATGTACATTTAGGAAAGTATCCAGGCCTTTCTAAAAGGGGTTGTAAAGGTTTATTTTCTAAAAAGGTTCCTTTCAGCTAGTGCATTGTTGGTTCACTTATCTTTTTCCTTTTGATTTCCCTTCTAAATGTTTTTTTTCTTTGTCTGAATTTCTCACTTCCTGTTTCTCCTTGGTAAGCTTTCCACCATCAGCCGAGCTGTTCTGGCTGGGGTTTAGTCAGCCAGAACAGCTTGCTGAGGAGGAACAGGAAGTGAGAAATTCAGACAAAGGGAAAAAAAAACATTTTAGAAGGGAAATCGAAGGAAAAGGTAAGTGAACTAACAATGCACTAGCTTAAAGGAACCTATTTAGAAAATTAAAAAATGAACCTTTACAAGCCCTTTAAAGCAATCTAATGTGCTGGCCAGAACCAATTCACCTCCAAATACGAAAAGGTTTCTTCGCAGTAAGCTGTGAAGAAACCTTTCCGTATTTAAAGGTGAAATCTCTTTTCCTCTAGACGTAAAGAGTGTTCCCTTGTCCTTGGTGTTGACTGTAAAATGAATAGACTGGATTATAGGATTTTACAAGCGCTATAACTCGCAATGCTAATCTCTCCTGATCCAAAGATTCCAAAGGATATGGACAGCCGCACTCCAAGATAACTTTAGAAGTTGTCTTTTATTGGTAAAATCCAGAACATGTACAATTACATACAGCCAGAGAGGGGACGGCCAACGCGTTTCACACTAATCTAGTGTTTAATCCTTAGCCATGATTAAACACTAGATTAGTGTGAAACGCGTTGGCCGTCCCCTCTCTGGCTGTATGTAATTGTACATGTTCTGGATTTTACCAATAAAAGACAATTTCTAAAGTTATCTTGGAGTGCAGCTGTCCATATGCTTTGGAATCTGTTTTTGCCTTGTGCATTGCCAGCACTTTGGTCTTCTGGGAGGTTCCCTAATCGTTCATGAGACCCACCTGGAGCGGTGATTTCTTTTCCTAATCACTCCTGAGCTGGCAGGGAGGGGGAGAGAAGAGTAGAAAAAGGGACACAGGAACTGGCAAATACACATTACATGATGAGACCTACCCTGAAAATAAGCCCTACTGTGGGCCAGATTCTCATAGAATTTCGCTTGCGTACCGTAAGCCATTTACACTACGCCGCCGCATCGTATTAGAGCAAGTGCCGTATTCTCTAACCATTTGCTCCGTAGTTTGAGTTGGCGTAGCAAAAATGGCCCAGCGTAAGCCCGCCTAATTCAAATGAGGCGGCTTGTATTTAAATGAAGCGCGCCCCCGCGTCGAACGAACTGCGCATGCGCCGGCCGGGGAAAAAGCCCAGTGCGCATGCTCCAGCTCACGGCGGAAAGCGTCGTTGAAACCGACGTCAAAACGACATGAGCGTCACTACGCAATGCCCCTATTCGCGAACGAGTTAGTAAAACGACGTAAGCGATGGAAAAAGCCGACCCTGACCCGACGCCATACTTAACATGGCATCCGACGGTACTTCGTAAGGTTACTCCACATAGAAGCTGGGGTAACCTTACGCGGACGAAAACGATGCACGCAACGACGGGGCGGTGTAAAAGCGATCGGAAATCGGCGTACTAGCCTCATTTGCATATGCAAATGAGAAAACAACGTAAAGGCCACCTAGTGGCCGGAGTTGTCATTACAACTACGATCCGCAAGTGTAATGGTTTTACACTTGTCGGATGTTGAAGCGTATCTATGCAAAAGTGATGCTAAGCATCACGCGCATAGATACGAGGCAAAAAAAAACGGCGATACGACGGGGTATCTGAGATACTCTGTCGTATCGCCGCTGAGAATCTGGCCCTGTGTCTTTTGTTGCCAAAATTAATATAAGACCTGGTCTTCTTTTCAGGGAAACAAGGACATTTTATGTATATGCATTTTGTGTTCATGTGTGCGCCAGAGACACGTGATATAATTTTCAGAACTTCTTATCTGACTATTTGTATTGCTGCTCAGTGAAGGTCCTTGAAGCCTACATTTTGCTCTGAGCATCCCTGCAGATATCTAAATTGTCTGGTCCTGTCACAATTGCAGGCATCAAAGAATACTACCGTATTTATCGGGGTATTGCGCACTCCCGCGTATAGCGCGCACCCCTAAAGTTGCCCCGAAATTCCTGTAAAAAAAATGTTATAACATTTTATTACTTACAGTTTTGGTGTCTTGCCCGGCGTTCATCATCAGGTCTGGCGTCTGTCTGCGGCCTTGGTGGTGTCCTCCCGGCTTTTCCAGCGCTGTCCGAGTCGAATCCCCGCTTCCTGCGCTCAGTTTGAAGCCTCCGTCGACATATACCGAGCGCAGTTCATTCGGGCATGCTCGGCTTCTCGCGCATAAACGTCACAGAGCGTGACTACGAGCAAATCCGAGCGTGGCCGAATGTACCCAAGTGTACTGCACTCGAAATATGTCGGCGGCTCAGTTCAAACTGAGTGCGGGTATCGGTGTATATCGCGCACCCACGATTTCCCCCTTATTTTAAGGGGAAAAAAAGTGCGCGGTATACGCCGATAAATATGGTAATTATCTATGGATACCTCAAACATTTTATGTCTTCCAGTTTTCTCTTATGAGTAGCAGTAAAATTTGTTTGAAATTGAGTGAGAACTGACATGGGGGGGGGGGGGGGGGGGGAGAAGCAAGCTAGCTTTGGGTAAAGGATCAGAATAACCGTTGGGCTGAGAAATGTCATTTCACTTTCCTCGTCTTACAAAAATGCATTGTTCTCTCCCACTTCACAATAAGACCGGACATCCAGTCTTCTGTTAGAAGTTTAGTCGTGTCTAACTGCTAGAAATATATGCATTGTTTAAAAATAAATGGACCTTGTGGATTTATAGAAATCTCAATTATTTACAAAACTGCGGTGAGGAAGTATGAAAGCTTCAGTTGATCTTCCCCTCTGAAAATACAAGTTCCCTGGCTTTCTTTCTTTTACAATGATTTTATTCCTTTGTGAAGCACTAAAAGATATGACCACCTCCTGAATTTCCTAATATCTGTATGCTTTGTTCTCTAACAGTGACTTAGAAATTATTGATGGCAGAGAGTCATTTTCATTTTCAATTTATTTTTATTTATTTTGTTTCTACAAATAGAGCTTTCTTTTGGTGGCATTTGATCTTTGCGGTTTTTATTTTTTGCGCTATAAACAAAAATAGAGCGAAAATTTTGAAAAAATAAAAAATAAAAAAATTATATATATATATATATATCTTAAAATATATTTTTAACCTTTTGCTATAACTATCCACAAAAAATATGTAAAAAACGAATTGTTTTCCTCAGTTTAACCACTTTAGCCCCGGACCATATTGCTGCCCAACGACCAGAGCACTTTTTGTGATTCGGCACTGAGTCGCTTTAACTGACAATTGTGCGATCGTGCGACGTGGTTCCCAAACAAAATTGGGCGTCCTTTTTTTCCCACAAATAGCGCTTTCTTTTGGTGGTATTTGATCATCTCTGCGGTTTTTATTTTTTGCGCTATAAACAAAAATAGAGCGACTATTATGAAAAAAATGCAATATTTTTTACATTTTGCTATAATAAATATCCCCAAAAAAGAAATAAAAAAACATTTTTTTTCCTCAGTTTAGGCCGATACGTATTCTTCTACATATTTTTCGTTAAAAAAAATCGCAATTAGCGTTTATTGATTGGTTAGCGCAAAATTTATAGGGTTTACAAAAAAGGGGGTAGTTTTATGGCATTTTTATTAATATTTTTGTTTTACTAGTAATGGTGGCGATCAGCTTTTTTTTTCGGTACTGCGATATTATGGCGGACACATCGGACACTTTTGACACATTTTTGGGACCATTGGCATTTTTATAGCGATCAATGCTATAAAAATGCATTGGATTACTATAAAAATGCCATTGGCAGTGAAGGGGTTAACACTAGGGGGCGGTGAAGGGGTTAAGTGTGGTCCTGGTGTGTTCTAACTGTATGGGGGGGGTTGACTCACTAGGGGGAATCGCTCCGTTCCCCGCTCTGTAACAAACGCGCGTGCCCGGGCGGCGATCGCGCCCACCGGGCACGCGCGCGGGACTCGGGGGCGTGCAGCGGGCGCTTGGCGCGCGCGTGCCCCCTAGTGGCCGAAAAAGATAGGACGTAGAGCTACGTGCTCTCGCCCAGCAGTGCCACCGTCCCGCAGTAATATGTAGGCGGGCGGTCGGCAACCAGTTAAGCCGATAAGTATTCTACATATGTTTGGTAAAAAAAAAAATCACAATAAGCATTTATTGATTGGTTTGCGCAAAAGTTATAATGTCTACAAAATAGGGGATAGTTTTATTCAATTTTTATAATTTTTTTTTTTACTAGTAATGGCGGCGATCAGCGATTTCTGTCATGACTGCAACATTATGGCGAACATATCAGACACGTTTGACGCTATTTTGGGACCATTTATACAGCAATCAGTGCTATAATAAAGCACTGATTACTGTATACATGTGACTGGCAGTGAAGGGGGGGTTTAGTGTGTCCTAGGGAGTGATTCTTACTGCTAGGGGGCGTGGCTATGAGTGGCACGTCACAGATCGCTGCTCCCAATGAGGGAGCAGACAATCGGTATCACTAGGCTGAATGGGGGAGTTGCTTGTTTACACTGGCCTCTTCCCATTCTGCACCTCTGTCACCTGATCACTGGACACCGGCACGGAGCTTGCTGCCGGGGCGACGTATACTGGCGTAAGCCGGTCGTTAACCAATTAATGACGTACTTGCGAGAAGTGGATATGCTAAGTAGCTGCTGAAGGTCAGGTGGCGACCATATTAAAGGAAACCCTGGCGGTTGCCATTACTTTCTGAAAATGCTGCCTGACTATCTGTATTACTGACTTCAATACTTGCTGAATTGCCAAGACGTTTACAGATTGGGATAGTCTGATCTGCAAGCTTTTTCTGGGTGGCCGTTTTCAAACCCTACTTTATTTCCATGAGGAAATATCAGCAGTCTCTCCCATGATATATTTACCTTTGTCACTGCTCACAGATGCAAGACCCATGCCCATACCTACAGCAGCTTTTATTTCTTCACCCTACTCAAATACTGTAACCTTCTGATTAGGCAAAGCTACCAGACCTGGTAGTGGCAAAGCTTTCTTTCCATTTGCTGAACTTTTCTATCGGCAAGCATTGACAGCTCATTATAGAATTGCATGGGATAGGAGGGGGGGAGAAATATTCTTTCACCCAGTACCTGGAAGCTCCAGTTCTTTGCATTGTCTGGCATTCTGTCAGCTGCAGGCATAGGACAGTAAGGTCTTGTACACGTGGACTTTTGTTGTTCTGAGGACCAATAAATACCAGTGAATTGATCTGTGTTTTAGAGCAGCTGTAAAATGCAATCAATGGAAGGACATCTGAACACAGATGAGGTCACATTTGGCTTCAGCGCCCCCTTGTGGTTAACTCCCAAACTGCAATTGTCATTTTCACAGTAAACAATGCATTTTTAATGCATTTTTTTGCTGTGAAAATGACAATGGTCCCAAAAATGTGTCAAAATTGTCCGAAGTGTCCGCTCTAATGTCGCAGTTACGAAAAAAATTGTTAATCGCCGCCATTAGTAGTAAAAAAAAAAAAAATAATAATAAAAATGCTATAAAACTATCCCCTATTTTGTAAACGCTATAAATTGTGCGCAAACCAACCGATAAACGCTTATTGCGATTTTTTTTTTTTTTTTTTTTTAACCAAAAATAGGTAGAATACGTATCGGCCTAAACTGAGAAAATTTTATATATATATATATATATATATAATTAATTGGTTAACGACCGGCTTACGCCAGTATACGTCGCCCCGGCAGCAAGCTCCGTGCCGGTGTCCAGTGATCAGGTGACAGAGGTGCAGAATGGGAAGAGGCCAGTGTAAACAAGCAACTCCCCCATTCAGCCTAGTGATACCGATTGTCTGCTCCCTCATTGGGAGCAGCGATCTGTGACGTGCCACTCATAGCCACGCCCCCTAGCAGTTAGAATCACTCCCTAGGACACACTAAACCCCCCCTTCACTGCCAGTCACATGTATACAGTAATCAGTGCTTTATTATAGCACTGATTGCTGTATAAATGGTCCCAAAATAGCGTCAAACGTGTCTGATATGTTCGCCATAATGTTGCAGTCATGACAGAAATCGCTGATCGCCGCCATTACTAGTAAAAAAAAAAATTATAAAAATTGAATAAAACTATCCCCTATTTTGTAGACATTATAACTTTTGCGCAAACCAATCAATAAATGCTTATTGTGATTTTTTTTTTACCAAACATATGTAGAATACTTATCGGCTTAACTGGTTGCCGACCGCCCGCCTACATATTACTGCGGGACGGTGGCACTGCTGGGCGAGAGCACGTAGCTCTACGTCCTATCTTTTTCGGCCACTAGGGGGCACGCGCGCGCCGCTGGCGCCAAGCGCCCGCTGCACGCCCCCGAGTCCCGCGCGCGTGCCCGGTGGGCGCGATCGCCGCCGGGCACGCGCGTTTGTTACAGAGCGGGGAACGGAGCGATTCCCCCTAGTGAGTCAACCCCCCCCATACAGTTAGAACACACCAGGACCACACTGGGCGAGAGCACGTAGCTCTACGTCCTATCTTTTTCGGCCACTATATATATTGAATTTTTTTTTCAAAATTTTCGCTCTATTTTTGTTTATAGCGCAACAAATCAAAACCGCAGAGGTGATCAAATACCACTTTTGTTTGGGAGCCACGTCGTACGTCCGCGCAATTGTCGGTTAAAGCGACGCAGTGCCGAATACTGGCCAGGTCCTTTAGCTGCCTAAAGGTCCGGGTCTTAAGTGGTTAATTACTTTTCTTCTCCAATAAAGTCAATGTAAACTCGAAAGCAACTCCCTGAGCAAACTGCACTCCCAAAAAAGTTAAAGCTGATAAGTCGGATACAGTATGCTTACCGATGCTTGCTTTTGAGTCTGATGCTCATGCACATGAGTCCTTAAGGTAGCAGGAATGGACCTAGTTGGGGAATCAGGCCATTAAAATACAACATTAAAAAATACAATAATTTCCTCTTTTCGACAATTTCTTTAGAAACTTGCCGCCTAGCAGATTGCTCTCACTGAAAACTTGGGCGGGAAAATGTAAAGTATTCATGGAATGTATCCGTTATTTTGATAACCTATTTGTAGAAATCTTTCCTCTCCAACATATCTTACAGAACCCGAAGGAGCTTGAAACTCGAGCAAAGATAAGCATGTCTGCCTGCTTGTCTCAAGTACAGTAAGAATATGCTTATCGCCTTTTGTAGTGCTCGCCAGTCAAAATTCTAAAGGTTTCAGACTCATTCATAAGTGGTAGACATGCTGCCTTTTATACAAAAGATGATTGCATACAAATCATGCATAATATTACAGAAAAAAACGCATCTGTCTAGGAAAACTTGTTTTCTTTGGCTGGGGGTTATCTGAACCTGAATGGTTATTTTCCTTATTTCCACTGTTTGTGGACAGTTTTCTTTTTATATTAATAAAAATTAGGGCTGGGGAAATTAACTATTAATTCATCCTGGCCTTCAGGGAGTTCCCGTCGGAGATCCGGTGATATCACCGACACCAGCGGGGCTTGCCGTGTCTATCTGAAGGGCTCCTTTGCTGTGCCTTCATATCTGCATGGCGGCGGGACCTTACTATCTGCCACACACAAGGGCTGTTACACTTCCCTCTATCACTTCCCTCTATAAACCTGGGATTCTACAACCATCCACTGGGAGTTGTGTTAGTTCCCTTCACCGGGACATCTACATGCCAACGGACTGATGTTAACCCCTCCTCATCTGGATTCAGCAGTGGCATCGTTTGTACACATTTTTATACCAGTATCATACTTGGGTACATGTTTTTATGACTGCTTTTGCTACCCTTTGGTATTACTCGCACCATTTTTACAGTTTATGTAGCTACATCGATTTTATCTCCAATGCAATATTTATTTTGTTACCTACTTGAAGACTATAAAAGTTTTAATGCTATTCCCATCAAGCGCTGCCTTTGTGTGTTTCTTTTTTTTGTATCCTGCTATCCATTTTTCCAGTGGTTGGCAGCTGCAGTGGGAATCAGCCTGCAAGGAGATCAGCTATAAGTAGTTGGATCTGTATGCGCGTTTTATAATTAATCGATTAAAAAAAATCGATTAATCAAACACAAAAATTTAATCAGTAACAGCCCTAATAAAAATAGTATTTCAGAAGCAAGATCATTAGAAACTACATGATTTTTAAAAAGTTAAAGATATTAGTGTGTTTTTTTTTTTTTTTTGGAATACAGCACAAAACATATTAGTTATGTGTAGTGATCTGTATCCCAGTATCTGCATGATGCTGCTTGTAAAATATATATATTCTTCATACTAGGAAATGCATACAAAAGATATTGTCAGAAAATGACGTTTTTCGGCACATTGCCGAAAGAAAAAACACGCCGAAAATGGGGCGGGGTGCTGCCCAGTATGGGCTGTTGTTTTGGAGTGCCCCAGTCCAGTCCTCTCCTCCCTCCTCAACACAATCTCCTGAAATGACCGGGAAGCTCGGGCACATATCTAGCGCCGTACACAGTGCCCAGCTGAATAGAAGGTGGCTGAAAAGTCCCAGGTCTATGGCACTGAAGCCATTGGATCAGAAGAACAGCCATGCTAGCATTTTCAGAAGGAAAAGTCGGCAATGAGTGTGAGTGAGTAACTTGTATAGCGCAACAAATGCGAACTTAATTGCCTCAAGGCGCTTTGCATCCAGTGTCGTCCTGGTCCTTCAGAAGAGGTGGGTCCTTTGTTTTTTCCTAATAGCCCGATGGTTTTCTTCCAAGCGGATGGTAGAGGTTAAAGCATTCAAAAGCCGTGGTCCTTGGACTGCAAATCTACGTTCTCCCTTAGATTTGTAGCGGGATTTGGAGAAGGTTTTGGTTGGTTGACCGGAGCACGCACTTGGTGATGTAGGGTTTTATTCTCGCTTAAGTATTGAGGAGCGTTGCCCTGTGTACATTTGTGCGTGAGGCAGAGTGTCTTGAATGTCACCTGGTCCTGTACGGGCAGCCAGTGGAGGGACCTCAAGACTGGGGAGATTGGTTTCCACGGCTTTTTACCTGTTACCAGTCTGACTGCCGTGTTCCGGACGACTTGTAGACGTGAAATCTGGTATTTCGGTTGTCCGAAGTAGAGGGAGTTTGCGTAGTCGAGTCGTGAGTTGATGATAGTTCCAACCACTACTGCTGTGTCCTCTTCCGGGATGAGTCTACGTAGCATGCGGAGAAAATGATGAGAACCGCTGACGACTGATCCTATTTGTGCGTCCATCGTCATGTCTGAGTCAAAGATGATTCTGAGACTTAACTTTGTTGCTTGGCACAATGGTTTGTCTGAGGATGGTGGGTGGTGTCCATGTGGTCCTAGAATTGGATTTCCGATTTGCGTGAAAGATGAGTAGTTCTGTTTTGGATCCGTTGAGTTTGAGGGAGCTTTCAGTCATCCAATTGTCGATCAGTGTGAGGCATTTTCCTAGTTCATTATATTGGTCTTTTTTGTTGGTGATTCAAAGGTAAAGCTGTGTGTCGTCAGCATAGGAGTGGTAGCGCAGGTCCTGTTTGCTGATGATTTTGAGGAGCGGGCGGATGTAGATGTTGAAGAGTACAAGTGAAAGGGGTGATCTTTGAGGGACTCTGCATGTAATGGTCCGTGTTTCTGATGTAAAGCCTCCAAGTTTCACGGTCTGAGTGCGATTTTCTAGGAAAGATGCGAACCACGGTAGGGCCGAGTCTGAGACTCCGGCTACTTCTTTTGAGTTGCGTGAGCAATGTGTTGTGGTCTACCGTGTCGAAGGCTGCACTGAGGTCCAGCAGCACTAGGAGACAGGATTCTCCGTCATCTGCTCCTTCGAGGGCGTCATCCCATATCTTGAAGAGCCGTTTATGTGCCGTGGCCTGGGCGAAAACCTGATTGTAGGGGATCTAGGAGTTTGTGGTCATCCAGATGGGGCTGAAGCTGTTCTACTGCTTTCTCCGTGATCTTGGAGATGGTGTTCAGGCTTGTTACCGGTCTGCGATGGTTTGGGTCTTTAGGGTCGAGGTTGTGTTTCTTTGAGAGGGGTTTTATTATGCCTTGCTTGAGGGTGATAGGAACAATCCCTTCCCCCGAACGATTGGTTTATGGTGGGTGCCAAGATGTTAGTGCATTCTTTCAAGAGTTTTTGTAGCCTCCGTACAGGTTTCCCTTAATTAGTCCTTTGAGAAGACTTGAATTTTAATCCTTTCCCCATTACCGTTTTTACCGTGCCTAATTCTGCGCTTTCTCTGTGTGGAGGTGGCCATCTTGGTAAAGAGATGGGGCTTTGCATGGTCAAATCTGCCTTACTGATAACTCGTAATCTGATGCTTAGTGGCAGAATAATCAAGCAGCAGGAGAGTGGTAGAGGAAGCCAAGGGCGGATCCAGAGTCTAATCTCGAGAGGGGCTCTGAAAAAATTTCTGCAGGCAATTTGTAGGGGCAATGGCTGTTGTTGGCGCTTCAATCAATACAGCACCATGGTTAATATGGTGTCGGTAATAATTGAACTAATATGCTTCAATCATCCTGTGTGGGAGCAGCCAGGTGGAGGGGAGGACGGGGGGGGGGGGTGGATGCAGCCAGGTTGGAGGGGAGGACGGGGGAGTGAATGCAGCCGGGTTGGAGGGGAGGACGGGGGGTGGGGTGGATGCAGCCAGGTTGGAGGGGAGGACGGGGGGGGTGGGGTGGATGCAGCCAGGTTGGAGGGGAGGACGGGGGGGATGCAGCCAGGTTGGAGGGGAGGACGGGGGGTGGGGTGGATGCAGCCAGGTTGGAGGGGATGACGGGGGGTGGGGTGGATGCAGCCAGGTTTGAGGGGAGGACGGGGGGGGTGGATGCAGCCAGGTTTGAGGGGAGGACGGGGGGAGGTGGATGGAGCCAGGTTGGAGGGGAGGACGGGGGGGGTGAATGGAGCCAGGTTGGAGAGGACGGGGGGGGGGGTAGATGGAGCCAGGTTGGAGGGGAGGACGGGGGAAGATGGATGGAGCCAGGTTGGAGGGGAGGACGGGGGGAGATGGATGGAGCCAGGTTGGAGGGGAGGACGGGGGGGGTGAATGGAGCCAGGTTGGAGGGGAGGACGGGGGGGGTGAATGGAGCCAGGTTGGAGGGGAGGACGGGGGGGGGGTAGATGGAGCCAGGTTGGAGGGGAGGACGGGGGGGGGAGATGGAGCCAGGTTGGGGGGGAGGGACGGGGGGGGGGTAGATGGAGCCAGGTTGGAGGGGAGGAGGGGGGGGGGGGTAGATGGAGCCAGGTTGGAGGGGAGGAGGGGGGGGGGTAGATGGAGCCAGGTTGGAGGGGAGGACGGGGGGGGGGTAGATGGAGCCAGGTTGGAGGGGGGACGGGGGGGGGGGTAGATGGAGCCAGGTTGGAGGGGAGGACGGGGGGGGGGGTAGATGGAGCCAGGTTGGAGGGGAGGACGGGGGGGGGTAGATGGAGCCAGGTTGGAGGGGAGGACGGGGGGGTAGATGGAGCCAGGTTGGAGGGGAGGACGGGGGGGGTGGATGGAGCCAGGTTGGAGGGAAGGACGGGAGGGTAGATGCAGCCAGGTTGGAGGGGAGGACGGGGGGGGGGGGTAGATGCAGCCAGGTTGGAGGGGAGGACGGGGGGGGGGGGGTGGATGGAGCCAGGTTGGAGGGGAGGATGGGGGGGTGGATGGAGCCAGGTTGGAGGGGAGGACGGGGGGGGTGGATGGAGCCAGGTTGGAGGGGAGGACGGGGGGGGTGGATGAAGCCAGGTTGGAGGGAGGACGGGGGGGGGGTGGATGGAGCCAGGTTGGAGGGGAGGACGGGGGGTTGGATGGAGCCAGGTTGGAGGGGAGGACGGGGGGGTAAATGGAGCCAGGTTGGAGGGGAAGACGGGGGGGGTTGCAGCCAGGTGGAGGGGAGGACAGGGGGGGTTGCAGCCAGGTGGTGCGGAGGACGGGGGGGGTTGCAGCCAGGTGGTAGGGTGGTAAGTTCTTACCTTGGATGATAATAATAGAATCACTGGCTCCCTCCATCCTACAGCCTCATGGTCCCTCCCCCCCTGCTCGGCATGTTGGGGGCTGCATTCCTCTCAGGGAATCAATCATCCTGGGGCCTGCTGGTACTGCATGTCCCATAATCCTCTTGGTTATAGTTTACCAGCCATTGGCTCTGAATGTAGCCAATGGCAGCAGGCATTGGCTCAAGGAGGAGAGGGAGGTCGCTTCACAGAGAGCCTGTCAGCCATGGCTGATGGGGTTGGCATTGGCACAGCCTGCAGTGCTCACTATTTTCTGGGGGGGCAATTGACCCATTGCCCCCGACCCCACCCTTGGATCCGCTCCTGGATGAAGCCAAGATCCACAGAAAACAAAGTATGCACCCAAATTCCTCTTCAGCAAGAACAGGGCGCTGCATGGTAGTCGGAGACAGCAATGCCTTAGATCTCTCACAGTTGGAGATACCCGACTTTAAGGCCATGTACACACGGCAGAGAACCTCGACGGGCAGAACACATCGTTCCGCCCGTCGAGGTTCTCTGCCGGCCGTCGAAATCGGCGACCCGCCTGTCGGGAATGGCAACCAGCCATTCATCCAGGCGGGCCATCGAGCAAAAAGAGAGCGTGCTCTCTTTTCGCTCGACGGGATTCCCGACGGGCGGGGCGAGCGCTCTGTGTACACACGGCCGAGGTCCTCGCTGGAATGCAGCTTCCAGCGAGGTTCTCGCTGGTTTGCAGCGAGAACCTCGGTCGTGTGTACGCCGCCTGAGTCTGAAGGCACAGGATGTGCACTGCTGTTTTTTTGGGATAAATTCCAGGCAGAAGGTACATTTTGGGGTACTACTTAGACAAATATATAACGATTATTGATATTTCCTAAAAGATGGCAAATCTTCACTTTTTGAGATCGGCTTCATTTTCAATCTGCTTCCAAACTAGCTGCCTTTTCAATTCCACTCCAAAATCTCTCTTATACTTTGTTCTTATTTATGACCGATGTGGTTTGCTTCAGTTCCTGCTTTAATGTGGAAGTTTTGTTAACACAGTAACAGTGGGCAGAGATGGATGGGCAACAAAGGTCATCTTAGTGTGGCTGTTAGGGAAGAACTGTAATTTTTTACTTTCAACTTCTTTTAAAGATGCTGATATTTATTGTCTGGTTCCTTTGTAGTTGGGAAAGTGTTGTGAATGCAGCTCCCTAAACCCACTGAATATTTTGAAATCCACAGTTTAAGGCCTCTCTCTCTCTCTCTCTCTCTCTCTCTCTCTTTCTTTCTTCTTGTACCACATTTATTTTTAACCTTCAGGTATTTGATAGTATCGGTCATATTCTCATTGAGTTGTATATATTGAAGTATTTTTTTCAACAAAGGACTGTGTGAGGATATAATCCCCTAAGATGTTCAGACTAGCAATGCTTTAGCAGGCGCATAAAAGCGAAAAAGAGCAGTACAAATTGCTCTCAGGACCAAAGGCAGCCAAGCAAAACCCAGCAGTGGGATTATGGGATATGTCTTGGAAACTTTATCTGTGTACAATGAAAACTAAAATAAAATCTTCCCTAGTATGAAAAGAGTAGTTAAAATTTTGTAGCTCATTATGCTGCATAACAAAGCATTTCTATCATTGTTAAATAATGCTATAGGCTACTCTGAGAATGTCTCCAAACTTTTCACAAGTGTTTTTATGAATCTTTTAGTGCTCTGCAAAGAACAAAATAACCCATTAAATTATTTGCACTGTTAGAACAGTTGAGAGAACTTCTAATTTGATTAATACTGTAGGTGTTTGTGCACTTTGCATATTTGTATTGCTGTTTGCCTTGTTTTCGTTCCATAAGCTTTTTGTGTTTTTGTCTCCAACACATTTTTTTTTATTTATTTTTTTTATTCCCCAATTGTCTTTGTTACAGCGTATTGAGATATAGGGACTTTTGCCCACAGGAACAGGAAATTCATCAGTCTTTGTACTGAACTGGCAAGTTTGTGTTTCCTCCAGACAGGGGAGATGTATCTCCATGGAAAGTAGGTGATGGAACCTCCTGTTTCTCTGGCTTTCCTCTTTTTTCACCCACCTTTTTGCCTCCCTGGATCTTGTTGGAGCGGCTGGTGGCGTTCTCTGCTAGTTTGCCTTCCAGGACAACTCCTCAGTATGGGAAGGAGGTGGCTTGGCTCACTTTCTCCGGGTCTGGGGAAGACCAGAAGTGGCACTTCCTCTTGACAGGGAGCAGAACAGGTAGTGTTTGTTCCCGGTCTGGGTGCATTCACTGTAAGGGCACTTTGTGGCGGGGCTTACATGGTAACTGCATTGGGTGTGTGGCCTGGCTGTGTTCCTGTTTGACTGGATGAGGCAGGTGGGGTGAAGTAAATTCCAGGTACTAGAGGCTTTGATTCCCAAACAGGGGAAGGCCAGGTTGGTGCCTTAATGGCAGTTCTTCCAGCAGTGGCAATTGCAGCAAAATCACACTGCATTTAGCGGAAATTGAAAATTAATGGCATCCAAACACACATTGTGCGGTTTGCTATGATTGCATTGTGATTTGGGATCGCAGACAGAATTGCAGCAAGATCTCAAAACACCGGATGTGAACAGGACCTAATGGTTGTTGGTTACCTTCATGATTTTATGCGCTTTTGTACCACTCGATTTCCCTCAGAGATGAAGGGTGCATTTGAAGACCTATTCCAGGGGAATTTTATAAGCACGCCCTTATGTTTGTATCAGGCAAACGCCTGCATAGTAGCTAGGGGGTATCAGCGGTGCGATGATGAAACACTTTTGTTGGGTATAAGCTATTGAATGGAGAACATGGGTCCTTGGATAATGTATGTTTCAGGGCACCGGGCCTTGTCACATTCATGTTCAAGGTTGTAAGTGGTAGAAGTCGCTAAACATATGCTTCTGCAGCAGGGCCTTCTTTTGTGCTTCTATTTAATATAGGGTTATTATTATTATTATTATTTTTTTTTTAATCCACCATATTTCAAACCTAGTCTATTCATGTACTGTACGTTCTGTTGTGGCTAGTCCTTTTCAGCTTGCGTTCCAGTTATCACGTACAGGGTTCTTTAATTGCCACATTACATTGGCCGCACAGTCTTCAGAGACATTCCTGTATCCTTAGTTGTCCAAGTACTCACTAGGGTTTGTTTTTTCTGCAGATAGATAATTTTGCCTTGCTTTTCTCTCTGTTGAGAATTTTAATATAACGGGGCCCACCTTATCTGTGATATTTAGTTTCGGTGTTGGGGAGGTTGCTAGGCTTTTTTTTTTGTCTCATTCCTCTTCGGGACCAATGTCCCTTTCACATAAGTCGGTGATGGGCTTTTTTTTTCTCCTCACGCTGTCAGCGTGAAGAGAAAAAAGATCTGATTACCGGCCTTTGTTTACATCACGTGATCAGCAGGTTTTAACAAATTTGCTTGGAATCTAGGAGCCAGAAAACGCGCCCCGTCCCGACGAGCTCGCGTGCAGAAGCGAACACATACGTGAGTAGCTCCCGCATATGTAAACGGTATTCAATCCACACGTGAGGTATCGCAGCGATCGTTGGAGCGAGAGCAATAATTCTAGCACTAGACCTCCTCTGTAACTCAAAACATGCAACCTGTAGAATTTTTTTAAACGTCGCCTATGGAGATTTTAAAGGGTAACATTTTGTCGGCATTCCACGAGTGGACACAATTTTGAAACGTGACATGTTGGGTATCAATTTACTCGGCGTAACATTTTATCTTTCACAATATAAAAAAAAATGGGATAACTTTACTGTTGTCTTATTTTTTAATTAAAAAAAGTGTATTTTTTTCCCCCAAAAAAGTGTGCTTTTTAAGGCTACTGCGCAGATACGGCATGACAAAGTATTGCAACGATCGCCTTTTTATTCTCTAGGGCAGGGATCCTCAAACTACGGCCCTCCAGCTGTGTCGGAACTACAAGTCCCATGAGGCATTGTAAAACTCTGACATTCACAGACATGACTAGGGCATGATGGGAATTGTAGTTCCTGAACATCTGGAGGGCCGTAGTTTGAGGACCCATGCTCTAGGGTGTTAGAATAAAAAATATATATGTTTGGGGTTCTAATTAGAGGGAAGGAGATGGCAGTGAAAAATGACACATTACACATGCTGTTTTACTTGTACTGCCAACGGCCACCACTAGATGGCACAGGTCACAGAAGGAAGCTTGGCACTTCATAAGGTCGTAAAGCTGCGGCCTCATTTACCGGCCGTCGCGGGCCCGCCGCAATCGTGCGGCGGAGGTGGGGGGCACACTGCGCAATTGCGACCTGGCGCCCGGATTTTGTCGAGCCCTGTGGTAAGGGATTCGCCCCTTACTCGGTTCCGAGATCACCCGAGTCCCAGTGACTCAGGTGATCGCAGGGGCGAACGGACAGAGCGCGAAGGGGAGGACGTCTATTGACGTCGTCCTGACATTTGGGGATCGCTGTAGCTAGGGTTGTTCCGATACTAGTATCGGTATCGAGTATTTGCGCTAGTACTTGTACTCGCGCGAATACTCCCGATACCTAAATAGAATACTTTTTTTTTTTATTTTTTTTGAGTGTGGAGCACTCAGAGGGACCATGGCTGAACTCAGAGGGACCATGGCTGCATTTGGGGACACGTGGCTGCATTTAAAAAGTATCGGTATTCGGTATCGGTGAGTACATGAAAAAAAGTATCGGTACTTTGTACTCGGTCCTAAAAAAGTGGTATCAGGACAACCCTAGCTGTAGCTGTCTTCCGGCTATAGCGCGGGCCCCAGGTGGTTAAAACTGACCAGCAAAAGGACTGCCTTTTTAAAGTCAGTTTGTAGTGATGCGTTTCCTGTGAGAGGAGGTGCCTAGATCTCATATGATGTCCTAGAAGACTATTGGAAATAGATTTGCTGGTAAGTCTAGCTCCGATTATTTTTATTTTTTTTGCATATCTATTTTTCCATATCATAAAAACATGTGCACACAATTTAAGATCTCCTACACCTGGAGGTATTATTTCAATACTGGAACCATTGTATTTGTTTTGGAACTACATTTTCTCTGTAGTGAAATTAGTCGTTCGTGATTTTTAAACCAGTTTTTCATAAGAAACTGAATTGCTGGCCACAACCTGAGTACAGATTTTACCTTTTTGTCTTTTTGGTGTTCTAAGGTGACTTTACTTGTCATATCTACACAATATGTATTAAATGGCTGGCGTGAGCTTACAAATTGTATGTGTTTCATTTTGCAGAAGATAAAGAAATCAGGACAGAAATCAAGTAATTATTTAATTGCTTCTCCCAAGCAACTAAAAGTTTCAAAGCGAGAAATTCGCACTCCTGGAAGTAATAAAAAATCTCTAACGCCCAGAACTCCTAGATGTCGCAGGCTGGTAGAGGAAGCCAGCCCAAATATGAGGGTGACTCCCAAGTCCACCAGGAGGATTTCCCCCTGTAGCAGAAGATCAAGCAGCTCCCAGTGGAGAAACTTCACTAATTTGATTGGAAATGAAGGTCTTCTCCTGAGGAGGTCTGTACGAGCTGCTTCCCTGAAGAGCCCATATGCTTCCCCTGCAACTCTTAACAGAAGGTTTGTAGCAAATGAAATGTTAACTGATTATGTAATAAAATGTTTTACACCTGTAGATGGAATACCACTTCTATATTTTCTCACTTTTTCTGGACCATTGGCAATAAGATATCAGAGCTAAAGCCTAGTGTTTAGAGTTACTGACCAACCTGGAAGGGGGTGAAAAGAGTTGCAATTTATTTCCCTCATTCTGCAGGTTGTTTAACTTAGTTTTTCGTGGTGTAAAAAACATGAGGAGGAGGAAGCAATTAGCCATGTGTATGTTTTGCCATATGATGGAGCTTAGAGTTAATTTCTCCCACCTCCTCATGTGACATTGTTCGAGTCTGATGGTTGGCCACTCTTTGGTTCAAGCACTGGGAGGGAAACGCATGCACCTCTATACCCAGAAGGACCAGGTCTTTACCAAGAGGTGCAAAGGAGTGAGTGGTGGGGATTGTAGTAATAGAGATCATTGGTAAGTGGGAGGGGGCTCTTTCTGCATGAAAGCATATTAGCTCTCTTAAGAGAGGAGCACCAGTCTCCACCAGAAAAATTTAAGTCAGCAGCTACGAATACTGTAGCTGCTGACTTAATATAAGGACACTTATTTTTCCAGGGATCCAGTGTGGTCCTCACCAGAGCCAATTCTTCAGCTTTGGGTCCAGGCATCGGTATCTTAAGTAAGGGAAATGAACAGTGGAGCCTTTCGGCATCAGTCAGTCTCCCACTGTGCATGTTTGCATTGCCCAGCGCTTTGTGAATGGTCCAGCAGCCTTATGGGACCTGGTCCAGCAGCCTTATGGGACCTGGTCCAGCAGCCTTATGGGACCTGGTCCAGCAGCCTTATGGGACCTGGTCCAGCAGCCTTATGGGACCTGGTCCAGCAGCCTTATGGGACCTGGTCCAGCAGCCTTATGGGACCTGGTCCAGCAGCCTTATTGTGACCTGTGATGTCCCAGAAGGATACAGGGGATGGTGAACTTCCACTCAGATAGCTGCAGCAATCTGATCAGGAGCAGGTACCAGTCAAAGCCAGGTACCCGCTCCCACCACCCTCCCCACAAAGTGCCAATAATTTAAGAGTAGGGAGGGAGGGATGCATAAAAGTGGAACTGTTGGGTGAAGTTATACTTTAAAGCGGAGGTAAATTTATCAATGTAAAGCAGATCTAAACGTAATAAATACTCACCTTGGTTCCAAGAAGTCCTTTGTTAGCATCTTCTACCTCGGGTTCTTTTAGGGTGCCAGCCTTGGGCCATCTTGGTTGGCTGATACTGGATGACGTCACTCACTCATGTGCAGAAGGGCAGTCTTCCTGGGACACGGGCAATGGACAGCTCCGCATACATTCTAAAGGGGATTTCAAACGGACCAATAAGTGTATTTTATTGTGGAAGAGACATTCCATGTCTCTTCTGCAATAAACCCCCTGCCTGTTTGCAATTTTTATTCTCTACCTTTTTAGTTCCGCATTAACTGGTTTCCTAAATGGTTGCATTCAAGGCGCCTACTGGTAATTATTTTCCAGCCACTAATGGTACCTACTTTTGGATTGTTAATACAACTGAATGCAATTTATTTTAATGTGCGTGTCTTTTTGATTTGTCATGCTATGTGTATTGCTTAGGTTTATGTAAATTACTTGATTGCTTGAAACAGTCTGCTCTAACTTTACTAGCTGCAAGATAGACCATGGTTAGACATGATTTCAGTGGCTTTAAAGCATCCCTCGTGGTGACCACTGAAGTAAAAAATGCTTTAAAGGAATGATCCAAATAGTCGTATTCGATCAACGACGCATATGATTAGACCCAATGCAAGTTTTAGCCATTTAATTCTTACAGCTAGTTTTAGTGAAATCTCTTGTTTAAACAACATTTTTTTTATATATTATTATTGTTGTAAACTGAGTTTTTTTAAATGTTCTTTGCAGAAAATTTGACAAAGACCTGGAAACTGTCTCGGCAGGAATCCGGCAACTAAAACGTCTCTCCAGGGTGTTTGATGATGCCATCTTGAAGGAAGAAAGGTAAAGTGGATTTAGTTCTCTGATTTGTTCCCCCTGGGTCTGCCACTGCCTGAAGCACATATATGATATCAGGATGGTATTATCTAGGACTGTGTGAGGCATCCACTTAAGCCGACACCTGCTTTAACCTCCTGAATCTCCAGAGAGAATAGTTTGTCTGGCTTCTGCTAGCCCACTTTAGAGGGCAACTTATTCTAAAGAGGAGCTGGTAGAAAATGTATTTATTTTTTCATTTTTTAGTACACCGAGGTGGAGAGACTTTTGGAGTATAGCAATTTATTTTTCTATTTTAGATAAAGCAGGAGAGGGTTCAAACTTTTAAAATGTGCATATGTTTGTGGGTGTTTTTTATCCATTTATTTTTGATACCTGTGTCTCATTAGGAAAATTTCCCTTTCCCTTTCCCTTTCTGTTCCCACAATTGATGAGAAGCGAATTTCCCTTCACTTCTCATCAATTGTGTAAACAGGAAGTCTTATACATTCCAATTTTACGGACGCCTTCAGGATTCTTGCAAACAAACTTTGCCAGGATAACCCTTCCCACTTCGAGCATGCCTCCGTTTTTTCTAGTGTCCTAGGGGGGTTGAAGTCTTATTTACATCTCTGCTGTGTTAAAACTAGTCCAGCATTATTCTTTATATAGTGCCACCTTCAGAAGTAGGGCACAAGGCTGGAAAAAAAGAGTACCGCATATGAGCAGTCCTAATGGAGGCTAAACTCCACTCTCTACCTGCTATAGGCATCTCCGTTTTTAGACTTGGTCGAGGAGTAAGAACCTGAGCTCCCTGTTTTGAATTTTAGTACCCCTTCTAGACCTATCAAACTAAGCTGGTCAACAGGCTACATAATATAGATACAGTAGTCACCCTAGTTCGGCCTACAAGTGCATGCAGACCATTGGCTACACGCTGTCGGCTGTGAGTGTTCCTCGCGGGGGTGTGGGCATATGGCCACTTGGCTGTGGGCTAGATGATCACTGTGTCCTCCCCCAGGCAGGCAGTTTCCAGGCTTTGACACTGAGGCCTCCTGTCCTGGGGAAGGAAAAAACTGTCCCCAGAATATGTTAAGTTGGATGACCACTCCTCTGTAACTTCTGGGGTGGTTTGGATGGTTGTTGAATACCTTACTCCGCTAGCATCCCTGTGTTCAGTGTAATGTGTTGCCTGTTGTACCTTGTATTGGGGAACAGCTCAGGGGACACTATGCAGCTATCTCTTCTTGTGTCCTCAGAGAGGCAGTGACCCCCTGATTTTGGCCAGCTGATATCCGTTGTGTCCTGGGTCAGTCTGCTGACAATTGGGCCCTCCTCTCCCCCTTCCCCAGTTGTGTCTCTTGAGGCGGTAAGAGGTATACGGTGCAGCTTTCTTGCACCTTCAATGTGGATCTTGCCTCCTAATGCTTGTGGGTTGGGGGTGTTCTGAGGCTCCTCTTAACGGCCAAACTATTGTTAAACGTTTAGGGTGTGCATACCATGTGGGTTGCAACTATTTTAAGCTACAGCTCACGGCCTACTGGGCAGATGGCCTGCACTGTGCTGGTGGCAGATGTGAGAGGCTGGAACTCTTGATCTGTATGAGCAGAGCTGTGATGGGCGAACACTGCCCTATGATGTCACACCCAGCGCCCCCTCCTCTTGATGACCAGTATTTATATTTGGAGGGGGAGGGCAGATGGCTTGGCCCGCCATTTTGTCTATGAGCATTTACCCTTCCTATGACATCCTTTCATTGTGAGCTGGGGGCAGAGGTGTAATTGTTCAGTGCTCTTCCCTTGTTTGGACAGAAGTACGATGGTAAGACACTATTTGGTAACATCACGCTTGGTGTCCGCCCAGTCCTACAGCATGGTTTAAGCTTACGGGCAGTGATGGTTATCTCTGTTGGCCAGGTAAGTTCCGGCGCTGCTGCGATCTCCTGGGTATGGTGAGTCTGTGGCCTCGAATCGTGATGGTTTTTGGCTGATTCTTGGTGTCCTTGGCCAATTTCTGAGCCAGATCCCTTGGGCGTCTGAGGTCGAAGGGGATGGGGGAAGTTCCTTCTGGAGAGTTTTAGGGGTTGGTTTTACACTTCGTACCTAAGTGGTTGTATGTGGCCCCTCCTTATTGCTATTGGAGCTATTTGCTGCTATTGCATACATACTAGTCCACATTTTTAGCCTCCATACTGTTTCTACCTTGGTAGCCATGGTTATGTTGCTTGACTCCCTGTTGCAGCTGCATCTGCTGTGCCTTTTGTTTTCCGGAGGCCTTATTCTATTGTCTACAGTCCGTATGTGTGTGTGTGTTTTTTTTTTTTTTTCTTTGGATTCGCAGGAGGCTGCCTTTTGACCCTTGCATTTGTGCAGTGTTCTGCAGTGCACTGCTCTGCTACTTTCGTTTTTACATAAGGGTGTCATGGCTTGGATCTCTGCACCCTGTGCTGTTTATTCCCATTTACACTGCCACCTAGTATACTCATTTGAGAGTCTGCAGGTCTCAGGTTGAGCGGAACCATACTCTACTCTTTCATTTGCAGTTGCCATGGTGCTGGCCATGAGTTTAGTTATGATACCGGCCATTTAGTGGTTTTGTAGTTCGCTTGAGGTCATCTTTCATGCCATGCCTTGAATATAACTTTATTGTGACAGTTGCTGTGCTATGTTCTCTGGCTCAATTTTGGTTGGCACTCCAACCTTCAATAATGCCCTGTCAGTTACCATTTTAAGGGGACAGGTTGTTTTTTCAGTGCTACCCCATATGACACATCTCTGGTATCTCTTGGGTGGTGAAAGCACCTTTCCTCTCACAATTGCAGCTGTCGGCTGTTGGCCCAAGTCCTCTGTGCATGCAAGAATCTTAGTTGTCTATCAATGTGCTGGAACTATAGGTAATCAGATTTTGTCTGTCTCATTGGACAGGACATCGTTTAGGGTGACCAGTCCGGATCCGGTTAGACCATGCCATGACATTTTCCTATGTCAATCAGTAAGTCGCAACACAGTTTGGCAGCAGCACTTGAGGTCTCTTGCCTCCATCTGTGGGTGGATATTTTCATATCTGCTCCTCTGTTACGTTCTGGAAGTGGGAAACTGTCCAACAATTTTTCTCAATAGTCAAATTTTGGACCAGCAAAAAATGGTGTCCTTAATCCGGTCATATTACATTGGAATTTGCATTTAATGGGGCACCTAAGAACTGATTTTACTGGTGTCTCGTCTCAACTGAAGGGTATCCTAATTCATGGTGAGAATGAAGTATCCTTGGACACAGATGCAACGGATGCCCTGGTAGTGCCATGGGACCATTTCTGACTCGTTAATGCCTTCCAGCCTTTTAAGCTTCTTCCATGACTACTGTGAAGCATAATGGCCACAGGAATTCTGGTAATTCTCATGGCTCCAGATTGGCCTTGTCATCCTCCTATGCACATCTGTGATGCTCTTGGTTACAGAAGCTCCCTGAGTGGGTCACCTGTCCCTAGGGCTAAATTTCTTCCCAGCTTTCCCACCTCTGGCTTATTGGCCTGTGTCCTGAAAGCCAGGTTCTTGGGCACAGGGTTATCGGCAGCAATTAATCCCACTTTATTTAAGTCGTGATTTCCCTCTACCATTCTACCTGGAAGGCTTCCTTTACATGGTTCTAGTCTCCAGCTTCCCCTCGCAAACACACTTTTTTTGGTGACTTGAATTTTGGCCTACTCCAGCATCTTCCTTGAGCATGTATTCCTTGGCTTGTGACATGTTTTTGGGGTATGCCATATAGCTACTCCCAGTGCATTTCTTCTATGACGCAGTAACACTTTGACTTAGTTCTTTCAGCCTTCGGGGGGACCTTCTGTTGTACACATTGGGGTCATTCCTCTGGTGACTCTCCCTAGGCCATATTTTGCTGTCTATCACTTATGCACGTCATTGCTGGCGCTGGTCCACGTTGGGTTGGTGCTTTTTGACCTTATCTTGGGTTGGCCTATTCAGCTGTTGTTCCAGCCTATGACTTTGGAGGTCTCCCCTTTTCACTGTTGCAGCGTGCTCCATTAGGGCAAATTCAGTGAGTGGGGGTTCAGAATCCAACGTTGGTGTATCTTGCCATCCTCGTATGTGGGTTTTCGTCACTCGTTTTTGTAGGCAGCAGCTTGAGTTTTCTGTTCCACCTTCCTAGGGGTTTTCTGTTGGGTCTTCTCACCCCTCAATGGTCACTGCTTTGGGGCATTCCTATGGCCAAAATAATTCCATGCTGTCCCCTTCAATGAACATAATGGAGAACTGGACATTTTTTATTTTATATTTTTATGCTGTCTGTAAAATCCCTTTCTTTGAATTTATTGAAGGACACAGCCCCTTCCTCGCTCATATTTTTTTTCCGGGACTGCTTTGTAACGGAGATGCCTATAGCAGGTGGCGGGAAGGGATTTAACCTCCAGTAGGGACTGCCCATAGGCAGTGCTCTGTGAAATAATGTTTGGCTGTGTACTTCAATGAACTCAGAGAAAGGAATTCTATGAGTAGGAAAAAAATCCTGTTTTACATTTAACCACAACTCCTCTCTACATAGCTACTAGAGCTTTTGTCTCTTAAATATCTTTTACAGTGAAAATGAAAGACCATAAACACATATCTTCTTAAAGGGATCTTTTTTTTTTTTTTTTATTAAGGCCTCTGTGCCTTTTTAAATTTTGATGTATTTTGTGCAACTGAAAGGCACAGATGTACTGTTTAGCCACGCTTCCAGCAACCTGGAAGACGACTATGACGAGCTAAAAGAATGCAGCTGCTGGATGCAGTACAGAGGTGGTACAAACGTTAGGAATGTATGTGACTAATTCCCAGAGCAAAGAAATTCTAGCATTCCAGGATTTGTCCTACGGCTCTAAACTTTTTATTAGAAAAAAGGACAAGGATAAATCCAATAAACTCCAGGCTCACTCACCAACCAGCCAGCGGACAACAAAAATAACCTGCCTAACAGTATGTGTTAAAAATGGGGGTTTTGTCTGCACACATTTGCAATTACATGCGTAAGCTACAAATACCAGGGTGCTTTGGCTGGGCTCTGTAGCTTAAGCATGTATTTTCAAATGTGTGCAGACTAAACCCCTGTTTTTAATGCATACTATTAGTTTAATTTGGTTGCCCACGGGCTGGTTGGTAAGTGAGCTTGGAGTTTTCCTTGGATCTATACTTGGCCTTTTTTCTAACATATGTGGCCTTCCAATGCTGTTTGCTGCAAAGCCAGTTATAGGTGGGGGCCGTGGCTTCTCTTTTGTCTAAACTTTTTATTACCTTCAGTAGAGCATCTAGCCACTTCATTTTTTTATTTTTTTTTTGCCTCTCACAGCCTTTCACAGGTTGCTGGCAGCAGGCCTGGATGGTGCACATGCGTCTTCTGGCTGCATGAAAACACCGGAATCTGAGGCGCAGGATCTAAATGCTCAGTGTGCATGAGGCCTTAGAGAAAATAGTCACCCATACAGTCCTACAGTTTAAAATAAACAATTTAGACCTAAATCTGAACCTGTATTAAGGTGAAAAAACTTCAGAGTATACCGGGCTAGCCACCCGTTATACTTACCTGACCCCTCAAGTCCCGCGCTCGGTCCCGAGATCCTCTTCGCCGCTCAGCCTGGTCGCTAATTGGCTAGAGCGGATGGATTGAAAGCAGTGCAGCCATTGGCTGGCGCTGCTGTCAATCACATCCAGTGACGCGGCATGCTGAGTGATACAGTGAACGGCTATGGCACAGGAATAAAAATAAAATAAAAGACTGAATTTTAAAGGTACTGTGCTTTTTATCTAATAACTCTAATAAATCTAATAACTATTTTAACTACAAATCAGTCCTTATTGCAATTTTCTATATGCTGTTAAATAGTCAAACATCAAAGTGTATGTATGACCAAAGGGCTCTTTTCAGTAAAATATACTTGGTGATCCTCCTGCCAGGAATACAACCCAAACACAGAATTCTATTGTGGGTTGACACCTCTGCATTATTTGATTAAAAAAAATGTATTGTAATCGGCCTAATCAGCCCTGCATGTGTGATCTGCAGCTACACTACAGAACAGGTGTGATGGCACACTTTTAAACCATCGGCGGGTGACTGCCTATCAACCACTCTTGCTTCCAATGGCAAGGCATGGCGGAGGTCCTGCAGCTGCCTGCATGTCACAGAAAGGAATTATTCAGGCTTCACAGCAATCTAGAATCTGACATCAGATGTACCTCTGAAAAATGCTGGTGGGAACAATTAATATAAGGCATTTTCTTTGCAAATAAGGAATGCTCGAACCAAAGAAATACGTTTTTGCTGTAAAAAAAAAAAGTATACATTTTAGAGACCTAGGATTTACATATTAATGTGTCCAAGGGCAAATCCGCTTTTTTTAATAGAGTGCAAGGGGGTTAAAACCTCTGTCACGTTTTTATTTTGGTTTGTCTGTCTTACTAATAGGGAGGTTTAATCTTTTTCTTGTCCTTCTTTTCCACCATGACCAAACGATTTGAAAAATCTAAACTTGATTCAATTAAACAGGAGTGAAGGGGAAACCTTCCAATAGGGACACTTGTTCCAGTGATAACTGTCAGCATTTTTCTCCTTTTTGGAGAGCTTTCTCTCACTTCATAATGTGTATGTGGACTCGAAAATAAAGAAATGGGTACAGATGTTAAAAAAAAAAAAAAAAAAAAATGTAAATTCAAAATTAAAGTGACTAATGGTAATTGCATATTTGCATTTTAGATGTTTTTTTTTGTTTTTTTTGCTATAAGTCACAATAAACAAAGCAGAATTGAATACATGATAACAAAAATAGTTAATAAATTCTGCTGACATTTTTTTATCATTCTTCCATCTATTATCAGTGATATGACAGTTTCTCTCATTGATAACTGAAGATACTGATCACCAGGTAACGTTCCCAATGTTCCCAGTGAATTCTATAAAACTTTTTGCATGAGCTTTGTTATACTAACACACAGGTATGTTTCCATTCTGCTTCACACACACACACACGTACCTAAAGCGGAGGTTCACCCTAAATATACTCTTTCCAAAGTGATCGAGCATACTGGCGTCAGCGCCAGTATGCTGTTTTTTTTATTTTATTTTTAAACCCCCACTTACTGTGTAATCTTTAATTTTGATTTCTTTCCCCCGCGGTGGATGGCGCCTCTATAGCCCGTCTTGGCTTCCGAAAATAGCCGATTTAGGACTCGGGTATTTCCGGCACCTGCGCACAGACCTAGGAGCTGACTGCGCAGGCGCCGTATTTCTCCGAGTCCTATTTCGGCTTTTTCCGGAGGGCGTGACGCGCCATAGGACTCGGAGAAATACGGCGCCTGCGCAGTCAGCTCCTAGGTCTGTGCGCAGGCACCGCATTGCGCCGGAAATACCCGAGTCCTAAATCGTGACATGCTATACAGGCGCCACCCACCACGGGGGGAAAGAAATCAAAATTAAAGATTGCACAGTAAGATTGCACAGTAAGTGGGGGATTTTTTCTTTGACAGTGAGTGTTAGTGTATTTTACTAAACAACTAAATATTGAGCGCCCAATTCTTTTTTTGTACCAATTTGCATTTTAAGAGGGTTTATGCCTGTTGAGATTGAGACAAGACATATAGGATAGTACAAATTGGCCTGCCCAATAATCTTGATTTAAAGTGGATGTAAAACCGAAAATGTTTACAAATTTTTTTGATGTCATAATGTACAGTATAAGATTTCCTATCATCTGTGCCCAGTCTTGCCACACAGAGTTAATCCAGCTCTTAGCAATACTCTATTGTTCAGTGAAATAAAACGGACTTGGAGAGAACATTAGTCCGTTCTGCCCCCTTGCTGTAAGTGAGATGTTATTTACATATCTCATGCACTAGCCAGGAGACGCACAATATTTTTTTAATTCCCACCCCCACGCCTTTTCTGAAGTCATGTAGTTACTTTTCTGGATTTTGACTGGATGTTAGTGATCATAGCAGAATTTAGTTAAAGGAATACACAGGAAAAAATGCATGTTGACAAGTGGAGTGTAGAGGAGGGCGGGGTGTCTACTGACATCACGACTCCACCCACAGAGATCCAGACAACCGATCCACCCACAGAATCTGCAGTTTTTCAGTTCTTATAAAAGACAGAGGGGAGACGTTTGACAGGTAAGTATACATGCAGGAGGCATCTATATCCTTATAGATCAGCACTATGGCAGTAGTTTAGAAAGGATGAGAGTGGGTTTACATCCACTTTAATGTCCAATCAGTAATCGTTTGCAGCAAACGGAATACTGCTATTACTCGTCAAAGGTGCATTTTGAAGAGCGTCATGCTGCCATCGGCAATGTAAACTTTATTGCTGTAGTAAGTGGTTGCACAGAAACCCTGATGTTGTGACTAATTATGTCATGGTACAGCTTTAATATAATTGACGACTAAAAGTAGATGGAGAAGCAATGCTGCACTGGGTGGTGGCAGACAATGACATATCAGTCTGCTAACCAGGGACTAGTGACACTATTGATACCTGAAGAATTCTAACCCTGGGAGAGGCCAGAGCTCATTTGAAGGCTGTACTGGTTCTAAGGACTGCATGTAAAAAGTTATGCTTCCAATCTTCAGTCTTTGTTACTTAGTGGAAGAACTGTGTTCCTCTCCTTTCCTTGCTCCTTACAGTGAGGCTTCCTTACTTAATGCTTTGTCTGCTCTACTGACTTTTTCAATGTTATTAAAAAATAAATGCTTTGAATTTTAATAGGTGATGTATAGAGAACCCATTCTTCATTATATAGAGAACCCATTCTTCATTATATAGAAGGCATGTAGAACCTGAACAAAGAGCTGAAAGAATATTTTATTTGAAGGGCTAAAGTCTATATCGCGAGCATAGCGATTTTTAGGCATTGCCTTTTTTAATTGGCACTTTCTGTTTTTTATCGGGTTTTGTGCACATTTTTTTTTGCTTTGCAGACACATTTCTTATAGGTCTAATCCCTTTCATAATTAAGTTTCACTTGGAAAACATATGTATTCTTCCCAAATATGCAGCATAGAAGGTGCTTTTTAAAATTACATGGAGTTTTTAGAGAAACACCGTTTAAGGAAACATGCAAGAAAACTCATCTAAAACTGGATTTTTTTTATTTATTTGCAGGTCATTGACATCCCTTTAAAAAAATGTTTTTATTTTTTTTGTTCTCCAGAAAAGAAGCAATTTTGAATTATCACAGCTTAATGGCTAAAAATCTGCATTGTGCTCGCCGTTCTCGGCTGTCTTGGAGAAGTACCCGGCGACTTCAGCATACAATTGAAGGCTGGACTGAGATGGCTTTGACCAGTATTGGCAACATTGGTGCACGCTGACATTATGCAGGGAGTGTGTAACCAGCTTTGTGGGTCTTTATATAAATGTGTGTATGTATATATGTTGTATGATTGTTACTAACACTCTGTGAAAGCTTTTGTATTATACAGTCACAAGAGTTATGCTTTGACTCAGGTTATGACATGGCAGCAGAGCACCTTTTTAGTGCTGACTACCTACTTGTACACGTGTATTTTTAAGCTTAGTTACTGATTTTTTTTTAAGCTGTGTAAGCAACTCTTTAGCAAAATTTAAGCAAGTCTGTTTTTAGCATGGCATTTGCAGCAATTGACAAAGCCGGTAATGGGTTCAATATGTGTATAAAAACAATATTTATCATTGTCCTTATGTACAGATTTAAACCCAGCTCCAGACAGGTTTTAGAGTGGAGAAGGTATAGATCCTCTGTCAGGTTTTAATTGTGGTTTGTGTCCCTGGTGCGAGATTTTTCTTCAATAACTATCTGGATGGGGTCACAGACCACCATAGAACTTGACAGAAGTATTTTACTCTTTGCAAAACAAAAAAATAATAAAAAAAAATGTGGCTGCGCTTCAGCTTTTAATAAAGCATTTTTGGGGAGCCTATTATAGGCATGTGTGACTGATGGCACAATTTTATACTTTCTTTACTACCGTTTCAACCAGGACTGAAGCCAGAATAATCCCCAAAAATCCCAAATGCACATCGGAAGTCCGACGGAATTCCATTGGAGTAAAATAGAACATGTTCTATTTCTAAGCTCCGATGGAATTCCTCGTAAAAAAAAAGTCTGATGGGGCTCACACGCAGTCGGAATTTCCAATGGAAAAAGTCTGTCTAACTTTTTTCATCAGAAAAAAAGGATCGTGTGTATACGGCATTAGGTTGCATATTTGAGCGTGCTGTTATTACATCAATATTAAAAAAACACATGGTACTAAATAGGACTTTTTAAGGTACTGCATCAATTATTGCATAATCTTGACGAATCCTATATTTCATACCGTATTTATCGGGGTATTGCACACTTCGGCATATAGCGCGCACCCCTAAAGTGGACCCGCATTCCTGTGAAAAAAAGATTTTTGTACTTACAGTTTTGGTGTCTTGCGCGGCGTCCATCGGCGGCCTCGTCGGGTCCGGCATCCATCTGCGGCTTCGGGTGTCCTCTTCGTCGGGTCCAACGTCCTTCTGCGGCATTCTCCCCGCTTGATCCCCGCTTTCCCGCGCCGAGTTTGAATACTGCACCGGCATATACTCTCCCGCTCACGTCCTGTACTTCCAGGACGTGAGCGCGAGAGGAGCCGAGCCTGCCCGACTATACACGAGTGTACTGCGCTTGGTATATGCCGGCGCGGGTATTGGCGTATTTCGCGCACCCACGATTTTGCCCTGATTTTTGCGCAGTATACGCCGATAAATTCGTTAACTTTTAATTATGTAAAATCACAACGCCTTCATAAAAACATTTCTTTGCTGGCAATTCCATTCATATACATTTAAATCTCTATACAGAGAGATATAGATAGTGTATAGATTCAATTTCACATTATCTTGGTTATACATCATTTCTCTTTTTTTTTTTCTCAAACCCAGAGATTTGTTTTTCCCCTTTCTGCATTTCATGAACAACATTCACTCCAGGAAAAGACTACCTATGGATCTATAATATATAACATACTTGCTTACATAATTTGGGTAACTTAAAGAGGAGCTCCAGGCTCCCCCCCAAAAAAAAAATGAAGTCCGCAGCTACAAATATTGTAGCTGCTGACTTTTAATATAAGGACCCTTACTTGTCCAGGGATCCAGTGATGTCTTCACCTGAACCGATTCTCCAAAATCTCTAGTGTACATGTACGAGTCGCACTGGGCTTTGTGAATGATCCCACAGACTTATGGGACCTGTGATGTGCCCCATATTTTTCAACTTGGATTGCTGCAGTGATCTGAGCCAGGAGTGGGTACCTGTCCAAACCAGGTACCTGCTCCTCCTCCCAAAAAGTGCCAAATGTTTCCGTGGATGCGGGGAGGGTGTAAACAAGTGGAACTTGCAATTGGCTGCAGTGTTGTCATCCTGCAAGGCAAGCTCCTTTGAATTGTCTGTTGGGTTGCATTTCTTATAAGCAGCCCTATGACAGAAAGTGCTCTTATCATTTGTTTAATATAGTTGTATTGAGTAAGGCATGATGCCAGATATACTAAAAGTAGTTTAAAAGCGGCAAAGATTAACATTTGAAAGCAGTTCTGCCCAAGTGCTTTTCACTTTTGCTACTTTTTAAAATATAATAAAGAAAGTTGTATGCTGCAAATGCCCTTAAAGTATCTTATTTTGGATTACATAAAATACCTTGGCTGGTGTTGTAGCTTAAAAGGGGCAGTGACGCCACCCCCTCTGTCATGTGATGCAAGCACTGCATGGAGGAAAGTGGTCACATGTTCTCCTATGCACTAAAGCAGTGGGAACCGCAATTTGATTAAAATAGTGGGGGGTTCTGGAGTGGTGAATACAAAGTGATTTGGGGGTGGGCTTTACACAGACCCTCCCGAATGGGCAATGTGACGGAATCTATTTAAAGCGGAGTTCCACCCATTTAAAAGTCAGCCGTTACAAAAAGTGTAGCCGCTGACTTTTAATAATCTCACTCGCCTGTCCTACAGTCCAGTGATGCGGGCACATGGAGCCTACGACCCCTCCTCTCCACGGCGCTGGCATTGTTACTTAAAGGGTCACTAAAGGATATATATAATTTTTTTTTACCTTGCTGCAGTACTGGTTTCATGTCCTCATTGTTCGGTTTTTGTGGTTGTGTTTTTTGCTTTGAAGTTGCTGTAATCCTGCTCTGTTCTCCACACTTCCTGCTGGATTTGTTTGTTTTTGTTCTGTGTGTCTTTCTACTTCACAGAAACATGAAGCCAGTTTAAAAGTGAAACTAACCTGCAGGCACATTATATGATTATTTTTAATCATTTTGAAAAGGAATCAGTTAACTTTTATGTCTCTATACCCTGTAAACAGTAATTTCAGCAAAAAAAAAATGTTTTCCTTTTAGTGACCCTTTAAAGCGGAAGTTCCATTTTTGGGTGGAATTCCGCTTTAAGTAAACCACAATATGCTATTTGTTCGTATTTAATTAAACGCAATTCTGCAACAAATATGCCAGAAGGCTTGTTAACCCATGCACTTAATGGTGGGTGATTTACTGTTTCATGCCATACTTTGGCATACACTATCCTTAGTTTGTCTGCAGCACAACCCTCTGTGTTTATGGGCAACAGTCGCCACTGCTGTCTGGTTACAGAAGGAGGCATGTACTGACAGAAATATGAAGTCTGCCATTGCTGACCTCCTTATCTCTGACTATAATACTTTATCGTTGCCTTGGAATGGGTATGCAGCATGTGAAGTTGGAACTTCGGATCTTCATATTTAGCTGTCGGTGCATACAGGATAAACATGATAGCCAGGCAAGAACATTTTTCTATCCTCCTGTTGGCAAACTACCAGTGTTAGATTGACGGCACTGTGCAATTCAGCAAAACCCCTCCCCAATCTAAAAAGCTAGAAATATAACTACAGATACAGTTTCATATATTAGTACTGAAAATACATTCAGATTTTTTAAAACAAATGCATAGCTGGCAAAAAGGGTGTTTTCTTTTATTTTATTTTTTTAATCTGCTGCTCAGCTTTATGCGATGTATGTACAATAATTCTTGTGTTGCTTTTCAAATGTACAATTCTAAAATAAGACGAGTGCCTTTTTTCAATGTAAGCAAATCTCCCACTTTGTGCTGTAACCACAGAAGTGACTTTAGTCTCTGTAGAGCAGGAAGATGTGATAAAGGGCTTCCTCTTTTTGATAGAAGATTTTAGACAAAAAGCAAGTAAGCTTTGACAGAGTATACTCCTTTGATGTCATTTACATGTTTATCTATTTTTAACACTAGCTATGAAGGAAATATTTTGCACCTTTTTTTTATGTATTCTTTTGGTATCTTTGTAAGTGAATTATACTGTATATTATAAAATTCAATTTTATATATAAAAAAAAGTGTCTCTTATTTTCAATGGTCTGAAATATCAACAAAATTCTTTCGTCATGTTGGTCGTCATGTTAAGAGGTGGTGGCTGCATAAAGATTAACATATAGCCAGCACTTCATCCTTATGAGCAATTCGGGTTGATGGGTTCTGTATAAAAGAAAAGTGTCCGTAAATTTCTGCCATGCCCAAGATGGAGTGTTCCCAAGCCAATTTGATTTAATGAATAAAAAATATTTACTGTATTTTTTTTGGTGCTGAACATGCCCCCCTCGGCTTAGTCACCCTTTTGTGCCTGATCTCCAGGACTTTGGGCACCCGGTGCCGGCTGTAGGTCCCCAGGACCCCAAACTTGGCACACATGTAGCACCACTCTTCCTCTACAAGTGTGCAAAGATTGTTGTCTGGGGGACCTACGGCCGGGGATCACCGATCTTTCAAAGCCAGGCACCCCTTCCATGTTAAATGGTAATTTCTCCGGTGAATTTGGGGACCCGGTGCCGGTCGTAGGTTCCCTGGACCGGGAACTTGGCACACATGTAGCCCCATTTCTCCTCTACAAGTGTGCAACGTTTGTCTGGGGGACCTACGGCTGGGCAGTAGAGGTGGACCGATATGGTTTTTTTTCTGACCGATGCTGATATTTCAAAATTGTGGCGGCCGATATTTTAGGCCGCTTTTTGCAGCTGATTTTTTTAAGCCGATATTTTTATTTTATTTTTCATTATCTCAAAGTCTAGGTTGGGGAGGAGGTTATTGTTTAAGGTAGAGAGGTGGAGTGCAGCCTATTGGTGTCCATCAGTGCCCACCAATGCAGCCCACCAGTGCAGCCTATCAGTGCCACCTCATTAGTGTCCACCAGTTCAGCCTGTCGGTGCAACCTCATCAGTGCCTACCAGTTCAGCCCATTAGTGCCCACCAGTGCAGCCCATCAGTGCTGTAAAGCTACCTCTCTGTACCCCCCTCCTCTACAGCCACCTCTCTGTACCCCCCTCCTCTACAGCCACCTCTCTGTACCCCCCTTTTCTACAGCCACCTCTCTGTACCCCCCTTTTCTACAGCCACCTCTCTGTACCCCCCCTTTTCTACAGCCACCTCTCTGTACCCCCCCCTTTTCTACAGCCACCTCTCTGTACCCCCCCCCTTCTGTACTTTTCTACAGCCACCTCTCTGTACCCCCTTTTCTACAGCCACCTCTCTGTACCCCCCCTTTTCTACAGCCACCTCTCTGTACCCCCCCTTTTCTACAGCCACCTCTCTGTACCCCCCCTTTTCTACAGCCACCTCTCTGTACCCCCCTCCTCTACAGCCACCTCTCTGTACCCCCCTCCTCTACAGCCACCTCTCTGTACCCCCCTCCTCTACAGCCACCTCTCTGTACCCCCCTCCTCTACAGCCACCTCTCTGTACCCCCCTCCTCTACAGCCACCTCTCTGTACCCCCCTCCTCTACAGCCACCTCTCTGTACCCCCCTCCTCTACAGCCACCTCTCTGTACCCCCCTCCTCTACAGCCACCTCTCTGTACCCCCTCCTCTACAGCCACCTCTACAGCCACCTCTCTGTACCCCCCTCCTCCACAGCCACCTGCATGCACTTGATAGGGCTAGGTGCATGCAGATTGGCTGGTCAGCTCATCGGTGTCTATCACTAAAAAAAAATTTAAGCAGATTTTTAATTTTTTTTTCATTATCTCAAAGTCTAGGTTGGGGAGGAGGTTATTGTTTAAGGTAGAGAGGTGGAGTGCAGCCTATTGGTGTCCATCAGTGCCCACCAATGCAGCCCACCAGTGCAGCCTATCAGTGCCACCTCATTAGTGTCCACCAGTTCAGCCTGTCGGTGCAACCTCATCAGTGCCTACCAGTTCAGCCCATTAGTGCCCACCAGTGCAGCCCATCAGTGCCACCTCATAATTATTAAATACAATCTTAGTCATTTTAAGGAGGGGGGTACAGAGAGGTGGTTGTGTGGAGGAGGGGGGTACAGAGGTGGCTGTAAAGCTACCTCTCTGTACCCCCCTCCTCTACAGCCACCTCTCTGTACCCCCATCTCTCTGTACCCGCTTCCTCCATAGCCATGTGTTGTGGAAAGGGGTGGATGGTGCTGTGGATGGGTGGGGATGCATTGTGTAGAGGGGTGGGTGGGGATGCATTGTGGAGTGAGATGGATGGTGCTGGGCGTGGATGGGGATGTGTTGTGGAAAGGGATGGATGGTGCAGGGGATGCGTTGGAGAGGGGTGGATGGTGCTGGGTGGGGATGAAGATGATTGCGTTGCATTGTGAAGATGGATGAGGATGACTGTGTGGGGATGAGAGTTACATTGTGAAGAGGATCTCCACAATGTAACTCATCCACCCAGAGTCATCCTCATCCATTTTCTCAATGTCAGCCTCAGCCAGGTTTCCCTTTAAAAAGGAGTTTAAATAAAGTCTGCAGGGGGGGGGGGGGGGGACAGTAACACACACTCAATTTTTGTGACTTACCCTCCATTCATGCTGCTTCCTGGTATTTATCTGCATGCGCTTGATAGGGCTAGGTGCATGCAGATTGGCTGGTCAGCTCATCGGTGTCTATCACTAAAAAAAATACAAGCAGCCAGCATGCTCCCTTCAGCAGGGAAGGAAGAGAAGCTTAGCTAGTGCTGGCCACGATCTCCTGCTGGAGGGAGTTACTAGTCAGGTAGCATGCTAATGATGTTGTTATTCTGCTACAGCTCGCTGGGGGAGGGGGCGGGGCAGTGCAGTGCCAGTAAACTGTTTCTCCTTTCCTTCTCTTCTGCAGTGGCCGGCTGCCTCTCGGGTAAAGGATTCATTTCACATGCTGCGGGACCCTGGTCAGTACTGCTGGCGGCCGCAAATCGGCCTGGCTTTCACAATAATCGGCCAATTACTTAAAAACGGCCAAATATCGGCCGACCTCTACTAGAGAGCACCGATTTTTCAAACCCGGGCACCCCTTCTAAATAATACTATTATGTTAAATGTCAGTCTAGGCATGGGCACAGTGAGGCATGCACATGGGCAAAGTGAGGCGCGCAGATGGACACCCTAGGCTTATACTCGAGTCAAAATGTTTTCCTTTTTTTTTGTGGTGAAATTAAGTGCTTCAGCTTATATTCTGGTCGGCTTATACTCGAGTATATACGGTAATTGTCAAACAATGGTCTACCAGTCTGGTGATGTGTGCCAAGAGGGGAGATTTAGGATGGTCCGTCAGCAGCTTCCTTTCCATACCATAGTAGGGTGTCCAACCACCCGAGTGCACATACAGTATGTTTGCAGCGGTACACAGAAAATGTTCTGTTGTGAATCACTAGACATATGAAATGTAGAAAATAAAAGGCAAAATCGTTTGGTAAGATTATTTTATTTACTTAAACAAATAACATCAAAAGTTATACCGGTTGTAAAAATCGTACATCTTTATTTTAGAAATGCATACTAAATTTTACATATTTTTCCTGTAATTTACAAGGCATCCATAAGAAATATAAACCATCTGTCACCAGGAATAACACATATACTCTTTTATTGGCATTTTTAAAACTAGACGTATAGTTAAAACTTCAAACCCCAAAACCAGTCTGTCCATTTATTTTCAACTGGTATTTATACACCAAGTAAACATTGTATTTGTCACAGATAGAAAAATAAAATAACTTGTGTCAGTGGAGGAGAGGTCATGAGTCTGAGTCTGCTGTGGAATCTGAACTGTTTTTAGCCATAATAAGTGTATGAAATACTTAGGAATTAACTTCTCTTTGCTCTGATTTTTTTCAGATTTTGTTTTATATATGTTCAATTTTGTGGGGAAAAAAAATAATTTTTGTGTTCTCTGCCTATGCTGCACTGTTATCAATTTGCATGGTTCTTGGTTGAATCTGCAAACTACAGAACCCCTCTCATCTATGTTATGGAGAAGGAGAGGTTTCTGTAGTCCTGTCCTGTTTCTGTTGCCCTGATATAGTAAGGTGAATGAATGTTGTCTTCCTAGGACAGGAAGTATGTTACTTACAGAATTACAAGGTGAAAAATAAAGGAAGTAAACCTTGGGGGTGGGGACTATTGCAGCAACTGCATCTAAGACCTGGAGAGCTGCAATACATTCAATGTTTGTTTTTGGATTTAAATTCATTTTAAGATGTGTGGGTTGTAATTAGGGCAGAACACTACAGCTAAACTATACAAATTACAGGAATGAGCAATCTGGTTTATTTAATATTTGTATCATTATTGTAAGGCTCCATTCAAACCTAGGCGTTTTAACGCCTGAAGTGCAACGCTATTGCAGCCTAAAATACGCTGGAGGGGTGATTTAACATTGCTCTCTATGGAGATGGTTCACATCTCCACGCCAAACGCCGTACGCCTGAAGCTCTAAACAAGTCCCGGATCCTTTTTTTCAGGCGGCTTCGATGTTCGGCACAGCCGACAATGACCTGACTTGTAAACCAAGGTTCAAAACGCCAAAAAGGCGTTTGAAAAATGATTGCGTAAATACCGTGCGAGATAAAACGTTGCAATGACCGCCATTTTATTCCCTAGGGTGTCTGCTAAAAAAACATATATAATGTTTGGGGGTACTGTGTAATTTTCTAGCAAAAGAATGATGATTATTACATGTAGGAGAGAAGTGTCAGAATAGACCCGGTATGGAGGTGGTATAAAAGCCCGGTATTGAAGTGGTTAATGAAGATGGTGCAGACATAATGCAATTTGTGTATTAAATAAATGCCAATTTGCACTTTCCATTTTGATTGCCAGGAATCCTGATTATTCACTGACATGCAATAATGTATTTAAATTGCAGTTTACCTGTGCAAAATCAGCGGCTGTTGAAATATATTCACTCACTTTTCTGTGTTGGCTATTTTCTATGAGGGTTTGGAACTGCATTGAATGGAAGGAGGGCAACACGCTTTTCCAAATTTTGAATAGCAAGCTTAGATAAATAATAAAACAAAAAGGGGGTGGGGGGTTCTAAATTGGCAAAACTACTGTAATACAGAAGCAACAATTCTTCCTAAGGTTTTAACAAATGGAGAGCAGAAACTGACAACCTACTGATATTCCAGTTAATGTGATTGTAGTCTCGTTTTATAAAAATAACAAGCATGTTATACTTACCTGCTGTGTTGCAGTGGATTTGCACAGGCAAGCCCTCTCCTCTGGTCCCTCTTCGAAGCTCTTGCCCCTTCCCTCCTGTCTAGTGCCCCCACAGCAAGCAGCTTGCTATGGGGGCAGCTGAAGGGCGGGTCTATGTGTCCATTCAGACACAGAGTTGCTGTTTGGCTTTGCCCCCCTCTCTCTCCTGATTTGCTGACAGCCAATGGTGCCACTGTTGTGTCTCAGTCAATCGGCAGGAAGAGTCCCAGACGGCCGAGGTACTCGTAGATCTCACTGGACAGAGATTGGGCACAGGTATTGGGGGTGCAGGGGAGGCTGCTGCACACAGAAAGATTTTTATCTTAATGCATAGAATGCATTAAGATAATAAAACCTTCTGCCTTTACAAATCCTTTGAGGGTATTAGAGCTGGTATAGGCATACATGATTTTCACATTTCTATACATTTAGTGTTATAAAACTTTACAATCATGTTTACATGACTTGTAAACTCTTATGCAGACCCTTTGTATTCTATCTTGGTTATGTCTGTACTAGATTTGGTGCAATATATATGCAAAGATGTGTTTCAAGAATATACAGGCAATACACAGGAATTTTATAGCTGAAGTGAAAGCCTAAGTGATTTTATGGTTTATGTTTTATTTCAGTAACAAAGGTAATCTAGAGTTTATACTGATCAGTGCGTACCATATATTTTATATAAAGTGATCATACTGTATGTTATAGGTGCAGTCGTTGCTTGAAAAGATTCTATCACCTTCTCAATGCTGGTCCTTGGTAAAGTCCTTAGTGGCTGTCATCAATGTGCAGTTACGGCTCCACATTATAGGAAACCAAAATAGGCTAATCTCCTTTCTAACCATGCTGACCTACTGGCTTTAAAACTTTGATTTGCTGATCTAGAACATGTATGCCCGTAAGGTGTGCCCAGAAAGTCTTCAAAGTCTGCACCTTGTGAGTATACACAACGCTCCTAGTGATTTTTCCATTCTTCATGGCATCCCTGGAAGTCTTTCAAGTGGGATGGCATTCAGAGCCTGCATAGTGGCTCCTTGGATGTTATCCATACTACTAAAATGGTGTCTCTTTCTCATGCTCAAATTTGAGTCATGTCTAGCACCCTGATGTTTAGGCAGGGTATCTCCTAAGATTACCTGCCGGGTGTAGTTAACTTTGTTCAATGTTGGGGATCAATTGCGTTCACCCTAAGTCTTCAATTGCTGTACATCTCTCTTCTGCTGCTGGTTACATGGTGACACTAGATAAGACAAGGGCAAAGCAAGACAGATTAGGAGTTCCTCAGCCAACAGGGCAGGGTTTTCTTAAATCCCTTGGCCTGCTGGGATAGCCTATATATTTGGGTGGAGTCAGGTGATCGTTCTGTGCCACCTGGATGGCTGTCTGGGTGGATGTGTGCTGTATTGTCCGGGCTGCTAAGCCAGCGTTTGGGCCTATCCTGGGCACATCTAACTGCTAGGCTGTCTGATGGCCTATCCTAAAGCAAGAGAGCAGCACAGTTTTGGGATTGTGTCTTGCAGTCCAACCAAAAGTGACGTACTGCTGGCCGGAGAACCTGTCATGGTTGGAGGTAAAGGGGAACAACCACCTTCTTACCAGGGATCACTGTGAGCAGCTGAAGCAAGTACCGGAGCAGTATTCTCATCAACCAGGCACGGTGAATAATTGGAAAAACTTCAGCAGGTGTCAAGCCAGGGACCCAGCCAGTGGAGGTGATGCTTGCAAAGCATTATTGTGTGTCAAGCCAGGGACCGAGCAGGCCAGTGGGGTGAATCTTGAAGTATCTGGAGTGCCAAGCTAGGGACCCAGCAGAGAGGTGGGGGTGATGCTTAATGAAGATACTTAAGTAAAGATTGGAAGAGCTTAAGGGATTCAGTGGCAGTGAATCAGCAAGTCTAGTGAGATATTGGGAGCTCAGTGGGTTGAGAACCTACAAGAAGTGACTAGAGAAAGTAAAGGAGTTTTTTACAACTTGTGTTGGAAACTATTCTAAGACTGTTGCCATAGGAGACAGCATTCTTACCCATGCATATGTGGTCCTGCTGGATGCCTTTTCCTGCATGACTGTCTACCTGTAGAAGTCTGAGTCTGCCAATTAATATTGAAACAACCTAAGGGGGTCCTGGCCCTAACCCTCTCTCCCAAAGTTCTGTTTAATATAAATTAAAATCTTGTTGAATTCAAGAAGTGTCTGGTGCCCGTAAATCTTGCATTACACCCACTATACCTTACAACCTGCTCTATACAGAAGGATGTCGGCAGCTATTTGCTCTGGACATTCGCAGACTAAAGGAGGTCTGGGATTTTGCTACACATGATTTCATGAACAACTGACTTGATAATTCCTGTTTCCTCTGCAGTCATTCTGATAGTGAGCAGTTGGTCACGTCTGAGAACAGACCTCATTGCATCCACATTCTGTTCTGTTTTGACTGACGGCTGACTATCCAAATGATTGCAGAGGAAAACGGGAATTACCAAGTCAATTGTTTGAAATTGTGACTCAGGATTTGAACATGAGAAAGGACACAATTTTTGTAGTGTGGATAATGTCCAAAGGGCCACTACGCAGGCTCTAAATGCCATCCCACTTGACGACTTCCAGGGATGCTATAAAGAATGGAAAAATTGCTGTGAGCTTTGTGTATACACTCAAAATGTGTACTTTGAAGGAGAGAATATTCAATTGTAAACTTTTGCAATGAAAGAATTTTATAAAATCTCATTATTTTCTGGGCACACCTCATATACCCTGCATAGACTTCTACTGCAACTTTCTTGTTCCATGACAGTGACCCGCAAGGCAAATTGCATTATCAGAAGGGTGTCGGAAATGGAACCTCCCATATTTTTCTTAGAAAATATTTGTCTAGCATGGGGTACGTATAGACTACTATCTGTTAATTAAAACAAACATTTTCATTCCAGGTTACTAGTGTCGTCTATCGTCTAACGGGTTCCTAAACATGCTACAATTTCATTATAAATGTAGGCCGCACAGTTCTTCCCAAAATCCAGACTCATGACACCTCTGTATAAACACAGTGCTATATAACTCTCGATACCAACTAACTGGAGATATTGAGAACATGCCACACACAAAACAAGAATACTTTGGTCAAGCAATAAGATACCTTTTCTGGTGCCAAACACATAGGCAACATATCATCAACACTGTAATTCAATCACTTTGTTTAGAGGATATTGGTAGACGTTTTGCTGATAGATCCTTGATGTACAGATTATAAAACTATTTTCAAAGATCCTGTAAAACACTAAAGTCATATTACAGGAACTGGGTTACCATCAGGTAAGTTTTTGTATCTTTTTTTGGTTGCACAATTGTATGTCTGATTGGTCAATATCTCAACTGAAAGGCAGCCTATAAGTGACACAAGGGCAGACTTGCACAATCATACAGAGTAGCCCCGAGCTACAGTTTTGGATGTTAGGATGACACATACAGATTTACTCGGTTGTGAGTATTTTTTATTTTTTTTATAAACGCATTCCTCATATGACATTTGCTGATTATTATACCTCATTGCGAGTGTATAATATTTGTAAAGGCTTAAAAAAAATTCTTCCTACACTTCTAAATAGTAAATCAACACTTTTTACATATCTAGCCTTGTTCAGTATTGATGCAAGCTGCACTGATAAGAAAATCAGGAATTCAATGCAGAGATTATTTTATAATCTCCACATTTTGCAAGTCATCCATCGATTTACTCTTCCTCACTGAATAAGCATTATAAGGTATGTGTTTAAAATGCATTGCGTATAATTATTTGTGATGTATATGTATGTATGTGTGTATAATATAAAATCATAGCTCATTGAGAAGCAATGTCCACTAGATGGCAGTAGAGCTGTACCAAATTATTTTTGGATCCGGTGTGGCAGATGTGATTGCTCAGCGTGCACATTAAGAGAACATGCTGAATACTCTGTACTTAAGGAAATGTTTTGAAAATGCAACAGAAAATATGCTGTTGATGATCAGCAAAAAGAAATGGTAAGGCATTTATTTAAAAAGGACAAAGTGCAAAGTAGCAACCCAGATTCATGTTTCCTAATTTTGATCACTCTAAAGTGTTTAGGGATGTGATCGGAGTGTGACTGTGATTGCTATCACGTCAGGGCCAGTTTATTTAGAGTGGTGATTAACTGATTTTCATTCCTCTCCTCTGTTCTCCACTCCTGAATTATTCTTAAGTTCCTAAAGATTTGAAAAGGAACTGTGCATCTCTAAAAGAAAAAATAGATTGGTAAAAAAAAAAAAATATATAAAATGTGGCCAAAAAAAAAAAAGTTTATGCACACTGGACATTAAAATAACACTATAAAAGCGCCAGTAGCTTTTCAATGTTTTTGCAAGAGTGTTTTTTTTTTAAAATGGATCAAAAATGTCAATTGCTGGTGAGCCGTGTTTTTGAACGTTTATCAGTGTTTTTTTGGCGTTGGAGCGTTTCTCAGAACTCCTCTCAGAACCCATTCGTTTTTTTTTTGTGTGGGGGGGGGGGGGGTGGGTTACAGCCTAAAAATGCCCCAGCCAAAAAAAGCTGATAACATTTGTGTGCATGGATACATAGGATAACATGAGTTTACAAGTAGGCAATATCCCACATAGGATAACATGATGGGGAGTTTGACTGTAGAAAAAAAATTCTAAAGTCAAAAAAAGCAGCTGTAAAAACGTCCAGTGTGCATGAGGAGAGTTTAACAGTCTCCAGCAAGGGGAGGAAGGTAAAATCATCCTGCAAAAGAAGTTCAAATACTTAACGGAACACGCGCTGACTTTCAGAGCCACTGCAGCCAAAGGATAGTCCCTTTCTACATCACTGTAGTGACATAGCATGCAGTTGGGTGGGGGCAGACACTTGCCATGGAAAGTGTCAGATGCTGAAGATCAGCTGCCGTAACTCTACAAGGGAGCAAAGATAGAAGCCAGCACCCGCCAGATAGGTATTACCTATCTTAATCCCTAGTCACCACCTCCCAGTCTTAGCAGTTTTAGGATTAGCAAATACCTGTCCTGCAGGCAGCGACTCAAATCTTTACTCTTTTGCAGAGCTAAAGCACTGAAGGATCTTTAGCATAAGACACGTTATGCCATGTCAGGTGCCTGTCACCTTGCCAATCACACGATTGCTGTGACTGACTGGCACCCGAGAGCCCATCAGTGAGTATGGAAAACGCAGTGGTTGCAAACGCAGCACAGAACTTTGGAGCCCCATGGGCACACACGTGCTGTGGCTGGACGTGGAAGCCGCCAACTCTTCCACAGCCTAAATGCAATAACGTCATTGGGAAGGACTGCGTTTTTTTATGATTTAATTGTCTCCCCATTCTTTTGAGTGTTGTGCTCTGTGTGGGCCAGCTTCAAGCTGCAAAGCCTTTCATTACGTACTGTGCATGGGTGGCTCAGCAACTGCTATACAAGTACAGCTTCCCACAGGAATAAACTGGGCTGCAGTGCAAATGCGCAATACAGAGCTGCCATTTTAAGGAGAAAAGCTGGTCAAGTTGGGGTGAAGCTGCACAAAGAAGATTGCTGGATTCGGGCTAACAGTAGAAAATTAGGTGGCCTGTACTTGGAAATATCATTTTAAAGCACAGTTATATAAAGAAGGCACCTGTATGTGAAATAGCAATCGGTACAAAACATATTGCATAGTAATCACAAAGCTTTTAGCCAGCTTCAAGCAGCCTTATTAAAACCTTTAAAGCAATCTTCAGTTTCAAAATGGAGATGGTAAACATAGAATACAATACAAAGCCTACTTTAACCACTTAAGGATCGGAAGGATTTACCCCCTTAATGACCAAGCCATGTTTTGCAATATGGCACTGGTTCACTTTAACTGACAATTTGGCGGTCTTGCGACATTGTACTCAAACAAAATTGATGTCTCCCCCCCCCCCCCAAATAGAGCTTTCATTTGGTGGTATTTGATCGCCTCTGCAGTTTTTATTTTTTGCGCTATAAACAAAAAAGTCTGACAATTAAAAAAAAAAAAAAACTATTTTTTGCTATAATAAATATCCCCCAAAAAGTAAAAAAAAACAAATTTCTTCATTAGTTTAGGCCAATATGTATTCTGCTACATATTTTTGGTAAAAAAATTGCAATAAGCATATATTGATTGGTTTGCAAAAAAGCTATAGGGGATAGATTTATGGCATTTTTATTATTATTATTTTTTTTTACTAGCAATAATGATTAATTACTAGCAATTTTTAGCTGGATTGTGGTGGACAGATTGGACACTTTTTAGCCACTGATCACAGTATAAATAACACTGGCAGGGGAGGGGTTAAGTGTGTCCTAGGGAGGTGTTTCTAACTTCGGGGGAGTGGACTGACTGGGAGAACAGAGAGATCGCTGTTTCTGATCGCTGTACTCTCCTGTCAGAACGGGGATCTGCTTCATTTACAAAGGCAGATCTCCATTTTGCCTCTGTGAGAAGTGATCACGGGTGGACATGGTGGATGCCTGACTCGCACATCTGCAGTACACAATTGTAAACAGATTTACTATTGTATATCAGTAAACTGTGATATACTGTGACCTTGCAGCCTCAGCATCCCAAATGGCATGGATGGGACTGTCTGCACATGGGGTGCATGCAACAATTGAGCATTCCTTTTGAAGTTCTAGGCTGTGGAACGAGACCTTGCAGGGTGCCTTTTCTTTTTTTTTTAAATTCAATAACCTACATATATACAGACGTTGCCACTGCTGACCACCGTCTGAAGTTAATAGTTTTCTGCCTTTTCAATGGGCTTTCTACTTTGAGCCTGCGGCTCCTTATTCATGAATGACTCATAAGAATAAATAGCATGTAATTGCACCTTGTGGATTTTTCACATGCTGTCCCCAAGCAGCGGCAGGAAATAGCATACATTTACGCTATATGCATATAAACATTAGCACAAATGAAATCTGCATATAGCGTACGGGCACTTTTTTGTACTGAATTTTGCTGTTGGCAAAATCCTCTTAAGACTTGTGGGCCATGTGCATAAGGCTTTAAACTTTTGGTTCAAAAGGAGAGCTCAGCAATGGAAACCACTATCTACAATATTATCCATCAGGAAGTGTGCACTGATATCGCCTGGTTTATTAAAATTTAAAGGGACGGTAAAAATGTTCATAGAAAAAAATCTCTATATTCAAATGTATGTCTACAAATACATCATGCTGGGCTGAATTCACCCTGGTACAAATATGGCAGAAAATTAGAAATTGCGCTCATTATAAGTAAGCAAACCTGTCTGAAACAATATTTGAAGGAAAAAAAAAGGCATTTAAAGGAAAAAAACACGGTGAAATATCAACTTTAAAATTCATGAATAGGTCCATATGCCCCGTACACACGGTCAGTTTTCCCGGCGGTAAAAAGTCCGCCGGGAAAACCTGCTTGTTGGCTTTTTCCCCCTACACACGGCTGGTTTTCCTGGCAGGAAAACTGCCATGAGAGCTTTGGTTGGGAAAAACCTGGCCGTGTGTATGCTTCACCGCAGGCTTTCCCCATATAAAAACTGCCGGGAATCCCGGCAGGAAAAAGGAAACATATTCTCATTTTTCCCACCGGGATTCCCGGCGGTTTTCCTGTAGGGAGAACTGCCATGGCGTATACACACGGCAAGTTTTCCCTGCCAACAGCTGTCATGGCAGTTTTCCTGACGGGAAAACTGGTCGTGTGTACGAGGCATAAGAGGTAATAATGTTTCAGTATTTAATTAGTATATTTTCATTTAGTTAAAGGGCGTGTAAAGCCTTTTTCCCCCAATGTTTTGCGTGTGTTTGTGATTCTCTGTCGAAATGTAAAATCATAAAATTATTTCTACATTATATTTCTAGCCTACTTGAATTCTGTAACACATATTCACTATGCGGCATGGGATATGTAGTCCTTAAATTGAAAGTAACCCACAGAGGAGAAGCTGCAAGGCATGCAGGGAATCTAGGAAGTTGTGGGAAGAAATGGCCAGCAGAGAGGCAGAACTCACAACATGAAAGAGAAAATTTCATGTAAGCTTAAAGTAGGTTGTCAAACATACAGTGTCTTGAAAAAGTATTAAAAAATAAAGTATTCATACACCTTTGAAATTGTCCACATTTTGTCATGTGTGGCAAACCTAGCCACTTCTGGAACGCTGGACGTTGCATATCAAAAGGTTGTCTGTATTATATGCTATGTATTCTGCTGGGTCTTATGTGGGCATAGTAATTCGTATGCTGGCAGCCGTAAGCCACTAGCATTCAAGTACTTTGTTTTATGTTGCTCAATCGGTGTTCAGCAGTTTTAAACTGAACTCCCACAACACATAACCCCAGACCCCAGCTATCAACCGACTTTTCCCTCGTGAAAGCAATGCCTGATGGGAGAAGTATCCAAAATGTTAAGCTCCCCATGTGGTCCTCACTGTATTACCCCTGCTAAATCTGTTTGGCTGTTTGGAAACCCCTTGCATGGGGAATTATATAAATATGGAAGCCTGTGAATAAAAAGTCAGTTGACTCTCAGAGCCTTACTTTTCAACGCTGACTATGGATTTACCCTGGTTACCAGCGGAGATCGTGGAGTTTAATATTGTACTCCGCTACAATATGTTACAACCAAAAACATAAATGTATTTTATTGGGATTTTATGTGATAGATCAACACAAAGTGGCACATAATTGTGAAGTGGAAGGAAATTGATGTGGTTTTGTGGCATGCATCTCTGATGCCTCTAACTAATATCTGGTGGAACCAATTGCCTTCAGGACCTAATCAGTAAAGAGTCCATCTGGGTGTAGTTTAATCTCAGTATAAATACAGCTTTTCTGTGAAGCCCTCAGAGATTTGTTAGAGAACCTTCGTGAACAAAGGGTGCAATGAAGGCCAAGGAACACCCCAGACAGGTCAGGGATAAAGTTGTGGAGAAGTTTAAACAGGGTTAGGTTATAAAATAATATCCCAAGCTGTGAACATCTAATTGAGCACTGTTCAATTCATCATTCGAAAATGGAAAGAGTATGACACAACTGCAAACCTACCAAGACTTGGCCGTCCACCCAAACTGACAGGACGGGTAAGGAGATCATTAATCAGAGAAGTAGCCAGGAGGCCCATGGTAACTCAAGAGGAGCTGCAGAGATTCCCAGCTCAGGTAGGAGAATCTGTCCACAGGACAATTATTAGTCGTGTACAAATATGGTCTTTATAAAAGAGTGAGAAAGACATAAGTCGTCCCGTTTGTGAGAAGCCATGTGGGGAACACAACAAGCATGTAAAATAAAGTACTCTGGTCAGATGAGAACAACATTTTACTTTTTTGCCTAAAAGCAAAATGCTACGTGTGGCAGAAAACTAACACTGCATTTCACCCTGAACACACCATCTCCACTCTGAAACATGGTGGCAGCATCATGTTGTGGGGATGCCTTTCTTCTGCAGTGACAAGGAAGCTGGTCAGAGTTGATTGGAAGATGGATGAGCCAAATACAGGGCAATCTTAGAAGAAAACCTGTTTAGCATCTGCATAAGACTTGAGACTGGGGTGGAGGTTCACATTCCAGCAGGACAACGACCCGAAACATACAACCAGAACTACAATGGAATTAATTAGATCAAAGCATATTCATGTGTGAGAATGGCCCAGTCAAAGTCCAGACCTAAATCCAATCAAGAATCTGTGGCAAGACTTGAAAATTGCATTTAGATTCTTTCCATCCAATCTGACAGAGCTTGAGCTATTTTGCAAAGAACAATGGGCAAAAATGTCCCTCTCTAGATGTGCAAAGCAGGTAGAGACATCCCCAAAAAAGACTTGCAGCTGTAATTACAGTGAAGGAATTTCTACAATGTATTGACTATAGGGGGGCTGAATCCAAATGCAGACCACACTTTTCAGATATTTATTTGTAAAAAAAAAAAATGAAAACCATTTATCATTTTCCTCCCACTTCATAATTATGTTTTGGTCTATCACATAAAATCCCAACAAAATACATTTACATTTCTGGTTGTAACATGTGGAAAAATTTCACGGGGTATGAATACTTTTTCAAGGCACTGTAACTATTGTTTTTTTTTTTTTTATTATTTGCTATTACAATGCTGAAGTTATTTTTTTATTTTTTTTGTTGACCTACAATGTTTGCTACCTGACGCTCTTGCAGTAACAGCACTTCCGTTTTCAAGCAGACAATGCTAAGCCATTGCCATGCAATGCAATTAGCAGCAGCCTCATCATTCCATTTTGATGCTTCCATTGGCCATCGGGCTACATATTAAAAAGTAAGTTCACCTTTGCAGAAAAATCCGACCAATCAGGACCTATGTAGCCTGTCTTCTCAGTGGGGAAGAAGACACGTAAATGCTGAGGGGATTTCTAAGCCCTGAACTGGAGAGCGGCTATAGCAGGGCTTAGAATGGTAGATGGTCACACTGCAGGTCAGCGGAACTGGGGAGGAGGGTGGTGGATGGAGGAGCGGGACCTGTGTAAGTTCAATTTACAGATTTTTCTGTAACGGTGAACTTACACTTTAAGCCTATGAAAAAGAGCCAGCTGAAGAAGTATTTACAGCAGGATGACAAAGCTTCTGTTAATTGCAAGACAGTGGCTTAGTGTTGTTAGGCCCCCATTCCTACATTTGTGTTTAAACATATGCAGCGGATTGCTTTAAACCACAATTGTTATCAACAGAAACAAAACAAAGTTGGGGTGGTTGCCATTTTTGTTTAGTTTAATGATAATACAATAGATAGAGTATGTTCAAATTTGTGTACTGCAGCTTTTTTTTAAAATAGCTCAGTGCTGCGGTTTTCATGCATTTTAAGGCTCATAGACGGCAACAGAGTTGCCTTTTGCATGAATTTTTTCTGCTCCGGGTTGCAAGCCTCGGCGGACAGGGCGGTCCCCGCACACTGTGCAGGGACCGCCCTGTCTCTCCTCTGCTATCCCCTACGGGGAATCGGATGATTACGGACCGTGTGTCCGTATTCATCCGATCCGATCTGTCGGGCGAAAGGAAAATAGGGTTTTCTTCTGTTCGAAAAACGGGACCTTTACGGACGCGGATGATTGCGGACGTTAGCGGATGCATCATCTGCTTACGGACGCGATCCCATAGGGGTGCATTACAAGTCCGTGGACGTCTGAAAGGGGCCTAAATAGTTTTACGGAAGCATAAAGGCGTAAACCTAGCTTAACTGGCAAGTAAAGTACTTTGCAAGCATAAAAAAAATGTTGTTAAGTATAACTGTATACAGTGAGGCATGATACCAAATGTACAAAAATGTATTTTGGTTTACATACTATCAACATTTTTTATTTTAGTTTGGATTAGAAGTATTGGAGTAGGAATGATTATAACGTTTGTTCGGTATATTTTGCAGCCTGTGTTACCACTAGAGACATTTCTCCGGTCTTTCTGTGTTGGTGACTGGTGACCCCTGCAACTGGAAGAGAAGTAAACACAGACAGCAAAGATATATTTACTAGTGGAGCAGCAAAGGTTTTTTTTTTTTTTTTTTTTTATTGAATTTGCCCGTGATCCTGTGGGTATGTGTTCTCAATGCCTGTTCCCTATTGTATTGGCATTCATCATGGTTAAATGGCAGCCCAATGCACTGCAAGACAGCTCATCACAATCCGTAAACCGTGTGGTGGGAAAAGAAAAAAGCTTGTGTGTATTTTTGAAGTGAATCACTTTATGTATAGGCTGCCTTGATGTGAAGCACACCACAATAGACTGCACAAGTCTTAACCACTTTAGCCCCGGACCATATTGCTGTCCAAAGACCAGAGCACTTTTTGTGATTCGGCACTGCGTCGCTTTAACTGACAATTGCGCGGTCGTGCGACGTGGCTCCCAAACAAAATTGGCGTCCTTTTTTTCCCACAAATAGAGCTTTCTTTTGGTGGTATTTGATCATCTCTGCGGTTTTTATTTTTTTCGCTATAAACAAAAATAGAGCGACTATTTTGAAAAAAATGCAATATTTTTTACATTTTGCTATAATAAATATCCCCAAAAAATATATAAAAAAACATTTTTTTCCCTCAGTTTAGGCCGATATGTATTCTTCTACATATTTTTCGTAAAAAAAAATCGCAATTAGCGTTTATTGATTGGTTTGCGCAAAATTTATAGCGTTTACAAAAAAGGGGGTAGTTTTATGGCATTTTTATTAATATTTTTTTTTTTACTAGTAATGGCGGCGATCAGCGTTTTTTTTCGGTACTGCGATATTATGGCGGACACATCGGACACTTTTGACACATTTTTGGGACCATTGGCATTTTTATAGCGATCAATGCTATAAAAATGCATTGGATTACTATAAAAATGCCATTGGCAGTGAAGGGGTTAACACTAGGGGGTGGGGAAGGGGTTAAGTGTGTTCCTATTTGTGTTCTTACTGTGTGGGGGGGTGAACTCACTAGGGGGAATCATTGATCTTCCGTTCATACATTGTATGAACGGAAGATCAGCGTTTCCCCCGCTGACAGGAACGAGTGCTGTGTGTTTACACGCACAGCTCTCGTTCCCCGCTCTGTAACGAACGAGCGCGCCCGGCGGCGATCGCGCCTGCCGGGCGCTCGCGCGGGACTCGGGGGCGAGCGGGGGGCGCGGGCAGCCGGCGGCGCGCACGCGCCCCCTAGTGGCCGCGAAAGTCCCGACGTAGGATGACGGGCTCTCGCGCAGGAGAGCCGACCTGCCGCCGTATAACTGCGGCGGCTGGTCGGCTAGTGGTTAATAGGTCCTTAGAAAAAGTGGAAGAAACTGGTAACATAAGAATTATGAAAATGGCACCACTTTATTAAATATGCCATGCTCATATATAAGGCCTTCATAAAGTGTGATTTTTTTTTAACCTAAATCAAAATGGCCTTTAAGTAAATAGGATACAATTACCTGATGGCAACCCAGTGCACAGAGTGCTTTATTGCACAATAAGAAACTGTATATAATTCAAGTGTGTGGCATAAGCCATGCTCTATAGTAGACGTCTAACACCTATATCTTTTATATAGATAACATATCGAACAGGACAAAGCCAACCAAACAACTATTAAAGAGTAAGCGTATATATAGACTACCAACTGTTGTAATAGCCTTTACTCAAAAGAACACAAAAGTATTTTTACGAAACTTGTAAATATATACACACACTGCCTTTGTGTTAAGTAGGATTCTTTATTTGCCCTAGGCAGAATTCAGTCCAAATGTCCCAGAATTGCCTAAAGTCTCTTTATAAAGACCTCTCAGGGTGCAAAAGGTCAAGTAAGCATATTAAACCAATGACAATAAATATTTACCTGGTCTTTTGGATATTTAACGCTACCCTGCACTTTCTCATATCATACAAGAGGCACAAAGAGGTTTGTGGTTTAATGAATGAAATACAGTTGTTTTATCAGTTAAACATAAGAGGTAATATTTGAAGGCTTTTTAAAAATATAATGCAAACAGTTTGTACAGTCAGAGCATCACATACAATAATAAGGTAATTCGGGCCACCAGATCTACTGTATACCAGTGTGACCTGGATACTTTTTAATGGGTTCAAGGTTTACTTTGGCTTCCTATTGTAAGCTCATCAAACGTTTGGAAATCAACAAATAATAATCATATATAGAAAAGTAATAAGCAATTATTTTAGTTAAGCTACAAATTTCGACACAGAGCTGCTGGTAACCAAGATACTCATGCTATACTTATGATTAGAGGACCCACATCAGATGATGCATAGTAATTGTTAGATTTTATAAAGGGAAACTGATGGCTCAATTTATCAATACAATCGTAACTATTATTTCAGTGGATGAAAGTCAGAATACTCAGCTTGTATTAGTATAGTGCAGTCAAGTCGTGGGCTTATGTGCATGGCACTTTATCTCACATTCTTGTCCTCCTGGTACAGCTGTAGCAAGGAGAACAAAGATGATCTGGAGATGTACAGTTTAATGAGCCCTAATTCTGTGAGTTCCCTTTCATATATATATATATATATATATAGTTAGTGTCAATAAGAACTGAACATGTATTAAATTAACAATTAACTAAAATGAATCAATAATATTACTTGTGAATTCATGGGATAGAATGTACCCACAGATGCTCTCCCTGAAATGAGATCCAGTGAAGCCCCAATTCAGCTCTGTTTCAGATGAGATAAACCTAACTGGGCCCAACCAAACATTGGTTAATAGCTGCTTGGTTACTGCACACCGCCATTCTTGCTACTAAAATAGCGTATAAGGGTTTTGGGGGACACATACAACCCCTGGCAAATCTTGGAAAATTGGTAATTAAATTGGTGAATTATGTAGAAAAAAAACAAATTGTAGACATGTCTCAAAACTATATTCATTTAACATTCCAACCTTTTTGGCTTTAAAAAAACACCTAAAAAAGTAAAGCGCAAATTGTAGTCAATTGCAACTGTTTTTACAGTTTTGTAGAGGAAAAAAATTATGGAATCACTAAAATCGGAGGAAAATATTATGGAATCATGAAAAAATACCACTATAGTACACCACTAGTACAGTACTTTGTTGCACCACCTCTTGTTTTTTTTAACAGCTTGAATTCTCCAAGGCATGTATATAACTATCGACAATCCGGCTCCAACGATCAATTATTGCAGTTGCCAGATTAGCTTTGCAGATTGAAGCCTTGCCATGGACCATTTTCTTTCATTTCCACCATAGATTTTCAATTGGATTGAGGTCTGGGTTATCTTCAGGCCATGCCTTTGACATTGTATGTCTTTCTTGAAGGAACGTTTTCATGGCTTTTACCCTATGGCAAGATGCATTAACATCCTGAAAAATGATGTCATCATCACCAAACATTCTTTCAATTGATGAAAAAAGAAAAGTGTCCAAAATCTCAATGTAAACTTGTGAATTTATTGAAGATGTAATGACTGTCATCTCCTCCATACCTTTACTTGACATGCAACCCCATATCATCAATAATTGTGGAAATATGAAATATGTTTCCTTTAGGCAGTCATCTTCATAAATTGCATTGGAACAGCACCAAACAAAAGTTCCAGCATCATCACCCTCCCCATTGCAGTTTTGTGATTCATCACTGAATATCACTTTCATTCAGAGTCCATGATTGCTTTTCTTTAGCTCACTGCCTTGTTTTTTTTTTTTTTCTGTTTAGGAGTTAATGATGGTTTTTGTTTAGCTTTTCTGTATGCAAATCCCATTTCCTTTAGGCGTTGTCTTACAGTTTGGTCACAGACATTGACTCCAGTCTCTGACCATTTGTTTCTCATTTGTTTTGTTGTGCATTTTCTGTTTCTAAAGTGGTTGTAAACCCATTACAACCACTTTAACCTACAAGTAAGCCTAGATTAAGGTTTACCTGTAGGTGCAACAAATATCTCCCAAACCTAAAAGGTTTCGGAGAAATGTGCAGAAATGGCGGCATCAATGTCTACGGCGCAGGCACCGTAGACATCGAGTGCAGGCGCACTGAGCGTGCCGCTTCTAATGGCAATCATATCGTTAGTGGCGGCACCCGCGCGCATGCACAGGAGTGATGTCAACACTGCTCCGGCCAGTCACAGCGCCGGAGCAACGATACCCAGAAGTTACTCCGGGTATTATGGCGGCAATGGAGGAGGTGACCAAGGACCGATGCGGGGGCTTCAATCTCAGGTATGCTATGCATACTAGCTCATTATGTCTTTGTCTTGCAGGGTGTTTTATTTATTTTTTAGATAGGGTTTACTTCCTTAAGGCATATTTCTTTAAGTTTTCTAACTTGACATTTTAATGTCTTCTTTGGTCTTACCAGTAAGCTTCCCTTTTAACAACCTTCCCATTTAATTTGTACTTGGTCCAGATTTTAGACACAGTTGACTGGGAGCAACCAACATCTTTGGCAACATTCAGTGATGATTTACCTTTGTGAGGAAGTGTTATAACCCTCTCCTTAGTTTCCCGCGTTGGAGCCGCGATTTATGTCAACCAGGTTAATGCAACAAGCTCACCAAGGTGTGTAAGCACTCTTTTTGAACTGCAGACTAATCAGTAGGGCCCGGATTCACGAAGCACTTCCGCCGACGTATCTCCAGATACGCCGTGTAAGTACAAATATGCACCGTTGTATCTGTGTGCCGAACCCACAAACTAAGATACGCATAAAAACAGACTTCATCCCACCGACGTAACTTGCCTACGCCGGCGTAGAGTGGGCTCATATTTACACTGGGCGCATGTGGCTTTCCCATTGATTTTCTATTTAAATATGCAAATGAGAGAGAGGTTTGCGTAAGTTTTACGTTCCGCGTAAAGTTATTCCCAGTAGATGAGGCGCAACCCATGCAAAGGTATGGACCAAGGAACACAAGCCTACGTATTTTATGTTGGACGTCTGTGAATATGGGCCGACGTGGGTCTGGCTGGGCGTAGGTTACGTTCATGACGTGCACAGTGATCCGACTTAGTTGTGAGCATGCGCACAGGGATACGTCCACGTCTCGACGCATGCGCAGTTCAGTTTAAGTACTTGTCTGGCGCCCGGCCCATCATTTGCATGGGGTCACGCTTCATTAACATAGATCACGCCCTCTTCCAGCCCACTTACACCTACTTCCACTTGCGCCGGCTTATGCCTACGAAATATACGGTACGCCGGGGCAGCGTTGGGAGCATTTGCTTTGTGAATTCCATGCTTGCCTCTCCGCGCTGCGCCGGCATAGCGTAAAGGAGATACGCTACGGCGGCATAAAGATGCACCGATGTATGTGAATCCAGGCCTAGATGTTTGTTTTAGAACTGCAAAGTACATGGCGATTTCATAATATTTTTATCAGAATTGAGTGATTCCATATTTTTTTTCCTTCTGCTTGATCTGCAAAAAACAGTGTCAATTGACTACAGTTTCTTTAAGTGTTTCTTAAAGCAAGAAGTTTGCAATGTTCAATTAAAATAGTTTTGAGGCATTATCTTTTTCTACACAATTAAACAATTGAATGAACATTTTCCAAAATGATTCCATACTTTTTGCCAGGGGTTGTACATCTTACCCACATTTATTTATAGATATCTGCCATGAATGGTGTTACTTTACAGTATTTTCCCAGTAAATGAAGATAAAAACTGGGATGTTTCAGTGCAGTTAAAACATTATGCTCTGTTACTGGATACATTTATGAAGGCAAAAGTGGGGCTATGGTCTGCCACTGTGTCAAAGAGAAGCTGGTGTAATTGTCAGCAAGTAATTGTCTTGTATCAGCCCATAAGTGCAATAGTATGCAAGAAGGCTAGCCAAGATCACTAGAGCATGGGTGTTCAACCTGTGGCCCTCCAGCTGTTGCGAAACTACAAGTCCCATCATGCCTCTGCCTTTGGGAGTCATGCTTGTAACTTTCAGCCTTGCAATGTCTCATGGGACTTGTAGTTCCACAACACCTGGAGAGCCACAGGTTAAGCACCAATGCACTAGAGCAGGGGTAGGCAACCTCAGCCCTCCAGTTGTGGTACAACTACAAGTCCCATGAGACATTGCAAGACCCTGACAATCACAGGCATGACTTCTAGAGGCAGAGGCATGATGGGATTTTTAGTTTTACCACAGCTGGAGTCCAGAGGTTGTCTACCCCTGCACTAGAGCCTAAAAAATATGTTTTCCATATTTATGTCTCTGAAAGCACAAATGTCAAATTTTATAAGTGCTATGGTTGGTTTGTGCTCTTTGAAAATTAAATGTTGGGGTTTACTAACAATGAATGCACCTTTCTTGGTTGCTTGTAAAAGCCAATCACACATTAGCATTGATTGATCTAGTGGAAGTCAACGTGTGTAAATGGTGCAGGTTACTTCACATTTGTATTGTAAATCCAAATAATATGGCGCAAAGAGATGCTGGGGTCCATTGATGCTCATGTATGGTTACTGTGCATGCCAGCTCTGAAAATGAATGTAACTGGTACCCAAACCCTAGCATTCAGAACTGGGCATACTATAGATTTGTTCAGAACAAGCAGCCATCTACTTGATAATGCCACTATTTTACTATTTTAATGATCGTAGCACTTTGCTACTAACTCAGTGCTGTCTTAATTTAGACATTAGCATGGCATGAGGCTTTATATGGCCTATTTTCTAATGTGTATGCACAGTGTAGCTAGCTAATATGAAGTATCCAACTGGCTTGATGTATTGAATATTAATATAATACAATTCAAAGCCAAACTTGACCATAGATCAGTTTTATATCACTGATAAATGGAATGTTATAAGTTTCCCTGCTTTTCATTCAAATTGATCTGCAACAAATGAGCAATATATATATATATATATATATATATATATTGTGTAGTGCATGTACCATTTTCATTATTAATCATAGAGTTCAATAAAAGCAGAAGTTAATACAAAAAAAAAATCTGTATCTATTATAATATAGGCAGTATTGAAACAGTTTTTTTTTTTTTGTATCAGATGGTCCTTAAATTTAGTGCATAATCGATTTCTGGCAGCTTAATATTGGTCCACAAATAAGTAGGAAATCTTTCTAATACTTTATAATCATTTAGCACTATACCTAAATGTAAATAGATTGACTTTCTCACTTTGGCTCATCCTCATGTCAGCAGTAGTTTATTGGATCCAGTAATTTCTTTGGTTTTGTGATATTAAAACCATTTGGTTTTGCTGGAAATTTTAACAGAACCTTAAAGTTAATATGATAGGGTCATTTTATTAGAGGATCATGTGTAGCAGAATATAGAGCAGGACAACCTAGCAAACAGCATCTAGACCCATTTCTGCGGTTTTGCATCCCTAGAAACCTCCATATTCCTAATCTAGCTACTTGATGTGTTTTGATGTCTATTCATAGATTTTATGTTAGTTAGCCTATAGCAGTAAATATAAAAGCAACCAGACCCTTTCTTCGCTCATGTTAAACTTAATCTGTATCACGGGTATATTATATATCATAGACAAGACGATACTAGAAACTCTACAAAGTTTCACAAACGGGAGGTAACTGTAGCCTAGTACTGACAACCAAATGATACAAAGATCACCCACGATTACGATAGGTGGAATAGTTTTCTTTTCTGCTAAGCTTCCATAAACTCACTCAGAGCTGAGTTTGCAGTAACAAGGTGCATATTATTACATAGGTGAAGAGAAATAACTTTTTGACATTAGAAAAATTAAGTTTCTATAAAACACTAGCCACCAACAATATCACTAATAAAGGCTAGAGTCTCAAACTTACAGGAGATATTCTCGAATTCTTGAGAACTGTATTTATCTTAAAACCAGTGGATTAATTTAAAGGTGAGATCAATCATCTGTTCTGTCTTATGCCAGTATACACCAAATCTATATAGAAACAGAAACTGAAAACCAATAAGCTGTTAGTGTAACATTGATGATCCAATTACGTTACAAACTCCACTTCAAATAGTGCTCTTTATTCTTCTTTTCACAAGCTTCAATGTAATCTGTATAGCAGTGCTGCCACTGACAAACATGGTGATATAAGTAAGGGGGTGTATTGAAGTCAGAGGAATGTGCCACATCCACAATACATCTTTATCCAGCAAATACATGATACACCACAGTCTCTGTCTACTGTCATTTAATCAAGTTAAGGGAAGGATCTTATTGGACGCTACCACAGATCCATCATATTGCTGTTTCCACTTTGCACAACTTGTCTGTTCTTTCACCTATTTCCACTGTGCTATGTCTTCACTAAGGTGAGGGCTCAAACTTGTAGCCTGCACTTCTCACCCATGAAAGTGGATTTAAATGACGCTCATGGTCTTTGTCAGACTCTGGTTGGCTCTGTGCTCTTTCTGGTTTGGGGTTGCTGGAAGGTGGTTCCGGCTGCTGAACAGACATAGTTCTCCGGAGGTGGTTTCGTTTCCTCAGGAATTCAGGTTGAGTATGTAAGCCAAAACTGCCCTTTCTTAGGATCATTCTGGAATTGTTCTTCTTAGGTCGGGAGTGGTGGCTAAATTCCAATGAGGCCAAATGAGCAGCATATCCTTCGCTAACAAACTGACATGGAACATAGATAATATATATTAGGTCTATTGAAACATAACTCCAGAATATATACTGAATATACTTCTGTCTTTCTAAAGAGTAATATATGCAATCATTTATCTTATAATCAACAAAATGGGATTTTAATGACACATTTGCTATAAATTTACATGTCATATTTTAATAATGCAAAGGCCTGTACACTAAGGACCTCTATTAAGCTTAATGTATAGTTTCTTTGAATTTTTCTTTTTAATTATTACTTGCAATAGTGTGCCCTCTTCAGAATTTGCAAGGCTGAGGATATTATGAAAAATGTTAAAGAAGTGTTTGAGCAAGCAATACTTTATGTGCAGGAGAGGCATACAGAGGGTTTGAGGGAAATATGGTATGTGCAGAAGAGGAGTTCCGGAGAGTAGGACAAAGGGCAGCATTAGCAGAAGAGAAGTACAGAACATATGACAGTGGGTGGTATGTGCAAAAGACAGGTGCAGAGGGTATGAGAGTGACCAGTATGTGCATTAGAGGAGTGCAGAGGGTATGATTTTTGGATTTCAAATTTTTTAACTAGAAATTTTACATCTACATACTTACTTGACACTGAGTCTGATACTTCTTAGCTGCACGTCCAACTATAAAGATTTGAGAAGATGACAGTCCAAGCACATTGTATACAGAAATGTCTTTCATTGATCCATAGGCTGCACTAATTTTGATGTGACACTGGAAAAGGAAAAATATGGTTTAAAAGTTTGTGGTGCTTTTAAGCAACAGAATCTTGATTGGAGCAATGGGAGATTGGGCTGCAGTAATAGAACAGGAGAGTGAAATTTCAAATAAGCATAACATAATAGAGCCAGTAACAGGCTAGGTGACCAACAGTTTTGTCATGTTAAATTTGAAAGCAACTCTTTGGCTAAATTAAAACACTTAATAATAAATCTAACGGACAATTATTAGATAGTATATACTTAACTCTCCTGCTTCCCGCATCAAAAAAATACACTTTAATGAAGAGACCTTTGGGAGTGTCCTTTTCCTGGTGTGTACTTGGCTAATCTTTATGACAGTATAATTTACTGTTTAGAGCATAGTGGTGCTGTGAAATATGACCATGCTTTGTTCTTTTTATGATTGATCTTGTGCTTTGTACTTTTTTGTAGTCCCTTTGCTCCCCCCTTTCACTTTTTGTTTTCAGCCGCATATCCTTTTTGTGATGGCACTGGGACATATTTACTGGCTACAGGGCGTTACTTGGGCCTGTGACCGATTCCCCCAACTTGGTGTCTAATGTTTTTTTTTTATGATTGGTCTATTGCACCAGGAAAGAAGAGCTCTACTTGTCCCCATTGGCCAGTGGGATTTTTTTGACCTGTATGCAGCTACAGATGCTACTTCCTGCCCCGGGCAATCACAGTTGTAGGATCTTTCTAGCATCTCCTGTCCTGCTGTGCATGTCTCTCTCTCGCTCTCTCCTTAGTGTCTACTAAGTTTTCTCTGTGTGTATGTACACAGACGATTATGTTCTATACCTCTTGCATCAGATTTCGGAGAAATATCGTCTTCTGGCGCAATGGGTCATGTACAAGTCCATCAGAAAAGAAGATCATCCCTTGGGGAAAGTTGTGCTGTGATAACCAGGAGACCACTCTTTGTTTCTGCATATCTGGGCGACCAGTGATGTAAATAATTAGATAACCAAGATCTTGCCAGTGCCTGAAACAAAATATATTGCACATATGAGAAAGGGAAGAGAGTCTTGTTTCTTTATCTTGCATCACCTCGGTTTCTGGATTCTGTATAAAATCTAGATTTTTTAGCATTATGTATGCCTATGTGGCAAAACCAAATTTTAAGAGACTTTAATGGCAGTATTGTTACCGAATACTTCACCTGACTACATCCACTGCTCCGGCTCTTACTTTCGGATCACTACCCATGATGGAAACACTGGCTGCAAATGATCCGTCAATGCTAAAAACTACACACTCCATTCCCGGGGGTAGCACTGTAAGGTAACTCTGTGCACTGCTCTGATCACCCCTAGAGAGTAATAAGGAAACACATAAATATTAAGTTTTGACTTTAGATACCATTTGCATTTTATAGCATGGATGCCTTTTTGCTGTTTAGTGAAATGTATTATACCATTTGGCCATAACCGATGGCCATAGGTACTGTCTGTGAAAGCTCTCACCTTACAACCATCTTGATGGGGTACACTCCTACACCCAGTCTCTTATCCTCTGGCACACTGTATGAGACTCGCCCACTGCTGTTAGATATTTCAGTATCAAAGTAAACCCATCTTCCACTAGATGGCTCAGTCATAATAAGCATGTCCACCTAAACAGGACAAAAATGGTAATTCTTGAAATATTTTTAAATGTCATGAAGTTTTTTTCTAAAGACTAAAAAAATAGTTGAACAAGTATGATTTGTTCCAGCTATATTCGACCTAATTTCATCTAGGTCAGGCTGAACTCCAGGCAAACAACTAAATGCACAGCTAATAATTCATACATACTAGTTGTGGTATCTGCCAAATGATTTGCTATGATGTTTAGCCAATCTTTTGATCCAGTCACCCCTATCAGAATGAACAGTTATACATTATATGTAAGGATGTAAATGTATTAGATACTGTATGTATGTAAGGGGGTCTGCAAGAGGATGTTGTAATTCTCCCTACTTCCCTGGTTGACCTTCCCTTGCTGTGGGGTGGATTTCCCCATTGGAGAAAGAGTAAATCTGTGTGCATGGTGGGAAGCTGTTGAAAAAACAATATAGCAAGCGTATTCACTAAAGCAGTGCCTAAAATTCCAATACTATGCAAATGCAATAACCCGTGACTTGAAAATCTTTGTGTAATTAAAAAAGTGTGTGCATACACATCAAAAAGTCCCTTTGTTACATATCCAAACCAAATTTGCCAACGTTCTTTAATGGGCCTTTAGACATAATATTTGGCACCATTGAGCTATTGCCATGTAATTGGTGAATGCACCCCTTCTATTTACTGAAGCTAAGCACAGAATATTGAACTTTAGAAGATGCAGCCATGGTACACTGATGTTACTAATACATACAAAATTAACAGGTATAGCAGTAGTATTGTTTAAAGTTTATGATGATGCAGATGTTAGGATATACTTGATAACTTGCTGTGGCTGAAAAGTAGATCATATATGTACAAGTACCTTTTCTCCTGTCAAGGCTACCATGTCCAGAGGGCCGTACATAAATCGACCAACCAGAACCTGCAAACCACCCTCCACCGAAATCACATCGTTGACTCGATGATTGGCTGTGACATTCTGAAAAAAAACAGATGTATTAATGGTCAAAGAGTTGTTCTCATAACTATAAAACCCATAAACAGCATCATCATGTAAGCACACATCTATCTACAATTGTACGTTTATATACTTCTATCAGAGACAGTAAGATGTGGACCATTTCTAAGAAAACCTCAAGTGATCTTCAAACATCTGGGGCAGCTTCAAGGGGGATGTTTCACCTCTCTCCAATATATGGGGGTTGTCCTCTTCCAAGGGGTAGCCCGCAATGCTCCACTCTGAGAAAATGAACTCTTTGACAAATTTCTCACACTGTAGGCATAAAGGGAGTAAACCTAATGAGAAAATGCTGGCTGCCCTCTCATGAGGTGGCTTCAGATTAATATTTGTTGCTAGGAGAGGCAAAACTGTCCTTTGTGTGTTAAGTCACTACATATTTGTGCACAACAGTGGTGTGCTCCCAAGAACGCCTTATTGTGTGCCCCTGTTTGCCATAGCTGCCATTACATTTATTAAATCTTGTGTCTGGATTCACTGCACTGGAGGCATAGCTGCCATGATATTTAGGAAACCCTTTTTGTGTGTACCGTGAAACAGAGGGGGATACACAATATTATGTAGTCCACCACAGGTGCGATTTACAAATTGTAAAGTAGCACAATACAGCATGGTAAACACGGGTAGGTACACACTAACTTAGCCCATCTCACTGAAATTCACTCTAATGTGGTACAGTATAGCACTGGGTACAGCACCACTGCACTGTATATAGTACTTTAAAGCAGCAACTATCTCTTCATGCACAAATACATTGGGGTAGGATTTACTGAAACTGGAGAATGCTAAATCTTGTGCAGCTCTGCATCAAAGCCAATCAGCTTCCGTTTTTTTTTGTTGCCAAAGCTCAATTGAACAAGCTGAAGTTAACAGCTGATTGGCTACCATGAGCAGCTGCATCAGATTTTGCACTCTCCAGTTTTAGTAAATCAACCCCATTGTATTTGTGCAGGAAGAGATAGTTTCTGCTGTAAAATCAACCCTATTCTGTCAGCTCTCACTATCTACTCCAGGTCCCTCCAACACACTGACTGTTTATATCACACTGAACTGTATAAAGCACTTTTCAACAGCATTGTATATAGCGTAGTCTCAACTATCTCTTCTTGAAAACTCTATGTCAGGTCCCCCTACTCCAGATCTCTCCAACTGCTACTTTGAATTCTGACTTATATAGGGCTGGAACATAAGAAAAATTCCATTATTGCCCTTCTAAGCCACATGACCACAGGTTAGGGGCCAGGAAGTACAGTATTTGTAAGTTGTTGCTAGCGCAGCAGAGGATGCACTAATTTATCATTTTCCCCAACTTTAAATGACTTGGACAACATGAAAGGAGATTTGTCAAGTAATCTTACGTTTGAGTTGTCAAAAATAACTAACATTTGTATTGGTATTACTTTTGCTATAGCTAATTTTATTCGATGAAAGTATGCTGTGACCATAGATCTCCTTTAACGCAGTAGTAAACCACAGCTTAAAAATAATCTCCTGCAAGGCAATGTCGAAGCTCTCCAGCGGCGTGCTGTCACCGCTGACAGGGCTTCCATCTTCACCCGGTCTTCCTTTCGGGTTCTCCTTTGGCTACATGAGTGGCCCGGAGCCGTGATGATGTCACTCCCACGCATGCGCATGTGAGTCCTCGTTTACGGCACAAACTCTGAAGGACCAGCAGGGTACGCCGGTGATGTCACGGCTGCATGCAGTGCGAACATCTCCTAAACATTGCAAGTTTAGGAGATATTCACTGTACCCACAGGTAAGCCTTATTATAAGCTTTCCTGTAGGTACAATTAAAAAAAGTGAGTTGACTACCGCTCGAATAGGCAAGTTCTCCCAGAAGTGATAAATTCACATTCGACCCAAGGAATCACAGCCTAATGAGCAGCTTTTACTCGCGTTACTCCAAAGGACATATGTGAAATGACATAAGTTCACGGACCTTTATAATGTTTGGTTTTCTGCAAATTTTCTAAGCAGAAGCATTTCCATCTTTCTTAGTTTGGGCACTAATTATACCTTTTTTGAACATCATCCCTCTCATGTGTCTAGTTACTTATACGTATATGTTGCCATGTTGGCTCCATAAGACTGAATAAATACTTTTTACACCTTTGTAGTTCTTTGCTGATGCCACTACATGTCAGAATACTTGCTCCATACTGCTTCACTAGATTCTAGTTACAAGAATGGGGTAGGCCCTTATAGTTATCATTGGTCCTGAGCATAGGTAGACGAGTGGAGCCATTACCACATGTATGCTGGAATGTATTGGTATCAGGAAAGTAAATTTATGGTTACCAGTTCTGTATCAGCAGAATTCTAGTTGTTGCCTGAACATAATAATCAATCTTTAAGAAAAAGCAGAAAAACAAAATTCACTTAGAAATGTGAGTGTGGGCAACATACACGCAGTTTGACGTGATTCCTCTTTCGAAGCCATTTCTCTTGCCGACTGGAAGGGCTCATATTCATCGTGTCAATGCCCTCCTTCTGCTGTATCTGCACACTCTCATACCTCATCAACTGAAAGACAGTGAAGACTGATTAAAGGGAGTGTTGATGTCATAACATGCCTGTGCTGCAGCCAAATGAATCCCAGCTGAAAGATGATCAATAATTAAACTCTTTAGACAGATATACAAGAGTAATCTGGAATGTGGTGTCTAACACGTAGTTATTTTCATCACATTGCATAAATAACAGACAGTAAAATAGAAGTATTCATTCTTTGATCTGATGCACTAGCAGCTGAACCTTTCATTTAGCAGATGAACATTATAAATATAGTGAATTGTAGCACTTGTACTCTGCTGGATGTGTACAAAGGATTTAAAAAATATAGTAGCAGAGTCATTTAGTAAGTAAACTGTGAAAAATTACCATTGGTCTACATTAAAGTGGTTCTTATGCCTTGTGCACGTGACCATTTTTCTCGGCAGGAAAAAAAACAACGTTTTTCCCGACGTGATTCCTCTCCAGCCTGACTTGCATACACACGTTCATGCAAAAATAAAATGCCCGACCAAAGCCCGGTGACATACAACACGTACAAGGGGGCTATAAAGGGAAGTTCCTTTCAATTTTTTTGCGGGCATAAAACTTCTTGGGAGCATACACATGACCGGTTTTCACGACCAATATAAAAAAATGGCAGTTTTCTTGTTGTGAAGACCGGTCGTGTGTACAAGGCATACGGGCTCAGTTTTTTTTAATTAAAACAACAAATTAGTAGGTTCTACTCCATGGTTTTTAATGTCCTATTCTGGGGTCTCCAGCCAGTACTCTTGGCTCTGTCTCTTCTGTGTCTGCCCCCCCACAGCAAGCGCTTGCTAAGGGACCAGATGCCTGGTCCCAAGCCAGGCTCTGGGCATCTATTGACACACACAGTGTGGTTCAGTCCCGCCCCCTACTCACAGGATTTTATTGATAGCAGTAGGAGCTAATGGTTTCCACTGCTGCCATTGTGTCTGAGTAGTAATGTTGCTCTCTGGCACAGTGCTGGATCAAAAGAGGGGCCAGGTAAGTATGGGGAGGGATGCATTAGAATGCATTAAAGTAAAAAAAAAATTGCACCAGTTTAGATTTACTTCATTAAGGCACATAACATATTTATTTGCTTGAACTATTTGAACAGATCAGTAGATACTCAATTTTCTTTGCCAGTCAAGTTCACAGATTAGGGGCACAAAATATAGAGCCCTATCTTAAATCTTAAAGCCTACATGTAATTTAACTCGCAGGTTTAAATCTGCTAAATACATTCCAAATGCATCAAAACAATAGGCTTACGCCGCTCGTATCTTAACTCAATCCCGGCGTATCTTGTTTCCTTAATACAGAAAAAAGATACGCCGGCGCATCTAAGAAGTTACGTGGCTTATCTAGAGAGAAGCCTCGTAACTTCTTACTGAATCTGGCCCCTTGTCTTTAATGAAGACAAAAAAGGCACCTTACCGGTGAATACTGCCAACTTGGATCTCAATGTGCAAGAGCAGTGGAGGCAAAAAGGGAATTCTGCCAAGACCAGGCAGGGAAAAACTTTATCCAATTCTGGGGACAGTCCAAAAACCAGGCCCCATAGAATCACAGCGAAAAAAATCCATCCCTGGCCTGTACCAAGGCCCACACCAAGGAGTAAGGGTCCTGTGGCTTTTAAAGGGATATACCAAGGCTAAGAATAGACACTTGATAGTCCTCAAGGCCCCACGCTGATCCAAACCAACTTGAGATTCTGGGATCCATCCCACGGCGTACAGACTGAGTAATCCTAATTTCACACCAAGTGAAGAAACCATCCAAGAGTAAAGACAGACTTGATAAAAAGCTCTGAGAGTGTAAGTTAGAAAGAGCTGAACCTAGGGAGTCAACAGAATATCTACTGTGAAGGCTAGGGTATCCTAGCCTGGAGACAATTCAGCCCACTTTCTTTTTTTTTTTTTATTAATAGTTTTCTTTTTTCTTTTTAAAGTGTATTTTTGTGCGTGAACTCGAGAGAGAGGAGCCGGACTGCAGGAGTTGGGAGTAGGCAGACCCTCCCCCCGGAGGCAATCGCCATCCTTCTCCATGCCCCTGGTGGCAATGGCGGGTGTGAAGGGGGGCCTCCCACTCACCCCGCCCTACCTGCTCCTCTTGGGAGCCCAACTGGGGCCCAACGGAACCCCAATGGGGCAGAGGGACTCCCCCTATGAGGGAGTGAGGGGGCCTAGCCCACCCAGCCAGCCCCGTAGGTCCTTCGCCTCTCTTTATTTTAAGAGACCGCATGGCCAAAGTGCATGTGTTTTTAAAACAATTTTGTGTGCGTGCAAGTGTGGTGGTTTTTGTGGGGGGGGGGTGGGCGTACTAAGCACAGGCGTACCTTGCATAGCACACCCACCGGGAGCCGGGCTGAGACCACCAAACTCAATTCACATGTAGCCGAGACCGGGATCCGAACCCTTGGCTGCAGAGGTGAATGGCTTGTCAGCGCAGTCAGCCCACTTTCTGGCCAAACTTGAAGGGTCCCATAAGTTGTCCCCAACTACAGAGATTTTAAACACCTCCGAGTGAGGAAAACTCTGCAGGGACCGGATGTGGACCACCGAGGAATACAATTACCAAGTTTTCACAAACAGAGTGGTCAGGAAATTCCTTCCTAGGTCAGAGGCAGATCCACTTCTTTATAATTAGCAATTCACCCAGTTTTTCCCTGATGGTTGATGTAAGCCACCACCATGGCATATTCCATTAGAATCCATGAGAAGCCTTTTTTGCAACATAGGCAGTGAGACATAACAAACCAGGGGTACTTACCTGCAGAGCAAGAAGGTAAATGTGTGACAAACAATCAGAGGCTGTCCTACAATAGTTCATATTTTCAACAAAGACCACTCACAACCCACTGCACAGCAAGAGGGGTAATTACATGTGTGAACAAGCCACCATAGGCCTCTGCATAACAGTACAGAGTGAGACACTATCAAGAAAACATACTCACGGTCAGTGACTAACTTCCCATAGGACACAGTACATAAAGAGGCATTACCCACAAAGGACCACTGGAGCCCATGCCGCTCCCTAATGCCTCGTTTCCACTGAGCGAATCGGTTCGGTACTGTTCGCTATTTTGGGTGTTTCCATTATGAAAGCGTGCCATAAAAGTGAACCGTACCGCACCAGCAAGGGTCCTATTTCTCATGTGGGTCCAGAGAAAGTGGAACGGTCCCATTAGGGCGGACCTACAAATACATCTCACTGATTGGTGGACGCGCTAGGATTTTTTTCTAAAACCTGAATGGTCCCTGATGGTCCGATTTGCAGTAGAAACACTCACAAGAATAGACCGGTCCCATCCTAACCGCTCCAAATTTACTGACCCGAACCGTTCCGAGCAGTGGAAACAAGGCATAAGATCACTATGTTGTACCTATTAGGAGTACACAGGGCCGGTCCTCTGCACAAGAGGAGTACAAATGGCATGCACATTTGCAGAAAGCTCAGTCTCACATACAGCCCTTAATAAGCATAATGTACTCAACAGTAAAAATTGTATCAATAGACAAAACATGTGCCTGAGCCAATGCACCTGCCTATGGTTGTGACACACAGTGTTGCCACCAGCGCATCCTTAAACCCCAGGAGATAAAAACACAGCACAATGGGCCCAGGGAAGGACTGTAACCAGACTCACTGCAGCCCTCCTGACTTTGCTCTTCTCCCAAAGGGGTCTTGAGGGACAGGTCTTGATTGCAGACAAATCACTGCCCTGGTCCAAGTGCCAAGGTAAGCATTCACTTAGGATACAGTTCCCTAAGCAACATTACAAGCCAGCCCTGCATCTTCCTTTAAGCGGGTTCTCAAAGCTCGCCCAAGGAATCAACAAATCCTAAAGCTGCAGAAAAAGAGCCACAATGGAAATAGTGCAGCTAGAAACTTAACAGAAGAATCTTTAGAGGAAATCCCCCAGCATAGGGAGATAAAGAGAACATGTTATATTGAAATCACACATTTAGAAATTAAGAGGCTGCACATCATGAACAAATTGCAATATGGAAAAGTTTTTTAAAAAGGGGTTAAATTGATAAAAAAAAAGAAGAGGTAACTATTTGTTGTTTACCTAGGGACACTAGCAAAAAACTGAGGCTAGCTGAAAGTGTGGGGGGTTATATGGGGAATGTCCCTACAGCTTTCAGTTTGCCAATGTCCAATTACCTGAAGATGACAGCATCTCACCAAGGTTAAAGAATACTTTGTCCTGTAGTGTACAATTATAAAATGGTGTTTTACCTGCCTGAAGTTCAGCTCCCATACTTTCTCATAGTAGATTCAGAAGATTAAAAAAAAATTGAATTAGTACTAAGTTGAATTACAGCAGGATGGCTTTCTGACATCTATGCAGCCAGGTGATATGCTAACTTCAGTCCCTTACAGCTGAACCAGTCCCTCAGTGTTGACTCCAATGCCGCGTACACATGACCGTTTCTCGGGTTGTAAAAAATTAAAAAAAATTCTTAATGTCATTAACCACTTAAGGCATGTACATTTACTTCGGCACAATGGCACCGATAGGCACATCAACATATATATACGTTGGTGCCTTGAGGTGGGTCGGGGGTCCGATCGGGACCCCCCGGTACATGCGGCGGTCCGCGCGGCTGTACGAGCGATCCGGGATGAGGGGGCGGCTATTCGTTTTTGTCCGCCCCCTCCGGATCGCTCTCAGCCAATGCGCGCGCCCCCCCGCCCTGTCACTTCTTCCTCCTGTGTAAACACAGGAAGGAGGAAGCGATGTGATCTCTCCCTCTGCGTTTTTTTAACCACCGCTGAGGAGAGATCACAACACAAGTAAGTCTGCACAACACTACACTGACACACACTACATATAGGCACATTTACCCCCCCCCCCAATCGCCCTCCCTCCCCCTGTCACAGTGTCACTGAATGCAGTAATCATACATGTATGATTACTGTATTTAGTGTCAGTGTGACAGGCAGTGTGAAAGTCAGTTAGTGTTAGGTCCTGGGTAGCCCCTGTACTCCTCCCTAGTAAAGTTTTAATCCCTTGATCACCGCCCTAGTTAACCCTTTCACTCCTTATTGCCAGCATCACTAAGCGATCATTTTTCTGATAACTGTATTAGTGTCGCTGTTTCCGCTAGGTAGCTAATTTTTTTTTTTATTGCGATTTTTTTTTTACTAAAGACATGTGGCTAAATAAATGTTGGCCTTAATGTTTGACTAAAATTTAGTTTATTGATTTTTCTTATAACAAAAAGTAAAAAATATTGATTTTTTTTTCAAAAATGTCGCTCTATTTTTGTATATAGTGCAAAAAATAAAAATCGCAGAGTCGATCAAATACCACCAAAAGAAAGCTCTATTTGTGGGAAGAAAAGGACACGAATTTTGTTTGGGAGCCACGTCGCACGACAGCGCTGGTCTGTTAAAGCAACGCAGTGCCGACCCCTTGGGTCATTTGGCAGCATATTGGTCCGGGTCTTAAGTGGTTAAAAACGATTGTGTGTGGGCTCCAGAGCATTTTTTGTGACGTAAAAAATGTCCATTAAAAATTCAGAACATGCTTTAATTTTTCACGTTGTTTTTAACGTTGTAAAAAATGGTCGTGTGTGGGCTTTAATGACGTGAAAAAAAAATGTGCATGCTCAGAAGCAAGTTATGAGACAGGAGCGCATGTTCTGGTAAAACTAGCGTTCGTAATGGAGATGGAGCACATTCATCACGCTGTAACAGACTGAAAAGCGTGAATTGTCTTTTACTAACACAAAATCAGCAAAAGCCCAAAGGGTGGCGCCATTTGAATGGAACTTCCTCTTTATAGTGCCGTCGTACGTGTTGTATGTCACGCGCTTTGCTAGAGCATTTTGTTCACGATCGTGTGTAGGCAAGGCCGGTTTATCAATAATCGGGTTGAACAAAAACGTAGTTTTTTCTAGACCATTAAAAATTAAATTTTTTACATCCTGAAAAACGGTCGTGTGTACGCGGCATTACAATTAGGAATTGTACAGTCTCATGCACTAATAAGCAAAATCACCAGGAAGAGTGTAACATGTGATTGTTACAACACAGAAAATAATAACAGGGGCAAGCATTAAAGTGAAAGTGAGCAGAATGCCACAAGAGCTAAATGGTAGTGCACTAAGAGGTGTTAGAAGGTCCCTATAGACTAGAGACAATAGCAGAAGTCCTATTAGGCACAAGTGTATCAGACCTCCCAAACTGCAGCGGACAGTTTCTAAAGAAGGCAAGACCTCCTCACCCAGCACTAGAGCACTTGACATGTCATAAGTATTATACCACTAAGTGATGGGAGATTGTCAAAGTGTCTCCTGTCAATAATTGCAGTAAAATGTAGGTTACTCTCACCTCTTTGCTTTGTGACTCCTGTGAGGTCCACTAATTGTAATGGGTTGGCATAGGCTCTATCTGCTGTCCGACTGGCTGTCAGAGACTGTAGTTGTATGTGTATGAGGAATTGAAACCTTTCTCATGCAACATCCTCCTTCTGTGTGCATCTATGTACATACACATATAAATAGCCACCATATAATCCAGGTATGGATTAAATATTAAATCATGTTATGTACTAGAAAAAGTCATGTAATGGGTCTCGCAGCAGCACATAAAACTGGAAGAAGGATGGGGATACTGCAGGTCAATCCAGCTCTACTAAATTGCACAATGCTGTCTATCTAACAGTGAGAGCTTCCAGAAAGAATCGGAGAGCAGCGCTATGACCTCATTAGTGTGCTGACTCGTTCATTGTCTGTTCACAGGCTAGAGAATTTCTCATCAGCAGTGTATTCTGCAGAGAGGTTGCAGGGTGTGCAAGACCTTGCAGTGTCGTATGACAGAAAAGTCGGGATCATAGGTTGAAAAGAAATACAAATCCTTTGGAAGTTGAAAAAATTTGCATTTATGTGTTTAGATGTGTTTCCTGCTTTTTGCCCGAAGTTCAAATTCTGAGCATCAAACTAGTCACTGTGCACAATATACAGTAGATCCCTCATCACAGAATGTTTTTTAAACCAGAACTCAACAACTAGGAAGATGATTGTCCTTTTCAGCTAAGCCATAGATCAGTGGTTCTCAACCTTCCAAATGCCGTGACCCCTTGATAAAATTTTCCAAGATGTGGGGACCCCTAACAGTAAAAATTTTTGTAGCGTGGGCTGTCAGCACCCAAGGTAAAACAAGTAATTTGCGCCCCTAACCCTTACATTTGTGAAGTATTAAAACCCCTTATGGTACATTTGAGTATGTACCACTCTTTGTACTCCTTTCTTTCCCTTTTATCTCTCTATCCTAATTTCTTCTCCCCCCCCCCCCCTCACTATGTCTCTGACTTTGTGTTGTCTCGTAGCAGTGACACCTCTACCAAAATCAGGAGATAGGGTCCCCCCCAGCCCCTCCCACTTCAAATTCCTCACCAGTCAGCTGATCGCTAGTCTCTGCCCCTCCAGCCATGTCATGAACTGAATGGATGGCTGCAAAGAGACTGAGTGGGTGGCCGTGGGCTACAGGGACTGCCCTGCCGGGTGGCTGCAAAAGAGGTGCAGGCTTTAGGAACAACCCAGGATTTGGTGACCCCTGGCAAATCATCATTTGACCCCCGAGGGGGTCCTGACCCCCAGGTTGAGAACCACTGCCATAGATGCAGTTGACAGTTCAATTAAAATATAAATTAATAAACAATGAATAAATCAATTCAATAGATTAATTTATTGTTTGTCTATTCATTTATATTTGATTACTATTTGCATCACTTAATATTTGTTCAGTAATTACTCAAAAGAAACTTTCTCAATAACAAGATGTTAATGGTATAAAGAAAATGGCAAATAGGCATAATTAAAACAATATAGTAAAAGTTAAAAAGGCACTTTTTCTTGTCTAGAGATGGCTTTCAAACTAACAAAGTAAAAAACTATGTTCTGTTTTAATAAATGCTGTCTTACCTGTCTCAAAATAAAGGCCGCCACATCTGTTGACTCCCAGTAGCTGGCATGGAAAAGATGAGGCAATGCCACAGTTGGGAAGGCAGTGAGCACATCAGGACAATATAAAGCATAGTCAATACGCTTTGTTCCCCACCAGTTAGCTGTAACTATAACCATGAAAGACAAAACAAAATGATAGAAATTGCTGGAAGCTGTTTATGCCTTCTGATACCTGCTCAACGCAGAACAATAACACATTGAGAAAATCAAAATGATATTTCAATTTGTGGTCCAACAAATTTTCCCTGCAAAACTCTCATTTAAACCTTGAGTGGGTTTGCTGTATCTAAATTAATCTTTGGGAGATTAAATCATTTTGTCCAATTGTTTCTGTATTTAGACTGTTCTCATTTAATAAATTGTGTGATTGGCATCATAAAACATCATTGTGTACAGTAGTTGGTTTTTACTTAGAAATAGGTTTGAAGGTTGACTTACCGTTCGCGATCTTTGCCGAAGGCAAGCTTTCTGAAGAACTAGACAACTCGCTATTCATGCTCACCAGGCTGGATTTTCTACCTTTAACCTGGGTTGGGGTGGATACATTGGACAATGCAGGAGTCTCTGTAGAGGCGGAATTGCTGCTTGCAGAATTTTCAACAAACGCTGAACTACATGCTTGAATGGCATCCACTGAAAAAAAAAAGGGAAAGCATAAAGTACTGTGCAGTTACTCTTCACTGATAACCAGCATGAGCAACGTGAATGAACATTTTTATTCAGAGAAATGTATCGCAGATTAGCAGATTTTAGCTTAAGCAGTTGTTAAAGAGAGAGCTTACATTTGTGCTACTACATAACATTTATTTGGCAGCGCTGCGACTTAGTGATAGAAATGTGGTTTTGTAATGCTGATGTTCTGGGTTTAATGCACACAAGAAATACAAATTTGTATTTACATCTTCCAGCTGCTGTATTGGCAGTGCTGTAGCTTAGTACTGCAAAATGGTCTGTATGGTGTTTGTACCATATCATTTAACAGTTGATAGTATAGTTACAGTACAATTCAAAACATGAGGGTTAGGAAAGCCTTGATCATGAGAATGTACAATCTAATAGCAGCATTCCTAAGTCCTTCTGAGGCTCTTGTTTAAACAGCTATCTCCATCTTCTTCCCTCTCCCTGCTTTCTTTTCTGAAGGGATTTATTATAATAAGTTGCACACCGGCAATACAATACTTTTTTTCAGCAGCTGAGTGATACATTGGTTCATACGCTCATCTGCCCCCCCCCATGTCCATCATGCGGGAGACCAAGGCTGGTGCCCCTGCCTTGACTGTCGTTGAGTGCTGTTCCTCTTGGGTAAGCAATTTTGTAACCACCTCCCCCCATCATTGTTATTATTTTACATACTAATAACCACTAGCCGACCAGCCGCCATCATAATACTGTGGCAAGACGCGCACTCGGGACCCAATGTGTGTGGCCGGCAGGCACAATGTACGCCGGCCACCTGTGATCACGGGCATGAGAGTCAGAATGGGGATTTGTGTGTGTACAAATCTCCGTTCTGGCAGGAGAGGAGAGACAGATCGTCTGTTTCTACTAATTAGGAGCAACGATCTGTCTCCCTTCTCCTCTAGTCAGTCCTATCCCCCCACAGTTAGAAATATTAGCTAGTAAACACATTTAACCCCTTGATCGCCCCCTAGTGTTAACCCCCTCCCTACCAGGGACATTTACACAATCAACATTTATGTAATCAATGCATTTTTATAGCACTGATCGCTGTGTAACTGTCAATGGTCCCAAAAATGTGTCAAAAGTGTCCGCTCTATCGGCTGCAATGTCGCAGTCCCACTAAAAATTGCAGATCGCCACCATTACTAGTAAAAATAATAATAATAATACAAATTGCATAAATGTTTCCCCTATTTTGTAGACACTTTAATGTTTGCGCAAACCAATCAATGTACGCTTATTGTAAATGTTTTTCCAAAAATATGTAGAAAAATATATATTGGCCTAAACTGATGAATAAATTCCTTGTTTTCCATTTTTTGGGGGATAATTATAGCAGAGTATAAAATATTAATATATATTTTTTTTGGGGGGGGGGGTGTAACGGTTACCACCGCTTACAACCTTCCATCCATCCACGACAAGCTTATCCGACACACCAGCAACCAGGCAGACATGATCCATTCCATTTCCCAGAATAAACGAGACAGCGCTCCGTTCTCTAGTTTCCAAAAATGTATGAACAACTTTATTGGTTCTTAGCTTGCTTATATCCAGTACAACAGAATGCAGTTAATCACAGGACAATGTAATCTCCACCCCCCCTATTCACTCACTGAGGATAATTCTTTAATTGGTAGCTAGACATGACGGCACCGTATTATCAATAGGGTTCAATTAACCTTGAATAGTAACACAGACATCTTGTTGAATAAGTTCTCTATACAGCTTTGTCACACAATGGCAGTGAGAGTGGGTGTCTTTACATTGAATAGCCAACACCTTAGGATATTTCAATAGCCTATTATACAAAAGGTATGACTCACTGGCTGGCTGACCTGAATTAACACCTTTCAAAAGCATGTGTGCCCAGATTGCATAGCTAACAGCTTTTGATATTTGAAGACATCCTGCAAACCTGGATTATTATTAATGTCCCTTATTAATGTCTTCTGTAACATATGAATTATGATTCTTTGTCACCCTATGGCCCTAGTGGACATAAGGTGACCCTAGACATAGGAATATCTCAGACTGTCACGGTGCATTCCGTTACAGGGGGTTATAGAGCAAAAAATAAAAACTGCAGAGGTGATCAAATACCACCAAAAGAAAGCTCTATTTTTGGGAAAAAAGGACGTCAATTTTGTTAGGGTTCAGCGTCACACGGCCGCGCAATTGTCAGTTAAAGTTAAAATTGTACTTGATATAATTCCTCCTGAAGAAGTGGATGTTGCCGCGAAACATGTAGAGGATTTACTGTACATTAGTGAAAAAACTAGGAACTTGTTTTAAAATTATCTGATGGTTAAAAAAAGATAGAAAAAAACGATCGTCTGTGGGTACGTCCATCGGTTAAAAATCCATGCATGCTCAGAATCAAGTCGACGCAAGCATTGAACTTAATTTTTCTCAGCACGTCATTGTGTTTTACGTCACCACTTTCTGAAACGATCATTTTTTTAACCGATGGTATGTTGGCACGACTGATGAAAGTCAGCTTCATCGGATATCTGATGAAAAAATCCATCAGACCGTTTTCATCGGATGAACCGATCGTGTGTACAGGGCATAAGGATGATGGTACCCCCTATCCTTTAATTCACTGGATTTGTTAGAGGCCCATACTTTATAATGTGTAGGGGCAATGCAATTCCCACAACCTAAGTGCATAACCTTACATTTTTTTGCATTTAAGTGTATTTGTAGGCAGATATCATTTAATAATTGATGTATTCATTTTGAACCTCTTTTCTGGATTCTGGATAAAAAATAAAAAAAAATGAAAAAAATCTCAACATTTTAACCAGGGCTGGAGATGCTAGTAAAATTCAATTGGTCGACAATGCATTACCCCAGCCTATATTCTTGCTACCCACAATGGAGTTAAATCGTATAAGGCTTTAAAAGACTGACTGAAAGTTAGAAGTGTCTTATTACATACATTAAGAACATTTTATACAGCCCAAAACTTCACAATATTGAGAACTCTTTGAATTACCGTAATTTAAATGATTCTTACTGATCAGGAATTTGTACCCAATAACTGCTTTTACCCAATCCTTTGCACCAAACTGGGAGGAGGAACTAGAATCCAGTGTATACTGTGAGCAGAGAACTGGCAAGATATGTAGAATGTAACTATAATGATACTATGTTGCTGTTTAATCTGCTGCCCTATCCTCAACTCTACATTTCTTTATAAGGATTCAAGTTGTGAGAATCTTTAAGCATATTGGAAGAGGTTTCCAAAAAAAAAAAAATATATATATATCCTATTGCCTGTTCTCCTCCTTTTTACCTTATTTATTATTATAAGGTTGCATGTCATAGGATGTCACACCACTTCTTTAAACAAAATCTCTCTAAAACTGAGTTACTAATATTCCCCCTGCCCGTGCCCCCCTCCATGACTTTTCCATCAAAATCAACAATGCAACCATCAGTCCCTCCCCTCACGCCAGAGTACTAGGTGTAATTCTAGACTCTGACTTGTAATTTCAGCCTCAAGTCAAATCGTTGTCAAAAGTTTGTAGAATTCACCTCCGTAACATCTCTAAAATTCGCCCCTTTTTAACAAATGAAACCACCAAACTTCTCATTCACTCCCTTGTTATCTCTCGCCTTGACTATTGCAACTCCCGACTTATTGGCCTGCATCTCTATAGGCTACCCCCTCTTCAGTCTATCATGAATGCTGCTGCCAGACTTATCCACCTTACCAACTGTTCAGTGTCTGCCAAACCTCTTCTCCAATCCCTGCACTGGCTCCTGATCACCCAGCGAATTAAATTCAAAATACTAACCACAACCTACAAAGCCATCCACAACTCTGCCCCAAGCTACATCACCAATCTTGTCTCTAAACATATCCCAAACCGTCCTCTCCGCTCTTCTCAGGACCTCCTACTGTCAAGCTCTCTTGTCTCCTCCTCCCATGCTCGTCTCCAGGATTTCTCCAGAGCCTCTCCCATCCTTTGGAACTCAATACCTCAACCTGTCCGGCTATCCCCTACTCTTGCTAGCTTCAGGCGATCCCTGAAAACTCACCTCTTCAGGGAAGCCTATCACGTTTCCAACTAATATTTTACCACTTCCATCAGCTCATTCCCCTTTTGTACCACCTGCCCCACCCTATTAGATTGTAAGCTCTTCTGAGCAGGGCCCTCTTAATCCTCTTGTATTTTATTGTATTGTAACTGTATTGTCTCCCTTTTATATTGTAAAGGGCTGAGTAAACTGTTGGCACTATATAAATCCTGTATAATAATAATAATATTAATAGGGACTGTAAACCCATGCCATGTTATTTCATTATTTGGCCTTTCTTTGGATTGTTTTTTACTTTTAATACCTATGGATTTTTTTTACTATTTTTTAAAGTTTATGGCCCAGATTCACGTACATCGGCGCATTATCGGTCCGGCGTAGCGCACCGTCATTACGTTAGACTTGCGCCATCTAGCCGCGTAATCCCCCGATTCACGTAGCTTTTGCGCAGGAAATTGCGCAAGCGTAAGGTTTTTTCCAGAGGCGTAAGGAGGAGTAATACAAATTGGGAGGGACGTGAGCGTGTTACATTGAAATGAGCCGTGACCCCATGCAAATGAAGGGCCGGCCGGCTCGCGCATGCGCGCGTGAAGGAGACCATGTCAGCTCCGCTGTGCGCATGCTCACAACTCGGGAGCGGCGCAATCAGTGAAATTGGAAATGGACTAGGGCAACGTTGTGAACTACGCAGACAGCATAAATAGACACACACAAACGCACTTGCATTGCAAAAGTACATCCCTTTGTGTCCCTTCCCATTTAACCAAGTGCTTTTGTTCCTGTTGTTCGTTGCAGTGTGTCTTGTAGTTGTCAGATTAGTGTTCTGTGTGATCAAGTGCTTGTTGGTATATTTGTGAAAGTGTTTTTTGATAATTGTTTGAGAGACTGTTTGTTTAATTGATATATTTCTGAGCGTTTGTTTTCTTGCTTTATTTTTTCTTCTTTTTTTTTGGTGACTGTTTCTTGCTGAGTGCTAGTGTGATTTTTGGGTGTTCGTTTTCTCTTTGTGTGTGTTCTTGCCTGATTGGTTGTGCTTGTATTTGTGACTGATATTTGGTGACTGGTAGTGAGTTTGTTTGGAAGTATGACAGAGAGAAAACGAAAGCTGAATTTTACTGTGGGGGAAAAAATTATTCTTGCCCGGGCCATTAGCGAGTATGGGCGTTTTCTCCACGGCCCGCAGAGTGCCACCACCACCCCGGCCAGGAGGAGGGAGATTTTGGATAGGATCACAGAGCAGGTGAATTCATCGGGGGAGGGTGAGACACGGACCCGGTCTGGGATTGACAAAAAAATAAATGATCTCCGGCGTCAGGTGAAAAAAAAACTGGCCGCAATGCATGCCCATGCCAGGGGCACAGGCCCACCATGCCGTATTAGGCTTACAGCGACGGAGCATGTGGTGGCCCTGACCTTTCACCGGCATGAAGTGGAGGGCCTGCCAGGCTTTGACACAAGTCCGGTCCCCATGGTGCCAGGTAAGGTTTTTTTTTCTATCAGGTGTGTAGCATGTGTGGGGGAGGGGGTGAAAGGGAATATGTGGCAAGTGTGTGGATCCTCCAACCTGTGAATGTTTTGTGTCATCCACAGATGTGCAGGAGGGTGCAGGGCCATCTGGGCTGACCGCACCAACCCCAGGACAGCAGCCTAATGAGGCCCCCCCAACAAGGCCACAGTCCGCGGAGGAGGTTCAAGAGGAGGAGGACGATCATGAGGAGGAGGACGATCATGAGGAGGAGGACGATCATGAGGAGGAGGAGTCCATGTCAGGCACTGGACGAGTGGTTTGTGCGGACTCTTCCCCTCTGGCTGGCAGAAGCCTGCCCTCCCTAAGGGGGAGCCCCCCCCTCCTCCCCCAACATGGCTCCCCTCACAAGGGCCTCCCCTTCTCCCCGCCCACAACCATCAGCTGGAGGCAGGATGTCATCCCAGACCACCAGGGGGGCGCCCAATCTCCTGCCCGTCAGTCTGCGAAGGGACCAGGCCCTCCAGACCCGCCATCTGGGACAGCTCTGCCAGACTTTTGGGCGGGTGGAGGAGAGCCTGTCCTCCATGAAGGATACGCTGGGTAACCTGGACTTCCACTCCCGGGCTTTCACAACCTGCCTAAATGAACTGCAGACTACATCAGCAGGCGTTGGGCAGGATGTGAGGGCCCTTACCCAGGCTATCCAGGCCAACACGGCAACACTTGGTGCTTCCCTGGACAGAATTGCCGTGGCCTTGGAGGGCAGGCCGCCAGGTGGGCAGATATCAGGGGCTGCTCCTCCTTCCCCGGGTTTGCCCCTCCCCCATGAGTCTCCCCTGAGGGGCCGGGGCCGTGGCCGGGGGCGCCCCAGGCGTGGCTCACGCAGAGGACAATAATTTATTTTTCCCCCTTTTTTTTTTTTTGGCTGACATTTTTTGCATTTTTTTTTTTTTGCTGACATTTTTTGCATTTTTTTTTTTTTTTTTTTTGCTGACATTTTTTTTTACATTTTGGGTTGTGCATGCTGTTTGAATGTGGGGGTGACATTCCTGCTGGAAAAGGGGTGTCATCCTCAATTTTGGTGGAGAAGGGTTCCCCAGGACCAGGGAGAAGTGATTCCCAGGTCCGTGTGAATGGTGTATGAATGTACAGTGACATAATTGGAGCCTTGGCGTGGCGTTACTGCTCACCAGTCGTGCATGATGGACTGGTGCCAATCCAATTTGATGAGGATGTGGGGTGTGTGTGCTAGGGACCACAGTGGTGTGCATGCATGCATTCTCATTGTGCCATGATTAATGTGTGTGTTTAACGTGCAAAGATACCCAATGTGAGCTGTCTCCTGACTGCTCTTCCCTCAGAAGACGGGGTATCCTCGGTTAGGGGTTGATTGTCTGGTTGGGGGGTCAGGTCATCACGTAGCTCAACCTGCAGGCCCTTCCTCACTGCGAGATTGTGCAGCATGCAACATGCAACGATGATATGGCACACGAAGTTTGGGGAATACAACAGTGTACCCCCAGACTTATCCAGGCATCGGAAACGTGACTTCAGGAGGCCAAAGGTGCGCTCCACCACTGCTCGGGTTTTGATGTGTGCTTGATTGTATCTTTCCTCCCCTGGGGTTTGGGGGTTCCGGATAGGAGTCATGAGATGGGGTCCCAGTGCATATGCAGAGTCACCTGGAAGGGAAAAGACAGGAGAATGTTAGTCATGCATGTGCCACTTGTGAGGTGTGCATCACGGGAGGGGATAGTCATGCCTGACTCCCATGTCACTCACCAACCAGCCAGGTGTTCCCATACACGTTCTGATAGAATTCCATTCGGATGTGGCATTGATTGTAGATGTAGCTGTCATGGGTGGTTCCGGGGTGTTTGGCACGGACGTGCCATATGAGGCCTTGGGCATCAACTATCACCTGTAAGTTGATGGAGTGCCAATTCTTCCGATTGCGGTACATGTGCTCTGTCTCATGGGGGGGCTGGAGTGCCACATGTGTGCAATCAATGGCCCCGATGGTGCGTGGGAATCTGGCAATTCTGTAGAAATCTGTCATTGCCTTCAGCCGCAGGTCCTCAGTGGTGGGTTTGATGATTTGGTTGGCCAAGCGTGTGAGGATTGCTGGGACAACCTGGTGCACACATCTGCTCATGGAGGATTGTGACATCCCAGCCACCACTCCACTTGTACGCTGAAAAGAGCCACTGGCAAGGAAATGGAGTGTTGCCAGTACCTTGACCAGTGGCTGCACTGCTTGTGAGCGTTGTGTTGGGCTGGTGATGTCCTCCTGCAGGGTTGTGGTTAATTCCAGGATGGCATGAGGGGGGAATCTGAAGATGCGATACACCTCAGAATCACTCATGCCAAAGAGGTCTATGCGTGTGCGGTATACCCTCTCCCGTGCCATCCTCCGTGCCCTCCTCCTTCTTTGGTCATCTAAATTCACTAGTGCAGCTATGAGCGACGATGCCCCTGGCATGTTGGCAGTCAAATTGTAGTGCAACACGTGTGTGTGGTCTGCTCCTCAGTAACGGTGTTGCTTTCTGTGAGATGTAGACGTTTTTTCAAAATTTAGACCAGCTTTTATGTGCTCTAACTTTAGACTCGACATTTTGCTGTTGCGCACATCGCGTAGCCTGCGCAGCAACTGCGTTTTTTTGTGGATCCCCGCAACTCCCTCATTAGCATATTTGACTAGCAAATCAATGGTGTGTCTAGCGCATTTTTGCGCGGACGGATGCGTCTGTCTAACGAAATTACGCCGGACAAAAAAAAAGTAGATTTCTGGCGTAAATCGTTTTCTTAATCGTGCGCATCTAAACGCACGCGCACATTTAGACTTACGCACGCGCAACACCAGTTGCGCAGGCGTAATCGCTCTGTGAATCTGGGCCATTATTTATTTGTGCATTTCAAATATCCATTTATTTCAAAGCTATCTTCAAAGGATTGTCAATAAAAACTTTCCATTTTTCTAAAAGTCAGTCTACTCATTTTAGTTATGCAAGTACTGTTTATTCTTACCTCTTGTAACATAAACTCAGTAAAAATGTCCGTAAAATTATTGAACCATAAATTCTGGCTGTACAGAAATACAAATCTTTTGCCAGGTAAGATAGTTCACACATTACATTTCACCAATGCAATTAGGTGTTAAAATGTAATTTAATATTTCTAAATTAAATCAAATTTTATTTAAAAACAAGTTCAGCATTTTTCAGTTGGAATATACGGATCAGTTTTTTTTAATTACCATATTTATAACAATTGTATTTAAATTACCAATTCTTTTCAACTACCCAGTACACTTCACACCTGAGTTTACAATGCTAATTATGTTTTTCACAATACAGTTGCTCTAAAGAAAAAGTGTAAGTTAGGTAACCTTAAGGCCTCGTACACACGATCAAATCTGTCTGCTGGAAACGGTCTGCTAGACCGTTTCAGCAGACAGATTCGATCGTGTGTACGGGCAAACAGACGGATTTGGCCACCCGACAGATTTCAAAGCATGCTTACCAATCTGTCGGCTGGGAACCCGTCCGCCCGACAGGTCTGCTGGTTAGTACGCTAACCAGCAGACATGTCTTCTCGCACACGCCCTGAATGGTTTCGACGCATGCACTGAAGTGTTTTACTTCCTGGTGCGATGACGTGGCGGCGTCAACGTCACCGCCACGTCAGCGCGCTGTCTGCTGGCGGGGATTTTGGTTTGCTCGTGTGTACATGCAAACCAAAATGCCAGCAGACAGATCTGTTCAAATCGGTCGGTCCGACCGATTTGAACAGACACATTTGATCGTGTGTACAAGGCCTTACTCATTTCAGCTACAGCATTGTCACCTAAGCAAGCAATTGTGATGTTTGGCCACTGGAGAATCTACAGGAAGTTCCTACAAAAAGTCTGCAGGATACACACAGTATGGAGAAAAAACATGAACAAAGTGACAGAGAAGTACCGTATTAAAAAAAAAAACAAAAAAACAATGTGATCGTATTTTACTTACAGCATTCTACAAATCTAAGGCTGCATTCACACCTGAGCGTTTTGTCGCCTGAAGCGTGACGCTCAAAGACGCTAGAGGGGAAAAATAACATTATTGTCTATGGAGATGGTTCACATCGAACTCCGAACGCCTGAACACCTGAAGCTCAAACAAGTCCCGGACCCTTTTTTGTCGCGCGTATCGGGCGTTTTACATTGCTGACAATGACCTGTACAAAACCGCGGTGAAAAACCCTGCGTTTTGTCGCAGCAAATCACGGTAAAAAACGCCGCAATTTGTCGCAGCAAATTGTGCTGTGAGGCGACGCTCTGACGTCACCGCATCATGTGTGAGGACCCGGAAGACGGGTACACGCTCCATACGCCGGCCGGCTTACTTGTTTACATGCTGTTTTATTTTGGATTGATGTAAGTGCGCACAATCTTCTTTTTATCCAATAAATGTATGGTTTTACACTATGTGGATCTCTTTTGATTTTCTATATGGGACCACTGGTTGACACATGATCAGTTTGAGCTGAATACACCAACTGGCTGAAATGAATGGATGTTCCCTTTGCTCCTTGCTGATTGAGGATACTATTATTTGCTGTTATTGATCTCAGTGAGATCAGAGACTCTGGTAAGGGTCAGTGTTTTCTGTGCGGTGGAGGTTTTTGTTTGTCATTACTCACACCTGTTCGTGGATTTATCTACACTGGGAAACTTTTGTTTCTTTAAGAATCTCCCTTGATGGACTGTATGATCACCACATGGACTTCTAATGATTTATGCTCACTGTTCACTATTATTGTGCTCACTAAATGCTATTTTTATGTGATATTTCTGCACAATTTGGCGCTAATTACACCAATTTATTCATTTTAGTGGTACACCGCATGTTATTTTGTAGCACGACTCCAATTTTTTCTGTATATTTCTTGGTGTTGTATAACACCTTTGAGACGCTGCTCGCAATTGTTTATTCACTCAGATTTGCACAATTTTTTTCTTGCTCATTTGTGATCTTTGATACACCCATCGGTGAAAAAAAAAATAGAACCTATTTTAAAAAATGTTGATGGTTAAAAAAACGATAGAAAAAAATGATAGTCTGTGGGGAAATCCATCGGTCAAAAATCCAGGCATGCTCAGAATCAAATCGACGCATGCTGGGAAGCATTGAAGATCATTTTCTCTGCACGTCGTTGTGTTTTACATCACCGCATTGGACACGATCGGATTTTTAACTGATGGTGTGTAGGCAAGACTGATGAAAGTCAGCTTCATTGGATATCTGATGAAAAAATCCATCAGTCTGTTTTCATCGGATGAACCGATCGTGTGTACAGGGCATTAGAGTGTTCTAATCTAAATATTTATGTATTTCCCCTTAAAACACTTTCAAATAACTACACCCAACAGAAGGCAGGCTTCTGTCAGTTTCCATTCTAGCGTTTTACTCTTCTTAAAGGGGTTGTAAAGGTTTTTTTTTTGTTTTCTAAATAGGTTCCTTTAAGCTAGTGCATTGTTGGTTCACTTACCCTTTCCTTCAATTTCCCTTCTAAATGTTTATTTCTTTGTCTGAATTTCTCACTTCCTGTTTCTCCTTAATAAGCTTGCCCCCATCATCCGAGCCATTCAGGCTTGGGGTTAGTCAGCCAGAACAGCTTACTGAGGAGGAGCAGGAAGTGAGAAACTCAGACAAAAAAACTAAGAAAAAAAACATTTAGAAGGGAAATCGAAGGAAAAGGTAAGTAATCCAACAATGCACTAGCTTAACCAGTTAAGCCCTGGACCAATATGCTGCTAAATGCCTAGAGGCGTTTTTACAATTCGGCACTGTGTCGCTTTAACAGACAATTGCACGGTCGTGCGATGTGGTTCCCAAACAAAATTTGCATCCTTTTCTTTCCACAAATAGAGCTTTCTTTTGATGGTATTTGATCGCCTCTGCGATTTTTATTTTTTGCGCTATAAACAAAAATAGAGAGACATTTTTGAAAAAAAACAATATTTTTTAATTTTTGTTATAAGAAAAATCAAATAAACTAAATTTTAGTCAAACATTTAGGCCAAAATGTATTCAGCCACATGTCTTTAGTAAAATAAAATCGCAATAAAAAAAAACTAGCTACCTAGCGGGAACAGTGACACTAATACAGCGATCAAAAAAATGATTGCTTAGTGACACTGGCAATAGGGGGTAAAGGGTTAACTAGGGCGGTGATCAAGGGGTTAAAACTTTATTAGAGGGGTACGGGGCTACTCTGAACCTAACACTAACTGCCTGTCACACTAAGGCCCCATACACACGAGCAGACAGATTTGTTCAAATCGGTCGGACAGATCGATTTGAACAAATCTGTCTGCTGGGGACGTATTGGTTTGATCGTGTACACACGATCAAACCAAAATCCCCACCGGCAGACAGCGCGCTGACGTGGCGGTGATGTTGACGCCACCACGTCACCGCACCAGAAAGTAAAACACTTCCGCGCATGCGTCAAAACCATTCGATGCGTGTGCGAGAAGACATGTCTGCTGGTTAGCGTACTAACCAGCAGACATGTCGGGCGGACGGGTTCCCAGCCGACAGATTTGAAAGCATGCGGACGGGTTCCCAGCAGACAGATTTGATCGTGTGTATGCGGCCTAACTGTCACACTAACACTAAATGCAGTGATCAGTAAATATATGATCACTGCAATCAGTGACAGTGTGACAGTGGGGTGGGGGGGGAGGTGATCGGAAGGGGTTAATGTGCCTACGTGTGTGGTGTCAGTGTGGTGTTGGTGCGACTCTTCTCTCCTCTCGGAGGATTGAAAATATCGCTGAGACGAGAGCTGACATCACTTCCTCTGCCAGTGTTTACATTACACAGGCAGAGGAAGTGACACGGCGGGGAGGACGCGCATTGGCTGGGAGCGATCCGGAGGGGGCGGACAAAAACCAACAGCCGCCCCCTCATCCGGATTGCTCGCACAGCCACGGGAACCGCCGCATGTACCAGGAGGGTCCCGATTGGACCCCCGACCTACATCTAGGCAGGGACGTACAGGTACGCCAATGTGCCTGTACGTGCCATTCTGCCGACAAAAGATAGATGCGGCAGTCCTTAACCAGTTAAAGGAACCTATTTAGAAAATAAAAAACAAACCTTTACAACCCCTTTAAATAAAGTATGACTGTTTCAGGCTGTTCCATGGGACAATTTAAGAAAATATACATATATGGTTTTAAGGTTTATTAATTGCTAAACTTATCTTAGGGCACAGATTGATGGATGTGTGGACCTCATACTTTATTTTAATTTCTTTTGTTATGGCATAATTGCACCTTTTCTTGTGTTAGGCAAGTAACATTGAATGGGGAATGTGGAGTATTCTCTCCTCTGTATTATCTAGCATCAGCAACTCTTGTTTTGAAAGATGAAAAAAATGAATTTAAGAGAGTTTCATCTTTTTATTTGTCCTTTACAATTATATTTCCAAAGTCACCTTTTATTGAACTTATATTATCAGACACCTTGGGCCAGATCCACATAGAAATAGATTGGCGCAGTGTATAAGGCCCCATACACACGAGCAAATAGATTTGTTCAAATCGGTCGGACCGACCGATTTGAACAAATCTGTCTGCTGGCCGTTTTGGTTTGATCGCTGTACACACGATCAAACCAAAATCCCCGCGAGCAGACTGCGCGGTGACGTGGCAGTGACGTTGATGCCGCCACGTCACCGCACCAGGAAGTAAATTACTTCCGCGCATGCGTCGAATCCATTCGACGCATGTGCGAGAAGATATGTCTGCTGGTTAGCGTACTAACCAGCAGACATATCGGGCGGACGGATTCCCAGCCTAAAGATTTTAAAGCATGCTTTAAACTTGCTTACTGGGCTTACACCCCCCTCCTGCCCAGGTGAAATTTCAGCTTCCGCACTGGCGCTTTAAACAATTGCGCGGTCGTGCGACGTGGCTCCCAAACAAAATTTACGTCCTTTTTTCCCCACAAGTAGAGCTTTCTTTTGGTGGTATTTGATCGCCTGTGCGATTTTTATTTTTTGCGCTATAAACAAAAAAGAGCGACAATTTTGAAGAAAAATACAATATTTTTTACTTGTTGCTATAATAAATATCCCAATTAAAAAAAAAAAACACATTTTTTTTTCTCAGTTTAGGGCGATACGTATTCTTCTACATATTTTTGGTAAAAAAAAAAAAAAAAATCGCAATAAGCGACTGGTTTGCGCAAAAGTTATAGCGCTTACAAAATAGGGAGAGAATTATTATTTTTTATTATTTTTTTTTTACTAGAAATGGCGGCGATCTGCGATTTTTATTGTTACTGCGCGTTATGCGGACACATCGGACACTTTTGACACATTTTTGGCGCCATTCACATTTATTCTGCGATCAGTGCTATAAATATGCACTAATTACAGTATAAATGTGACTGGCAAGGAAGGGGTTAACACTAGGGGGTGAGGAAGGGGTTAAATATGTATGCTAGGTGTGTTCTAACTGTAGGGGGAGGGGGGGGTGACTGGGGGGTGACCGATCTGTGTCCCTATTAGGAAGGAACACAGATCGGGCTCCTCCCTTCCAGAGACAGGACATTGTCTCTGTGTCAGCCGGCAGAGAGATGATCTATGAGAGATCATCTCTCATTCGCCCACAGATCGCATTGCAAACGGCCGCTCTGATTGGCCGTTTTCCGCGATCTGTGATTGGCCGTGTCCGAGGGACACGGACAACACAGGGCTTCCCCGCAGCGCGCTGTACAGCGCGCGCTGGGAACGCCAGAAAGACATGCCGTCAAATGACGGCATGTTGGATATTGAGGCCCGCGCTGTTGCCGTCATCTGACGGTAGCGCGGGCCTCAAGTGGTTAAAATCTGTCTGCTGGCCAAATCCGTCTGCTCGCCCGTACACACGATCTAATCTGTCTGCTGGGATGGTCGGGCCGTAAGTTACGGCGGCATAGTGTATTTCTTGTGGCGGAATTCAAATCGGCGAGTAGGGGGCGTGATTCATTTAAATGAAGCGCGTCCCCGTGGCGATCGAACTGCGCATGCTCCGTTCAGAAATTTCCTGCCGTGCATTGCCCAAAATTCGTACATTCCTATTCACAGACGACTTACGCAAAAATGTAAAAAAATTCAAACTTTGACGCGGGAACGACGGCCATATTTAACATGGAAAGTCTAACTATAGGCCGGATAAAAGCAGCTTTAACTATACGCCGGAAAAAGCCGACTAGAGACGCCGTAAGAGATTGCGACGGCTGCGCGTACGTTCGTGGATCGGTGGAAAAAGGTAATTTGCATACCCGACGCGGAAAACGACATGAACGTCACCCAGCGGACGCCGAAGTATTGCATCTTAGATCCGAAGTCGTACGAAGACGTACACTTGTCGGATCTAACACAGAAGCCGCCGTATCTTGGTTTGAGGATACACCGGTGTACTCTCTCTGTGGATCTGGCCCCTTGAGCTTTTATGTGGGAATGTGTAGCTATTATTTTTATTCAAGTTTCCAAAGCACACTTGGAAGTTAATAGGCTAATATGTGTTTCTCCTATTTGTTTTCTGCCTTTATATATATATATTTTTTAAATCTTAGGGGGTTGGTGTTGTCCACAAATGTTTGTACAATTATAAAGTACATTTTCCCAGTAGTTAACATGGAAGTAGGAGTTGAGATATTAGAACTTTCAGAATCATAACATTAATGCTTTCACACAGTGTTTTTTGGAGATAAGACAGGGATTAAACCCTGATTGCTCACTGAAGAATTGACAATAAAAACTACAGTTCAAATATTTTGTCTTAATTATGAGAATGACTCTGACTTGTCTCTGTAAGTAAACTTTAACTTTTAATAACTTATTTTATTATGTGTTAAATAAGTAGTCTGCTAAATTTGATATGATGGTGGCAACTGTGTGTCTCTTGAATTACACACTCAGTAAAAGGCTTTAGAGCAGCCATCATTAAATGGCGGCTCGCAGTCCAAACACAGACCGAGCTACAATCCTGCCCGGACCGTCAGTGTACAGTGCCACATCCCCACTTCAGGGCTCAGCAGTCATTGGTTGCTGGGATCGCGGGCATCCCTGCAACCAATGACGTTGCGTGTGCACCCTGCCCCCTGCTGCTTGCTATTTCGTGGCTCCCGGGCCGGGCCTCAAAGTAAGAACCGATGCCTTGTGCGTGCCCCAGCCCCCTGCTGCTCATTATTGAACGGATTCTGCCTCTCACTCGGCCTGCCGCAAGGTATGATGTGATATGTACACACCGCCCCCTTCAGCAGGACTCTCGGGGCAGCTCTCACCCCCCTGCAGCTTGTTACCTCTGCTGGCTTCACTCTGGTGGGCACATTTTATGTTAAGGGACATTCTAATGGACACATACTTATGCTAAGGTTCACGCTCATGGGCACATTTTATGTTAAGGGGCTTGCTAATGAGCACATATTGTTGTGTCCATCAGTGTGGCTCTTAACATAAAACATTAGACCTACCTGAGTTCTCAGTTTTTCTATTTGTGTTGTATTGTATTTTTAAATGATATCCTTAAAGTTATTACAATAAAAAAGACAGACAGCACAACTCTAAGTCTCTTTGTACTGTCAACCCTGACCTACAAAGGGTGCCAAAAAAGCTCTAGAGCAGGGGTGTCAAACACAATTTCATTGCGGGACGCATCAGCATTATGATTGCCCCTTAAAAGGGCCGGTTGTATCTGTAAGATTAGATGTCCAGCGCATCCCCTCCCCTTACATTAGATGTCAAGAACCACCCCACCATCAGAAGTTGAGTCCTCCACTCTCCTTTACATCACTGTGCATCCCCCTTTCCTTATGCTGCTGCTGGGAAGAAGCTGGATGCATTGCTTGAAAGCAGAAAGTAAGAGTCTGGAGTAGGACCAGAGGAGGGCTGGAGCTCTCCTGCAGCTGCAGGAGAGGTGCAAGGGCCACATGAAATGGCCTGGAGGGCCGGATTCGGCCCGCAGGCCTTGTGTTTGACATCTGTGCTCTAGAGCCTCCCTCTCTTCCCATCTTCCACCATTACTTTTTTCCCTCTTCACCTTCCCCTCAATCTCTCTCTTGCTACCCTCATTCCTTCCTCCATGTCTTTATTTAACACATAACAGTGTTATATATATATATATATATATATATATATATATATATATATATATATATATATATATATACATTAAGTTTAAAATATATATTAAAGGCAAATTTTTTTTGTATAGATATAAAAAAAAAAACATTTTAAATACCTTTTCCAAAAAAAATTACATTCCCTCAGTTCTCAGCTACATATAAGCTGGGGGTAGGAGAAGCAGAAGCACACTGAGCTACCCAATAAATGGGTGTGTTAGGACAAGTCTGATCACTGAAGGAGAGCACACTGAGTTCCCAGCATAGCTAGAGAACTGACCATGGTGTGTTCTCCTGCTTAGTGTGGTCAGTTTTTAATAGGAAATAAGAAGGACTGGCAGGAACACCAGGGAGTTCCCATAAAGGAAACAATACAAAGAGAACAGTATAATTGCTCATACAAGTACAGGGTACAGCAGGCACATATCAGGAATATGAATTGCTGGGGTAACAAACATTTTAAGTATCAGTGTTACAGCTAGATGAATAACTTATTATGGGATGGACTTTAGTCTCAATGGTCCTACCCCTATCTGTTTCCTCTGTTTGCAGTGCAGTGTGCAGTGAGACTTTCTTGTTGTATTTATTCAAATTATACTTTGAGCCTATCAGGGTCCTGTGCTTTGATGACTATTAAAAGCAGAACTTGTTCAGCAGGGTAACCATTTTCCTCACCGAAACATTAATAAATACAGCTTAATCAAACCAACTGAACCTTGATGCATGCCTAATAAGGCATGCAATAGCCAGAATAGTGCCTTTATACGGTCTTTTCACTAGATAAATGTTCACACAGATAATGAAATGATTATTTGTGAGGTTCATTTCCCATATTTGATGGACTACCCTCTTAACCACTTAAGACCCGGACCAAAATGCAGGTAAAGGACCTTGCCCCTTTTTGCGATTCGGCACTGCGTCGTTTTAACTGACAATTGCGCGGTCGTGCGACGTGGCTCCCAAACAAAATTGGCGTCCTTTTTCCCCCACAAATAGAGCTTTCTTTTGGTGGTATTTGATCACCTCTGCGGTTTTTATTTTTTGCGCTATAAACAAAAATAGAGCGACAATTTTAAAAAAAATGCAATATTTTTTACTTTTTGCTATAATAAATATCCCCCAAAAATATATAAATTTTTTTTTTTTTTCCTCAGTTTATTTTTTTTTCCTCAGTTTAGGCCGATACGTATTCTTATACGTATTTTTGGTAAAAAAAATCGCAATAAGCGTTTATCGGTTGGTTTTCGCAAAATTTATAGCGTTTACAAAATAAGGGATAGTTTTATTGCATTTTTATAAAAAAAAATTGTTTTACTACTAATAGCGGCGATCAGCGATTTTTTTCGTGACTGCGACATTATGGCGGACACTTCGGACAATTTTGACACATTTTTGGGACAATTGTCATTTTCACAGCAAAAAATGCATTTAAATTGCATTGTTTACTGTGGAAATGACAGTTGCAGTTTGGGAGTTAACCACAGGTGGCGCTGTAGGGGATGTGTGACCTATGTGTTGTGTTTACAACTGTAGGGGGGTGTGGCTGTAGGTGTGACGTCATCGATCGCGTCCCCCTATTACAGGGATGACGCGATCGATGCTACGTCCACAGAGAAGCACGGGGAAGCCGTGTGTACACACGGCTCTCCCCGTTCTTCCGCCCCAGGGACGGATCGCCGCACTGCAGCGGCGATCGGGTCCGCGAATCCCGCGGTCCCGGTCCTGGAGCTTCGGACCGGGTCGCGGGCGCGTGCCCGCGACCCACGGCTGGGTACTAAAATCAACGTATATATATGTAGATGTGCCCAGCCGTGCCATTCTGCCGACGTAAAAGTGCAGTAGGCGGTCCTTAAGTGGTTAATATCCCATTATTAACAACCACATGTAAATAGCCCACTCCCCAGGAGTCTTCATGTCATACTAACCAGGAGAGATTAACACAGTCCATAAATAATGTAAATGGTCAAAGCAGATTTAACCACTTCAGCCAAAAACCAAAAAAAAGCAACAATTTTGAAAAAACAAAACAAAATGTTTTACTTTATACCGATATGTATTCTGCTACACATTTTTGGTTAAAGGTTAAAAAATATATTTATAGCCGCTGACTGTTTCCAGGAAGTACTGCCAGCTGGAGCGCAGTTGAAGCGCACGCTGCGGTTTCTAACTTGGCTGTTACACTGTGCCCATTATTTTTTTTGGTTACTTCCTGGAAACAGGCAGCGGCTATAAATATATATTTTTAACCTTTTATATTGTAGTACACCATTCTCCTGTGCTTTTATTGTAGTTTTTGGAATAAATATATTTTTACATACTACACCATGGAAGCCTTACTTTTCTTTTTCTAAAGACACTGGATATACATCACTGCCTACTTCCTGTTAAGCCTGATACTTACTCTTTCACAAACAGCCAGTCTGGCAAGTGGAGGAACAGAGGAGTGGAGATCCAGGAGTTTTATCCTATACTCACTATACTCTATCCTGGAGGGGTGATTGGATCTGGTGAGCGGTGACCCATGTGGGGGAGAACCGCTAACACTTCAAGAGCACCTGTATTCACCTCAAGATCACTTGCTGTGTTTCACTATTAATTTGCATTGTGAGGCCGTGTACACACGACAGAGAACCTCGACGGGCAGAACACATCGTTCCGCCCGTCGAGGTTCTCTGCCGGCCGTCGAAATCGGCGACCCGCCCGTCGGGAATGGCAACCAGCCATTCATCCAGGCGGGCCGTCGAGCAAAAAGAGAGCGTGCTCTCTTTTCGCTCGAAGGGATTCCCGACGGGCGGGGCGAGCGCTCCGTGTACACACGGCCGAGGTCCTCGCTGGAATGCAGCTTCCAGCGAGGTTCTCGCTGGTTTCCAGCGAGAACCTCGGTCGTGTGTACGCCGCCTGAGACTTTTTCACTGGCTTTTGGATAATGACGAAAGGAATCCCAAAAGTGTAATTTGTGATTGGACTTTCACTTATTATTTTTTACTTTGTTCACACATTTCCCGTTTTTTATAGACATTTTTTGATATATCTGTGCTTTCTATACTTACTTGATACATGTGCACATATATATGACCATAACTTATATAGTGTTTCAACCACTTGAGTCACTAGTCAGCAGCTTTGGCTGTCGTATTTATTTTATTTTATTTCATTCTATTTTTTCACCATATTCTCATCAGGAGGTATGACCAGAGATCTCACTTTTTATGAATAATACTGCATAGACATTTAGGCACCTCAGTATTATAGTTATACAGGTGCACATTTGGTTCCTGGTATTTATTCACACGGATGGTGAGGGATTATCACTTAATTAAGCTTAGGACACGGCGCGGTTAACCCTTTGCAGGTCCCCGTAGCTAGTGTGTCCTGGTTAGGCAGCGCCATTACCCCAACTTACCCTTTTTTTTCCTTCTATCACAGGTTTCCCTTTGGGGAATTTAATAGGGGGGGGGGGGCAGCAGCCTTTTTCATACAAACATCTTAAGCGCAGGGCACATACATTTTTTAAATAAGCGTATATTGATTACTTTGCACAAAAGTTATCGCTTCTACAAAATAGGGGATAGATTTATGACATTTTTTTTCCTTTTACTAGTAATCACTGCGATCAGTGATTTTTAGCAGGACTGTGACATTGCGGCAGACAGATCGGACACCTAACTGACCTTTTGGACACTTTTTTGGGGAAACGGTGACATAATTAAAGTAATCAGTGCTAAAAATATGTACTGTTATTGTACTAATGACAATAGCAGGGAAGGGGTTAACATTAGGGGCGATCAAGGGTTTATATGTTTCCCTGCAGGTGTTTTCTAACTGTACGGGGGACTGTGTGACTGGGGAATCACACAGATCCGTCTTCCTGCTTAGCAGAAAGACAGAATCTGTGTAATCTCCCCTGTCATAAAGGAGTTCTACCTTGTTTACACAACGATTGCGGGTGGCCAGCGGACATCGAGGCCCTTGGACCCGCTGATTGGCTCCCCTGCTGGCTAATGGGAGTGTGCGACCACCAGTTTGCGGGATAGTGCCATGTTGCCGCAGTATAATGACAGCAGATGGTCAGCAAGCGGTTAAATACAATTTTCCATATCTGAAGAATCTAGGTTGTTTTAGGTTGAAGAGCTTAAAGCCAATTGCATGGCTCAAATGCCTGTCACACAGAATCATTTTCCCTCATCTGGACCTGACAGAAGGGAATAGGGGACATGACTGAATGATATAACAAATAGACTGTTGAGTGGTTTTGTGATAATAAAAAATAGAGGTTCATTCAAAGTACAATGTACTGACATTGTCAATTATTACGGGCAACTAACTTTGTCATACATTAGCCCAAGTCACAGATAAGAGGATCTTTTATACACTTCTTCTAAAGGCTTTGGCACAAATGGGATTTCAATTTAAATGACTTGCCCATGCATGTACGAACATGTCTTGTGAGAAAAATAAAGTGATAGTTCTTTATAGCACAAACCACAGCATCAGATTTCTGATTGCTATATAGTACCTTTCATTCCCTAAAGCAGTTTTCAGAATGGCAGGCGGTCCAACCCACCTTCAGAACAGCTGTAGAATTTACTGCAACTCTTTTTGACATCTTGACTTATCATTAAGACTATCAAATGTTTACTTCACTATACAGAACCATCAAGTAGACATGTGCACACTGAAATATTTTGTTTCGGAAATTTTGTTTTCGTCCGAAAAATACATTTATTTAGTTACTCCTGAAATTCGTTTTTACTTTACTTTGTTTTGTTAAAAAATGCATTCGTCTGAAAATCCAAATTAGACATCAGACAATCTGACGTCATCCGCGCAAGGTATATAAAATGATGAGCCGCAGTTCACTCTCCAGGCGCTCTGGAGGGTGTACCTGCTGGATGTACAGTTCAGCGCTGTTGCGCTCTGTGGAATTCATTCCTCTCCCCTGGGACCTCTCAAGGTAGGCTGTTCCCACGCTACACTCCAATGCTGCACCTTTGATCTTTAGAAGCAGCACTCCCAGGCTAAACTTTCCCTTTTTCCTCAATCTCTTGTATCCATTAGATCCAACCTTAACGCAGGAGGTGTTTTGGATATTTGTCTACTGTCATCTAGTGGTTCCTTTAGAGACCACTATTTTCAGCAATAGGACCCAACACACTGTGAACTATACTTGAGGTAAATTCACATTGCTTATTATCGCATGTCCAGTTTTTTTTTTGGCCTCTTTTGGTATCTAGGGTTAATTAAGCCAATATAATTTTAAATATATTTTATATATCCATTATAGATTTGGCCTCAACTTGGGAACCCATTGTGGGACTACATTGAGGGACGTCGCCACTGTTTGTCCAATCTTTTTCTAATTTCTGACAAGGTATTTAGCCCACTAATTAATATGGTGATCTTTGAGTATCACTAGGTGGTTTTACCACTACATTATGGGCACCTATACATTATTTATTTTTCTTATCATTCATATTTTTTCTTTTGTTATATAGAATTACCAGATATCTTCTTGGCCCATGGTGATTTGAGGAGGTTGTACGCATTGGTCCCCACCCCTCTTCCCTTTAAAAACATCATTTTGGGGATAGGTGTGGTTGACCATCAGCTGGCCTACGCAGTTAAGGTGCACTGTGTGTTTCTCTCTCAAATAGAAAGCACCGTTTATCGGTGAGTATGTGTATACAGATACTTATGTCATCAGCTAACTTTATGCCTACATAGTAGGTTATTTAGTAGCATTTTTTGTACTTGGTTTCTTTAATAGAAATACTGTATTATGTTTTTTAATATTTAGAAGCTCCCGAAAAAGCAATGTGTATAAGATCGCGAAACATGTCGAGCTGATTTTAACATCTTTTTTTATTTTTTTTATTTTAACATCTTAAGGATTCAATCGGTCTCATCTTGGAATCATCACTCTACCCAGCGCAATATCTGTATATCACAATAAGCCCTGAGGCTATTGAGTGTTTATCCCGCAGTGACAAAAACTGGGTCCTTATTGTTCTTGTTTATTAAGTTATTTCATGTGATGTATTTATGTATCTTTTCTATTAAAATTATTCATTTTAATGGTATGTTCCTATAAAGTCCATTTTTCTTTTTGATAAAAACATGGTCACATGTGTTTTTCTCCACAATCTCTATATTGAAGGATGTGGCACATATTTATCAGTGGGTTAGTGATTACCACCCCAGGGCAATTGTAATCACAACAACACTATGAAAATCCAAATTAGTTAAGGTCGAATTTGTCATTGAAGGCTTATGGTGTCTGTCAAATGTTCCAAGAAGATTCGACGGAGCAGCGAAACTGTATGACGCAGCAATCGTACATTTTCGGTCGAATATTCCACCTACAAGCTATAGAAGAATTCTAATGTTCTATGACACTAGTAATGATTATATTTATTAATTATTATTACTAGTCAACCAACATTCAAATTCTTCTATAGCCTATGGGTCGAGCATTTGACCATTTGACCAGAAATGTGCGATTGCGGCATCATACAGTTTAACTGCTTGTCGAATCTTCTTAGAACTTTCGACAGACTCCATAACCCTTTAATGGCAGATTCTCTGTTTGTATGTTTTTCGCTGTTTCGTCGAATCTTCGTCGTTCATGTTGAATGGTCTATTCCAACACTGTCTCTATAATGTCCACTCTATGTCGAATCTTCATGTCTCTATAATGTCGACTCTTTCCTCTCTATGTAGAATAATCTTGGACTAATAGAGTTAGGGTTAGGCACATTCAACCACAGGTTCGATAGACACAGATCACGATATTGTCACCATCATGTCGAATCTCCTATCTATATCAAACTGTTGTAGCAACTAAAGCAAAAATAAAGCATTTTTTTTATGTCAGATCTTTTGGATTCTGCGGGTTAGTTTTTGTTTGTTAAAACGATAAAAAAAAAATACCCAAAATTCGGACGCAAATGCAACGTATTTAGGGGAAAAAGTGCAATTGCCATGTACAGGCTGTCCACAAGTTACAAACATCCAACTTACATAGGACTCCTACTACAAACGGAGGGAGACAACAGGAAGTGAGAGGAAATCTACCCTTAGGAAGGGAAATTCACTCCTGTAAGCAGGGCCGTCTTAATGGCATCATGGGCCCCTGGGCAAAGTAATGCTCTGGGGCCCCTACAATGGAGACAGTGCAGGTAAACAGAAATAAAGTAGGTAGGAGGTAGGGGATATCTAGGTTGTAGAGGGGTCAGAGTGCCAGGGAGATATCTGGGATGTAAAGGGGCAGCCCGGGCTCAAGGACCAGCTCCTTTGGGGAAAGGGCAGGGGGCCCCCATGCAGCTGGGGCCCATGGGCAGTGCCCATGTGTGCCCTCTCATTAAGACAGCCCTGCCTGTAAGAGTTATCATGGCAAAAAGATGTCTCCACTGAAGTTTTTTCACCAATACCTGTTTCCACGTCAACCCAAATTTTTCACAATTTCCAATTGTCACAGGGACAGAAAGTGAGACGAAATCCTCTGAACACCCTTGCTTCATCACAAGTGAAATAAGACTTCCAGGAGCAATGGTAGGAAATGCGTTTGGCCTTCAATGTGAGGGCAAGTTATAGGTGGGGCAGGGGTCTTTTGTTTGTTACTGGTGTAAATACGGTACGGGGACACACTGGGCACCTTTGCTGCCACTGTGCTACTGCTGGGTATCCAGTGTGCTCCTTTTCCTTTAAGGGGATTTGGCTGCCTCCAGGCCCTCCTGCCCCTCATCTATCCATTTAATGCATTTGCTCCCACTGTGGAGACGCTCATAAATTCAATAGCGTTTAGGACTATAAGCAATACACAGGGTGCCTTGAAGAGGCCTTGCAGCTTATGCATGCGTTTGTAAATGCGTGCTAACTAAACCTCTGTTTTTAACGCAGACTGTTGGAATGGTTTATCTGATTGGTCAGCAGACTGGTTGGTGGGTTGAACTATGGAATGTCCTGTTTTTATATTTTAGGGATTGCAGAAGGCTGATTTCCTAGTATTAAAGTGGTTGTATTAAAAAAAAAAAAAAAAACGCAAGGCAATGGCATAGTAGCACATTATGAAATACTTACCTTCGAACAAAGCCCTTCAGCGCTGTAAAATTATTGCTTAGAGGGCTGACATGTTCCCCCTGTATGTCCGCTATGTGATTTGGCCAGAGCCGTGATGACGTCACTCCCGCGCGTGCAGGAGCCACTGTTTCCGGCACAAGCTCAGAAGTTCCGGCACTGTATGACGGACCTTCAGAGTGAATGCACTGATAATGTCCACAGCTGCATGCAATCCGAACATCTCCTAAACTTTGCAAGTTTAGGAGAAATTCACAGTAGCTACAGGTAAATCTTATTATAGGCTTACCTGTAGATACAAGTGGTAGTACAGTGTTTACCACCACTTTAAGCTTCATCAGCCATCATATTAATGCCAGAGAATGATAAAAAGAGTGTAATATTGGACCTTGTGAACAGTGGCTTCTCCAGCTTTCATATTTAGGGGGGGCACATGAGGGGACAGGGACAAAAGTAGGGGGGCCAACTATAAAATGCAATTATATATATATATATATATATATATATATATATATATATCCTGGGGTCCTTTACTACAATCACACAACGGGCCCTTTCACATGTTCTGCAGTGACCTCCCTCCAGGGTGGCAGAAAACAAGAGATATATGTCACCAGCACACCAAGAAAATATAAGGGTACAAACAGGACTGTCTTAATGAGTGTGCACACCTGGGCACTGCCCAGGGGCCCCAGCCGCATGGGGGGCCCCTGCAATTTTCCTGTTCCTTTGCAGCTTAGTCGTGTCTATATGGTTACAACCGTCCTGAGCATCATTCTAACAGATATATGATATGCACAGGACAGCTTTGTTACTTTATGTATGTAGTATTTTTCCCACTGTTTCTTTGCTGTACAGAATGATTGTTCATGTAGTTAAAGCGGAGCTCCACCCAAAAGGGGAAGCTCCACTTGTCTGCCTCCTACCTACTTGATGTCTGTTTACCTGCGCTGTCTCCCTTGTAGGGGCCCCAGAGCATTACTTTGCCCAGGGGCCCATCTTGCTATTAAGATGGCCCTGGGTCCAAAGCAGTGGGAGAACTATCAGGGTTGCAAAGGTTGTTTTGCCACCGGGCCCTGGTGTTCTGCCACTGTAGGGTTCCCCAGCTGTCCTGTCCCTGCTATTGACAGCGCCGGTCTGGCTGGCATCTGTCTCCTTGGTAGCGTCTATTAGGACTTAGTGCTGGTGACATTATGGGTGCATGCAGGGGAAGGCTGGCACTATTGGTTGTAGAGAGCCAAGCCCCCAGCTGGTCACCTAGCAGCAACAATGCTGTATAATCTTCTCTGACATGCTGATCGGGATGTGATCCAGGTGATGCTCCAAGTCAGATCTAATAAACACAGTATTTATTAGCATGAAGAGTACAACCACATATATATAATCAACTGTATGTTCGGCAGCCATGTGGGCTTTGATCAATAAAATCACTGATATTTAACACTAGGATTTGACTAGGAGCATCACCTGGATTGCATCCTGATCAGCATGTCAGAGAAGGCTCCACTGCTGCTAAGCAACCTACAGGGAGCTCAACTGTCTACAACCAATAGAGATGGGCTCGGGTGTGTTTGAAATCCCACATGCCCGATCCCGCCAGGAAGCCGACACTCCACAGTGCTAATCACAGCCAGTGAGACATTTCCTGATCTGTGCAGAGCTGCGGACCGGGAAATGTCTCACTGCCTGTGATTAGCGCTGTGCAGAGTGGGCTTCCTGGCAGACTCTGGCATGTGGAATTTTGAACATGCCCTGCCCATCTCTAACAACAAATTGTGCTGGCCCTCCTGTACATCAGCCCCATAAAGTGACCAGCACTGGGTTCCAATGTGCTGCCGCCGCTGCCATGGAGACAGAGAACAGTGCTGTGAATAGCCGGGACAGGACAGCAACTCTAGTTGTCCCAGCACTGGTCCACACTGGGAGGATTCCCCCATCCACCTATAATGTGTTGATGGGGGAATTGGATAATTTCTTTTTTTTTTTTTTGAAGCCCATGGGGTGGTATTGCTTTCACACATATTTCACAATGGTAGGCTGTTAACATTTTATGAACTACAGGCTCGCTTTGACCTGCCGGCCACTATGTGGTTCTCTAATCTTCAGCTTCGACATGCTGTGGCGGTGCAGGGGGATGCGGGGGTGTGTCACCCACTCCGGTATTCCACTGCTGCACTCTGCCTCTGAGACCAAAGGAATTATATCCCAATGCTACCAGATGTTACTCTCTGAACACCTGAGGGCGTACCCATGTGCAGCTTTTTCTGCTTGGGAACGGGACCTCGGCCAGATTACGGGGGACCAGTGGGAGGAGGCTCTTCGGTCTCTGACTACTTATTCCCTAAATGTGGCACAAAAAGTTTCACAATTGTATATATTATTGAGAGTGCACTACACCCCGGTGAGACTGCATAAGATGGGTAGGTTGGCAGACCGTTGTGCTGCCGCTGTCAGCAGCACGATGGGGACCTTATACATCTTCTGTATCGATGCCCAAAGTTACACAGGTACTGGAATGGGGTGGTGGGGACAATTAATTCTGTGTTCCAGACCAAGATACCTGTTGACCCATTGTGCTGTTTACTGGGGGTGCTGGAGGATTTGGTCCCGGAGGAATTGACTAGGGTGGCAATTTCTAGAGTGCTGTTCCAGGCTAGGAAACTAATTTTAATGGGATGGAAATCCACCTCTCCTCCCACACACTCCTCATGGATTACCCATGTGGGAAATACCCTGGTTATGGAAAAATACATATACCATCATCGGGGGTGCCCGAGCAGGTTTGAACGGATATGGTCAATGTGGCTGGATACGCCGGGTTTGAGCCCTAGGGAACTTGTTATGACTAGACTTTTAAGATGCTTGTAGGCGGGTGTACAACTGTCATTGGGATGGCGTGTGAGGTGTATTGACTTGTACTGTTGAGGGTGGACATACTGCCTGTTGAAGGGGGAGGTTGAGGGCTGTGGGTACAATGAGGGGCAACTGTCTATTCATGTATATTGTATATTTCAGCAGATCCACTATCTGTCTGTGCATTGGAAAGTACTGCTGTTTGTTCTTTGTGTATATGTTCAATAAACACCTTTTTGATTTAAAAAAAAAAATCTCAGCTGGTTCGGCAGGAACTGGCTGAGATTTAAATCATTAATGAGCAGATTCTCTTATGATTATCACTAGTGGTTGCTATAGCCACTAGTGATAATCACTGTTTGTCAGGAGAATACAATTGCTGGGCAGGAGGAATATTCCCCTGTCACCACTGTCTGTGTTGATGGGGGAATCATGCAAGTTTCTTTCCTGCAATCTGTGGATGCAGGAAAGAAATTCGCACCGTATATTATCTGCCTAACTGAAAGTGAAAGTAAATTGTGAATGTCTTAAAAGAACAGGAGAGGGGAGGGAGACAGATGGGGGAGAGAAGAGATGGAGATAATGCAGTTCAGTGATTACAGTGTACTGCAGTCTGCAGTGCACACACTTACCCATGGTCAAAGCTAGAATCTCAGGCATCATTCACACACACAGCCAGGAATGCTGCTGATTTTCATATTTCCCGCCCACACATCCCCTCTCTTCAGATACAGCACGCTGGGATAGTGTGGGCGGGACTGGAAGGAGGAGGAGGAGCTGTATTCCTCCCTACTCATATGTGAGGAGAGTGAGGGGGTTGGCTGGACTCACTGGGCTGTGAAAGAGTGTCATAGACTGACACTTGGCTCAGTTTACAGTCACCACTCTCGGAATTTACAGGCTAGTTTTCCTGTCCTAAGGTAACATTTCAGTGACTTAGATGAAGGCTTGCCCCCCCCCCCCACAGTGCTCTTGGAGTCCGTCCTGCAACTTGCTCTTCTCTGTGCCAATGAGGATGCAGGGGAAGGAGCAGATCGGGTGGCTGTGGTTGTGAGAGCGCTCGCATTATGCGGTGTCAGTGAGCAGAGGGAGGAGGGAGGAATCCCTGCAGAGCTGACTGGGGATGCTCTCCCTCTCAAGAGAGACTTTACAACTTCTTTGTGTGTTTAAATTCCTATATCAGTAAAGATAAGTACAATTTCTGCAAATACAGTTTGTCTCCAAAGGGTCCCAGTCTGTTGACTGTCCTTATTCACATGCATGATGTAAGGCAGGTTTTGTAAAGCAATAAAGGACTCTAAACATTCCCTCATCTAAAGCAGTTATAATAGACAGTGATTGTGCAACAATATACAACAAAAACATTGCATGACTCATTGTAGCCTGTATAATAGTCATTTTGTAAAGTAATGCAACAGAATCAGCATGTATTGTCTTTTGGTCAATAGAGTACGCTTAGTGTATAATAACACAGAGGTACTCTGTATGTGATCATTATGCTGAGATTCTTTTATATTTATCACAACAGGAATACTAGTAAATTTTGAATATTTTATCTAAGCAATCTTGAAATAGAGTATGTAGAATCACTGAAATGTTAGTACAGGAAAGCCACAAAATTGCCAGAATAATTACGGCCCATAATCTTACTGATACTTGGAGGGAATTAAATCCTTCTAAAAAGGACTTCACGCATTAGTCACATCCTCACAACACTTATGCTAGAATAGACCATATTCTTACGCCTACACCCTTACTGTCTTTTATAGTTAGTGCACACATCAAAGACACCACCCTCCCCGATCACTCAATAGCAATGATATCTATCTGTTCTAACATTCTAGGTAGGAAACAGGGTCAATGGAAACTCAATGAGTCTATTCTGTCAAGCCCGTCTTCAATTAAATAAGGCACTTAAGGAATATTTTTCTCTCAATGACACAGGTGATATCTCAATCAAAGTGCTTTGGGCTGCCCATAAGGCTTACATTCGAGGTAAAATTATCCAAATTTCTACCCAAACCAAATGGGATTGTAGGGCAGACATAGAGCACTTGGAAATGGAATATCCAGCCCTATGAGTTAGTCATAAAAGGGAACCCACCAAGGTTTCCTTAGCCCTGATAGATAGAGCCAGACTGGATCTTAATCTTGCTCTCACTACACAAACAGAAAAGACAATTCGATGGAGCAGTAATAAATTATATACACACACAAACAAAATGGGATCTTTACTCGCTATGAAACTCTCTCCCAGAATCAGAACACTACTATGCCTAAAATCAGGATATCAAGTCAACTCCCTACAGCCAATCTGGTCAAAATCCTAGAGGCATTCCATGATTTCTACTTTGACCTGTATAATTCTCCTTCTCAGCCTAACAAAAACTCAATAGCTAGGTACTTGGATGACCTCCCCATCCCAACTCTAAACACCACACACAAAAATTTACTTGAATCTGCTTTTACGGTGGAGGAGGTTAGGGAGGTCGTTAGAGGCCTTAAAAAAGGGTCAGCTCCAGGCCCTGATGGATTATCTATTTTAACGGTCACCACCGCTTACAACCTTCCATCCATCCACGACAAGCTTATCCGACACACCAACAACCAGGCAGACATGATCCATTCCATTTCCCAGAATAAACGAGACTGCGCTCCGTTCTCTAGTTTCCAAAATGTATGAATATCTTTATTGGTTCTTAGCTTGCTTATATCCAGTACAACATAATGCAGTTAATCACAGGACAATGTAATCTCCAACCCCCTATTCACTCACTGAGGATAATTCTTTAATTGGTAGCTAGACATGACGGCACCGTATTATCAATAGGGTTCAATTAACCTTGAATAGTAACACAGACATCTAGTTGAATAAGTTCTCTATACAGCTTTGTCACACAATGGCAGTGAGAGTGGGTGTCTTTACATTGAATAGCCAACACCTTAGGATATTTCAATAGCCTATTATACAAAAGGTATGACTCACTGGCTGACCTGGTCATGTCATCATGACTCCTTGTGATATCTCAGTCCTGCAATATGAAGTATTATTAATGTCCCATCTAATGTAATATGAATTATGATCCTTTGTCACCCTATGTACAAAAGTGACTCCTGTTACATGGCTCCCTCCTTGTGGAACACTCCGGCAGACCCGGCTTGATCCTTTTCGGGTCAACTTGGGGATGTCCGGAACTAGGAGGCCGGAATGACGTCTGTTTGCCGGGATAACCCATCAGCATTGCCATTTTGCTTACCGGCCGGTAGCTGATGGTAAAGTTGTAAGGTTGCAGGGCTAAGCTCCACCGCAGCAACCTACCATTGTCTCCTGAGACCCGATTGAGCCACACCAATGGGTTGTGGTCGGTGACTAATGAAAACTCCCGTACAGGTAAGGGTTCAACTTCTTAAGGGCCCAAACCAAGGCTAAACACTCCTTCTCCACTGCCGCATAGCTGACTTCCCGTGGGAGTAGTTTTCTGCTCAGGTATGCGACAGGGTGTTCTCCTCCATCCTTTCCGATTTGGCTTAGCACCGCCCCCAGTCCAAACATGGAAGCATCTGTGTGAACAAGGAAACGTCTGTTAGGGGCTGGAGCAGCCAAGACAGTGGCATTTACCAGTGCTTGCTTGAGGGCTAGAAACGGGGCTTCACAAGCTGGAGACCACAGGACCTGCCTAGGTAAATTCTTTTTCGTCAGGTCCGTCAGGGGCTTGGCGATGGCACTATAGTCGGGGACAAAACGTCGGTAGTACCCTGCAGTCCCCAAAAAGGCCAATACCTGTGTTTTAGTGCGGGGTGTGGGCCAGTTAGCTACTGCCTCTACCTTGGCTGGTTCTGGTCTCTGGTTCCCACACCCTACTCTACTCGGTGTTCCCAGGTACTGCACCTCTGCCATACCTAGATGGCACTTGTCTGGTTTTAAGGTCAGGCCGGCGGTCTGAATCTTGTCCAGCACCACCCCTACGTGACACAAGTGCTCCTCCCAAGACTCACTGTAGATCGCAATGTCATCCAGGTATGCACAAGCAAAATCTTGGAAGCCATCGAGGAGCCTATCCACCATACGTTGGAAGGTCGCCGGGCGTTTTTCATCCCGAATGGCATGACCTTAGACTGGTACAGGCCGAATGGGGTAACAAATGCTGACTTGGGGATAGCATCCTCGGCCAGGGGAATCTGCCAATAACCTTTACACAGGTCGATTGTAGTCAAATAACGTCCCTGGTTATACGATCTAGCAGTTCGTCTACCCGGGGCATCGGGTAAGCGTCAGTGGTGGTCTTCTCATTGAGTCGCCTGTAGTCCACACAGAAAACCGGGTAGTTCCGTCTTTCCGTTTAGGCACTAGGACTACAGGCGAGGCCCAAGGGGGCTGTCCGAGGGCTCAATGACTCCTAACTGAAGCATCTCCTTTATCTCCTTCCGCATCCCTTCTCGGACGGCTTCAGGGATACGGTAGGGGGCCTGTCGGAAGGGGTGCTTGTCCAGGGGTCTCGACCTTATGCACAGCCAGAGTCGTATAGCCCGGTTTTTGGGAGAAAGTTGCCTGTTTCTCCCATAGAAGCCGCTTAGCCTGTTCCTTCTTTGTGGGACTTAACCGGTCCCCTAGCTGTACAAGGCTAATGAGATCAGTCTGGGGGTCTCCCTCTAGTAAATCCGGAAGGGGGCAAATTTTCTGAGTCGTCCGCAGCAGGGGCGCATACGGCAGCGACATCCTCCTGCCGTTCCTGATACTCCTTCAGCATGTTCACATGAAAGGTCCGCTGGATTCTTTCATCTGCACAGCTGGCAATGACATAGGTGGTATCACATACCTGGGCTACTACCTTATATGGGCCTTGCCAGGATGCCTGCATCTTGTCGGTCTTCACCGGCTTGAGCACTAAGACCTTCTGCCCAACCCGGAAGATACGCTGTCGGGCCCCCCGATCATACCATCTCTTCTGTCTCCCCTGGGCCGCCTGGAGATTCTTCCTTACCATCAGAGACAGTTGCTCCATGCGGTCCCTGAGTTCCAGGACATAAGGCACTATGGGGGTCTCCTCCCGTTCTGTCTCTCCCTCCCAGTGTCCTCTTATGAGATCGAGGGGTCCGCGCGCACCCTTCTCCCATAGAGTAACTCGAACGGGGAGAAACCAGTGGATTCCTGGGGTACCTCTCTGTACGCAAATAGCAGGTGAGGCAGAAATCTCTCCCAGTCTCTGCAAGCATCCGAAAAGGTCCTCAGCATCTGCTTGAGGGTCCCATTGAGAGCGCTCACAGAGACCATTCGTCTCTGTGGGTGGTAAGGTGAGCTAAGTAGGGGTTTAATATTGCACACCTTCCACAACTGCTGGGTGAGCACTGCGGTAAACTGGGTTCCCTGGTCAGAGAGGATCTCCTGAGGGAACCCCACTCTAGTGAATATCTTAACCAGGGCATCAGCTACTGTCTCTGCTTCAATGTTGGACATAGTGACTGCCTCTGGGTAACGGGTGGCATAGTCCACCACGGTGAGAATATATACTTCTTCCCGGATGGACTAGGTCTGGCCAAGGGACCCACAATGTCAACAGCTATGCGGTAAAAAGGGCTCCCCAATAATAGGCATAGACATAAGTCTAGCCTTAGGGTGGTCACACCCCTCTTGCCTACCCGTTGGCATGTGTCACACGTTTGGCAGTATTGTCTCACATCCTGGTTAATATTGGGCCAAAAGAAATTCTGTGTGATCCTATGGGCTGTGCGACGGGACCCTAGATGTCCTGCTAGTGGTACATCATGCCCGATTCGCAGAATCTCCAGCTGGTATTTTTTAGGTACCACCAGCTGTCTTTTCTGTGAAGGGGCCTTACTTCTCTGGGCTGGCTTGGGGATCCTATACAGTCTGTCCCCCACCCATTCATAAAGCTCCCCATCTATTCCCCTTTCCCCGAGTATCTGCCTTAGCCCTATACCTCTGTAAGGTCGGGTCCTCCCCGGGTTTCCCTCCCGAATACGTTTGGGGTATCCCAGCCTAGGGGCGCCTGATCTATAGTACATGTCGGGGAAGATAGTCTTACCTGGGTCTCAGCAGCAAGCGGGTCAGTTCCAGCATCACGGGCCTGGGCGCGGGTAGTCACTGGGTTGGCTTCATCAGGGCCCATGGGAGGGAGCGTAAGCAGAAACAAGAGGGGCCAAATCATTCCCCAGTAGTACATCCGCTGGCAAATATTTCATCCACCCCCACATTAACGTGTCCTGAACCAACCCCCCCAATCCAATCCTGTGAACACGGGTGCAACGGGGCAGACGGAAGGACAGTGGCCTCCCGCCACTCTTACAGCTACTGTGTCTCCGGTGTGCTAGGCTCTCTGGAATGATCGGTCTCTTCTGATAGCAGGGTCTATGGTGGCCCCAGAATCACGGTAGGCCCATTGCGCTACCTTTCCATTGACCCAGACAGTCTGCCTGTGTTGCTGCCTGTTGTCCCGGTTAGCTGCTTGTACTGGATCAGCCTCGTGCAGGATGCCCCAATGTTCTTCTTCCTCAACACGCAGTGGGCCGCCGGCATGGTGTGTGTGGGGGTTTCCCTTTCTGGCTGTCTCCATGACTGTGACTGCCTGGCCGGATTCAAGGGACAGTCTGACTTTTTGTGCCCTGGTTGTTTACACCCAAAACACTTGATGGGTTGTGAGTAGCCCTGGGAGTTGAACCTGGGCTGCTGAGGATAAGTGGCCACTGGAGGTGGTGCTGTAGGACGGTACGACTGGGGTTTGTAGGCAATAGCCGGAGGGGGTGCCGGGGATCGATAATCCACCCGAGCTGTTGTCTTGACCACAGAGTTATCCAGTTTGCGGGCGTCTCTGTGTATTCGTCCGCCAGGCGAGCTGCTTCCGGCAAGGAGAAAGGTTTTCAGTCCCGGACCACTCTTGACTTCCAGGGACAGTTTGTCAAAGAAGTGCTCCAGCAGGAACACCTGGCCAGCACCTCTTCCCTGTGATTCTGCTTGAATCCATCGATCAGTTGGGATGCAGTGCGGTTGTAGGCGGCATGCCCACTCGGTATACGAGTCTCCTGCTTGCTTGCTCGTTTCTCGGAAACGCCTCCGGTATGCCTCTGGTGTGACGGCATACCTGACCAAAAGTGCTTCTTTTACCAGTCCATAGTTCATAATATCCTTGTCTGGGATGGCCCTGAATGCTTCACTGGCCCGGCCGGACAATTTCCCAGACAAAATGGTAACCCATTCCTCGGTGGGTACCCGGTGTAGGGCACATTGCCGTTCAAAATCAGCAAGGTACCCATCAATCTCCCCTTCAGCTTCAATTAAATTCTTAAAAGCAGCAAAATGTATTTGTCTCCTTTCCGTTGGTGCTGCTGTGACTTCTGCTGCTGCAGAACCTCTTTGTGGTAGCAAATGTGCATCCACAGCAGCTATAACCAGGTCTATGATCTCCGGTGGAGGGTTAGGACCATAATGTGCCAGTCTCAGTTCAACAGCCCGATTAAAACTTGCCTCTTCAGGTGTCCTGTCTGTTACGCTGGGCCTTTCCATTACGCTGGGCCTTTCCGTTATGCTGGCCCTCTCCACTCCATCCATTTAGACAAGTTCTGCAATAATGTCCATCTTCTTACGGTTGCTGGCCGGTCTGCCCCGGCTCTCCAGTAAGTCCTTGAGGGAAGAGCGCTTCATCCGTGCATACACCGCCTCCATTGTCATGTGTTCTTGAAGCCGTCCTTCTGAAGATGGAATCATCCCACTGCTGCCACCAATGTAACGGTCACCACCGCTTACAACCTTCCATCCATCCACGACAAGCTTATCCGACACACCAACAACCAGGCAGACATGATCCATTCCATTTCCCAGAATAAACGAGACTGCGCTCCGTTCTCTAGTTTCCAAAATGTATGAATATCTTTATTGGTTCTTAGCTTGCTTATATCCAGTACAACATAATGCAGTTAATCACAGGACAATGTAATCTCCACCCCCCTATTCACTCACTGAGGATAATTCTTTAATTGGTAGCTAGACATGACGGCACCGTATTATCAATAGGGTTCAATTAACCTTGAATAGTAACACAGACATCTAGTTGAATAAGTTCTCTATACAGCTTTGTCACACAATGGCAGTGAGAGTGGGTGTCTTTACATTGAATAGCCAACACCTTAGGATATTTCAATAGCCTATTATACAAAAGGTATGACTCACTGGCTGACCTGGTCATGTCATCATGACTCCTTGTGATATCTCAGTCCTGCAATATGAAGTATTATTAATGTCCAATCTCATGTAATATGAATTATGATTCTTTGTCACCCTATGTACAAAAGTGACTCCTGTTACATCTATCACCTACTATAAGGCCTTTGTAGACATCTTAGCACCCTATTCGACCAATTTTTGTAACGCTAAAACACAAGGAGTCCCCTTGAACACGCACCTTAACACAGCATATATCACGGTTATCCCCAAACCAGACAAAATCTCTAAGGAAGTTAATAACTATCGCCCTTTTTCCCTAATAAATAATTATATGAAAATAATGACAAAAATAATGGCCAATACTTTGGCAACTTTTATCAATACCTACATTCATAAGGGCAGACAAGGCCCAGATCAAATAAGAAGAGCAATTAATATAGTTTCAATACTACAGTCAAATTGGGAATGAGGAACGAGACAGCAGGAACTCTTCTTGTCTTTCGATTTACAAAAGGCCTTTGACACAGTTTCTTGGCCATACATATTCACCCTTATAGAATGTTGGGGTTTCGGGGAACGATTTACAGGTCTTCTACATTCCCTCTACTCTCATCCCAAGGTGCTAATTCGTTTACAAGGCTACTATTCTAAACCAATTAACATGACACAAGGCACTAGGCAAGGATGCCCACTTCCACCTCTAATTTTTACAATAGCCATAGAAACTCTGGCAATAGCTATCCGACAAAACCAAACATTAAAGGGGTAACTTGTGGAGTCCAAATTCACAAATGCAGACTCTTTTCTGATGATATACCTTTATTTGTAACCTCTCCATTGATCTCCCTTCCCAATATCTGTCAAGTCCTACACAACTTTTCCAAGATTTCGGGCCTTAAATTCAATTACACAAAATCACAAGCCCTTAATGTCTCGCTCCCTCTCTCTGAGGTTTCCTTATAAAAGCAATCATTTAAATTTGAATAGAATAACCCCTCAATCAAATATTTAGGTATTACATTAACAGCCCGTATTGGAACTCTATAAACACACAATTATCCCCCACTGTTCAAGAAATTAGAAAGTGACCTTTTATCCTCGTCCAAATACAACTTTTTCTTGCTGGGTAGAATCAATTCGATCAAAATGACATTACTCCCTAGAATTTTATATTACTTTAGGTCACTCCCTATCTCCATCCAATAAATCTAATTGTAAAAAACTTCAGAGTAATATACTCAAGTACAATTGGGGCTCACCTGGATATCGAATACCCCAAAACACCCTTTTCCTCCATAGGAATAAGGGAGGCCTAGGTCTCCCTGATCTACATAAATATTATCTTGCAGCTAGACTAGCACAGTTAGCTACGATATACTCCAAATCAGAAGAACCGTAATGGCTCAACATTCTAAATGTCTCACTGATGAAGGCTTTTATCAAGGTTATAACCAGGTGGTATTTAACCCCCTCTAAACTTGCATCTATATACCCTACAGCTGATCTGACCTGTTTCAGGGGATGTCAACTTTTAGCGTCAATGACTGATATCTGGTGGGAATGTCCTAGAATCCGCCCCTTTTGGGGCAAAATCTTGTCTATGATTTCCAAGGTCCCTGGTTGGCAGGTTTCTAGGTCTCTTTCAATAGCTTTCCTAAATGCTCACATACTCAAATACCAAAAACTACACAAAAATTAATCCATTATATTCTCACAGGAGCCAAGCTTACAATTACAAAATGTGGAAGAAACCTAAACCGTCTTTCTAGGAAGGTCAAAAAAAAATATCTTGGATAATGACTCCAGAAAAGCTAGCTAATATTCTGATAATGTTCCGAAATTCAAAAACCTTAAGGAACCTTGGGCTACTCAGGGTGTTCTTCCGGGTTCCTACATAACTCTAAGGCCTCGTACACACGATCAAATTTATCTGCTGGAAGCGGTCAGACGGACCGTTTCAGCAGACAAATGTGATCCTGTGTACGGGCGGACAGACAGGTTTTTCCAGCAGACAAATTTTAAAGCATGCTTTAAAATCTGTCTGCTGGGAATCCGTCCGTCCGAATGTCTGCTGGTTAGTACACTAACCAGCGGACATATCTGCCCGCACATGCGTCGAATGGATTCGACGCATGCGTGGAAGTTTTTTACTTCCTGGTGCGGTGACGTGGCGGCGTCAACGTCACCGCCACGTCACCGCGCTCCCTGCCAGCGGGGATTTTGGTTTGATCGTGTGTACACGATCAAACCAAAATAGCCCAGCAGACAAATCGGATCAAATCGGTCTGTCAGAACGATTTGATCGGATTTATTTAGTTGTGTGTACGCGGCCTTAGTTAGGCACGTTTCCTATCTCCCCCCCCCTTCCTAACCCTTCTTTCCCTTTTCTCTCATACTTTTTCCCTCTTCTTTTTATTTTTTTCCCTCCTATAGGGATTTCTGGTGTTGTTCTGAGGGAGACCTATCTCCCCTTCCTGATGATGCAACTTTGGTTGCGAAACGTAGAGGCTGCTGAACCACACAGGCTGTAAGACGGCTGGGAGACCATAAGGAACACGACTTTGTTTACCTACCCACATTTTGATGCATAAACTGCTGGAGAAGCTTAGTGCCGGTACATAGGCACAACCAAATGTGAGTGCAATATCTTTTTGATTTTATAATAAATATTATTTTAACATACTACACCATGTGGAGCACCATTCTTTTTATGTGAGCTTCCACAGGAGGTGATGGTATTCCACATTTGAAGTACCCAACAGTAAAAAGTCCTAATAGGATTGGTTATCCTGGCGAATGAACCACAGGCTCTGGTTGATTTAATATCTGGTGAGTGACCATTTCTGAAGGTGAGGGGATAGCACTGAATGGTGACGGTTTGGTGATAACTAGTGTTGAGCGGAATACGCCATATTCGATTTCGCGATACGATATATCACGAATATATAGAAGAATATTCGAGAAATATTCGCTAAAATCGAATATTCGTGATATTTTGTCCAAATAACAATATTGCGAAATTTCGCTAATGCGAATGCGAAATTTCGCTAATGCGAATGCGAAATTTCGCTAATGCGAATGCGAAATTGATTGCGAAATTCTCGTCAACACGCGAAAACGGAGATCATTTCCTGGATTATAAACTAATATGCACTAAACACTAACTCTACTTACACAAACTTATATGACTAAACTAAAGCTATTTTTTTTTTTTTTTATACACAAAACACAGAAGGGCAGAGAAAGTATTTGCGAATATTCGTAATACGAATATTCGCATTGCGAATATTCGGCAACATAAAAGGATCGCCTCAGCTACTCGGCCCAGGGTCTCTAATCATACCAGCAATGCTTTTAGACGTCGATGGAGATCACTAGGATGTGATCTGTTTTAAAAATAAATTTGAAAAAATACGAATATTCGCAATATCGAATATTCACCGCGATATTAGATTTATTCGCGAATACTCGAATATGCAATATTCGTTACGAATATTCGCAATGCGAATATTCGTGAGCAACACTAGTGATAACCTGCACACACCTTAAAGGAACACACTGGCACAAGCAAAACTATCACATAAGAGGAGGGAATCATTGGAGTACTCACCTTATGAACTGTTTAAGAATTTTGAAACATATATCTATGGGATGATAACTCATGTATAAATAGAGATACAGGGTTTTCAGTGTATCACCTTACAAGGTTTTTTTCATGTTTTTTTTCACAGTTGATATATATATTTTCTTGTAATTTGTTATAATTTGAGCACAGTGGAGTGTATTACCTTTGTAAGAAATTGCACCACCTAGTGGCCTAAGGACGTAAATACAAACCATTTAGCAACATTAATTTAGGGAAGTGCAATTTTCACTACACACCCAAGATGTGAAAAGTATACTGACTGATAACAACCAATGATAATTCTGATTAGCTGATACGGGCTCTTGTAATTTACTAATATTGTCATGGGTTGTTTGTACGGCTGGGAAACCATTTTAAAAATCTGATACCTACTGCTAGAGGTGTACCAGCAATGTGAAGTGTAAAAGCTGCATGTGCACAAAGAGTCATGGCGCGTACACACGATCACTTTTTGGCATGAAAAAAAAAAACAACGTTTTTAAAAACATCATTTAAAATGATCGTGTGTGGGCTTCACATCATTTTTCAGAAGATGAAAAACGATGTGAAGCCCACACACGATCATTTTAAATGATGTTTTTAAAAAATTCGAGCATGCTGCATTTTTTAATGTCGTTTTCAAAAATTTTGTTTTTTGGGTTGTAAAAAATTATTGTGTGTGGGCTAAAACAACGTTACATAGTTACATATTTACATAGTTAGTCAGGTTGAAAAAAGACACAAGTCCATCCAGTTCAACCATAAAAAAAATAAACAAACAAAATAAAACACAGTACAATCCCATAACCCAAACTTCATACCCACAGTTGATCCAGAGGAAGGCAAAAAACCCTAGCGCATGCTCAGAAGCAAGTTATGAGACAGGAGCTTGAATGGAACTTCCCCTTTAGAGTGCCGTTGTACGTCACCGCGCTTTGCTCATCATTTTTTTTTTAAAACGATGGTGTGTGGGCAACATCTTTTTTAATGATGAAGTTGGAAAAACATAGTTTTTTCTACATGCTGAAAAACTACGTTTTTTTTCTTTACCGAAAAGTGATCGTGTGTACGCGGCATTATGCATAGGCATGTGCACAGAAAGTGCAGAAAAAAAAACTTTGGATCAAGAATGCCTCCTTGTATTACAAACACAGGCTCAGCACTTAACTGGCTGGCTGTAACAAGTAGTTTTTAAGGTTTTCTGGCATCTGAAGTGTCATGGTGCACTGGGGAGGCTGTCTACTGATTAATCAATGCAAGAGACAGTATGGATCAACCAAAGTCTGATGAGATCTTATCATCATCAATCATCATCCATAAATCATATTAAGCAGAGGTACTCAGCTTTCATGATGTTTGACTATGATACTGTAAGCCTATTGTAGCTTTCAGTGGTATCCAAATAATTACTTTTACTTATACATTGGTAACCCCTAAATTTGTCTCCCAGAATAATGCTTTTGGATAAATATTGCTTCCAAAAATCGAGGGAAACTACACTATTTCTGTAGAACCTCAAATGGTGTCTTGAACCACAGGGTGCATGCCATGGTCAAGACAAATTGGTTGGCACAATAAGTCATCTTTGTGAAAGGGCTCCAAGTAATCTGAAGAAGATTTTTAAATGATGTCAATCCTTTAATCACTTTATTGTGGTGATGTGCATTACCTAAAAGATATGATTTTCCATCTCCTAGAGGATCCTTCTGATATCTAGGAACATTGAAAGGTGGCAGGACGTGGAATGCCTTTTCAAGCAATGGTTCCAATCTGGAGGCAGAGGGGTCAGCGGAATGGAAAAAACTGTACACCTGGCTGCAAGCAGGACGGGCCCGGCACACTGTAGAAATAAAAAATAAAAGAAGGTTATTTATATATTCACATCATTTATATATTCTGGCATATTTAACTCACTCCCCAGTCTGCCCATATTTTATTATTTGAATTTAGTTATAGGCAGGGCTGCATCTAGCCTGTCTAATCTGGGGGTGCAGTAAAAAAAAAGTCACAGAGCCAGTGTAATCTCTACAATAGATGCTCAAATGTTTATCAAATCAATATTTTTCACAAAAAATACACTAAAATCATTATTAGCACAACTAAACACAACATCACTTACAAAAATGCTGTAGAATTCCAACTAAGGCTTTGTTCGCATGGGTGTAAGCCTGTGCACAGACTGTGTTTACACACATGGGGATGTACGAGTATTCTATGCTTTCCTGTGCAGGCAATTCCATTCATGTCAATTGGGATGCAGTTCCTGCATGGACACAGTCACTGCTCCTAAAATGACATCCGTGTGGATGAACAGCCCCGAATGCAGCTAGTATAAGTTCAGGGACATGCACCAACACCCACATGAATGTCAATTCGAGATCAGCGGCTTTGTCCCGTGTGGAACTGCATGTGTGTGCGGGGATGCATAGAAAATCTGAGCTTCTCAGTATTGGTTAACACAGCCCCCCACGAGTGTATGCTGTAGTATGCCCAGTGTGAACGAGGAGCAGCTGTAGAAGAAAGGGTGAGGGAAATAGGGTAAGCAGCACTACAGGAATAGAGCACTGGGGGATCAGTCAAAGGGAAGTACAGAGAGGGTGGTGGTAACAGTTGGGGGGGACTTTTCCTCCGTGGCTCCCCTGCAGCACTGGAAGCTAACAGGAGAGGAGAGGAGGACAAGCAAGCAGCTGCAATGGAGCCATGGGGGGATCCATGCTGGGGGGGGATCCATGCTGCGGGGGGGGGGGGGGGGGTATCAGTACTGCACATGTCTAGTGCGGGGAAAAACCAACCTGACCATTTTGCTTCCCCAAGCTCTGTGAGCAGTGTGGGAATTGGTAGCAAGATGGTCAGGAGGAGGAGCGCTTAGTTCCCCACAGTGTCCAGAGCAGCCTGGGGGGGGGGGGGAGAAATCTAGGGGGGCAGCCCATCCATACACATGTCTATATCCAGCCTTGGTTATAGGTGGAAGGGCCCCTGGCTTGTTAAGTGTCTTGGATACTTGAACAGGCAGATCCTCCCTAATATAATTACGGATTCTGTTTCTGTCCACATGGATCTTTTGGGTGTTCCAACCACATTTGCATGTTTCAGATCCCCTAGCTTCATACTCAGGAATGAGTATGATACGCGCAGCAGATGTGCACACTATTAAAGCAGAGAGATCTTGCCAATATAGTCTTAAAGATATATAAGAAACTATTAGATGCAATTGAGGTTCACAGTAGTAAAACCCTCATCCAATTCGCATTACAGGAGATTGTGATCGACTCTCTATAGAGCCAGTTCACATATCTCTGGGGCGGCTGCATTGCACAGAGGTCCTGTGCCTCTTTGGCTCCATTCCAGGGCCTTATTCAGGCAAAAATGTGTCCGATTCATCCCTAAAATGGAGAACAGGGATGCACCGGACCCCTTCTGTGAACCCAGCCTTAGACTGTCAAAGTATTTCTGATACTGAAGCACACTGCTCCTGCAAGTAGGAAATTCTGACTTTTGAAATATTTTTTTGCGAATGCTAAGTACCTTATGGAGATGACATAAAAAGTATATGCAATGTCCACCAAACCAGAATGTTTACTATGTAGTGCCCCCTTACTTTCAGTACGGCACTACTCTAAAGTTAGTGGGTGAATGGGAGAGTTATTTGGCTCCCATTCATAATTGTGCTAAATTCTGGCTGATGTCATTCCAGAACTGTCCTGTGGTCAGTCTGCCCTTCGGGGATGCCAAGGCCCGCGATGCCTCAGTGTGAAAGTACCCTAAACCATTCCATTGTAGCTCTGGCTCCAGATTTGTGGAGTGCACGACTAATATTTGTCATGTGGACAGATTCTTCCACCTGAGCTGTGGATCTCTGCAGCTCCTCCAGAGTTACCATAGGTCTCTTGGCTGCTTCTCTGATGAATGCTCTCCTTGCCCGGCCTGTCAATTTAGGTGGATGGTCATGTCTTGGTAGGTTTGCAGTTGTGCCATACCCTTTGCATTTTCAGGTAATGGATTGAACAGTGCTCTGTGAGCTGTTCAAAGTTTGGGATATTTTTTTATAACCTAACCCTGCTTTAAATTTCTCCACAACTTTATCCCTGACCTGTCTGGTTTGTTCCTTGGCTTCATGTTTGCTCTTTGTTCACTAAGGTTCTATACCAAACCTCTGAGGGCTTCACACAACAGTGGTGTGTATACTGAGAATAAATTACACACACTAGATTTTAGTTAGGGGTATCAGAGTAAAGGGGGCTGAATACAAATGCACGCCACACTTTTCACATTATTATTTGTCAAAAATTTGTAAAAACATTTATTATTTTCCTTATACTTCACAATTATGTGCCACTTTGTGTTGGTCTATCACATAAAATCCCAATAATATACATACAATTTTTTGGTTGTAACATGACAATGTGTGTATGTGTGTGTATATATATATATATATATATATATATATATAAATATATATATGTATCTCACAAAAGTAAGTACGCTCCTCACATTTTTGTAAATATTTTATTTTATCTTTTCACGTGACAACACTGAAGAAATGTGTAACAGAGAGTTTCGCTACCAAAAAAGTGAACCTGTTACTGTCCATAGACAAGTGTGCAAAATAAAAACAATTGCCAATAAATAGCAAATAATGAAACAAACAATAAAAACCGAATAGTCCATAAATGCTATTAGTACTCAATGAAACCAAACTGTTTGACAGAAAATGAATCACATGTTCTGTTTATCAAACAAAAAGCAATCAGCGTCGCTTACCAGATGGGATGGATCTCAGATTATAGAGATCGTATATGCACATCAAAGGGGGCTCGGCTAGCCAAGGGCGGCATGATAAAACCTCTCTTTTCACTGATGCTTATGCTCCTTCTGATGTTTCCTTGGAGGTTGTTAAGTTGGTACGGCAAGATTCACTCCGAGGACTGGTTTTAGGAAGGATAAAGAAGAGGCTGGTCTGTGTATCAGCCTTAGCCGTGGGCCTACCGCCCTTGGCTAGCTGAGCCCCTTTTGATGTGCCTATACGATCTCTATAATCTGAGATCCATCCCATCTGGCCCTGGGAGTGAGACTTGTTGTACCAATTTACCAATCTCCAAGGAAGAAGGTTTTACCATTAGAGGAATCCGTGGACAAACCGCCCTTGGCTAGCCGAGCACCCTTTGATGTGCCTATATGATCTCTATAATCTAAGATCCATCCCATCTGGTATCCGGCACTGATTGCATTTTGTTTGATGAACAGAACGTGTGATTAATCTTCTGTCAAGCTGTTTGGTTTCACCGAGTACTAATAGCATTTATGGAATATTAGATTTTTATTGTTTGTTTCATTTTTTGCTATTTATTGGCAATTGTTTTTATTTTGCACACTTCTTTATGGACAGTAACAGGTTCACTTTCTTGGCAGCGCAACTATCTGTTACACATTTACATATATATATATGGGTTGATTTACTAAAGGAAACTCCACTTTGCTCTACAAGTGCACTGAAAGTGCACTAAAAGTGCACTTGGAAGTGCAGTCGCTGTAGATCCGAGGGGGACATGCAAGGAAAGTAAAAAACAGCCTCTTAGTTTGCACATGATTGGATGATATAGTCAGCAGAACTTCCCCTCATTTCAGATCTACCCCTCAGAATTACAGTGACTGCACTTCCAGTGCACTTGTATTGCAAAGTGGATTTGCCTTTCGTAAATAACCCCCTCAGTGTTTGTATACCTACTATATATTTTTCAACATAAGGGTTCAGTGCAGATATCCCACCATATACACCAACACTGAAGAAATTACACTTTGCTACAATGTAAAGTAGTGAGTGTACAGCTTGTATAACAGTGTAAATTTGCTGCCCCCTCAAAATAACTCAACGCACACCCATAAAAGCAAAAGAACGAAAATTACATCTATAACGAACGATTTGCATTCCGTATTTTAAATCCTTTGTCTGTTCGTATTTTCATTTTCATGTTCGAATTTTTTGGAAACTGCTTGTTTTGACGTTTGTTGGAAAAAAGTCAGAGCGTGTGTGCGGGGCTTAAGAGAAAGTATATCTTAATATGGATTAGCCGCGTGTTGCTATGTATTTACGAAAGTACAAAATTACGAATCCATTAACGACGAAAATCGCGCCCGCCGGGCACGCGCGCGGGACTATCGCGGGCCGCCGGCGGCGCGCACGCGCCCCCTATCTAACAAAATTACGAATTTCGAATCAACAAAAATAAATTAGACGGAATTACGAATCATTCAATATAAACTAAAATAAAACGAAAATACGAACGGGTCCGAATAGGAAAACTTGAGTCTTACGAAATTACGAATCTTTACGAATCTACGGAACGAGACAAAACAGACAAAAAAAAATACGAACATTTTTGTTGTGCACATGTCTATTAATGTCTAAACCGCTGGCAACAAAAGTGACTACAGGGTACACCCCTAAGTGAAAATGTCCAAATTGGGCCCAAAGATTAAATATTTTGTGTGACCCCCAATATTTTCCAGCACTGTCTTAACCCTCTTGGGCATGGCGTTCACCAGAGCTTCACAGGTTGCCACTGGAGTCCTCTTCCACTTCTCCATGACAACATCACAGAGCTGTTGGATGTTAGAGAGCTTGCGCTCCTCCACCTTCCATTTGAGGATGGCATACAGATGCTCAATAGGGTTTAGGTCTGGAGACCTGGAGACATGCTTGGCCAGTCCATCACCTTTATCTTCAGATTCTTTAGCAAGGCAGCGGAATACTGCCCTTTGGGCCCAGTCTCCGAAGGGAGGGGATCATGCTCTGCTTCAATATGTCACAGTACATGTTGACAGTCATGGTTCCCTCAAAGAACTGTACTCCCCAGTGCTGACAGCACTCATGCAGCCCCAGATCATGACACTCCCACCACCATGCTTGATTGTAGGCAAGACACACTTGTCTTTGTACTCTTAACCTGGTTGCCGCCACACACGTTTGACACCATCTGAACCAAATAGGTTTATCTTGGTCTCATCAGACCAAAGGACATGGTTCCAGTAATCCATGTCCTTAGTCTGCTTGTCTTCAGCAAACTGCAGGATTTTTCGTGCATCATCTTTAGATGAGGCTTCCTTCTTGGAGTGACAGCCATGCAGACCAATTTGATGCAGTGTGCGGCATATGGTCTGAGCACTGACAGGCTGACACCCACCCCTTTAAGCTCTGCAGCAATGCTGGCAGCACTCATACGTCTATTTCCCAAAGACAACCTCTGGATATGATGCTGAGCACATGCACTCAACTTCTTTGGTCGACCATGGTGAGGCCTGTTCTGAGTGGAACCTGTCCTGTTAAATGCTTTTTGGTCTTGGCCACCGTGCTGCAGCTGAGTTTCAGGGTCTTGGCAATCTTCTTATAGCCTAGGCCATCTTTATGTAGAGCAACAATTCTTTTTTTCAGATCCTCATGGAGTTCTTTGCCATGAGATGCCATGTTGAACTTCCAGTGACCAGTATGAGAGAGTGAGAGTGATAACACAAAACTTAACACCATTATTTAACAGTGAGTGACTGGTATCAGTCTTGGCGCTTGCTGGACTTTCTTGGGTGTCTTGAAACCTTCTTCACAAATGCAGTGGAAATGTTTTTTTATGGGATTAAAGTGATTGTAATGTCTCTGTGTGTCCATTCAGACACAAAGCCTGACCCCGTCCCTCTCTCCCCTGACTGGCTAACTGGCTTTGATTGACAGCTGAGGGAGTCAATGGCGCCGCTGCTGTGTCTCAGCCAATCAAGAGTAGACATTCGTGGACATCGCTGGAGAGAGATGGGGCTCATGTAAGTAATTAGGGGGTGATGGGGCGGCTGCTACACAGAAGGTTTTCTATCTTACAGCATAAGATAAATAACTTTCTGCCTTTAAGTTCATTTTCATGGCAAAGAGGGACTTTGCAATTAATTTCAATTCATCTGATTACTCTGGAGTATATGCAAATTGCCATGATAAAAACTGAGGCAGCAGACTTTGTGAAAACTAATATTTATGTAATTCTCAAAACTTTTGGCCACTTTTTGTGCATATACATACATACAAACACACAGACCAAACCAATCAGTATTTTATTACCTAAATATTTCCAAAATAAAATTAAAAATAATATATAATAATGATTTAAATAAAATGTTATACATATATATAGTGTATGTGTGTGTGTGTGTGTGTATCATTCTCAGTCTTTAATTTTTTTATTTTTGTGATATACAATATGTATTCAATGCGCATGTCAGTTGAATTTGTAATTTTCTTTTCATAAAAATGTTATTGTCGTCATTGTCTGTTGTTTTACATCATAAATCAAGCTTCTTTATATTCAATTAAACACAATAGAGGTACAAAACATAAAAGGAAAAAAGAAAAAGAACTGCACCATTGTATAGTGCGTGACAAAGAGTATTTATTATTCAAAGCACTGCACTTTGCACTGTTTGCTTTCATGCTATTCTTTTATATTATGTTGTAATATTAAAAAGCTTTTTCTAAACATCAGTATTCATTCTCTGAGTATACATTCTACCATGGATCCCCATTGGGGAACAAGAATTTGAATGAGTTTATTTTTATTTTTTTCCCTTTAGATGTTGTGAATGTGCCTTAATATTTATTTTATGTTTCTGGCCTTTATTCTGTATCTATGCATTAATATATATATTCCTTTATTTATCAGTCTTTCTTTCTTTCTTATTGTCTAATAGCTATGAAGGATTATGGAAGACATGCAGAACATGATGCACAAGTTATTTATTCATTTAAATAACTCCAACAATGGGCTGCCCCACTTAAAAATATACTAGAAGGCCACACTGCTGACCCACATCATCGATTATATATTTTATGGTAAGGACAAATTGTGGGTTGACTTGGAGTCCTCTCTAACACTCGTCCCTTTTACTTCTTCAACCTAGGTTTACACACAGGGCCAACCTTTCCTCTCTTCCCTCCTATTTTGCATACCTCCCTTATTGCTAAAAATATCTAAAATTCCTTCTTGTGTAGGCCCTAAGACACGCATATTGGCAAACGTGGTCTTCTCTCCCAAACTTACATGCATCAACTTTCCTATGTTGGGAGACCTATACCCCATCGTAAAGGCTGTACAAGCTGGGCGTCTAGAGCCTTTTGATAAATTCACTGTGCATCTACCCTTTCCCAGTATTTCCATTTAACATATTTTACATATTTAACCATCTCACTAAAGAAGGACCCGTTTCTAGAGACTATTCAGCCTTTAAAACCTCTACTTCCTAATACATCTCTGAGTGGGAAAAACTTCAAAAACCTAACATACTTGTACAAATGCCCCTCCATTCCGTGGAAAATATTTCCTTCCGCTTTGCTCCATGTGCTGATGGTAAAGAGGAGAGGGGGGCCATGTTCCAAGTTTGGTGGTCCTGCTCCCTGATCTTGTCCTTTTAGTGACAGATCTTAACCATATATACGAAGAAGTCACAGTCCTCACTATTCTGCGAAGGTCTGAAATTGCACTCCTCTCCTTGATTCCAAGTCCAAGCTATAGCATAAAAAGGGGCCTTGTTGAGTGATAAATATAAACAATAAATTTCTACTCGTACAGTATCTGGATTGGTTTCGTGAGCTCTACTTAATGCAAAAATTCGCACTTGTGGGGCCACAGGGTGGGGCCACTAAAAAGGCGATATGACGTATCGCCTTAGTGGTCCCTGGGCGGAAGGAGGATGTGGGACAGGACAAGTCCCACTCCTCCTGAAGCCCCCACTCCCCCCCCCCAAGAAAATTACATGCCAAATGTGGCATGTAAGGGGGCGAGGAGTGGTATAAGCGGAAGTTCCACTTTTGGGTGGAACTCTGCTTTAAGTCTGTATACATTTATTAATGACTCTCACATGCTTCTAATCTAGACAGAAAGCGTATAGATCTATCCTTGTGTAGACAACACCATGTAAATTTATAGTATAGGGTGGCCATAGATTTAAAATGCTGCTAAATCCAGCTGATTCCTTATATTATTAAAGGGTCACTAAAGGATTTTTTTTTTAGCTAAATAGCTTCCTTTACCTTACTGCAGTGCTGTTTTTATGTCCTCATTGTTCGTTTTTGCTTTGATGTTGCTGTAATTCTTCTCTTATCTCCACACTTCCTGGTTGTCTGTTTCCTTATAACCACAGTCTTGGGAGCTTTCTCTCTGTGGTCACTAATCAAGGAGGTGTGATTACTGTGTGTAAACTGAAAATGGGTTGGTGCTGAGGGGTTTTAGACAAACCATCACTGCCCTCTATTGGCTCTCTGGCTCTGTACATCAGAGAGACAGGAAATAACAGCAAAAACGAAACTAGAACTGTAGGTTGATTATATGATTGATTTTTATCTATTTTTAATCATTTTTAAAAGGAATCAGTTAACTTTTATGTCTCTATACCCCGTAAACAGTCATTTCAGCCCAAATTTTTTTTTCCTTTAGTGACTCTTTAATAAACCATATGTCATCGCACACCAGGAAAGCATAGTCATTTTCCCTATAGTGATTCTCCTATACAGAGCTTTAGTTAGACTTTGTTTAGAATACCGTGTCCAGTTTTGGAGAGCTCACAAAAAGATATTGATAAGATAGAGCGAGTCTAGAGATGAGTATCAAAAAGGGTAAAAAGTCCAAGTGATAAAACAGACCAGGAGACTCTTTATGAACTTAGAATGTATATTAGTATAGTCTGGCGTAAAGAAGGGAAAAGGGAGACATGATTGAACCCTTTAAATACATCAAGGGAGTGAATAAGGTTCAGGATGGGAGTATTCTCAATATGAAGCTAAGCGCAAGAACACAGGGACGAGGCCTCAGTGTTATTTTACTGAAAAAAATGTTGCTTGGAATAGACTTCCAGCAGAGGTAGTGAGTCAGTTGACAGTAAGTGGATTCAAACATGTTTGGGGCAGATTTACTAAAACTGGTGCACAACAAAATCTGGTGCTGCTGTACATAGTAACCAATCGGCTCTCTAGTTTTATTGTCAAAGCTTAAAGTGGTGTAAAGGCTAAAGATTCTTTACCTTCATGCATTCTATAGAACACCTTTGGGATGAATTAGAGCACAGACTGTGAGCCAGGCCTTCTTGTCCAACATAAGTGCCTTACCTCACAAATGCGCTTCTGGAAAAATGGTCAAAAATGTTCATAGACCAGAGCTTTTTTTCTCAGAAAATAGGTGCAGGAACTCAACCACGATCCGTTCAGATTTCACAAACAGTAGAAGGATCTTAAAGGGGCATTAAATACCAGAATTGCATTACATACAGTGTGCAGAGTTCAGGGGGTTACAAAGCAGTCACTTGTAAACACAGAAACCAGACTTCTGTGTTCACAAGTGATTGTGGTGAGCGGGCACAAAAGGGTCTGAGCCAAAGGTGGTGGAACTGAGTTCTACCAAGTTCCCCCAGAAAAAAAGCCCTGTCATAGACACACTCCTAAACCTTGTGGACAGCCTTCCGAAAGAGTTAAAGCTGTTATAGCTGCAAAAGGTGGGCCAACTCAATATTGAACCTTACAGACTAAGACTGGGATGCCATTAAAGTTCATGTGTGTGTAAAGGCAGGTGTCCCAGTACTTTTGGTAATATAGTGTGTACACATATATATATATATATATACACACACATTATATATACAGGGAGTGCAGAATTATTAGGCAAGTTGTATTTTTGAGGATAAATTTTATTATTGAACAACAACCATGTTCTCAATGAACCTAAAAAACTCATTAATATCAAAGCTGAATATTTTTGGAAGTAGTTTTTAGTTTGTTTTTAGTTTTAGCTATTTTAAGGGGATATCTGTGTGTGCAGGTGACTATTACTGTGCATAATTATTAGGCAACTTAACAAAAAACAAATATATACCCATTTCAATTATTTATTTTTACCAGTGAAACCAATATAACATCTCAACATTCACAAATATACATTTCTGACATTCAAAAACAAAACAAAAACAAATCAGTGACCAATATAGCCACCTTTCTTTGCAAGGACACTCAAAAGCCTGCCATCCATGGATTCTGTCAGTGTTTTGATCTGTTCACCATCAACATTGCGTGCAGCAGCAACCGCAGCCTCCCAGACACTGTTCAGAGAGGTGTACTGTTTTCCCTCCTTGTAAATCTCACATTTGATGATGGACCACAGGTTCTCAATGGGGTTCAGATCAGGTGAACAAGGAGGCCATGTCATTAGATTTTCTTCTTTTATACCCTTTCTTGCCAGCCACGCTGTGGAGTACTTGGACGCGTGTGATGGAGCATTGTCCTGCATGAAAATCATGTTTTTCTTGAAGGATGCAGACTTCTTCCTGTACCACTGCTTGAAGAAGGTGTCTTCCAGAAACTGGCAGTAGGACTGGGAGTTGAGCTTGACTCCATCCTCAACCCGAAAAGGCCCCACAAGCTCATCCCAGCCCAAACCAGTAATCCACCTCCACCTTGCTGGCGTCTGAGTCGGACTGGAGCTTTCTGCCCTTTACCAATCCAGCCACGGGCCCATCCATCTGGCCTATCAAGACTCACTCTCATTTCATCAGTCCATAAAACCTTAGAAAAAACAGTCTTGAGATATTTCTTGGCCCAGTCTTGACGTTTCAGCTTGTGTGTCTTGTTCAGTGGTCGTCGTCTTTCAGCCTTTCTTACCTTGGCCATGTCTCTGAGTATTGCACACCTTGTGCTTTTGGGCACTCCAGTGATGTTGCAGCTCTGAAATATGGCCAAACTGGTGGCAAGTGGCATCTTGGCAGCTGCACGCTTGACTTTTCTCAGTTCATGGGCAGTTATTTTGCGCCTTGGTTTTTCCACATGCTTCTTGCGACCCTGTTGACTATTTTGAATGAAACGCTTGATTGTTCGATGATCACGCTTCAGAAGCTTTGCAATTTTAAGAGTGCTGCATCCCTCTGCAAGATATCTCACTATTTTTGACTTTTCTGAGCCTGTCAAGTCCTTCTTTTGACCCATTTTGCCAAAGGAAAGGAAGTTGCCTAATAATTATGCACACCTGATATAGGGTGTTGATGTCATTAGACCACACCCCTTCTCATTACAGAGATGCACATCACCTAATATGCTTAATTGGTAGTAGGCTTTCGAGCCTATACAGTTTGGAGTAAGACAACATGCATAAAGAGGATGATGTGGTCAAAATACTAATTTGCCTAATAATTCTGCACTCCCTGTACACATTTGTGTGTTTGTTTACATTAAATATTGCTAATATTATAGTTTTCTAAAACTCTGTGTATCATAAAACAACTGCCATTATTATTTATATAAAATACTTATTTTCACCTGTAGCATTTCAGTTCTGTTGAGCATGACGTTTGTCAGGACAGGTTTCCCGACAGTTGCTGAGCAGCAATGGATGAGCCTCCTGTGCTGATCCCTGATGAAGGGGGAGTGGTGTTGTGCAGTGTTGGATGTTATTATAGGCCCTATTTACCAACGATAAAATGTATCGTGCACTCTTTCATCTGTTTCTGTTCTAGCGCTCTTTTCTGTATTTCTATGGATTGAGCTACTGTCAGATGCCCATTGAGGGAAGCCTTGCTGTGTGTGAGCCACCTCTCTAAAACTGAGCTTGTTTGAAGTCTTCCTTCATACAAGTGCACATACAAGTTTTAAAGTTCTCAGCTTCTCTTTAAATAAGTTGTTTTGGTGCATCAGGACGTATATTTTTTATATATATATATATATATATATATATATACAGTCATGGCCAAAAGTTTTGAGAATGACACAAATATTAATTTTCACAAAGTCCGCAGCTTCAGTGTTTATGATGGCAATTTGTATATACTCCAGAATATTATGAAGAGTGATCAGATGAATTGCAAAAAATTGCAAAGTCCCTCTTTGCCATTAAAATGAACTTTAATCCCATAAAAAAAAAAAAAAAAATTCCACTGCATTTGTGAAGAAGAATTCAGGGCGCCCAAGAAAGTCCACCAAGTGCCAGGACCATCTCCACTGCGATTCAGCTGCGGGGTCAGGGCACCACCAATGCAGAGCTTGCTCAGGAATGGCAGCAGGCAGGTGTGAGTGCATCTGCTCGCACAGTGAGGCAAAGACTTTTGGAGGATGGCCTGGTTTCAAGAAGGGCAGCAAAGAAGCCACTTCTCTCAAGGGAAAAACATCAGGGACAGACTGATATTCTGAAAAAGGTAAAGTAATTTTCTCTGATGAATCCCCTTTCCAATTGTTTGGGGCATCTGGAAAAACCCTTGTCCGGAGAAGAAAAGGTGAGCACTACTACCAGTCATGTCATGTGCACAATAAAGCATCCTGAGACCATTCATGTGTGAGGTTGCTTCTCAGCCAAGGGAGTGAGCTCACTTACAGATTTTCCCAAGAACACAGCCATGAATAAAGAATGGGACAAAAACTTCCTCCGAGAGCAACTTCTCCCAACCATCCATGAACAGTCTGGTGAGGAAACAATGCCCTTTCCAGCATGATGGAGCACCTCACCATAAGGCTAAAGAGATAACTAAGTGACTTGGGGAACAAAACATCAAATTTTGGGTCCATGGCCAGAAAACTCTCCAGACTTTAATCCCATTGAGAACTTGTGGTCAATCCTTAAGAGGCGGGTGAACAAAAAAAAAAACACAAATTCTGACAAACTCCAAGCATTGATTCTGCAAGAATGGGCTGCCATCAGTCAGGTTGTGGCCCACAAGTTGATTGCCAGCATGCCAGGGTGAATGACAAGAGGTCTTGAAAAAGAAGGGTCAACTCTGAAAATATTGACTCATCGCTTAAACTTAATGTAATTGTCAATAAAAGCCTTTGACACTTCTGTAATGCTTGGAATTATACTTCAGTATATTATAGTAACATCTAACAATCCAAAATCACTGAAGGAGCAGACTTTGTGAAAATATTATATTTGTGCCATTCTCAAAACTTTTGGGCACAGCTGTATGTGTATATATATATATATATATATATATATATATATATATATACACACACACACACACAGTACAGACCAAAAGTTTGGACACATCTTCTCATTCCAAGAGTTTTCTTTATTTTCATGACTATGAAAATTGTAGATTCACACCGAAGGCATCAAAACTATGAATTAACACATGTGGAATTATATAGATAACAAAAAAGTGTGAAACAACTGAAAATATGTCATATTCTAGGTTCATCAAAGTAGCCACCTTTTGCTTTGATTACTGCTTTGCACACTCTTGCCATTCTCTTGATGAGCTTCAAAAGGTAGTCACCTGAAATGGTCTTCCAACAGTCTTAAAGGAGTTCCCAGAGATGCTTAGCAGTTATTGGCCCTTTTGCCTTCACTCTACCGTCCAGCTCACCCCAAACCATCTCGATTGGGTTCAGGTCCGGTGACTGTGGAGGCCAGGTCATCTGGCGCAGGACCCCATCACTCTCCTTCTTGGTCAAATAGCCCTTACACAGCCTGGAGGTGTGTTTGGGGTCATTGTCCTGTTGAAAAATAAATGATGGTCCAACTAAACACAAACCGGATGGAATAGCATGCCGCTGCAAGATGCTATGGTAAGCCATGCTTGTTCAGTATGCCTTCAATTTTGAATAAATCCCCAACAGTGTCACCGGCAAAGCACCCCCACAGCATCACACCTCCTCCTCCATGCTTCACGGTGGGAACCAGGCATGTAGGGTCCATCCGTTCACCTTTTCTTCGTTGCACAAAGACACGGTGGTTGGAACCAAAGATCTCAAATTTGGACTCATCAGACCAAAGCACAGATTTCCACTGGTCTAATGTCCATTCCTTGTGTTCTTTAGCCCAAACAAGTCTCTTCTGCTTGTTGCCTTTCTTAAGCAGTGGTTTCCTAGCAGATATTTTACAGTTGTTCTAGAGATGTGTCTGCAGCAAAAGGTGGCTACTTTGAAGAACCTAGAATATGACATATATTGTTTCACACTTTTTTGTTATGTATATAATTCCACATGTGTTAAGTCATAGTTTTGATGCCTCCAGTGTGACTCTACAATTTTCAAAACTCTTTGAATGAGAAGGTGTGTCCAAACTTTTGGTCTGTACTGTATATATATATATATATATATATATATATATATATAATAGTTTATTTATTTATGAGGTTTCTGATTTACTATATATAATTCTAGATCTGAAATAGTTTTGTATTTATATTTTTTATTAGATTACATATCTTTATTTTCATGCCTATATTTAATTTAATCAAGTGAATGTATTTTCTGATATGTGGCGGTGCAGCAATTTTTGATCAGTGTCTCACTCACATAGGGGCTGATTTACTAAAGGCAAATAGGCTGCACGCTTTGCCATTACCCAGAGCTTAGCAACTGTGGTAGCACTCTGCTGATTTCTATCATCTAATCATTAAATGTTTTATTTTTTTATGTTTGCACCTGCAGCTATTCTTTACAAAGTAAATTAGTACATTACATGTTTTTAAATAAAATATGTGCAGCTGTACTTGCAGAGTACTACAGATACATGGGGAGCAGCAGGGCACAATATGGGGCACACCAGAGCATATTACAAGAGGGCGGCAAAACAGGGCACGTAACAGGCTCATCACTGGACACAGGGCAAATCATAGGGCGCACAGTAAGGCACATCACATAGCACACAGCAGGGCACGGGCAAAACACAGGGCATGGGGCACACAGTAGGGCACATCATGGGGCCCTACATCAGGAGGTACACAGCAGGGCACTGAGCACATCACTGGACACAAGGGGTCACAGTGGAGGTTGGAGGACACAGGGGGTCACTGTGGGGGATGAAGGACACAGGGGGTCACTGTGGGGGGAGGGTGGAAAACACAGGGGTCACCGTGGGCGGTGGAGGACACGGGGACGCAATGCGGGGTAGAGGACACAGGGGGTTTCTGTGGGGGGTGGAGGACACAGGGTCACAGTGGGGGTGGAGGACACAGTGGGTCACCTTGGGGGGAGGACACGGGGTTACCGTGTGGGATTGAGGACACAGGGGGTCACTGTGGGGGGTGGAAAACACAGGGGGTCACTGTGGGTGGTGGAGGACACAGGGGGACACAATTCGGGGTAAAGGACACAGGGGTTTCTGTGAGGGCTGGAGGACACAGGGGGTCACAGTGGGGGGTGGAGGACATCGTGGGGGGTGGAGGACACAAGGGATTACTGTGGGGGGTTAAGGACATAGGGGAACACCGGGGGGGGGGGGGCTGGAGGATACAGGGGGGACACCATAAGGAGGTGGAGGAAACCATGGGCGAAATACCGGAGAGTATCATGATATGGACTCTCCTGTGGTCCTGTTGGGGCCCAGGCCCCCTAAGTCTGTAATAGCTGCCATGCTGCCCGCTCCCACCCCCACAATTGCAGACACAGATGAAAGAAAAGCATGACAGTAATCATTCCATACTCCACAAAAAAATAAAATAAGTGTTGGCTTTTAATAGTATAAAATTAAGGCTGCTTGAGATTGAATTTTCTCCAAATCAGCAGAGTTGGACAAGATCTAAGGCGTAAATCTTTCTATTGTCGAAGGAGTAAACCACTGGAAAACGAATCAGATGCAGGCACTGTTTGGGTATTCTGCAGCTGCAGGTGCCAGCTGTTGGAATGCTCTTAACATGTACAGGGTAATGGATAGATTTCTCTCATTTAGCCTATGGGGTTGAACAATGAAATCTTCAGTGTATGGCCAGTTTAGGACTAGTTGTCAGAGAAACTTAATACAAATTACATTTGCAGTTGCAAAGACAAAATTAACAGGTGTAAAAGAACAAAGGTTATTTTAACAATATATCAGCTTTGGACAGAACATTAGATTAAAGTTGTATGTATTTGGTGTATCTACATTTGGTATAACTAATTTTGGTATATTTTGTGATAAAAAAAAAAAAAAAACTCATGTGATGTTATCTTTTTATCATTTATTTGTATGCCACAATTTCTTTGACTTTGCTAGGCAAAACAAAAATGCAAACCACATCTGTGCTTGAAGTATTTTCTTGCTACATATTGTAGAAGAATGCTTGTTTGGAACACAATTCATAAATGCAGCAATTTAGCATTTTAAAATAGACAGTATCTCTCTTGATTTACATATATCTAAAGCTAAGTGGAAAGCCTATAAACATAATCTATGCGGTATGCAACAAAAGTGCATGTGAATTATCTTTGAGCTGTGTTTTCATATTGGATTAAAATATGTCAATAATATATACTAAAAGAAAGCATTAAAGGCAACTTGTGTAACAAACCATATATAAACTAAAAATAAATAAAATCATTTGTATGTCGGATTTGAAAAATTATATTAAATGGAAAAAAAAAAACTACTACATTTCCATTTGAAGAAACCAATGGAAAGGGTAAAGCCTCGTACACACGGGCAAGAATCTCGTCAGGAAAAAAACATTGGCCCAGATTCACAGAGCAATTACGCCTGTCTAATTTCAAATTTTGCACGCCGTATCACTAGTTTGCATCCTCAAACCATGATACGGCGGCTTCGGGCATCGAGCCGAGAGGCTTACGTCCTCGTAAGCCTTCGGATCTACACTGCGATATTTTTGCGGCCGCTGGGAGGAGTTTGCGTCGTTTTCATGCGTCGGGATATGCAAATTAGTTTTTACGGCGATCCACGAAGGTACGAGTGTCCCTCGCAATCGCCTACGTCATTTTTTGGCTACGTAATGTTAGAGGAGCTTTTTGCTGGTCTAACAGTGCGTAACCCATGTAAAGTATGGCCGTCGTTCCAGCGTCGATTTGAAAATATTTTTTTTCTTTTAACGTAACTCGTTCGGGAATAGGAATGTACGTAAACGACGCTACTACGACGTGACGACGTGTTTTCGCGCAATGCACGGCGGGAAATTTGCGAACGGAGCATGCGCAGTTCGATCGCCGCGGGAACGTGCCTATTTTAAATGCTTCACGCCCCCTACTCGCGCAGATGGATTGCGACGGGAGAAATACACTACGCCGCCGTCGTTTACTGGACAAAATCTACCTGGATTCCACGTAGAGCCAGGTAAAAAACGTCAGCGTAGTGTATTTCTGATACTCTACGAGAATCTAATTCTCTGTGAATCTGCCCCATTGTTTTTCCTGACGAGATTCTTGGTAAGAATCTCTTGCCGCCTATTTCAAAAGAACTGCGGTTCATACAATGTGTGAACAGAAGATCAGTGATTTCCCCTAGTGAGTCCACCCCCCCCCCCATACAGTTAGAACACACCCAGGAACACACTTAACCCCTTCCCTGCCCCTAGTGTTAACCCCTTCACTGCCAATGGCATTTTTATAGTAATCCAATGCATTTTTATAGCATTGATCGCTAAAAAAAATGCCAATGGCCCCAAAAATGTGTCAAAAGTGTCCGAAGTGTCCGCCATAATGTCGCAGTACTGAAAAAAAAATGCTGATCGCCGCCATTACTAGTAAAAAAAAAATATTAATAAAAATGCCATAAAACTACCCCCTATTTTGTAAACGCTATAACTTTTGTGCAAACCAATCAATAAACGCTTATTATGATTTTTTTAATGAAAAATATGTAGAAGAATACATATCGGCCTAAATTGAGGAAAAAAAGAAAAGAAAGCTCTATTTGTGGGAAAAAAAGGACACCAATTTTGTTTGGGAGCCACGTCGCACGACCGCGCAATTGTCAGTTAAAGCGACGCAGTGCCGAATCACAAAAAGTGCTCTGGTCATTGGGCAGCAATATGGTCCGCCGGGGGTTAAGTGGTTAAAGTGAAACAATAAAAGTAAAAACTTACATTCGACTCATCCCTACCCCACAGGAAGCAGCTTGCTATGGGGGCACCCGAGCCGACTCACAGCTTCCTGTGTCCTTTGGATAAATATGGTGAATTACAATATATATTTCCATAACAAGCATTTAACAGTTATGTTACTGTGTACAGCACTTACAGTCAGGTAGTAATATGCGTAGGCATGTTATACTAAATTAAAAACAATGTTCTTGAATGTTGTCTGTAATCCAGTATGGCATGCTTACTACCTGACTGTAAGTGCTGTACACAATAACATAACTGTTAAATACTTGTTATGGAAATAAATATTGTAACTCACCATATCTACCTAAATTATATCATAGAGGTTGACACTAAGGATGAGCCGAATACCCCCCGGTTTGGTTCACACCAGAACTTGCGAACAGTAAAAAAATGTGTTTGAATATGCAAACACCATTAACCCCCTGAGTGGTATTCCTCAGTCTGCCTCGGGGTGGAATTTCAGGACCAAAAGCAGTAACCCCGATACCGAGTATTTGCGGGAGTACTTGTACTGCCGCAAATACCCCGATACCTAAATAGAATACTTCCCCCCCGCCGCCGGATACCGCAAAGCCGCCGCCGCATACCGACGCGTTCATCCCCCTGCATTACAGCGCGCATTACAAGTTTTCGCTTGAATACTTGTAATGCCCGCCGCGTCATGTATAGACACTCCCCTTCTCGGGATTGGATGGATCTGTCCAATCCCGAGCAAGGGGGAGTGTCTATGCACAGGGATTAATGCGGCGGTATGCGGTGGCATCATATCTACTACTACAGGTATGGGGGACATACATGGCTGCAATATGGGGGACATACATGGCTGAAATATGTGGGGGACATACATGGCTGCAATATGTGGGGGACATACATGGCTGCAATATGTGGGGGACATACATGGCTGCAATATGGGGGACATACATGGCTGCAATATGTGGGGGACATACATGGCTGCAATATGGGGGACATACATGGCTGCAATATAGGGGACATACATGGCTGCAATATGTGGGGGACATACATGGCTGCAATATGTGGGGGACATGGCTGCAATATGTGGGGGACATGGCTGCAATATGTGGGGGACATGCATGGCTGCATCTGTGGGGGACATGGCTGCATATGTGGGGGACATGCATGGCTGCATCTGTGGGGGGGACATGGCTGCAATATATGTGGGGGGACATGGCTGCATCTGTGGGGGGACATGGCTGCAATATGTGGGGGACATGGCTGCATTTGGGGACACATTTAAAAAAAGTATCGGTATTCGGTATCAGCGACTACTTGAAAAAAAGTATCGGTACTTGTACTCGGTCCTAAAAAAGAGGTATCGGGACAACCCTAACTGTAATCATATAGATTACAGTAAGAGAAAAAGTTAACCGCTCAGAGGTCCCAAGGAGCTAAAGCTGAAAGGTAGGATCCAACCCCTGGGTAAATAAATAATGAATAATGTATAATAATGGTAAATAATGATTAAGCACTGTATTTTGGTGTGAAACGCGTCAGCTCTTTTCTGTTTTTTGCTGTGACATGTTGATGTTGTGATCTGTTTTATTATAAAGGAACATTTTTTGGAGTGCGGCCGTCCTGGTTTTTCTCCATACAATTTTGCATATAGATTACAGTACTGTATGAAAAACATACACACCCCCTTTGTCCCTAGTGGTCCAGTGTTCTGCATGCACTTTTAGATATTAAAAAACTGTTCTTTCTGCCTGAAAACTGGAGATTGTCCATAGCAACCAAAAAGTGTCCCTTTATGTCAAAAGTGGTTTTAGACCAGCTAGAAAACAGCGATAATAAATTATAATCACTTGCAGAATTGAGCGATAGTGATTTGTGGGGAAATTTGCCATCAAAAAATTAAAAGTATTAATTGCTATTATTATAATGTTATTTGTTATAATTATTTATATTTATTTATTATATTATAATTTATAATTTTGTGTTTCAAATTTTATTATACCCGAGATGTCTACTAGACTCTTGCTTGGACAAATTTAAGTGAGTTATTCCTAAGAATTGCAGGACTCCAATATAAAACGCCAAATTTCCATGCAAAATAATGGTACCACTTTCAGCACCTAAAATCTGAAATAATCATACCGCCAGGGAGGTTAAAGTCTATGGGACACGAACATGAAAAACTAATTTTAAAGGCTTATATGCATGGTATTGTCATAGAAAGAATTTGGGGACCTGGGTCCTCCCCCAGGGGACATGTATCAATGCAAAAAAAGTTTTAAAAATTGCCGTTTTTTGGGAGCAGTGTTTTTTTATTTTTTATTAAATGTTTTATTTATACAGCAAGGGAACGGGTCCACATGGAGCCGCACAGCAACACAGCCAATAACAGAGATACATATACAGGTAAGTACAGTGCATAATACAAAAGAGTCTATTAATCTCGAGGCAATACCGCACACCAGCCAAGAGCATCATCTTACCATATGCCCACTGCAGAGCCCCTCATCCGCCAGTCATCTCCAATATACCATCTGAGCCCACAGGACCTGCCCCCTCTCTTTTCTGAATAAAAGGGGTAAAGAGAGAAAAAGAAAGGAGTGAAGATTGGAATGGGGACCGGGCCCTGAGATATACAGAGGGCCAGATTCTCAGAGGTGTTACGACGGAGTATCTCAGATACCCCGTCGTATCGCCTTTTTTTTGTCCTCGTATCTATGCGAGTGATGCTTAGCATCACTTTTGCATAGATACGCTTCTACATCCGACAAGTGTAAAAGCATTACACTTTCGGATCGTAGGTGTAATGACAACTCCGGCCACTAGGTGGCCTTCACGTTGTTTTTTCATTTGCATATGCAAATGAGGCTAGTACGGCGATTCCCGAACGCTTTTACGCCGCCTCGTCGTCGCGTACGTCGTTTACGGACTCGTAAGGTTACCCCAGCTTCTATGTGGAGTAACCTTACGAAGTTCCGTCGGATGCCGTCGGGTGCCGTCGGACGCCATGTTAAGTATGGCGTCGGGTCAGCGTCGGCTTTTTCCGTCGCTTACCTCGTTTTACTAACTCGTTCGCGAATAGGGACTTGCGTAAATGACGCTCATGTCGTTTTGACGTCGGTTTCAACGACGCTTCCCGACGTGAGCTGGAGCATGCGCACTGGGCTTTTTCCCCGGCCGGCGCATGCGCAGTTCGTTCAACGCGGGGGCGCGCTTAATTTAAATACAAGCCGCCCCATTTGAATTGCGCGGGTTTACGCTTGGCGATTTACGAGACGCCGGCGAAAAACTACGGAGCAAGTGCTTTGAGAATAAAGCACTTGCTCTAGTACGCAGCGGCGGCGTAGTGTAAATGGCTTACGCTACGCCGCCGAAAATATATGAGAATCTGGCCCAGAGAGTATAGTCCAGGGGGGCAGAGGAGAAGGATATTGAAAGGGATAGGGGGAGAGGGGGGTAGTCAGCAGAAAGGAAAGGGGAGGGGGGGGTTCACGAACATGGATCACCACATCCAGAGGTTTTTTACCACACTTAAAGATTTGTCTAACACTCCAACGGTTTAATCTGAGGTGTTTCCACCCCACAGGGTTTGACCCTCCTCTGAATATATAAATATATTCCAGAGTTGTCAGATTGTAGTAAACAACTCCTGCCTATTCTGGCTCGTAAGGATAAGGTCTTCCATTTTTTTTATTTCATCCACCTTTCACAGCAACTTGGCTATGATCGGTGGGTCTGGTGATTTCCAGCGAAGGGGGATACATGCTTTTGCCGCGTCTAGCAGGTGGCGAACCACTGATTTCTTGTACACACTCACAGAAATGTCATGCGCATGTAGAAGAAAATATGCAGGGTCGTCTAGCGCGGTGCGGTCTGTAAATTTCTGTATTATCCGCCTGATTTCCGACCAGTACTGTTGAATGCGGGGGCAGGACCAGAAGACAGGGAGCAACGTGCCTCTTTCCATTTGGCACCGCCAACACCAGTCTGAAGTCATTGGGAAAAGCTTCCCCAGGACAGCTGGGGTCCTGTACCATCCTGTGAGGATCTTGTAGTTGGTCTCCTGTATCCTTGTGCATATAGATGACTTATGCGTGAACCTGATTATGTTTTGTGCTTTTGTAGCGGAAAATGTGCAGTTCAGCTCCTGCTCCCATCTTACAAGGCTTGGGATCTGAAATCCCTCACCCGGCGTGGATAGCAATCCATGTGTAAGAGATATAGCTTGCGGTAACATGCCCGTATCAGAACACAGCTCCTCTAAAGACGTGAGGGTTTGGTTTGCAACAGTGGGGGGGCGGCATGGTTTCAAGGAAATGGCGTAACTGCCCAGCCTTTAGGAAGTCCAGGCGGTATTCGCCGCCTGGATCCATCAGATCCGCCAAAGTCTTCCATCGTCCCGCGCCACTAAAGTGGGAGGCCTGGTACAGGCCTGAGTCACTCAGTTCGCAGAACTTTTTATCATAAACCCCCCGGCTCAAATTGTGAATTGTGGGTTACCCAACACCGGGCGTAGCGGTGAGCTGTGTGAGCATAGATTCGCCTGCATCAGCAGGCATGCACATACCTTAATGGTATTCCCTATTAGTGGGTGTCTCTTAATCTCCTGTGTCATGGCTGTATGGCACCAAGGTGCTAGCCGTAATGGGGTGTCACTCTGCGCTTGTTCTATCTGCGTCCAAAGTTTAGTCCCGTGGCAGCACCAATCCACCAGTCTGCTCAAGTGTGTTGCATGGTAATAAGCCCGTACTTCGGGAAACGCAATACCCCCGTACTGTTTAGGTAGTGAAAGTATTGTTTTACGTATACTGGGGTGCTTCCCCGCCCAAAGAAAGGTCTTAAACATGGAGTAAATTTGCCTAAAAAGTAGCTTGTTGGAATATGTATTGGAAGCGCTTGTAGGAGGTACAAGAACTTGGGCAGAATTGTCATTTTGAGAATGTTACAATGGCCAAACCACGAGTGGAGGCCGGAGGTCCTCTGGGTCAGCAAGGTCTGGACTGATTTAAGTAAAGGCGGAAAGTTGCTCTTGAAGAGCTGGGAGAATTTTGGGGTTATAGGTATGACAGGGCCGTTGCAGTCCACTTCAGATGAAACCCAGCTTGCAACTGGGAAAGACGCTGCGGTGCCAGGCCCAAACCCATCGCCACCGACTTACTAAAATTAATTTTTAAATTGGACAAATCCCTGTATCTCTCAAATTCCCCCATTAAGGTGGGGAGGGACGTCTGGGGCTGCGTTGGTGAAAACATCATGTCGTCTGCATACTCAGAGACTTTATGCTGTCTCCCCTTGGCCTCTATTCCCATAATAGCTGGATTTAGTCACACATAGCTCAGAAAAGGTTCTAGGGTCAGGGCGAAAAGCAGGGGTGACAATCGTCAATGAGTCTGAGAATACTCCATTCGCCCTGACTGTCAGGGGATGTCTACACAGGCATCCAATATTAGCTAACAGGTCAGTGGGCTGCAGTAAGGAAAATAGGCACAGAGGTAAATAAACAATATGTATTTAATTAAATTAAAGGTACACATGCAAAACAGAAAATCCACAAAACAAACAGCAATCTACAAACACAGCAACCATCAAGCCACCCAAACTAATAAACGAATATATACATGAAATCCAAGCGTAGATAGCAGGTAATTCAGGGATGAGAGACAAGCAAGTCCAAGGTTCAAGCCGGGATCAGGGATAGAAGAAAACAGCAGAGTCCAAAGGTACAAGCCTGGGTCAATGGGAGCAAATCAGGAAACAAACTGGCAACAGGTATCCGAACAGACAGGAACAGGGCTGACAGGCAAAATACTGAAGCACTGGATTGTAGTGCAGGGCGGGCTTATATACCTGTAGCAGTTCATCCCAATTAGAGAGGAGTCCATCCCATGGGAGACACCCGCTGGTGGACACCAGATCTGCACCCCTGTTGCTGGGAGAAACAGTGCCACCAGCAGGTGACCAAAGCCATGACATGGATCATGACACTGACCATAGCCGTCGGGTTCGAATACACAGCTGAGATCCAATGCATCATCCTCTCGCCTAGACCCACATGCCTCAAGGTAGAGAACATAAACCGCCAGCTCACTCGGTCGAATGCCTTTTTGGCGTCCGTACTAATAAAGACGCATGGCGTATCAGCCGTGTTGGCAATATGCAGTAAATTAAGGACTTTGGTCGTGTTGTCCCTGGCCTTCCTCGTCGGCACAAACGCAACCTGGTCCAGATGTATAAGGTCAGGGAGGTATCGTTGCAACCTAGTAGCTACGACCTTCGTAAAAAGTTTAAGGTCCGTGTTCAGCAACGAAATTGGGCGGTAACTCCCACACTGAGATGGGTCCTTACAGTCCTTAGGGATCACCGATGGGAGCAGTGATTTTAATAATGCTTAAAGTGGAACAATAAAAGTGAAATATTTATTTAAATTTCATAACTGGGGGGTGTCAATAGTATGCCTGTAAAGTGTCCCTATTTTCCCGTGTTTAGAACAGTCCCGCAGCAAAATTAAATTTTTTAAAAGAGAAAATTACTTTTATCTGTATTGAAGAGACCTGACAATTCATTACAGCTGCAGCTTTTAACCACTTGCTTACTGGGCACATATACCCCCCTCCTGCCCAGGTGAAATTTCAGCTTCCGGCACTGCGTCGCTTTAACTGACAATTGCGCGGTCGTGCGACGTGGCTCCCAAACAAATTTTACATCCTTTTTTCCCCACAAGTAGAGCTTTCTTTTGGTGGTATTTGATCGCCAGTGCGGTTTTTATTTTTTGCGCTATAAACAATAAAGAGCGACAATTTTGAAAAAAAAATACAATATTTTTTACTTGTTGCTATTATAAATATCCCAATTTAAAAAAAAAAGTAATAATTTTTTTTCTCAGTTTAGGGCGATGCGTATTCTTCTACATATTTTTGGTAAAAAAAAAAGCAATAAGCGACTGGTTTGTGCAAAAGTTATGGCGCTTACAAAATAGGGGACAGAGATATTATTTTTTATTATTTTTTTTTTTACTAGAAATGGCGACGATCTGCGATTTTTATAGGTACTGCGACGTTATGGCGGACACATCGGACACTTTTGACACATTTTTGGCGCCATTCACATTTATACTGCGATCAGTGCTATAAATGTGCACTAATTACTGTATAAATGTGACTGGCATTGAAGGGGTTAACACTAGGGGGTGAGGAAGGGGTTAAATGTGTATCCTAGGTGTGTTCTAACTGTGGGGGGAGGGGGGGGTGACTGGGGGGATGACCGATCTGTGTCCCTATGTACAAGGAACACAGATCGGGCTCCTCCTCTCCAGAGACAGGACGCTGTCTCTGTGTAAAACGGCAATGAGAGATGATCTATGAGATCATCTCTCATTGGCCGCACAGATCGCATCGCAAACGGCCACTCTGATTGGCCGTTCGCGGCGATCTGTGATTGGCTGTGTCCGAGGGACACGGCCAACACAGGGCTTCCCAGCAGCGCGCTCTGGAGCGCACGCTGGGAACGCCCAGAGGGGTGGCCGTCTTTTGACGGCGGGTTGGATATTCAGACCCGCGCTGTAGCCGTCATTCGGCTATATCTGGGTCTGAAGTGGTTAAATTACTTTTTTTCCTTTAGAAATGTAATTTTGCTGCGGGACTGTTCTAAACACGGGAAAAATGCGGCACTTTACAGGAATACTATAGACACTCCCCAGGTACGAAATTTAAAGGAATATTTCACTTTTATTGTTTAACTTTAGGCATTATTAAATTCACTGCTCCCGAAAAAAACTGTAGTTTTTAAAACTTATTTTGCTTTGATACATGTCCTCCGGGGCAGGACCAGGTCCCCAAATACTTTTTATGACAATACCATGCATATAAGCCTTTAAAATTAGCACTTTTGATTTTTCATGTTAATCTCCCACAGACTTTTAAATTTGCCGTGAACACTGCATAATGTTCGCTATTCGGCGAACAGGCAAACACCCGATGTTCGAGTCGAACTTATGGTCGACTCAAAACTTAGGGCTCATCCCTATTTGACATTCCTTATACCCCTGATGAAGGAGACTTGGTTTCTCTGAAACATGTCAGGTGGATGAAGATACCGTATACTGTATATGATAACTATCACATCTTCTACAGTTGGTATTATAGTAGTTTCCATGCCATGTGTTTGTTTTTTCAACTTTTTGACTTGTATTAATTAAAACTGTGTTTATCTACCTTACCGTTCATGTACATACTATTACTTAAAGTGATTGTAAAGGCAGACGTTTTTTTTTATCTTAATGCATTCTCTGCATTAAGATAAAATGCCTTCTGTGTGCAGCAGCCGCCCCAGCATCCTCTAATACTTACCTGAGCCCCATCGACATCCAACGATGTCCACGAGTGCCTCGGATGTCCGTGACTCTCCCTCCTGATTGGCTGAGACACAGCAGTGTCAATCAAACTCAGTTTGTCAATCAGGAGAGAGAGAGGTGGCGGGCCCAAACCAGGGGTCTGTGTCTAAATGGACACACAGAGCTGCAGCTTGTCTTGGGTGCCCCCATAGCAAGCTGCTTACTGTGGGGGCACTCGACAGGAGGCAGGGTCCAGGAGCACCAGTGAGGGATCCGAGAAGAGGAGGATCACGGCTGCCCTGTGTAAAACCACTGCATAGAGCAGGTAAGTATAACATGTTTGTTATTTTTATAGAAAAAGAAAAAACACAAGAGTTTTCAATCACTTTAAGTGCCTGAAAAAATCTCATTCTCTTTTAGGTAAATGCCTTTATTGTAAACTTAAGTTTGTTGAGGCTCTTAAAGTATATATAAGCTTTAACAATTTAATCCCTTTTGATTTGTTACATATACCATATATGTTCAAATATGTGAATTTGACTTGCTTTGCATTGTGCTGTGTTTCTTTGGATGCGGCCTTTTCTTTTTAAACTACTTCAATACAGGGCACTTTCACCCCATTCCTGCCCAGGACAATTTTTATCTTTCAGTACGTCATACTTTGAATGACAATTGCGCAGTCCTGCAACACTGTACTCATATGACATTTTTATCATATTTTTTACACACAAATAGAGCTTTGTTTTTATTATAAAATGTATCAAATAAATAATTGTGCAATACAATGTCATAATATAACTGGTGTGGCATTGATCAGGGACACAGACTGGTGACAGTATGATAATAAATTGTATATATATATATATATGTATATATATATATATATATATATATATATATATATATAGGTATACCTCACTTTTAAGTACACAATAGGGTTTATTTACTATCACCGGAGTGTGCAAAATCAGGCTAATTTCTGCATAGAAATCAATGAGCTTCCAGGTTTTATTACCAGGCTTAATTGAACAAGCTGGGGTTAGAAGCTCATTGGTTTCTATTCAGAAATTAGCCTGATTTTGCACTCTCCAGCGATAGTAAATAAGCCCCATTGTGTACTTAAAGCAGAGCTCCGCCATAAAAAAATATTAAAAGTCAGCAGCTACAAATACTGCAGCTGCTGACTTTTAATAAATGGACACTTACCTGTCCTGGAGTCCAGCGACGTTGGCAGCAGAAGATGAGCAAGTGCTCGTCTCTTGGCTGCCCCCACCGCCATCATCGGTGAGGGAACCAGGAAGTGAAGCGTTGCAGCTTCACTGCCCGGTTTCCCTACTGCGCATGCGCAAGTCACGCTGCACCGTCCTCACTGTTCCCCGCTGTGTTCTGGGAGCCATGTGTTTCCCAGAACACAACAGGGGCAGAAGGGCACTACCCGCAGGTCTCCACAGAGTCTATGCTGGAAGTGGGTGCAAATACCTGTCTTAGGCCTCGTACACACGACCGTTTTCCTCGACAGAATCCATCAAGAAACTTGGTGGGAGAGCTTTTTTGCCGAGGAAAACGGTTGTGTGTATGCCTTTCATCGAGAAAACTGACGTGGAACAAGTTCCCCTTTTCCTCGTTGGGAGTCTCAATTTTATCGTCGTGTTCCTCCTCAAGCTGGTTTTCGATGAGAAACGCGTTCGTGTGTATGCTTGGAAACCCGCGGATGCTCAGAATAAAGTATGAGACGGGAGCGCATCTTCGGTAAAAGTAGCGTTTGTAATGGAGATAGCACATTTGTCACGCTGTAACAGACTGAAAAGTGCAAATCGTCTCTTACCAAACTTTTACCTAACACGCAGTAACATGAGATTAGCAAAAGTAGCCCCAAGGGTTGTGCCAGTGGACCGAACTTCCCCTGCCGTCGTATGTGTTTTACGTCACCGCGTTTAAGAACGAGGAGATTTGGTCTTGACAGTGTACGCAAAGACAGCTTGTCAAGTTTCTCAACAAGCCTAACAAGGAACTCGTTGAGGAAAATGATGTGTCTTTTACGACGAGTTCCTCGGTCGTGTGTACGAGGCCTTAGACAGGTATCTGCACCCCTCCTCCCCCTGAAATGTGCCAATTGTGGCACTGGAGGGGGGGAGGATTCCAATGAGTGGAAGTTTCACTTTAGGGTGGAGCTTCGCTTTAAAGGTGGGGTATGTCTAAATCTATATAAAGATTGTGACAAGAAGTCAGGTAAATCTCTGTGTGTTGTCCCAGACGGGAGATACTTTTCTGCCTTGTTTAGACAATACACCAATTACTATTGGGCGTCGGCTGCAGAGATGGCCAGAGAGGTTTGGGGCGTTAAAAGGTTTCAGCTGTTCAGAATTAAGCAATTAAAGCCTCCATAAAGACAGCCTAAGGATGACGACTGATTGCTGCATCCTGAGGCTGTGTGAGTGAAGGAGCAGTCACAACCAGTACTGAAGAGGTGAGGTGCTGATGGATATTTCTGTGTGAGAAATATCAAAGAGACTTTTTGTTTTCTGCTGTAGGACCAGCAGTGTCTGCCCAGCAGTAGGCTGTGCCAGACTCCATAGGTAGGTTCCTGTGTTGGGAAGGTAGACGCCCCAAGTGGCAAGGGTTTATTTTATGTTTTGTTTTGTTTATGCTGTTTTGATGCTTGTACGTGTATCCCGCAAAATGGAAAAATAAACCATATCATTTGTTTTCAGTCATCCTCAAGTGCCTTTTTGTACAGTTCAGCATGTAGTGAACCCATCCAGGGGGTCACACACACCCGCTACAGAGCTAATCCCTCACAAGATATATATCTATATATATATCTATATAGATATATATCTATTTAAATATATAGATATATATATATATCGATATATATTTCACCTCTGGGGAGGTGATCCAAATTTTTATTTAATTTTTGCACACTATGGGCCAGATTCATGAAAGGTTACGCTGGCGGATCGAGTGATCCGCCAGCCTAACTGTGGCTTTGAGCCGGCGTTTCTGTTTTCTGTAACCAGAAAACAAGAAACGCCGGGTTGAAGTTCCGATGCGAGCAGCGTAACTGAGTTTCGCCATCGCATCGTTACTTCAACTTAAAAATGGCGCCGGGGGCGTTCCCGCCGATTTACGCTCAAAAAATATGTTAATGAGCGGAAATCGGCAATTCACGATCAAAATCCGGCGCGACGCAATGACGATACGACGTTTCCGGACGGGATACGCGGCGCATAGATATACCTACATGGGGTTGGAGTATCCTATGTTAGGTATAGGCGTCGTCATCGCGTCGGGAAAAAAAAAAAAAAAACGTCGCTTGCGTAAAACGGTCATGAATGGGAATGTGACGTCATTGACGTTCATTCACAGATTTTGGAGCATGCGCACGGGGATGTTTTGACACTCGACGCATGCGCAGTACGTTGGCGGCGGGAGCGCGCGTAGTTAGCATACTACACGCCCCGTACCCGCTACATTTGAATTCCGCCAGCTCATTTGTGATGCGCTGCCGCAACTTTAGGACCAAGTGCTTCGTGAATGACAGCACTTGCTCCTAAAATTTCGGCAGCGCAACGCAAATGAGAAGCGTTACTCCAGAGCAAAGATGCTCTGGACTACGTGAATCTGGCCCTATGAATGCTTATAACAGTGCATATCACTGTTATAAAAAAACATTTTTACTGAATGGAATTGATTCATTCAGCTAATTACATGGTACAGATGGGCTGTGATTGGCCCTGTCTGTACCATGTGATTGCTTTGACCGAGAACAGCGAACAGCACAAGAGTACACAATAAATGGCATGAATGGAAGCCACCCATGTGTACAATTTTTTTTGTCACACCGATCACATGGTACCAGCAGCGGGCTGGTACACTAATCTGTCATCCACTGTGCCCAGTAGACACATCGGGTGACAGATCACTCCACAGCATTGCTCCTGGGGTGTGCATGAGACACGTTCTGGGGAGGATGTCATATGACATCCGGATCTAGAGTGGTCCCACCCAGTTGTTATTTGACTATAGGCCGGGCAGGAACTGATGCTGTGGTTTACATTGGAACACAGCTACATGCACATGAATGTAAAATGCAGTTTGACTAGAACACCCATCAACATAAACACTATAGTAATGAAGAATTTTGTAGACATACTATAGTATCAGTATACAAAGAATATAGCTGGGTTTATATTCTTTTAATTGTCGTTACACCACTTTCAAGATACAGCTGTCTACAGTTCCAAAATCCTGTTATATACAGGCATATTGCTAGAGAGTGAAAAATCAGGCTCATTTCTGCATAGAAACCAATGAGCTTCTAACCTCAGCTTGTTTAATTAAGCTTTGGTTATAAAACCTGGAAGCTCATTGATTTCTATGCAGAAATTAGCCTGATTTTGCGCTCTCTGGCGATAGTAAATAAAACCCATTGTGTACTTAAAATTGGGGTATGCCTGTACATTATGCATGTTTCCCATTGGACTTATTTTTTAACGATCTCCTGAAATATATTAGAATCATTCTACAAAGTGGACAAATGATACGATAACCCTCTGGCGCCTTCAGCTGAAGAAAAAATTGTTACTGCTAATATAAAACGTTGTCACCCTTTATATCTTTTCTATTGTAGGTTGTCATTTTAGGTAGTGTTGCTCACGAATATTCGTATTGCGAATATTCGGCTCGAATATGGCATATTCGAGTATTCGCGATATATTCCGAATTTCGCGGTGAATATTCGCTATTTTGAATATTCGTATTTTTTCAACTTTTTTTTTTTAGAACAGATCACATCCTAGAGATCCCCATCGACGTCTAAAAGCATTGCTGGTATGATTAGAGACCTTGGGCCGAGTAGCTGCAGCGATCATTTTATATTGCCGAAAAATCGCAATGCGATTATTCGGCAATAGCGATATCGCGCGATTATTTTCTCCTCCCTATCTTCCGCCTCAGAGCGATTATTTCAGTTTCATTTTTAAAACAGATCACATCCTAGTGATCTCCTTCGACGTCTAAAAGCATTGCTGTTATGATTAGAGACCCTGGGCCGAGTAGCTGAAGCGATCGTTTTATATTGCCGAATATTCGCAATTATTTTGTATTGTAATATATCACGAATATTCTGAGCCAATCAGAGTGCTCCATTCCGCATTTCTCGAAATTTCGCAATTATTTTGTATTGTGAAATATCACGAATATTCTGAGCCAATCAGAGTGCTCCATTCCGCATTTCTCGAAATTTTGCAATTATTTTGTATTATAAAATATCACGAATATTCTGAGCCAATCAGAGTGCTCCATTCCGCATTTCTCGAAATTTCGCAATTATTTTGTATTGTGAAATATCACAAATATTCTGAGCCAATCAGAGTGCTCCTTCCGCATTTGCCGAATATTCGCAATTATTTTGTATTGTAATATATCACAAATATTCTGAGCCAATCAGAGTGCTCCTTCCGCATTTGCCGAATATTCGCAATTATTTTGTATTGTAATATATCACGGATATTCTGAGCCAATCAGAGTGCTCCATTCCGCATTTCTCGAAATTTCGCAATTATTTTGTATTATAAAATATCACGAATATTCTGAGCCAATCAGAGTGCTCCTTCCGCATTTCTCGAAATTTCGCATTCGCATTCGCAATAGCGAAATTTCACAATCATTTCATTTCCAAAAAATATCGCGAATATTCGTATTTAGCGAATATATCTCGAATATTCGACTATATATTCGAGATATATCGCGAAATCGAATATGGCATATTCTGCTCAACACTAATTTTAGGATGCGTGTAAATATAGCTGTTCCTCCAGATTTACTAATGAGGGGGATAAAAAGATGAATTAATGTTAAAGGAAAGCAGTCTGACACATGTTCCAGCAGCTTACAATAACTCTGATAATAATATTTGAAAGCAGGCAGAGATAAATAGGAATCTCTTGAAGCTCAGAATGCTTCACAGAGCAGTTGGAAAGTATTAGCAAAGTTAATCAATGAACCAGCTTAAAGCTGTTCAGATCTGCTCCGGTGCACATTTGCATCATAAATGCTGTGCAGTAGAGAAAAGCAATCAGCCTCAAGGCATATAAATGCACATTATTTATGCCAGCAAGGATTCCTGGCAAGAATGTCTAAGATTATAAATCCAGTCTTCTGATTTTTGTGGCCACACATGGGAGCTCAGCACACAAATTTTGTAAATCCCAGTGCCTGCAGTGTCAATCATGAAAAATACTGTGATGAGTTTAACTATCCTCATTAGGGTCAAGTACCAAGTAAAGTACATCTCTACACTTTAAAACTGACATCTATTGTTGTTCCCTTTAAATATTAGTCCTTTAATCACTTAAGACCCGGACCATTATGCAGGTAAAGGACCTGGCCAGTTTTTGCGATTCGGCACTGCGTTGCTTTAACTGACAATTGCGAGGTCGTGCGATGTGGCTCCCAAACAAAACTGGTGTCCTTTTTTACCCACAAATAGAGCTTTCTTTTGGTGGTATTTGATCACCTCTGCAGTTTTTATTTTTTGCGCTATAAACAAAAATAGAGCGACAATTTTGAAAAAAATTCAATATTTTTTACTTTTTCTATAATAAGGGAGGGGAGGGACCTCATCCAAGCAGTCAAATACATCTTGAACATACAGCATATAGCTTCCAGGAAATCATATCAGAGGGCCATTGTCATCATTGTCACCTGTAAACTCTGTGCCCCAGGTATCTATCCACCCCGACCATATCTTATCAAATTTAGTAGGACAGTTTCGATTAGCAAAGGTGATCTTGTACAGTGGCAGCACCGAGTTCAATACTGAGCGCCATGAGGACACTGTAGGAGGTGCAGTACTCTTCCAGTGGAGGAATATCTCCCTACGGGCATAAAAAGTAGCGTACCTGAGGAATAATTTAGTGTATTTCCCCCCCCACCCCAGGGCCGAAGACATTCAGCAGCATTGATTTAGGGCTAGCTCCCAGGTCCAGAACGGTAATTTGGTCAAGGGCGTCAACCACTCACGACCAATAATCTCCGAGGCGGGGGCAGGACCAGACCATGTGGAGAAAGGAGGCAGCCCCTACATTCACTGTTTCAGGGTGAAGTAGGGCATGTGGAGGAATTTGACCTGCATAAATCTGTCTCTAGCCAAAATCATAGTTGTAACGAAGGAAGAAACACATGTCTCCCATTCGTCCTCTGACAGATCAGGAATGTCCATCTTCCATTTGTCCAGAGAGAGTTTTTTCAAGTTTCTTTGTGGGAGTTATGGACATACGGAGATACAAGGAGGACAGGGGCTTGTCTATGACCTTAGCATTAAGAAATTCCTCCACAGAGTCTGATTCCAGCGTGAGAAGTGGTGGGAACTGTTTCCCATAGGCATGCCGTAGCTGATAATATCGGAACAGCAACCATCTCGGTAGTGAGTAGGCGTCCCGGAGATCGGAGAAAGAACGCAGCCTACCCCCCTAACAAAGTGCCTCAGTTTCACTATACCCTTTCTCGCCCAGACCTGTGGATCTGGAACCGAATTCATGTGCGGCAGATTAGGATTACCCCAGAGGGGGATGTGAGGTGAGAACGTCTCGGGGGAGCCAAAACGGGTCCTAGCCCTGTGTCATACCATATTGGTTGTACGCATCAAGTCTGTGATGCCAGGGTGGGATCTCGCCCCCCTGAACACAACATTACTAAGGGAGGAATATGACCCCATTATAGCTGCTTCCAGAGTCACTGCCGGGTTATCGCGGGGTTTGGAGAACCACCATCTGACCGTCACCAGGACAGCCGCCCAGAAATAGACCTGGAAGTCCGGTAGAGACAATCCCCCCCCGATCAATGGGAAGCTGAAGGGTGGAGACAGCCAGCCGCGGGTGCCTCACATTCCAGATAAAGGAGGATATTATACTTTTTATCTTGGCAAAAAATGCGGCGGGGCAATCAGAGAGGAATTTCGAAAGAAGTAAAGAAATTTAGGCAAATTTACCATCTTAATCAGATTTACTCTACCCACCGGTGAAAGGAGGAGAGTCCTCCAGGTTGTACATTTCTGCGAAAAGTTTTTCAGCAGTGGTTGGAGGTTCAGCTCATAGTATGAGGACAGCGGAGTCCCGACCCTTACTACCAGATATTTAAATGTAGGTGTCCAGTTTAGGGGGGTCCCCGTCGGCGGATGAGGGCCCGACGCGTGTAGTGAGAAGAGGAGCGATTTCCCCCAATTAACCTTGATGCCTGAGAAGGAGCTGAAGATATCCACTATCTGGAGCGCGAGAGGGAGGAAGGAAGTATCCTTGAGGAAAAGGAGGGTGTCATCGGCATAAAGGGATATTTTATCCACATTACACCTATCCGAATCCCTTCCATCAAGGGGTCAGATATGATGCAAGCCGCCTTGGGCTCCATGGCTAGTGCAAACAGACCAGGGGAAAGCGGGCAGCCCTGCCTGGTGCCCCTAGACAGGGGAAAAGACGATGACAGCGAGTTATTGGTGCGTATCCGGGCTGTAGGACTGCGGTATAGCATCTGAACCCACCCAATAAAACGGGGGCCAAACCCAAATTTACGGAGGACGTTCCAGAGGTAGCGCCACTCGACCGAGTCGAAAGCCTTCTCGGCATCTAAGGAGGCCACCACCCCCATACCATCCCCACTTGCCCTGGAGAGATGGGTGAGGAGGCGACGGATATTAATATCGGTTCCCCTGTCCAGCATAAAGCCAGACTGATCTGCATGGTGTTCAGTCGTTGCGCCACCTCCACACATCAGTCAGGTTGGAAGCCTCCGCCCAAGAGAGCCCAAGAGAGCAGCTCTGAAGATGAGCCCGCTACGGGTGAAAGTCTGTCCATCCCAGAGTCCGGAACTAGATTAAAGTCCCCCAGTATCACCACATTGTCTGTGGCAAAAGCGGCTATCTTAGAGATCAACTGGTTAAGTAGGCGCATGGAGGCTGGGGGGGGGGGGCAGGTACAGTCCCACCACCACCAGCTCCAACCTATCCACTATGGCATGTAACATAACAAAGCGGCCATCCAGATCTATTTCCACTGCCAGGAGTCGAAACGGCAAGGATTTATGCACAAGAATGCTGACCCCTCTGGAGTAATTGGTATGCGTGGAGTGGTATAGATGTCCCACCCAAGGTTTCCGAAGACTCAAGAGCTTGCCGCCCGCTAAGTGAGTCTCCTGCAATATTCAGATTTGGGGGCGATATGTTTTAAGAAATTGAAACACCAATGACCTCTTCACAGAGGAATTTAGCCCCCTGGTGTTCCATGATATTATATTGCATTCAGCCATAATAACTTAGTGGCACATTTTCAGACCCGGATACATTCTCCAGAGTTGGATACAGAGTCCGGGCCACTGCACAGGTCAGGACAGAGCATCTAAAATAGTCTATGACATACATAAAAACATTGCTTGTGAAAAAAAAGTACAAAAACAAGGTATACCAAAACATTCCCACCCCACACCGCCAGCTCCAGCCCCAACCTTGGGGAGGATTAGGATCCCAACTCAGAACCCAGGCGAACACGCCTGCAAAGGGGAAACGCACACAGAATGGCATCCACAGTCCAGCAGTCAGATGGTGCACATTAAGTTTCTTGCCGGAGACCGGATCAGATATGTGGGTGCAGTCTCCCGGCAGCTGCCGGGGGCAGTAAAACTTGAACTCTAACATTGCATGAGCAGCCAGAGGTGCCAGCCTTGGCCAAAGGAGAGGAGACAAAAAGGGGGAGGGGGGATACAATAAAGGATCAGCAGTCACGTGGCCCTCCAATCAGGGTACTCCACCCACCCACGGGAAGAACTAGGGAGTGATGGCCCCCTAACCCCTACAGCCCATAAAGTAAAATATCAGTGAACATATGGAAAAGTCTGGGGGGGGGGCACGGAACATGTATAGGCCAGCATGTAAAGGAGGCACGTCTATACGGCAGCAAATGGCTATGGCTCATGTAAAAGAAAAAACAATGTGACCCTTCGGTAGTAGTGGTACTTATCTGCGAGGTAACGTGTCGATCCACATGGAAGCCTCCTCAGGAAAGGTAAAGAAAATAACCGATTCACCATTCTCCACCCGCAGGCTGGTCGGGAACAGCATGCTGTACTTGATATGCTTGGCTCGAAGTCTGGTCCTCACTGTGTCATGTGATTTCCATTGTTTCTGCGTTTCCAGCGAGTAGTCTATGAAGATCAGGAGTTTGGTGTTCTCAAATCACAGTTCACCTTGGGATCTCGCCTCCTTCATTACTGTATCGCGATCACGGAAGTGAAGCAACTTGAAGATAAAAGTGCGGGGTGGCGCTCCCTGTGGCCCCCTAGTAGATGGTATGCGATGGGCTCGTTCCACTGTAAAAAAATGGGGAAAAGCGTGCAGAGGGGAGGATAAGTTGCAGCAAACGCTCAGCAAAGGCGGTGGGATCCGTACCCTCAGCCCCCTCCGTCAGACCCAGCACCCGCAAGTTATTTCGCCTGTTACGGTTCTCGGCGTCCTCGGCTCATGCCTCCAGTGCCTTAACTTTAGTTTTTAACACATGCACATCATTTCCCTGGTCACGTACTGTGTCTTCAGTTTGAGAGACCCTCTGCTCCACTTGAGTCATGCGACCCCGGAGTGTATCAAAGTCCTTCCTGATAAACTCCACATGGGTCTGAATGTGGTCTACCTTGCCTGTCAGGGTAGTGATCGCCAGCATCACAGCCTTAAAAACGGCCGCCGTGGCTGGCAGCCGCTCCGGATCGCCGGCCTGGTTCTCCATTTGGGCATAATGTTTAGGCGAGGCTGCGGCTGCAGCCTTGCCCGCGATGTCTGGATTCGCTGCCTTTTTGCCTTATTTTAGGAATAGGGAGCTACCTTTTCTCATATCCCTGGAGTACTGCCGAGGCTGGGGGACGCACAAGGGGGTCTTTTTACGTGGCTCTGCACCCTATAAAGGCCGGATTTAGAGCCGATCTGTGGGAGCTCAGACACTAGACGTCTGCTCCCATTGCCATCCGGACACGCCCCCCCCCCTGTCTGCACTTTCTCCAGTTCCCCGATATCCTTTTTGTGAACTAGTGTCAAAAACTGAACTGCATATTCCAGATAAGGTCTTACTAGGGATTTGTACAAGGGCAAAAGTATCTCTCTCTCTCTCTCTCTCTCTCTCTCTGCTGTCTATACCTCTCTTAATACAAGAAAGGACTTTGCTCACTTTGGAAACCACAGCTTGACATTGCATGCTATTATTAAGTTTACGATTTACCATAACCCCAAATTCCTTCCCCCAGTTGTACCCCCCCTAGAACAATATGAAAATAGTGGTGCAATACTTATAAAAATCCAATGTGGTGTGACCATATAAATACTGTATGAAGTGGATTCCAGCAGTGGCTATAGATACAACAGAGAGACGCGCCTCCAAGTGTAGTGTTACACTTAGGCAGTGTACTAACCAGCGGACAGATCCGACGGACAGGTTTGTAGCGGACAAATTTCAAAGCATGCTTTGAAATTTGTCCGATGGACAAAAATCCTGCCCGCTAGCCCGTACAAACGATCGGAGATGTCTGCTGAAGCGGTCCGTCGGACCAGTTTCAGCAGATAAATTTGATCGTGTGTACGCAGCCTCAGAGGCATTTCTCTCTCTTGCATCTATGTACTCCCTCTAGTATGTATGACGGGTGCACATTCTTAGCCCCTAAGTGCATAACATTTATCAACATTAAACCTCATTTGCCACATAGTTGCCAAATTAAACAGTGCATTAAGGTTGGCTTGTAAGTTGGAGACATCCTGTAAGAACGTTATTCCACTGCATAGCTTGGTGTCATCTGCAAAGACTGAAATGGTACCTTTAATCCCAGACCCTATATTATTTATAAATATATTTATAAAGGCTCCATCAGTCACCACACCAGGCATACCATTTCTCCAATAAAATTCCCCCCTGATCTGGGTGAAATACCTTGCTCACTGTTTATGATCCCTGTATGTGCAGGGAGTTTCTGCAACTTGGCTACACCTACCTCAGGCTTGCCGGGTGTGACATTACCTTCTGTTGGAGCATGCTATTCTTATACATATGTTGTTTTTACACATGATGATCATTTATGAAGAGCACCCAAGTCATCGAATATGCTGGAGCAAACACTGATAAAAAAAAGTTATTGAACACACCCTAGTAACTTCCAAAAACTACCACTGCGCCCAGGATAAGAATGGATACCTAAAGCTGCTACTTAGAACATTTGAAAAGTGAAATGTTCAAGTGATTAAACTTAATTTGTCAAGAAATAATTTCTTTCTTGAAAAAAACTTGTAAATCTTCCACCACACCGCTCGTGTTTGTGAATCCACTCCCAAAAGAATAAAACTCACCAAAAAGATATGATTAGCACTCACATGCTCGGCATAATAGCTTGATACCCCACCAGGGTTAATAGGCAATTCCAACGGTGATCACAAGAAAATCAAATCCACATGATAAATAAATGAAGGTGCTTCCAATGGTGAAGTACGTAAAACCAATTTATTAAAAAAGTGCTCACAAATCCTCAACCATTGTACTCACATCACTTAAAAAGCACACAAGCACTTAATTCAAAAAAAGCTTTTTAATGAAGGAGACTTGCAGTGGTATGCTAGGTATTCCGGTCATGACGGACCCAAGACAACCAGCAGATTTCATCCTCCACTTGCCCACTCACTTCCCCAGCTGGAACAGCTTCACCCTCGGTGGTGACATAACGTTTAGGAATCACAAAAGTTTGCCCTGCAGATCACGCCCAGACATGTTTCGTCACTTAAGACTTTTTCAATGGGATTCAATCACCCTCGCAAGTGGAGGGTGAGATCTGCTGGTTGTCTTGGGTCCGCCTTCATCTTTTTGGTGAGCTTTATTATTTTGGGAGTGGATTCACAAACACGAGCGGCGTGGTGGAAGATTTATATCAAGTTTTTTTCAAGAAAGAGATTATTTGTCGACAAATTAAGTTTAATCACTTGAATATTTGTGGACATTCTTTTATGAACTGACATTTCACTTTTTGCTGTTTGTGTTCTGTTTCTATTTACGTTTATGTACACAGATTACTTATATGCACTATAACTTCACTTTCACGTGGTGATTTATTCAATTATTCATACATAATATATATATATATTTTTAGTACTGTTTTTCATTTAAAAATTCACATTTCACTGAATATACTGGAGCACCAAGCTGTCCAGATGGGTAAATGCCAGATGATACAGAGTGTTCACAGCTGGACCCAACATGTTTTGGAAATTTTTGTTTATTCCCTCTTCAGGGGAAGAGAAAAAGGGTGCTAGACATAAATGATCATCATGTGTAAAAAAAACATAAGTATGAAAATAGCATGCTCCAACAGAAGGTAATGTCACGCCCGTCAAGCCTGAGGTAGGTGTAGCCAAGTTGCAGAAACTCCCTGCACATACAGGGATCATAAACAGTGAGTAAGTATATGTGTCATCATGCTATACTGTATGTTTTTTTCGTGTGATGTGTATTTGCTCCCTTTGAGCTATGCTTTTTAGAATTGTAAACCAATAGAATTTTGTTATATTTTACCATATCCCTTGTTATGCCTTTCATTTACTCCCTTAGTCTGCCTCTAAAGTACCCATTGGGGTAATTAATCTTTCTATTTGAAACTTTTTGGGATGTTGGCAGCACTTTTGGTCTTCATGACCAGTGGCTAACTGGCCCTCTCCCTTTGCTGCTTATAAAGTATTAAGTGCAGTTTGGCTTTAACTTGTTAGTATATTTAAATCCAATAGCACATCTCACACTCCCCTTCCCCTGGACTGACAATACTACTGTCCAAATGTGCCCCCTTTGCTCCTATATCCAGAATAGGGGAACTCCAATACAGGAGATGTGTTACTGGTCAGATCACCAGGTGAAAACAGAGGGAAAAAAGACTAAGAAAAAAAATTCATGTAGCCACCACATTCAATGATTGGTTTGCTACAATATATACAATTTTGGGTTTAACCGCTTTCCGACCACCCCATAGCAGGTTTACTTCTACAGGGTGGCAGTTCTGTACCGAATTTGGAGGTGAAGTGGTCAATATAACTTCAAAGTGATTTTCTTATCATTATAGCATTCCTTTCCTATAATAAATTGGAAGGCTGACTTTGTGGACTCCATGTTGAAAATGCTAGTCCACCAGCCGTTATACTGATTGTATGGCTTCAAGACTTTGAAGCAAGAACATAGCTTGTGAAAGCCGTTAAAGGATTATATAATAAAGTACCATTTTCAATTATTTAATAAAGGAATGGACATACATTTACAAATATTGTATATATGTATATGGATTTTGCTTTGTGGTTAAATAATGTATCTATTATACCAGTGCAATTTCGAATTTAATCCCACTATAAGCAAATTCTTTGTAATAAACAATAGCTAACATTTATTCAGTACACTCAGACTAAATCCAATTATAAATGACAAAAACACATTCAACAACCTTCTCACTGTGAGAACTTAACTTCAACAGATGACCCATGTACATGTACAGCAATTTGTATAGTGTAAGAGTCCATTGGCTGGTTAATCCAGATTTCCAGTTGATCCATTTATATTTTCAATTCCACTAAGCCTAGATTTCTAAACAGTCTGAACATTAATTGCTGCAGTGCTCATATTAAAAGAGCATTGTTTTATCCCCTTAGGAAATTCTGGGAATGATTTAACTTCACTGTTCAATCAATTAAAAATTGTAAAGGGCAGCCCAGTGATATGTGCATGTAATAGCTGTGTGCTCGCAATGAAAAAGATTCTAGAGAAAAAAAGTCGTTTGCATACCCTTCGCATAATAGGGCAAACATAACCATAATCATTAGATTCTTTCCTATCCTATCCTATACATATGGTAAAATAAGAATACAGGAAGTCAATTTGAGTTTTAGTTCACCCCTTGTATATAGAGATTGCATGTTTATATTTGTAATATACAGGGTTCAATAGTTTAGGAACAGACAAGTTTTCCTGGAAAGCAAACAAAATAAAGAATACATCTGGATGTTGGACTTCCTCTCCCTTCCCCCAGAGACGCACACAATTGGGGGCAATTAAATAAAGCATTTGCAACACTTTCTAGGTGTTATGAATGTATTAGAAAGTCCTACACAACATTTATGAAAGCTATGCAACAGTTTCCTTGCTTTTTTTGATGTATGGTACAAAGAATAAAAAAAAAAACCTTGGAGAATACAACATCAAAAATGTATTTTATTAGAAAAAAATACTGTAATAAAAATATGATCAAAATGTTCCACTGGTGTGGCGCGATTTTAAAAACCGTACCTGCCATAACTTTTGCACTTTTCTGTATGTTTGGCAGCCCATTGAAACAAAGGAGTTGACAAAAACATGCAGTGCAAGAACGTGTAAGGACACATTCTGGATCTCATATAAAATCCATATAAAATATACTCCAATATCCAATGGGATGTATTTAAACACATCACAAATTGAGATTGGCGTTAAGGAGAAAAAAGGACGTGTTTTTTCTGCACACTGGAGTTTGCTGCACTGCTTGGATATTCTTTGGTGGATTTTTTTTGTAATAGTTTTTACATGACCTGGAATGAACTTAAACTTTTTGCCCCACTGATAACACACCATTCTGAGCATAAAGGGCTTCCCAATAATCCAGGGTTCGACAAAATCCGGACGCCAGGTTGCAATTGCGACTAGAATTAGCGACCTGGCGCCCGGGAAAGGAAGCAAAATATTGCACAACCACCATTTTATTCTAATAACAAATATATATAATGTTTGGGGGCTCTAATTAGAGGGAAGTAGATGGCAGTGAAAACACTGGGGAATACCATTAACATTGCTGGTTTACTTGTCATGCCAAAGTCCACCACAAGATGGCGCCAGATCACAGAAGGAAGCATAGGCCTGCAGAAGGCCGCAAAGCCGTGGCCTCAATTATCGGCCAGCCCGACCCGACGTGATCGTTCGGCGGGGGAGGTGGGGGCGCACGGAGACACAGGATACCCCATCCTGTGCCTCCGTGTGCCCCCACTCCTCTGCCGTACGATCATTTTGGGCCGTGCCGGCCGGTAATTGAAGCCACGGCTTTGTAGCCTTCTGCAGGCCTATGCTTCCTTCTGTGATCTGGCGCCATCTTGTGGTGGCCGTTGGCATGACAAGTAAACCAGCAATGTTAATGGTATTCCCAAGTGTTTTCACTGCCATCTACTTCCCTCTAATTAGAGCCCCCAAACATTGTATATATTTGTTATTCTAACACCCTAGAGAATAAAATGGTGGTTGTGCAATATTTAAAAAAATTAGACAACAGTAAAGTTAGCCCAACTTATTTTATATTGTTAAAGATAATGTTACGCCGAGTAAATTGATACCCAACATGTCACGCTTCAAAATTGCGTCCGCTCGTGGAATGGCGACAAACTTTTACCCTTTAAAATCTCCATAGGCGTTGTTTAAACAATTCTACAGGTTGCATGTTTTGAGTTACAGAGGAGGTCTAGGCTATAATTATTGCTCTCGCTCTACCAATCGTGGCGATTCCTCACATGTGTGGTTTGAAAACCGTTAATATATGCGGGCGCTACTCACGTATGCGTTCGCTTCTGCGCGCGAGCTCGGTGGGACGAGGCACGTTTTCTGGCTCCTAACTTTTTTAGCTGGCACCTAACTTTTTTAGCTGGCTCCTAAATTCCAAGAAAATTTGTCAAACCCTTCACTAATCCCCAATCCAAAACACTCAGACTGGGTGCAGCATGTACGGCAACAGTAACCCACACAGACAAGTGTAATAGAAAACTTGTATTAAAGTAAAGCAATGACAGTTCACAACAACCCAGAGGGAAGCCTGCCCACCCGGGTACACTCACAAATTCTAATAATGTTGTATCAGCTGGGTTGGCAGCATCTGTTAAGAGAGCAGAATGTGGTCTGGCCTCCCAGTGCCCTAAACAGAAAGGTCTCCAAAGACTCTACACTCCTCATCAGGAACCTTTCCTTATTGCTGGTACTGTCCCTACCTGTCCATACTCTACCGACTTTCCAAAAGTGTGCTAAGCCTGGGAGCCTGGACCTTAAAGAGGAGTTCCACCCAAAAATGGAACTTCCTCTTAATCCACTCCTCACCCCCATACATGCCACATTTGGCATGTAATTTTTTTTGGGGGGGAGTGGGGGCTTCAGTAGGAGTGGGACTTCCTGTCCCACTTCCTGCTTCCGCCGAGGGGCTGATGAGAGGCTAATCGCTTATTTCAGCCCCTCCCTGTAGGCGATCCTAGGACATGGGTCCTACATCGCCTGTCCAATCAGCACGAGCGCGCCGCGCCGCGCATCCAGTGCGGCTCGCGCATGCGCAGTGGGTGCGGGTGAAGCCGAAGGCTTCCCTGGGTGCAGTCGGGAACCGACTGGGGAGGAGGGGAAGGAGCAGCCCCGGTCGGCGCATCGCTGGAACGCAGGAGCAGGTGGAGTCTTTATTAAAAGCCAGCAGCTACACGTTTTGTAGCTGCTGACTTTTAATAAACACATTTTTTGGCTGGAACACCCCTTTAAATAGGCTCTGCCAGACCCAAGATGACTGCTGCAGTCCCATGGGACATCAGCATCCAAACGGGTGCTTCCCCAGTAACCGAGAAAAACAGGAATGGTGTTTCCCTTGACTTCAACCCTAATGTGGTGCCTCTGAAGAAGAGCACCACCTACAGTGGAGCAAATAGACTGTACCTGCCTACACATGATTGTTTCAATACAGTGTTAGTCCCTGGGGAAGGGGGATAAATAAATGGCACCCCAAATCCACCATGGGCACCAATACATTCCTCCACCACTTTTTCCTTGGCCCATCCCGAGGACACTAAACGTAGGAACGCACTATGAACCAGACAGCAACATATGAACACATAAATATTATCACATTAAACATAAAGATAATGATTTGCAAAACTCATGAATACAATTTTCACACTTTGCAACATAATGCTACATAAACAGCGTAATAATGTTTGAAAACCCACACAAAATATCTAGAGTCTGGCATGCAAGCCAGTTGGTGCTTTTTAATGTGTTTTCTGATAACAGCAAAAATTACACCCTCCTCCTTTGGGTGTACCAGCAGAACTTTGTTCTTAAGGATTTCTCTCCCAAGACTGAATTCCCTAAGGTATATTTTAAATTCCTGTGCCAAGGGAGTGTCACCAGATTTGTCCCAACATTTGTTGGGTATCACAATCAGCTCCCAATCAGCACTCTCACCCAAATTCCAGTTGCATCTGATGGGATACAAACTAATCCAAGAAGGTTAGACAGGTGAGTTTCTTAGTGTATCCCACCCCAGGAGGTAAGTGTGAGTCCCAGGAGAACCCATAATCTTCATGACTGGTGCCAGCTGTCCCTGATATCTCTTCCTCTTGTGTGACCTATCTTGCTGACCACCCCTCATCAAGAGGCCTGCATGGAAACCTTTCAAGCAGGAAGGAGGGGGGAGGGGTTAAATAATTTCCTGAGCTCTGGCTCACACTTCAGTCAGAAGACCATTGGCAAGGGAGCTCAATTAATTTTATGGAACAGGGTTGTCTGGGTATCCAAAATAGTGATTCCATGCCAAGTCCATTGGAAGGAACTAAATGACTACTATGCAACAGATGTCAAATATTTCACATGCTTCTCTAGATGAGATCAGGCTACACAATCACATCTTAGGTGCTGGGTCTACTCATCTCCACCAAAGCAATTATTTGTACCAGCAATACTGCACTTTCTCAAAGAATGACCCAGTGAATCTCAGAGAAAGTGATTTACCAGCGTAAAACTTATAATAGAATATAGAAAAGAAAAAATTGCGCCAATAAACAAATATAAAGTCCTTATATATTGAATAAATAATAAAGTCCACAAAAGTGCATATATTAAACGACACCCAAGTGATTGATACGATCCAGTGAACCGCCACCTTATGGACAGAGGCTTACCAGCAAGCAGTGGGTAAACAGCATATCACAGCTCCACAGCTGTTCACAGGATGAAGACTGAAGACAAAATCAGCAGATGACAGGAAGCAAGCAGAAATCCAGCTCAAACAGCCGCTCAGAGGCCAAACGGATGACAATGTTTGATTCTGAAGTGTGGTCTCATAGAAGGTCCTCAATACAGGTGCAGGAACCGTCAACTGGCAGGTAGAGGTGGGAGGCAGCGATCGGCAGCTCTATGGTGTCCACAGGCAGGGGGGCTCCCTGGGGCTTGTAGTTCTACTCCGAATGTATACAGCAGAGAGGGGAGGTGCTTCTGACCCGGACATTTCTATTTATAATAGAATATGTTCCTACTGGCTATTTAATTAGGAAAGAATATTATTTTGCATTTATATGCATTCCTGCTGCTGGTAAAATTGATTACTATGCAACCGAGTTGTATGGGACCCCAATTCAATACAGTGGTTCCAGACTGGGTCAGTTGGAGGCCTGTGATTACTGGCAGGAGAGCCCATTCACCATCTGTCCTCTAACTGTGCCAATGTTCACATCTCCTTTTTGTTTGCCCAGGTATAGGCCACTGGAATAACAAGGCTCAGTCTGCTTCTTTGGTAACTCTTCTTTCAAGCCTCGTACACACGTACGGGTTTCCCGGCTGACTTTTTTACCGCTGGGAAACCCGAGGGGGAAAACGGAGAACCCGCTCAGTAACTTTTTCCCCCTACACACGACCGGTTTCCGACAGGAAAACTGACATGAGAGCTTTGGGAATCCCGGCGGGAAATAAGAGAGTTCTTTTTTTCCGGCAGTTCTCCTATCGGGAAAACTGAGATAGAGCATACACACGGCCAGTTTTCCCAGCCAAAAACTCTCATGGCAGTTTTCCCGACGGGAAAACCGGTCGTGTGTACGAGGCTTAAGAGTGCAACAGGCATCATAATAGTCCATACAGCATGGTTTCATCAGACATGGCTGGTTTGGTACAGTGCCATGTCCACTTCAGGGTTTTCTTTATTACAGAGTGCTCTACCTTCCTGCCATACACCACTAAGGGGAAATTCTCCTAAGAGGGAAAGCCTGTACTACACCCTGGAATCCACTCCTTGCTGTGTCTTTGTTTTATACAACTAGGAAGGAGTTTCAACATGGTCACCAAAGGGCAGGGGTGTATTTAGGTTTTGTGCTGCCCTAGGCCTGACTAAACTCGTGCACCCCCTAATTTAAATATTACCCACCCCTTCCTGTCAAGGCCACACCCCTTGCGGTTTAAGACCCACCCTGAAATTTTCAAGTGGGGACACTAATTTTGATGGCCGGGGGGGGGGGGGGGCAATGGATTCCCTTAATTTGCATAGATTTCCTCTCACTTCCTGCTTGGCTATGGGTCATGAAGTGAAATCTCTGCAATGGGACAGGGATGGTAAAAAATTAGAAGCGACGCCCCCCCCCCACAGTTGCAGAATGCCAACTGCCCACATACTGGAAGCAGTGCGGCCGATTTATGGGGGCGCTAAACTAATTTGCCTAACAGTGTAGCGCAAGCCGGCAGGCACAATGTCCGTGCTTCCCCCCTGCAAAGTGCTGCCCTAGGCCTGGGCCTTGTTGGCCTAGGCCGGAATACAGCATTGCCAAAGGGGCCCTACATGGTTGCTGACTGTTATATCACCACAAGCAGAATCAAGAAGGAAATGTTTATCCAGTGACTTTTTCTAGTACATTCTAGCACCGTCTATTATAGTTCTTATAGTAGACAAGATATGTGTCCCTGGCTTCTTCTCCCACTTTTATTGACTTGACAACAGATTCTGTCACTGAGCTTCCCAGATAAACATTGTAAAATGCTCATGACAGATTTATTAAATAACCTCTTCTACTAAAGCTGGTAATTTATAGAAGAAGCAAGTTCCTTTTCTCTGAGAAGAAGGTATTGAAAATCCATATAGCACATTACAAATAATCTGCAGTATATTTTTGTATTCTGAGAAAATCAACCATTTCTATTCTTTAATGGCAACAGGCTACCATTAGCAGGTTTATAGCTCAGAATTATTGACAAGCTGTTGGTACAGTGAGGAGCACTCAAAGGATATATGGATAAGAGGAGATTTGATGTGTCTGTCAATAATAATATAAGTAAACTGTGCTTCTAAGAGTGCAAAAATAAACCAAGTTATCTTTTTTATGATTAGTTTATTCTTTCATTTGTAGCTCTTAAAAAGAACTGTACAAAGATAAAGGCTTTACATTAGGATTCGACAGAGGCTATGTTTTTTTATGACTATACTATAACTTGAATCTAATCCTTTATAAATTGTTGTTAAGCTTGAGTACAGATTCATGGTAAAATTCTATTTCAAAAAGTTAGAACTGAGTTACAGACAGATATTACACAACCCAGTAAATGCAATTTTGTATTCATTAAAAAGTACTTGAATGCGATTTAGTACTGGACACTTTCTCTGCACAGTAAAACAAAGATATGAAGGTTCAAGGAGGGGTCTGCACTAAGCATTAGTCAGTTGTCATGTATGCACATATTCTGGCCAGAGGAGAGACCAAAAGAACTCAAAGCTGTTGAGGAGCAGGTGACCAAGCAGTAGCATTTAACTGCAAAAGAGAAAAGTCAGATCACCAATCTGGCCTCAACCACCCTTGGAACTCTTGTCAGTCCCACAGATCTGAGAAAAGATGTTCCTGTTCATGTGTTTAGGCAGTGCCATGCTCCCCCTGCTGCTTTATATGATGTCATTAGACTGTGCACCACATTTTTGGAACCTGTATTAGCTAGATGATGCGGAGGGTCAATGACTACCATGAAATCTGTCATATAATTATTTAAAGTGGAAGTAAACTCCTATTTTTTACTTATACCTACAGGTAAGACTATAATAAGGCTAACCTGTAGGTACAGTGAATATATCTTAAACCTGCATGGTTTAGGAGATATTCACACTGCATGCAGCCAGTGAGGTCACCAGCGCTTGCGCTCTGAAGGGATGGTATACCCATGCTGTCCCTTCAGAGCTCTGGGACACGGTCCATGATTCCAGCGTGCATGCACAGGAGTGATGTAATCACTGCACGGCCAATCATGTGGCCAGAAGATGCAAACCCAGAAGAAAATTCAGGTGAGGATAAATCGTCTTTGACAGCATGGCGCTGGAAAGCTTTGTTTAAAGGTAAGCGTTTCATAATGTGCTAGTGTGTGATGCATACTAGCACATTATGCCTTTAGCTTGCAGGATTTAAAATTGTTTTATAAAATAGGTGCGGTTTACTACTGCTTTAACAGTTTTTTTGAAGTTGGCAAACCAAACATAATGAGACTCCGAAAAGAGCGTGAGAAAAGAGATAAAACTATACTGGGTACAAAGATTCTTTCTTGACGATATGTAACAGCTTTCTGACAATCTGAAGTCCAAGTAGTATTGGAGAGAGGAACCTTCAAAAGCTCTCTGTGCATGGGACCTTTTTCTTATCACATTATGTGGTAGCTTCTTCCCTCCCCTACATTATCCTTTCTATTTTTAGTTTTGCCCCACCTTCCCCCCCCTTTTTTCCCTCTCTCCCTCTGCTCTTTATATTTGTCTTTTCTTTCATTTTCTTCTCTTTTCTTTCATCCTCTTCTCTTGGACCTTGTTTCCTATCTTTAGCCTCCTCTGCCTTCCCTGTGTGTTTATTTTATTAGCCATGAGTGTTGCTAATGGTGGCTCCCTCCCATTGTATCGTATGTAATGGGGGTTTTTCTTCCCTTGCCTTCTCTGCTTTCAGAAAATATATACATGCTTGTGGGTATTTATTAATCCTCATGTGTGAAAAAACCCTGCAAATATGGCTCCTTACCATCAATACCAGGCAGTACTGTCCTTCTCATAGCCAATACCAGTCCCAAAGGGGAACCAAACAGGAAGAAGTCCGACACCTCAAAGTCAAAGCGTCCCATTATGATTTCACAAAGATTGGAACTCCCATTCCGGGGAAAGTCCACGTCATCCTTCAAAACACTTGAGTGAATACTGAAATGAAAAATCGAATCACACATTGCTAATTTAAATCTGCATTTTTAAAATTTTCATTCCGATATGTGTCTGCTGTACCATGTACTTGTATGAAAAAGTATTCTGTTTTCTTAGTATTGCTCCCTTTCTGTAAAAATCCCTGGTGTTCAAGCCAGTTACTTTGCTTTCCTATTAAAAACTGACCGCACTAGCCATGAGAGCAAAGCGTAGTCAGCTGTTTAGCTATGCTGAGAACTCATCCTACTCTCCTCCAATAATAAGAGTTGCCCTTACACAACCCCCTTCACAGCCTTCCACTGGGAAGATCAGCGTGCTGATGTTTCTTCTCCTCTTGCTCTTATGCAGCTAAGAACAGAGGGAATGTGATCACTTATAAAAAAAGCCGAACGGGTTGTTTTACAAGGTGAGGGTTTACAATCACTTTAATACAAAAGTAAGCAATTAAGGGACTGTATAGTATTTTTACTATGTTTTTACTATGTTTTCCTTATTTTATATTATCTTTGAGACAAGGAATATGTACTTACATTTTTATTACAATGTTGTTTAATTGATTTTAGTCAAGTATACATGAAATGCACTTAAGACCGTCCAGTTTCAGATGAGTTATTGTAATACTTTACTGTTAATAGCCTTTAATGTTATCCCCTGCTGTTTAGCTCTATTGACAAAATGCAAGCAAGTCAAAAGAGGGTTACCCTTTGTACCAAGATCATGCAGAGCTATATTGATATGGAGTTAGACAGATAGCCAAAAGAGAATAGATGCTGCAGACCTTTCTTAATAGAAATATCCTCTGTTACCAAAATGTTATAAAAGATCAGTTTATACAGTTAAAAAAAATTCCAATACTGCCAAGCCACTGATACAATCTATTAAAAAACAAAACAAAAAAACAACCAGTTCCAAAATGAAAAAGTTCAATTAATTTAATTTCAATTATTATTATTTATAATGTTAAGAGTACCTCACAGGGTTACAGAAAGTGTACTTTCTGAAGTCTTTGCTTCATCATTTCTCTTTTCTCTCTGATTTACTTGTCACCAATTCCATTCAAACTTCCAAGGTAGGTTTGACTCCAGTGGGCGACTGTAAAATTATTGTAGCACTGGCAGTCATTTTTCTCATAACCCTTTATCTGAATGTGCATGGGCCATCTAACAATGTAAGACTTTTAGCACGGATCCGCTCCCATAGGGGTTCATTACAAGTCCGTAAACAAACTTGTAATGAACGGACGAACGGTCCGCTAGTGTGAAAGGATCCTAAGAGTTGCGTTCACTGGAGCTGTGTGGCCATGCCCAACCCCTGAAAAACAACCCCACACCATAATCTCCCCTCCACCAAATTATTTGGACCAGTGCACAAAGCAAGGTTCATAAAGACTTGGATGAGCGACTTTGAGGTGGAGGTACTTGACTGGACTGGAGTCCCGACCTCAACCTGATAGAACACCTTTGGGATGAATTAGAGTGGAGACTGCAAGCCAGGCCTCCTGAGCATCACTGCCTGACCTCACAAAATAGTTATTATTGTTGTTTTTGCCAATGAGTATTATAATTTAATTTTTTGTTTTTGTTTTAGAATTTTGCATTATTTGCTTTTTTTTCCTTTTCAAAGAAAAAAACCATAACACAATGAAGCTAATAAGGGGCTGTCTTTTTGGCAAAAGAACACACCCAGTATGGCTAAAGAGGGCTTATGTAGGACCCCGGAGCTATTAAAAGCCCATAGAATCCTATAAAACCCTCTAAAACAACCCTAATCTCACATTCATCATTGACTCCAAAGCATTTTTCGAAATGACAAGATTTCAAAGAAATATTTTTTTTTTTTACAAAATGTTTGGGAAATTTCCTCCATTTAATTGTTCCTATTGGCTATTCAGCTATCCTGCCCTACATGCAATGGGTGCTTTAATTCCCTAAAGCTTTAAAACCTCCAAAAAATGGGAAAATAAATGTATACATTTATTAAGGTAAGTCATTTTAGATATATTAAATGTAACGGAATGGCCCATGACAGACTGAGATATTCCTATGTCTAGGGTCACCTTATGTCCACTAGGGCCATAGGGTGACAAAGAATCATAATTCATATATTACAGAAGACATTAATAAGGGACATTAATAATAATTCATGTTTGCAGGATGTCTTCAAATATCAAAATCTGTTAGCTACTCAATCTGGGCACACATGATTTGGAAAGGTGTTAATTCAGGTCTACAAGACCAGAGTGAGTCATACCTTTGTATAATAGGCTATTGAAATATCTTAAGGTGTTGGCTATTCACTGTAAAGACATTCCGTTGAAGGTGTTGATTGCACCCACTCTCACAAGACTCTGCCATTGTGTGATAAAGCTGTCTAGAGAACTTATTCAACTAGATGTCTGTGTTACTATTCAAGGTTAATTGAACCCTATTGATGATACGGTGCCGTCATGTCTAGCTACCAATTAAAGAATTATCCTCTGTGAGTGAATAGGGGCGTGGAGATTGCATTGTCCTGTGATAAACTGCATTATGCTTGAGACTGTATAAGAAGCTGAGAAAATACCAATAAATTGTCATATCTTTGGAAGCAAGAACGGAGCTCTGTCTCGTCTTATTCTGGGAAAGGATATGGATCGTGTATGCAATATTGTCGGAGTGTGTCAGATAAGCTTGTCGTGGATGGATGGAAAGGCGTAAGCGGTGGTGACCGTTACATTGGTGGCACAGCAGTGGGGTGATTCCATCATCAGAGGACGGCTACAAGGACACATGACAATGGAGACGCTGTATGAACGGATGAAGCTCTCTTCCCTCATGGACTTACTGGAGAGCCGGGGCAGACCGGCCAGCAACCGTAAGAAAAGGGACATTATCACAGAACTTGTCGAAATGAATAGAGCTAAGAGGCCCAGCGTAACAGACAGGACACCTGAGGAAGAATTTTTTGATCGGGCTGTTAAACATGGACTGGCACAATATGGTCCTAATCCTCCGCCGGAGATCATAGACCGGGTTATAGCGGCTGTGGATGCCACCTTGCGACAGCAAAGAAGTGCTGCAGCAGCTGAAGTCACAGCAGCACCAACTAAAGAGAGAGGAGAGGTACAGATACCAGTCTCCATGGAAGAGGAATTCCAAAGAAGGTTACAAGAGATGCGGATACAGCATAGAGGACCAGTATCAGAGGAGATCCTGTTGGGATGGTCGGATGTGATTCGGTGCCAACTCTGGAAGGAAGCGCTAGCTCTGGAGCAGCAACACCAAGGAAAGGTCCTGCCCTCCATCTATGCAAGGTACTGGCCGCAGTATGACGTACGACTGCTGTTGTTGGGGGAACAACCGAAGCAGGAGTGGATAGCAGAGTTAAGCAGCCTGATCCGGACAGAGATGCAGCTGGATGAGAGCTACAGAGCCCTCCGGTGGTATGTAGCCCAAGAGTGCCCGTGGTCAGTGGATGGCAGCCCCACAGAATGCTATGACTATGATGGCCTGGGATTGTTGTATTGGAGGATGTCCAGTGATCCCGACTTTGGGGATGATCGGGAGTGGCGCTTGGAGGACATAATGGAGCACAGAGAGGAAAAATTAAATATCTCGGGAGGCCACTGGTCACAGGAAGATTTAGAATTTCTGGCCATTCAAGAATGGGAGCTGGAGGTTGCCTACAGACAGCTGCTAGACTCGGCTCAGCAGCAGGGTGGGGCTCCCATTGCCTGGGACTATGAGGAAAGGTCAGATAACTGTGAAATCATGGCTGATGAATCGGCAGTGGAAAATATGGAGATTTTCATCCCTTAAGCTGAAGCGGATGGTGTGGAGTTCCAGAGAGCCGGGGCGGTTGGCCCCTCTCTCCAACAACAAGCTGAGGTGGTAAAGCTTTTACCCCCAGCTGAATCACTGGCAACAGAACAGAGGGTCACGGACCTCTGCTCTCCACTAACTGAAGATGGGGACCCTGTGGTGGTGGATGGGACTGTGGTCTCCACTCACAGCAACCCAGCAGAAGAGCTGGCAACAGAGCAGAGTGTCATAGGCCTCTGCTCCTCACTAACAGAAGAGGGGGTTCCTGGGGTAGTGGATGGGACTTCAGTCTCCACTGGCACAACCCCAGAAAATGGTACAGGACTGGGACAGGAGGATGTCGGCTTTGCTTTGCAAGCATCAGGGGGTTTTCACCAAGCACCAGTGGATGGGACTTCAGTCTCCACTGGTACACCCCAGGAAGGGGGGGCAGTTGGCCCAGACCCCCAACAGCATGATGGACTGAGGCCAGCCACCCTGCCTTCTCCCCAGCGGCAGGCGTGTTATCTGAGAGAGGCAGAGGTTGGCGGGGTGAGTAATGCTCAGTTTGGAGCCATTTATTTGGGGTACAGTATGGAGACCAGCATTGGAGGACTGGACCTACTGACGGACTTCGGAGTCAACCCGTTTGGGGTTACCACCTGTGTCCGTCTCCCACCGAAAGGGGAGAGATGTAACGGAATGGCCCGTGACAGACTGAGATATTCCTATGTCTAGGGTCACCTTATGTCCACTAGGGCCATAGGGTGACAAAGAATCATAATTCATATGTTACAGAAGACATTAATAAGGGACATTAATAATAATTCATGTTTGCAGGATGTCTTCAAATATCAAAATCTGTTAGCTACTCAATCTGGGCACACATGATTTAGAAAGGTGTTAATTCAGGTCTACAAGACCAGAGTGAGTCATACCTTTGTATAATAGGCTATTGAAATATCTTAAGGTGTTGGCTATTCACTGTAAAGACATTGCGTTGAAGGTGTTGATTGCACCCACTCTCACAAGACTCTGTCATTGTGTGATAAAGCTGTCTAGAGAACTTATTCAACTAGATGTCTGTGTTACTATTCAAGGTTAATTGAACCCTATTGATGATACGATGCCGTCATGTCTAGCTACCAATTAAAGAATTATCCTCAGTGAGTGAATAGGGGGGTGGAGATTGCATTGTCCTGTGATAAACTGCATTATGCTTGAGACTGTATAAGAAGCTGAGAAAATACCAATAAATTGTCATATCTTTGGAAGCAAGAACGGAGCCCTGTCTCGTCTTATTCTGGGAAAGGATATGGATCGTGTATGCAATATTGTCGGAGTGTGTCAGATAAGCTTGTTGTGGTTGGATGGAAAGGCGTACGCGGTGGTGACCGTTACATTAAACAAACAGTTTACAGTGGAACCTTGGATTACGAGCATAATCCGTTCCAGGAGAATGCTTGTAATCCAAAGCACTCGCATATCAAAGCGAGTTTGCCCATAGAAGTCAATGGAAACAAAGATATTTTGTTCCGCATTGACTTTTTTTGCATGCAATGCCGCATGTGGTCAGAGGTGGGGGCGCTGGAGAGCCTCGAAAATACTCAGGGACAGCACGGCTGAACTCGGAAACCCTTGGAATGGCTCGGAAACCATAAGGAACTGAGTATTACCGTGTGTTTCTGAGTATTTCCAAATGGCTCCGATCTGTTCCGAGGGTCTTATTGGCCTTTATTGGTCCCTATTAGCTTGAATCCTGCTCGCTTTCGCAAGACAACACTCACAAATCGAGTCAGGATTAAAACAAAAAAGTTGCTCGTCTTTTAAAACACTTGTTAACTGCGTTACTCGTTAACCAAGGTTCCACTGTATCTGAATATTTAACAAGAACTTATTAAATGGGTGCTGGCTATACTGATTTATTGCAGAATTTTTAAAAGTAAACTGCCTGCAACTGTATTTCCCTCTCATTCTCTCCCTCTCTCTCTTAAAGTGCAGGAGCATACAGTTGTGTCATGTTACTTTACCTAGACAGGAAAGCATGGTGTTGGGTTATCGTATCACAGTCGTAGGTAGATGAATCACTCTGTTTCCGTTGTAAACGCCGTTTAAAGGTGGCCTTGGCTCCCTAGATCTCCTCTGTAAATCTAAACTGTAACCTGTAAAAAATAAATAAAGCGTTGCCTATGGAGATTTTTAAGTACCGAAGTTTGGCGCCATTCCATGAGTGTGCGCATAATTAAAGCGTGACAATTTACTCGGTGCTTCTTGGGCTGAGCGTTTGAAAAATAATTGCGTAAATACCGTTAGGAATTCCTAGGGTGTCGCTAGGGGGGTACTGTGTAGCAAAAGAATTGATTATTACATGTAGGAGAGAAGTGTCAGAATAGGCCCGGTATCAGTATTGAAGCAGAAACTGCCTGCAACTGAATTCTCTCCCTCTCTCTCTTAAAGTGCAGGAGCATGCAGTTGTGTCATGTTACTTTACCTAGACAGGAAAGCATGGTGTTGGGTTATCGTATCACAGTCGTAGGTAGATGAATCACTCTGTTTCCGTTGTAAAGGTGGCCTTGGCTCCCCATTGTCCAAAACTCCTGAGATGTCAATATTGCTTTTGCTGAGCCGCTTAGTTCCTCGCAGGTTAGGATTGCTTTCATCAGAGAGAAAGGGATTATCCTGGTTAACAGGAATAGAAAAAAAAAAACTGATAAGAAAAGGACAGTTGAAGGTTACAATTAATTCTAACCTCTAATTCTAACCTCTAGTAAAAACATCTATTCATTGATTTACCGTTTTGCTGTAAACTGGTGTCTGTAAAGCAAAATGTTATGTGAATATGGAGGTTAATGGTAACCAAGAATGAGAAGAACATCTTCCATTGGGGAAACCAGTTTGGCCAACAATTTTTTAAGACTACATTTGCATGGGAATTATGCCCCCGTGTGAATGGCAGTGACAGGAATCTATTACATTTTTCTGTTCTTTTTGACACTTGTGAGCCTTTTTTTTTCAAAGCCTCCTCCTGGTTAGGGGGTGACCAGGACACATTGCACACAGCACCCTAGGTAATGACTCTAATGCTGCGTACATGCGATCGGACATTCGCACAACAAAACCATGGATGGATGTTCGTCGCTCAAACTTGTCTTGCATACACACGGTCACACACATGTCGGAAATTGCGAACGTCAAGAATGGGGTGACATACAACACTATGACGAGACGAAAAAAATTAAGTTCATTGATTCCGATTATACGTAGAATTTGTGTGCGTTGAATTATGTACACACGGTCGGAATTTCCGACAACAACTTTTGTTGTCGGAAAATTTGAGAACCAGGCCTCAAATTTTTGTTGTCGGAAATTCCAACAGCAAATGTCCTATGGAGCCTACACACGGTCGGATTTTCCGACAACAAGCTCACATCGATCATTTGTTGTCGGAAATTCCGACCGTGTGTAAATTAGTGGAAATTTTTAAAATATATTTATTTCATAATATATCAGAGTATTAATTCGTTCCTGCCTCAATATATGATTTTTTTTTTCTAACAGACTGCGAAATTGGATGAATAGGTTTACAGTGATTGCATAGACATATTTGTACATGAGCTTTCCCAGACATATTATACGGTGAAATGTGAAAACAATGTTTTTAATCTAGCAATTAAATTATCTGTAATACACAAATGCGGATATGAAAGCATCCTGTGAAATGAGGCATCACCTTGATAAATATTTTCTTCTCATCAGCCTGGTTATACCAAGCTTTAAATGTGCTGCACTTAAGAGAATGTGCTACATAGGAAAACAGTGTTAAGCAAAACAGCGTGGTGCCATTTAATCACACGTGTCTTCTAGTTTTGAGAGATTTTGTATCTTGTAAGAAGCAATAACCCACAAATGTTTTAAAGCAATTTTGCTGCTTAAATAATACAGCTAAGATATGATGTACCTGCAATGAAGGAAGTAAAGACTTACCACTCCAATTATTTTCCCTGCCTAATGCCACTTAATGGAGATAAATTGGCCCCGGAGTCTCTATAGAAACCAACACATCTGGGAGTGTCTATTGTTGTTTTACCAGCTCTCAGTGCTTCCTATAATTACCCCTACCGGGGGCTTTTTTTCTCAGAAAATAGGTGCTCTAACTCCCCCTTTCCAACTCACCCCTTGTCTCTGTCCCCTACCCACCTCCGAGCATCAACAGAAAATGTACGATGCTCGGAGGTGGGTAGGGGACAGAGACAAGGGGTGAGTTGGAAAGGGGGAGTTAGAGCACCTATTTTCTGAGAAAAAAAGCCCCCGGTAGGGGTAATTATGAATGCTGGAAAATCAGCAGCCGAACCGACTCCCGATCATTGCTCTCAGCCAATGGCAAAAAGCGATGATTGGAGTGTTCTGGTGGGGGGAGGGGGCTTCCCCCTGTCAGAACACAACAGCTTAGCGGAGGAGAACGCTGAACTAACCTCTCATGGTTAGTACAGCGGTTCCGACCAAAGCTGTCAGTTTTACATGAAAAAAACCTGTTCTCTGTACACACGGCAGAGAACCTCAACGGGCGGAACACAGATTCGGCGACCCGCCCGTCGGGAAAGGCAACCAGCCATTCATCCCGACGGGCCGTTGAGCAAATGGAGAACCTGCTCTCTATTTGCTCGACGGGTTTCCCGACGGGCGGGGCTCGCCGAGAGCGTACACACGGCCGAGGTTCTCGGCAGAATGCGGCTCCCAGCGAGGTTCTCGCTGGTTTCTGCCGAGGACCTCGGCCGTGTGTACGGGGCTTTAGTGTTTACTTGACTTTAGAAAAGTCTATAACTCTATTCTGCTATTAAGCTGCCGTTGATGCCTTTCAGGTTTCAACTGGCTCATTGCTTAACCGCTTGCCTCCCGCCGCACGCAGATATACATCTGCAGCATGGCACGGGCAGGCAGAAGGACGTATATATACGTCCCCTTTAAGAAGTGGTTGTTGTGGGCGCGCGCCCGCCGTGTTTTCCGTGAGCGCGCACACGGGTCCCGCGGACTCGATCGCCGCAGGCATACCCGTGATTGTCTCACGGAGACATAGAACGGGGAGATGTTAGTGTAAATACATCTCCCCGTTCTGCCTAGCTGACACTGTCACTGATCGCGTTCCCTGTCATCGGGAACACGATCAGTGACGTGTCACAGTAAGCCATGCCCCCCTATAGTAAGAATCATGCCTTAGGGTACACTTAACCCCTACATTGCCACCTAGTGGTTAACCCCTTCACTGCCAGTGTCATTTTCACAGTAACCAGTGAATTTATATAGCACTGATCGCTGTAAAAATGACAATGGTCCCAAAAATGTGTCAAAAGTGTCCGATATGTCCGCCATAATGTCGTAGTCATGATAAGAATCACAGATCGCCGCCATTTCTAGTAAAAAAAATATTAATAAAAATGCTATAAAACTATCCCCTATATTGTAGACACTTTAACTTTTGCACAAACCGATCAATAAACGCTCATTGCGATTTTTTTTACCAAAAATATGTAGAAGAATACGTATTGGCCTAAACTGAGGAAAAAAAAAATTACATCTTTTTGGAGGACATTTATTATTGCAAAAAGTTAAAAATATTTCTTTCCAAAATGATTGCTCTATTTTTGTTTATAGCGCAAAAAATTTAAACCGCATAGGTGATCAAATACCACCAAAAAAAAGCTCTATTTGTGGGAAAAAAAGGATGCCAATTTTGTTTTGGAGCCACGTCGCACGACCATGCAATTGTCAGTTAAATCGACTCATTGCCGAATCGCAAAAAGGGGTCTGGTTATTTAGCAACAAAATGGTCTGGGGCTTAGGTGGTTAAAGTGATTCTCTGAATTCTGGCTTAATTTGATTGCCAAACTGAACTATATTGGCGGCACTGGCTTACTACTGACTGCACAGTGACACCGTCTATCTTCAGTTTGGCTTTTAACCATCTTTCAATGCTATCTGCCCTGAGCTTGGCTTCATCATCTTACAACTCCCCTGTGCTACCTGCCCTCCCCCTTGCTCTCACTTTCTGGTATACTTTAAAAAATCGGCAGTTGAGAACCACTGTGTTATATGATTCTACAAATTTGTCTATTTGCCCAGTCCACAATGCATCTCGGTAATGCATCAGTCACACACTCGTCCCTTGATTCCTTTTGTATTCATGCTGACCTTTCCCCACTTTCAAGATATCAGATATCTGCCATTTTTTCTTCATGTCTTAAGAAGTTAAAGGGGTTGTAAAGGTACAATTTTTGTTTCCTAAATAGCTTCCTTTACCTTAGTGCAGTCCTCCTTCACTTACCTCATCCTTCCATTTTGCTTTTAAATGTCACTTCCTGTTCCTGTCCTTTACAACCCCTCTAAAGCTCTCGGTTTTCATTTTTCTTTCCACTCCTTCAGAATCAATGCTGCCACAATGGCCAAAGTTTTTGGGTTTTTCCCCTGCTGAGATTAGATGGGTGGGATAGGGGGATACTGATAAAAGATTTATGTTTGCCCTAATTCATTAATTCTGTGCTTTTTTCAGGTTCCTCTAAACAAATAATTTGGATAGTTGGCAACTCTTGTTTATTGGGCCAAGCATAGAGCTGGGACCAGGACTTATTCTACAAATTTAGGTTTAAACTACAATGTATTTCAAGTTTTTTGGTGGGGCATTAGAGGCCTCTGGTTGAGGTATGTTGAGACCAATTGATGTACTTATTCAGTACTTGGCCTGGGATCTGCTTTGTGAGATTAAAAGAGACTTGTGCTCATTTAACCACTTGCAGATGGCTGGAGGTCTAAAGACGTCCTCGGCTTTGTGGGGCTATATCTGAATGATGCCTGCAGCTACAGATATTGCAGTTTTCAGCTGGCGATTCCCTACACCATAAGAATAATTTTAGCGGCTGTTGCGATGCTTAAACGCTCCTACGGGTGGCGAGAGGGGACGTCCCCCCTCCTGCCGCCCTCTGGTGCTTCTACAGACTCACCTGAGGGATCGGTGAGCCGTGAGAGGATCTGCCAGCCCACGCTTCTTGACCATAGAGATTTCCGATGGACCAGATGGCCGCCAGAGTCTCTATGATCGTTGGAGCCCGGGCTTGATGTTATGACGTGCCGAAGTTTGGCGCAATTCCACGAGAGTGTGCAATTCTGAAGAGTGACATGTTAGGTATCTATTTACTCGGCGTAACTTCATCTTTCACATTATGTAAAATTGGGCTAACTTTACTTTTTTTTTTAAAGCATGAAAGCATGAAAAATTTCTGCGCAAATACCATGCGAGATAAAACGTTGCAATGATCGCCATTGTATTCTCTAGTCTAGGGTCTCTGCTAAAAAACATAATGTTGTCTAGCAGGAAAGTGTCAGAATTGGCCTGGTTGGCAAGTGGTTAAACTGTTATTTCCTTGTTCTGTCTTGGCTTATTCTGAAATGATACCTAGGCTCTTATGCCCATACACTCGATCGTATTTTCCGTCGGAAAAACCTTGGATGTTTTTTCCCATGGAATTCCCCTCAAGCTTGGCTTGCATACATACACGGTCACACAAAAGTTCTCTGAACTTTCGTCTGTCAAGAACGCAGTGACGTACAACACTATGACGAGCTGAGAAAGTGAAGTTCAATGCTTCCGAACATGCATCAAATTGTTTCTGAGCATGCGTCGGAATTTTGTGCGTCAGAATTGCTACAGGCGATCGGATTTCCTGAAAAATTGCAATAATGACCCATGTGGCCCCTGCAGTTACGCCCCTGCACACTTTTTTTTTTTTTATTGTGATCTGCTAGTTTTATCAATCCATAATGTAATGGGGGTGAACAAAGGCAGACATGTGTGGAGTCCAGCCTGGGTGACAGCCATGGTTTCCTCCATAGATATATTGAGAGCAAAAGTAGCCACCTATGCACAGAAAGTGTAGTATTCACTGGATTTATCAGTGAAATAATAGGGAATACAGCCTGAAAAAAGGAAAACTAACACAGCTACCTAACCTAATGACTTGTAAATTGAACTACTATATGTTACATGTTTGTGTTTTGAGTTAGATATGCGTTAACCTAATGTGTAGAGCTTGTTTTAGTGTCTAAGGTAACATGAGCCCTTTAAGTAACAGTGGAAAAATATATATCTACATAATCAGACATATGCATTTTAACTAGGTCTCACTAAACTAAGCTGAACTAGTATGAAAAGCTCAAATAAACTAATTAAGTATAATTGCTTCTTTGCTGTAATCTATTATGGCAAACTCTATGTCAATATTTATACAGGATTATAAAATCTAATTTGAATAAGTACACTTATAAAGAACTCACAGTTGTAATCTACTTATAAAAAAAGAAAAAAGACTTTTGTTGAAAATGAACTCAACTGATTATCAGTAAGAAAATAGAGACTGCAGGCTGACTGTCTAATACAACTGCTGTATGAGCTGTCACCAGTAGATGGCATGCTAATAACTGTCCTTTAGACGTTTTTCATTATACTTGTCCATCAACAATTTAGAATGAAGAATTACAAGGTTCATACATAATAGAAGTATCACATTTACAGTATATATATATATGTGTGTTAAGTGCTTATATATAAATCTTTGCTAGTGCATTTTAAATTTTCAGTTCGTGAGGAAATTTCAGCGACCCCCCTCCCCCCCTGCCCAGAACACTTCAATCAACCTCTCTGATATTGGCTGAAAATGCTGATCAGGAGTCGGACAGCTGTTTATTTTCCAGATTGAACAACCGACAGCGGAATGTCTGCAGATTTTTAAGTATCAACCGCCCATTGTCTCCCTACATTCGGCTGGTGTGTTTGGGGCTTTACACTATAATTCAATGCCCCCGGGATTAATCCGCCAGATTATCTAATTAATGCCACTGTTCCCATTTCATTTTTTCAAGTTTTTATTCATTTATTTTTACCAGGTAATCAGCTAGTAACACACCTCTTGTCTTGGGGTTGCTACATTCACTCCTTCACTGCATCTATGGAGGAGCAATGTCTATGGAGGACCCCTAGGACAGCAGGATTGTCAAATACCTTCCTTCCAGGATTTAACACCTTCCCCTGTTATGACATCCTTCCAGGAACAGGCTGCTCTTCAGAGCAAACTGTCACCCCCCTGTGTCCACTGGACACAGCCAATGACAGATCACTGTACCAGCCTGCTGCCGGTACCATGGGACCACTGTGGCCAATCACAGCAGATGAAAAGATAGCCTTTGTGTACAGATTTGTTACATGCCTTTCATTGTGTACTATTGTGATGAGCTCTGTGATTGGTCACAGTCATCACATGGTATAGACAGGACCAATAATTACATATAGATAGACAGTCCAAGTTATTTAGTAAGAGGCATGGCAAGTTTCTTGAAGTTGTAATTTTTTTGTCAGTTTTTTGGAAAATGAATACATTTAAAAAAATATACAAGGCTGTCAATCAGCTGGAGATTCCTCTCCTGTCACCTTTTCTTCTGTCAGGAAAACGTGTCAGAAGTGACTCAGGTAGATAGCAGAGGAATGGGGCAGCAGACAAAAATTACACTTAGTGCTCTGGATTGAAACAAGTACGCACTATAAAGGGATACGCTGTTCATTTTCATGAGTGAGGTTTACAACTTTAAGTGACTAACAATGTAAAGCCAAATTCCACTCTTATTTTGGTTTTACATAAATAAGTAATTGCTGACCATTGTAGGCACCTTTGCAGGTGTTAAATGGTTTGTCTCACTCCTCTAACTGCCCTTTTTTGCTGGACAGTAACAGTGTATATGATAAAACAAGTACAGGCCTAGGGGTCGAAATAGGTCCCAGATGGTTATGTACTACAGCTTAACATTTTGGTCAAAAATGTCTGTTATAAAAATAAACTAAAAAAAGAAAAAAAATCAAATATGGGGGCGGAGCTTGCTGCGGACAGCGATAGGCGCTCAATATAGAAGCTCTACAGCTATCAGGGCATTAATGGCACCAAGCAGGCTGCAAACCACGCATCATTGAGTATACCGGAGGTAAGGGAGTACCCCGGGGACCTGGACGATAATGCCCAGGCAGAATAAAGAGAACCAGAGGGCGCAGAGACTCACTGCATACTTCACCCCAGAGCCCCGGCTAGATGACAGTGGCCCATCGACATGCAGAATGTCCAGCACACCTCAAAAGGGATCTGACAAAGGTATCCAGCAAAAAGAAATGCACCATCGAAAAAAGCCCACAGTTTCCCCTTCACACCCCTACCACTGGGAGCCCAGAGAAGGCAAGATTAAAACTGGATGCAACGGATTCCAGCCATGAGGTGAGACGGGGCCTGGATTCAGGGGAGGACACCAGGGATCTCCCAGACTCGATTGACCTCTTCCCCACAACTAATCAGCCAGTGCTGGACACCACACTAAAGGACATGCCAGTATCCATGAGAAGCTCACTACACGGTGATATGCTGTCTTGTGTTCACAAGTTTGGGGTGGAACAGCGTGCAACTTTATCCAGAGTAGATCATATAGAAACTAAGATGGAGGAATTTGTGACCACCATCAATGATCTTGTGGATGCCCACGATAATAATGAGGATGAAATGAACGCAGTCAAGGCCAAGCTAGCAGACATTGAGGATCACTCTAGAAGAAATAACTTAAAAATTAGAGGGGTCCCTGTATCGGTCCAGCAATTTGAATTACACAAATATGTGGCTCAACTTTTTATGTCCATATTGCCTGATCTAACAGAACTGGACATCACGGTGGACAGGATCCACCATTTACCTAAACCATCACACCTGCCTGACAACATACCCAGACACGTTATACTACGTCTCCACCTCTTTCAAGTAAAGGAGCGTCTGGTGGCAGCATCACACACTCTTTCCTCCGCAATACAAAGATCTGCAATTTTTTGCTGACGTGTCTAAATTTACCCTACTGAAATGCAGGAACCTGAATAATATTTCAAAAGCCCTAAGGAAGCATAAGATCACCTACAAGTGGGGGTTCCTAACCAAATTGATCATTACCAAAGAAGGTAACGACCATGTTGTGGATACTCTTGCCAAAGGGATGACCCTGCTTCAAAATGTGGCATATTGTACCAGAGGGTTCACCACGGAATCACAATGCACAGAGCCCTGACCACACTGCGGAGGAATGGAACCTGGTCACCTCAAAAAAAACACTCTCAGACATAACTGAATTGGCTGCAGCCAGTAATGAAACTTATCTACTATTCCCTGATTAGGAGAAAACTGTTAAGCTGACCTTTTTTTATTTATACACCCTATGCGGATATAAGTGGCTCTATGTCAAACCCAGGTCACACTAACCTTCTTCTGTTCTCGTTACAACTATTCCTATGTTTATTTCTGTTTTCTATCTCACAGTTAACCACTGTTTATGTCTGCAGTCACAGTTATACCCAACCCCTCACTTTGATGGTCATTCCACGGCACAACTACGGCTATGGAAACTGAGAAATCAGCAACTATCGCCTTTGGGGCTCATACACCATGACAACCAACTTATGTAAGTGTTACCAGCACCTGCTACACAAAACCCTCCATTTTCGTCTCACAAAATGACCATAACCTTCATAACTATTAATGCTAGAGGGCTTAATCATCCTGCAAAGCACAGAACTATGTACAAAACAATTGTGACCTTCTTTGCGTCCAGGAAACGTACTTCAAAATACATGCTCAACCTATCTTTTCTGACCACAAATTTCCACGTGTCTTTCCTAGCACAGACACAAAAACTAGTGGAGTTCTACCTGCAGTAAGGGACACAGTAGCCTTTTATCTGCACAAAGAATTGCCTGACAGATATCATATTTTGGTCTGTGACATTAATTGTACCACCTACACAGTGGTTATGCCCCAAATGACCACCAGACCCGACTGCTCCATAGAAGAAGGTCTCCCGAATACAACAGGGCTACCTGATATCGTGCGGGGACTTCAATATGCCCCCGTACCCAAAGATGGACTCTACCACGCTATCTAGCAGACAATGACACGCACTCCAACCCTTCATTTTTCAATATGATCTCTACGATGCGTGGAGATGTCTTTACGCCACAAAGAGGGACTACTCTTTCTTTTCCACGAGCCATAAAATCTACACAAGACTCAACTTTTTAACAGATAAATGGTTACTAACCAAAATTAAAGCATCTAAGATCAATAACATCCCTTGGTTGGATCATGCCTCGGTATCGCTGCTGGTTGAAGATACATCAAATGCCAACTCTACATTTATCTGGAGCTCAGACCCGCAGCTGTTCCAGGATGATCCTTCCAAATTGGAATTAATGAAAGAACTGCTAGAATTTTTTGAGGATAATGTGCATTCGGCTGCTGATCTTTTTGTAACTTGGAATGCTTATGCAGGGTCTCCTTATTAAATTGGGAGCCAGGGCCAAGAAGTTGAGGGGGCGGCAGATACATAATATCTCAAATTCAAACCTTAGAAGCCCAAAATAAAATCAACATATCCTCAGCACTGCAGCATCTGAACAATTACTACAGCATGATCTTCGTTTAATAATGCTGGAGGACTTTGAAAAGATCTCCAGGAGGCTAAAAATGTCCTAATAAGCAAATGACAACAAAGCAGGGAAATTACTAGCTGCTCGCCTTAGAGGGTACAGACACAAGGCTAAAATTCCCTACATTATCCATCTGGAGAACCAATCAAAATTATATCACCCTCGGGCTATAGTGGACGCTTTTAGCACCTACTATATATTACTCTACAACCTGAAACAGGATCCCAGCACAATCCAACCCACGTCCCACATGATTACTTAATTTCTTGACAAAAAACGTAACTCCCACAACTTACGGTAGAATAACAGGCCAAATGAAACTCCCCATTTACAATAAAATAAATTTCCCAAACTCCTTACCTAGTAACAAATCACCTGTGCCAGATGGCTTCACAGGAGAATACAGGAGACACATTGACCTAACAGAGATATATAGTCAAGCTGCCACCTCTTCCTCTTTTTCATCTTAAATGCTCAAAGCAATGATTGTGGCACTACCGAAGCCAGGGAAAGAGCCCAACACACCACAACACTTTCATCCTATATCATTGCTCAAGAATGACCTGAAGGTTTATGCCAAATTAACAGCTGGTAGGCTGGTGAATCTGCTGCTCTCATTGGTCCATTTGGACCAGTCTGGATTCACCAAAGGTCGTCAAACGGCCAATGTTACTAGATGCCTGATTAATATTATCCATCTTGCCAACAAAACTGGAACGTCTTCTCTGCTCTTGTATAAATTTGGCTTTCAAGGCCAGATGCTTCAAGCCATTATGGCTTTACATGCAACCCCCTCCGCCCAGGTATGCTATCTACTTTGTTCACTATAAAAAACAGAACACGCCAGGGCTGTTCACTATCCCCGCTAATTTTCAATTTACTCATGGAACTCATTGCTACATATATACGCCAACACCCCAAAATTAAGGGATTCCCTATTGGCGCCTGTTTGCTGATGCTGATGCATTTTGATGCTCACTGATGTTGCATCCTTCTTAGCTTTGGTACACCTGGCTTTGCAAATGTTCAAGGCTGTATCCTATATCCTAGGACTGGGCCTACCTAGTAAAGTGAGACGTGATATAAGCACTAGATTACCCTACACGAAGAAGGGCATCACTCTCACCCCTAGAGTATCTGATCTGGTCGGGGAAAACAATATCCTCTTTCCACACTCCCTGAGCTTCAAACTGGACAACTTATGGAAATTCAAGCTTTCCTGGTCGGGTAGGCTAGCTGCATTCAAAATGCAAGTTCTCCCACAATTTTTATATTTAGAACTTTACCCATTACGGTACCCAAACCCTTTTTTCAGCAGGCACAATCAGAGAACAATAGATTCCTATGGATTGGGAAAAAGGCATGATGCGCCTTTAGCAAGCTTATCAAACTTAAACAAGCAGATGGAGTGGGACACACTCTTATCAAAGATTGCCATGCAATAACAATATTAGCTCAAGTGAAGGAATGGTTATCCCTTTGGGCTGAACTCAAAAGGTCCCTAGTTACAAGGGGAAACGTATATAATTATCTGATAACTAGCCCTTTCCGCCTATCCAAATCACCAACAGTAGCTCCCAACATACAAGCATCTGTTGAAGATTGGCACTATCTCCACAAGTCTATATCCACTACTGGCACCCTCACCGCTCTCAAATTTCCGATCACAGCTATGGCTCTCCTGATACCTGACATATCACTGACCAATTGGTGTACCACCAAAGATCTTCTTTTGGAAGATCTGTTTGTAGGTTCTGCGCTGAAAACATTTAGAACACTACAACTTGAATACTCTATTCCACCATCGGACTTTTATAAATATATCCAAATATCCTACTTACTGAAATAGGGTAACAAGCTAACCACCCACCTACCCTGGCAAGTAGCCATATACTACATAACCACAAACACAAAACTCAAAGGCATGTCATTACTATATAAAAACCTACAAAATAAACAATCGTTTAGCAAAACTCTTAGTATAAGAGCCTGGGAAAAGGACTATGGGAAAAATGACACCGCGGACAAGTGGCAGAGGGCTCTTAGTATGCATTTACCAGAAGTGCTAACCTTTGGGAACTGCACCAGAAAATTTTAATGCGATGGTACCTCACCCCATATAGCATATTAAAATTCGCGGCTGGGGTATCTTCAGATTGTTGGAGGAATTGTGGAGGACCAGGGAAACTGTGGTCATGTCCACGCATTGAAAAATTCTGGATGCACATCTTCCAGATAATACCAGATCACAGGTATGAAAATTGCACCCTCTCTAGGTCTGGCACTTTTATCGCTTGATATAGACCTATTCCCAACCCATATGAGAGTAATGATGTCCCATATACTTTTAGCAGCCGGACTTAATATAAATTGACACTGGCAAGATAACAATCCCCTCAATATTGTAGAAACCCTACAAACAACAAAGGTCCCTAGTTACAGGGGAAAACTTATATAATTATCTTATAACTAACCCTTTCCACCTATTCAAATCACCAACAGTAGCTCCCACCATACAAGCATCTGTTGAAGATTGGCACTATCTTCACAAGTCTATATCGATGCACCCCATATCGCATATCAAAATTTACGGTTGGGGTATCATCAGATTGTTGGAGGAATTGTGGAGGACCAGGGAAACTTCCGCACATACTGTGGTCATATCCACACATTGAAAAATTCTGGACGCGCATCTTCCAGATAATAGAGCAGATCACAGGTATGAAAATTGTACCCTCTCCAGGTCTGGCACTTCTATCGCTTGATATAGGCCTATTCCAAACCCATATGAGAGTAATAGTGTCCCATATACTTTTAGCAGCCGGACTTAATATTGTTTGACACTGGAAAGACAACAATCCCACCGGCGTAGCGCATCTCCTTTCCGTTACGCCGGCTCAACTTAGAGTCGCAAGTACCGCATCCTCGTAGTATTTGCGCCCAAATTTGCGCCGGTGCGATGTAAATTCCGAGGCGTAAGGTGGCGTAATTCAAAGTGGGAAGGACGTGGGCGTGTTCCATTGAAATGAGCCGTGACCCCATGCAAATGAAGGGCCGGCCAGACTGCGCATGACTATGGTCAGCGCCTCTCTGCGCATGCTCACAACTCGGCCCGGCGTAATCAGTGAGATTGGAACTAGGCCCGGCGTACTTAGTGAGATACGAGCAGGGCATAAATAGGCTCAGACATACGCCCTTTCATTGCAAAAGTACATCCATTTGTTTCCCTCCCTGAAGCAAGGTGCTTTTGTTCCGTTGTCTGTTGCTGTTTGTAGGTTTGTGTCGTGTCGGTGTGTTTTTTGGATCGTGTGTTTTTGAGAGATGTCAGAGAGGAAGAGGAAGTTGAACTACTCCCAGTGGGAGAATGCCATTATTTTGAGGGCCATCACCAATTTGGTCGGTGTCTTCATGGGCCTGAGAGTGGCAACACCATCCCGGCCAGGAGGAGGCAGATCCTGCAGGACATTGCAGATGATGTCAATGCGTTGGGGGGTGAGACCAGGACCCGCAATGACATCCAAAAAAAGATCAATGATCTCAGGCACGTGGTCCGTGGGAAGCTGGCAAAGATTTCAGCTCATGCCAGGGGCACTGGAGGGGGACCTGCATGCACTATCAGGCTCAATGCTGAGGAGCGTGTGGTTGCCCAGTGCTTCCACAGGCAGCAAGTGGAGGGACTCCACTGAGGAGGTCTTGAGGACAGGTACGTTTTTTGTTTTTTTTCTATCTGGTGTGTAGCATGTGTGGGGGGGAAGGGAATATGTGACAAATGTGTGGATCCTCCAACCTGTGAATGTTTTGTGTCATCCACAGATGTGCAGGAGGGTGCTGGGCCATCTGGCCAGTCCGCAGCCTCCCCCGGACATGAGTCTGAGGCAGACCCCCAGCCAAGCCCGGAGTCCTCTGTGCAGGGTAGTGGCCCCAACTCACCTCATGAGGAGGTTGAGGAGGAGGAGGTGATGTCGGGGAATGAGCTACTTCTCCATGTGGAGGAGTCTCCCCCTAGGGCTGGCAGCAGTCAGGCCTCCATCAGGGGTAGCCCCTCCCACTCCTCCCCCCAACAGGGCTTACCCCCCAAGGGGATCCCCTTCTCCCAGGCCACAAGCCTCATCAGGAGGCAGGGAGGCGACCCACGGAAAATCTTAGGAGGGACCAGGCCCGTCAGACCCGCCATCTGGGTCAGGTCACCCAGACTTTGGACTGGATGGAGGAGAGCCTGGCTTCCATCAAGGAGTCCATGCAGGACATGAGCTGCAACTCCCTGGCTGTGAGTATCTGCTTCCAAAACCTGCAGACCGCCACAGCAGGCGTGGGTCAGGAGGTGCGTGCCCTGACCCAAGCTGTCCAGCCCAACACGGCAGCCCTCAATGTGGGCCTCACGCGCCTTGTCGTGGCCTTGGAGGGCAGGCCACCAGGTGGGCAGAGACCAGGGGATGCTCCTCCTTCCCCTGATTTCCCCCCCCATGAGTCTCTCCTGAGGAGCCGGGGCCGTGGCCGCCCCAGGCGTGGGTCACGCCAGCGGCGTTAGGTTTTTGTGTTTTTTTTTCTTCTATGTTTTATGTTTATTTGGGTTTTTACTGTGATTATGATTTGGTTTCTTTTTGTGAATGATGTTTGATTGTGCGGGTGACATTCCTGCCGGAAAAGGGGTTTCACCTTCGGTTGTGGTGGAGAAGGGATCCCCAGGACCAGGGAGAAGTGATCCCCAGGTCCGTGTGAATGGTGTATGAATGTACAGTGACATAATTGGAGTCTTGGCGTGGCGTTGCTGCTCCCAAGTCCTGCATGGTGGGCTTGTGCTAATCCAATTAGATGAGGATGTGGGGTGTGTGTGCTAGGGACCACAGTGGTGTGCATGCATGCATTTTCCTTGTGCCATGATGAATGTGTGTGTTTAACGTGCAAAGATGCCTAATGCGAGGCATCTCCTGACCGCTCTACCCTCAGAAGATGGGGTAGCCTCGGTCAGGGGGGATTGTCTGGTTGGGGGGTCAGGTCATCACGTAGGTCAATCTCCAGGCCCCTTCTCACGGCAAAGTTGTGCAGCATGCAACATGCACCGATGATCTGGCACACAAAGTTTGGGGAATACAACAGGGTACCCCCAGACTTATCCAGGCATCGGAAACGGGACTTCAGGAGGCCAAAGGTGTGTTCCACCACTGCACGGGTACGTGCGTGTGCTTCATTGTATCTTTGCTCTCCTGGGGTTTGGGGATTCCGGAATGGAGTCAAGAGATGGGGTCCCAGTGCATATGCAGAGTCACCTGGAAGGGAAAAGACAGGAGGATGTTAGTCGTGCGTGTGCCCCTCGTGATGTGTGCATCATGGGATGGGAACAGTCATGCCTGACACCCATGTCACTCACCAACCAGCCAGCTGTCCCCATACACTTTCTGTTCGAATTCCATTGGGATGGGGCTCTGACGGTATATGTAGCTATCGTGGCTGGACCCGGGGTGTTTGGCACGGACGTGCCATATGAGGCACTGGGCATCGGCTATCACCTGTACGTTGATGGAATGCCAATGGTTCCGATTGTGGTATAGGTGCTCTGTCTCATGGGGGGGCCGTAGTGCCACATGTGTGCAATCAATGGCCCCAACGGTGCGTGGGAATCCTGCAATTCTGATGAAATCCCACATTGCCTTCACCCGCAGGTCCTCCTGGGTGGGTCTGATGATTTGGTTGGCCATGAGTCTGAGGATTGCGGGGATAACCTGGTGCACACATCTGCTAATGGAGGATTGTGCCATCCCAGCCACCACTCCACTTGTTCTTTGAAAAGAGCCACTGGCAAGGAAATGGAGTGTTGCCAGTACCTTGACCAGTGGCTCCACTGCATGTGAGCGGTGTGTTGGGCTGGTGATGTCATCTTTCAGGGTTGTGGTTAATTCCAGGATGGCAGTAGGGGTGAATCTTAAGATGCGATACACCACCGAATCACACATGCCAAAGATGTTTATGCGCGGTCGGTAGATCCTCTCCCGTGCCCTCCTCCTCCTCCTTGCCTTCATCCCTCTATGCGCATCTAAAGCCAGTAGTATAGCTATGACCATGGATGCCCCTGGCATGTTGGCATACAGATTGTTGTCCTGCAAGTGTGGCTGCTCAGCTCGTCCCTAACGGTGTTGCTTTAGCTGACCTGCACACGTCTGGTGCAAAGTTACAGCTGCTTTTATAAGGGGTAACTTTAGACCGGACATAAAGCTAATGCGCACAGCGCGTAGCCTGCGCTGGACAAACGTACTTTTGTGGATCGCTGTATCCCCCTCATTTGCATATTTGCATAGCAAAACAATGGTGTGTCTAGCGCCGGTGTAGAAAAATTACGTTGGTCGGAAAAATCAAGTTTTCAGGGGTATCTCGTTTTGGGGATACGGCGCATAGATACGCCGGCGCATATTTACACTTACGCCGCGTATCTCGAGATACGCCGACGTAAGTGCTTTGTGGATCTGGCCCATAGTGTATATGAAATACAATTTGCACATAGTACCTCGGTTGGTTGACGGACACATTTAATTCCCTTTTTTTTAGTTTGTACCTCCCTAATGCTCAGATGTAGAAGTATTTGGAATCTTAATGTAAACATGGTATGGACCACTAGAACCTAACTGAAATACTTACTGTACCATTACAGATCAACATCTACTACTGTGTTCTACTAAATACAGTACAGGGTTGAATTCTAGCGATTGTCATTCTGTATATATATATTGAACCATGTCTGCTGTCCAACATAGCAGTTGGGACAGACTGCTATGTTTCTAAGGTGTTATGTACCTATTACTTGTTACTTGCAAATCCAAAAAATTACTGAAACATAGAAGTGGGGTGTGTTATCTCCTCTCGCCCTCGGCACAGTTTGATCACAGATGGGGTGTATGGGGAGGGGAGACAATACCTTTTACCCTGCGCTTAAAGTGGATGTAAACCCACTCTGAGGCCTCGTACACACGACCGAGGAACTCGTCGGGAAAGACACATTGTTTTCCTTGACAAGTTCCTTGTTAGGCTTGTCTAGAAACTTGATAAGCTGTCTTTGCGTACACACTGTCAAGACTAAATCTCCTCGTTTTCAAACGCAGTGACTTCAATACATACAACAACAGGGGAAGTTTGATTCCACTGGCACAACCCTTGGGGCTGCTTTTGCTAATCTCATGTTACTGTGTGTTAGGTAAAAGTTTGGTAAGAGACATTTGCACTTTTCAGTCTGTTACAGCGTGACACATGTACTATTTCCATTACAAACGCTACTTTTACTGAAGGTGCGCGGGTTTCTAAGCATACACACCAACGTGTTTCTCATCGAAAACCAGCCCGACGAGGAACACGACGAGGAAATTGAGACTCCCGTCGAGGAAAAAGAGAACTTGCTCTCTTTTTTCCTCGTCGAGTTCCTCGACAGTTTTCTCGATGAAAAGCATACACACGACCGGTTTCCTCAGCAAAAAAGCTCTGCCGCCAAGTTTCTTGATGGATTCTGTCGAGGAAACCGGTCGTGTGTACGCAGCCTCATTCTTTCTAAACTACTGCCATAGTGCTGATCTATAAGGATATAGATGTCTCCTGTATGTATCATCACCTGTCAAATGTCTCCTGTCTGTCTGTTATAAGAACTGAAAAACTGCAGATTCTGTGGGTGGATCTGTTGTCTGGAGCTCGGTGGGTGGAGTCGTGATGTCAGTAGACTTCCCGCCCACCTCTACACTCCCCTTGTCAACATGCATTTTGTCTATCTATGTATTACTTACACTGAATTCTGCTATGATCACTAAGATCCAATCAGAAAAGTAACCACATGACTTCAGAAAAGGAGTGGGGGTGGGAATTAAAAAATAATGCCTGTCTCCAGGCTAGTGCATTAGATATGTAAATAACCTGTCACTCAAAGCAAGGGGGCGGAACGGACTAAGGCTTTTCTCTGTAAGTCTGTTTTATTTCACTGAACAATAAAAGCGGTTTGCTCAGAGCTAGATTAACTCTTTGTGGCAAGACTGGGCACAGATGATAGGAAATCTTTTACTCTACATTGTGACAGCAAAAAATAAATAAAATCGGGTCTCGTATGACAAGATCTGTTTAATTGTACTTTTATTTTTTTGTTCTTGTGAAAACTTCAATAAAAAAACATTGAAATTAAAAAATCAAATATGCCTAAAGCATAAAAAAAAAAAAACATCTTTACAAGTAAGTAATATGCAAGGCATCCTGTGAAGGTTGTGAAGTATGACAAAGCATCATGGCCTTTCAGCTAAATGTTTCTATGTCTCTATAATAAAAAACTGAGAACCATAGGCAGATAATCACCATGATTTTCAAGAGATATTTCAGAAAGTGACAACAACAAAAAGCAGCAGAGCAAGATGAAGGTCAAGTTGTCTTAACAACATTTATGTCAAACTTAGCTTACTTACAGAAATAAAGTTATTAAATATTTTCAAACCCTTCAGTGCCTAAAGTGGAAAACTCAAGAATATTATGTTCCAAGTTGGTTGAATAACCTGTGTTTTTAAAACCATTAACCCACACACTGTGGTATTTCTGAGAATGTGACCAGAATAGGTGGCTACAACTTTTGGAATAAAGGCAACAGAGTCCAGGGTAGGAGTTTGCTGAGATAAAAACTGCAGTAGGACCCAGTGAATAATAAAGCTTACTATTAGTCTTTAACCACTTAAGGACCGCCTACTGCACATTTACGTCGGCAGAATGGCACGGCTGGGCACATCAACGTATATATACGTTGATTTTAGTACCCAGCCGTGTCATTTTTACAGCAAAAAATGCATTTAAATTTGCATTGTTTACTGTGGAAATGACAGTTGCAGTTTGGGAGTTAACCACAGGTGGCGCTGTAGGGGATGTGTGCCTATGTGTTGTGTTTACAACTGTAGGGGGGTGTGGCTGTAGGTGTGACGTCATCGATCGCGTCCCCCTATTACAGGGATGACGCGATCGATGCTACAGCCACAGAGAAGCACGGGGAAGCCGTGTGTACACACGGCTTTCCCCGTTCTTCCGCTCCAGGGACGGATCGCCGCACTGCAGCGGCGATCGGGTCCGCGAATGCCGCGGTCCCGGTCCTGGAGCTTCGGACCGGGTCGCGGGCGCGCATTTTTTGCTGTGAAAATGACAATTGTCCCAAAAATGTGTCAAAATTGTCCGAAGTGTCCGCCATATTGTCGCAGTCATGAAAAAAATCGCTGATCGCCGCTATTAGTAGTAAAAAAAAAATAATTAATAAAAATGCAATAAAACTATCCCTTATTTTGTAAACGCTATAAATTTTGCGAAAACCAACCGATAAACGCTTATTGCGATTTTTTTTACCAAAAATAGTTAGAAGAATACGTATCGGCCTAAACTGAGAAAAAAAAAAGTTTTTTTATATATTTTTGGGGGATATTTATTATAGCGTAGCGTTAGCCATTTACACTACGCCGCCGCAACTTAACAGAGCAAGTGCCGTATTCTCCAAGCACTTGCTCCGTAGTTTGCGGAGGCGTAGTGTAAATGGCCCAGCGTAAGGCTGCGTAATTCAAAGGGGACGGCTTGTATTTAAATTAAGCGCGCCCCCGCGTACGTCGTTTTCGTCCGCGTAAGGTTACCCCAGCTTCTATGTGGAGTAACCTTACGAAGTACCATCGGATGCCGTCGGGTGCCGTCGGATGCCATGTTAAGTATGGCGTCGGGTCAGCGTCGGATTTTTCCGTCGCTTACGTCGTTTTACTAACTCGTTCGCGAATAGGGAGTTGCGTAAATGACGCTCACGTCGTTTTGACGTCGGTTTCAACAACGCTTTCCGACGTGAGCTGGAGCATGCGCACTGGGCTTTTTCCCCGGGCCGGCGCATGCACAGTTTGTTCGACGCGGGGGCGCGCTTAATTTAAATACAAGCCGCCCCATTTGAATTGCGCGGGTTTACGCTGGGCGATTTACGCGACGCCGGCGAAAACTACGGAGCAAGTGCTTTGAGATTAAAGCACTTGCTCTAGTACGATGCGGCGGCGTAGTGTAAATGGCTTACGCTACGCCGCCGGAATTCTATGAGAATCTGGCCCACTGTGTGTATGTGTCTATATATATATATATATATATATATATATATATATATATATATATATATATATATACATACACACACACACACACAATTATACATTTTTAAATTAGATAAAAATCTATTCATGTGATAAAAGATATAATGATATAATGATAGAATATATTATATTATAAATCAAACAATAAATATTGAGATAACTGTATAGTATGAGTATTGTGATACTAATATACTGCAGTATAGTAAACATACTGTCCTTTTATGGAGTCGCAATATTTTTTTCTGTAATCAGGAATTAGACACTTGTATTGATATCTACGGTCTGCTAGAACCCAGACTACTATGGAAAGATTCCAAATGGCGTAGTATCATTGCCTGGAATGCACGCCGATTTGCGGAACCAGGCTTGTGTTTCAGCTGCTACTTATGGCGGCTATGTCACTCCCTGTTTATGTCCCAACGCAGATCTATGGGTGCTCTCCTTACTGTGCATTTACAGGCACACCCTCCGCTAACATTGGCACCAACGGATCTATTTAAACTGGAGAAGCTGTACTAGCCTGTGATGCCTGATCTACTGCTATTAACCGTGTTCCTGATCTACTGCTATTAACCGTGTTCCTAAAAACTGCTATTAACCGTGTTCCTGCATCTGTTTCTGTGTTTTGACCTGGCTTGCCTTGACCAAGCGTGAACACTACCTTACCTGACCTTGGCTTGTTTTTGGTCCCTATACTACCTACGACAAGGTTACCAATCTCTGCCTGTACCCTGACCATTCTCTGCCTGTAGTCTATACCTGTATCTGACCATCTGTTGCAGACCTGGCTCACCTGACCACGCATTCATTTATCTCTCTGTTCTGCTCTGCATGCTACCTGGTTCCTGCTGGTCCTTCTGTTCGCTGTTAGCCTCCTGCACCTACAACCCACCAGCTGTCAGCCAAGCAACTGCCGCCTGTCCTCCACTCAGTCCAGGGTCCACTGCTCCATCTGCCATTCTGTACAGCTGACTGGAGAAATAGCTTCTGTTGGCAGGAAAACCACAAGCTACACACGGCAGAGAACCTTGACGGGCAGAACACATCGTTCCGCCCGTCGAGGTTCCCTGCCGCCGTCGAAATCGGCGACCCGCCCGTCGGGAATGGCAACCAGCCATTCTTCCAGGCGGGCCGTCGAGCAAATAGAGAGCGTGCTCTCTATTTCTGCTCGACGGGCTTCCCGACGGGATGCTCGCTGAGAGCGTACACACGGCCGAGGTCCTCGCTGGAATGCAGCTTCCAGCGAGGTTCTCGCTGGTTTCCAGCGAGAACCTCGGTCGTGTGTACATGGCCTTGAGACTTTCTTTTCAATTTCTTAACAATCATATCTTGTAAGTGGGGCCTTTGTTCCACTCTGGCAGAGGTAAATGAACAGATAATGCATTAAAGAGTACTAATGCGCTAGTTGTCGTATATATAGAAGATTATGACATACAGTAATGAATAACAAAGAATAATGGAGCATTAACACAGTTATTTCACATTGTTATTACACTGAAATAGTGATTCGTGTGTAGGTAATTGGTATAGAGGTGAAATATTGTAGTAGGTCGCTGGCCACAATTTAGGCACTTCCCACCCGCCCGATGACTTTTTACAGCCACAATGTGGCTCTTAATTGCCGGGAGGCTGTCTATATACGGCCTCCAGCCACTGGACGCATGCACGCCCGCCACCTCACTCAGGTGTCGATTTGCTTGCCTGGCGGCCGCAATGTCGCGGGTACTGGGACATGGATCTCTGTGTGTAAACACAGAGATCCACGTCCTGTCAGGGAGAGGAGACTGATGGTGTGTGCCTTGTATATAGGGATAACCATCTGTCACCTCCCCCAGTCACTCCCCTCCCCCCACAGTTAGAAACACTATGCAGGGCACACATTAACCCCTTCCACGCCCTCTAGTGTTAACCCCTTCCCTGCCAGTCACATTTATACAGTAATCAGTGCATATTTATAGCGTCAAAGTGTCCGATGTGTCCACCGCAATATCGCAGTCCTGACAAAAATCACAGATCGCCGCCATTACTAGTAAAAAAAAATAATAATAAAAAAAAAATGTCATAATTCTATCCCCTATTTTGTAGGCGCTATAACGTTTGCGCAAACCAATCACTATACGCTTATTTTTATTTTTACCAAAAATATGTAGAAGAATACGTATCGGCCTAAACTGACAAAATGTTTTTTTTTTTTATTTATTTTTATTGGATATTTATTATAGCAAAAAGTAAAAAAATATATATATTTTTTTTTAAATTGTCGCTCTATTTTTGTTTATATCGCAAAAAATAAAAACTGCAGAGATGATCAAATACCACCAAAAGAAAGCTCTATTTGTGGGAAAAAAAGGACGTAAATTTTGTTTGGGAGCCACGTTGCACGACCTTTTGCTGGTGGCTGCTCTGTTCATTGAAATTTAATGTGTTCTGCCCCCTAATTCCCCCCCCCCCCTCGAATCCATACTGCCACAGCAAAAGTCTATTGGATTTATGGAACAAGGTATGTAGAATACATATGCATTACCCAATAATCCAGTGATGGAGCTATTTTAAATAGAGCACTCAGCAATAAGGTTGGCCCCAGGTTGACACTTGATGAGTTCCATGGTGGGTTCAGTGGCTCATATTAACTGAAAGGTCACAACTGAGGGGGGTATGGGGGCAGAGGATTTCAATGTACAGAGCAACCAACAGCACAAGGAATAGAACTTAGTAGGGTGTATCTTTTGTGCTGATGCCTCTACTATAAGGTGAAATCCTGCTACATTCATGGTCCTCCACCACTGATGCCACAATCTTCTGGTGCGGCGGGGATTAATAAAACTGTGGGAGCTGTCGCAGTTTCTAATCATGAGTGGCCAACTATGCTCACCCTTTTGACTCATCTCCCTCATTCAAAGAAGCCTGTACTACAGCTTGTGTGAATGAAACAGGATCTATGAATGGAAGACAGGTGGATGATTATATGGTCCGCCCCATCCATTCATAGATACTGTTCCATTTATAAAAGCTGTAGTAGGATTCTTATTGTCTGGGCAGGTTGCAATGGTAGTAGCTCCATCATTGGTTTCTACCTAATTCAATGGTTACTGCACATGTCTTCTACATACCTTGTTACATAAGCCTAAGTATAGGACTTTTCCAGCTGCTGCAAATTAAAATGTAAAGGTACTATAAGTTCATGGAGAAAAAGCAATTTATTTCATTATTGAACGGCTGACTGTCAGTAGGTTTACATAAGCCTTCAATATATTTTGCACTTCTTATATCTCTTCAGCTTAATATTTCTTTTGTGCTTTCTCTTGCTTCCACTAAAGGTTATGAGCTGCCCTGGATTGTCAGAAGAAAGCTAGTCTTCTTAATGCATCACATCCAATTACTTACAATGTCAATATTGGGCTTGACATCGCCTAATACTCTGCTTCAAGAATATAGATTTATTTCTTCCTGACGTCAAGCCCTGACATTATAAATGTTATAAAAACACATATTGCTGTAAATAAAAGGTTGTAGGGCAAATTACGGCAATTATAAAATGGAGTTAAAAAAATAAAAAAGGAATTTGGTCTAATCATTCTCTGTAATTGTAGCTCAGTAGTAGCTGCCTGTTGAGACATGGTTTGCTGGAACTTGTTGGTTATGTGACTATGAAACACAAAAGTACTAGACAGTATGTTATGTAATGTTATCTTCTTCAGATAACTGTTCTGTTACATATAATGGATGATGTAATCTGTTATAAAAAAGATACAGATGTATTAGTGCTGTGCTATGTATGTAATACATATGCAATCAAATGTGACAATTTTATATAAACCGTGGCAATATAAAATAAAGGTTAAAAGATAAACACGAATAAACAATTGCTCTCTTAGTTGTTAATCAAAATCATGCACACAATGATCAACATGACCAAAAAACAAAGTTTTTCCAACTTAATCATTAACCTCCCTGGCGGTATCGCCGAGCGTGACTCGGGGTGGGTTTTTTCTGCTAAGAACGGTATCCCCGAGTCACGCTCGGGGTAGCCATGCAGAGCCTGCAGCGCGCTGGCTTACCTTCTTCCTGGATCCAGCGATGCATCCCCGCTGTGTGAGCGAGCGGGTGCTCGCTCGATTCACACAGCGTCCCCGTGTGCCGCCGATCTCCGTTTCCTGCGACGTTACGACGCACGAAACGGAGAACGGCGCCAAATTCAAAAAAGTAAACAAACACTTTACATACAGTATACTGTAATCTTATAGATTACAGTACTGTATGTAAAAAATACACACACCCCTTGTCCCTAGTGGTCTGTCCAGTGCCCTACATGTACTTTTATAAAATAAAAAGTGTTCTTTCTGCCTGGAAACTGTAGATTGCCCATAGCAACCATAAGTGTCCCTTTATGTCAAAAATGGTTTTAGATTAGCAAGAAAACAGCGATAATAAATTATAATCACTTGCAGAATTGAGCGATCGCGATTTGTGGGGAAATTCGTCATAAAAACAAAAAAATAATGACAGCGACAATTCTGCAACTGAGCAAATTTCAGTGTTTTTGAGTTGATTACATTATTGAATAATTTTTATTATAATTACATTATAATTTGTTATAATTATGTATAGTTTTTTATTATATAAAAAATTATGATTTTGTTTTTCAAACTTTATCATACCCGGGATGTCTTGTTTGGACAGATTTAAGCGAGTTATTCCTAAGAATTGCAGGCCAACAGTATAAAACGCCAAATTTCCATGCAAATAATTGTACCGCTTTTGGTACGTAATTCCAGACAGAATCATACCGCCAGGGAGGTTAAAAACGGCGTTTCCCACACACCATCGTTTAAAAAAATGATGAACAAAGCGCGGTGACGTAAAACACGTACGACGGCATTTTAAAGGGGAAGTTCTATTCGCCTTTGGGCTTCTTATAGCTAATTCCTTGTTAGTAAAAGACGATTCGCGCTTTTCTGTCTGTTACAGCATGATGAATGTGCTTAGTCCATTATGAACGGTAGTTTTACCAGAACGAGCGCTCCCATCTCATAACTTGCTTCTGAGCATGCGCAGGTTTAAAACGTCGTTTTAGCCCACACATGATCCTTTTTTACAACCCGAAAAACGACATAGTTTAAAAAATGCAGCATGTTAGAATTTTTTTTTTGTCGTTTTTCAGAACCTGAAAAATGATGTGAAGCCCGCACACGATCATTTTAAATGACATTTTTTCAAAAAAGTAATTTTTTTTCATACCTAAAAATGATCGCGTGTTCGCCGCATTAGGCACCCAGCACATCATCTGTCTTTCTAAACTTCCATGATTGTTTAAAGAATATGCATAGCTGGATTGCCTCCCTGATACCTGTTAGGGACTCATGGGCCAACACCAGTACTGGAAGGTGGGTTCAGTTGGGTACAAAGAGAGCAATTTTGTCCAGGAATATATCCACTTGCAGTGAGCAGGAGAATTTATGGGCTTATTATTTAAAAGCTTTATTGGCCCCTGTACATAAGGACCTATCTCAGAGGCGAGTACATACCTTGGTGAGTGGCAGATTTTGTAAAGTCGATCAGCTAACCAAAGTTTTTAAGTAATTTAATTTTTAGTTGCACATTGACAGACAAAACTGTGGCTAAAAAAGTCCTTTAGGAGAAGATGGTCCAGGTACTCTATGACATGAATGCCCTGGGTCCACAGAAGACCCAGAAGTCAGCAGATTGGAAGACAAGAAGCAAGGAGGGGCATAGATAAAAACTCTATTTTGTAACCCTTTCAAATGACACACTGGACCCAGAGGCAAGGGTCCACACTGGTACAAAGCCAACCTAAGTCTCCACATTCTGAGATGTTCCCTGTCAGCGGAACAGACATCCAGTGACGTGTCAAGCCAAGCCAAGCCACGCCCCCTACAGTAAGAAACAGTTCCTAGGGAACACTTAACCCCTACAGCGCCACCCAGAGGTTAACCCCTTCACTGCCAGTGTCATTTTCACAGTAACCAGTGCAAATGACAATGGTCCCAAAATGATGTCAAAAGTGTGTCTGTCATAAAAGCGCTGATCGGCGCCATAACTAGTAAAAAAAATATATTATTAAAAATGCCATAAAACAGTCCCCTATTTTGTAGAAGCTATAACTTTTGCACAAACCAATCAATAAACGCCTATTGTGATTTATTTTACCAAAAATATGTAGAAGAATACGTATCGGACTAAACTGTGGGGATATTTATTATAGCAAAATCTAATTTTGTTTATAGCGCAAAAAATAAAAACCACAGAGGTGATCAAATACCACCAAAAGAAAGCTCTATTTGTGGGGGGAAAAGGACATCAATTTTAATTGGTTGCCACGTCGCACGACCGCGCAATTGTCAGTTAAAGCGACGCCGTGCCGAATCGTAAAAAGGGGCCTGGTCCTTTAGCTGCATAATGGTCCGGGGCCTAAGTCATTAAAACCTCTATCAACAGAATCCTAAAAGAGGGAACATCTGCAATAGGAACTGTAAGGTGTTTATTTAGAACTGAAATGGCAGAAACCACTAATGGAAAAGCCCAAGTTCTTTTCCATGGCATAACTTTTAGCAAAAAACTTTGTGAATACCCTTTCAAAATTGGGCCAGTCCTCATACAGTGAGGTGTGTATAGTTGTGTTACAGTGAGGTGTGTGTAGATGATTTTTTTTAAAGTCAGCCAACCTCCTAGTGCCCATAGCAGTTTGTTTTGGCTGTGGAAGTTCTGCTAAATAAAGACTGAAGCGTGACATATCAATAAGTGTGTCTACTGCAGAGAAGTATCCTCAGGTAAAGTAGGCTTTGCCTGAACAGGGTCAGTGGGAAAAGAGTAGAAGTGGTATTTCTGGCCACTGGAAAAAGCTGGAACAGTTTTTAGAAGAATTCAAACAGTGGCAGATAAATCTGTTTTTGTCAGATAGACCACATGGTGTATACTTGAAAGGGAGCTAGCATCAGAGTGGGGGAGCAGTGACATAACAAGACATTGGTCAGGGACTAGGGAACAGCTGTCACCGTAAGCAGTGTTTTGAGTTTTCTGTAGGCTGTCTGCGGAACACATTTTTTTCAGCCCTTTTACCCCAGCTTCCTTACAGCTGTGATCTACCTTTGCTAAATGAGGAGATCCAAAGTGGGGGTACTTGTAAAATGGAGTGCAGAATGGATGGGGGTTTGTGTGTCCTGATAAAGGAGCCTCTATAACCCAGGCAGCTACCTCATCCTTCTGAGACTAAGTTTAGATAGGAGGAGAAAAACTGTCAATTTTAAATTGCTCATGCAGAGAAACAATAGAACAGTTCTAATGGGGGTCACCGTATTAAAGTGAATAACTCTCCCTTCCTCTGCTAATAAAACTACATTGAATGTTTTGCACTACCAGGACCCTATGAGCCCTAACTCACGTTAATTAGGCTATTGGGCCAACTAGGGATCCAGGCTTTACCTGCCACAGACTTTAGGGTCTGTAAACCAAAGAAGTGAACCACATGGCCGGTCCGCAAGCTGCTTAGGGCCCTGAAAAGTTGCGGAGGGCCCCCCCCTTCTCAACTTAATGTGGCATGTCATTTTCAGCAGCCACCCCCCCACCTGCTTCTCGACTTTAATGTGTCATGTAATTTTGCTTAGGGCCTCAGGGAGGTCAGGATCGGCACTGCATAGTATGCTGCGGCTAACTACATATATTGCACTTCATGCCAAGCTGAGTGTATGATGCACTGAAACAAAAATTAGAGGCCAGCCTACACAGTGGGGTGTGGATACGGTCCTCAAGGTTACACTGAGGGGTACTGACCCAGAAAATGCTAAATGCTAAATCGCTCAGGGCAATAAGCAGCATATTGATAGAAGTGTCAGAAAGAAAATATCACATAGTTTAAAAAGAAAAAGAGTTCCCCAGTAAATGGGTCTCATGGAGTGGGTGGGGTTATACAAGTTACACATTACACATGTTCTAGGTGGCCCTAGCAAATTTCTTCTTGCCAGCGTCCAATCAGCTAAAGGTAGCCTGCCTATAACTTACAGACAGTCTATGAATACAAGTCCTGTGACCTGTACGATTAAGATGTTTGCAATACCTTGGAAATTTACTGTAAAGAGTAGGATGCTGTCTTTTATCTAAATTTGGTGTGCTGCAGATACTATTTTGGGAAATATAATGAACACATTGGAGAAAAAAACGGAGAAACGGACACAGGTTGATGGTGTAGTTATCAACACTCTGCACTTTTCTTTTGGCTGTGACATTGGAGGTTATTTAATAATGGAGAGAGATGGCTTATACAGTAGCTTTCAACAGCAAAGTATATTAAATTACCCTTTTGTAATTCCCTGGAGCGCGGTATTCATCAAACTCCTACACTCTTACAAGCTGAGAATGCCACACATCAGCACTTGATGGATTCCAAGAGAAAAGGGATATGTCTCTCCATCAATGGTATGTTGTACAGAATAAATCGAGGACGCATGTTCTGCACGTTTCCCAATAATCCTTGACTTATGTTAGTGTTATATGAGAACAAATGTCTGAATAATGCTTTGTATCAATTGTGAGGCTACATTAAGCTTTCATTTGTGGTCACACGATACAAACTTGATATACCAGTACAAAATAACATTAATTACATAACAATGATGATATTTGTATTAAAGTGTGTGTAAACTCAATCATTAATGTCCTATATCAGCTTTAACTTGTCAATGTAATTTCCAATATTTTTAAATCTGCTTATTACCTGAAGATCCTACCACAAAGCTCAAGCAAAGTGGCTGCAAAAACACTACTGAAGATTAACTTTAGTGAAATGCAACAGTTAAAAAAAAAGTTAAATCAAGTACTATATTTAAATAAATGGCATTTGTTTTTCTTATACAGGGCTTTAGTGAACTAAAAGTAATTTGGTTATTGTTTAAATCCCTTTCACTGTCAGAGCTGTTGCATTGTTTGCACGTGTTTTAAAAAAAATGTAGGCTTGAAGATTGCAATAAAACCTCTGAAACATTATTTACTGAGAATTAAATTGTGGTACTTACCATTTTTTACGTTGCATGATATTACCGTAAAAATTCGTAAAAAGTATAGTTCATTTTTGGGCACACAAACGCAATAACTGACCCAATTGGTAAACTATAAAAGATAAGGTTGCACCTAAATAGATAACCAACATGTCAAACCCTAAATGTGTGTGCGCCTGTGAAATGGCTACAACTTTAATTAATCTATATTTTCTATAAGTGTCGCTTTTAAAGTACCCCTACAGTTTAGCGTTACAGAGAATGTTTGGTGCTAGAATTATTAATCTCACTCTGGTGTGCACTACAATACTGCGTATCACAATCCATGTTTTTGTGTGTAGGCAGCCCCGCTACATGAGTTTACGTATGTATATGGGGGTGGGCGGGCCTCACAGTTTTAATTGGAGGGTGGGGGGTTATTTGCTTGGTTGCTTAGTTGCTTTTAAAGGGTATCTATAGTCAAAGTGTAAAATCATTTATTTATTTCCATATTATATTTCAATTATTTCTAGCCTCTTCATATTAATCTGATTGATATTGAAATTCGTAAACTTTTGTAAGGGCTCTGCCTCCTCTTCACACTCAATAGCATCCTTGATAATGGAAACAAAAAGCAAGGATAAGGGCAAATTTAAAGGCATATTGCTCAGCTTCCACTGAATCCAAGTCTTACCGAACCTATTCTTCCCTCTGCTCATCAGCAACCAGTAGTGTATTTAGATTTTGTGCTGCCCTAGGCCTGACTAAACTTGTGCACCACCTAATTTAAAGTGGAAGTAAACCCATCGATTTAACAGTTTCAAAAAGCAGTTACATTTCTGGCATGCCGGGATTGCCAACTGTCACATTGGTTGTGCTCTCAACCAAACTGTCAAACCATCCAATGGCTGGTGTCATAACTGATCACATGTGCAGCACCACGGCAGTTGAAGATTAAACATAGGCCAAGATGGCGGCTTCCTTGGCTGAAAATGATAAAAGGGGTTACTTCCACTTTAAATATGACCCACTCCTTCCTGTCAAGGTCACACCTCTTTCTGTTTAAGACCTGCCCTGAAATTTTTGAGTAGAGACACTGGTTCTTAGGGCCGGGGGGGGGGGCATTGGATTCCCTTAATTTGCATAGATTTCTTCTCACTTTATGTTATGCTATATGGCAAGAAGTGAAGGGAAATCTCTGCAATGACAGGGGCTATACTCTGTCCAAAAAAAAAAGTGTTGCCTATAGTTCTACCTTAAGCACAGGTTTCTGATAATTTTATGGAGAGAACTAAAAAAATATAACCATGCCAATAGTGCAGCAGAAAACATAGAGCAGAGTGAGGAAGGATTGTGGTCCAGGATGATAGAACAGTCAAAATTAAAAGCAGCTTGCATTGCACTAACAGTGTAGCGCAAGCCGGCGGGGACTCTTTTCGTGCTACCCCCCTTCAAAGTGCTGGCCTGGGCCTTGTTGGCCTAGATCAGGATGCAGCGTTGTCAGCAACTAGTGCTACTGAGATCTACAGTATGCCTGTTCCTTTTCTGATCTTGATCCCTTCTTTCCTGCAGGATTTCCTTCAACCAACTTTCTATTGTAGGGTGGGAACCTTGCAGTGTCTGCCTGCAGGGACATCACTGTCACCCTCATCTGTGTTCTTTTGGCTAGGACTTCAATTGCATATGACAACCAAAAGGAAACCAACATATACAGCCTACAATCTAAAACTCCTACAGTGTAGCTCCTGTACAATGGATTGCCATTCAAGCTACAGTATATGCCCAATGCATAGTCTCTTTCAGCCTTTTTTTAAATTTTACTTAATATGACTCATTAAACATGTAACAAATTACACAAAGATGCAGGTCATGTTACTATGTTGATCTGATATGCAAGTCCATGGAAACATAAAGAAGTAAGAAGTAAAATTGGCCACACAGGAAACAAATTTCCATCCAATTCTAGAGAACTGGAACTAGCTGAAATTCACTCTGATGATGGCCATGTTGGCCCCCTCCTGACACCTTTCAACTGAGAAATTGAAGGAGCCTATGTCATGTCCCGGGGTGTATTCGAACCTGGGTCTTCCTGGTCTTAAACCATAGCCTTACCTGATGTGCCACAGAAGAGATCTAGGCCTTGGGAATATCCTTATTGTGTTCAACACACACCTCGGACTCACTAGCTCCACCTGCTGCCAGCTGTGGACAATTTTCATTCTGGACAGCCTTTAAATAGGAAGTGAGGTCATCACTCAGCGCCCGTTTATTTGGATTACTTCCTGGGTGTTTTGTCTTCAGTGATCTGCATTGTATTGAACTCCTGCCTGATATCCCGACTATTCTACAGCCTGCTGATTTTGTACTTTACCGCCAGATCGTGTATGACCTTTGCCTGCCTGACCCTTCTCCGGAATCCGATTGTGAACTATTTTGCCTGATCCGTTGCCAACCGTATCTGCCTGACGACGCTTTGCCTGGATCTCCAGCATACCTGTTCCACTTCGGACACTACCTTTTACAGGTACCTTACATAATAAACGGGCCACAATGGCAGTGGACCCTGCTGAGATTGTTAAGGCGATTACACGTCAGGGACAACTGATCGGAGCGCATGAACAGCATCTTTCTTCCCTGGACGCCAAGTTAGATGAACTTTGCACTAAGTTTAAATCTTGTTTGCCTGGTTCCTCTGCAACGGTCCAGATGCTGGATCCTACTTCTGCTACGGTCCAACCCGCCTCTTCTGTACCACCAAAACTTCCCTTGCCTGACAAGTTTGGTGGTGATACTGAGGACTGCAGAGGCTTTTTAAATGTTTGCCGTTTGCATTTCCGCAACAACCCTGTGACTTTTAGCACTTCATCTGCCAAAGTGACTTTTGTAATTTCCTTGTTAAAGGGGAAGGCCCTGGCCTGGGTCTCTCCTTATTTGGAACGAAACGATCCTATACTTCAAGATGCTGAGAAATTTCTGGCTTCTCTCCAGACTGTATTTGACAAGCCAGATAGAGCATCTGCAGCTGAGTACTCCCTCTTGGACATACAACAAGGCACCAGATCTGTGGCACAGTATGCTATTGAGTTCCGTACCCTTGCTGCTGAGACTAATTGGGACTCAAGGGCATTACGTGCAGCCTTCCGAAAAGGTCTCACAGATCGCATCAAGGATGAATTAGTCTATAAGGATCTCCCAGAAGACCTTGAGAAATTCATAGAGCTGTGTGTTCGTCTGGATGTTCGGTACCATGAAAGGTGCCAAGAGAGACTTAGAACCCGCAAGTTTCCTAAGCCAGTTTACCGTTTGGCCCCTAACTTCCAAGCACCACCTCAGCCAGAACCTGAAACCTCTGTTGAACCCCAGGCACCTGTGGAACCCATGGATGTGAGCCGTCTCCACCTAACTGAGTCAGAGAAACAAAGGAGGCGTTCATTGGGCCTATGCCTGTACTGTGGACTTAAAGGACATTTAGTATCTGTCTGCCCTTCCCGTCCAGTAAAAGGCAGGGTCTAACCAGTGTTGGAGGAGCTGGCTTAGACCTTACAGGTAGATCCTCCAAGACCAAGATTACTGTTCCGGCTACTATCCATTTACCTTCTAAGCTTGTTTTCTGCGAGGCTTTTGTGGATTCTGGAGCTGCTGGCATATTCTTGGACTACAATTTTGCAAGAAAGAACAACATCCCGTTTGTTCCAAAGTCTAGACCCCTGAATATTACCACCCTGAATGGACAGCCCTTGGGAGATGGCATTGTGAAATTCGAGACTACGACAATCACCCTTCAGGTAGGCCTCCTCCACAAAGAGGAAGTTGTCTTGTCTCTCATTGATTCTCCGCTTCTGCCTATCATCCTTGGTTACCCATGGTTGCAACTTCACAACCCTTCTTTTGATTGGGAAAAGGGAGAACTAACCTCCTGGGGATCGTGCTGTCGCCCTAATTGTTTGTCTCAACCCAAAAGACTTTCTGCTTGCATGTTGGCTCCTGTGACTATTCCACCTACCTTGCCTCGTGAATACCATGACTTTGCAGATGTATTTTGCAAGCAAAAGGCAGAGGTGTTACCTCCACATCGTCCTTTTGACTGTACAATTAAATTGATTCCCGGAGCACCTCTTCCCAAAGGAAAGACCTACCCCTTGTCTCTGCCTGAACAAAAGTCTATGGAGGAATACGTAAGAGACAACTTGGAAAGAGGTTTTATGCGACCCTCTTCTTCTCCAGTAGGAGCAGGTTTTTTCTTCGTTGAAAAGAAAGATGGGGGCCTTCGACCATGCATAGACTATCGGGGGTTAAATCAAATCACCGTAAAGGACTCCTACCCTTTGCCTCTCATTCTTGAACTGTTTGATGTACTTAAGGGGGCTGTCATCTTCTCCAAGCTAGACCTACGAGGGGCATATAACCTGATTCGAATTAAAGAGGGGGACGAGTGGAAGACAGCATTCAACACTCGTAATGGACACTTTGAATATTTGGTCATGCCATTTGGGTTGTGTAACGCACCTGCTGTCTTTCAACGTTTCATGAATGAAATTTTCCATGATTTCAGCAACCGCTTTGTGATCATCTACTTGGACGACATTTTAATCTTTTCCAAGACTCATCTAGAGCACATCTCGCATGTGAAACAGGTATTACAACGACTTAGAGAAAACCATCTTTATGCAAAAATCGAAAAATGCAGTTTTCATCAAAGCTGTATTCCTTTCCTTGGGTACATCATAAGTGCTGACGGTTTCCAAATGGACCCTCAAAAACTTTCCGCTGTCTTGCAATGGCCCCAACCGACCACTTTAAGAGGACTCCAAAGCTTTTTAGGGTTTGCAAATTACTACAGACGCTTCATTAAAAGTTTTGCCTCCATTGCGGCACCCCTTACTGCCATGACTAAGAAGGGTACAAATTGTAAGGTGTGGTCTTCAGAAGCAAGATCGGCTTTCCAGCGATTAAAGGACACGTTCAGTAAAGCTCCAATTCTTCAGCATCCAAATCCTGATCTCCAGTACATTGTTGAGGTTGATGCCTCTGAGGTTGGAGCAGGTGCCGTACTCTCCCAGAGACAGCCAAAGTCTGGTAGAATCCATCCAGTAGCTTTTTTCTCTAGAAAGTTTTCTCCTGCAGAGATGAATTATGATGTTGGGAATCGAGAACTACTGGCCATCAAATTGGCATTGTCTGAATGGCGACACCTTCTGGAAGGGGCTCCCAAGCCTTTTACTATCCTCACTGACCATAAAAACCTACTGTATCTTCAGACTGCTAGACGTCTGAACTCACGTCAGGCTCGATGGGCTCTGTTTTTCTCCCGTTTTAATTTTGTCCTTTCTTATGTTCCAGGGCATAGAAACAAAAAAGCCGATGCTCTTTCCAGACAGTTCGCTACCTCTGAAGAAGATCAACCAGGCGAGCAGTATATAATCCCACCTCACAAAATTGTTGCGCAGATCTCCACGGCTCTTTCCCAACAGCTACAAGAATCCCAGAATCGTGTTCCCCAGGGCTTGAAGATACCACCAGGTCGCCTGTACGTAGCCCCTAGTCTCAGAAAACCTGTACTCCTCTGGGCACATAATGGCGTGTTATCCGGTCACCCTGGTGTCACCATCACTCTTAAGACCTTGCAACGTCATGTATGGTGGCCTCATATGAAAAAGGATGTTACTGACTATGTGGCTGCCTGCCCAACTTGTGCTGCTAATAAAGTACCCCGCACATTGCCTGCTGGACTGTTACATCCACTTCCGGCACCTCGCCAGCCTTGGACCCATTTCACAATGGACTTCATTGTAGACTTACCCAAGTCCGAGGGCATGACTGCTATATGGGTCACAGTGGATCGCTTTTCCAAAATGTCTCATTTTGTGCCGCTCCCGGGATTACCTACAGCGAAAGCACTGTCCACTCTTTTCCTTTCCCATATTGTAAAACATCATGGCATACCTACCAATGTCGTCTCAGACCGCGGATCCCAGTTCGTTTCCCGATTCTGGAGAGCGTTCTGCAAGAAACTGGGAGTAACGCTCTCGCTCTCTACTTCACATCACCCGCAAACTGATGGTCAAACCGAACGCATGAACCAGACCCTAGAAACCTATCTTCGACATTATGTCAATGCCTTACACTCCAACTGGTCTGAGTACTTGCCTTTAGCTGAGTTCGCCCTAAATTCCCGTTGGCACAGTGCTCTTCATACCACACCATTCTACGCAGCCCTAGGCTATCACCCTCAGACTTTTCCTCTACTTCAGCCTTCTTCTGGTGTACCAGCAGCAGATCAGCGGGTAAAGAATATTCTACTACATTGGAAGAAGATTCGTTCATTACTACAAAAGTCAGCAGGCAAGTACAGACTTTTTTCCAACAGACGAAGACGCCATATACCTCCATATGTGGTGGGGGACAGAGTTTGGCTATCAACCAAGTATGTGAGACTGAAACAACCTTCTACCAAATTGGGCCCTCGATTCATTGGTCCTTACAGGATCATTGCTCGAGTTGGGCCAGTTTCCTATCGCTTAAAATTACCTTCCTCTCTCCGGATACATCCTGTGTTTCACGTTTCCCTCCTCAAAAAAGCTATTTTCAACCGCTACTCCAGATCACAACAGCTACCTCCTCCTGTTCTTGTTGATGGACAAAGTGAGTTTGAAGTCTCCAAGATTCTTGATTCCAGAAGACATGGCCGTGGCCTTCGGTATCTGGTTCATTGGAAGGGATATCCTGTCACAGACCGCTCCTGGGTTCCAGCCAAAGATCTGCATGCCCCTTCTCTTATACGAGACTTCCATGCCTCGTTCCCCACTAAACCCCGCTAGGCCCCGGAGGGGTCCATTGGGGAGGGGGCCCTGTCATGTCCCGGGGTGTATTCGAACCTGGGTCTTCCTGGTCTTAAACCATAGCCTTACCTGATGTGCCACAGAAGAGATCTAGGCCTTGGGAATATCCTTATTGTGTTCAACACACACCTCGGACTCACTAGCTCCACCTGCTGCCAGCTGTGGACAATTTTCATTCTGGACAGCCTTTAAATAGGAAGTGAGGTCATCACTCAGCGCCCGTTTATTTGGATTACTTCCTGGGTGTTTTGTCTTCAGTGATCTGCATTGTATTGAACTCCTGCCTGATATCCCGACTATTCTACAGCCTGCTGATTTTGTACTTTACCGCCAGATCGTGTATGACCTTTGCCTGCCTGACCCTTCTCCGGAATCCGATTGTGAACTATTTTGCCTGATCCGTTGCCAACCGTATCTGCCTGACGACGCTTTGCCTGGATCTCCAGCATACCTGTTCCACTTCGGACACTACCTTTTACAGGTACCTTACAGCCTATAGGAAAACTGTTGGCCAAACAGCACCAGCGTCTATTTAGATCCAGGTACCGTTCTGATATTTTTACAGCATTCAAAGTTGGCTGTCAGAATACTATAGCTGCGCACCAGGAGATTCATTCCACATGGTTTGGCATAGATGGAGGAATCGTTGTGAGTATCGTCAGCTTCAAGTTATTGTAAAGTAAAATTTTTTTCCATTAAAATAAAAAAAGATGTACCTGCTTTGTGCAAGGGTATTGCACAGAGCAACTCTGAGCCTCCTCTTCTTGGGCCCTCCATCGGTGCTCTCTGCTCTGCCTCTTCTCTGACATACTGTCATAAGAAGTCGCTTCCTAAGGTGGCACACATATGGGCATGCTCCCGAGCCAGACTGTGTGTGTCCATAGATATACACAGCACAGTTCAGACCCACCCCTTGCTCCTTCTTCACAGGATTTTAATGACAGCAGAAGGAGCTAATGGCTCCCGCTGCTCCTAGCCAAGCGTGTGGGAGCAAAGGAAGAGGAGAGAAAAACTACAGATGAGCAAAGCACAGAATCGATGAAGGACTCAGGTAAGTATTGAGAAAGTGTGTGGGGGAAACAGCAACTGGAAAGTTTTTTTTTTACTTTGCTTAAAATAAAACAAATACATTGTTATGTGGATTACAACATTTTTATTGCCAAGTGCATTTCAACTGAGGGTTTATTGTACTTTAAGCATTGGGTTGAATTGAATAAAATATTGGAGTATCCATATTTCAATCATAATAGTTGTCAGTTCATAGACCAGTGCAGTATATTGTTTAGTACACACTGAAAATAAGCACTAGTAGAAGAAAGTCTTTATTTCAAAATTGAGAAATATTTTAGCTCACATGGTTGCAGTTATAGCAAGAAAGTTACCTGGATGCTGCTGCCACTTCCTCTCCTGCTTGAGCTTTGACTCTCCCCAGGTGTCTTTGCACTGTGGCACAGAGCATCAAAGCCCAAAATTCCTCCAACACAGTCTCCAATCAGACACACCTTCAATAAAACAAAAGCATGACACATTATATACTGCAGCATTAAAATTAGAACATTATTAAAATATTCTAAATATGTAATATGATTAAAAAGGAAAACCTTCATAAGTTGAATTCCCATTCTGTGTTCATTGCACCATTAGCTACTAAAAAGGGATCTCTTGAAATCTGGTTCAATACAGTTCTTAAAGCAGTTATAAAGGCTTTAAAAAAAAGAAAGAGAGAAAAGCGCATTGTTAAACTTGGCTGCTCTGCGCAATGGAATTGCATGGAGCCACCCCAAACCTCCTCTTCTGGGATCCCCAGCTGACACTCTTGTCTCCTCCACTTCATTGTAGCAAGTTGCTTGCTATGGGAGCAGACATCCATAGACACACACAGCATGACCCACCCCCACCCTCCACTCCCTGCTTACAGCATTTGATTGACAGCAGCAGGAGTCAATGGCTATTAATGCTGCCTCTCTTTCCTGTGAATGCCGAAAGAGAGGAGAGAGCCACTGAAGAACAGCACAGCGATGCATTGAGTGAGGACTCAGGTAAGCATTTAGGGGGGGTGAGGGGACAGCACTGGCACTGGGACATTTTTCACCTTAATGCAGGGAATGCAAAAAAGTAAAAATATAAATAAAAATCTTGGCTTAAGAACCACTTAAAGACAATACGGTGTAAAGCTGGCCATACACTATACGTATTTCAGCTGGATACCGTGGAACCAGCTAAATTGCACTCAATGGGTGGCCCCTCTGACCCTGCTTTTTTCACAAAAGTTGATCATTTAATTAATGTTTCTAGAAGGAGCTTGCTGAAAAATTTCTGCTGTGCTTCAGCTACATCCAATCAAATGCAATCACGTGTTTAGGTATTTTAACAGCTGGTAGGCCAGGTGTAAAAAATTCATAGCCGCAACAGGAGATTTGTTCATCTGTTCTGTATAATTTAGATGGGGGAATCGGTTTTTTATGTGTTCAGCTCACAGTCCATCAGTGTATGACCAGCTTACAAATCTGTAAAATCCATAAATACTGGTAAATGATCTGATCATGGATATCTGAAATATGATTGCTTACTATGTTTTATAAAAAAAATTGCCAGATACCACCCTCAAACATCTTTTCTATACGGGACACATCCCTGAAGCAGATGCGGCTAGGAGTTAACAAAAAGATTTCTATCCTGTTCTAATGATCCCCAGCTATAGTCTAGATGAGCTCTATACACATTAAATAATCACCAAATCTGGCCAAGAGCAACTTGTCATCAAATGTCTACAGGCACATCAGCAGCTCTTTGTAATCTCTTATTAAATATATTGAGCAATATCCTATTTCTGGTGTAAGCACAACTGCTTTGTTAAAAATAGACCTAAATTAGTCACAGATAGTCCTCTGTTTGTAGAGATAGCAACATCTTAACTAGTAAATTACCAGTCTTTGGGAAGCTCAGTTGTAGCATTTTTGTCTGTTTTCTCTTTAATGCCTACAGCCACATGGCTTTTGTGAATATTATTTTTTGTGCTTTTTTTTATATCAGTAAATTTTTATAAAGCAATGCACATGGCTTTTGCGTCCCCTCCTTTTTCCTTTCTTCATTTAGAACTCAAGATTTCCTTAATCTGATGAGGCCTGCATAACCTGAAACATCACCTACAACTGTTGTACAGTCATATGTCTATGGCCTTTGACTCAAGGTGATTTCCCCCTCTGTGAGTACCATAAAAGAAACCTCACAAACCAACTGTATTTTGGGTGTACTTTTTCATTTAATGTATTTTTGTTTTGCATTAGTATTCACATGGAAAGTGTTGACTATTGTGGCGATAGTATATTAGCAATACCCTTATTTGCACTTTGCAAAACAGAATTACATATTTCAACTATATATTTTTATAAAATGTGTATACTGTACTTTGATACTACAAAATAAAGTACAAAATAAAGTACATAAAAAGCTTATAATATATTTATTGGCTAATGTCATCTTTTACATTATGACTTTCAAATCTAAAAATGCTTTTTTTTTTTTTTTACATATTTCATATATACAATTTTCTAAGCACACTATGGCAGAAAACTGATATATACATATATCTACCTAAATAAAAAAATACAAAAAAATTACAAAATTACAATACAATATTAAATAACTAATACCATCTTTAAGCAGGCATAAATGTGTTGTTTCTTTGCCCTTCTGACTAGCCCCCTTGAAATCCTCATGTCGAGTACATACCAATGACTTTATTACCCTTCAATTATAGTCTTAGAATTCAATGTACTTGGAAGCATGCAAAGAGATTTTCTTAGGAACCGCTTATACCCTGACCTTATCCTAATGGCGTGATTATAAATAAGACAATTCAAAAATATGATTTCTAATCAACTGAGACAAACAAAAAACTGCAGAGTAAATAAGCAAAAATATATTTACATGTAGTCTTGTCTAATTGTTCCCCCCAGATTGGTTCAGAGGTACCTATCCACCCCGGAAAAAAAAGCTTTTAATACAATCATGACCTACTGTGCAGGACTAGCCTCCCCATATCAAGTCCAGAACAGACATTTGGGCCCACCTGCTTATACCAGTCCATGACAATTTCAGAAATTGTCCAGGTGATGCATGCAAGAGGCCAAAAAGACAACCCCCCCCCCCTTTCAAAATGCCTGATCAGTACTAATGAATAATAAGATCGTTTATACCACTGGCGCTCCAGAAGGTGGTTGACATTTCTTCTAATTAACATTTAAGGAAAAATATGCAGGTCAAAAACATGTGTGAAATAAAGGAAAAAGTGTTCCACTTTATGAAATAAATTCTAAAAGCAAAACTTCAGTGCCCACTCTACCCACCATAATAAAAAAATATAAATATATATATATACCGTATTTATCAGTATTTTAACACACACAGGCTTATAACACACACCTTTATTTTAAGAGGGACGTTTCAGGAAAAAAAAAACTTACATTTTTAATAAAGAACTTTAAAGCAAAATAAGGGTCAGTGCCCATCAATGCAGCTTAATCAATGCCCATATGTAGCCTCATAATTTCATCTATTTAACTTAATCAATAACCATCTGTAGCCTCACAATTGCCCATCATTGTAGCTTGATTAATGCCTATCTGCAGCCTCCCCATTGCCATGAATGCAGCCTGATCAATGCCCATCTCAAGGAGGGGGGCGGGATGAGCACCGTCAGATTACATACAGTGAGGATCTCCTGTTTACTCTGCGGCCTCTTTAATACAAAGTCCCGCCTCCTGGACCAGCTTCTATGATAGACAGAACACTGGTCAAATGCTGTCCCAGGAGATGGGGCTTTCTATTACAGAAGGCTGCTGAGTAAACAGGAGATTCTCGCTGTATGTAATTTAACAGCGCTCGTCCCACCCCCTCCCCATTCTCACCAAGGCAGCACAAATTGCAGTATCGGCATACACGCACATGCTATTTGCAAACGATTTGCAGGGTGAAAAAGTGAGTGTTATACGCCAATAAATACAGTATATTTACACATATTGTATATATATATATTTTTCAAAAGTCAAAAGTCTATATGTATATATATATATATATATATATATATTATTTTTTATTTTATTTAAGGAGCTCAGAGGAAATGGGTTAAATGATGCAGTCAATCTGGCAGACCTTGTTGTTGCCAACGCTAGTTTTCTATCCAGAATAAATGATTCGTTTAGAGGTTCTTAATAGTTTCCAGAGAATGACATTTTGGTAGATTCCCATGTACTATATCCCCTGATGTCATTGATGAATTTCTTAATTATAACTATAGAACATATTTCAATTCAATTTCAATGTTGGTCTTCTGTCAGATCTCTACCAGTTTATAGGCAAGTTATCAGAAACTTCAGGCTGGCCGGTGCTCATTTTTATGTTCAGAGACATGCACATACTCACGAGCAGAGATGTGAAACTGGACTTGCAAAAATGAAAATGCCATGGCGCACGCATAGACACAAGGGCACGCCCCACAGATCCTGGCACCCAGCAGCCTTTTTAAACCCGAGGCTTGTCTAGGTGCTTAGAATAATCTCTGGATTTTCTTCAACTTTACTCTTGTGACTTGTGTTCCTGAAAGCCTAAATGATCCTGTTACTGACCCAGCTCCCTCTGACTCTTTTCTGGATTCCCCTTGCTTGATTATGTCTGCTGCTTCTCCAATTTACCAATCTTGGCCTGGACATTTGGCTAAGATTCTGCCCACTGCTAGCATATTTTCCACCCTTGCCTGTCTCTGACCTGAACTCGGATCATGATTCTGTACCTCTCTGCCTGGCTGTTCCCGAACTCAGTTTGTGACCTGACTTCTCGCTTCTGCTCATCAGGCCTCAGCATCTCAAAGTTTAAGGTGGTTGAGCCAACTTCCTGGCACCTGCAAACTTTCCACTGCCCTACCAGTCCCTGTGTCCACCAACAGGGGGGCTTGGAAGAGAATTGTAAAAGAGACCACCCTTGTCAAGTTCCACTAACAGGTATGTGAAACAAGTTCTCTGCTACTTTCTGTTGGCTGTTACAAGTGGGTCAAAAAGAGGTTTGTAACCTGGATGGTATGAAGTACATACTTTCTTTAAAAGATCCTGGTGGACACTCAGGCACCAAAATCTTGCGGATCTTATGCCTACCACCAGTGACACAGAGAGGTGGTATAAATGCATAATTCCTGAAGAGTAATAATTAGAAAATAGTATGGAATCAGATTATGAGTTTTTATACTAAAATGCAATGAAAAAAATAATACTTTAATGTCCCAAACAGACACATATGCCTGTATTTCCCTTCTTTTTTTTTATGGCAGCTTTTTAAGTCCAATAAAGACATAGGGCCAGATTTACGTACATTGGCACATATTTTGACCGGCGTAGCGCATCTCCTTTACGTTAGACCGGCTCAATGTAGAGGCGCAAGTACAGTATCCTCGTAGTATTTGCCCACAAATTTGCGCCGGCGCAACGTAAATACCGAGGTGTAAGGCGGTGTAATTCAAATTGGGAAGGACATTGGCGTGTTCCATTGAAATGAGCCGTGACCCCATGCAAATGAAGGGCCGGCCGGATTGCGCATGCGCACATGAAGCAGACTATGGTCAGCACCTCTCTGCGCATGCTCAGAACTCGGCCTGGTGTAATCAGTGAGATAAGAACTAGGCCCGGAATACTTAGTGAGCTACGCCCAGGGCATAAATAGGCCCAGACATAAGCCCTTCCATTGCAAAAGTACAACCATTTGTTTCCCTCCCTGAAGAAAGGTGCTTTTGTTCCGTTGTCTGTTGCTGTATGTAGGTTTGTGTCGTGTCGTTGTGTTTTTTGGATTGTGTGTTTTTGAGAGATGTCAGAGAGGAACTGGAAGTTGAACTACTACTGTATATATATTTAAAAAAAAATTACATAATAATAAATAATATAATTATAATAATATTTAAAATATTAAATATATATTAGATATAAAAAATAAAATTATATATTTATTATATTAACTAATATACAATATATACTAAACAGAAAAAATGTATCTAAAATATATATTTACCCATTAGGGTGAAAAGAGCCCCTGGCAACGAAATGGAGTGTTGCCAGGACCTTGACCAGTGGCTGCACTGCATGTGAGCGGTGTGTTGGGCTGGTGATGTCCTCCTGCAGGGTTGTGGTTAATTCCATGATGGCATGAGGGGTGAATCTGAAGATGCGATACACCTCAGAATCTCTCATGCCAAAGATGTCTATGCGTGTGCGGTATATCCTCTCCCGTGCCCTCCTCTGTGCCCTCCTCCGTGCCCTTCTCCTTCTGTGCTCATCTAAAGTCAGTAGTATAGCTATGAGCAAGGATGCCCCTGGCATGTTGGCATACAGATTGTTGTCCTGCAAGTGTGGCTGCTCAGCTCGTCCCTAACGGTGTTGCTTTAGCTGACATGTAGACGGATTGTCCAAATTTAAACCTGCTTTTATAAGGACCAAATTTAGACCGGACGTGCAGCTGATGCGCACAGCGCGTAGCCTGCACCGCACAAACTTACTTTTGTGGATCGCCGTATCTCCCTCATTTGCATAGCAAATCAATGGTGTGTCTAGCGCATTTTTGCACGCACGATGAGCCGGTCTATCTAAAATAAGTCGGTCAAAAAATTCAGGATTTCAGGCGTATATTGTTTTGGGGATACGGCGCATAGATACGCGTGCGCATATTTAGACTTACGCCGCGCATCTCGTGAAACGCCGGCTTAAGTGCTTTGTGGATCTGGCCCATACTGCATATGCCTGTATTTACCTTTTTTTGTGGCATCGTTAATGTCCCATACTGACATACTGTTTATTCCTGTATTTCCCTATACAGACATATATGCCTGTATTGTGGAATCCCCTGAGATAGACTTATGTCCAAGATCCAGCAAAACCACGTGGGCCAGATCATGAGAGAATCTGACTAATGCCACTTACACACGATCATTTTTCGGCATGAAAAAAAACGAAGTTTTAAAAAACATCATTTAAAATGATCGTGTGTGGGCTTCACATCGTTTTTCATCTTCTGAAAAACGACCAAAAAAAATTAGAGCATGCTTCATTTTTTAACGTTGTTATAAAAAATGACGTTTTTTTGGGGTTGTAAAAAATGATCATGTGTGGGCTAAAACAACGTTAAAAATTATGTTTTAAACCCGCGCATGCTCAGAAGCAAGTTATGAGATGGGAGCTTGAATGGAACTTCCCCTTTAGAGTGCCGTCGTACGTGTTGTACGTCACGGCGCTTTGCTCATCATTTTTTTAAAACGATGGTGTGTGGGCAATATCGTTTTTAATGATAAAGTTGGAAAAACGTTGTTTTTTCTACATGCTGAAAAATAACTTTTTTTTTTCATGCCGAAAAATGATCGTGTGTACGCGGCATTAAGCATATTTGTTTTAAAACTGAGGAGGCTTTTAGAGAAGTCTAATATTGTTGGTACCAAAAATGATTTGAAAAATATTATAGATATATCCAGTGGGGGGGGGGGGGGTGCTGATCCATCTTTTCAATCTCAAGATAAATGTTATTTGTCTATGATAGAGATGTTATTTAATATAGAAAGGTACTCACAGAATTAGACAAAAATATCAAATCACTGTATGCCCTGAATACCACACTGCATACCCTTCCTGCATTTGCCAACTAAAAGAGGGAAGTGAGAGACCACATAGAAAGATATAATAAAGATATTATAATGAAAAGAAAAAATCTTACATGACAAATTGTCCTATTCTTTGAATTGGGCATATCGTTGGACGATTAAATATTAAAATGTCAGATCTAATTTGGTTGGACCAAGGAGTTATTCAGTGAATGCACAGAAAAAGAATGATGTTGAATCTGATGTTTCTTACTGGTCTTCTTTCTTCTTAGAGCACTTGGATATCACAGATTGGAGGTATGATTTTTACACAAGGAAAAAATACAAAGGTGGTGGGTATATGGCATGAAGCGAACAGGCAACTTATACCTGTGGGGGGTGGGGCTTCTTTGCTGATGACTCATTGGTGAAGTGCCTGTGCCATGTTTTGGTGTGGTGCAGGTACATCCATAATGTTTTTGTCATATGGACAGACACATTGGAGAAATCAGTTTATGATGATCTTGGCCAAAATGGGTACAACCTAACATTTACTATACATTTTAGTAAACAAAAGATTATGGCTCGGATTCACAAAGCACTTACTTTGACGTATCTCGAGATACGCCGCGTAAGTGTAAATATGCACCGTAGTATCTGTGCGCCGTGCCCACAGAACTAAGATACACCTAAAAACTACAGTCCACCGACGTAACTTGCCTACGCCATCGTATCGTGGGTGCATAGTTGCGCTGGACGCATCTGGCGCTCCCATTGATTTCCTATTTAAATATGGAAATGAGGGAGATACGTCGATTCATGAACGTACTTGCACCCTACGCATAATATACGCAGTTTGCGTAAGTCGTACGTCCGGCGTAAAGTTATTCCCCATATAGGAGGCGCAACTCATGCAAAGGTATGGGCCAGGGAACGAATGCTGTCGTATTTTATGTTGTTTACGTAGTAAGTGAATAGGGCTGGGTGTAGGTTACGTTCACGACGCAGGCAGTGATTCGACGTATCTTAGGCAGTTGTTTCAACGTGATTGTGAACATGCGCACTGGGATACGTCCACGGGACGGTGCATGCGCCGTTCGTTTTAAGTACTTGCCTAGCACTCGGCACATCATTTGCATGGGTTCACGCTTCATTACCATGTATCATGCCCACTTCCAGCCCACTTCCACTTACGCTGACTTACGCCTACAAATATACACTACGCCGGCATTTGCTTTGTGAATTCCATACTTCCCTCTCTGCGTTGCGCCGGTGTAGCGTAAAGAAGATACGATACGGCGGCATATATATGCACCGATGTATGTGAATCCGGGCCTATGTTCCTTGATGCTGAAATTATGGTTCAGCCTTAGAAAGCTGTCTAGACAGATGTATAGGTAGAAGATTAAGCTCTGATAATACACAATCAGTGCTGTAAGCGTTATTCATGCAAAATAAACAGTCAGGAAATTGGATTGGGCAGAAGAGAGGTACAGAAGCAGGAACATTTATTTATTAAAGCAGAGTTCCACCCATTTAATAGTCAGCAGCTACAAAACAGTGTAGCTGCTGAATTTTAACAATCACACTTACCAAAGGTCCAGCGATGCGGGCACATGAAGCCCTGCTTCTGTCCTCTCCTCTCCACGGCACCAGCATTCTAACTGTGGGTGCCCAGCTGTGGCTTCACAGCCGGGCACTCACTGCTCACGTGTGAGCCGTGCTGCATGCTGTAAATGGCCAGGCAATCTTCTGGGACTTGTAACATGACCCAGAAGATTGCAGGGAGGGAGGCAGGAGAGGTGAAAATGGTCCAGAGCTCAACTTTAATCCATTGCTGATGGTGGGAGCCAATCCTTTGTGGGTAGTGGCACTGGAGGCCAGTAGGAGGGGCCCTATTCATTCATTCATTGTAAATGACTGCACAGTAATAATGTGAGTTGGTCCTGATTGTTGCTAGTTCACCATGAGCTGTAGGTGTTGATGGGGCATGTTCCAGAACAACACAACCATACATATATGTGTCAGCTGGGCATTAGGGCACACAATCTGTGCTTCTGTATATATGCATTATGATGTTATAAAGGGAATAAACAATTCATCTTCCTTCTTTAACAATTCAACATCCTATGCCACCTCTCCTCCAGCACCCTTAGGCCCCATACACACGAGCAGACAGATTTGTTCAAATCTGTCCGTCCGACAGATTTGAACAAATCTGTCTGCTGGGATTTTGGTTTGCTCGCGTGTACACACGAGCAAACCAAAATCCCCGCCAGCAGACGGCGCGCTGACGTGTCGGTGACGTGGCGGTGACGTTGACGCCGCCACGTCACCGCACCAGGAAGTAAAACACTTCCGCGCATGCGCCGAATCCATTCGGCGGCGGTGCGGCGGCGGTGCGGGACGACATGTCTGCTGGTAAGTGTACTAACCAGCAGACATGTCGGGCGGACAGATTCCCACCCGATAGATTTCAAAGCATGCTTTGAAATCTGTCGGGTGGCCAAATCCGTCGGCTCGGCCGTACACACGATCGAATCTGTCTGCTGAAACGGTCCGGCGGACCGTTTCCAGCGGACAGATTTGATCGTGTGTACGAGGCCCTAGGGAACCAGCATCATCAGAGAGCTAAATCAGAAAGAAGTAAAAGCTTATGAAGAAGCAGCATGGTTGTGTTAAATGAATGGCTATCCAAAATTACAAATCTTTTGGTGGAAAATCAGTGAAACCATGTGTAAAAACTCTGCGTTTTGAGTTTTGCCTAGTGTTTAGCTTTACTTTCCGAACAATATGTGGGGTAATTCAGGACTATATCTAAGAATCAAACATATTTATAATTCAGCAGTAACCAAATATGAAGCAGACTTTGAAAAAGCAACTAGAAAACATCTTGAAATGCACTAATGTGATAGAATTGTCCATGCTATGGTGTTTTCTGTCACTCTCTATGGATTTTTATGCTAGACAATGAAGAAGGATAGTAGGAACTTTGGCACTGACAAAGAGTTCTAAAAATATTATGACATTCAGCCAGGAAAACAGATGGGTTCTTGTGAAGAATATTGTGAATGTGCTATTTTGAAGACTGAAGACCCAAATAGAAGACAGATCATTCTAAAGAAACACTATTCATATGGTCTGCATGACTTGACATTGACTTGAGGACATTTAAGAAAATAAATCACAAAAAAAAAAAAAAGTAAATATCTTTCACATTTAGAATTATTGGCTCAATTACAAAACTTCACAAGAAACCCAATAAGGTTGAAATTGTAGTGTTAAAGTATATTTCAGGGACTTCTTGAGAAGATACTCTTTCATTGTGATAGCAGGGGGAAAATTACTAAGGTAAAATGAAGGGTTGTGCATCTACATTAATGTACTTTTAAAAATATAGGCCCAGATTCACCAAGCACTTACCCCGGCGTATAGCACGTTACTCCGACGTAAGTGCAAATGTGTGCCGGCGTATATGTGCAGCAGACCCACAAACCATCTTCTTCATCTCTTCAGATTGAGGCGTCATCATTTTATGATTGGGATCTTGTTTATCCCCCCACATTACACTTCATTTCACTTACTTATTCATCACCCCCCATGCACCCCCTTTCTGTTTATTTATTTTCACCTTGTTTTTCTCTTTTCTTCCTTTCACACTCCCTTTGGACTATCCTTCTTCTCTGCACTTCTTTTACACTCTCCTTCACTCATTCACCAGGCCACCCACTTCTTTACTCACTATCACTTTTCACTCTAACATCACTCATCCTTGTGCGTTCATTTACCTCCAATATACTATTTTATCACCATTCTCCTGCTTAATGGGGAGGTTGGGAACTTCATCTGCATGCCTTTTGTTCTCTAATATACTTACCTTCATTATATCTATTGACATGATAAGCCACCAATACGTACTTACATATTCTTTCATTAGGTGTTGCTGTGGTGATTGCCCCTCATTCTGGTCCCCTCCGGCCTCTCTCCCGCCCCCCCTGCATTTGGATTCCTTCGGGTTCCACCTGCATCTGTGAGCCCTTGTAGGCCCCCCCTGCGACTCTGTGGGTTTTGGGGTTGAGCTGGCCCCCCAATTTTGGTGGCACCCATCTGGGAATCATTCTGTGGATTGACTCTGGCTGTGTACATAATCCTATCTGCACACTATGAATGGGTAACTATACTTGGATAAATGTATGTCTCACTTCTCAGTGTAAACTGTGAAGATTTTATTATTCCTTATTTTTATGTATTTTGTTACAGTTGCACCCCAACTCCTCCGAAGAAGACCCACTGATGGGTTGAAAAGCTTCAGGCGCCTACTTGACTCATCAATTAACCAATCATGTTGATTATTTGTCATGTTCATTGGTGCATACCCTATGTGCAGTTGTTCTAGTGTACACAATACCAGAGCTATTTGTATTTTATCCATTTTATCCATTAAATTACTTTTCCACATTTATATATATATTCATGTATGATGTTTCCATTTACTCATTAGTACCTTAACCATCTGTTTGCTGCCCAAAAACCCCAACTGGGAACTCCCTCCTTTTTCTTTTACACTTCTAGGGGTGAGCAGCACTTTCCCCACCCTCATTGTGTCTTACCCATTTTTCCACAAACCAACATGCGCCTAAAAACAGGCTACACCCTGCCGACATAGCTTGCACACGCCAGGCATAGGGTGGGCGCACATATGGGCATGGTGCTGCTCCGATTGATTAGCCATACAAACATGCAAATGAGGGAAATACGGCGATTCACGAACGTGCGTGTGCCCGGCGCATGCTACGCGAGATGCACGTAAGTTGTACATCCGGTGTAAAGTTATTCCCCATAAATGAGGTGCAACCTGGCACCAGACATGCACAGGTCTGCACCAGGGGACACAAGCTGGCGTATCGTGCATTGGACGTGTGTATGGCTGTGCGTATGTAATGTTCACGGCATACGCGGTGAACCGGCATAGCTTAGGCAGTTGTGCTGGCGTGGTTGTGAGCAGGTGCAGGGGAGTGCTGTGCATGCGTCCACGTCACGGCGCATGCGCAGTACGTGATACGCCGGCCGTAAAACACTGCGCCACGCCGGCGTACCTGTCTGGCGCTTGGCCCATCATTTGCATGGGGTCACGCCCACTTCCACCTACGCCGGCTTGCGCCTTCGAAACCCACGGCATGCTGGCGCAGCGTTGGGAGCACTGGTTTGCTGAATGCAATGCTTGCCTTTCCGCGCTACATTGGCGTGCCGTACGGGGGGTGTGCGCTACGGCGGCGTAATGTGCGCCTTGCTCTCTGTGAATCTGGGCCATAGAGTTGGGACTGCTGTATACAGGGAAGACTTGACAAAGATGCTGCAGCTTCCATGTATATTTGCAAAAGTGTGCAACCGAAATCTCTGGCCCAGATTCACATACAATTAGATTTGCGTAAAGTATCAGAAATACACTACGCCGCCGTATTTTACCTGGCTCTACGTGGAATCCCGGTAGATTTTGTCCAGTAAACTACGGCGGCGTAGTGTATTTCTCCCGGCGCAAGCCATCTACGCGAGTAGGGGGCGTGAAGCATTTAAAATAGGCGCGTTCCCGTGGTGATCGAACTGCGCATGCTCCGTTCAGAAATTTCCCGCCGTGCATTGCGCGAAATCACGTCGTTACGTCATTCGTTGTTTGAGTAGCGTCGTTTATGGACATTCCTATTCCCGAACGAGTTACGTAAAAAATAAAAATAAAAATTTAATTCGACGCGGGAACGACGGCCATACTTAACATGGGCTACTCGTATCTTCGTGGATCGCCATAAAAAGTCATTTGCATATCCCGACGCTGAAAACGACGCGGACTCCTCCCAGCGGCCGCAAAAATATCGCAGCGTAGATCCGAAGGCTTACGAAGACGTAAGCCTCTCGGATCGAAGCCCGAAGCCACCGTATCATGGTTTGAGGATTCAAACTAGTGATACGGCGCGCAAAATTTGAAATTACTCCTGTCTAACACCAGTTAGACAAGCGTAATTGCTCTGTGAATCTAGGCCTCTGTTTTTAACATGTAGACAGAGTCAGTTGGTTTTTGTTTTTTATTGCAGGCTAGCTGGTAAGTATGCTGGAAAATTTGTGTTCATTTGTGTAAACTATTGAAATGTGTAGATATTTATAGGCCTGGTGTATTTGTTTAAGGTCAAAGATAGAGTAATATGCAACTGCTGACTAATGTGTGTGTATAACAGGCAGAATTGTTCAGGCTACGGTGTTTTCTGTCGCTCTCTATGGATATGAAAGCTAGACAATGAAGAAAGAAGGTAGAAACTTTGGCGTGGACAAAAAATTCTAAAAATATTGTTGACAGCAAGAAAAACAAAAAGATGGATGATTGAGCAATGTATCCCTAATCTTTAACTAGAAGCCCAGATGATTGAACTGAAGTTGTCTTATTCCAGACGCATTGGGGTAGATTTACTAAACCTGGAGGGTGCAAAATCTGATGCAACTCTGCATGGAAACCAATTAGGTTCTAACTTGGAGGCTGATTGGTTTCTATACAGAGCTGCGTTCGATTTTGCACTATACAGTTTTAGTAAATAATGAGAAGAAACAAGTCGCTGCAAAGACAATTATCCTTTGAACAATGAGGGAGGCCAGATAAGAAAGTATGAACATGCTCTTGTGAAGACTGAAGACCCACACATATGTAGTAGATAGAAGATTTGCGGTCCAAGGCCCCAGACTATGGAACGCTTTACCAACCAGCATTCGGTTGGAGGAGAATCACCTAGCATTCAGGAGGAAGATCAAGACTCATCTCTTTTGATACCAAAAGAGACAGGAACAACAAGCGCCCAGAGGCGATTCAGTTCGCATGTGCCACGCTATATAAGTTTTTATTCATTCATTCATTCATTCGGAGGAAAATTTATCCATATAGTCTCTGGGAGTTGACTTGAGGGGACTTAATAAGAAAAACAATCACTAAAACAAAAAAATATTTTGCATTCAAAATCATTGGTTCAATTACAACCTTCATGAAAAAGGGTTTGAATGGAGGCCTTAAAGTATATTTCAGGAACTTCTTCAGGAGATTCTCTTTCACTGTGATATATCGTACAGGAAAAACGTAAAATGAAGGATTGTGGTTTCCTCATTGAGGGTGATTATATGCAACCATAGAAGGGCGTAGATATCTATGGCTTGAAGTATTGTGCAAAACCCAAGAAAGTGATTTTAAAATAACATTTACAAGAAGTGAATGCTATTTATCATGCATGCATAACAGCCCCTTTCTAATTGATATAATGTTTCTTTGCCTATTTCAGAGCTCTCTGCAGGCTCTCCATGTTAGTGTTTATTAAAGTGGCTTAAAGCCAGAATCATTTTAGAAATTCTGATATCCTCCAGAATAAATCACATTATTGTTATTAAACAAACAGATTACAGAGTGGGCGATGTGGGTGTTTTTCAGTCTAATTGCAGAATTATTGAGGGACTGTTGTGTTTTCACACGGCGGCATGTCGAAACTGTCCATATTTTTCCATATAATCCCATTAAGCCCCATATTTCCCTGTCAGAAGAACAGAAAAACAATATAATGACAAAGTCACGGCTGTGGTAATAAATTCTAACAAATGGCTGTCCCGCATGTAAGACATACACTACAGAGACCCTAAATAAAAAAGAAATGGTAACCGATTTCAATGCAGAGAAACTAGGTAATTCAATGCTACACATAATACCATTGAAAAGGTTGTGGGATCTGCATATAAAAAAATAAAAAATAAAGTTAATAAAGTTAATAATTTGAATCTACAAGTTAAAATTGGCACAGAAGTTCAACACTTTTTGCTGTAACGTTTGCATTTTCCAAAACAATGCTGCACTAGACAAATTAGAATGCAGGGAATAAAAGGGATTCTAAGTGGATATTTTATTTCCTTCAATAGAAAAATAATTAAAATCCCAAGGAAAGCAATAATAGAAATGATAATAAACAATTAGCAAAGCTAGGTAGCTGTAAACCCTAACAAAATGACATGCTTGCTAAAGAACTGTGCCTCATTACCGACTGCATTTGCATTAGTATCCACTACAAATGCATGCGACAGGGTGACAATGCAGTAGAGCAACAAGGTGGACAAGGGCAGAACATTCAACCAAAAAATATTATCTGCACAAATTACATCAGCAGCTTGATTATCCCCCCCCCCCCCATCCCTCCCCTTCTGTGGGGCCAGTGAGAGAGTGCAGCACACTTAGCACGTGCGCAGTAGAGACCGGCCCGTGAAACCGAAAGGCTTCACTGCCGGGTTCCCTTACCCGCAATGGCTGTGGCAGCACCCAAGCAGCGGAGGTAAACTCGGCTGCAGTGTTGACATCACTGGACTCCAGGACAAATAAGTGTCCTAATGTTTAAAGTCAGCAGCTACAGTATGTGTAGCTGTAAGATTACAGTGTACTGTATCAAATTATTGTCCATAGTGCTTTGTCCAGTGCCCTGCATGCAGTTTTATATTATATATACTGTTCTTTCTGCCTAGAAACTGGACAATGTCCATAGCAACCAAAAAGTGTCCCTTTACATCAGCTAGAAAACAGTGATAGTAAAATAGAACACTTGCAGAATTATGTGATAGTGATTTGTGTGGAAATTTGTCATCGGACACTGAAAGTAACAACAGCGACACTTCTGCAATTCTTTCCGTATTTTTGAGTTGATTACGTTATTGATTTTGTTATAATTATTATTATTTTTGATAATTATTTATAGTTATTTATTATATTATAATTTATGATTTTGTGTTCCAAACTTTATCATACCCGGGATGTCTACCAGACTCTTGTTTAGACAGATTTAATGAGTTATCACTAAGAATTACAGGCCTACAATATAAAATGCCAAATTTCCATGCAAAACATTGTACCACTTTCAGTAGGGGTGCGCATCTTCACTGGCCTCACGATTCGATTAAGATTATCATGTCAATGATTCAATTCGATTCGATTCCGCGATGCATCACAATGCATCACAATTGCAGCGCAAGTGCGCATGTCTCTCCCCCCAAAAATACTAAAGGAGATGATCAGAGACTGCAGACGTGGTACAGGAGATGATCAGAGACTGCGGGCATAGTACAGGAGATGATCAGAGACTGCAGACCTAGTACAGGAGATGATCAGAGACTGCGGATATAGTACAGGAGATGATCCGAGACTGGAGACATGCTACAGGAGGTGATCAGAGACTGCAGACATAGTACAGGAGACGATCAGAGACTGCGGATATAGTACAGGAGATGATCAGAGACTGCAGACATGCTACAGGAGATGATCAGAGACTGCGGATATAGTACAGGAGATGATCAGAGACTGCAGACATGCTACAGGAGATGATCAGAGACTGCAGACATGCTACAGGAGATGGTCTATATTTCTCCTCAGTACAGCCCAGTCCCTGCCTGCAGTGACAATGACTTATCACAGGTGACACATCAGATTCCACTACATGCCTGTACCCCCCCCCCCCCCCCCGTGTCCCCGGATCACAGCACCCCCCTCCTCCTCTGTACTTACATGCTGCTCTGAGCACAGAGGATGATTGGAGGGAACAATGAGGAAAACACATTTGCCTGATTTTCTTATAGTGTGCATCCCACTTTAGGCTGGATTGTCACTATTCAATGCATGTTTTTATGCATTTTATTGTACACTAATGTGCATTTTCAGTGTGTTTTTATGTACTGCCATTGTCATCAATACGCCCTTTAAAAATGCAGACATGACAATGAACCCTCAATAAAAACATCAGTACAGCGAGGACTTGGACTTTTAAATACACTACCTTGTTATTTATTTTCTATTACAATTGACACATTTTTTAACACAAGTAAAATCAATAGCACTTATTAGAGAATCTGATCTGTTTTCCTACATTAAGTGACGGCTCTGCTTCTTAAAATCACATAGATGGTGCCACACCACAGAAGTAAACTTCAGAGGTTGTAAAAAATAGGGCTTGTAGAATACAGTCATCTTATCAGAGGTTGTAAACATTACTTGTGTCATTGCAGCCTTGTAATGAGATAGGCGATCTGCCTGCTTACCATCCCCGATCTCCATTCCAGCTCTCGTCCATTCTCTCATCAGCATCAGCAGGGTGTTTGTATATGCCACGGTCATGTGATTGACTGCCTGGCCCGCCTCTCTCCTCTCAAGTCTCACGTCTCTCCTGGCGTCAGCCCTTCCCGCCTTTCTACTGATCTGATAGTTAGTCAGTGGGCGGGGCTGACGCCAGGAGAGACATGAGACGTAAGAGCAGAGAGGAGAGAGGCGGGCCGGGCAGTCACATGAGCACACCATATACAAACACCCTGCTGATGCTGACGAGAGAAGGTAACATCTGAACGGAGCGCTCTCCCGGGAGGGGTGGGGACGGGGGCGGGGCTAAACATTGATTATTAAGGTTGCATGCATCGGTACAGCATCGGGGACACCCGAATCGCGATGCACCGATGCAGCAATTAAATTTGGCACCCCTAGCTTTCAGCATCTAAAATCTGACATAATCAGACCACGAGGGAGGTTAAACTAAACCTATTGGGAGACGAAGACATGCTAACCTAATATATGAGATACAGGAAAACAGTAACACATACTAAAACAAAAGGAATACTGTATGTCCATTGCTTACATGTTCAGCTCTTTGCTTAAATTGTTAGTTATGTTTTAGTTTATTTTCTCCAACCTATTATTTTTAATACATTTTACCAGTGAGCAGGGCCGTCTTAAAAGCATCATGGGCCCCTGGGCAAAGTAATGCTCTGGGGCCCCTACAATGATGACAGTGCAGATAAACAGACATCAAGTAGGTAGGAGGCAGACTACTTCCCCTGTGTATCTATCACTCTCAGTGCCATCAGGGGGCCCCCAATTTTGGGGCAGCATGGGCTCAAGGACCAGCTGCTTTGGGGAAAGTGCAGAGGCCGTCATGCAGCTGGGGCCCCTGGGCAGTGCCCAGATGTGCCCTCTCATTAAGACAGCCCTGCTAGTGAGGGTTATTACACACACACAAAAAAAAAAAAAATTGGATTGCCTTAATTCATTTCCTACATTATTTTAATGGTAAAAAAGGGCACTAGAATAGGTGTGCAAACTTTCAGGACCAGAATACTCTACAGGAAACTAAATATAATAAGGTCTTTAAAGGACATCGGGATGTGGCAAATGCTTTATTAAGGTTTTCCCTGCTAAAGACCTTTGGGATTGCAGATAATTAACTGTGCTCGTTCATATGCCAGACTATCCAACAAGGATTTCTCTATGGCTTTGACTGCTTCAATTGCTAGTTATTACAGAACAAACAAAAAAAATTAATCAATTTGTTCACAGTTCTCTGCACTATTATAGTCTTAAGCATGTATTTAACTGTTTTTGGTAAACCTTACAACTGGTCCCTTTGGTATATTATTCACTAAGAAAGCTCAAAGAGCAACTGTAATCTGGACAGATGCATATTAAAATAAATATGCTCCATAATATCAATGACCAGTAAAAGCAGTTTTCTAAGACTTCATAATGTCTCATAATAGTCCCTGTCTTCCGAGTTGCCATCTCAATTTCTAGCTTGGTGATGTATGCTAACTGCAATTATGGTATGTCCTACCAATAGAACACACCTATGATATGTAAAACAGTAATTGTATTAAATTTACCTTTTCCTTTTACACTATAGGTACATAATTACCATTTAAAGAAAAAGTCCCTTTTAGTGAATGTATTGTGTTATTCCTCAAAGAGTACAACTGACATGCTGTTTTCCAACTGTTTGCATTAGGTGATAATGTGTGCTGTATTATCCACATATACATGAGTAGTTAGGAGTATGGAAGGGTAACTCTGACAAGTGTCTTAAAGTCAGTGCTGGCACAAAGACATTTGGTGCCCAGGGCGAAGATGGCAAAGTGCCCCCCCCCCATTTTTAAGAAAGAATCAATGTTGTTTCAAAACAAGAATATACTTAAAGCAATAGAACAAAGCACACTGGCGGCAATTGATAGGCACACTAACGGCAATTGATGGGCACACTAGCAGCACACTGGCGGCAATTGATGGGCACACTGGCAGCACACTGACGGCAATTTATGGGGCAAACTGGCAACAATTGATGGTTACAGACTGTGCCCATCAAACGCAGCCACTATACCATCACACGTAGCCACTGTGCCCATCACACGCAGCCACTGTGCCCATCAAACGCAGCCACTGTGCCCATCAAACACAGCCACTCAGTGGCTGTGTTTAATGGCACAGTGGCTGCGTTTGATGGGCACAGTGGCTGCGTTTGATGGGCACAGCTGAGTGGCTGTGATTGATGGGCACAGTGGCTGCGTGTGATGGGCACAGTGACTGCGTATGATGGGCACAGTGGCTGTGTTTGATGGGCACACTGGCAGCACACTGGTGGCAATTGATGGGGCAAACTGGCAGCACACTGGCGGCAATTGATGGGGCAAACTGGCAGCACACTGGCAGCAATTGATGGGCACACTGGCAGCACACTGGCGGTAAATTGATGGGTTAAACTGGCAGCACACTGGTGGCAATTGATGGGGCAAACTGGCAGCATGGCGGCAATTGATGGGCACACTGGCAGCAATTGATGGGGCAAACTGGCAACAATTGATGGTTACAGTGGCTGTGTTTGATGGCACAGTGGCTGCGTGTGATGGGCACAGTGGCTGCGTTTTGATGGGCACAGTGGCTGCGTGTGATGGGCACAGTTGCTGTGTGTGATGGGCACAGTGGCTGCTTTTGATGGGCACAGTGGCTGCGTGCCCATCACACGCAGCCACTGTGCCCATCAAAAGCAGCCACTGTGCCCATCACACACAGCAACTGTGCCCATCACACGCAGCCACTGTGCCCATCAAATGCACCAAGAGACTCCTCCATAGGGGGAGTAAACAAACAGGAAAGGGAGCTAGGAGGTGACGACGGTACCAGATGCAGGAGCGCACTCAGCACACAATTTGTACAGTGCCACTGCCGCTGCGCTGACTACTATGCCACAAGTGTACTGGTCTGATGACCGCGGCTGCCTGTGTGTCAGAACTGCGCCCCCCTCCTATACGAAATGGTACCGCCCAGGGCACTCGCCCCTGTCTTGTACCAGCCCTGCTTAAAGTGGTTTGAGGTAGAAGGTTTTTAATCTTAATGCTTTCTCACCATTAAGGTAAAAAGCCTTCTGTGTGCAGAAGACCCACTCAGGCCCCCTAAAACTTACCTGAGGTTCCTCTAGATCTAGTGAAGTTGCAGTAGTGTCTTGGCTGCCCAGGAATCCCCTCCTCTTTGGCTGAGACAGCAGCATGGCTCCATTGGTTCCCACTCCTGTCAATCAAAGTCACTCATCCAATGAGGAGAGAAAGGGGGCTGGGCCACGGCTCCGTGTCTGAATAGACACAGGGAGCTGCGGCTTGCCCCCCATAGCAAGCTGCTTGGCGTCGGGGCACCCAACTGGGGGGAGGGGTCAGAAGTACCAAAGTGGGATCCGATAAGAGAAGGATCGGGGCTGCTTTGTGCAAAACTTCTGCACAGAGCAGGTAAAGATAACATGTTTGTTATTTTTAACTAAATAAAAAAACTTTACAATGACTTTAGGCCTAGTGCACACTATTATATTTTGTTGTTTGTTAAACCTAGTGGGCTGAATGAAAAAAAAAACAAAAAAAACATGCATTGTAAGTACAGTGGTCTCTTCCGCTGAGCTATTGTGTTCTGACAGGGAGACAGTCCCCCACCTTGCCAGAACACATCAGTCAGTGCTCTCAGCCATTGGCTGCCTTTTTTTGGGGCCTTTACCTTTGACAGAAGCTGGGCAAATGGGCTGGCTATCATACATATGGGCCGAATATCGGCCGGTGTCTATTGAACTGGCCTATGCCGCCTGATAATCAACCCATGTGTATGGCCCTTTATGCTAAGCAGAGTGATCTGGACTGCAAACACCAAACACCAAGCATAAAGCATCTGGTCTACTGTCATGTACTTATAAATAAATGGTAACCAAGCAAAAATCCGCCTTTCTTGTGTTCCCACCACTGCGGTTATAGTGATATAGTTTAATCGTGAAGCAGCCACTTTAAATAAAATTATATGAAATGGTATTTTTGAACTCTACAAAATTATGTAGTGTGAAAAAATAAATAGCGCTATATAAAAAATATAGGTAATGTCTGTTTTCACAGACTATTCGATATAACCAAAGTGACAATACTTTCAAATAAATCACCCTGTGACATATGTGAATATATACACAGTAATTATATATAAATAAATTGAAGCAAGTCCATGAATGAAAATTCAATCATTAAATGGTGTACAAATTATCTTCTAATCTTCCACCACACCAAGGCGCCAGTGATTCCTCTCCCGTCAGTCGCAGAACTCACCAGCTCAATATGCTTTACACCAGGGATATGCAATTAGCGGATCTCCAGCTGTTGCAAAACTACAAGTCCCATCATGCCTCTGCCTCTGGTAGTCATGCTTGTAGCTATCAGAGTCTTGCTATACCTAATGGGACTTGTAGTTCTGCAACAGCTGGAGGTCCGCTAAGTGCATATCCCTGCTTTACACTCTCGTGCTCGGCGTGTAAGCGTAAACACCTCACAGACAGGTTTAGCAGATATTCCAAATTCCAACCAAATAACTGCCAGATTGCTCCGCCTGTTAATGATAAAGAATGCACCAATAGTGTAATACCATAAAATCAGTTTTAATAAAACACTGTGTAAATTTCAATCATTCCACTCACAGGAATCTTTTAAAAACGAGCAGTAAATAACACAGTAAACTCTTCAATAAGTGCCCAAATGAGTATATTCAGTCACGGTGGACCCAAGGTGTACAAAATGGCATCTCACCGCCTACTCGCTACACAGCCACAGCCCAGCTTCGTGGTTCAGCTTTGCATGTCACATGTTCGCTCAGATGGTTGCCGTGCAGCCACGCTCCGACATGTTTTGTCACATGATTAAGTCAATGTGACGAAACATGTCAGGGAATGTGGAACATCTGCTAAACCTGTCTGTGAGGTTTTTTTTACGCTTACACGCCGAGCACGAGAGTGTAAGGCATATTGAGCTGGTGAGTTTTGCATCTGACGGGAGAGAAATCACTAGCACTTGGGTGTGGTGGAAGATTAGAAGATAATGTGTACACCATTTAACGATTGAATTTTCATTCATGGACTTGCTTCAATTTATTTTATATATAATTTTTTGTGTGTATATATTTACACATATGTCACTGGGTGAATTTATTTGAAAGTATTGTGTCACTTTTGGTTATATTGAATAGTCACTGTCAAACCAGAACATTCCTTATATTTTTTATATAGTACTATTTATTTTTTTCACACTATATAGTTTGTAGAGTTTAAAAATACAATTTCATACTGTTATGTACTGTTCATGCTTAGGCAAAGCAGTGCACATTAGCTTAGATAGGTATGATGTCTGCAGTGGTGAGATGGCTCCACCTGAGTCCTTTCACCAGCCCGTGCACAGCCCGATGAAAAATAAAGAATGCTGCAGACCAGAGTTCTGCTTTAAGCTTAACCAGAGGCTTCAAGTAGTTGGACAACCGCATACATTTTTATAGGACCTCTTTTACAAAAATAATTTTGTAATAGAAAGCTTTATGAGAAATATCCATTTCCACTCTCTGCATTTACACATTCGCAATTTATTGTAACTTAGGAGTAATTATATTTTACTGATGCCTAGTAGTGTTGCTCACGAATATTCGCATTGCGAATATTCGTTACGAATATTGCATATTCGAGTATTCGCGAATAAATCGAATATCGCGGTGAATATTCGCTATTGCGAATATTCATATTTTTTCAAATTTATTTTTAAAACAGATCACATCCTAGTGATCTCCATCGACGTCTAAAAGCATTGCTGGTATGATTAGAGACCCTGGGCCGAGTAGCTGAGGCGATCCTTTTATGTTGCCGAATATTCGCAATGCCAATATTCGTATTACGAATATTCGCGAATACTTTCTCTGCCCTTCTGTGTTTTGTGTATAAAAAAAAAAAGTTTGTGTAAGTAGAGTTAGTGTTTAGTGCATATTAGTTTAGTAATCCAGGAAATGATCTCCGTTTTCGCGTGTTGACGAGAATTTCGCAATCAATTTCGCATTCGCAAAATTTCGCAAAAATTTTTTTTTTGATAAAATATCACGAATATTCGATATTAACGAATATTTCGCGAATATTCTTCTATATATTCGTGAAATATCGCGAAATCGAATATGGCGTATTCCGCTCATCACTAATGCCTAGCAGTAAATGGAAAAGAACAGCTGGATTTTTGTAGAATCCTGTCACACTGCTGGCCTTCCCCAACCTTTTCACAATACGTTCAATGGAAAAAGATGAAACAAAATGTTTCTGTTGCCCCTTCTAAGCCCATAATTAGATGATTTATTTCAACACGAACAACCACTCTGTAAAAGGTAATTCAAGTAAAACAATTTTCACTGAGTAGAGGACAAACTACATATTTCTGGAATGTACCTAAAAGTATACAGCTCCCAACAGAGGCATTGCAATCCATATATTGTCTGTGCTGTTTGCTAACAGCTGGCCAATTTATTACACAAATATATCATTCCAGTTTAATAACAGATTTATATGTACATTGTACATACATTGAAATACTCTATACCTATATTTTCTTCTTGGATATGCTTCCCATGAGGACAATACAAAACAATGCCAGGTTATACCTGCAGTTTCCTGCTCATATATGTTTTGGACATTTCATTTTAGTTGTTTTTTTAAGTGTATAGATTGTTAATGTTGCTTTATATTTGTTATTATCTGTATACATTCGTTGTTCTTACACATAAACATTTAGTACCAGAGAAAGTGTTTCCAGAGCACTATGGGTTATGAAAATAGACATCATAGCTTTCTTTGCAGCTCTGTTTGTATAACAGAAACTGTTAGTTCAATTACCTGGTAAGGGAAAGCCTCTGTAAAGTTGTCAAGTTCTCCAACGTTTGTATGCACAGTGGATATCAAATCATATGCACCCCGACCTCTGGTATGCAGTGCTTTACTCAACAGTAATTATTTAACTCCTTTGAATACAAGGACCCCAATATGCATATGCTTTGATACATAATGTTCCAGAAACAAATGCTTATGATTTAAATGTTTAATATTATGCATTTTACAGCAGAGTGCTCTCAGCAATGCTTATATAGAGATGATCTTGACATTGTGTCTATTTTGAAGTGAGATTGTGAGATTTATAAAAGTGTTTCTTTGTTTTGAGCTAGGTATGTAGTTTGAAGGGTTTGGAAGAGGATAACCTCTGAGTTCTTAACCAGTTTGTGTAAAAAGAGAACATCTGAGGATATCCACCTTGTGTAATCTGAGAGGTAAGTGAAGCCTGGAGGTAAAGCTGGATCTCCTATAAATGAGGTTTGAGGTGGGGCCTGAGTAGATAGGGAAAATGTAGTGTTATAACTTTTCCAGAGATGGAGCAATTAAGCTACCAACAAATTTAAAGGATTCAAATTGGACAGTGAGACTTCCCTAGACCACAATAGGCCTGGGAGGAAGTAGGGATTGAATCTGATTAAAAATGTACCCAGGGTACTTCGGAGTTGTCTATATACCATTGTCCCAATTGTGTATATCTGGAGGCCAAATAATAATGCCATAGGTTTGGGGTTTGGCACTGGTGGTGGAAGAATATAACACTTTTTTTTAGAAAATCTAGGTGGATAGTTGGTCCATATGAAGTTGTTTAAGTCTCGTTGAAAAGCGAGTACAAAGGAATTTTAATAGGGAGACCTCTGAAAAGGTATAATTGTTTGGCAAAATTGTCATCTTTGCTGCAGTTACTCTGCCTAGAAACAAGGCAGTCTGTCTGAGTTTGGTAATCATGGGGGGGGGGGGGGGGGGGGGGGGTCGTTTTTAAGAAATAGCAAGTGTAGGTTGGGTGTTAGCTGAATCCCAAAGTATGATAGGGAGGTCTGTGACCATTGGAAGTCAAAAGAATTCTTAAGTGTTTAGAAATGGGCCTCTGGTATGTTTTATGGGTATCCCTATTGATTTTGTAAGATTAATAGTAAGACCTGATAAAACAGAGAATTTACGGAGTGTTTGTAATAGGTTGAGAAGAAGGATGATGGTAGGGTTGGTTTATAAATAAAAGCATGTCATCTGCATACATGCTGAGTTTTATAATGTGAACCCGCGCTTTTGAATAAACCGAAATGTCTGGGTGCTGTAAAATAGCTGTTGCCAGGGGTTTTCCATAGCAAGAGCAAATAGGTGGGAGAGCAGGCACCACTGTCTAGTACACTTATCCCACCTTAAAACAGTTTGGATTACAGCCTGGGATACAGTTCCTTGTTTGTGGGTTGGTGTATAAGGCTTTAAGGCTTTAAATGCATGGAAGAATTCACCTTGAAAACAGAAAACGGTGTAAAATAGCTTCTAGATATTCCCATGTGACACTATCAGATGCTTTATGTATATCTAGGCTCAGTAGGAGGGGAGATGAGGTTCTATTAGCATCTTGAATAATATTAGTGGCCAAACGTATGTTGTCTGCAATTTGTCTGTCTGGGATAAACCAGGATTGATATGGGGAAATTAAAGTGGAAATTACTGCTGCTAACCTATTTGCTAAAGATCTTTATGATCGATTATCGAAGTTAGAGGGTTCAGAGTAGTCATTTCCTGGTTTTAGGGATTAAGGACATTAATAATTTAACATCTCATGAGGGATATTAAATTGCAGGGTAGCCATCAGGGCCTGGAGCTAAACACATTTTGAGGGATTTTAATGATATGCCTAACTTCTTCCTCTGTGCAAAGGTGAATTTAGACATTCTAGTTGGGATAAGAGATAATGTGGGGATAGGAATACTAGCCATCCAGGAGAAGGATTTAGGGGGTATGGAGGAGGGATGGGGAAGGAGGCAGGTCTGCATACAATTTTTCAAATATGTCAGTTATCTCTGAAGGATGGGATGCTATGTGGCCAGATGGGGAACAGAGTTTGTATACGTGGGATGGTTTAATTGTTTGATTGAGCTTCCTAGCAAACATTGCCGTATATGATTTACCATTAAAGAGGAATTTAGCTTTGGACCAGAGTAAGGATTTCTTTGTTTTTAATGAGAAGAGGGAGTCCAATTCAAGTTCTTTTGTGTGAATATGTGAGAGAAATGTAGAATCTTGGGTATGATAATGTTTTTTATATAGCTTCTCAAATTCTTGGGTGTGTGAGACCATCTACCTCTGTTGTGGTCCAAGACCAATTTAATAAGGTGTCCTCGAAACACAGCCTTATGAGCTGTCCATATGGATGCAATCGTAATATCCAGAGTGGAATTTAGCCTAAAATATTCTTCTACATAATAATTTATTGTGTGCCAGGGTCCAAAATTAAAGAGGAACTGCAGTCTGTTCACATACTTTGTAATATTTGTTTTTCCATTCTGAAGCTTCCCTCCAAGCACTTTGCATATTATTTTATATATAATGTGATTCTGTACTTGCCAAATATGCTGCAGAAATCTTACTCCACTGAGTCTGGCTGCAACCATTTTAACTGTGGGCAGCTGAAGCTGCTGCCTGTTCACTTCCTGGATTTACACAGACACACAGAGGCACAGCTCCAGCTCTGCAGCCTTGCAGCTCCGATTCCTCTTATGACTCACCCCCCTCCCTTTATGAAAAATTATCATGAGAGTGAGAGAGAGAGAGCTGTGCATGATGTAATAAGCCTAGGCTTTTTACCGAACAAGAAACAGGAAGTGGGCTGTATAAGGTATTTAGTGGCAGAAAAAAATGTTTTACTATCTAAAGTTAAAACAACAAGGGCAGAATATTAAATAGATGGAAAGTTGAAAAAATGACTGAAGTTCTGCTTTAAGGACTCATTGAGCCTCCATGAGTATGTGGTAGTAGCAAGGCCTATTATGGAAGTTGTAAAGGCCATTATTCAGTAGTCACCGGATCTTCTCCGCCTACTGCATAGACTCATTCCCTTCATCCAGGTAGAGGATACAGCGGTAGTAGTCGGAACAATCATCAATTCTCGACTCGACTACACAAACTCCCTATACTTAGGACTACCAAAATACCAGATTTTGCGCCTACAAGAACACGGCAGCCAGATTGGTAACAAGGAAAAAACCTTGGGAATCAATCACCCCATCCCTGAGGACCCTCCATTGGCTAACCGTAAAGGATCGGGTCACATTCAAGACCCTCTGCCTCACCCACAAATACACACAAGGAAAGGCTCCTCAATACTTAGCAAGAAAATAAACACTACTAAGACACCACCGCACTACAAACACTCAGCCCAAACAGACCCTACTGGCAGACACAAGGGCTAACCACCGAACCGAGGGATTTGCAGTCCAAGGACACGGCTATGGAACGCTCTTCCGACAAACATTCGCATGGAAGAAAACCATCGGGCCTTCAGGAAAAAACTTAAGACCCACCCCTTCTGAAGGATAAGGACAACCCCCGGGTGGAATAAGCACCTTGAGGTGATTTAGTTCGCATTTGTAGCGCTATACAAGTTACTCACTCACTCATTATGTGGTGGTCTAAACAGGGACAAATGTGAATGGAAGCATCTTGAGAGTTTGCTAGAATGATGGGGGTGCAGAAAAGGTAATCCTATCTGGCATAGGAGTTATGGGGCTGTGAATTATGTGTGTAATCATGTGCACCCATGTTTAGAGCTCTCCAAGAGTGGAATTAAGTTGCGTACACATTGACTTGGGAAAGGCACCCAAACCTGGAGTTGGTTTACTTCTATTCAATGCTGGTTGTGAGACAAGGTTAAATTCTCCACCCAAAATAATATGTGTGGAATGGTATTTCTGCAAAACGTCAAAGTAGTTTCAAAGAAATGTGGAATGCCCTTCATTAGGGGCATAGACATTCACCTGCCAGATTGCCAGATTGCCTTTTACAATGAGAAATCTACTATCACTGTCTTTGTAAACATGCTGGACTTGCAAAGCTAATCAGTGTATAAAAATGGTGACCCCTTCAACCTTGCCGGGAGCAAGAGTATAGAAAGATTAATTGTAAGATTTATAGAAAAAAAGGAAGGGTAATTGCTTTGCAAGAAGTATATTTCCTGAAAAAGAATAAATAACCACCGGGACCAGGAGATAAAAACGTCCCTGGTCTACCAAAAAACAAACGGAGATCTGTGGATTTCAAACTCAGTGCTCCCAAACCGAAAAGCTCAGATGCTTGCTATGCATCTGAGAAAACAAAAATCTCCCGTGAAGGAAACCGACACATAATTGGGAACCGAGTACAATGGAATCAGAGACCACATGTTTTATTTGGGATGGGGGGACTGAGTGGGGGAATAACATGGGGACATAGAAGGGTTAGGCCTACTTACAGATATATGGTACCTAAAAGAAAAAGGGTTACCCGTGTATGTCAAACAGAAACTGCTATGAATGTATATAAGAAAAAGATAAAATAAGATAAAATAATCTAAGATAAGATAAAAAGATAAAATAAAATAAAATAATAAAAAAAATTCAAATAGACGTGGAGTTCTTAACGTGGGTAGTGTTAGCAATAAACCCTGTAGGGAGAAGAATTGGAGTCAGATTTCGGGAAAAAACTAAAATTCTCTGGCAAAAAAAACATATAAAAGTTAGTATGGTGAAAGCAAAGTGGAGCTCTCCAAATTTACCCGGGGCAAATTGTTTTGCAGGAAGGAAACGGTAGAATCTTTCAATTAGAGATGTCTCTGCTGAAAATAAGAAAGGACAGTAGGTGGCAGCAATGGTTCAGAAGTTGTGTGAAAAAGTTTGTTCATAAACTAGAACTGCCTGAGTGTACTGGAGTGATACTGGAGAAAATGACTCCCTTGTTCCTGGTGGATCGGAGGGTGAAGGGGTGAGAAGTGTAAAAAAAAAAGAGAAAAGAAAAAGTAGAAACTCAGTGATTTCAATTAAGCAGTAGAAAGAGCAATAAAAATAAAAAGGTTGATTAGTTACGGTATGGAGGGTCCAGATTTCCCACTTCATGGCGTGCTCTGCGGCATGTCTCGGAGAGGGGGTGTTCCATAAGGGTGAGATACAAGGAGTCAATGGAGGTCTCTGTGAATTTTCAGCTTCCAGGAGGCCCAACTTTAATAATATGTCTTGACCCTTGGCTAATATGGTTGCAATATATGTGAAACCTTTATGGGGTGTATAAGAAAAAATATATATTGTAAGAAGTATGGCCCGGATTCACAAAGCACTTACGCCGACGTATCTTCAGATACGCCGACGTAAGTACAAATGTGCGCCGTCATATCTATGCGCCGACCCACAAAGCTAAATACGTCGAAAAATAGGCTTCATTCGACCGACGCAACTTGCCTACGCCAGCGTATAGTGGGCGCATAGTTACGCTGGACGCATTTGGCACTCCCATTGATTTTCGATGCAAATATGCAAATGAGGGAGATACGCTGATTCACGAACGTACTTGCGCCCAGCGCATGTTTTAAGCGATTTGCGTAAGGTTTTCTGGCGTAAAGTTATTCCCCATATTGGAGGCGCAACTCATGCAAAGGTATGGACCAGGGAACAAACGCCGTCTTCTGCAGGCCTATGCTTCCTTCCCCAGGTGCCAGGTCGCTAATTCTAGTCGCAATTGAAACCTGGCGCCCGGATTTTGTCGAACCCTGGTATATTATATTTTTGTTTTTGGGTTTTGATATGCAGAGGACATTTGGGCACAAGAACACTGATGAGACAACTTTTAAAGAAGTATTGCAAGAGAATCAAACTGGCCACAATACAATACAATATTCTGCAAAGGTGAGCCTTTTGCTACATTTAAGCACAATTTTGTATTTGACAAGAGTTCATCTTTAAGTGGTGGCTGTTATTGGAAGATTACCACTGTTTCTTCCACATGTAAGTTCGGTCAAGAGAAGGTCCCTTTAATACCAATTTAGTTATTTCCAATGTTCGTATAGAGTGAACACAAAAGTGCATACCAGCACTGTAATTCCCAGACAGACAGATGGTGAACCTAATTAGAAATGAGCAGCTTGGATCTGTTTTATCAGAGTTGGGATTAAGGCAATGATCTAAGCAGAGCGGACTAGCTTTATAGACGATGACTGGACCTCAGCTGAAAACATTTATTCAAAATATGTCTGACAGCTGCATTTATAGAAATGATGTAGGTAACAGTATGATACATGCAGGCTAGACTTGCAGACGTTACATAGGAAAATAATACAGTGTGTTTAAAGCAATGGAGAGACAAGGCACATCTAAACAGGTACATAATAGGGTAAGTGGGCGAACATGTCAGTCAGCAGGTCGGTGGGTGAGCAAGCAGGCAGGCCAGTCAATGGGTCGGCGGGTGAGTGGGTGAACAGGCCAGTCGGCAGGTGAGCAGGCTGGCAGGCCAGTCAGCTAGTCGGCGGGGAAGCAGAGAGAGGACACATCTCTCACTGCCCACCCTGCATCACCGCAGTTCCTCCCTCACTGTGCACCGCAGACAGCTAAGAGATTACATCCTCTCTCTGCTGCCTGCCTTCACTCTGGGACACAGCAAGTGACAATCCACAACTTGTAGCAGGCAAGTGACACAACAAGTGACAATCCACACTTTGTAGTAGGCAAGTGACAATCCGCAATGTGTGGCAGGTGATGTGGCAAGTGAAAATCTGCAACGTGTGGCAAGTGACATGGCAAGTGACAATCCACAACGTGTGGCAGGTGATGTGGCAAGTGATAATCTGCATCTTGTGGCAGGCAACGTGGCAAGTGGCAATCTGCATCTGGTAGCAGGCAAGTGACAATGTGCAACTTGTGGCAGGTGGCGTAGCAAGTGACAATCCGCATCTGGTGGTAGGCAACGTGGCAAGGGGCAATCTGCATCAGATGGCAGGTGACGGTGACAAGTGACACACTCAGGGCTCCCACTGATTCTGAATTATGGTGAGTTGAACTATTTAATTTTATAGAACAACGTAATAATATAATTAATGCACTTCAATCATCCTGACAATATATCAACCATGGTGTCATGATGATTAAAGTGGCAACACCAGCCATTGCCCAGATAAATTGCTTGCAAAAAAACGTATTTTCTGGCAGTGCCCCTTCCGAGACTAGCCTCTGGTTCCGCCCCTGACATGCACTAAGCAATTTGCCAACAGAGGACAATGCTAGCCTGTACTTTGATAGCAAAACTAGTTAACATTCTTTCACTTTGAAAAAGAAAAGAAAATCCAATGACATTATACAATACTTTCACAAGCCATCTAGCAGTCTGCATTATGTATGGTTGCTGCAAAGCAGGAACATGTGATGAGGCACTGGCTAGTATAATGCCACGTACACACGATAATTTTTCGGCATGAAAAAAACAAAGTTTTAAATTTTTTTAATTCAAAATGATTGTGTGTGGGGTTCATTTTTCGGGTTCTGAAAAACGTCAATTTTTTTTTCTTTGAACATGCTGTATTTTTTAACAACGTTTTAAACAATGTCGTTTTTGGGCTAAAACAATGTTAAAAAACCCACGCATGCTCAGAAGCAAGTTATGAGGCGGGAGCACTCTTTCTGGTAAAACTACCTTTCGTAATGGAGTAAGCAAATTCATCACACTGTAACAGATAGAAAAGCGTGAATCGTCTTTTTCTAACAGGAAATCAGCTAAAGCAGCCCCAAGGGTGGCGTCATCCGCATGGAACTTACCCTTTATAGTGCTGTCGTACATGTTGTACGTCACCGCGCTTTGCTAGAGCGTCGTTTTAATGATGAAGTTGGAAAAAACAACCTTTTTTCTACATGACGAAAAATTATTGTGTGTACACGGCATAAGAGCCAGATAAACACAGGTTACATATGCTGCGGTTGTTACAAATAATTATTATATATTGTTTTTAAGCTAATTTACTAAATTTTCAAAAACTGTACTCAAGCAGGTGGCTTACCGGACAAATTACAGAAGTTGGAAGTTATAACTTCCCACCAGTAATTTCACAGTAAATAGATAAATAATAAATTATTATGTTATAACATATAGCTTATAAACATATGATTTTGATGGAGTAAAACCGTACCTTTTCAACAGCAGCAGATTCAAATTCTCCCTCTTAACTGTGTGAAAAAAATATGGAATTATGGGTAAATCTTATACCCATAAACCTATTTTTTCCTTGTAGTTAAGAGGGCTGGGCTGGAAGGGAGCATGTGTATTTTAGACATATTCCCCCTTCTATGACACTGCAGTGAAAGGACAGCCTCCAGTACAGCATTTTTATTGGACAGCTTGGGCCAATGGTACTTTGGTACAAGACTCCAAGCTGTCCATTGAGCTCAGTGCCTAACAAGAAGTGAGGAGAGGCACTGTGAGCTCATCCTCTCAGTCTGTTGCAAAGAGTGTGTGCCAGCTTGTATTTAAACTGGCCGCTCTGTATGTAGCTTCTGACAGGCTGCACAAAAAGCCCCGTATCTTCGGAACCATAGGTCATAGGACCCTCAAAGCTCGATTGTTTTTTTTTTTTATGTTCATGGCAGGTGAAGCCCTGCCTCACCTGCTTCCCCTGACTGCACGTCCCTGCTGTAAAGACTTTTTTCTGAAAGTGTTTTCTGTTTTTCTTAGCTTGCTGTTTGTAAAGAAAAAAGTTGTGTGCCAAGCATCTATTCTACACCTTACATGCACAAATCTCCATCCCAAAACAAACCCCTGTATCAAAAATACAAATACAAATACAGGTTATACACTTGGTATAATATAAACATACACATATTTCCTCCTATATTCTACATACACTCACTAAGGCAGAGTTAACACTCCTGTCGGGTTTTTAAATTATGACCCCACCTGGGAATTCTCCTTCACTTTCTATCCCAGTACAGTAATTCCTGTACAAGATATAGGTGGCACAGTTGCTATTGGATTTGGTGAATCATGTATCTGCACGAAAAATAATTGATAATAAAAAATACATTTGTATAACTGACATTTGTAAAAAATAAATGCATGGGAAAGGACTAGGGGGAAGAAGGAATGGGCCTTTAAGCTGTTCGACTAATTACATATAACTGTAAAATTAGGCAATGTGGTTTTAGAGACTATTACTACAATAATACAAAGGTTTAACTTTTTTCCTATCTATCCACAGAGCATGGTTCTAGAAGTGTGCAGCTCATTCATTTGGCCTTTTGAAAACGGGAGTCATGCAGCCATTATTTTTGAGGAGCAAGGGTTTCTGCCGTGGCTGAATCAAAAAAATGTCTTGTTTCCACTAAGTGGAATGGTTTGGGTCGGTACAGTTTGGAAGGGTTAGAATGGTCAGCCCTATTCAGGTGAGCGTTTCCACTGCAAGTCGGACCGTCAGGGGCCATACAGGGTTAGAATAAAATGCCTAGCGTGTCCGCCAATCAGTGGAATGTAGCTTCACCCTAACTGAACTATACCATTTTCTATGTCCCCACATCTGAAGCAGGACCCAGAATGGTGCAGTATGGTTCAGTTGTATGGGCCGCTTTCAACACTCTAAATAGCATACCGTACCGAACCAACCCGAATCGATCCGCTTAGTGGAAACAAGGCAAAATGAACACCTTTCTTGTTAAGTGTTTCTCTCCTATACATTGTACAAACAGAGACATTGATAGGTTTAACAGAAGCGCCTCCTGTTACCTCCATCTTTGTATAGTGCATTCTTTCTGTAAAAATAATTGTAATAAATAATCTCCACCTATAAAAGGTTTTTCTTAACCACTTAAGACCCGGACCAATACGCTGGCAAATGACCCAAGGGGTTTTTGCGATTCGGCACTGCGTCGCTTTAACAGACAATTGCGCGGTCGTGCGACGTGGCTCCCAAACAAAATTCGCGTCCTTTTTTTCCCACAAATAGAGCTTTCTTTTGGTGGTATTTGATCGCCTCTGCGATTTTTATTTTTTGCGCTATATACAAAAATAGAGCGACATTTTTGAAAAAAAATCAATATTTTTTACTTTTTGTTATAATAAAAAAAACAATAAACTAAATTTTAGTCAAACATTTAGGCCAAAATTTATTTAGCCACATGTCTTTAGTAAAAAAAAAAATCGCATTAAAAAAAAATTAGCTACCTAGCGGGAACAGCGACACTAATACAGCGATCAGAAAAATGATCGCTTAGTGATGCTGGCAATAGGGAGTGAAAGGGTTAACTAGGGCAGTGATCAAGGGGTTAAAACTTTATTGGGGGGGGTGGGGGGGGTCATATCATATCAAGGTCATATCAATGTATGATTACTTACTGCATTCAGTGACACTGTGACAGGGGAGGGGGGGCGATCGCGGGGGTTAAATGTGTTTGTGTCTGTGTGTAAGTGTGCTGTTGGTGCAGACTTACTTGTAGTGTTGTGATCTCTCCTCAGCGGCGCTTGAAACAAACGCCGAGGGAGAGATCACGTCGCTTCCTCCTTCCTGTGTTTACACAGGAGGAGGAAGTGACAGGGCGGCGGGCGCGCGCATTGGCTGGGAGCGATCCGGAGGGGGCGGGTGAAAACGGATAGCCGCCCCCACTTGTCGGATCGCTCCTGCAGCCGCGCGGACCGCCGCATGTACGGGGGGGGGGGTCCGATCGGACCCCCGATCCCCCCCAAGGCACCAACGTATATATACGTTGATGTGCCTGGCGGTGCCATTCTGCCGACGTAAATGTACATGCGGCGGTCCTTAAGTGGTTAATGTGGGTTCATGAACACAGGTTTTTCAAAAAAAATCTTTTGTTTGACTTCTAACTTTACACATGCTATAATTCCTTCAAGGTCCTCTGAAATTTGGTTGGAGTATAGGTCACAACATCAGATTTCCAGTATACAAATGTGGGGTACCTCACACCTCAGCCACACTTCAAACCAAAATACCTAAATCCTTATTAGTAATGAGAGATGCAGAAAAAGCATTTTGTCGGGTCAAGTGGATATTTTTAGAAAAATAAAATTAGATTTCTTATAAATCCTATCACCATTATTCCAAAACCCAAGTGCCAGAATCAAGATGCCCTTATACAGAAAACTTTAAAATACACATTGGGCAAGACAAGGGTGTAATATTCTTTTTTTCTTTGAGTTATGGCAACACTACCATATAAAAATCGAGAAAGCAATGATATCCATGGCATAAACTGTAGCAACAAAGAATACAAAATAGCAGGTTTCGCTGACGGTCTCTTACTTTTCAGGCTACATGTCACAACATTTCATAAATCAGCTATTAATCCTAATACCAGGCGTAATGAAAGAAATAGAGCATTTCAGTAGGATTTTATTTTTTAAAGCATATTTTTCGCAATCATTAATAATGTTCCTTAAGAAAAATACTGAAAAACCTTATTTTAAATCTAATTTAAATCATTGTAATAAATGAAAACAGCGCTAAAAAATGTCATACAAAACATGAAATGAAATAATATATGTAATACGTGAACCGTCACATAAATTAATCACCAAGTGTTCAAACGATCATATCAATAGATATGAATAAAGTAATTGAATCAAAGTGTCCAAACAAACGTAATGATGAGTGAAGGAGATTTTTGATAGCAGATCCACCACCAAAGAAAAGATGGGAGGCTTACCGGAAAGCGTGGACTCAGCTAAGTTTACACTTAATGAGTCACTAAAGCTTAATGTGATGGTATCCGGACATCAACCTTCCATTGGGAAACAGGGGTGGGTTTTGAATAGAGACCAAATCTTCATGTAATAGATGAGGGACCAAAAAATTGCAGTAGTACCAGGACCGATACATATGACTCGTCAATTCTTTGCAAGGGATCCAAAATGCTCAGATGCAACAATTATGGGAGGAAAGAAATGGATGCAGACATAGTGTAATAACGTATAAACTTTTTTACTAAAATACACAAAATCCAAATGGTTGCACTCACATTTCAGCAGGAAAATCAAAAAGCATGTAAACACATCTAGCAGTAAAATCAGCAGAGGACCAGACGCGTTTCGATCAAAACGATCATCATCTCTGGGGTGCTGACTAACTGCTATACTAGAACAATATATATAGCCATGCCCCCCTACCTTAATCACGGCTCCAGCTTCAAAGAATCATTGATGACAAATGACTTCTTCGGTAATGACGGTAGCGTGTAAACGGCGTGTGCGCATCCAAAACTCGCTCTGAAAGGGCCTAGTTGGAGAGCAGCGCTGGACGTACAAGCATAATGACGTCAGGACGTACAGAAGTAACTACGTCTATCCGTCTAGCGTGGGCGGGCGCTGAGCTGTCATCACAGCGCTTCCGCCCTCACAACACACACTAATGACTGGATGCGCTCCAAGCCTCGCAGAAACAAAAAAGAGACTGGAGCGCATCACCAGATCTGCAATCACATGAGGACCACGTGAACCAATCGGGCATGCAGGCGCGCAAAGCTGGTATCCACGCTATCAAACCCACAATATGTCGGTCAAGGCAGCAAAGGCTGAGATTACATATGCAGGAAAAATTGTATGGAAAGTAAAAACGAGGGGGGAATGGAAAATAAATAAATAACAGTGCCAGGCAACAAATTAAAGTCACCTAATGAGGGTAACAGATAGTGCCGATCACTTGGGAAAAACAGGAAAAAAGAGTATAAACCTGTGAATTAAAATATATTATTATATACAGTCATGGGATTTAACTCCATAATGAGTGTATATATGACAACTATAGTCTGATAAAACCATTGTGTCATAAAAAGCCTATAAAGCTTTAATGTCACCAATAAAAAATAAAATGAAAAGTAAAATTAATAATATGGAGCCGTGATGGGACAAGGGCGCACAACATAATACAACATCATGACTTATTAATGAAGGCATTTATGTCCCATTCGACATTGAGGCCATGTGGGACATATGTACGCAATTCATATATCCAATAGACCTCTAGCAGGGATACCCCTCTCGTTTTGGCTCCTCTATTGGATATATGAATTGTGTACATATGTCCCACATGGCCTCAATGTCGAATGGGACATAAATACCTTCATTAATAAGTCATGATGTTGTATTATGTTGTGCGCCCCTGTCCACGCTTTCCGGTAAGCCTCCCATCTTTTCTTTGGTGGTGGATCTGCTATCAAAAATCTCCTTCACTCATCATTACGTTTGTTTGGACACTTTGATTCAATTACTTTATTCATATCTATTGATATGATCGTTTGAACACTTGGTGATTAATTTATGTGACGGTTCACGTATTACATATATTATTTCATTTCATGTTTTGTATGATGCTTTGCAGTGTTATATGTTTATCCCTCACATAATTTCAGCGCTACACTTTTTGTGTTCTATTTGTTTTCTGTTGCAGAATTGATCCAATTCTGTGGTGTTGGCAGCTAATTTATGTTTAGTTAGGTAGCGCGGTGTTATATATACACTTGTATATATATATTTTTCACAGCGCTAAAAAATGTAACTTAATAATGTGAAAACACAAAAATGAATCAATATAATGACATCAAACTTATCAAGTGAAAAACGTGTAGAGGAAATCACACAAAATATATAAATGAGTGTTCATAAGAGCCCATTTACGAGAGACAAAAAGGAAAAATATATGTAAAACAAGAAAGTCCAAAGGAAACAAATCCACTATTCACTTGCTCCACCAGTGTCCCCACAATCACAATTTTATGGTGCTTCCACTACCAGATGACACTAAGTATTAAAGCCTCTTACCTGTGGACCAATAGCATGGTCAAATGCACATGTAATGGAAAACTCCAAAGCGCAAAACCTGATTCAGTCAGAGTTGGTTCATCAGCAGTAGGGATGAGCTTCGTGTTCGAGTCGAACGTATGTTCGACTCGAACATCGTATGTTCGATTGTTCGTCGAAATACACTGCGGCATTGCGCGCTGATGATTGGCCAAGCATGCACTATGACCCGCATGCTTGGCTAATCACAGCGTCACCATCAGTCCAGGGTGGCTTTTGCCAATTTTGGCTCAGGGGGTTTAGTACACGCCCCACAATATAAAAGGCCGCCTGCAAGTCGGCCTTGTGTAGTGTGTTCCGGCACTGGTTAGAGATCAGTCAGAGAGAGAGAGAGAGAGAGAGAGAGAGAGAGAGAGAGAGTGTCATTTTTTCTAGGTAGATAGAGCAGGCAGGCAGGCAGGTTAGTCAGTTATTGTAACAGTGTGTAGAGGATATATATACATCCCAGGTGTTGTACATATATTTATACACTGTATAGCTTAGCTAGATCAGTTCTTCCTAATTTACTGGCAGGTAGTTGATTGTGCTAGCTGCAGTATTCTCACGTGGTGTATTGCCTGTGTCCTCTGCAGTGTGCACCATAAAGCTACACAGGCATACTATAGACACCCAGCAGGTACAATATTTAAAGACATTTTTCATTTTTTTTTATTTAAGCATCATGATGCTTAAATAAAAATAAATAAAAAATCCCTTAAATATTGTACCTGCTGGGTGTATATAGTATGCCTGTGAAAACGTCTTTGAGAACCCGGGTCTTGCCCCAGGGAACATGTATCAATGGATTTTTTGTTTTTTTTAAATAGTCGTTTTCTGGAGCAGTGTTTTTTAATGATGCTGCTTCATTAAAATCACTGCTCTAGAAAAAACAACCATTTTTAAAACTTGTTTCCATTGATACATGTTCCCTGGGACAAGACCCGGGTTCTCAAAGACATTTTCCGACAATAACTTGCATATGGGGCTTTAAAATGAGCACTTTTGAATTCGAAGGTTCGAGTCCCAATGACGTCAATGGGGTTCTAAATGTTTGCGCAAACGTTCGGTCCGTTCGAAGTAGGGTTGTCCTGATACCGATACCAGTATCGGTATCGGGACCGATACAGAGTATTTGCGGGAGTACTTGTACTCCCGCAAATGCCCCCGATGCCTGGCCGAATACATGTAAACCCCTCCCCGCCACGCTGCGTATAGACACTCCCCCGTGCTCGGGTTTGAACAGGTGTTCTGTCCAATCCCGAGCAAGGGGGAGTGTCTATACACGGCGCGGCGGGGAACACAGCTATTCAAACGAAAGCTGCCTGTAATGCACACTGATTAACGCGGCAGCGGCGGCGGCGGCATCATCTAGGTATGGGGGACATGGCTGGATATATGTGGGGGACATGGCTGGATATATGGGGGGACATGGCTGGATATATGGGGGGACATGGCTGGATATATGTTGGGGGGACATGGCTGGATATATGTGGGGGACATGGCTGGATATATGGGGGGACATGGCTGGATATATGGGGGGACATGGCTGGATATATGTGGGGGACATGGCTGGATATATGGGGGACATGGCTGGATATATGGGGGGACATGGCTGGATATATGGGGGGACATGGCTGCATATATGGGGGACATGGCTGGATATATGGGGGGACATGGCTGGATATATGGGGGACATGGCTGGATATATGGGGGACATGGCTGGATATATGGAGGGACATGGCTGGATATTTTGGGGGACATGGCTGGATATATGTGGGGGACATGGCTTGATATATGTGGGGGACATGGCTGGATATATGTGGGGGACATGGCTGGATATATGGGGGTGACATGACTGGATATATGGGGGGACATGGCAGGATATATGGGGGGACATGGCTGCAATATGTGGGGGGACATGGCTGCAATATGTGGGGGGACATGGCTGCAATATGTTGAGGGACATGGCTGCAATATGTGGGGGGGACATGGCTGCAATATGTGGGGGACATGGCTGCAATATGTGGGGGACATGGCTGCAATATGTGGGGGACATGGCTGCATATGTGGGGGGACATGGCTGCATATGTGGGGGGACATGGCTGCATATGTGGGGGGACATGGCTGCATTTGGGGACACATTTAAAAAAAAAGTATCGGTATTCGGTATCGGCGAGTACATGAAAAAAAGTATCGGTACTTGTACTCGGTCCTAAAAAAGTGGTATCGGGACAACCCTAGTTCGAAGGTTCTGGTGTGAACCGAACGCGGGGGTGTTCGGCTCATCCCTAATCATCAGGATAGAAAATAAAAAGCACATACACCCATAGTGTAACCCATAAAAAACATTTATTCAAAAATAACAAGGAAAACTTGCAAAGGGACTCACACTTAAGCAAATCCTTGGGCAATAGGTTTAAAAAATTTGCATATGCAATAAAAACAGATACAATCGCTCTCTCAAAAAAACAGTCTCCTGAAGACGTCATCTCTTTGATGAAAATAGTAGGGTATGGCTACGAAGCTTCGTCATCATGCTTGCTGACCGGTGGCAGAGCCCGGTGCAGCCACACAGCCGTCTTCTTTTTGGGAAAGAAATGGTATCTGTTTTTATTGCTATATGCAAGTGGTATGATTTGATTTCTTTATACACATTTTTCACTTAAGTTTGATTATATTATATTAAAACATTTTTGTGTTTTCACATTGAGTTACATTTTTTAGCGCTGCTTCATTTATTTATCACAATTCTTGAATTTAGTGTCACAGATTGCTTAAGCGGTAGCTCGTTTGTCATTTTTATGTTTTAGCGTGGATAACCTATATGATTTTTGACCACTTCCAGCCCAAGGTAGGTCATATGACATCCTGGATTTTGAGTGGAGATATCTCAATGATGTCTGCAGCTGCAGGCATCATCAAGATATCATTTTTTTCAGCCAGTAATTCCTTGCACCATAAGAACAATCACTGTGGCTGTTCAGCCGCTTGATTGTTCTTACAGGCGATAGGAGGGGACGTCCCGCCCTCCGGTGCTTCTTCTGGCTCACTTGTGCGATTAGTGAGCCGGAGAAGCAATTCGTCGGCGGCAGGAGTTAATCATAGAAAAAAACATGGACCAGTCTCTATGACCTTTGGAGGCCAGGGTTCGACGTTATGACATCACGTGCAGCCCAGGAAATGTAAACACTGCCGTCTATTCGGCTGAAAAGGCAGATTTTATTTTTATTTCGATCTCAGTCTTTTCTGCCTAGGGGAAAGACGTGGGGTCTTAAAGACCCCACATCTCTCCATAAAAAGGACCTGTCATGCCTTATTCCTATTATAAGGGATGTGTGCATTCCATGTACTAGGAATAAAAGTGATCAACATTTTTTTTTAATTAAGTGTAAAGATTTTAATAAAATTAAACGAACATTATTTTTTTAAAGTGCCCCTATCCCTGTGTGCTCGCATTCAGAAGCAAAAGTAAGTAAACAGAGTTCAAACTACACAGGTGAGGTATTGCCACAAACATTCGAGTGAGAGCAACAATTCTAGCCCAAGTCCTCCTCTGTAACTCTAAACTGGTAACCTGTATAAAGTTTTGAAAGTGTGGAGATTGGAGATTTTTAAGTCCCGAAGTTTGGCGCCAAAGCATGACATTTTAGGTATCTGTTTACTCAATGCAACATCATCTTTCACATTATACAAACGAATTGGGCTAACTACCCTGTTTTTTGTTTTTTTATTTTATTTATGAAACCATTTTTTTTGCCCAAAAAAAAAAGTTTGAAAAATTGCTGCACAAATAACGTGTGACACAAAAAGTTGCAGCGACCGCCATTTTATTCTCTAGGGCAGGGGTCTCAAAGTACCGGCCCGCGGGTCATTTACAGCCCACAGGGCTGTAATAAATGGCCTGCAGGCAGGGTGGGTGCCGCGGAAGTGTAGATCGAGGTGCATGAAGAGTAGCGCAGGAAGCGTCTGTCAGAGGTTCACTTCTCTCTCATGTCACGCTGCTACTCCCCGGCGGCCCCTCCTCTCTTCTCGTCCATCCCCATTTACTTGTGACATCATCTGGGATGGACGAGAAGAGAGGAGGGGCCGTCGGGGAGTAGCAGCATGACATGAGAGACAAGTGAACCTCTGAGAGACGCTTCCTGCACTGCTCTGCATCTAAAGAAGACAGCAAGTAAACACTGACTTTTGCCCTGATTTGCTCTAATGTGCCCTCATGTGCTCTCATGTGCCCTCATGTGCTCTCATGTGCCCTGATTTGCTTTCATGTGCCCTCATGTGCTCTCATGTGCCCTGATGTGCTCTGATTGTGCCTCATGTACCCTCATGTGCCATGTGCCTCATGTACCCCGATATGCCTCATGTACCCTGATGTGCTGGGCTCTGTACATCAGGGTGCCCTGTACCCTGATGTGCCATGTGCCCTGTACTGATGTGCTGTGCCTTATGTGCCCTGGTGTGCTCTCATGTGCCCTGATATGCCCCATGTGCCCTGATTGTGGCCCATGTACCCTGATGTGTGCCATGTACCCTAATTTGCTGGGCTTTGTACCCTGATGTGCTGTTTCATGTGCCCTGTACCCTCATGTGCCATGTGCCCTGTCCTGATGTGCCGAGTCCTGTACCCTGATGTGCCATGTGCCTTGTCCTGATATGCCGTGCCATGTACCCTGATGTGGCCTGTTGTGCTGTACCCCTATGTGCTGTGCTCTGATGTGCCCTGTACCCTGTTGTGTTCTGATGTGCTGTGCCCTGTACCCTGATGTGCCCTGTACCCTGATGTGCCCTGTACCCTGATGTGTGCTGTGCCCTGATGTGTGCTGTGCCCTGATGTGTGCTGTGCCCTGTACCCTGATGTGCTGTGCCCTGTACCCTGATGTGCTGTGCCCTGTACCCTGATGTGCTGTGCTCTGTGCCCTGATGTGCGCTGTGCCCTGTACCTTGATGTGCTGTGCCCTGTACCCTGATGTGCTGTGCCCTGTACCCTGATGTGCTGTGCCCTGTACCCTGATGTGCTGTGCTCTGTGCCCTGATGTGCGCTGTGCCCTGTACCTTGATGTGCTGTACCCTGATGTGCTGTGCCCTGTGCCCTGATGTGCTGTGCCATGTGCCCTGATGTGCTGTGCCCTGATGTGCTGTGCCATGTGCCCTGATGTGCTGTGCCACGTGCCCTGATGTGCTGTGCCACATGCCATGATTAGCTGGGCTCTGTGCCCTGATTTGCTGGGCTCTGTGCCTTGATGTGCTGTACACTAACGTGCTGTGCCCTTTACCCTGATGTGCTGTGTCCTGATTTGCTGGGCTCTGAGCCTTAATGTGCTGTACCCTGATGTGCTGTGCCCTGGACCCGGATTTGCTGGGCTCTGTGCCTTGATGTGCTGTACCCTAATGTGCTGTGCCCTGTACCCTGATGTGCTGTGCCCTGATGTGCTGTGCCCTGATGTGCTGTGCCCTTTGCCCTGATGTGCTGTGCCCTGATGTGCTGTGCCCTGATGTGCCCTGATTTGCTGGGCTCTGTGCCTTGATGTGCTGTACCCTGATGTGCTGTGCCCTGATTTGCTGGGCTCTGAGCCTTGATGTACTGTGCCATGATGGTGAGTGGTCAGTGTGTAGTGTGGTCTGTCGGCAGTGTAGTGGTCTGTCGGCAGTGTGCAGTGCAGTGGTCCGTGTGCAGTGGTCCGTGTGCAGTGAAGTGGTCAGGGTTAATAATGTGTCCGCTGACACAGAGCTGGGGGTTAATAATATGTTCGCTGACACCAGTACTGTTTTTGAAGTTTGAAAGTTTGAATGCGGCCCCCCATGGGATATGAAAACTTGTCTTGCGGCCCTCAGGTAATTTGAGTTTGAGACCCCTGCTCTAGGGTTTCTGCTAAAAAACATATTTTACATGTAGGAGAGGAGTGCCAGAATAGGCCCAGTATGGAAGTGGTTAATTTAAATCATTGCCTAAAGAGATTAAACAAATGTTTGAACATTGGGGAAAATATAGGTTTTGGTTTGGCAGAACCTATTTATTAAAAATTGTACAACTGTAATTTTAATTTTTTTAAATAGATATAAAATAAAAATACCCAAACTCCAAAAAGATTTTTTCCTAATATTCCTTTGGAGAAAGAAGAAATCAAAATCCCATTAAACTTCTTGGAACCAAAGAAAAATGGTATCTAAACTAGATATACATCGCATTTATATGATATATTGTGTAATTTAATTAAGATATTAGAACAGTCTAAATATTTAGGAGAAAGAGATTTCTAGACAAAAGATAATATTATATTGAATTAAGAACACATATTTTTAAAAACAAATACAAATTCATTGATGCAAACTCAGAGTACTCCCGTGATGTAACTCATACATCTTTTGCAATATCTTCTAATTAAAAAAAATTCAAATTTTTGGAAAATCCTTATACCAAGGGTCATATAAAATGTATAATGTTTTGATAAATATCAGATGTCCACCTAAATATTTGGAAAAATGGCAATGGGAACTCACTCCAGAAGAAACTGAGGCCCAGATTCAGGTACAATTAGATTTGCGTAGAGTATCAGAAATACACTACGCCGCCGTATTTTACCTGGCTCTACGTGGAATCCCGGTAGATTTTGTCCTGTAAACTACGGCGGCGTAGTGTATTTCTCCCGGCGCAAGCCATCTAAGCGAGTAGGGGCGTGAAGCATTTAAAATAGGCGCGTTCCCGCGGCGATCGAACTGCGCATGCTCCGTTCACAAATTTCCCGCCGTGCATTGCGCAAAATCACGTCGTTACGTCATTCGTTGTTTGAGTAGCGTCGTTTACGGACATTCCTATTCCCGAATGAGTTACGCAAAAAAAATAAAACATTTAATTCGACGCGGGAACGACGGCCATACTTAACATGGGCTACGCACCGTTAGACCAACAAATAGCTGGTCTAACAGTACGTAGCAAAAAAATGACGTAAGCGATTGCGAAGACCACTTGTATCTTCGTGGATCGCCGTAAAAAGTCATTTGCATATCCTGACGCTGAAAACGACGCGGACTCCTCCCAGCGGCCGCAAAAATATCGCAGCGTAGATCCGAAGGCTTACGAAGACGTAAGCCTCTCGGATCGAAGCCCGAAGCCGCCGTATCATGGTTTGAGGATTCAAACTAGTGATACGGCGCGCAAAATTTGAAATTACTCCTGTCTAACACCAGTTAGACAGGCGTAATTGCTCTGTGAATCTGGGCCTGAGTTTATATGTAAAATTACTGCGTATCTCACTTTAACCACTTCCCTACGGCCGTACGACTATATACGACCGCAGGGTGGTTCTAATTCTCCGGGGCACCGTGTTTTCACAGCAGCCCCTTTCTTCGTTCCCAGCGCGCGCTCCAGAGTGCGCAGCGGGGAACTTCTGTACTGGCCATGTCCCTTGGACACAGCCAATCACAGATCGCCGCGAATGGTCAATCTGAGTGGCCGTTTGCGATGCGATCTGTGCAGCGAATGAGAGATGATCTCATATGTAAACATATGAGATCATTTCTCATTGCCGGCTCTCACAATGACAGCGTCCTGTCATAGAGAGAGAGGAGACCGATCTGTGTTCCTTGTACATAGGGACACAGATCGGTCACCCCCCAGTCACCCCCCCTCCCCCCACAGTTAGAACACAATGCAGGATACACACTTAACCCCTTCCTCACCCCCTAGTGTTAACCCCTTCCCTGCCAGTCACATTTATACAGTAATTAGTGCATATTTATAGCAAGCACTGATTGCAGTATAAATGTGAATGGTGCCAAAAATGTGTCAAAAGTGTCCAATGTGTCCGATATGATGTCGCAGTCGCAATAAAAATCGCAGATCGCCGCCATTACTAGTAAAAAAATAAATAATAAAAATAATAATTCTGTCCCTTATTTTGTAGGCGCTATAACTTTTGCGCAAACCAGTCGCTTATTGCGATTTTTTTTTTACCAAAAATATGTAGAAGAATACGTATCGGCCTAGACTGATTTTTTTTTTTTTAAATTGGGCTATTTTTTATAGCAACAAGTAAAAAATATTGTATTTTTTTTCAAAATTGTCGTCCTTTTTTGTTTATAGCGCAAAAAATAAAAACCGCAGAGGTGACCAAATACCACCAAAAGAAAGCTCTATTTGTGGGGAAAAAAGGACGCCAATTTTGTTTGGGAGCCATATCGCACGACCGCGCAATTGTCAGTTAAAGCGACGCAGTGCCGCAAGCTGAAATTTCACCTGGTCAGGAAGGGGGTATACATGCCCAGTAAGGAAGTGGTTAAAAAATACCAGGAACTTCCATATAAGTTTTACATAGGTACTTAACTCATTTAAATAGTAATAACTCTGATGGTAATAATGAATGTTGGAGAGATTGCTCAAACCAAGGAATTTTTCAGCATCCAGTATGTGACTAATGTGTCCCAAACCTAATGAATACCGTGACTCCATATTTAAAATATTAACAGATGTACTTTAAAAGTTGTATATAGGTGAAAGAATATCTTTCTTTCACACTCAGATTCAGAATTGTAACACAAATGAATATACAGTATCTTGCCAATTCTATATTGACATAGTGTAATCATCAGTAAACAAACTTTGGAAATCTAAAGCCCCTTTCACACGAGGCGGATCAGTAATGATCTGCCTCCGTATGCTCTGTATGCTCAGCGGGGATCGCTCCGTTAATCCCCGATGAGCCGACGGATGACAGGGACCGAAGAAGGTTGCATAATGCTATCTACTTTCCTCTTTATACTTTATCTGTTTTTGTTCCAGTGATGTGTTATTATGTTTATACTATTTTGACATTGTGATTAAGTTTATGTATTAGTTTGCTACAACCTACTCTAATGTACTCTATGTAATGTGATCTTTGTAAATTTATTATAATTTAAATAAGTTAAAAATAATTCACATCTCATTAGGTGGACTTCTTGAGGCTAATTACACTCTTTTAAAGATGTCATTATATTGCATACTTTAATTTACTAAGTGGGCCTTTATTTTGGATACAATTTGCTTAATGAATGTATGCAAATGTTAATGTGCAGGAGTCGTTCATGCAAAAACTCAGGTAATTTGCAAAGGTTTAGAAAAGTTTTCATGTATACATTTTGAAATAAAATAATTCTGCAGTAGCTTTAAAGTGTATGTAAACACTAACTTCTCTTATTTGTTCCCTTTTGGTCTGTTAACCACTTGAGGACCGGAAGGATTTGCCTCCTTAATGACCAGGCCATATTTGCTATGCGGCACTGCGTCGCTTTAACTGACAATACCGCGGTCATGCAAAGCTGTACCCAAACAACATTTATGGGCCAGATTCAGGTAGATGGGCGCTTCTTTACTTTGGAGTAACGTTTCTCATTTACGTTACTCCGCCGACACTTTCAGCGCAAGTACTGTTATTCACATAGCAGTTGCGCGTAAACTTGCGCCAGAGTAACGATAATGCGCTGGCGTAACCCGACGCAAGTGGAAGTGGGTGTGATCATATGTAAATGATGGGCGGAGCCCAGCGCAGAGGCTTACGTTCAGCGCATCATCCACGGAGCATGCGCAGTAAGTGAGGCTTCACTCGGCCCCCTTGTGCGCATGCTCACAACTTCCGACAGGAAACCACTTCACGGGAAACGTCAGCGCAATGCGTTCCGTTGGGCGTTTAAATGCGCCCGTAGATGCGCCATTCCGGCACTAAAGTATATCCTGTTCCCCCTCCCCGCAGTGAAGTTACTTTTGTTCTGAGATGGCTGCTCCCGTTCCCCGCAAACACACAGGAGAAAGCTGAACTCTAAAGGCCAGGAGCTGTCAGCCGTCATCTCGGATATGGAGACCTATGATGTCTTCCTCCATGGCTGTAAATGTTGACAGACAAGCAGGGACAGAGGTGTTGTCCTGCAAGTGGGGGTGCTCAGCTAGCTCTTATTGTCGGTAACGCTGCTGTAGCTGCTCTCCTGCTGACCTGTGGCCGTCTGGAGTAAAGATAAAGCAGCCTTTTGTAGAAATAACTTTGCGCCGGACGGACGAGATACGCGCGGCGCATGTAGCCAGCATATGGTGCTAATCCGTTCGCGAATCGGGAAATCTCCCTCATTTGCATATTTGCAGGGGAAATCAATAGGCGCGACTGATGCGCCAAGCGAAATTATGCGCTGACGAGACTCTGGCGTCGGAAAGTTAAGCCGATCGGAAATGGCCTGTTTTCTGTCGCATCTAGTTTGGTGGGTACGGCCACATAGAAACGACGGCGCATCTTCACAGTTACGCGGCGCATATCGAATTACTCCAGCGCAAGTCTTGCTGAATCTGGCCCTATGTATTTTGTCCCCACAAATAGAGCTTTCTTTTGGTGGTATTTGATCACCTCTGTGGTTTTTATTTTTTGCCCTATAAACAAAAACAGAGCGACAATTGAAAAAAAAAAATGTTTTACATTTTGCTATAATAAATATCCCCAATTTAAAAAAATAAATAAGGAATTTCTTCATCAGTTTAGGCCTGATAGTCTTCTACATATTTTTGGTAAAAAATCTCAATAAGCGTATATTTATTGGATTGCACAAAAGTTATAGGCCCAGATTCACGTACATCTGCGCATTATTGGACCGGCGTAGCGCACCGCCTTTACGTTAGACTTGCGCAATTTTGCCGCGTAATCACCCTATTCTCGTAGCTTTTGCGCAGGAAATTGCGCATACGTAACGTTTTTCCAGAGGCGTAAGGAGGAGTAATACAAATTGGGAAGGACGTGGGCGTGTTACATTGAAATGAGCCGTGACCCCATGCAAATGAAGGGCCGGCCGGCTCGCGCATGCGCGCTTGAAGGAGACCATCAGGGTCAGCTCCGCTGTGCGCATGCTCACAACTCGGGAGCGGCGCAATCAGTGAAATTGGAAATGGACTAGGGCAACTTTGTGAACTACGCAGACAGCATAAATAGACACACACAAATGCACTTCCTTTGCAAAAGTACATCCCTTTGTATCCCTCCCTCTACAGCAAGGTGCTTTTGTTTGTTTGTGACGTGTCTTTGAGATATTTGGGGACTGTTTTGCAGAGTGATTTTTGTCTTTTATGTGTTTTCTTTGTTGTTATTTTGTTTAAATTATATTTTTGCTGGGAATTTTTTTTTTTTTGCTCGTCATTTATTTAATTTTTTTTGGTTCTGTTTGTGTATGATTTTGGAATGTGGGGGTGAGATATTCCTGCGGGAAAAGGGGTGTCACCCTCATTTTGTGGTGGAGAAGTGATCCCCAGGTCTGTGTGAATGGTGTATGAATGTACAGTGACATAATTGGAGCCGTGGCGTGGCGTTGCAGCTCACAAGTCCTGCATGGTGGACTGGTGCCAATCCAATGTGATGACGATGTGTGTGTGTGTGTGTGCTAGGGACCACAGTGGTGTGCATGCATGCATTCTCATTGTGCCATGATTAATGTGTGTGTTTAACGTGCAAAGATGCATAATGTGAGCTGGCATGAGATGGGTCATGTCATGAGATGGGGTACCAGTGCATATGCATAGTCACCTTGAAGGGAAAAGACAGGAGGATGTTAGTAATGCATGTGCCACTTGTGAGGTGTGCATCACGGGAGGGGATAGTCATGCCTGACTCCCATGTCACTCACCAACCAGCCAGCTGTCCCCATACATGTTCTGTTCGAAATCTGTGGGGATGGGGCTCTGATTGGATATGTAGCTGTCATGGGTGTCATGGGTGGTGCCATGTGTTGGGCTGCTGATGTCCTCCTGCAAGGTTGTGGTAATTCCAGGATGGCATGAGGGGTGAATCTGAAGATGCGAGACACCTCAGAATCACTCATGCCAAAGATGTCTATGCGTGTGATATATCAAGTGAAGAGTGAGGGGCTTGTATCAGATAAGAATATTGTATTAGATTAGATTAAATTGTAAATTTGATATAAGCAAATAAAAAAATAAAAAAAACGTCTCCCGTGCCCTCCTTAGTGCCATCCTCCGTGCCCTCCTCCTTCTTTGTTCATCTAAAGTCAGTAGTATAGCTATGTGCGACGATGCCCCTGGCATGTTGGCATACAGATTGTTGAGCAACACGTGTGACTGCTGAACTCCTCACTAACAGTGTTGCTTTATCTGACATTTTGCTGTTGCGCACACTGCGTCGCCTGCGCTGCCCCAACGTTGTTTTGTGGATCCCCGTAAGTCCCTCATTAGCATATTTGACTAGCAAATCAATGGTGTGTCTATCGCACTTTTGCGCGGACGGATGCGCCAGTCTAACGAAATTACGCGGGACAAAAAAAAGACGATTTTTGGCGTATCTCGTTCTGGGGATGCCGCGCAACGAAACGCACGCGCATATTTAGACTTACGCACGCGCATCTCCTGTTGCGCAGGCGTAATCACTCTGTGAATCTGGGCCATAGCGTCTACAAAATAGGGGATACATTTATGGCATTTTTATTATTATTATTTTAATACTAATGGCAGTGATCTGCGATTTTTAGCGGCACTGCAACATTGCGGCGGACAGATCCGACACTTTTGACACTTTTTGGGATCATTGACATTTATACAACGATCAGTGATAAAAATAGCCACTGATTACTGTATAAATGTCACTAGGGGGTGATCAAAGGGTTAAATGTGTCCTAGGGAGGTGTTTTTAACTGTGGGGGGTTGGGACTGACAGGAGTAGAGAGAGAAAGCTGTTCCTGATTACTAGGAACAGCAAATCTTTACTTCACTGACAGAATGTGGATCTATCTGTTTACATAGAAAGGAGCAATCGCGAGTTGTTGGAAGACATCGCGGCCAGCAGCCAATGGCCACCGCATCAGCTTTGGGGACACGACATGCCAGCTACAGCCTTTTAAAGAGCCAACGTACAATGATGCCGATTTGCGCTCCATGCGAACCTGCTGCAGTACAACTGCGGCGGGTGGTTGGCAAGTAGTTAAACATATCATTGGCAGCGGTTTGAAAAGTGAAAAAAATGCTCATCCTACCAGAAATGTAATGAGCTGAAAACTTCTTGTGCTCCCTGCCTCTGTTGAATGTTATCAGTTAACATGGTATTCAGCATTTTGGATTACATACAGTGCCTTGAAAAAGTATTTCTACCCCTTGAAATGTTCCACTTTTTGTAATGTTACAACCAAATGCGTAAATGTATTTTAAGTGGAAGGAAAATTAAAAAGTTTTTTTTTTTTTTTTACTAATAAATATCTGAAAAGTGTGGTGTGCATTTGTATTTAGCCCCCTTTACTCGGATACCACTAACTAAAATCCACTAAAGTGGAACCAATTGCCTTTAGAATTCACTTTATTAGTAAATCCACCTGTGTGTAATTTAATCTCAGTATAAATACAGCTGTTCTATGAAGCCCTCAGAGGTTTGTTAGAGAACCTTAGTGAACAAACAGTATTGTGAAGGCCAAAGAATACACCAAACAGGCCAGGGATAAAGTTGTGGAGAAGTTTAAAGCAGTCATGCATTCCACAAATCTGGCCTTTATGGAAGAGTGGCAAGAAGAAAGCCATTGCTGAATGAAAGCCATAAGCAGTTCCATTTTCAGTTTGCGAGAAGCCATGTGGGGGACACAGCAAATATGTGGAAGAAGGTGCCCTGGTCAGATGAGACCAAAATTAAATTTCATTTTTGGCCAAAAAGCAAAATGCTATGTGTGGCAAAAAACTAACAGTGCACCCTGAACACACCATCCCCACCGTGATACATGGTGGTGGCAGCATCATGTTGTGGTGAAGCTTTTCTTCAGCAGGGATAGGGAGGCTGGTCAGAGTTGATGGATGAAGCCAAATACAGAGCAATCTTAAAAGAAACCTGTTAGTTTCTGCTGGGGCAGAGGTTCACCTTCCAGCAGGACAATGACCCTAAACATACAGCCAGAGCAATAATGCAATGGTTTAGATCAGGGGTCTCCAAACTTTTCATTTCGAGGGCCACATCGTAAATTTTACACATACTCGGGGGCCGAGAAAAAAAAGAATAAAGTGTACCAGGCTTCTGGAATCGGGGCTAGATGGTGCACCTGTGTCCTACTCCTGCAGCTAAATGTAGTTAAACTTCCATTGTGCATTAAATCTGTGTTACCCCATCAGAGTCTCCCCACACATTTGCGTCTCCATTACTCATCAGAGGATCCCTGCCAACTGTTGTCTCCATCAGAGCCCCTCTGCACATTTGTGTCACCCTTAGACCATCAGATCCCCCTGTGTCCCCATCACAGCCATCAAACCCACTACAACTGTGTCCCCTTCAGTGCCATAACCACCCCCCACAGCTTTGTCCCTTCAGTGTCAAACCCCCCAAATTGTGTCCCATTCAGTGCCATAACCCCCCCCACAACTGTGCCCCCCCTTGGCTGCTCCTTTTCTCGATTTTTTTGGCTGTGTTTTGTGATGCATTTTTATTGATTTTACCAATAAAGACAACTTAAAGGGGTAGTTCCCCCAAAAACCTTTTTTTTTAACATTGATTGAGGCTCGTTTTGTCAAGGGGAATCGGGTGGTTTTTTTTTAGAATCGAAGCAGTACTTACTGTTTTAGAGATGCATCGTCTCCGTCGCTTCCGGGTATGGTCTTCGGGTCTGGGCGTTCCTATTTGACAGGCTTCCGACGGTCACATACATCGCGTCACGAGTAGCCGAAAGAAGCCGAGCGCCGTGCGGCTCTATACTGCGCCTGCGCACCGTCGTTCGGCTACTTTCGGCTACTCGTGATGCGATGTATGCGACCGTCGGAAGCCTGTCAATCAAATAGGAATGCCCAGACCCGAAGACCATACCCGGAAGCGACGGAGACGATGCATCTCTAAAACGGTAAGTACTGCTTCGATTCTAAAAAAAAAACACCCGATTCCCCTTGACAAAACGAGCCTCAATCAATGTTAAAAAAAAGGTTTTTGGGGGAACTACCCCTTTAAGAAGTTTTTTTGGAGTGCGGCTGTCCATCCCCTTTTGAAATTTTCACAACTGTGTCCCCCTCACTGCCATACCCTTCCACAACTGTGTCCCCTTCAGAGCAATTAACTCCACACCCCCCCCGCCATACTAACAACTGTGCCCCCAACATAGCCAATTCATCCCCATTCTGCACATTTGTTTCCTCCTCATCAGTCTCTCCGTACTTTACCGCTGTGCCTCAAGTGCAGACCTTCTGCACTTCCCCATCTTGGCTCCCGCCCAGCTGTTACACTTCATTGGTTGAGGCCGAGCGCCGGGATTGGTCCAGGCCGAGCAAGTGCCGGGATTGGTCCAGGCCGAGTGCGGGAATTGGTCCAGGCCGAGCGAGCACCAGTATTGGTCGAGGCCGGGTTAACGCTGGGATTGGTCCAGGCCGAATGAGTGCCGTGATTGGTTGAGGCAGAGCCCAGGGAGTGGTTGTGGGACCTGTGCTGCATACTGCCGGGGGTGAGTATGCATCACAGGTTTTGAAACCCCACAATGCTTTGGCACAAAGACCGTCCCTGCGGCAAGTCTAATGACTCTAGCTGCGGACCGCTAAAAACGGCCTGCGGGCCAGACCTAAATCAAATTGAGAATCTGTGGCAAGACATGAAAATTGCTGTTCAGAGATGCTCTCCAACCAATCTAACAGAGCTTGGGCTATTTTGCATTTTGCTGTTACACTTCATTGGTTGAGGCCGAGCGCCAGGATTGGTCCAGGCCGAGCGAGTGCCGTGATTGGTCCAGCATAAGTGAGCACCAGTATTGGTCGAGGCCAGGTGAGCGCCGTGATTGGTCCAGGCCGAGCGAGTGCCGGGATTGGCTCCAGGCCGAGAGAGCGCTGGGATTGGTCCAGGCCAAGCGAGCACCAGTATTGGTCGAGGCCAGGTGAGCGCTGGGATTGGTCCAGGCCGAATGAGTGCCGGGATTGGTTGAGGCAGAGCGTGGGGAGTGGTTGTGGGACCTGTGCTGCATACTGCCGGGGCTGAGTATGCATCACAGGTTTTGCAACCCCACAATGCTTTGGCACAAAGACCGTCCCTGCGGCGAGTCTAATGACTCTAGCTGCGGGCCGCTAAAAACGGCCTAGCGGGCCAGACCTAAATCCAATTGAGAATCTGTGGCAAGACATGAAAATTGCTATTCAGAGATGTTCTCCAACCAATCTGACAGAGCTTGGGCTATTTTGCAAAGAAGAATGGGCAAAAATCAGGGGGGCTGAATACAAATGCACACCACACTTTTCAGATATTTATTTGAAGAACATTTTGAAAACTATTTATAATTTTTCCTTCCACTTCACAAATATGTGCCACATTGTGTTGGTCAAAAATCCCAATAAATTACATTTATATTGTTGGTTGTAACATGACAATATGTGGAATATTTCAAGGAGTATGAATACTTTCAAGGCACTGTAATGCCTCTATTCTTTAGTTATAAAAACACTTTTCCAGATCACCTGTCTGATATCTGATACACTACGGCTACAATGTATTCATGGTACAAAGTGATAAGAAGCCACAAGTATTTTGACTAACATGTGTATTTTTCTACTTTGTGACTTATACACTCTACGAATAAGCACATTTTTTTGTGAAATAGGCTAGTGGAAGAAGGTTGGGGTGGACTGTTTTTGCACTGGATGGATTCATAAATATCAATATTAATTTTGGAGTGTGGCTTCCTTTTGTATCTTGATTGATTAGCGAGAAGACATTGTCACCTTAGGACAGGACATGTGTTACTGGCAGGATAGCAAGGTGAAAATATGAAATTAAAAAAAAAAAGTAAGACTATCCAAGGACTGGTAAAATATTATATATATATATATAATATATATATATTATATAATATATATATATAAATATATATACATATGTATATATATATATATATACATATATAATATATAGATATATATATATATATTATATATATATATATATATAATATATATTTTTGTATATGAAAATGAACGAGCACAAGAGATGTATCTGTAATTTTTGGGGTAAAAGCTGATGATTCCTGTTATGTTTTTGGGCTCAGATGGACGATGATAACGTTTTACTAACTCTGTGGCAAATGTCATATTTTACTAAATCCTCCAAATGCATTACTTCTCTGGAAGAAGCCTTCCCAGGCCCATGAATACTGAGTGAAGACTCACAGATGAACTCTCGCTGGTGGAACACTAGCAACAAACAGAACCTTTACATACTATACACATTAAAAAAAAATTGTGTTCAATATTTGCCATTGAATTCTACCTGTCCATTAAAGTCAGCCCCATCTGGAGACTTCAGGAATTCATTGTAAACTTGATTTGCTCGACTGATCACCATAGCAACAGAATCTTGGTACTGAGGAGAGGAGATGGCCAGCAGTGGCAAGGCAGCTAGTGGAATGTGATCTTCACTAATGTTTAGGCAGTTCTCATCATAGCTGTAAGGGTTAAGGCTGAAAAAAAAAAAAAAAAAACAGAAAGAAATGCAATTTACTATTCACTTACATTTCTATAACCTACAGTACATACTGTAGAGCAAACAGAGAGAAATATGATGTGGCTAGTCAATAACTACAATGTAATATTAAGAAGAAATTTGAGACCATCAATTAAAACAGGATACAATGTTATATATTGTATTTTCTATCAGCAAATCAGCACACACAATATACTGTAGTTCTTTACATGGAAGTGATGCGTTTTTGTTCCTAAATATTATGTAGATATTTTTATCAGTGCTAAAAAATGCATTAATATTTGCCACTTGTCTGGCTTAGTCAGTTGTACATAGGGATGGGCCAAACACCCCCCTGTTTGGTTCACAGCAGAACTCCCGAACAGTGAAAATGTTCTAACCTGAACAGCGGAAATGTTCTAACCCGAACAGCAAACCCCATTGAAGTCTATGGGAGCTGAACAGGAAAAAATCAAAAGCGCTCATATGCAAGCAATTGACCGTTAAAGGGGTATGTTTAAAAAACAAAACAAAACAAAAAAACAATTGTTTTTCAGAAGCACTGATGTAACTGATGCTTAAAGTGCAACAATAAAAATTAAAAAATCCTTTTTTTTTTTTTTTTCGGGTCCATTGGGCATTGTGATTGATGGTGGATTTGCATCGAGGGACACTATTATTTATTATTTAATAAAGGATTTGTCAAAAACTGTTTCCTGTGGTTCTTACTTTTGGACACTTTTTTGGGGCGAATGGGTAGGGGTACAGTGTACCCATTCACACAGGGGGGGCAGGATCTAGGCCATCCTTGTTAACCACACCCGCAGACCCTGACAACCACAGCCCAGGTTTTTCGGGAAGAGGCCCTTGTCCCTATCATCATGAAACAAGGTGCTTTGGGGTGGGGGGGTACAAAGGGCAAGGGCATGTGGTCTGGTATAGTTCAGGAGGGAGGGGCGCTCGCTTGTCCCCGTCTCTTTTCCTGACCTGCCAGCTTGCATGCTCAGGTAAGGGTCTGGTATGGATTTTGGGGGGGACCTCATGCTGTTTTTTAATTACATTTTTTTACAGGCACTTTATTTTTATTCAGCTGTCAGCGGGGAAACCCATTGACAGAAGATAACTCATCGGTTGTTAAGTACACGGCAGCTGGCTTCCCAGCCCTGTTTCTTAATAACCAAAGCTTTTCCCAATCAGGGCACATAATCCATTGTGCAGCTCCTGCAGGATGTTCATCGGGATGAACACCCTGCAAATTCGGGTGTTCGATAAAAGGCCAAACAGGGAAATAGGGAAATGTTCCACCTGAACTCATGCTCTGGCGGAACCGTTCGCCCATCCCTAGTTGTAAACAGTTTGCCAACATGTATGCAAGCAGTGCTTGCTTTTTTTTCTACTAGCACCCCCAGCATTTATTAATCCACTCACTGTTGTAATCACACACATAATCCTGTTTTTTACTTGTACTGATAAAATACACAAGTATTACAGTAAAGTGATCTTATCACTATGGGGGTTGAAAACTTTTACTTTTCAACACTGTGGCCACAGATTACACCCTTTCGCCCAACAAAGTATCTGTAATAAGACATTAAAATGGGGTATGAGGGTAAAAAAGACCCCTGATGTCTCTTTTTTTTCTTTACAGGTGAAGGCTAATGTCTCCATCTCTTTGACCTGCAGATAAGACATTGGGAGGAAGTCCAAAAGTGCACAGTGTTTATTAAAACTAAATGAAAATGCTCAGCAGCACTGTACTGGATAATCCCTACAGAGACAACATCAGAATTAAACTTTTGTATTGCTGAGTATTTACTTCTTCCTTCTAATTGTGCAGAGGTAAGGAACAGGGGCAGGACAGATTTAGTCCCTATTTTAATACTGTTTTTTTTTTCTGGTGGAGGACACATCAAGGGAGAGTGAAGAAAAAAATGGCCCAAGTGTATTGCAAGCCAATACAATATAATACAATTGTGTACTTAATATAAGACCAGAATGAAATGCCTAGAGGATAGACTATTCTAAACTTGCCATGATTTTACAATTTTTTTTTTTTTTTTTTAATTGCCACACCCTCCCCAACTGATACCTTAATACTAGGGGGTTGATTTACTAAAGGTAAATAGAATTTTCTCCAGAGCTTAGTAAATGAGGAGAAGCTCTGCTGACTTCCATCATCCATTCATGTGCAAGCAAGAACGCTTTTATTTTATGTTCCTTGCATGTGATTGTGTATTCTTGTGTATTCTTTGCAAAGTGAAGCTTTGCCTCATTTACGAAGCTCTATAGCAAATTCCCCTGCAGTATGCAACTGCACTTGAAAAGTGAACATTCTACAGTATTTGCCTTTGGCGAATCAACCCCTAAGTATATGAGATGGTGGAGTGTTTATCTATTTATCTCCCCAACTAAGACTAAATAGTGTTGTGTGTGTCTGGGGAATGATACAGTGTTATAACTTTAATTTTTAGGCACTCAGTCATGTGACTGTAGTAATGGTTGTGCCCCCTAGAGTTCTGTGTGCTGTTCAGTAAAATATTTTGCTCTAGTTAGCCAGAATCGACATACTGCAGAGATTTTGTATTGCTTGAAGTGAGTGCTACGAGGTGTTAAGAGAAAGACAGACAAAACAACATAAAACGTAACTATCCTGTGGCGTAAACATAGCCCTCCATACACGATCTACAACCATCAATTGAAAAATATAGCACGTATTTTGTTATACTCTATCACTTTTTTTTATTTTTTTATAGATTTTCAATTGTTTGTCCTCATTATTTTGTTGATGCACCCGTGATATGTTCTTACACATAATATCATCAATTATGTATTTGTACACACTTGTTTCTCAGCAAGATCATGAGTTTGGTTATTGATCATGTTTACCATTGAGACCTTGAATCTAAAAGCTCACATTCAAATACTTTTCTTCTCCTTGACATGACATATAGGGTTTTACATCGGTTTACATTTTCAGCAGCTAGATTAACTAGAGGCTCTTGTTTATCATTAAAGCTGAACACTCGTGTAGCACCCTCCTAGGTAGGTGCTAGAGAGTGTATATAGTTTTTGCTTTTCTGCAAAATGTAAATGCTGTCTGCTTAACAGAGAGCTGTGATTGTTTAGTGAGGTCTGCTCAGTGTACTCTGATGCGGGCTCATGCTGGTCTTGGAGATTTCACAGTAGTGAGACATATTGAACAGTGGGAGGAAACCCAGCAGGTGAGAGCATGGATGTAGATACAGCCCTGGCTAATTAGAAGGAGTTGAACCCCAAGGAATGCTGGGTGCCTGTATTTAAGTCTGAAGTCTGAAGTCTTAGCCCACCTCTAAAGAGAGAGGTTCCAGGTGGGGAGGAGGCTTGGCTGCCTCTCCCCAGCATAAGCTGCCATGCGACCTTAGGAGACTGACCTGTGGACCTTAAAGCTACAACCCAGGGTTCCTTTGCAAGCTGATTAAGGGAGGATGTCCACGGTCCACGGATCTGGTCTAATGTCACTGGTATAAAGTGTCGCTTGGAAGTTGCAAACAAAACACACAACTGACATGCATACGCCATACATTGTTGTGATTAAAAGGAACACACAGAGCAAAGGCTCAAAACAATAAAGTCAGACAACACTCAGTAGCTCAGTTGTGTGTAGGAACTGAAGTGTGTCCACTGTCAATAAACAGTTAAAAATTTGTGGTTTATCGATCAATAAAAAAGACGATTGTACAGATGCAAAGGTTACCACGCTGTGGACCTGGGCCCTGATGGGTCATTGTATCCACTGGCAAAATAGCATTGTGAGGCACCAGCCAACATGTCTCCGGATGCAGTATAATGCAAGCCGGGCCCAGCTGGTGCGAGTAGATGACGTCACTCGAGCGGCTGGGCGGAAGCACGGTGCCCACAAGAAAACCATGAGGAACAAGCAAAGGAAGTCAACTTTGAGGAGTTGGTCGGTGTGCAGTGTGGGGGGTGTGCTGGGAGATCTCAAGTCGGTGGAGCTCTGCCCACTCCCCACCCTTACATTGGGCTTAAAACCTCTGTGTGCCATCATCCCTGTGACTTAATAAAGCGCATTTGTGCGCAAAACATATCACTGCTTGCACTCCATGCTGGTTCTGCATGGTTTACTTCATGGGCACCATGCTTTTGCCCAGCAGCTTGAGTGGCGTTACCTGATTGCGCCGGCTAAGCCCAGCTTGGATTATACTTCAGTTTGATCCATCTCTGGGGACATGGTGGCTGGTGCCTCACCATGCTATTTTCCTTGCTAGTGGATACAATGACCCATCGGTACCCAGGTCCACAGCTTTGGGCCCAATTTAGGCAACATTTGCATCTGTACAATTGTCTTTTTTTTATTGATGAATAAACCACACGGTTTTAACTGCTTATTGACACACTTCAGTTCCTACACACAACTACTACAGCTACTGAGCTCTGTCTGACTTTATTGTTTTTAGCCTTTCAACATAAATTCAATGTGAACTGGCAGCTGCACAGTCAAGCTCAGATCTGATTATTGGTTTCTTCTTTTTTAAATTAGATTTGGATCCACAGTAAACAGCAAAGAGCGCCCAGAACTCTGTTTTTTCTACACAGAGCAAAGCAGCTACTAATGTAATAAGTTATAAAAAAATATATTAAACCTTTAAAAATGCACCCACGAATGTAGTGTTGAAGGAGTATGATGTGCAGAGCAGCCAGTCTCCTCTAGCAACCTCCCAACCCTAGCCAGGGATGACAGGGAAAGCTTCAGGAAATGCTAGCCTCTCAGCAGTGTAGAGAAGATAAGCAGCACCATGAGGTAGAAAGTCACCAAGCTCAGCTCAATGAACTCTCGCCCTCCAATGTGACGTCACTCATGGCACTTGTGCAAGAATGCGTTCTGGAGAAGCCTTCTCCATCATCATGATTATGTGATCACCAGGGCCGGACTTACCATTGGGCTTGACTGGGCTCAAGCCCATGGGCCCCACCCATTAGGGGGCCCTTCTAAAAAAAAAAAAAAAAACATATTTTTTTTTTTTTTTTTTAGGGGTCCGGAGGTCCCCAGGGCCCCGGACAGCAACCCTTCCTTTTTTTATTTATTTTTATAAAAAAAATGTTTATATATATATATATATATATATATATATATATATATATATAATATATATTTTATTTTTTTTTATTTTTTTTATTTTTATATATATATATATATATATCATATATTAAAAGTTATTATTAAAGAGGCCCCAGAGGTCTCCAGGCCCCTGGATGGCAACCCCCCCCTTTTTTTTTTATTTTTTTATAAAGAATGTTTTATTTTTTTATTTTTGAGTTTATATTTTTTTATTTTTTATTAAAAGGCCCAGAGGTCCCCAGGGCCCCGGATGGCAACCTCCCTATTTTTATGTATTTTTTATATAATGTTTATTTTTTTTATAGGGGTCTGGAGGCCCCCAGGGCCCGGACAGCAACCTCCACTTTTTTTATTTATTTTTTTATAAAAAAATATGTATATGTATAATATATATATATATATAATATATATTAGAGCGTGCACGATTCTGGCCAAAATGAGAATCACAATTTTTTTGCCTAGAATGAAGATCACGATTCTCTCACGATTCTCACTGCGTAAAATCTTTTACATTTATAAAAAAAAAAAAAAAAAATGGGCTAACTTTACTGCCTAGTTTTTTTTTTTTTTTTTAATTCATTAAAGAATTTCCAAAAAAAATGCATTTAAAAAGACTGCTGCGCAAATACAGTGCAACATAAAATATTGCAACAACCGCCATTTTATTCTCTAGGCCAGGGTCTTTACTAAAAAATTATATAATCTTTGGGGGTTCTAAGTAATTTTCTCTAGCAAAAAAAAAAAATGATTTTAACTTGAAAAGAGCTGTCAGAAAAAGGTGGTTGGGTGTTTAAGTGGTTAAAAATGCCTAAATTTACATACAGAAGAAGTTAATTCCTTTGAAGAGAGTACAATGTTTAGACTTAACTTTCCTGACTGATAAAGAATGTTTCCAAAACTTGGCAGGGCTGCCCAGAACTGACTTTTGGCTGAGAGCAGAACAGGAAATTCTTTGCATACCAAAGTGCAGAGAGAAAATTATTTTCAATGTGAAAGATTGTGAAACCCTGTATCAAGAATCGCAACGGGAAAAAGATCGCGATAACGATTATTGGCGATTAATCGTGCAGCTCTAATATATAATATATATATATATATAAGATAATATATATATATATATATATATATAAATTATTAGGGCTGCGCATCTTCACCGGTCTCACGATTCGATGCGATTACGATTATCAAGTCCACGATTCGATTCGATTCGATTCCGCGATGCATCACGATGCATCAAGATTACTGCGCACGGTTTTCATCCTGTTCTTAAAAAAAATTCTCTGCATGTAGCAAACTGTAAACACAGCAGACAACTTAAAGAGGAAGCTCCAGACTGACCCCGAAATACTACAAGAGATGGACAGAGACTGCAGACAATGATACTAGAGAGGATCAGAGACTGCGGACATTGTCCCAATAAAGTCCTACCAAACAACAATGTATGCCGTGTCCATAAATTATGGTTTATGTATGTCTTATTGTTTGTCTTAGTGATTGATTCACATCAAAACGTCATTGATACCTTTTTTTGTATGATTTTTGGTTTTTCTCATTACTGGCCCCACACGTGCAATGCATGGCTGCAGTGTGTGTGGCAGTGATGAGCAAAAAGCAAAAATCAAAAAAAAAAAAAGAAAAGGGTATCAATTTTTAAATCAATGAAGTTGCGACGTTAATCAATCACTAAGACATACATAAACCAGTTTGCCATCAATTGCTGCCAGTGTGCCATCAATTGCTGCCAGTGTGCCATCAATTGCTGCCAGTGTGTGCCATCAATTGCTACCAGTGTGCCATCAATTGCTACCAGTGTGCCGCCAGTGTGCCGTCAATTGCTGCCAGTGTGCCATCAATTGCTGCCAGTGTGCCGCCCGTGTGTGCCATCAATTGCTGCCAGTGTGCCAGTGTGCCAAATTGCTGCCAGTGTGCCACCAATTGCCTGCCAGTGTGCCATTGCATGTGTGCCATTTGTGGCCATCAATTGCTCCCAGATGTGCCATCAAATTGCTGCCCAGTGTGCCGCCAGTGGTGCCATCAATTGCTGCCAGTGTGCCATCAATTGCTGCCAGTGTGCCATCAATTGCTGCCAGTGTGCCGCCAGTGTGCCATCAATTGCTGCCATTGTGCCATCAATTGCTGCCAGTGTGCCATCAATTACTGCCAGTGTGCATCCCCCAAGTAAGTACCCTGATGATGATGTCTGTCAGTGTTCTGCTGCCTGCAGTCCTCGGCCGTCTCGGGGGCTTCTACAGCAGCCTGTGCAGTGTGCACAGTGTAAAGGTGAGCCAAGGAGGAAGGCTCTCGGGAGAGTCGGACCGCGGGCATCACTTCAGGAATTGGGGACACTCGTTCCACGTGGTGACGGGCGGCTGCGGAATGCCGTCAGCGGGGGGCGGGAAAGGAGGGAAGGCTAAAACACGCCCATTGGCTTCTTCGGCCGAATCAGCGGGGGGGGGGCGGGAAAACGAGGCGCTGCTTACAACCCACGGCTTCTTCGGCAGCACCAGCGGGGGGCGGGAAAAGAGGTGCGGCTAACGCCCACAGCTTTTTTTTTTTTCGGATGAAAAATCAGACTCGGGAGGGGGGGGGGGGGAAGCGGCGCGCAAGTGACGTCATCAAAAATCGATTAATGTAGCATCGAGTCGTAGCATCGGAATCGCATCGTGAGTGGTCGAATCACGATTCACCGATGCTACGATTAATTTCAACACCCCTAATATATATATATATATATATATATATATATAATTATTATTATTATTATTATTATTATTATTATTAAAAGGCCCAGAGGTCTCCAGGGCCCCCGGATGGCAACCCCCCTTTTTTTTTTTAAAAATATTTTTTTTTTCTTTATATATTTTATTTGTAAATCTTTATATTATAAAGGGCCCAGAGGTTTATTTTTATTAAAGGGCCCAGAGGTTTATTTTTTATTTTTTTATTATTAAAGGCTACCCCCCCAGATTTTTTTATATATATATTTTTTTATGGCTACCCCCCTTGTTTTTATATATATATATATGGCATATGCATGTATATATATATATATTATTCTCTTTATTTTTATTCTGTGCACATATGTGAGTCACCCCCCCCCCCCCGCTCAACAACTTCAAGTTCGCCCCCCCCGCCCCCCCGCTTAACAACTTTAATGCGCACCCCCCCCGCTCAACAACTCCAATTCGCCCCCCCCCCCCCCCCCCCTCTCTAACAACTATGATCCCCCCCTCACTTCCAGGGGGCCCCGTCAACACTCAAGCCCAGGGGCCCTCCCACCACCCTCCCCCTAAGTCCTGCCCTGGTGATCACCCATTGGTTTTAAACAGCCTCCTTAATGTGGGCAATAATTTGCTAAGGATAACAGCAAAATAGCTCCATTAAAAAAAAAAAAAAAAAAAAACACAAAAATCAAAGCAGCTACTGGAAGAACAATAGAAACTTATGTAAAGTTGCCATGTTTCAATAGCATTTTGGAGCAGAACAATAATAACCTTAAATTAAGCTGGTAAACAGGCTTGGTTTATTTAAAGGAATTGCCTTGAGGCTAACAAAAACATTGCCACCACAGATATACGTATGCTGTTCCTGCCAAATAACTGACACTTTTGTGATGTGCATATTCCTGCCCTATACATAGCCTTTTACATAGAAGCTGATAACCTGGCAATACTGGCACTTCAACACTGACCAGGGTGAGTGAGATAACAACTCCCTTTCCAATTAAATCTGTATGCACAAAGGATTTATTCACTAGTATTAAGAAATAGGAATATTTTAAACATTTCACAGGATATAGCTCCACCTTAAGCAGAGAGAACAATGTAGCACACAGTAGGCTTTACCACGTGGCCTGCATTTTACAAATGGACTCTTTAAAATGCAGGCCATGGTGCAAAATAACCTTGATCAGTAAAGCAGTTAGCAATATCAACTCTCTGTAATAAATGGGCCCTTAGTATTTTGTAGGGATGCAACGGATCAAAAAACTCACGGTTCGGATCGTTCCTCGGATCAGGAGTCACGGATTGGATCATTTTTTGGATCCACATCCCACTGTAATATCCCACTGTAACATCCCCCCCCCAATGTAATATCCACATCTCCCCCACTGCAGTGGCGTCACTAGGATTGGTATCACCCGGTGCAGAATAAAATGGTGTCACGTCCCCCCTCAGTAAAGAACCCCCCTCTACAGTACAGACACCCCCCCTCTCAGTACAGACACCCCACCCTCTCAGTATAGCCACACCCCCCCGGTAGTACAGATAGACACCCCCCAGATAGTACAGACAGACAACCCCCCCCCCAGGTAGTAACAGACAGACACCCCCCCAGGTAGTACAGGCAGACATCCCCCTCCCCCAGGTAGTACAGACAGACCCCCTGGTAATACAGACAGACCCCCCAGGTAGTACAGACAGATCCCACCCCCCCAGGTAGTATGACTCCCCAGCGATGTGTGTCCCACGAGTGCAGGCTCCTCCTCCCCTGTGGGTGAATGGGAAGCAGGTGTGTTAAATTTGGTGTTATCGCTCTCATTCTTTCACACTGGTCACTGGAAGTTCAACATGGCACCTCATGGCAAAAAAATCTCTGAGGATCTAAAAAAAATTGTTGCTCTATAAAAAGATTGCCAAGATCCTGAAACTGAGCTGCAGCACGGTGGCCAATACCATCAAATTGGTCTGCATGGCTATTGTCCCAGAAGGAAGCCTCTTCTAAAGATGATTCACAAGAAAGCCTGCAAACAGTTTGCTGAAGACAAGCAGACTAAGGACATGGATTACTGTCCTGTGGTCTGATAAAAAAAGATAAACTTATTTGGTTCAGATGTTGTCAAGCGGTGAGGAGTACAAAGACAAGAGTGTCTTTCCTACAGGCATGGTGGTGGGAGTGTCATGGTCTGGGGCTGCATGAGTGCTGCCGGCACTGGGGAGCTACAGTTCATTGAGGGAACCATGAATACCAACATGTACTGTGACATACAGAAGTAGAGCATCACAGGTCAGTATTCCAACATAACAACCCCAAACACACCTCCAAGATGACCACTGCCTTGCTAAAGCAATTGAGGGGAAAGGTTATGGACTAGCCAAGCATGTCTCCAGACCTAAACCCTATTGAGCATCTGTGGTGCAGGAGTGCAAGCTCTCTAACATCCACCAGCTCTGTGATGTCGTCATGGGGGAGTGGAAGAGGACTCCAGTGGCATCCTGTGAAGCTCTGGTGAACTCCATGCCAAAGAGGGTTAAGGCAGTGCTGGAAAATAATGGTGTCCACACAAAATATTGACAATTCATTTTCACTTAGGGGTGTACTCACTTTTGTTGCCAGCAGTATAGACATTAATGGTTGTGTGTTGAGTTATTTTGAGGGGAAAGCAAATTTACACTGTTATACAAGCTGTACACTCACTACTTTACATTGTAGCAAAGTGTAATTTCTTCAGTGTCGTCACATGAAAATCTTTAATAAAATATTTACAAAAATGTGGTGAGGGGTGTACTCACTTTTATGAAATACTGTAATATAAAATGTATACTTAAATGCAGTTTGATCCTTTACTTACTCCAATTAGATAATTGTTTGACTAATTATGTCATGCCAGTAGATGTTTGCAGCTAAAAAGCTATCGTTCCGTTCTCTATACAGCATAATTATCATTTGCAAATAATAAGAAAAGATGATGAATTTTTTTTTTCATGCAGAGATAATTAGGCAGTTTACAACTGATAAAAGATGATGTACTTTTTATTTTATCCACACATGTTCTCTAGATGTATGATCTTTAGCAATGAAAACAAGAAAATATCTTTAGTCATAAAGTTTTAGCTAAACTGCCAAGATGTGTCAGAAAATCAAAATGTTCCTTCTGTTCACCATAGAACTACAAAAACAAGTACTGGATTGCCATTTAACACCCCAGGCAGTTATAAGGGTGATGCCCTGTACACAGGATCGGATATCTGATGGAATCTAATCCAATGGATTTTTTCATCGGATATCCGATGAAGCTGACTTTCATCAGTCTTGCCTACACACAATTGGTTAAAAATCCGATCATGTCCAACGCGGTGACGTAAAACACTACGACATGCTGAGAAAAATGAAGTTCAATAATTCCTAGCAAGCGTCAACTTGATTCTAAGCATGCGTGGATTTTTGACCGATGGATTTCCCCACAGACGATCATTTTTTTCTATCGTTTTCTTAACCATAAGGAAAATGTAAAACAGGTTCTATTTTTTTCACCGATGAGGCCCACACGCGATTGGTTCATCCGATGAAAACGGTCCATCGGTCCATTCTCCATCGGTCCGTTCTCCATCGGTCCGTTCTATTCTCCTCTCACAAGATGGCCTGTCTCCTGAATGTTCAGAGGGTCCAAGTGGACATCGCGGGATAATTCCCCTGAGGAAGACACGTGACCCTGTGTTGACACACGTAGGATAGAGGCCAGGACAGGGAGGACATCTGCATCCAGAATGGACCTGAGAGTTTGATCATTGTCTGCAAGGCTTGTGTGGAGGGAGCAGTGCGTTCAAAACACAGATTTTAATACTTGTCAGAGCCTGGGGTGCTGGAAGCACCTGAGCAATGTGATTAACCTGGACTTATTTAATACATGTCAGTTTTATGGAGCATACTACACACTTTGGATACTATGAATCACCATGAGCCATATCTGAGAGGACAACAGCGAGGAATTTCAAAGCCCAGGGAGGCTAAAAGGCTTAGACCTTGAGCGCAGTGATCTCCTGTTCTGAGCCCTGCTATAGTCGCGTCACCGGATTGGGCTGAGAAATCCCCTTAATCTCCAAAACGTCCCCCCATCAGAAGGTAAGTTTAAGAGCATTCTAATTGGTCCAATCAGAAACCACATAGCCCGTCATGTCAGTGGGGAAAAAGAAGAGTGAAAGCCAAGGGGATTTCTAAGCCCAGACTGGTGATGCGGCTATAGCAGGGCTCAGAACGGGAAGGGGGTGTGAGGAGGGGGTCCAGTGTAAGTTCACCTTACAGATTTTTCTTAAGTTTTTCTTGAGTTTTAAGCAGAGATAAGTAATACGGAACAACATACAACATGAATACAGTGCAAAACACATAGCTCAAATTAGTAAAAGTACAGAGAACATAATATGGACATTGCAGAAAGTTATAAAGGGTATAAAGGTTGTTTACTAACCCATATATTCCATGATTTAGAAAATTCTGAGTGTTTAAGGGTTTTAAAAGCTCACAGACGCTCAAAAGTATAGTTGCAGTTGACCAAATTTACTACATCTGAAGCGTTAGTGGATAAATTAGATTTCCAAAGTCTGAGAATGGTCAACCTTGCTGCTAGTAGGATATGGGTGACAACTGGCCTGTAGGTAGGGGGTAGAGATCAATGGCAATATTGAGTAAGGCCAGAACAGGCTGGGGTTTGTATAGTATACCAGTGCAGATGGCTAAAGCCCTGTACACACAGGCCAGAATCTCATCAGAAAAAAAACATTTTCCTGACGAGATTCTTGGCAAGAATCTCTTGCCGCCCCAGTGTACAGACACTCCATTCAAAAGAACCGCGGTTCTTTTGAATGTGAAGAACGCAGTGACGTCTTTGTGTATGACGAGCATGCGCTCGTCACATTCTATGCCACTGCCGCCATCTTGCTGCACCCTACCTATGCCTAGGAAGCTACCGCGCATGCGTCAAAGTCACTTTGAGCATGCATGGGTTTCCATGGCGACAGGTAAGTATACACACTCTCGGGTTTCTCGGCAGAAAACACTGCCAAGAATCACAACGAGAAAATAGGAGCAGGTTCTCTATTTTTCTTGTCGAGATTTTAGGCAGTTTTCTTGTCGAGAAACCTGAAAGCCTCTTACATGCGCACGGTATACTCGGCAAGAAAGCTCTGCCAGAAGTTTTCTTGCTGGTTCTTGCCGAGTAAACCGAGCATGTATACGAGGCTTAACAGTTGGAATACCCATGACAAGAAGCTGGTAAGGCTGGGGAAACCCAACGGGATATGCATAAGGTTACCAACTTGCCCACACTCCCTCCAACAAAGTTGGGAGACTGGGGAAGAGAACTTGGATAGCCTGAACTGTGTATAGTACCATCTGTTTGTGATTTTAATTGTCATTTCATGGTGGCTAGTGCATAGGGGGGTCTTGGCTATGGAACTATAAGCAGTGCACTGGTTTCATTTCTTGAATCCCTAAACTGTTAGGGCAGTACAATTACCACCCAAATGACTGCTTTTTGGAAAGTAGACTGTCCAAGGTATTTGGTAAGAGGCATGGTGAGTTTTTTTTAAGTTGTAATCCTTTTCACGTTTTTGTGGAATATTGAGAAATTAAGTTAAAATGTTTTTCTTTTCACAAAGTTGTCATTTTGTTGTCATACACAGCATAGGCATACTTATAATTGTACCCCAAAACACATTATGCTATGCCTCCTGAGTATGGGGATACCATGTGTGTGAGATTTTTTTCACAGCCTACATGCATAGAGGAGCCCAAAGCACCTTTGCACTTTCAAGGAGTTCTAGAGCACCAGGAAAATGAAAAGACCCACAAAATTACCCCTCTTTAAAAAACAAGCACTACAGGCAGTCCCTGAGTTACAAAATTCTGACTTGGATACGATTTGTACTTACAGAGGGAGACAACAGGTAGCGAGATGAAATCTACCCCTAGGAAGGGAAATGCAATCCTGTCAGTTATACAGGAGTTATACACCCCCCTTCCAATCCAGGTCTGTTTGATGACCCCATAAAATTTTGACCACTGGCCACAACTGCTGTATAAGGTATTTTCTAAGAGTCATAATGAGTCTTTTCAAAATGTCCTTTTTTGCCACAAGTTTTTTGGAAAATACGTAATGAAAATTAAGAAATTGTTTTTTACTTGTAAGTAGGGATGAGCTTCGTGTTCGATGCGAACACATGTTCGCATCGAACATTGGCCGTTCGATTGTTCGTCGAAAACGAACAAATCGGGTCGTTCGCGCCAAATTCGAATGACCCATAATTCACTGCGGCGTTGCACGCTGATGATTGGCCAAGCATGCACCATGACCCTGCATGCTTGGCAAATCACAGCGCCCAAAAAACAAAGAGACCTAATTGGCCAAAGCCTGGGTGCTCTGGCCAATTAGGGCTCAGGGCTTTAGCACACGCCCCACACTATAAAAGGCCGCCTCCCGGGCGGCTTTGTGTAGTGTTATTTCGGCTTGCTTAGAGAAGTGAGACAGACAGACAGAGAGAGAGAGAGATAGAAAGATAGTGACACAGTGTCTTTTCACATAGATAGATAGATAGATAGATAGATAGATAGATAGATAGATAGATAGATAGATAGATAGATCAGGGAGGCTACTAGTTAGTATAGTTAAATGTACAGTTTGTAGAGAATATATTGACATCCCTAGGAGTTTTTAATATATTTATAAACTGTATAGCTTAGCTAGTTCTGCTATTAGTATCTGTCAGGAAGGAGATTGTGCTTGATGCTCTAACGTGTTAGTGTACATGTGTTAGTTAATTGCACATAGACGCATTAACTGTTACTGCACGTGTGCTATTTATTTGCACAGAAAGGCAGTTGCTGTTAATGCAAGTGGGCTATTGAATTGCACAGAAACGCAGTCGCTCTGACTGTGCGCGTGCTGTTTAATACCACCTTAGCGCATTTGGTGTCACCGCCCGTGTGCTGTTACATATCACCTGAGTGCATTTGGGGTCACCGCACGTGTGCTGTTACATACCACCTTAGCGCATTTGGTGTCACCGCACGTGTGCTGTTACATACCACCTTAGCGCATTTGGTGTCACCGCACGTGTGCTGTTGCATACCACCTGAGCGCATTTGGGGTCACTGCACGTGTGCTGTTACATACCACCTTAGTGCATTTGGTGTCACCGCACGTGTGCTGTTACATACCACCTGAGCGCATTTGGGGTCACCGCACGTGTGCTGTTACATACCACCTTAGCGCATTTGGTGTCACCGCACGTGTGCTGTTACATACCACCTTAGTGCATTTGGTGTCACCGCACGTGTGCTGTTACATACCACCTTAGCGCATTTGGTGTTGTGACGATATTGCACACAGCGCTCCATTTTGGTGTGAACCTGCACAGCAGCCATGTTGTGCAAAAGCATTGCAGCCCTAGAAATGACCTCACTCCTTCATGCTCAGGAAATCATAGGACGCCTACTTCAAAGGAATGGTTATCTCCGAGAAAACAGACCCAGAGTAGATTTCTTAATGTCAGGTTCCTGGCCTGTCGTAAAACTGTCGCCCTTTCACCTCAGAGAAGTCACAGACCCAGTCATAAATAGCTGACTTCTCATTAAGCCTTAACTGGGGAAGAAGTTATGGAAGTTTCATAACTTCCAGGTAACGCGTAGCACCGCCACATAACGGACATATTCTGCTTCCTCACAGAATTTGTAATGTTTCAAGCCCAAACATGAATATGATCAATCATACGGAAGGCCCCTGGCGCCATTTGTTCGTCCTAGGTAGAATAACGATCGCAGGCATTTAATGTTTGGACTTTTCTAAAAGCAAATATCATGCTGAACAATAAAATGTATATTGTTAGTCTGTAAACAGTTGAGCTGCAGAGATATGAATATGTATCAAAAGGTGACCTGGAATGTGGGCATGAATGTGGACCCCTCCCAGTAACCAACCCCTAACTGAGATGCCCAGACAATTGGTCACTGATCGTGGTCAACGCCCCTTGTGATCTGACAGAAAAGAGAGATGCTCAGTGATGAGAGAGTCTCCGTTTTACCATCAAAGTAGGAGCACCTGCCAAGTTTGGGAACCAACTACCCAGTTCATCAATTGAACTCTGATCAACCTTGGACATTAATTGCAAGTATTATTCTTCTTCAATTCTACCTTTATTACTGTGTTGCTGTATATTGTCATTATCTCTTTAAACATATTTTTCTGTAACACTTTATTGCACCAAGTTTGCTCTTTTTATAATAAACTTTTTGAAGTAACTGTGTCTCTAAAACTCTTAATGCAAGCTATAAACGAACCTGCCTCTGGAAGAGCGCTACTGTGTGGAGTAAGGCCTCTGAGCAGACCTGCCTGTGGTGACAGTGTGTGCTACAGACGCTTATTCCAAAATCATAATTGGTATTGCTAATTGACAGGAGTACCAACGCTCCTTTATCACTGTTGGTGGTGGCAGTTAAAGGGTTAATTGTGACATTAGCCCAGTGACAATCGCTCTCAGGCTACCAGCACGTAGATTGTTGTCCCGCAAGCTGGAAAATCTTGTGCTGGACGCAGCTGAGAGTGGCATTGTTACGTGAGTGACTGCGTAGTGTGAGGTCGGCCTGTCCTTTGTCGCAAGTTAGCGTGGAGGGCGGGGATCTGACACTGGCGTTCGTCACAGGTGTCACTGCACGTGTGCTGTTACATATCACCTGAGCGCAGTTAGTGTCACCGCACCTGTGCTGTTATATACCACCTGAGAGCAGTTAGTGTCACCGCACCTGTGCTGTTATATACCACCTGAGCACAGTTGGTGTCACTGTACGTGTGCTGTTACATACCACCTGAGCGCAGTTAGTGTCACCGCACCTGTGCTGTTATATACCACCTGAGCGCAGTTGGTGTCACTGTACGTGTGCTGTTACATACCACCTGAGCGCAGTTAGTGTCACCGCACCTGTGCTGTTATATACTACCTGAGCGCAGTTAGTGTCACTGTACGTGTGCTGTTACATACCACCTGAGAGCAGTTAGTGTCACCGCACCTGTGCTGTTATATACCACCTGAGCGCAGTTAGTGTCACTGTACGTGTGGAGGCCTTCAGAGAACAGGAGTTCTTCACAGAATTTGTTCAAAGGGGGCCCCGGATGGCAACCCCCTTTTTTCTAGAATTTTACTTTCCCCAAAAAATAATTTATTGAGCCAAGATCTGGCATTGTAATGGCCCCCCCACCCCTAAAATAATTGTCATATTGTTGCCAAACAGCACGTGCACTTTGGGGGGCCAAGCCTGTATTTACAGTCTCACGGGCCACCACCACTGGAACATCAGTGGCCTCAGGGCTGTCTTAATGAGAGGGCACACCTGGGCACTGCCCGGGGCCCCCAGCTGCATGGGGGGCCCCTGCCCTTTCCCCAAAGCAGCTGGTCCTTGAGCCCGGGCTGCCCCGAAATTGGGGCAGCCCAGGCTGCCCCTCTACATCCCAGTTATCCCCCAGCACTCTGACCCCTCAACACCCTAGATATCCCCTACCTTCTACCTACTTGATTTCTGTTTACATGCACTGTCTCCATTGTAGGGGCCCCAGAGCATTACTTTGCCCAGGGGCCCATGATGCTATTAAGACGGCCCTGAGTGAGTGGCCTCATCAGGCACAAGTGTCATGTAGTTTGTTGAGGGTCCCTTTAGGAAATTGTGCAATATGCAGGAGCAAAGTATGACATGGTTCTGATTCTACTTAAGAAACCTACAGTCCTTATCTTGTTTGCAATGCCTGTATACTGCTGTTCAAAGTATATAGGGCCAGACGGTCTTGTCAGGGCCGATCCTCGCTATAGGCTCACTATGCAAGCCGCTTAGGGTCCCGCAAAGCTGCAAAGGGCCTCCCAAATTACTAGAGGCCCCGCCTGGTGAGAAGTCATTTTCGCCCCCTCACCCCGCTTCTAAACTCGCTGGCTGAGTCATTTCCGACAGCAGAACAGCCCCTCCCCCCGATTCTCAACTTTCTTTAATGTGACATGTAACTGTCGTCAGTGCCCCCCGCTTCTCATTTTTAATGTGCCATGTCATTTTGCTTAGGGCCCCAGGGAGGTCAGGATCGGCACTGGGTCTTGTAATGACCTGGGGGTCAAGCAGTATTAAATTACTTTTTTCTGAGAGTAATTTCATGTTGTGCAGGGACATTTCTAAACACGTGCCACTACTATAGACACCCAGCAGGTACCATATTTAAAAGGATTTTTTTTTTCTTTAAGCATCATTAAAATGGCTGCTCCTGAAAAAACTTCCATTTTTAAAACTTTTTTTTCCATTGATACATGTTCCCTGGGACAAGACCCGGGTTCTCAAAGACGTTTTCCATCAATAACTTGCATATTGGTCTTTAAAATGAGCGTTTTTGAATTCGAACGTTCGAGTCCCATAGACTTCAATGGGGTTCTAAATGTTCGCGCGAACGGTCGGTCTGTTCGACGGTTCTGGTGCGAACCGAACACGGGTATGTTCAGCTCATCCCTACTTGTAAGTTGTCATTTTCTCACACAGAAAGGGTATACTTTACAACCCAAAACACATTCTGTTACTCATTCTGATTACTGTGATACCATATTATGAATTGATTATGTACTAGCCATTGTATCTTGTGGTAATGATCTAGGAGAAAGAAGAACAGAGGAAGGGTAAGAGTAAGATTAGAGCCATTCCTAACTGCACTAAGCAGTGCACTAATACGTATTCAGCAGGAGAATGCTTTAGCTCCTCCCACTCCGATCTTGAACCACCTAGCATGACCCACCCACACAGCCAATGAGGGAGCACACCACTGGCAGGAACCGTACAAGAGCATGCACAAACGCATCTCCCACTCTCCTCACCCCAAATCCTTACTAATTTTGTGCCCCCAAGAATTTTGCACCTAGGGCAACCACCCCAGTGGTACTGCCCATGCTATGCTACTGTTTACCAGCCATATTTAATCATATGTCATCATTTTTTTTTTAATGAGTACATAACTTAATTTAATTTTGTTCATTAAGCTGCCAGAAACAGTCATGAAAATAAAGGTATCATGCGTCTTTGATTGCTGAACCTTTGAACTTGAACATGAATAAATTAAAAATCTTTCAGAAAATCAACATATCTAAATTTTCAGGAAGGGGATTCATATAGGACATACATTGTATATGCTTTCATCTAGTCGAAAAACAGCGTGCATTGATATATTTCAGACAAAATCTCAGTAAGGAGTCAATGTCACGTGGTCTTTTCATCCTTTGTATCTGCTCTTTCATTGTACTGATGGGCATTGATGAAAGTGTACTAGAATTGACATAGCTACAAAGAAAAAAGGAGGATAGCACACAAGAGGTTTTTCTGTACAGAACCATAAGAAATCAATTTGGCTTTCTAATTCACTTCATTTGTAGCTTAAAATGGGAAATTGCATTGTCTTTTTGTGCAGATCAAAAAAAACAAAAATACAGCATTTAACACTTTAGTTTCGACGTTAAGCTGTGTAAAAGGCATCCTTTAACCAACTATAACATTTTGCCTTTAAATTCAGAGGACACAACTTACCGAATTAATGTTTTTATATTTTTATCCTGATATTTATCTTGTGAAGATGACAGCCCTACTCTTTAAATGCCTAAGGTTCTTAGTATCATCATTTTCTAAATGGTCCTTAGCCTAGTGTATCCAAGTTAACAGCTATATCAGCAAGAGAAGGGAGCTACTGAGCAGCAAAAGTTTAATAGACTAAGTCAAGCAGCACTGCACTGTAGGAACTGTAGTCCAGAAGAGAGTGATTCTACTGTAATAAAGAACTTTTGAACTGCAATTCCCAGAGAGATTTCCAGGAGGAGGGGCAAGAGCTGCTATTTCTATCGCTGTACAGAACAAAGCTTCCTCTTGCCTTGAGTGAGCCAGAGTCACGTGGCTGCAGAGCAGAGGGTGGACTAATCATTGTGTGTGACCAGATGGTGAGGTGCAATATTGATGAGACTGGTGAGATGTTGCTATGGGGATTTACTATCTGCTGCTAGAGAGACTGAGCCCTTTAGGAATTGACCATACAGCCATCTAGAAGCCATATTGCTGCCTGCAGACTTGAATGTGTCTATTTTTGCGTGCACCAATGGTACAACTGGGCCCCAATGCTAGCCAGCTGAAGAGCTAGGACTAAAGACTGTTCCTTTGCAGACCTTTACTTATTTATTGCTTATGCTAAAAGGTACCTCTCAGGAGACATTGTGCCATTCTCCAAAAAACCTTGGCCTGTCTTTTTTTATTTATTGTAAAGTAGTGAGTGTACAGGGTGTATAACAGTGTAAAATTAGTTGTCCCTTCAAAACACCTCAACACACAGCCAATAATGTCTAAACCACTGGCAACAAAAGTGAGTACACCCCTAAGGGAAAATGTCCAATTTGGGCACAAATTGTCAATATTTTGTGTGGCCACCATTATTTTCCAACACTCTTGGGCATGGAGTTAACCAGAGCTTCATAGGTTGCCACTGGAGTCTTCCACACCTCCATGACAACATCATGGAGCTGGTGGATGTTAGAGTCCTTGCACTCCTCCACCTTCTGTTTGAGAATGCCCCACAGATGCTCAATAGTGTTGCTCACGAATATTCGCATTGCGAATATTCGCTACGAATATTGCATATTCGAGTATTCGCGAATAACGCGAATATCGCGGCGAATATTCGCTATTTCGAATATTCGAATGTTTTAAATTTTTTTTTAGAACAGATCACATCCTAGAGATCCCCATCGACGTCTAAAAGCATTGCTGGTATGATTAGAGACCTTGGGTGGGCCGAAGTAGCTGCAGCGCTCATTTTATATTGCCGAAAAATCGCAATGCGATTATTCGGTAATAGCTATATCGCGCGATTATTTTATATTGTAATATATCACGAATATTCTGAGCCAATCAGAGTGCTCCATTCCGCATTTCTCGAATATTCGCAATTATTTTATATTGTAATATATCACGAATATTCTGAGCCAATCAGAGTGCTCCTTCCGCATTTGCCGAATATTCGCAATTTTTGTGTATTGTAATATATCACGAATATTCTGAGCCAATCAGAGTGCTCCTTCCGCATTTGCCGAATATTCGCAATTTTTGTGTATTGTAATATATCACGAATATTCTGAGCCAATCAGAGTGCTCCTTCCGCATTTCTCGAATATTCGCAATTATTGTGTATTGTAATATATCACGAATATTCTGAGCCAATCAGAGTGCTCCTTCCGCATTTCTCGAATATTCGCAATTATTGTGTATTGTAATATATCACGAATATTCTGAGCCAATCAGAGTGCTCCATTCCGCATTTCTCGAATATTCGCAATTATTTTATATTGTAATATATCACGAATATTCTGAGCCAATCAGAGTGCTCCATTCCGCATTTCTTGAATATTCGCATTCGCAATTCGCAATTCGCAATTCGCAAAAATTCGCGAAAATTCGCAATCATTTAATTTCCAAAAAATATCACGAATATTCGTATTTAGCGAATATATGTCGAATATTCGACTATATATTCGAGATATATCGCGAATTCGAATATGCCATATTCTGCTCAACACTAATGCTCAATGAGGTTTAGGTCTGGAGACATTCTTGGCCAGTCCACCACCTTTAGCAAGGCAGTGGTTATCCTGAAGGTGTGTTTGAGGTAGTTATTATGTTGGAATACTGCCCTACGGCCCAGTCTCTAAAGGGAGGGGATTATGCTTGGCTTTAGTATGTCATAGTACATGTTGACATTCCTGGTTCCCTTAATGAACTGTAGCTTCCTAGTGCCAGTAGCACCCATGCAGCCCCAGACTCTGACACTCCCACCACCATGCTTGACTGTAGGCAAGACACACTTATCTTTGTACTCCTCACTTGGTTGCCACCACACCATCTGAACCAAATATGTTTATCTAGGTCTAATCAGACCACAGGACATAGTTCCAGTAATATATGTTCTTAGTCTGCTTGTATTCAGCAAACTGTTTGCAGGTTTTCTTGTGCATCATCTTTAGAAGAGGCTTGCTTCTGAGATGACAGTCATGCAGATTAATTTGCAGACTCATATGTCAATTTCCCAAAGACAGCCTCTGGATATGACGCTGAGCACGTGCACTCGACTCCTTTGGTAAACTATGGCGAGGCCTGTTCTGAATGGAACCTGCCCTGTTAAACGACTGTATGGTCTTGGCCACTGTGCTGCAACTCAGTTTCAGGGTCTTGGAACTATTCTTATAGCCTAGGTCATCTTTTTTGACTTGAATTTTTTTATTTGAAAAAATTAACAAGATATAGCATACAGTAAAAAGTCATTCAGTAAGCATGCAAAACAAGGTAAGATACATCGAGACCAACAGACTTCAGTGAATGTCAAGTACAATGAATAATGACAAGCAGTGAGACTTGCCAACCAAAGTCTGTTAAACACAAAGGTCAAAGATATCAAGCAGATAGCTAATACACATGGAAAATAAATTGAAATAGAAAAGCAAAAGGAATGGACAAAGTAAATCACATGAGTCATAAGAACATAAAACAATAAAAAAAAAAACCACGTAAATAAAATAAAAATAAAAAAAGGGGGGGGGGTAAAGACAAAGAATAGGCAAGAGTCAATTTATGGTCGGTCTGTAATACGATATAAAAACCAGGGGTTCCATTTAGCATTGAATAGTGGGACCATATCTCTAAGAGTGTGATGTATCTTTTCTGTGAGCATAATCTGGTCTACCCTGGACACAATCTGTGCAAGGGGAACCGCACTGGATTTCCAGTGGAGCGCAATCGTCCAATGGACAGCAACACAGATGGTGTGGATTAGACGCATCATGGGCCTAGGGATGTCAGGTATATTCTCGAAAAGTAAACACATAGGCCTAGATTCACAAAGCGATTACGCCTGTGTAAATGTTGTTAGACAGGAGTAATTTCGATTTACGAGCGTTTTTACGCTAGTCGAAATCCTCAAACCATGAAAAGACACCTGCGTGCTAAATTTCGACTTTATTACGTGTTAGTACGCCTTCAGATCTACGCTGCCTGAAAATTGCGGCCACTGGGCGGACTTCCTGTTGTTTTTCACCTTCATGGTATGCTAATGAGCTTTTGCCTGGAATCCACAAAATTTCGCTCTTCAAACGCAATCTCTTACGGCACCTTTAGTCATCTTTTTTTTCCGTTTCACTATACCAGCTTTTTGCTGGTCTAATATTAGACAGCCCATGTTAAGTATGGCCGTCGTTCCCGCGTCGAATTTCAACGTTTTTCGATTTCTTTTATTATTTTTAACGTAAGTCGTCCGGGAATAGGAATGTTCGTAAACGCCGCTACTCAAACAACGAATGACGTCACGACGTGATTTCGCGCAATGCACGGCGGGAAATTCCTGAACAGAGCATGCGCAGTTCGATCGTCGCGGGGACGCGCTTAATTTAAATGCTTCACGCCCCCTACTCACGTATTTCGATTGCGCGGCGGAAAAAAAATACGATACAATAGCGTACGCGCAAAAAAACTACCTGAATTCGGCGTAGAGTCTGGTGATAGACGGCAGCGTAGCGTATTTCGATTACGCAGCGGAAGATTACATCTATGTGAATCTGCCCCTGAGTGCGTGTCAGAGCCAAAGGGGCCATCTGCCAACTTGTCTAACAAATCTAAGACCTGTCTCCAGATGGGACGTAATTTCTCACAGTCCCAAAATAAATGTAGAAAGGATCCCTGCTGAGGGCATCCACGAAAGCACATAGGGGAGCTCTGTGGAAACATCCTACTCAAACGAAGAGGGGTGAGGTACCAGCGGGTGAACAACTTGACTGCAGTTTCCCTAACTGAAAGGGAGAGTGAACATTTTCTCAAGTTCAGCCAGCCGGCATCCCAGTCCCTCTGGTCATAAGCAAGGCCCAGCTCCTGATCCCATTGAACCATGTGTTTCAGAATCGGGGTGTGTCCCGCCACCCCCATAGAACCATATAATATAGAGATGAGGCCCTTCTGTCTGGGAGAAGCAGAACACAGGATCTCAAATACCGTACCCGTACCAGAAGGGACAGAAGCATAATGTGACTGAAAAAAGTGACGGACCTGCAAGTATCTATAGTACTCCCTCAAGGGAATGTCCCTTAGTGCCCGGAGCTGAGAGAAGGAGATAAATCCGTCCTCACCTTGCAGGTCCGTCAGTGAAGTCAGGCCACCTTCTATCCACCAGCTGAAACGAGAGGGTGCGTTAAAGGCCGTCGGGAACCTGGGATCCCCCAAAAAGGACACCCCAGGGGGGAATTCAGAGGACAGGGCTAGGCGCGGGCCGAAACCTCTCCCACATCCCAAGCTCCTGAGCAACAATGTGGTTCTTATCTTTTAATGATGTGGAAACAGATTTTGAGGACCATAAAAGGCCCGGCAGATAAAAGGGGCTAACCGAGTCTCAAACCGCACCCAGGGGACTTTGAGGTTTTTAATATTCCATTGCGCCATCTGCGATAGCCTACTTGCCAAAAAGTAAAACCAGAGTTGAGGAACCCCAAGCCCACCTATCCTGTAAGGTCTGTACAACACATGCTTTGAGAATCTAGAGGGCTTGTCGTTCCAGATAAACCTGTTCAGGTGCGTTTGGAGTTTTAAGAGAAAGGTCTTGGAGACCCTCCCCGGGAGGGCCCTAAAGAGATAAAGGAGCTTGGGCAAGAATGTCATCTTACTAGCTGTAACCCTCCCCAAGAACGAAATCCTTTAATGGGACCATGTCTTAAGAAGTTGCTTCAGTTGAGTAACCAATGGTGGGTAGTTAAGAGGGAAAAGTTGGGCAAACTCCCCAGGTAGTTTTATACCCAAATAAGAGATATGAGTTGTGGCCCAAGAAAATTTAAATGTATTCTTGAAATGTTCCAGCTCGTCAGGGGAGTAGCCTACTGGGAGGGCTTCGGATTTAGAAACATTCACTGCAAGGCCAGAGACCTCAGCAAAGGAGGCCAGGGTATCCAAGAGATTAGAAAGGGAAATCAAGGGGTTGGTGAGAAATATAAGTACGTCATCAGCGTACATACATAATTTATAGGCTGAGTCAGATTTGCTATAACCAGAAATATCTGGATGCCTAAGGATCGCAATAGCCAATGGTTCAATTGCAAGGGCAAAAATAAGTGGGGATAATGGGCAGCCCTGCCTTGTACCCCTGCCGAGCTGGAAGAATCCAGAACTACAACCTGGGATCTTGATACGAGTACTAGGGTTCCGGTAAAGGGCATGAAATGAGTGTAAAAACTCCCCCTCAATGCCAAATCTTTGCAACAGGCGAGACACATAGCTCCAAGACACACTATCGAATGCCTTGTGAATATCTAATCCTAATAAGAACAGCTTCCGAGAGAATAAATTTGCATCCTGAATTACGTCCGTTGCCAAGCGGATATTATCGGTAATGAATCTATGGGGGATAAAACCCGATTGGCAAGGGGAGATCAGGGTGGAGATCACACCTCCAAGCCTGTCTGCCAAAATTCTACTAAACACCTTCAAATCATTATTAATAACCGAAATTGGCCTAAAGTTTTGTGGCAGGGAATGGTCCTTGTTGGGCTTGGGGATCAGTGACATGTTGGCCATCAATATTTCCTCCGGAAATGAGCCGCCACGGAGTATTGAGTTAAATAGCCCAACCAACCTAGGGGCAAGCTGAGGGGCACATTTTTTACAATAAATGGCCGAAAAGCCATCAGGGCCAGGGGAGGAACCGTTCTTCAGGCTCTTGATAACATTAAGCACCTCAGTGATTGAGATGGGCAAATTGATTTTATCCGCGTGGGCTCTAGAGAGAGATGGGAGGGGAATCTCGTCAAATTTATCAAGAGATGCTTTAGACGGTGCCGATTGAGGGGCCCCTAGTAGATTGGAATAATAAGCCTTAAATACCTCCAGTACCTCCTGGGGATGTGAAGGTAAATGACCCGAGGGTGACTTAAGCTTATAAACATGTGGAGGCTGGAGGGATTGATTAAGCTTCCTAGCAAACATGGTGGACGTAGCATTGCTGTGCAGAAGAAACCGGGCTTTGGACCATCCAAGGGACTTTTCCACTTTTTTAGAGAGCAGGGCATCAAGTTCAAGACGCTTCTGCTCAATTGTGCGCCTAGTGGCCTCCGACAGTAGAGTTGTGGGGTTTTTGTAAAGTCTATCTAGTTCTTCTGTAAGTCTAAGAATGTCATAACTATGTTGTTTATTACGGGCTGTGGCCAGACTAATAAACTTGCCCCTCAACACTGCCTTGTGAGCAACCCAAACCGTGGCTACTGGAGTCTCAGGGAGGGAATTAAGAGAAAAATAATCGTCTATGGCCTGGGACAACTCTGAGACCACAGTGTGTTCTGAAAGGAGAGCCTCATTAATCCTCCAGGTAAAGGAGGGGGGGATTGTGGTATAAAATCGGTGGTGAAACAAACCATGTTATGGTCAGACCAGACGCAGCTATGTATGGAGGCTCCTCGGGAGTTAGCCAGGATCCCTGGGGTGGAAAAGACATAATCCAGCCTCGAATAACTACCATGGGGATGGGAATAAAAAGTGTACTCCCTAGCGCCTATGTTATGAGCCCTCCAAGAGTCAATGAGGTGGAGGTCACGAAGATCCCTGGACAGAGACCTTGGAAAGGCCCTCGAGCCTCCAGCACAGGAGGACCTGTCCAAAGTGGAACTGGCCACCAAGTTAAAGTCTCCGCGAAATATCATATGAGGTACAAGTTTCCAAAAAAAAAGGCAAAAAAAGGGGTAGGAGAGTCATTTGGTGCATAGACACTGGCTATTGTAAGTTCCTTATTAAGAACCACCCCTTTAATTATCACAAATCGGCTTTCTCTATCCTTGTAGACCCTCTGAACCTCCATGGGAAACGAGTTATGCAGGAATATGGCAGCGCCTCTACTTTTGGAGGAGTGCAGGGTATAGAAAGACTGAGAAAAGGCCCTATTGAAAAATTTTGGGTGAGAAGAATGGGAGAAGTGGGTCTCCTGCACCAAAAGGACCTTAGCCTTGAGTTGCTTGTATTGAGAAAAGGCTTTCTTTCTTTTAGAGGGGGAATTGAAACCCTTAACATTGTGTGAAATAATATCAATCATTGGAGAATAGGGAAGAAAAAGTCCAGCAAAACCCAATAGTGACAGATCCTCCAGCAAAGGAGCAACGCCATCTGAGTATTCGATCTTGGGCAATCACAAATAGTAGGCAATGAGAGCCGGGAAGTTTTTCCCAATCAGAGGAACCCCACACATCTCTAGAGATACACAAGCTATGGGATACATGAGACCACATTAGCACAAAATAATAATAGAAGAAAACATACCAAAAAGTAAATAAAAAAACACACAAAAAAATAATACAAAAAAACAAAATATTCGGAAAAAAAATAGAAGGACCAAAAAGGTGTGTAAAAAAAAAAACACGGGATCAGTAAATCTCAGGAATCCTGAAAAGTGGACCAATAAGCCGAGGCACAGGGGCCTCGAACCCAGCACGAGCACAAAAAGAAACCAAAAGCCCAAACTAAAAAAGGGGCAACCAAGTGTGCACCTACTGCAGGTAGGACGTTCATAGTGCAACATTGCTGGGGTGAGTCACATTGCGCGACACCAAGGGACAAGAAGATAAAGTGAACATTACGATGAGTGCACGAAAGGGAAAAATAAAAAACAGGGGGGGTGTGCAGCGTCATCCAGGGCAGTGAAAGAATTTCTCTTTATCTAGAGTGAATGTTTAGTCAGCCATCAGATCCGCGGAGCCGCGTCTTCATATCGAATCCTTCGTCTGTCTCGCCTGTTAGGAGGAGTGTGCCAGATTTGCGATGGCCTGGGTGTCAGAGGGGGTCGACGGAGAGCAGCCGCATCAAGAAGACCCAACTTCACCAAGATTTCTTGGCCTTCCATGATATTTGTAGCCGTATAGGTGGTGCCATTATGTGGGACTTGCAATTTAAAGGGAAAACCCCAGCGATAAGGAATCCTGGCATCCTGCAGAGGGCCAGTGATCTCTTTCATCGCACGGCGTCTATAAAGGGTGGCTGGCAAAATATCCGGATAAATTTGAATGGCCTGCCCGTCTAGGGCTATCTTTGGGGAATTCCGAGCAGCTCTGAGCACTTCCTCCTTAGCAAGAAAATCCTTCATGCATAACACAATGTCCCTGGGGGGTTTGTCAGGTGGAGGCTTAGGTCTCAAAGCCCTGTGAACATGATCACAAGTGAATGCAGCAGCTTCTTTATCAGGGAGAAGAGACTTAAAGATTTTAATGGCGGCTGGGATCAGATCAGTAACTGTTTCAGGGACCCCCCTCAGTCTCAAATTATGGCGTCCGTTTCTGTTGTCGAGGTCCTCGACATGAGACTGAATAAGGGAGAAGGCTTCTTGCAGGGCTTCATGCTCTCTGCTGAGATTGTTAAAAGCTAACGACAGCTCGTCATGCTTGTTTTCAAGGAGGTCCGTTCTGGAGCCCAGAGCAGCAATTTCCTGGGACAGGGTATGGGATGTTTTGTGAAGTTCCGTTTGGAACTTAGAGGCCAGGCGGGTATACATAGCCTCTAAACTAGTGTCCAAATCAGCTTTGGAGAGAGCAAGGGGGAACTCATCACCACCTTCGAGTGGGTGAAGGAGGCCAGGCACATCAGAAGCTGAGGACGAAGCGGGAGAGAGCGGCAGGGCCTCTGCGCCTTTCTGAGCCATGCCGCACTGCTCCCTGGCGCGGAGAAGGTAGTGTGTCAGCAAGGTCTGAGAGCGGCTCTCGGAGTGCTTTTTCCTGGACGACGGCATGCACGGAGTTCTCAGGAGTCAGGGGGTGCGATTGGAGAAGGGTCAGTGACAAAGTATAGCCCCCGAAGTGCTTCAAAAGTCCCGAGGTGGACGAGCTAAGACTTCAAGCTGCCATCTTGCTCGGCGCCGCGCATGCGCTCTGCCTAGGTCATCTTTATGTAGAGCAACAATTCTTTTTTTTTTTTCAGATCCTCAGAGAGTTCTTTGCCATGAGATGTTGAACTTCCAGTGACCATTGTGAGAGCGATAACACCAAACTTAACACACATGCTCCCCATTCACATGTGAGACCTTCTAACACTGATGAGTCAAATGACTTTGGGGAAGGAAAATGGCTAATTGGGCCCAAATTGGACATTTTCACTTAGGGTGTACCCACTTTTGTTGGCAACGGTTTAGTTATTATTGGCTGTGTGTTGAGTTATTTTGAGGGGACAGCAAATTTACACTGTTATACAAGCTGTACACTCACTACTTTACATTGTAGCAAAAGGTCATTTCTTCAGTGTTGTCACATAAAAACATATAATAAAAAATTTACAAAAATGTGAGGGGTGTACTCACTTTTGTGAGATACTGTATATACCGTAGTTTGTGGACACTATAACTTTCCCACAGACTAAATATTATACACTGATTTGGATTATTTTCACCAAAGAAAGGTAGCAGTATACAGTTTGGCCTAAAGTTATGAAGAAATATGATTTATTTGCATAATTATATAACAAACACCATTTTCAGTGTTTTCATAAATTAAGAATAATAAAAAAAAAACTGTGGTGATTAAAAAATACCAAAATAAGCCCAGGTTCACGCTGGGCTGCGGGAATGAAGCCATGCGAGTTCAGCTGAACTCACACGATTTCACTCCCGCTTGTCTGTCCCGATTTTGGTACAGAAACTACTTTTTGAAGTCGGTACAGCGCAGCAGATGTGGCGTTGCACCGATTAGGATGGTGCCATTGCCAAAACATCAACATGCACCAGTGTGAACCAGGGCTAAAATTCTATTTTTATGAAGAAAATGAAAACATTTTCATATGGGTACAGTGTTGCATGACTGCACACTTGTCTTTCAAATTGTGATAGCACTGAAAGCTAAAAATTGGCCTGGGCAGGAAGGGGGTGAAAGTGGTACAGAGACACTCCAACCTAGGGCAGAGTCCCTATAAATTTACGGACATACGTCGCAGTATTTCTTGCTCTTCTTGCAGCTTTCGGTCATGGTCTTATTATTTCTGTCAGGAGTTTGAAGATTTGTCCAGTATTTACTTCCCACTGTGGATTAATTAAAAGATTTTAATAACAATAATTATCTCTCTTGGACATGAGAAGACAGTTTGCAGTCACGGTTCCATAGTAGGTGTCAAATGTGTTTGAAACAAAATAATAAAGCAGTCCCAGATTTTTAATACGTTATAATTTAGATAGTGAAGTTTAATTGGATCATTTCATTTAGTTTTATTTGTCCAGCATTAGCTATTTTCTTGCTTAATGCTAGGACATTATGTGAATGCATGATAATCATTAATCATTACTAACAGGCAACCATGGTTATTGGTGGGGGTGGATTATAGGTGGCTATTTTCCTTCTTCCCCCTTTCAGTTAGAAATTCTGTATGAAATATTAGTAAAACCCACTCAATTGCATTTATAGCATATTGTATACCAAAAAAATATTATAGCAATTGTCTTTGATGAGCTGGGGTTTCATCAACAGGGAGCAATAGATGCTCACATTTCTATCTAGTGTGTATTAAGCAGCATATGATGTCATGCTTGGCCAAGAATTAACCTCCCTGGTGGTATGGTTTTGCATGGAAATTTGGCATTTTATGTTGTAGGCCTGTAATTCTCAGGAATAACTCACTTAAATCTGTCCAAACAAGAGTCTAGTAGGCATCCCAGGTATGATAAAGTTTGAAACACAAAATCATAAATTATAATATAATAAATAACTATAAATAATTATAACAAATAATAATAATACAAATTATTCAATAATGTCATCAAATCAAAACACAAAAATGTGCTCAGTTGCAGAATTGTCGCTATCATTACTTTAAGTGTTTGATTATGAATTTCCCCACAAATCGCTATTGCTCAATTCTGCAAGTGATTCTAATTTATTATCGCTGTTTTCTAGCTGGTCTAAAAGCACTTTTGACGTAAAGGAACACTTTTTGGTTGCTATGGACAATTTCCAGTTTCCAGGCAAAAAGAACAGTATTTATAATATAAAACTGCATGCAGAGCACTGGACAAAACACTAGGGAAAAAAGGGATGTGAAATAATTTGATACAGTAATGTAATCTGTAAGATTACAGTGTACTGTATGTGTTTTTAACTTTTTGAATTTGGCGCCGTTCTCCGTCCCCGTGCATCACGACTCTCACAGGGAACGGAGCTTGGCACTGTGTGAATCGAGCGGAGGTGACAGCTCGCACACACAGCGAGGAGGCATTGCAGGATCCTGGGGTCAAGGTAAGTAACTTTGCCTGGATGCTGCGATGCCTTCCCAAGTGGGCTTGGGGTTACTACTTTTGGTACTCGGGATTACTGCTAAGGAGGTTAAGCAAACCTCCAGTCACTCCATCAAAATATGACCATGTTGCCTTCAAACTATCTTTGGAAACCGATTGGTGATTGGCATGTATTTGCGACTCCTGAGTGCCTCACTTGCTATGTAGCTACACTTGTTGGCATCATAGTTTTTTTTCTAAGCCTATGAGAATATAGGCATGATATAAGATCACAGAAACACTATTTTCCCCAGTGCAACCTCACCCAACCATTTAAAAAAAGAAGGCAGCACATCAAATATAAATGTGAAAAAAACTTTCCACGCTATATCCCTGTGTATAAACCACCTATTACTCAACTCTATATACTATAGAAGGCAGATTTCACTACTATGAATCCAACCACATGTACAAAGTGCAATGAATATATATATAGTCACAAAAAAAGTGAATGAATTTACGTGAGTCCATCTTTTCTTTCAAACATATATACAGTCCATAAATAAATGATTCAAGGTACGTGAAAAAAAAGGTTGCAGTCCCATCATTTAAGGCAGGACAAAAGGGGAAGCTGCCCTGTGCCCTGTCATTGTTGTGGGGCCCAAAGCAGCTGCCTCATATTTGCCAACTATTACAGTTTTAATTCCTTTGAAGTTTTAGTCCTGTGCTGTGTCCTGGTATCTCAGTGTGAAGTGCTGCTATTAATGCTGCTCAGCTCTGCCCTATTGTGTACAGATAACTTATCTGCAGACCCTGTGTTTACATGTAAATAATCATCATTCATATGTAAATAGCGGCAGCATTCATATGTAAATAGCTGAGGCCGGTGGCATTCATATGTAAATAAAGGCGGCATTCATATGTATATCATGTCCCTCTGCAGTGAAGAAATTATGTGCTGTAACCTCCAGCAACCCAATCACTGAGCAGTATTACTGTACAGTAATCGCTAGCAACCAATCAACAAGAAAAAAATATGTGCTGTAACCTCTAGCAACTAATTAGTGAGTCGTAATGTGTGCTGTAACCTCTAGCAACCAGGCAGTAAGTGGTAATAATATGCTGTAGTCTCTGGCAACCAAACGCAATCACTGCCTCATCTGATACAGTAAACTAATTTTAAGTCTAGCTGATATTTATTGTATGTCTCAGAGCAGGTGAAGAGCAAAATTGTATGGGGGGGCCCCCAAGAAATTTTTTACCCAGGGTCCAAGCAACATTAAAGACAGCCCTGAGTCCCATATATCGGAAACTCTTCAGTAATTGCCCCTGATCACCACAGTGCCCTCCACCCCACCTATTGGTGTCTTCTTGTCTGCTTAAATGAACTTCATTAATTAAAGTTGTTTTTCTGTTTCCAGAACCATAAAGAATCGCATGACTCCTGCAAACCCCCTGCACCTGAACCTTCTTATTTTACACAAATGACCAAAGGTAGCCAGAGGAAGGAAACAAAACAAAATAAAAAAGTGATCAAAATTAGCATATTTAAAGATTGGTCCTTCCCCTTCTAGCTCTGCTGTCCTACACAGTGTCCCACAAGTGCAAGTGGTATTATAGTATATTAAACATGGCGAAGTCGCTTATTTTACTTACTTGTCTAATAAATTGACACTTATTGCTGTACCTTGGTTTGGTACATCAAGTCTGTGTCTCTTGAGAAATCTAGAGAACAACAAGACGCATTCAGCTCATCAAATCAAACTGATATCCTACTTTACACCTCCAATAAAAAATGGCTCAGTGAGTGCATTTATTAGCTTACTCAGGCATGATATTAAAACAAACCACAGCCTGCACTCAGGGTGAAATACAGTCAATTTCTTGGTGCTTTATTTCAAAAGGTTTACCATTCTCAAAGACACATTTCCTGCTGGGGAACAAAATGGAGATGACGCAGGGAAAGGTTTTGCTTCAATGATTGGAACCAATGCATAAGCAATTACTGATGGTTTTTCTTCAGCTAGTTTCTAATCAAAGATTTAGACAAAGTCTGAGTTATTCAGTCTGGCTACTTGTCATGCAAGGACAATATATACAGCTGCCTCTCCCACTTTGGGAGTATGCAAATGATGTAGAAATTTAGCTGCTTTAAAAAAAATCATTTTTAATTTATATCCTCCAGGAAACGACAAAAGCTTGGACAAAGAAAATGTTATGCAGCAGATAGATGTGAAAAGTTTATCAATACTACTTTAACCACTTAAAGCGGAGTTCCACCCTTAAAATCACTTTGTTTCATTACATCCAGCATACTGGCGTTTTTTTTTTTAATGCACGTACTTACTTTATATAAAATCATTGAATTTCAGGCGCACCGCGGAATGTCGCCGCTATAAGGCGTCACGCCTTCCGCAAACAGCCGATTAGCATTCGGCTTTTCTCGGCGCCTGCGCACAGACCCAGGAGCTGACTGCGCAGGCACCGTATATAGCTGCGTCACGCCCTCCGAAAAAACCCGAACTAGGACCGGCTATTTTCGGCGCCTGCGCAGTCAGCTCCTGGGTCTGTGCGCAGGCGCCGAGAAAAGCCGAATGCTAATCGGCTGTTTCCGGAAGGCGTGACGCCTTATAGCGGCGACATTCCGCGGTGCGCCTGAAATTCAATGATTTTATATAAAGTAAGTACGTGCATTAAAAAAAAAAAAAAAAAAAAACAGCATACTGGCGCTGACGCCAGTATGCTGGATGTAATGAAACAAAGTGATTTTAAGGGTGGAACTCCGCTTTAAGACCCGGACCAAAATGCAGGTAAAGGACCTTGCCCCTTTTTGCGATTCGGCACTGCGTTGTTTTAACTGACAATTGCGCGGTCGTGCGACGTGGCTCCCAAACAAAATTGGCGTCCTTTTTTCCCCACAAATAGAGCTTTCTTTTGGTGGTATTTGATCACCTCTGCGGTTTTTATTTTTTGCGCTATAAACAAAAATAGAGTGACAATTTTTAAAAAAATGCAATATTTTTTACTTTTTGCTATAATAAATATCCCCCAAAAATATATAAAAAAACATTTTTTTTTCTCAGTTTAGGCCGATACGTATTCTTCTAGGTATTTTTGGTAAAAAAAAAATCGCAATAAGCGTTTATCGGTTGGTTTTCGCAAAATTTATAGCGTTTACAAAATAAGGGATAGTTTTATTGCATTTTTATTAATTATTTTTTTTTACTACTAATAGCGGCGATCAGCGATTTTTTTCGTGACTGCGACAATATGGCGGACACTTCGGACAATTTTGACACATTTTTGGGACAATTGTCATTTTCACAGCATTTAAATTGCATTGTTTACTGTGGAAATGACAGTTGCAGTTTGGGAGTTAACCACAAGGGGGCGCTGTAACTTTCGCTGTGACTGTGTGTGTGTTAACAACTGTAGGGGGGTGTGGCTGTAGGTGTGACGTCATCGATCGCGTCCCCCTATTACAGGGATGACGCGATCGATGCTGCGGCCACAGAGAGGCACGGGGAAGCCGTGTTTACACACGGCTCTCCCCGTTCTTCCGCTCCAGGGACGGATCGCCGCACTGCAGCGGCGATCGGGTTCGCGAATCCCGCGGTCCCGGTCCTGGAGCTTCGGACCGGGTCACGGGAGCGCGCCGCGGGTGCGCGCCCGTGACCCTTGGCTGGGTACTAAAATCAACGTATATATACGTTGATGTGCCCAGCCGTGCCATTCTGCCGACGTAAATGTGCAGTAGGCGGTCCTTAAGTGGTTAAAGAGGAATTAAACCCTCATGAAAAAAAAAAAGACATGAATTACTCACCTGTGTAATCGAAGCCCCCATAGCGGCCCTCGTTCGCCTCCTCCAATGCCGCCATGATACCCGAAGTGACTTCCAGGTATCGCTGCTCCGGCACTGTGACTGGCCAGAGGAGCGATGATGTCACTCCCGCGCTTGAGTGTGGGAGCCGCCAGTAACGGCATGTCGCTTGTAGCAGGACCCTCAGTGCGCTCGATCTTTACAACGCATGCACCGTAGACATCGATTCCGCTATTTTTTGCAAATATCTCCTAAACCTTTTAGGTTTGGGAGATATTTCTTGGCCTTAATCTAGGCTTCCCTTTAGGTTAAAGTGGTTGTAAAGGGTTTACAACCACTTTAAAGAAGTTGTTAGAAATTATGTATTGCGTCCCTTACATCTAGACATCATAGGCGTGCGCACAGGGTGTGCCAGGCGTGCCTGGGCACACCCTAATCACCTTATGCAGTGCAGATTGCCCCTGCATTTATGGCTTCCTTCCTCTTCTCTCCCAAAGGCTGCTGATGATGGCACACACTGGGGAAGTTTTAAAAGGAGTAGGGGAAGGGGCCGGTAAATACATAATTTACCGAGCCCTTCCCTTTGTGAATGAACACAGTAAGTGATCACTACCATGTGTTTGAGCTTTGGAGTGCACACCCTAATGCCATAGGCTGCGCACACCTATGCTAGACATACTGCTGTCAAGAAAAACACATTTAACCACTTCACACAAAATCACAAACCATTTTTTACAGCTAGCAGTCAGCTCTCTCATGATATCAACCGATGCTGCTAATGAACCGGTCAGTCGTTATCGTAAGGAGCAGGAGGGGACATCCCCCTCTCCTGCCACCTTCCGCCGATTGGCCAACGTCTACAGAAGCGACCATCCGCCATGTCCGCCGGGTGCGTGGAGTCCTGACGAAGCCGGAAACGGCTTTGATCAGGTCTCCGATGTAAAAACATGGAAGCAATGTCACAACGTCACTTCCGGTTTACTCGGCTGCCAATGGTGCAGATTTAATATTTTTTTGCCGTTTTGAATACTTTGAAGTGCAAAGGAGGGATTCGGGGTCTTTTAGATCTCTGATCCCTCCATAAATAGTACCTGTCACTACCTATCACTGTCACAAGGGATGTTTACATTCTTTGTGAGAGCAATAAAATTGATCAGATTTTTTTTAAAGGGACAGTGTTAAACAAAAAATTTAAATAAAAAAAGTAACTTTTTTTTAAAGTGCCTCCGTCCCTGCAAGCTTTTGCATCAAAGAAAACGCATATGTATGTCGCGCCTGCAAATATAAACAGTGTTCAAATCACACATGTGAGATATCATGCGATCCGTAACTCTAAACAGGTAACTGTTAAAAAAATGTATGCTTATTGAAATTTTTAAGTATCGTAATTTGTCGCCATTCCACGAGTGTGTGTAATATTAAAGCATAACATGTTGGGTATCTATTTAGTCTGCGTAAAATCTTCTTTCACAACATAAAAAAAGTGTATTTTTTCCCAGACAATTGCGTTTGAAAAACCACTGCGCAAATACAGAGTGACATAAAATATTGCAACGACCGCCATGTTATTCTTTAGGGTCTTTGCCAAAATAAATATACCGTATATAATGTTTGGAGGTTCTAAGTAATTTTCAAGCAAAAAATACTGATTTCAACTTGTAAGCAACAAGTGTCAAAAATAGACTTGGCCTTGAAGTGGTTAAAAGGGTATATTTTTCCCCAAACTTTGTATTTTTGTTTTGAATAGGGAGTAGGGAAAGGCTTAAATCCCAGTCAGATTTGTATGTAATGTAAGGAGTCTGTTCTGTAGAGAGTCTCTCTTGAAAGAGCCTACGACGGGGAGAAACTCCAAGACGAACTTCCATGAGTTGAGTTAAGAGGTATTTTAATATAGCGCGGTCCTACCCCAAAGGGTCCCAACGTGCAGTGAGACTGCTTTGTAGAAAGGGTGTTCTGAGAGAACCTGCTTGGTGTAGAAACTGTTTATAGATCATCTCCAGAATGGGGAGAGAGCCCTGGAAGAGCCGTTAGTAGGCACGACCATTGGTTAAAAATCCACGCATGCTCAGAATCAAGTCGACAAATGCTTGGAAGCATTAAACTTCATTTTATTCAGCACGTTGTTGTGTTTTACGTCACCGCGTTCTGATATGATCGTTTTTTTAACTGATGGTGTGTAGGCACATCAGACCATCAGTCAGCTTCATCGGTTAACCTATGACAACGGTCCTTCAGACCGTTCTCATCGGATGGACAGATCGTGTGTACAAGACTTAAGACTCTCCCGAATATTGTCTGCCATGACAATAGACTCTTTTGAGATAGATGGTCATGTGAAGAGAAAGCTCTGTATAGACTGCCCTGTGAAGAGAATGCCCTGAAGGGTGATATTCTCAAATGTGGAGAGGCTTTAATGACATGTCCTGCCATGTTGAGAAACTGCCCTTGGCAGTCTGAATAATTGTGAATTATGTGCCAACTGATGAGAATTTTGCGCTATCATTTAAATAATAATAGGACGCTGTGTGAAAATATTACCCTTTATTTCAAAATATTAGCAAAAAAAAAAATATAAAAAAAAAAATCCCCCAAAAACACAATTCCCACTGTGAAAACTTGAAAACAGACGACAATGTTTCCAGCCAACCCATTCCAGTTACTCAATCATTGATACTGGTATCTAAGGTGCTAATGCTGAATATTGCTGAATATTGCACACTATATAATATAATCCCCCATGTCCCCGGGGGGGTAAAGTACAAAAAGGACAGCATGCTCACTTCAGAATAATAAGCAGCTTATGAAGGTGATCACTGTTATTGATACTATGGCTACCAAGAAAAGGCCAATACATTCAGCTGAGCTCATAATGGCGTCTCACATTGCAATCAATACAGTCGATGCTGTGAAATTCATAGATACTGCACAATTTGTAAACAAGTCTATTAAATGCACATAAATAGCCAAGCATGCAACAACATTGACATATATAGTCATATATACCGTGTATATATATATATAGGCAGCTGCAGTGTGTAGTATTTAGCATAAGCAACTTAGGTACCAGTACCTAGATTGAGCAATTGATGTAGGCTGGAAAGAGTGGCTAATGGTTGGCTGACAATGTGGTCATCTGTTTTCTGTTTTCACAGTGGAAATTGTGTTTTTGGCGGGCTGTTTTCCATTTGATTTGTGTCCGTTTGATCAAAAAATGTAGAATAATTTCATACAGTATCCTAACAAACCTTTTAATTTCTGTTTTTTTCACTATGTAATTGAACGCTGGCCGCACTTGTTCCCATGGGTACATGTGAACATAACATTTTCAGCGGTCGCTAACTTTGGAAAGGTTGTGTAGCAAGATAGATTATTAAGAACCTTTATGGTTTCACAGCCTGCACGGGCATAAAGAAACAAGACATGCAAAGAATATTGTTCACAAATGTTGCTATTCTCCTGTCCTGTCTCACAGTATTACATTTTCTAGAAATAGGAGATCACATTTTAAGGTTATTTAGTAAGAGGTAATCTTGCCAATCAGCTCAGTGGAAATTTAAAAGCTCAAGAGTACCCAGCTTACACTTTTTAAAGCACTCTCTACAAAGACAAACTGCTCTACTAGAGTTCAACACTATAATGATAGGCAGAGAAAAAATCCTGGCAAAAAGAATACCCACTCATCATCTACTTTTAATGATAGTTTGAGACGCAGTGGGGGTGGCCATTATGTGCAATGATTGCTTTCAAGTCGCTGGAGTCCATAGTGGAAAACCACAGGTTGTCTTTCTATGTAATATGGCAGATTAGCCTCTCCACAGGTGATTTCACACATTTCTATGTTTACTGGTCTACTACATTAAGGTTTATAACAGTAGGAAATGAATCAGTCTGTGCGATGTTTACGCATGTCATTCTGTTGGTTTGATGAAATGTCCTAGAACATATATCATTAAACATTTCAAATCAATTATGGATTCCTTAAAAAAAACTCTAACCTATTTAAGAAGGATGCTTATGTTTTATAGAGTTAAGCTGATAACATTCCTAAATATGACCTATGAACATTGAAGTTAACCCCCTTAAGTTGTGAGAGGAACTAACATAGGATTCTCATAACTCCCCTTAGAAGCCCCTCTAATCCCTCTCTGCATTAAAGTGGATGTAAACCCCAAAAAAAAAAAATTTGTTGTCACAATGTAGAGTATAAGATTTCCTATCATCTGTGCCCAGTCTGGCCACACAGAGTTAAACCAGCGCTGAGTAATCCTCTTTTATGTTCAGTGGAAACGAACAGCCTTCCAGATAAAACCCTGCCTAAATCAAAAAGTCCGGAATCTCTCTTCTTGCTTTGAGTGAGAGGTTATTTACAAATATAGCTAGGACATGTTTATCATATGTTATGTTTTGTTTATCGTAACATGAGGTGATATAACATCATAACACATCCTAGTAATATACAATGAACTTTGGATCACCTCTTGTTATGATAAACATTTCCACGCTATATTTGTAAATAACCTGTTACTGAAACCAATAACAGAGAAACGGACTTAACCTAATTTGGCAGGTTTTTATCTGAAGTCCGGTTAATTTGCACTGGACTTTAAAAGAGGATTACTCAGCGCTGGATTAACTCTGTGTGGCAAGACTGGGCACAGATGATAGGAAATCGTATACTCTACATTGTGACATCAAAAAAAAATAAAAATTTTTTTGGGTTTTCATCCACTTTAAATCTTCTGTTTGATTTACCTATAAGGGTCTACGATTGAGTAAAGAAGGCAAAACATATTCAAAACAAGTAAACACAACTAATAAATACTGTATGACTGTATGATGTAAAATACTTAAATATGCCACATGTACCACCACTGCCCTATGTACACTTTGTCATATTAAACATCAGATAGAAATAGCACAGATTAGAAAGTAGAACTAAATCCTAATGCCGTGTACACACGATAACTTTTTGTGATGTAAAAAATATATTCTGAAAAACGACATAAAAAATTCAAGCATGTTCGAATTTTTTTTTGCCCACACACGATCATTTTAAACGACGTTTTTTAAAATGTCGTTTAATTTCATCACAAAAAACGACCGTGTGTACGCGGCATAAGGCTCCATGCACACTGGAGCTCATAAACGGATGTTTTTTGGAGTTTGGGCATTTTGTTTACAAGCCCATAAACTCCACTCTATGTTATCCTATGTGTCCATGGACGTTTTTGGACATTTATCAGCAGTGGTGTTTGCGGGCTGTTTTCTGAACATCCTAAAATCGCGTTCAAGAGCAGTCCTGGAAACACCAGACGCTGGTAAAAGGTGTTAAACTAGGGTTAATGCTGTAAAAGACTGTTAAGCCTCGTTTGGTGTTCCTCTGCCTCTATTCAAAATTAATGGTTCCCTATGGGAGCCCATTGATTTGAAAAGAAGTCGCATCAGAAGTCAGATCATAATGATCCGATTTGCGGTGCGTCTTGTGTGCTGAGAATGGAGGGGAACCCAGCCAAAATGAAAAAAAAATGGCGTGGGGTTCCCCCCTTGGACGATACCAGACCCTTTGGCTGTTGGTTGTCGGGTCTGCGGGCGGGGGGCTTATCGGAAGTTCCTCTACAGTTTCTTGATGAAAAGTGTACACATGACCGGTTTTCTCCCATCGAGTTTCTTGCTGAAATCTGCAGAGAAAACCAGTCGTGTGTACGGGGCCTTTTGCTAGCTCTTGCCCGGTCTTCTACGCCGTCTTCTTCCCTCTGCTCTTCTTCCGATGTTGACGCAAAGCTCTCTCCCGCTGTAATTCTGTGCGCGTGATGCGCAACGACTTATATTGGCATGGGGTGGGGTCACCGGTGTCATCCAGTGACCCTGCCCCTTATGACGTCACCGTCCCATCATGCCCTGGTTGGTGACATCATTACTGAATGACATTTAGTTTGATAAAGCAATATATCATAAACTATTGCCATTTTTTTCTACACAATTTACACTATTTTCTTCCTTTTTTATATATGAGTGCTGAATATCTTCTCCAGCCTTTTTCAGACAGTTTCATACAGTAGTCTCAAAAATGAGTAATCTGTCAAAGCTATGTATGAAGCCAGTAAGCTGTTTGTTAAAATCATCAGCAGTGAGAGGACATAGAAATCAAAGACGGAACACTGAACACTGACTCACTACTGGGAAACTGAATCAGTGTTCCGTCTATCATGGACGAGGCTGAGGAAGAGGCAGGGCTTTGTTACACTGGATGGCCGCCGACTGCAGTTAAGACTGCATGACACAGTGGGAGATCAGGTACATGAGGCACAGTGAGGCATGCCGATGGGCACAGTAAGGCATGCAGATAGGCACAGTGAGGCATGCAAATGGGCACAGTGAGGCTGCAAATGGGAACAGTGAAGCTGCAAATGGGCACAGTAAAGCTGCAAATGAGCACAGCTGCAAATGGGCACAGGGAGGCTGCAAATGGGCACAGTGAGGTTGCTGCATTTCCCACCCTAGGCTTATACTCGAGTCAATATGTTCTCCCATTTTTTGTAGTAAAATTAGGTGCCTTGGCTTATATTCGGGTCGGCTTATACTCGAGTATATACGGTACATATACTTTAGAAGGAGATGGTAACAGTTATGAGTCCATTTTTTATTTTAATTTGATACATTATATTGTTTTAACCACTTAAGGTCAAGAAGATTTTCCCCCTAATGACCAGGCCATTTTTTGCGATACGTCACTGCGTCGCTTTAACCGGCAATGGCGCAGTCGTTCCATGCTGTACCCAAACAAAATTGTTGTCCTTTTTTTCCCACAAATAGAGCTTTCTTTTGGTGGTATTTGATCATCTCTGTGTTTTTTATTCTTTGCACTATAAAGAAAGAAATAGCGTCAATTTTGAAAAAAATTATATTTTTTACTTTTTGCTGTATTAATTATCCCCAAAAAAAGTTTTCATCAGTTTAGGCCAAAATGTATTCTTCTACATATTTTTTGGGGAAAAAATATCAAAATAAGCCTATATTGATTGGTTTATGTCTACAAAATAACGGATATTTTTCTGGCGTTTTTTTTTTTTTTTTTTTACTATTAATGGCGGCAATCAGTGATTTTTAGTGGGACATTGCAGCGGACACCTAACTGACACTTTTGACACTTTTTTGCAAACCAGTGACATTATTAGAGTGATCAGTGCTAATGACACTGGCAGGGAAGGGGTTAACATACGGGGAACGATAGCAGGCGGCCGGCAGACATCGAGTCCCTCTCCCAAACGCTTATTGGCTCTCCAGCTGGCCAGTGTATGACAAATCAACGTGTATGAACGTACAATGATGGCGATTTGCGGGAAGCAGCCACATTGCCGCAGTACAACTGCAGGGGCTGGTTCTTAAGCAGTTAAACTGTTTTTTTTAGTTTTTTTACTACTTATAGACATTTGTTTTTCAAATAATTACATAATAATTAAAAGCACCATTAAAAGTGTTCGCATAGAACAGAGTAGAAATGTTTGTCCTTGAGTTATCTCCCTTTAATTTCAAGTGTGTATGACCCATCTAAACAAAGTAGAGAGAAAGGGAGGTGGAATTGGGATTTATATAATTTATGGATATATGTAATTTGACTATGTATTTTATCTTATTTATGTCATTTGATTTTAAGCTATTGAGCTCTGTTAACAGGCTTAATGAGCAAAAACAGCTAAAATGACGTGGTGCTGGCTGCTATAGGTAAATATAATAAATTAATTTACATTTTGTATTCAGTTCTGATTGAATAGGTCGATAAATAACATATATGAGCCAAAATAACTTCCCCTTTAATAAAATTATTAAGACATTTTCGCATGGCAGTGACCAATAAGCCCTTGCAGAAAATGTAAATTCCTTAAAAAGTCAGGCCGCGTACACACGGCAGAGATCCTCGACGGGCAGAACACATCGTTCCGCCCGTCGAGGCTCTCTGCCGGCCGTCGAAATCGGCGACCCGCCCGTCGGGAATGGCAACCAGCCATTCTTCCAGGCGGGCCGTCGAGGAAATAGAGAGCGTGCTCTCTATTTCTGCTCGACGGGCTTCCCGACGGGAAGCTCGCCGAGACCGTACACACGACCGAGGTCCTCGCTGGAATGCACATTCCAGCGAGGTTCTCGCTGGTTTTCAGCGAGAACCTCGGTCGTGTGTACGCCGCCTCACAGAGACATTTTTCTTCCTGAAAGCATGGGATTAGTATAAATCCTAAATGTACAACAAAGAGCTAAAATAAAGCAGATTTGCTTTAAAAATAAAGACTATGGGCCAGATTCTCAGAGGCGCTACGACGGAGTATCTCACTTTGGCATAGATAAGCTTGAACATCCGACAAGTGTAATACCATTACACTTGCGGATCGTAGTTGTAATGACAACTCCGGCCACTTGGTGGCCTTTACGTTGTTTTCTCATTTGCCTATGCAAATGGGGCTACTACGCCGATTCCCGCTTTTACGCCGCACCGTCGTCGCGTACGTCGTTTTCGTTCGCGTAAGGTTACCCCTGCTTCTAGGAGGAGTAACCTTACGAAGTACCGTCAGATGCCATGTTAAGTATGGCGTCGGGTCAGCGTCGGCTTTTTCCGTCGCTTACGTCATTTTACTAACTCGTTCGCGAATAGGGCATTGCGTAGTGACGATCACGCCGCTTTGACGTCGGTTTCAACGGCGCTTTCCGAAGTGAGCTGGAGCATGCACACTGGGCTTTTTCCCCGGCCGGCGCATGCGCAGTTCGTTCGACGCAGGGACACGCTTCATTTAAATAGAAGCCGCCCCTATGAATAACGTGGGCTTACGCTGGGCCATTTTCGCTACGCCAAAGCAAACTACGGAGCAAATGCTTAGAGAATACGGCACTTGCTCTAGTACGATGCGGCGGCGTAGTGTAAATGCGTTACGCTACGCTGCCGAATTTGTATGAGAATCTGGCCCTATGTTGCCCATTTATCAGAAAATCCTAAAATTTGCATGAATAATGTGAACAGCAGAAAACGTGCAGTTTTTTTTCTTACTTTGAAGCACAGTGTGTGATTGGGCAGTAAAAAAAAATAGCTTTGAACTTTTTAAAGGAGTGCTGGAATGCCTTAGCTATGGGAAATATACCGTAACACTGTGTGGTGAGAAAAGCATTAGGACACTAGATATACAAAAGAATCACAACTAAAAACTGATTTTATTTCTCTAGAATCTGTAACAAAGTCGCTGTTTTTTGTTGTTTTTATGCAGCTTTGTATGTGTCTAAAAAAAATGGGATGATAAGGTTTTTTTTATTTCTGCTCTTTCAAAGGTAAATGGACAAAAGCATAGAGTCATATCTCCAGTATTCATGCTGGGATTAGACAAAAGCCGACTGAGGCCATTAGAAGAAATGCCAGCCATTGACTACTTGAATATTTTCAGTGCTAAGAAAATTATAGACTTGTTCAGGGATATGTATTCAATAATTATTATTCCTAGAACATGCTCCCTTTATGCAGTAGCTGTGGCCCTAAAGTGCTATACAGTCTACACAACTTATACATTGTTTGTGAACAAAGCTGGGCTTATTCATTAAAATAATGCAGGAAGCCAAGTATAAAAAGTACTAATAATAACAGCCAAACAAAATAGGGTTAATTTACTTAAGGTGATAGGTTGTTCACTTACACCTTACATGTTGTACAGGAATTTACCCAGAGATTAGTGAATGTGGGGAAACTTCAGTTTGCAAAGCTGTGATGGACTTTTGCTATGGACAGCTTCCAGCTTGAAGTCCTAGGCGACACACGATTGGTCAAAACTGATGAAAATGGACTGAAGTCCAGTTAATCGGTCCAAACTGACCATGTGTACGGCCCATCGGTCTGTTGTCCTTCGGACCAAAGTTTTAAAACTTGCTTTAAAATCGGACTGATGGACGCCTACCGATCGGTCCAAACGGATGGTTAGTATGCAAAAGCATCGGTTCAAAAACCCGCGCATGCTCAGAATCAAGTCGACGCATGCTTGGAAGCATTGAACTTAGTTTTTTCAGCACGTTGTTGTCAGCACGATCGTGTGTACACGGCCCTAGGGTTCACTTGGACTGGCAACAGCTGGCAGGCATGAAGGTTCAGAATTTTTCTTCGTTTACCCACCCCGTCATTTCTTTAAGTGTATCAAAAGCCCCAAAAAAATCTATACTTTAAATAGAGTTGTGGTGTCCTGATAAGATAATAACCCAAAACATACCTCCAGGTTTTTCCAAAACTACCTTAGGCATACCTCCTAAATGTCCCTGATTCGGGGGAAAGTCCTGAAATTGACAGCTCTGACCCGTGTCCTGGGCACCCTCATCCCAGGACAGTACAGTATCCCTGAATTGCCCCCTGGCCCGATATGATGCCCCCTAATATAGCCCTCACATCACTGTCAGTCTGTTGTGGACCTCTGGCTGGGGAGATTCCTTTTACATAGCAACAGGCTCAGTGCCCAAATGGTTGCTAGCCGCCACCCGCCTGGCGCCTCTCAACCAGTGGCGTCACGAGGAGGAGAGAAGCCCCAGCATTTACAGTGGAGGAGGATTTAACTTCTACTTTTTAGCACCACCCACCTCCTCCCTGCATCGTCCAGCCAGCAGCATGCAGAAGTGCACAAAGGGAGAGATGAATTTAGGTAGAAAGGCAAGTACACTCCAAAGCATTCACCATGACCGATCAGGGTTAAAATTCTCAGTCAGCTCTCCCCCAGCAGCTAGCATTCTATGCTGCACTTCACAGGAGCTCAGAGTGTGTGTCAGCCTGGAGCTAGCACTGTGAAGGGCAGAGAGGATGGTAGGCAGATAAGTATGATGGGAGAAGAAGAGGGGACACTGACTATTCTGACTCCGATTGTTGTGAAGCGATCTCTACCTTGTGAGACCGCTATGCCTGGCCTGTATATGCAGATATAATCACTGAGGACAATCCTTATCAGATAGCTTGAACTCACCAATACCGATTCTATTCACAGAAGTTTCTTTAATCCAAACATCAGATCACAGGTTACAGCAGATGAACAGGTTGTAGTATTGTGCGGTCAAATTATATTGTCTGTAGCTTACAATGCAGAGTACATGTGACCTTGTTAAGCAGGAAGTACACACTCAGGAAGAAGGGTGGAGCATACACAGAAAGGAAGTGTGTCATAGATCAGACAAGAAAATACAGAAACTGTGCATTACCACAAAAGGCCACTAGATGGCAGCATGTAAACAAAACATAATATCTAAAGAAAATGGTTAAGAGAAACAGTATTATATATATATAACAAATCTATGCCCATTGGGCAGCAAACTGACAGATGAGATTACACCCTCGGAGGGATGGAAGGAGGACACATCCTTAGATATCAGGGCATGGTTCATGCTGGGACTTGTAGTCCTTCACTCCAGTCTCTTGGAGCATGTCCTCAGTCTCTGACCATCTCCTGTAGTATGTCTCTTGTATCATGTCCGCAGTCTCTGACCACCTCTTGTATGATATTTGCTGTTTCTGAACATATCTTGTATCATGTCTGCAGTCTATGACCACCTGTTGTATGATATTTGCAGTTTCTGAACATATCTTGTATCATGTCTGCAGTCTCTGACCATCTTCTGTATTATGTTCATACCTCTGCTATGCAATCCCTGACTATTTAATGAAGTTCTTTAAGGTAGGTTTAGACAAAGCAATCAAAGCATATTTTATAGGTACAAAAAAGCATGGGTTTTGTTTAACCGCACCACTTAAGCCCCTCCCACTGCTAGACGCTAGGAGATTTAATCCTTTTTGCTTCAGTACACAGAGAACAGACATCTGTAAGAGATCTGCAAACCTTCTACAACCAGTATGGTCTAGGTGTACAAATCCAGAGTGGGATAACTGTAGTATATAGGAACACCGATTGGTCTCCTCCCCTAGTCAGTCCCATCCCCTAACAGTTAGAATCACTCCCTAGGTAACACATTTAACCCCCTTGATCGCCCCTTAGTGTTAACTCCTTCCCTGTCAGTGACATTTTTACAGTAATCAGTGCATTTGTATAGCACTGATTGCTATAGAAATGTCACTGGTCCCAAAATAGTGTCAAAAGTGTCCGTTCTGTCCGCTGCAATGTCACATTTACGATAAAAATTGCAGATCGCCGCCACTGCTAGTAAAAAAAAAAAAAAAAAGCCATAAATTAATAACATATTGTGTAGGCTATATAACCTTTGTGCAAACCAATCAATATACGCTTATTGAGATTTTTTTTTTTTTTACCAAAAATATGTAGAAGAATACATATCAGCCTAAACTGGGGAAAACATTTTTTTTTTTTTTTAAGTAAAAACTATTGTGTTTTTTTTTCAAAATTGTCGCTCTATTTTTGTTTATAGTACAAAATATAAAAATCGCAGAGGTGATAAACAACCACCAAAAGAAAGCTCTATTTGTGGGGAAAAAAATGATAAAAATGTAATTTAATAAGTTACCGAGACCAGATGGCTTGCACCTGTCCTTAAGAAGCTCAGTCAAGTAATTGCCAGACCAATGTTATAATTTTTTTACGAACAGTCTACTCACTGGTATGGTACCAGCTGATTGGAGAAAAGCCAGTGAAGCACCAATCTTTAAAAAAGGACCAAGATATATTCCTGGGAACTACAATCCAGTTAGCCTAACATCAATAGTATGCAAGCTCTTGGAGAGGATGATAAGTGACTATATACAAGATTTTAGTAATGAAAACGGTATCGTTCACAGTAATCAGCATGGATTCATGAAGAATCGCTTTTGCCAAACAAATCTATTAGCCTTCTATGAGATGAAGGAAGGCCCATAGACGTAGTGTATTTGGATTTTGCAAAGGCATTTGATACAGTTCCCTACACAAACGTTTACTTTACAAGCTAAGGTCTGATGGCATTGATCAAAGGCTAATTACCTGTATTAAAAACTGGCTACAGGACGAGTTTAGAGGGTGGTGATAAATGGGAAGTACTCGGAATGGTCCAATGTGGAATGTGGGGTCCCTTAGGGTTTTGTGCTGGGACCAATCCTATTTAATTTATTTATAAATGACCTGGAGGATGGAATAAACAGCTCAATCCCATTATTTGCGGACATTACTAAGCTAAGCAGCACAATAGCTTCTCCGCAGGATGTGGAAACCTTGAAAGAAAATCTGATCAAATGAATGGGGTGGGCAACTACATGATAAATGAGGCTTAATGTAGAAAAATGTAAAATAATGCATTTAGGTGGCAAGAACATGAATGCAATCTACTCCCTGGAGCGAGAACCTCTGGGGGAATCTAGGATGGAAAAGGACCTGGGGGTCCTAGTAGGTGACAGGCTCAGCAACGGCATGCAATGTCAAGCTGCTACAAGCAAAGCCCATAGAATATTGACATGCATTAAAAAGGGAATTAACTCCAGAGATAAAACGATAATTCTCCCACTCTACAAGACTCTGGTTCCGGCCGCACCTGGAGTATGCCGTCCAGTTCTGAGCTCCAGTCCTCAGGAAGGATGTGCTGGAAATGGAGAGAGTACAGAGAAGGGCAACAAAGCTAATAAACTAGGGTCTGGAGGACCTTTGTTATGAGGAAAGCTTACAAGCACTGAAATTATTCTCTCTGGAGAAGAGACACTTGAGAGGGGATATGATTTTAATGTACAAATACCGTACTAGTGACCCCACAATGGGGATAAAACTTTTCAACAAAAGGGCATTTAAAAAGACTTGTGGCCATTCACTAAAATGGGAGTAAAAGTGATTTAACAGGAAACTGCTTAGAGGGTTTTCTGCAGTAAGAGTTGTACTCCCCCTTAGTATTTATGATGCATGCATATCCTTAGCCCCCAAGTGCATAACTTTACCACTTTTGCCACTTAGTTGCCCAATTAGACAGTGCATTGAGGTTGACTTGTAAATTGGAGACATCCTGTAAGGATGTTTTTCCACTGCATAGCTTAGTATCATCTGCAAAGACTGAAATTGTACTTTTAATCCCAGACCCAATATCATTTATAAAGATATTAAAAAGTAAGGGTCCCAACACTGAACCTTGGGGTACATCGCTGAAAACCTTAGATCATTCAGAGTAAGAATCATTTACCACTGCACCCTGAATTCTGTCTTTTAGCCAGTTTTCTATCCATTTACAAATTGATCTTTTCAAGACTGTAGATCTTACCTTACATGTTAGCCATGTGTGGGAAACTGTGTCTAGCACTTTTGCAAAGTCCAAGTGTACCACGTCCACCGTCACCCAGAGATGTATTTAGGTTTTGTGCTGCCCTAGGCCTGACTCGTGCACCCCCTAACCCAAATATAACCCACCCCTTCCTGTCACAGCCACACCCTGTGTTGTTTAAGACCCGCCCTGACATTTTCGAGTGAGGACACTAGTTCTGAGGGCATGGGGGTGGGGAATGGATTCCCTTAATTTACTTAGATTTCCTCTTACTTCCTGGTTGCCCATAGAGCAGGACGTGAAGGAAAATCTTCGCAATGGGACAGGGATGGTAAAAGTGTTGCCTATAGTTCTACTTTAAGTAGATGGTGCAGCAGAAACATATAGCACAGTGAGAAAGGTTTGTGGTCCAGGATGTCAAAATTGGAAGCCCCCCCCCCCCCCCACAGTTGCGGAACGCTGGCTGCCCGCATACTAGAAGAAGTGCGGCCGCTTTATGGGGGCGCTAAACTAATTTTCCTAACAGTGTAGCGCAAGCCGGCTGGGACTCTTTTCATGCTGTCGCTCTGCAAAGTGCTACCCTAGGCCTGGGCCTTGTTGGCCTAGGCCAGGATACAGCTCTGCCGTCACCCCTCTGTCCAAGGTTTTACTTACCTCTTCATAAAAAGAAATCAGATTTGTTTAACAACTCTTGTCTTTTGAATCCATGCTGTCTGTTGCTTAAAATATTTTGAATCCATGTTGTCTGTTGCTTAAAATATTTTTTCCAGCAAGAACTCTGTCTATGTGGTCTTTTATTAAACTCTCCAGTATCTTCCCAACTATAGAAGTTAAACTAACAGGTCTGTAGTTACTTGTGCAGCACTACCCCCGGAGGAGCTGCTGGATTGTTTTGGGCGGCATGTTACCTCTATTTCCTCGCCGTCTAGGGTATCAGATGAGAGTTGAGAAAAAGTTCAATGTCCAGACTTTAGGCCTTGTACACACGATCAAATCTGTCCGCTGGAAACGGTCTGCTGGACCGTTTCAGCAGACAGATTCGATCGTGTGTACGGCCGAGCCGACGGATTTGGCCACCCGACAGATTTCAAAGCATGCTTTGAAATCTATCGGGTGGGAATCCGTCCGCCCGACATGTCTGCTGGTTAGTACACTTACCAGCAGACATGTCGTCCCGCACCGCCGCCGAACGGATTCGGCGCATGCGCGGAAGTGTTTTACTTCCTGGTGCGGTGACGTGGCGGCGTCAACGTCACCGCCACGTCACCGACACGTCAGCGCGCCGTCTGCTGGCGGGGATTTTGGTTTGCTCGTGTGTACATGCGAGCAAACCAAAATCCAAGCAGACAGATTTGTTCAAATCTGTCGGACAGACAGATTTGAACAAATCTGTCTGCTCGTGTGTACGAGGCCTTAGACTTCTTTTTCTTTGCTTTATTTGCTGAACTTGGTAAAATAATAAAATAAGTAGTTGAAGAGGTGGAAGGGTAAAAGATAATAGGTTCAGGTGCATAACTTCTGTCTGGAAACACTCCTGCTTCCAGCAACACAATTTTCGTCGCCACTCTAGCCAGAGTGGGTACTGTGCACCCGGATAAGCATCTCTCGCTATTCTAGCAGCCGAGATGGCGCACAGTCAATTTAGTAAAGTCTCTGCCACAGACCTTCCTAAAGATGGAGATATGTTCGGTCCAAAATCCTCACAGTACAGGATTTAGCACCCGGATCTCTCCCGATTAACTTCTGGTGATCTTAGAACTGACAGGCGACCATCATTCAGCATTTCACTAATGGTGCGTCTTTCGATGAAGTTCAAGGGCTCTCCTGAGATACCAGCCTAATGCTCGGTGCTCTCCAAGATAGGTTCTTCATCGAGTGGCTTCCTCCCTCCAGGACGGACAGCGCAGGACCACTCTGCAAACGTAGACCCAGTCTGACTACCGGGCCTACTCAGTAGATCACAACCCCGGACTAACGTGGTCCCGGAGCCAGGAATACTTGAACATGCACCCCGGCCAGGAGGGCCACACACAGGGGTGGTGGGACGACAGACCAGGATCGATGACCCCGGACCAATGGCATCTGTCCCTTAAGTACTCCTCTCCAGCATGCACAGCGGGGTGATCAACTCCCACTGATTGGCTGCCGAAGGGGAACACCCAAAACACCTTGACCTGACTGCTGCCACCCTCGGCCTGGGGTGGCGACGGCACCCCAGACAACAAGAGTGGTCACTCACAGTACAGCCATGGCTGGAACAGAGGCACAAATTTGGAAAGAAATCATATGGTCTGAGTCAACTAACTCTCATACTACCCTCTAAATTTAAAGCAGCGCTGGCTAAAAAGTAGCAGGCTGCTACACTTGGTAAAGACTTTGATCCCTTTCTAAATATAGGCACCACGTTCACCCCGGGGGCCAATCCAGTGGTACCATTCCAGTTTATCATTTGTAACATTTAAATGATGATAGCGTTTCTTCATTTTTATATTTTTTAAAAGCTCTTTTTTTATTATTTATAGCCATTTTAACTTTGGCCGTGAGCCACATAAGTTTAATTTTTAGACTTTTAAACGTATTGCCCATGGGCATATACTTTGCAGTTTAGGTTTTTTTTCCTCTATTATCACCTGGTGATTTGGCCAGTAACACACCTCCTGTATATTCTAGATGAAGGAGCACAGGGGCACTTTTGGACAGCAGCATTGTCAGTTTGGGGGAGGGGCGTGTTAGATGTACTAGCAGATATATATACACTAACAAATTGAAGCCAATCGACACTTTATAAGCAGTTACAGCAACAGTTTTTTTTTTCTTTTGGGATAATAAAGATTTTACATTCGAGCTTGCATGGTGTTAAGTGCTTGCGGGCACGCTCCCGTGATACAGCCGGTGCCCATAGCTGCTCACTGTATTACTCGGCCCCGCCCCCTGGCGTGTCCTGCGTCATTGGATGTGATTGACAGCAGCGCAACGCTGCTGTCAATCAACCAATGAATGAGCTGAGAAGATGGCCCAGAAGCCTGTGCATTCACGCCGCGGGACTTTCGAAGGGTCAGGTAAGTAAAGGGGGGCGCTAATGCATAGATGTTTTATCACCTTAATGCATTGAATGCATTAAAGTGAAAAAACATTTACCTTTACAACCCCTTTAAAGCAATAACTTACTGCTCACTCTTAGGTCTTGTGAGCTGTAGTTACAGTAAATATTTGCAGAAGTCCCTGCAGCTTGAACGTTCTTTTTGTTATAAAAATTGAGAAAGACTGGTCTAGTCAGGGGTCTCCAAACTTTTTAAACAAAGGGCCTCCAGACTTTAGGAGGGCCGGATTGTAGCCAGCGGTGGCAGAAAATTTCCTGGGCCCACCACCAGTGAAAATAAACATGGCCTCAGGGTTGGTGGTCAGGAGGAGGAGGTGTAGGGCCCTTATCAGTAGGAGGAATAGTATCCCATCATATATATCAGTAGAAGAAATAGTTCCCCCTTGTTGGTTTCAGTGGGAGGAATAGTGCCTCATATCAGTTGGAGGAATAGTGCCCCAAGGGCCGGATAAAGGCTAGCAAAGGGCCACATCTGGCCCTCGGGCCGCAGTTTGGAGACCCCTGCTCTAGAGGAATATCTTAAGTTGGCCATACATTAGTAGATTTTCAAATGGCTGTCATGTGAACATTGGTACAAATATTCTCAGTAACATTCCCAGACTTGATAAATGCCACTTGAAAGTGCTTTAAAATTGCGTTTGATTTTGACGTTCAGTTTTGGAATGCTTGGAATGTCCCATGAGAAAACAACACGCACTGTTGTAAATTTTTTCATTTGAGAAAAATTTCCATCCTGCTCTTTAGAATTTTCTCATCACTGTCAATTTGACCCTACTAGCAAACTGAATGAGTGTTCTTAAAACTAAACATTTTAATCAAATTCAATTCTACTGGTGTATGTCTAGCTTTAAAAGTCCTTCATGGTTTATTTTCATTTTACACATCTTTTTTTAAATCAAAACAACGTTTATTGAGCATGAATAAAACATACAGTAACGCATATAAAGTGCAACATGCACTACATCTACGGTTTGTAAAGTGCTGATGCGTACATGGGCATAACAAAGGAGGACAATACATGTATATGTTCATTGCAGTGCAGGAAAAATGTATATAAAAAGAAACATCGGGTTAGGAAAAAGGAGGGGGGGGAGGCTGCTGATTCGGTCCGGGGGGGGCGGGGGCTAGGCCCCCACATTGCAGGTGGAAGCAGTCCCCAGCCATCTGTTCCATACCTTATAGTATTTATCTGGGCATCCCCTGTGGACGTAAAGTAGTTTTTTAAGGGGCAGAGTATCGTTAACAGTTCTAATCCACTGCTGTAGCGTGGGAGGGGGTCCCCTCAGCCATGTCCTCGCTATCTGAAGCCTAGCAAGGAATAATGTCTCTTGCAAAAATGTTTGTAGATACTTTTCGGCCTCAGACAGGGAAAGGAGGCCGAGTAAACACTGGCGGGGGCAGAGGGATACAGGGGAGCCCATGCGATCGTGAAGGAAGCAGACCACCTGAGACCAGTATCCCTGCATGCAGGGGCATGACCAGAGGAGGTGAAAGAAGGTGGCGTTGGGGTGGTTACAGCTAGGACAATTGGGATTGTGGCCAGGTCTGTATTTGGAGATGCGGTGGGGCGTTAAGTAGGAGCGATGTAGAATGTATAAGTGGGTGAGGCGATCAGAGAGCTTGGGGGAGACGGCGCTGCAGTTAGCTAGGGCCTCCTCCCAGTCCTCAGCCGACACGGCGCCCAGGTCAGGCTCCCATCGGGATTTTAGCTGACGGGCAGCCACGGTGGCCGGAGGAGCCAGGAGATAGGTGTAGAGCAGGGAGATCAGCTTTTTGGGATCCCTGCCAAGGACAAGGTCCACTGGCAGCGGGACCTCGAGAGCAGGAACACCGCTCCCGAACTGTGTATTGAGTGCGTGTCGGAGTTGGAGGTATCGAAAGAACACGTGGTTGGGCAGGTCGAACGTGTCCTTGAGGGATTGGAAGGATCTAACTGACCTGCGGGCCACGACCTGGGAGAGGTATATGATACCCCTCGCAATCCACAGGCCGTGGTCGGGAACGGTGGTCAGCTCAGGCAGCTGCGAGTTGTCCCAGAGGGGTGTGTGGGAGTGTGGTGAGGGTGCTTCGCCAAGGGACATAGTGAGTTGCCAGACTTTGCAGTGGTGGAAGAGCATGTGTTTCCTGTCACCCGTTGGGGAGGGGCCGCGGGGTCCGCAGAATAGAATCTGGAAGGGGTGTGACACCGGACCGGGGACCTGGGAGCAAACCAGCGCGGCGTACCGTTCCTTGTCTATGAGATTAAAGTAAAAAAAATGAGATAGCTGGGACGCTAGGTAGTAGAGAAAGAGGTCGGGAACAGAGGCGCCGCCCCGGTTGGTTGGGCATTTCAGGGCCCTCCACGACAGCTTGTGCCGGGAGGGACCCCAGATAAATGAGTTAAGGATAGACTCCATGGCTCTGAATGTGCGTAAAGGGATGTACAGCGGGGCCTGCCAAAAGACATAAAGTAGCTTAGGGAGAAGGATCATCTTGACCAGATTAATTCGTCCCATGACCCCTAGAGGGAGACGGGACCAGGTCTGTGTCTTAGTTTTAAGGACTTGAAATAGGGGTTCAACATTAAGTGCAATGTAGTCAAGGGGGGATCTGGAGACCTGGACACCCAGGTATTTAATGGTGTTCGCTCTGACAAGGGGGAGGGCAGCTTGTTCACTAGTGGGAGCACCCAGGTCTAAGGGGAGTATGTGAGATTTGGCCCAGTTTATCTGTAACCCTGAGAATGCTCCGAAGTCTGTTATGATTTGGAGGGCTGCCTGGAGCGAGGGGCCGGCGTCTGCAAGGTACAGGAGCATGTCATCCGCATAGAGACTGACTTTCTCGATCGTCTGACCGCATCGGAGACCCCTGACCCCCGCATGGTTTCTGAGAGCCATAGCGAGGGGCTCAGCAGCGAGGGCGTACAACAAGGGTGACACGGGGCAGCCTTGGCGAGTGCCACGGGTGAGTGGGAAGGGGGGTGAGATCCTGCCGTTGATTTGGACGCGCGCTGTGGGGGCCTGGTACAAGAGTTGGAGCCATTTAATAAAGTTTGGGCCGAAGCCAAATTTGCGGAGGCATTCCCAGAGGTAGCACCACTCAACAGAGTCAAATGCCTTAGCGGCGTCAAGACTGACCACCACCCTGGAACCCACGTCCGAATGTCTGGCCTGTAGGTTCATGTGCAATCTTCTAAGATTGAAGGCTGTGTTTTTGTTGGGCATGAATCCGGTCTGGTCAGGGTGTACTAGTGTAAGGATTACCTTGTTGAGGCGCAGAGCTAGGATTTTGGCTAAGATCTTGCTATCGAGTTGGAGTAGGGAGATGGGGCGGTAGGACTCGGGGAGCATCGGGTCCTTGCCTGGCTTAGGGATTAAGACTATGAGGGCTTCGCTCATGGACTTCGGGAGGGAGTTTGTGTCATATATGTGGTTGTACAGTTGGGCGAGTTTGGGGACAAGGGTCTCACCAAATCGTTTGTAAAATTCGAGGGGGAGCCCGTCCGTGCCCGGCGCTTTGGACGCGGGGAGCTGTGCCATGGCATCTGCCACACAGTCTGCGGTGATGGGAGCTTCAAGCAGTGCAATCTGGTCGGGGGAGAGTGTGGGAAAGGCGAGATCCTGCAGAAATGTGGAGAGTTCATCGCATGAGTATCTGGCAGTGGAGGAGTAGAGGCCCGAAAAAAAGGATGTAAACTCCTCGGCCACCAGATCAAGGTCCGCTAGCACATCCCCAGATGCCGCACGGAGGGACACCACTACCGGGGGTTTGTGATCAAGGTGGGCCATGTAGGCAAGGAGCCTGCCTGCTCTCTCACCGTGTTCGTATGTGCGTTGTTTGCTGAAGAATATACCCTGTTTGGCCTTCTCAAGGTGCAGCTGGTTTGTAAGTCTGGTCTGCAGTCGTAGCTGAGACGCGTTGGCCGCAGTCGGGTTAGCCTGGAAGGTCTGCTCAAGCGTGTCTAAGCAATCCTCCGCCTGGCGGATCAGTAGCTTAGAGGTGGCTTTGTGTCTGTTAATCCGCGTGGAGAGTATCAGTCGAGCATGCATTTTAAAGGCCTCCCATACAGGACCCAGCGGAGCCGAGCCGATATTTGTTCGGAAATAGTAGTCCCACTCGGATTGGACAGCATCCAAGTCCGAGAGGACGGATAGCCAGAAGGGGTTCAGTCGCCAGGGCCGAGCCGAAGGTGGGGACGGCAGTCTCAGCGTGATCCAGCATGGGGAGTGGTCGGAGAGTATTCTGGTATCGATACCTGCGTCTAGGAGTTGGGGGAGGAGGGGGGGGTCAAGTCTGGACATTGTTGAGCGAGAAGGGGTGAAGCAGGAGAAGCTTCGTTGTGTCGGGTGCTTGTATCGCCATGTGTCTGTGAGGGCAAATTCTGTTAGGAACCTGCCAAACCGTGTGACACCCAGTGGGGGGTGTAGTGGAGCGGCTGGGCCAGTCCTGTCCAGGTCAGGGGCAATGACCATGTTAAAATCCCCTGCCCAAACGGCGGGCACCGAGGGGTGTTGAGCCATAAAGGCCACCCCCTGTTGAAGTGCAGTGAACTGGAATGGGGGGGGATATAGAAGGCCAGGAGAAGGATCTCCAAGCCCCCTATGGTGGCATGTAGGAATAGGAACCGGCCCTGGGGGTCCGACTGCAACGTGTGCAGTCGGAACTGTGCCGATCTGGCTATGAGAACTGCGACCCCACGGGAATTAGAGGTGTGTGGGGCTTGGTATACCCATCCCACCCAGGGTTTTTTGAGGCACATCTGTTTCTGGCCAACGAGATGAGTCTCGACCAGGACAGAGATGTCTGCCCGCTGCAGTTTGAGGTGGGAGAGGACGGCAGCTCTCTTAGAGCGCTCACCCAATCCCCGGACATTCCAGGTCATAATTTTTAAGGAGGCCATGTTGGGAGGGGGGGGGGGGTGATTGTGTGCGGCTGTGTCCCAATGGGAGAACACGCCGCACGAGCAATGGTACATATAGCAAAGTGACACATTTCACATAGTACATAGAACACATCAACAAGAAATTGCAATCCCAGTAAAACATCATATACGATACACTTTAAATAAAAAAAACGATTAGCTACAAGCTGTTTCCCGGCGCGCGCTCCAACTCTCTGCAAAAACACTGAGTGGCCGTTTGACCAGCATAGCATCTCTCAGAGCTAACGGATCTGCACCGCCACCTCCCCAGTCCCCCCCCTCCACCTACAGTCCGCATTTAGACGGGGCATATTTATAGGGGCGAAGGCCGGCCAAATAAAAATCGGGAAAAAAATAAAATAATAAAAAATAATAATTCTTCTGTAAATTGGTTTTTTTTTTTTTTTTTTACCAAAAATATGACAGTCAGGGGCAACAAGTAAAAAATATTGTATTTTTTTCAAAATGACAAAAAATAAAAACCGTGGAAAGCTGTTCCGTGGCCCACCCAATCACCAAATAAGTGCAGGGGGGCGAACAAAAAGCTGAAAAGTAGTTAAGTAGGGGGGGTATCCTATCACGGGGGATACGGGTGCAGATGAGCCGCTCGAGACATATAGGGTATAACAAGGGGCTACGGGGGGTAGACCAGGGGCAAGGGAGACGGGGTATCAGGCGGGGAAGAGGGGGAGAGGAGCAAGGCCCCCAGCTAGCAGTCAAGGGTAGGGGAGTGGAGGCAAAGGCACAACAGTGCTGGAGTTTAACTCACGGTTCCAGAATAGCCGAAGGATATGTAAGTGCCGCTGGCAGGCAAGGGGCTCCCGGCTCCGGACGGTCAGCAGTTACGGCAGGGGATGGGAAGCGTAGGACTAGGCCTGCACCGGGGGGGCCCCGCTGCGGCGCTCCAGCCAGGAATGAACGGCCCGTGGGTCTTCAAAGAACTGAGCCCTCCCGTCGCACACCACCCGGAGCCGCGCCGGGTAGAGCATCGCATACGGCAGATGATGTGCATGGAGCTGCCGTTTGGCCTCTGTGAAACGCGCTCTCTTCTTCTGGACCTCCGCGGAGAAATCCGGAAACACCGCCACTGTCGTATTGCTGATTGGGATGTTGCCCTTCTCACGGGTAAGGCGGAGGATGGTATTACGGTCGCGGTAGTTGAGAAACTTGGCAATGAAGGTCCTCGGCGGGGCTCCAACAGGCGGGGGCTTGGCTGCAAGGCAGTGGGCGCGCTCCACCACAAAGGTGGAGGAGAAGGCCTCCCTTCCGAAGGACTTGACCAGCAGGTTCTCCAGGTACGTCGGGGGGTCCGCTCCCTCGGACCTCTCGGGGAGCCCCACGAAGCGAAGGTTGCATCTTCGGAGGCGGTTCTCCATGTCGTCCTGCTTGGAGAGAACCGCGTTCAGCTGATATTGAAGCTGCTCGGTGGTGATCTGCAACGGGTGCAGGCCCTCCTCCACGTGGCCGACGCGGCGTTCAGTTTCGGACACCCGCTCTCGCAGCTTGTGCAGGTCTTGGCGGATGAGGGAGACGTCAATCTTCACCTCCTCGATCCTGGAGGTGAGTGTGGTCTGGCAGACGGCTATGGCCTCCAGCACCCGGGCCGTATCGTCGGAGGGCCGCTCAGTCTCTTCAGGGAGCGAGGCCACGCCATCTTCCTCCTCAGTGTCCCGCTCCTCGTGGCGGTATTTGTCGAGTTTGGCGATCGCCCCCAGACCTCTTAGTGGGAGACATAGCTGTGCAGGGGGGTAGCAGGGTTCAGCGGCTGTCTTCGTAGCTGTTTGCGGGGAGAATAGCCCCAAGGATCAGGCAAAAGGATGAGTCTCGAGCGGAGCTCTCACTCTGCACGTCCTACTCCATGCGGCTCCAGACCACGCCCCCTCATTTTACACATCTAACAAATAAACAAGAGTGTATAACAATATTGTTTCATGTGTAATCAATGTTTTCATGCTAATTTATGCTAACATGTGGGACTCATCCTGTTCTTTTAATCATGATAAGTGGTTGGGCTGGAAAGACAGTTACTCAGGGACATCATTAGATATTTTTAACAGGCAAATTATTAAATATATGAAAGTCATTTTTTTTTCCACAAGGAATTCCCAAACTGATAGAGCAAGACAAAAAGGCAAGTGTGGGAATATGAAAAATAAAAAAAACTCATACTGTTCCCAGCTGCAACTGTCCCCCGCCTCTCTAAAACTGAGGGAACTGAGAGATCAAATCCCACTGATTTCTTAGCTCTCGGTCCTCAGACTGTAGAGAGCTGGTGACTGTCAGACACCAGCTCTCTGTTCTGCCCCTTTGGTGCTCACTGGAGTGCAAGGTTATAGAAGGGGCAGGAGTGGCTGGCTCAGGCTCGCTGAGAGGCTGAGCCAGCTGTCAGTCCAGACTTCTGGGCAGTTCCCAACCATATGGTCAGGATCTTTGATGGGGTCTGTGATGTCAGCTGACAGCGGGCCGTTGTCCTGTAGAAACGGGTCACTGGAGTGTGGAACTAATTGCACTCCTGTGACCCACAGGAGAGGTATAGCCAAAGTTTTTGCCATACTCCTCCTTTAACCTCCCTGGCGTTATGATTCTGTCTGGAATTTTGTACCAAAAGCGTTGCAATTGTTTTGCAAGGAAATGTGGTGTTATGTATTATAGGCCTGCAATTCTTAGTAAGTACTTACTTAAATCTATCTAAACAAGAGTCTAATAGGCATCCCGGGTATGATTTTTTTTATTAAAAATTATAATATAATAAATAATTATAAAAAATTATAACAAATAATAATATAATTATAGTAAAAATTATTCAATAATGTAATCAAATCAAAATCACTGAAATTTGCTCAGTTGCAGAATTTTTGCTGTCATTATTTTTTTTTTTTATGACGAATTTCCCCACAAATCGCTATCGCTAAATTCTGCAAGTGATTATAATTTATTATCGCTGTTTTTTAGCCGCTCTAAAACAATTTTTGCCATAAAGGGACACTTTTGGTTGCTATGGGCAATCTACTGTTTGCAGGGAGAAAGAAAAGTTTTTATTATATAAAAGGACATGTAGGGCACTGGGCAGACCACTAGGGGCATGGGGGGTGTGTATTTTTTACATACAGTACTGTAATCTATAAGATTACATTGTACTGTATGTATAGTGTTTGTTTACATTTTTGAATTTGGCGCCGTTCTCCGTCCCCGTGCGTCGTAACGTCGCAGGGAACGGAGCTCGGCGGCACACGGGGACGCTGTGTGAATCGAGCGAGCACCCGCTCGCTCACACAGCGGGGATGCATCGCTGGATCCAGGAAGAAGGTAAGTAAACTGTCTCTGGATTCTGCGAGGCGAGCCCGTGTCTGACACGGGATCAACAATAGTAGCAGCAAATTTTTACCCCCGTGTCAGACACGGGAAAAACGCCAGGGAGGTTAATGCTTAATAAAATCATAAGAATTTGGTCTTTAGCCCCGGTCACACCGGTAAAACTTGTCATACGTTTTGACAGTTTCATGACACGTTGCACCCTATTATCCATATTGTATGTCAGAGTCGCACAGATTTTGAAAGTAGTACTGCACTACTTTTTGAAAGTTCAGGTGCAACTTGCATTGACATCTGTACATGAAGAAGTCGCACCTGAAGCAGTGCTGAAATGCAGACATTATATGTTTTTATGTGACATTTCCTGTTTTTATGTATTTTTTATGCTGGTTCACCAATAAATACTGCACCATGAGATTTTTTCTTTTTGTTGTTGGTTACTTATTGCTTCAGATAAGATGACGTTTTCTGGTCACAATCCATATACCCTGATATAAGCTGAAAGAAGCTCCCTTGGTTTGGATAGAGACGGATAATGTGAGCTAACGATGACTATATAGGACAACCTGGATCCTGTTACATGCAATTTTTGCTGTTCTAATTCTTAGGCCGCGTACACACGAGGAGACATGTCTGATGAAAACGGTCCGCGGACCGTTTTCATCGGACATGTCTCCAGGGATCTTTTGGTCTGATGGTGTGTACACACGATCAAACCAAAATCCCCGTGGACAGACAGCGCGGTGACGTGGCGGTGACGTTGCCGCCGCGACGTCCGCAAACCAGGAAGTAAAATGCTTCCACGCATGCGTCGAATCCATTCGACGCATGCGGGGGATTTCAGTTTGCATGTTTTAAAACTTTTGTCCGCTGGAAACCTGTCCGCTAGGCCGTACACACGATCGGATATGTCCGCTGAAACTGGTCTGCGGACCAGTTTCAGCGGACATGTTCGATCGTGTGTACGTGGCCTTAGACAACAACTACATTTGGTGAGTGTTTTTCTGGCATTGGTGGAGGTCGCACTGGGTGACTGGATTACTAGTGGAGGGAGATCACCTGGAAAATAATACTATAATATTACTATAACACACCTTTTTACAAGATGTACTTTGAATTTGCTTTATGTTTAATATTTTTTTTTTACATTTTTAATTTGGACTCACTATCACAACAATTCAGGTGTTTTGAGTGTTTAATAATTGTGAAAAGGGCCTAATTTTTTCTTTGTCACTGTTACTTTAGTGTTTTGTATATCTGCACTATTGCTAGTGGCTATATATACCAATACGTGCTGACATCTTTCTTTTCCTATAGTACTAAAATGCTACAGTGTCACAATTGGTGTGACCGGGGTGTTAAATCACAGACAAGTTTGATAATATGAGGTGCCCAGAAAGTAATGAGAATGATATTAAAAAAAATCTTTCAATGAGAAATTTTACAATTAAACATGTTTCATTCAAAGTGAGTGTATACAACGCTCCCAGCAATTTTTCCATTCTTCTGAAAGTCTTCATTCAAGTGGGATGGCATTTAGAGTCTCTCTAGTGAATCTTTGGACATTATCCACAAGTCACAATTTCATGAACAATCGACTTGGTAATTCCTGTTTTCTCTGCATTCTGATAGTACGCTGTTGGTCACAGTTGAGAACAGACCTCATTGCATCTATATTATGTTCCATTTTTGACCAGCAGCTCACTATCAGAATGATTGTAGAGGAAATGGGAAATACCAAGTCTATTGTTCATGAAATAATGACCCTCACAAGGTGCTTACTTTGATGGAGACAATGTTCAATTGTAAAATATTTCAATAAAATCATTTTTAAAATATTCTCATTACTTTCTGAACATCTCAAATAATGGTGATGCCTAAAAAAATATACTGAATAACTGAATCTAATGCCGCGTACACACGATCATTTTTTGTGATTAAAAAAAACGACGTTTTCTGTGAAGTAAAAAACGACGTTTTTGAAACGTCACTTTTCAAAGACGATGTTGCATACACACCATCGTTTTTTTCACAAAAAGCGAGGTTATGTTCACCACTCTTTTCCATTGAAGCTCGCTTAATAACTAGCTTCTGGGCATGCACGGGTTGAAAAACGTCGTTTTAAACGACGTTTTTGCTACACACGGTGACTTTTTGTGAAACAAAAAACGACGTTTTGAAAAACGACACAAAAAATTCAAAAAATGACGTTTTAAAAAACTACGTTTTTTTTCATCGCAAAAAAACGACCGTGTGTACGCGACATTAGAGACAGCTGAATGATGGGTCTATCTATGAGCCTTTGAACGGTGATACCACTGCCAAATGCTTAAATGTTTTACACTCACTTATTTGAGAAAGAGCTGAAAATGGCTATGTATCAAAGAAATAAGGTGAGGAAGTATTCTGTCAGTTTCCACAGAAATCGGTATGATATTTCCTGTCCAAATTTCATAAAAGCATTAGACATCTGGGCTGCTCTATTGTATCGCCTTGTAATTCTATCACAAAACCACTGTCCAGATTTCTAGATATTATTTTGTGACTCTACCTGGATTAGTCATAGACACACTTATGTAGCTACAAATGACATACTATGGAGAGTTGAGGTTTTTCAAGTCTTAGAGGATAATACGTTCTGTTGAGCTCTGCTGATGTTGTAACTGTATATCAACCTTTTTAACACAGAAGAACCCTTGAGATAACTTTCCATTCTCAGGGAACCCCTGCTAAAAATGCTTACCCCATGATACATTAGAGTGATAGTCAGTGGGAAGAATGCTCTTTACAAATGTAGTGAATGGGAATAATACCCCCCCTCTGCAGATAGCTAAAAGGATCAATGGTGTAAGTGGGAACTTGTCTGTGAGGCAGAAATAGCTCATTGCTCAAGGAACCCCTAGAAACATCTGAAGGAATCTTAGGGTTCCATGGAACCCTGACTGAGAAACCCTGATCGATATAGCTGTACCCAATATGGAGAGGACATCAAATGTAAATAAAGCCAAGACTTTGTTTTTTATCTGTGCCACATTAAGGATATTTACCTTCAATTCCTCATAAGAAGAAAGTAAGAGGAAATCTCTCCAAAGTGAGTAAAATGCCTTCTTAGACAGCTGTCACAGGAACAAGTGTCCCCAATGGAAAACTTTCCAAAAGACAATGATCAAAGGGACAAAATTGAGAGAGTCTACCTCCCTGATGGGAACAAAGACAGCAATATAAACCTAATAGAGATTCTAACCACTTACTACTCTATCTGAAACAAAAGTTACTGTTTTGGCTTTCGATTTTATATATCATATTCTTTATTGAATTTTGAAAGTAAAGTGTTACAGAGAACATCTTCATTACTGATAAAGTTGAAGAATTACATAACACAGTAGAGGTCAAAACAGCAAAGTTACTCATCAAGCTAAAGGTACGTTGAACATTAAATTGTGAAAAATAACAGAATAGTATCAGCTGGGTACATCACTCAAATAGAGAATTATAAAGAACAAGGATGCACTGAACCATACAGTGGAAGGGAAGCCAGTAGGACTAACAGGGTGACTTCCCAAAGGGGAACCAGTGGGGGTATCGTGTCACCGTTACTGATGCACAGTACATAGTGGGTGTTGAAGCCAGTCTGACCACTGTGTGCAGAAGAATTGATTTTTGTAATTTTTCAATGAGAACATGAGTTCAAATTGAGTCTGGGTGTTGAGATTCAATAGGAAGGAGGAGAATTCCGGAGGGTCTTGTTGTTTCCAGAGACAAGCTATTGTTTTTTTGGCAGCTGTCAGGCTGTGAAGTACAAATGGGAGGTGTTTTTTGGGCCAGCGTTCACAGTTCAGCAGCAGGAGAGCTATGGATGGATCTGGGGAGCAGATCAGACCAGTGATAGAAGAAATGAATTGGAAGATCTTCTCCCAGTACGGGAGAACTTTGGGGCACTGCCACCAAATGTGTAGTAGGGATCCTATTGCACTGCAATTTCTCCAACAGAGTGGGGAGTTGTGTTTGGAGAATTTGGAGATTAGTGCTGGCAATCTGCCATCCTTCTCCATGCCCCCGGGTGGCAATGGCGGGTGTGAGGGAGGGACTCCCACTCACCCCCCCCTACCTGCTCCACCTGGGAGCCCAACGGGGCAGAGGGACTCCCCCTATGAGGAAGTGAGGGGGTCTAGCCCACTCAGCCAGCCCCGCAGGTCCTTCGCCTCTCTTTTTTAGGAGACCGCATGGCCAAAGTGCGTGCGTGTTAAACCAATTTCATGTGCGTGCAAATGTGGTGGTTTTTGTGTGTGGGGGGGGTGTACTAAGCACAGGCATACCTTGCATAGCACACACATCGGGAGCCGGACTGAGACCACCTAAACTCAATTCACATGTAGGAGAGAGCGGGATCCGAACCCTTGGCTGCAGAGGTGAACGGCTTGTCAGCGCAGTGCCAATCACGTTGAGCCACCACAGCTCCTGGAAGCATTGAACTTAAAGCGGAGTTTCACCCTAAATATAAGATCTCCCATGCGCTTCAGCATACTGGCGTCAGCGCCAGTATGCTGGTTTTTTTTTTTTTTTATAGCACACTTACTGTTTTATCGTAGAAATCCTTTTCTGTCCCCCGCGGTGGACGGCGCCAGTACAGCGCGTCACATCTTCCTAAGATACCCGATATGGACTCGGGTATTTCCGGCGCTATGCGGCGCCTGCGCACAGACCTAGGAGCTGACTGCGTAGGCGCCGTATTTCTCCGAGTCCTATTTCGGAGGGCGTGACGCGCCATAGCCGTAGGACTCGGAGAAATACGGCGCCTGCGCAGTCAGCTCCTAGGTCTGTGCGCAGGCGCCGCATAGCGCCGGAAATACCCGAGTCCATATCGGGTATCTTAGGAAGATGTGACGCGCTGTACTGGCGCCGTCCACCGCGGGGGACAGAAAAGGATTTCTACGATAAAACAGTAAGTGTGCTATAAAAAAAAAAAAAAACCAGCATACTGGCGCTGACGCCAGTATGCTGAAGCGCATGGGAGATCTTATATTTAGGGTGAAACTCCGCTTTAATTTTTTTCAGCACGTCGTTGTGTTTTACTTCACCGCGTTTTGACACGATCGTTTTTTTAACCGATGGTGTGTAGGCGCGACGGACCATCAGTCAGCTTTATCGGTTAACCGATGAAAACGGTCCATCAGACCGTTCTCATCGGATGGACTGATCGTATGTACGCGGCATAACATTCCTGATGTTTGCATGTCATTTTTTTGGTGAAATAGGAATAGTGGAAGGAGGGTCTCTTGAGAGAACCCTTAATGTTTGGACAGATTATGTCCGGTACTTCATCTTAGCAAATAGATTGCACAAAAAACCCTAACTAAAGAACTGAAAGGACTGTAACAGTAGCAATGGGATACAAAAAGTATCAAAATATTTATTGTACAACATTGCAATAATAAAGACATAAAAATGTACACATGTACCACGAACATAACATCAAAAAAGCTAAATAACGCTCTTAGTGTTGATGTCATCAACCCCACTGCAGTAGGGGATGAGAGACTTGCTGTAGCTTCGACGCTGATTGCGTTTCGTGGGACATAGCCCGCTTCTTCAGGAAAATGTATCGCAGTCAAACATTATATGGTCTTCATACAGTCAGCCATAGGTCATATGGGATAGTCAACATACAGCTCTTTAAAGCGGAGTTCCACCCAAAAATGCAACTTCCGCTTTAAGTGAAGGTGACCCCCTGACATGTCACATTTGGCATGTCAATTTTTTGGGGGGGAGCGGATACCCTCTTTTTATAGGCATCCAGCTCCCACTTCCTCCCAGGGCTCTGCGGCGCCAGAAGGAAAAACACCTCTTCCCCCTCCCTCCCTGCAATCTTCTGGGACATGTCAAAGGTCCCAGAAGTTGCCCGGCCAATCACAGCGTGCAGCGCGGTTTATGCATGCACAGTGCGTGACAGGCTGTGAAGCCACAGCCGGGTGCCCACAGTCAGGATGCCGGTGACGTGGAGAGGAGGGGGAGAGGAGGCTTTGTTCACCCGCATCACTGAACTGTGGGACAGGTGAGTGTCTGATTATTAAAAGTCAGCAGCTACACTGTTTGTAGCTGCTGACTTTTATATGGGTGGAGTTCCTATTTATCATTTCATGTTAATATCCCAAATTCCTGATGTTCAATACATGGCCACATATCAGATGGAAGATACTATAGAGAATGTGGAGCGGAATGGCCAGCCAGGGGTCCCATAGTGGCAATCGTTTGTGCTAAAATCAAATGGAGGAGCTGTTTTGAGTTTAGCACAAAGGATTGCCGCCATGGGAAGCCTGGCTGGCCATTCCGCTCCACCTTCCCTACAGTATCTTCCATATACAGTGTGTATATATATATATATATATATATATATATATATATATATTTGGATATAACTGTGATGATGCGCCGTCCTATCCCGTACCCACCAAACTAGATGCGCCCAATAACGGGTCATTTGCGACCGGCGGAACGTTCCGACGCCAGAGTAAGCGCTTATTTTCGCTGTGAGTTTCCCCTGCATTTGACCCAATTCACGATCGATAGCATACGCTTTTCTGGTCCGTCTGGCGCAAGTTATTTCTAGCGCTTTATCTTTACTCCAGACGCTAGCAGGAGAGCAGCTACAGTTACCCATTGAACACAACACTAGCAAGGACAACACCTCTGTGTGCCAACATGTCGAAGCTACTGTACGGAGGAGGCGGGCAGGTCCGCACTCGTATGAACCTCTTTGGCATCGCCTCTTCAGATTCAGCCCAGATGCAATACTTGTGGAGTCACAAGCAGTGCAGTGGTGAAGGTCCTGGCAATTCAAGTGGATCACCAGCGTAAGTGGAGGAGCACAGTTTAAGCAGATTGTGCTCATGTGTCTTCATCAGACCCACCACTGTAAGGCAATGTGTACATCGGGGCCATTGATTACACATGTCCCTTTATACAATCATTGGCACTCCATCAATCTGATAGCCGATTAAATAAATAGCCATGACAGCTTCATATACCGTCATACCCAGCAGAATTTTTTGGCTGGTTGGTGATCATGGGAGTCAGGCATTGGTACCGTTACAGTCCTTTCAGTACTTTAGGAACCCCCAAACCAGAGGAGAGAGAAAATTATGCCTTGTACACACAAACGAAATTTCTGACGGAAAAAGTCAGATGGAAGCTTTTCATTAGATATTCCGTGTGTATGCCTCATCAGACTTTTTCTGTTGGAAATTCCAACGGAATTAGATAGAGAACATGTTCTAAATTTTTAGGAATTTTCGTTGGGCTGGATGCAATTCCGACGGACTATCCCCGGGTGGGCCAAAAACATGCATGCTCATAGCTGGCGGGTGATCTGATGCCGCTGGTCACGTTGCCGCTGCCTCCCCTCTTCCCGAATGTCGACGCATGTTCGGAAGCATTAAAATTATTTTTTTTTGCGGCTCGACACCTGTAGTCTTCCGGTTGTTGTCCCCGTGGGGATGGAGTCGTCACCGCATTCTTGGCGGTCGGAATTTGGTGTGACCGTGTGTATGCAAAACAGCTTGAGTGGAATTCTGTGGGAAACACCATTTGAGTTTATTCCGATGGGAAAACCGATCGTGTGTACAGGGCATTAGAGTTTTTTGTGCAATACATTTTAAATGCCTGTATTATCACTGTGAGGGCATTATAACTACAACAAAACTTCCCTGGGGTGGGGGAACAAACTTTAATCTAATTAAAGTTGTGAGCATAAAACTATGCGCATGCTCCGTGGATTCAAAAGCCTCTGCGCTGGGCTCCGCCCAAAAAAAAAAAAATTATCGTTACTCTGGCGCAAGTTTACAACTGCTATGTGAATTACAGGACTTGCGCTGAAAGGGTAGAGTAACGTAAATGAGAAGCGTTACTTACTCTCATCTACCTGTAAACCAGTGAAAATGCTTCAGCGCATATTGCAGGACATGGAACCACCTTGATCAAGATGTGTCCAAGGGCTGCTGGGAAATGGGCTTTGGTTACTTTCTCAAACACAGAGCTGAAGGTGTTTACATCAGCCACCTTGTTGTTTATGCAAAACAGCTTGAGTGGAATTCTGCCTCCGATGGGAAAACCTCGTACAGGGCATTAGAGTTTTTTGTGCAATACATTTTTTGTGAGTTATAACTACAACGCCTTGTAAACCAGTGAAGCTTCAGATATTGCAGGACATGGAACACCTTGAGATGTGTCCACTGCTGTGTTTGGTTACAGGTGAAGGTGTTTACATCAGTGTTGTTTATGTTGTATCAAGTATACTACCGCCATGAAGGACAAGAACAAGGACGTGTGTTTTACAGGTGTTTTGTGATGTCGTATCCTGTGGAGAAAAGAATACATATTTAAAAACAGATATCACATTCACAATCAGTACATCATGCTATTTTTAGCTGCTGTTCAGGCATTGAAGTAGCTAAACTTCTCTGGTTTGTAAAGCAAAATGCAAACCAGGGCTTTAAAAGGATCATCAAAGCAGCTGTGTCTGATGGGAGTAAGAAAGCTTTCAGTGTGAATCGCTTTGGCACTCAACAAGGTAAATGTGGCCGACTACCTAACTGGGAATATAAGTCATTATTTAACATTAAATACGGGGTTATGGCAGCAGCGATTAGAGTGATCCCCAAAACGGTTCCCGGACTAACGTTACAGATCGCTAAGCGGCAGGACCCACCTGGCGTGGACAGTGTTTTCTAATAGGTATGAGTGATGGCAAGATGGTCACCGCTCATCTCTACGCCCTTGGAGGACCGGAGCGACATTGACATCACTTCCAGTTCTTAGGCCATGTAAATATGATTTTATTCTTCTTAAAGCAAAAGATAGAAACATTTTTTTTTATCTTTTGCCTTTTAAGAGTAGAGGAGAGATTTTGGGGTCTTTTAGACCCCGGATCTTTCCATAAAGAGAACCTGTCATGCTGTATTCTTATCCCAGATGTGATCCAAAACATTTTTTTTCAAAGGGACAGTGTAAAATTTTTTTTAAAAAAAGTTCCCCCGGTCCCCGCGTGCTCGTGCGCATTAGTGAACGCATACATAGGTAATGCTCACATATGTAAATGGTGTTTGCACCACACATGTGAGGTATCGCAATGAACGAGCAACAACAATAATTCTAGCACTAGACCTCCTCTGTAACTCTAAACTGGGGACCTGTAGACATTTTTAAAACGTCACCTATGGAGATATTTTCCACTATGCCATATAGCAAAATGATGGTTGGAAAGTGGTTTCATTATCCTGACTGGGCAACATATGACGTCCAGCAGGATAAGCCGCGATCGCGCGCCCGCGGGGGCATGCACAACGGCGATCAGTGGTGTGATGTATCAGTCTGACATACCACATCTCCGATCAAGGTAAAGAGCTGATCACGGTGTAAACAGGAAAAGCCATGTATCGGCTTTTCCTCCACTCACGCTGACAGACGCGAGTAGAGGAGAGCCAATAGGCTGCTCTCCTGACAGGGGGGGTCTGCACTGATTATCACCCAGGACCACCAGGGATGCCCACAAATGGCCACCAGGAAAGCCCATCCATGGCCAGCAGGGATGCCCACCCATGGCCACCAGGTAAGCCTACTAGAGCCCACCAGGGATGGCAATCATTGCCCATTAGGCATGACACTCTGTGCCCATCAGTGATGCCTGGCAGCTCCTCTGATCAGTGCCACCCATCAGTGTCCTCCAGTGCCACCTATATGTGCCCTCCAGTGCCACCTATGAGTGCCCATCAGTGCCACCTATGAGTGCCTATTAGTGCCAACTATCAGTGCTGCCTATAAATGCCCATCAGTGCCAACTACCAGTGCTGCCTATGAGTGCCCATTAATGCCAACTATCAGTTCTGCCTATGAGTGCCCATCAGTGCTGCCTATCAGTGCCACCCATCAGTGCCCATCAGAGCTGCCTATATGTGCCCTCCAGTGCCACCTATGAGTGCCCATCAGTGCCGCCTATGAGTGCCCATCAGTGCTGATTATCTGTGCCACTTATCAGTGCCTATCAATGCTGCATATAAGTGCCACCTCATCAGTGCTAATCAGTACAGTCTTATCAGTGTCCATTAGTGAAGGAGAAAACATACTTATTTCCAAAGATTTGTAACAGAAACAAAGGTAACTTTTTTTTTCAAAATATTTTTTTCTTTGTAGCGCAAATAATTAAAACCCCAAAGGTGATCAAATACCTTCAAATGAAAGCTCTATTTGTGTAAAAAATAATAATAAAAATGTTGTTTGGGTACAGCGTCGCATGACCACACAATTGTCATTTAAAATGTGATAGCGCTGAAAGCTAAAAATTGCTCAGGTCGGGAAGGTATATAAGTGCCCTGTATTGAAGTGGTTAAGTACCGTAGTTTGGCACCATTCCATGAGTGCATGCAATTTTAAAACATGACATGTTAGGTATGTATTTACTCGGCGTAACATCATCTTTTTATATTATAAAAAAAAAAATTGGGGTATATATTATTATTTTTTCTAATTCATCAAAGTGTTTTTTTTTTTTTGCAAACAAAATGCATTTAAAAAACCACTGCGCAAAAAAACGCAACGACCTCCATTTTATTCTCTAGGGTCTAAATTTTTTTATATAATGTTTATTATTTGTAAACAACACAGAAAGCTGGGTCTTTAAAGTGATTGCAAATAATCACATTGTAAAACAACCCATTCAGTTTAAAATATAAATGAAAGGCATAAAACATTTTTGTATATATATAACAATACATTATAAATACCTTTTTTCAATTTTATATAAGTGATCACATGCCCTCTGTTCTCAGATGCATAAGAGCTGGGAGAGGAGAAGCAGCAGCACACTGAGCTTCCTAGTGAATGGCTGTGCAGTGGGGGCATGTCAGGACAAGTCTGATCATCGGAGGAGAGAAGGCCAAGTTCCCAGCATAGCTAGAGAACTGACCCCGGTGTGTTCTCCTGCTTAGTGTGGTCAGTTTTTAATAGGAAAACAGAGGGACTGGCAGGAACATCAGAGATTTCAGATAAAGGAAACAATACAAAGAGAACAGGAGATTTTATCATACAAGTACATGGTGCAGCAAGCACATATCAAGAATATGAATTGTTGGGGTAACAAATGCTTTAAGTGGTGCTAGGACTAAAAAATGATGAGGCATTGTGCATGTTCTAGTAATTGGAGAGAGAGGGACCAAGATGCTGATTAATATCCCCATTGCATGGGATTTGCAGTGGGGTCCCCAGAAGGCTTCCTAAGATTAATGGCAGGGGAGGGAGAGCATAAGCAGGCCAAGGTTTTTTGGAAGGTAGTGGACAGTGTGCCCAGTGACTGCTGGCATCCTACATGTGAAGGAGGAGAAGAAGAAAGATCCTGGCAGTAGATGCCTAGAGAGTTGGGTTTTCAGGCAGCCAGGCAAATGGTGAGCAGCTAATAAGAGGGTGCCAAAAAGGAAAGGAGTGGAGTAAACACCAAAGAAGCATCTATGACATTAGTTCTAGCATGTAAAAACAATAGATATTTGCTAACTATTTGCTAAATAGTGCCATGGAATGCCCCCTCTCCTATGCTTATAGTCAACCTGTTACTGAAATCTGTGCAGCTATAAAGACTTGCTGATACACTGTGATGATTATTAATACTAATCCTGTGGCTTTGACGACCTGCTGAGACTTTTACTGAGACTGAAAGTTACATTGTAATCTCTAAATACTATCAAAGCCTTTATGTGGTGCCTTGTGACTTCAAAGACCTGTTTGGGACATACTTTGAATGGAAGCATTTAATACACACGGTTATTTTTCGGCATGAAAAAAAACAACGTTTTTAAAAACGTCATTTAAAATCACTGTGTGTAGGCTTCACATCGTTTTTCATGTTCTAAAAAACGACTAAAAAAAAATTCGAACATGATCGTGTGTGAGCTAAAATTACATTTTAAACTTGTGCATGCTCAGAAGCAAGTTATGAGACGGAAGCGCTCGTTCTGGTAAAACTACCATTCATAATGGAGTAAGCACATTCATCACGCTGTAACAGAAAAAAAAGTGCAAATCGTTTTTTACTAACAAGGAATCAGCTAAAAGCAGCCCCTTTAGAGTGCAGTCGTACGTTTTTGTACGTCACCGCGCTTTGTTCATCATTTTTCAAAAACGATGGTGTGGGCAACATCGTTTTTATTGATGAAGTTGGAAACACGTTGTTTTTTTGGACATGCTGAAAAACGTTTTTAATGCCGCGTACACATGATCATTTTTTGTGATGAAAAAAAACGTTGTTTTGTCTCACGAAACAAAACAAAGTTTTTCAAACTTCATTTTAAAAAACGACGTTGCCTACACACCATCGTTTTCTGAAAATGCTCTTGCAAAGCGCGGTTACGTACACCACATTCGACGGCACTCTGTTCCATTGAAGCTCTCGTCTCATAACTTGCTTCTGAGCATGCGCGGCTTTAAAAACTTTGTTTTGCCCACACACGATCATTTATGACACAAAAAACGACATTTTGAAAAACGACACAAAAAATTCAAGCATGTCCGAATTTTTTTTTTTCTGTCGTTTTTTAGAAGACATAAAACTACATTTTGCCCACACACGGTCATTTTAAATGACGTTTTTTAAAACAACGTTTTTCTTTTATCACAAAAAGTGAGAGGGCCAGATTCTCAGCGGCGCTACGCCTGCGTAAATGTATATGCGCGGCGTAATAGTAAATGTGCGTCTGCGTATCGATGCGCGGTAAACACAGAACCACATTCGCGCGAAAAAAAAAATCCGTCTGGGCGGCGAAAATGCATTAAGCTAGCGCGGCGTAGGCGCATAGTTACGCATCAAAAATATTCAGTTCCCATTGAATTAGCATGCAAATATGCAAATGAGGGAGATGCGCGTATTCCCGAAACTACGCGCGTCCGGCGTTGGCTACTCGTGGTGCGCGTAACTCGAAAGCCTTGAGTAAACATACCCCTCATAAAAGCACGGGTAACTTTGCTCAAGGCCGTGTGCAAGTCAGCTGGAGAGCAACTACAGCAGCACCGTAACGGACGAGCTGAGCAATCACACTTACTGGACAACACATTCGTATGCCAAGATGCCAGGGGCAGCCATGGTCTTATCACTACTAAGGTATGCAGAGGAAGAGGAGCATAGAAGGAGGAGGAGGAGGAGGGGGGCACGTGAGAGGATCTACCGAGCGCGCATGAGCCTCTTTGGCATGGGTGATGAGGAGGTGTATCGCATCTTCAGATTCACCCTTGCTGCCATCCTGGAAATAACCACAGCCCTGCAGGATGACATCACCAGCCAGACATACCGCTCACATGCACTGCAGCCACTGGTGAAGGTCCTGGCAACACTCCATTTCCTGGCCAGTGGATCATTCCAGCGTACAAGTGGAGTGGTGGCTGGGATGTCACAAACCAGCATAAGCAGATGTCTGCACCAGGTTGTCCCTGCAATCCTCAGACGCATGTCCAACCAGTTCATCAGACCCACCACTGAGCACCTGCGGCAGAAGGCAATGACAGATTTCTACAGAATTGACGGATTCCCACGCACCATCGGGGCCATTGATTGCACACATGTGGCACTCCAGCCCCCCAGTGTCACAGAGCACATATACTGCAATCGGAAGCATTGGCATTCCATCAACGTACCGGTGATAGCCGATGCCAAATACCTCATATGGCACGTCCGTGCCAAAGACCCCGGGTCCAGCCATGACAGCTACATCTACCGTCAAAGCAACATCCCCGAAGATTTTGAGCAGGACATGTATGGGGACAGCTGGCTGGTTGGTGAGTGACATGGGTGGCATCCATGACTATCCCCTCCCATGATGCACAACAGAAGTGGCACATGCATGACTACCATCCTCCTGTCTTTTCCCTTACAGGTGACTCTGCATATACACTGGGACCCCATCTCATGACTCCTTTCCGGAACCCCCAAACCAGAGGAGAGAGAAGATACAATGAAGCACACATCAAAACCCGTGCAGTGGTGGAGCGCACATTTGGCCTCCTGAAGTCCCGTTTCCGATGCCTGGATAAGTCTGGGGGGGCCCTATTGTATTCCCCTACCTTCGTGGGTCAGATCATTGGTGCATGTTGTATTCTGCACAACTTTGCCATGAGAAAGGGCCTGCACATTGCCCTACGTGATGACCTGACCCCCCAACCACACAGCCCCCCCCTGCCAGAGGAGACCCCGTCATCTGATGGAAGAGCAGTCAGGAGGGTCCTCGTGTTACGAATCTTTGACCGTTAAACACACACATACAGCATGGCACACAGACAATGCACGCGTGTACACCACTGATGTCCCTAGCAAACACACCCCACATCCACATCACATTGGATTAGCCCAAGTCCAGCATGTAGGACTTGGGAGCAGCAACGCCAGCGTCAAGGCCCCAATGATGTTGCTGTCCATTCATACACCTTTCACACATCATTCATACAGCTGTGGGGTTAACTTCACCACCACGGCCGAGGGTGACACCCCTTACTGGCAGGAGTGCCACCCCCTCACTTTCACACACCATTCACACTGCACCGTGTGCAGTATCCAAAAATAAACAAAAATAGCTCTTAACCAGAGCATAATATTAAACAAAAAAAGCTCTTAACCAGAGCATAATATTAAACAAAAAAAGCTCTTAACCAGAGCATAATATTAACCAAAAAGAAAATTAATGGGCCTGGCGGGGGCTCCGCCTGGTGCCACGGGTCCTGCCCCTCACTTGCCTGGGGGCAGCCACAGATGGGGGGGGGAGCAGGTTGAGGAGGAGCATCCCCACGTCCCTCCCTGGCTGCCTGCATGCCCTCCAGGGCAACCGCTATGCGGGTCTGCACAGCAGTCTGCGCCTCGACAGCAAGGCGCAGGGCATGAACCTCCCCCACAAGTTCGGAGGTGTTTGCCTGCAGCTCCCCAGGCTGGTCAGCGTTGCTGTGCTGTTGACAGCAAGATCCTGGATGGCATCTGTAATATGTCCCGAGGATGCCAGGCTGTCGGCTAGGCGCTTCATCTCCTCCACGACCTCGGCCAGGTGCTGATTTTGCTGGTCCTGCTGTCTGACCAGCTGTTCCGGCAGGACCTTGGATACACCCCTGGTCTTGCACGTTGCCTTGCGGGGAGTGGCAGGGGACCGGGCATAAGGGGAGGATGTTGAGGGGCCGGAGATGAGGGGGGGGGAAAGAGAGGGACTGGAGAGGTTGGAGGGGGACACTGAGGGGTTCGCTAAAGGTAGAGGGATAGCCTGGGCTGGTACAGCCAACCCACCATCCTCCTCCACAACAACATATAGGTCCTGGTCCTGGACTATGACACACTCCTCAACCACCTCCTCCGTTGAGGTGTGCCCACTTCCCTCCAAGTCCTGTTCCAGGGGGGCAGCCAGAGGGACTGTATCTTCAGGGGATGGATCCTGATGGGCCCTGGCATCAACAGATGGCCCCGCTCCCTCCTGCACATCTGTGGATGACACAAAAGATGCCCATGTTGGTGGACCCACACACTTGGCACATGTTCCCTTCCACCCCCATACATGTACACAACAGATAGAATATAAAACACACTGTCCTCACGGCTGGCTTCTGGGACTCATAACCCCCAACTCCCTCTACCTGCTCCGTCTGCAGGCAGCGGGCAACCACCTTCTCCTCCTCAGTCAGGCGGACAGGGCAGGGTGGGCCCCCTCCAGTGCCCCTGGCATGCCGAGCTATGGCAGCCAGCTTGCCCTTCACATGACGCCGCAGGTCATTCATTTTCTTCTGAATGTCCTGCGGTGTCCGTACCTCATGAGAGAGGGCATTGACCTGGCACGCAACCCTCATAAGTATTTGGTCCCTCCGGGACTTGCTGGTCCGGGCACTGTCAGCACCATGGAGCCGCGAGTCATACTTCTCCATGGCCCTCACGACAATGGCCCTCTCCTCTGGGGAGAAATTCTTCTTCCTCCTCTCCTTAACAGCAGTTGTCATCTTGTCCAGCACAAACTTTGGCCGTCACTATCAAAAAAATGGGAGACGTTTGCGCTGCACGGGCGCATGTGTGGGCGCATTATATACCCTGCGCCGGCGCATCGTAGGGAGGCTTTGCGCATGCGCAGAAGGCATCCACGTCACGGCGCGGGTCAACCACGTCATGGCGCGGGTCATCCATGTCACGGCGCATGCTCCGTTCGTCCCGGCCTGCATTTGCATGGGGTCACGCTTCATTACAATGCAACACGCCCACTTCCCTCCTACTTTGGAGTTGCGCCGGATTACGCCGATGGTTTTACGCGACGCAGGCGCATCTTGGAGCGCATTTACTTAGGGAATACGGTACTTGCCACTCCGTGTTACGGCGGCGTAGTGCATCTGAGATGCGCAACGCCTGCATAATTAGGCGCGCATCTACGAGAATCTGGCCCAGAGTGTGTACGCGGCATTAGAGTTTTTTGGCTTTAATGAGTCAATCTGGCTCAACTATTTGTACAGCCATAAACATTTTCTGAGACCTTCTGCAGATTTGAAATGCTAGCGATATGGTTTTAAAGACCTGTTTGAGACTAAATAATGACATACAATTTTTGTGAAGACTAGTAAAGACTCTCAAGAGTGCTCTGTGGCTTCAACAATTTGTTAAGACTTTGTTTAGATAAAATTCTACATCACAATCTTTGTAAAACTTTTTACCAGTAGTTATGACTAAATACTCGTGGCTTGGGGTTACCTAGAAGACGACCCCATTGAGGAATTTATGGTAGATCTGCAGCCCCGAAAAGGAACAGCCCTACTAGTGTGTATATATATAGTGGTGGCAGAGCTGTACAGTGTCCTTCCAGGATCTAGAAGGAGGTTGTGACCCAGAATTCTCAACCAGATGGGTTGAGGGGCTCCAGGGAGCTTGCAACATGAAGGGGAAACTGGCTTTTCAGTTTCCCACTTTCTTAAAAAGGTCCAATTTGGGACCTGGAGCCTGGGGATTTCTGAGAGATCCGGGTGGGATGAAATCCCCAGTCCTGGGCCCTGATTTTGAGAACAGCCAGAATACTAATTGGTCAGGTGTGTGCTGGGCTTTTATTAGTAGCCTGACCATTGTTCTGTTATCCACTCCCAGGAGACAGGAAGTCTGAGTACTAGGAGTCAGGAGGGCTCCATGGGGGAGCCAGTGCAGCAAGAGGCTGCTAGCTGTGTGCACCAAGGTGGTCGGTGAAAATGGCCAGAGCAGCAGTGCTGCAACTGAGAGCCAAGTAGGCTGAATGTAATTTTGTTGATGAAAAGGAGTGCTGAAACCCCTGCAAGGGAAAATTGACCTTTGTTTGATGAACTTTCCTTTAATAAAAATGGGCAGACAAAGCCCTTAAAAAGAAGAACCAACGAGTGGAGATGTCCTTCAAGCTCCACAATTGATGCTAGTCCTTCACAATATATATATATATATATATATATATATATATATATATATATATATATATTTATATTTATACATACATATATATATATTTATACATACATATATATATTTATACATACATATATACAATATACACTATATTGCAAAATGTACTGGGACGTCTGCCTTTACACACACATGAACTTTAATGGCATCTCAGTCTTAGTCCGTAGGGTTCAATATTGAGTAGGCCCACCCTTTGCAGCTATAACAGCTTCAACTCTTCTGGGACCTTGCTTTGTGCAGTGATGTTGGAACAGGAAGGGGCCATCCCAAACTGTCCCCACAAAGTTGGAAGCATGAAATTGTCCAAAATGTCTTGGCATGCTGACATCTTCCCTTCACTGGAACTAAGGGGCCAAGCCCAACCCCTGAAAAAGAACCCCACACCATAATTCCCCCTCCACCAAATGATTTGAACCAGTGCACAAAGCAAGGACCATAAAGACATGGATGAGCGAGTTTGGGGTGGAGGAACTTGACTGGCCTGCAAAGAGTAAAATCCGATGGAAAAAGTCCATCGGAAATTCCGAGTGAGTGTACGGGGCAAAAGACATAACAATATCAGACTAGTGGGTCTACAAGAGTGTAGGTAAGAGACTTGATTTTTTTTACCGGAACATTACCTAAATTATTGGTTATGAAAATAATGTTTTATTTAAAATTTTATTAGCACATTGATAAAAAAGGAAGGCAAAAATATAAGTAGATTAAACCTAAGCTTTAAATACCGAAAACCTTTTGCCAAGGCCTGTACTGGTGGCTAAAGCCAAAGTTATGGGCCGTTATAATTACATGACTTTTATAATTGGTTTATTTGAAATGTACAAATATACTGCTTAAGCTGGACGTCTGTTCACAATAACATTGTGCAAACATTAGAAATGTGCATCCACAGAAAGCAATCATATTTCAACTTTCGTTAAACAGCTCAGTGTAGGCTGCTAAATGACAAGAACATTCCAGTTTTTCTAAATGCGGTGCATATCCCTGCTTTACACAAATACATTTATTATATTTATATATTGTATAAAATTTAAATAAAATATAAAAGGGATAATGTTCTTACCTCATTGTCCTCATTTATCTCAAAACTGCTCTGCCTGGGGCATCTCTGTTTTCTCCCATGAACTCGGTAAAGTTCAGCTATTTACCAAAAAAATTAAAAAAAATAAACAATTAATGGGGTGATAATGATGTTATAAAGGCATCCATTGCTTTAGCTTATAATATACATATTGTTATCATAAACGTTCATATAAATAAGGCTTTACATGCAAATCGCTATTAGTCTGTGTTGACTTGAATCACTGGCAACAAAATGGGAATACAACCCATATAGAGCATCAGCACCACTCTACTTGAACTGCTCAGAATGAAATGTTGCATAGACTTGGCACAGACCTTTTTTTTTAACTTTTGGATGGAGTGGAGAGAGACTAGAACCTATGTCAGGTTTTTATTGCTGTCTGTGTCCTACTTGGGCAGATTTGCCCTCTCTATTTGTCCTGGTGACCATTATCACCAAGAGTGAAAGAGAATGAAAATTCAAAATTTTAGGTCATCATCCGACCAAGTAATAGAAGTGAAATCTTTCGGTGGGGACACTACTTCTGGTGACCCTGATGACAACCAGAGATTCCATCACTTTCAAGGGATTTCCTCTCTCTTCCTGTTTTGGCAATGGGACAGATGTGAAGGGAAATCTCCCCGATGGGACATAGGTGGCAAAAAAAAAATGAAATGGGTTAAAACCATCTCCTCCTCTATCCAAAATGAAAACAAAACAACGAACAAATAAAAAAGGTTTGGTTCTACTTTGACAAATCTCAGGCTCCAGAAACTTCAATGAATACATCAATGTACATCACATCAACATGATATAAACATGACTCAAAAAAGTGCAAAAATATATAAAGTGCAAATATATAAAGTGCCAAAGAGATCTATATATATATATATATAACAAAGTCCCAAACAATGCAAAAAAAATGTATGTAACAAATTGTCAAAATAAAAAAGCGCAGAAAGTATGTAACTTAATCACAAAAAAAATAAAAATAAAAAAAGAATAAAAATATATGTGACAAAATAAAGTGCAAAAAAGTCCCATTTATGAAATCCAGTGATGAAAAGTGTTCACAATGGCAAAAAAAAATATTACAATAAAGTGCCCCAGTGCTTGAGTGAAACATACATGCAACACTGCTTACGAAATATAATAGATCTCAGTCTTTCTTAATTACTGGAATACAATAAAATAACTTTACTTTAATCTGCCTTTTTAAAGCACTCATTCAATTGGGTCCATAAGCCTGCCAGCACTTCTTGGGGATATGGCAGTTGAACATAGAAGAGGCTATATAAGGCACTGACTGGGGCAAGTTGGGTTCCAGCAGTGACATTTCTAAGGTACACATACAGTACATGTATATGTCTTGGCAAAAAGCGCTAAAGAACCTCCTACTGAGAAGCTCTACAGCAACCAACACTGTAAGAGAAGTTTGCATTACCAATGAGCATCCTTAGAAATACAGCTGTATCTATGTCTGTGTAAGTATTTTTGCTTAGTGATCCTGGTTGCAGCATGTTGAAACCTCAACCACACAGATCACCTATCATAATTGTCACAACCAAAGTCTGAGCTTATCCACTCAGTTGCAGGTCCATAAGTACTGATTTGTCTTCCACATAGAACAATTCTCTACATCAGGGGTGTCCAAACATTGTAAACAAAGGGCCAGTTTATTGTCCTTCAGACACTTGGAGGGACTGATTTTAGCCAGCGGGAGTGAAAATTTTGCTGCCATCAGTGGAAGTAAACATCTGATATTAGGGGGAGGAATATTGCCCCATTGCTGGTATCTTAGGGTGGAATAGTGTCCCATTAGTGGTGTCAGTGAGAGAAATGGTGCTCCATTGTCGGTGTCAGATGGCAGAATAGTGTCTCGAGTCATTGGAAGGGATAGTGCTCCAAGGGCCGGATGAAGGCAAGCAAAGGGCCGCATCTGGCCCTTAGGCCACAGTCTGGAGACCACTGTTCTACATGAACAGTGGTAGACATTCTACTCAAGTCAGGTAGTTCTTTATTAGAATTTGCAATTGCAATCATCCTTCAAACTTACAGATTGTGCAAAACGCTAAAAATCTGGACATTATCATCCTGCCCACTCACTCTGGACATACATTTGAAGGTAAAGCCATTTATACTTGATATAGGATTTTTAGCAATAAGTTATGTTTAAAAAGGCTAAACCAATCATGCATGGGTTCTTTCACCAAAGCATCGTTCAATCGTACAGCCCTGCCCTGAGAATAGTGTCTGCTCTTTGCATTATCCAGGATCACCCAACATCAGGAGAATGGCTACAGCTTCACTTTGGTGTGCCTGGGCCTTGCCCTTTTATTGAAACTGCCACATAACAACTTATTAGGGTAGAGGAACAGCTTGCCATAGTCTCCAGTAGTTTATACTTGCCTCTATTTCGCCCACCAGGGAGGTCATGTACCCAGTAATTCCAGGTACGAGGGGGCATTGACTCACTGCCCTTCCTCCCATGTAACAGCACAGATGCATGGCCTGCATTGACTACACACAGGTTCACCAACCAGTCTAAAGTTTTTTATAACAGTACTTTTTCAAGGATATTCTGTATAATGGGAGGAAAAAAACTGTTGAATCAATTAATTGTGGTACCAGCCCAGATGAAGTGTACTAACACGAAACGCGTCAGAGAGACTCCACTGCCACCTTATCTGTATATACAAGCGCTATACATCTCAGCTCACTGTAAGTGCATTAGCATAATAAATGTATTCACATTTTTTAAACGAGATTACGCGATGAGGCCTTTCTACTTTCTTATCTCCTCTCATTATTGATACACACTGGGGGCAAGTTTGTGCATCGGTTGAACCTGTCACTTCGGACCATCGGAGGTCATGATGCATACCCATTAAGGATTTTTCTAGTCAGTGACATCACAACTCATGCCTGTAAGACTCATGGAGACATAAGTTCCCCTAAGTTCACTTTTTCTTGTAAGCTCACAATTTTACCAGTGGCGGGTCATCACATTCTACACAAGAAGTCACAATTTTTTTTCACAAGAATCACTTTGAAGTTTGCTTTCTTCTTTAGTCATTTTGTGACATTTGGTGGACTATTTATTTCTTCATGGACTTTAAGAATCATTGCACTTGCCACAGTGAGTCATCACTACTTTGTGGTATATCCACTTTTTGTACACAACAATATTTGGTTATTCAGTTGTATTGTGAGCGCTACACTTATACACTAATCAATTAATTGTGAACTAAGATTTTATTTTCCAAGATTAAAATGAAATTAAACCAATAGGCTGTGGGCTTCGCCTTTCTCATACTATGGCATAAGCTATCAATTAAAATATAATACATATAGATATTACTGTTTCAGTTTTAAAGATTTTAAGATTAAATTAAAAATACTAAATGATAAAACATCCATTTATCTGTCGCCATCAGAATTGTTATACCTTTTAAATGTTAGATTGTTATTTGTTCACTCAATCAACAAATTCATCAACAAATGAGATATTTTAATAAAAGGCCACTTCTAATATGTGTTCTGGCAAGAAGAGGTTTCTGTAGAAACACGATTGGGACTTTACAGAAGAGTGGGGATTTGCAATGGTACAAGCTTGACACACATGAAATATCACCTGACATTTTGAATGTGCTGAATAGCTCAGTTATGGCAGGAAAGCGATGGAGGGAAGCTCCACATGACATTTTACATGTATCAGTATCATTAGAGCTGCTCTGAGTTCTGAAAATCTCAAGTCACAAGACCTGGCACTTTTGTAAAGCTTTGCAAAAAACAAACAAAATAAACACAAATTTGCCGCACCAGTATGATCCATAAGCCTAACAGTCGCTAGGAAGTACTTCATGAGTCAAGATTGGTGGAGCAAACAAGATAAATATAACCAGACAGTTGACAGAAAATATAACTACAACATCAGAAATGGCAGGTCAGCTTCACTGTCATGGTACTGACAACATTCTGCTTTGGTGGTTGAATTAAATTGCAAATGTGTATATACCGGAAGTATTTTGTCATGTATCACAATGAGTTTTATTTCTGAGCAGTGTACTGTGAAATAGATTTTCTTGCACAATGCACAATTTCAGCTACAGTATACTGATTTTATGTTATAGGAGAAAAAAAAAGAAGAAAGAACACAGGAGGTTATTTATTAAAGGCAAATCCACTTTGCACTACAAGTGCACTACAAGTGCAAAGTGCATTTGAAATTGCACTGAAAGTGCACTTGGAATTGCAGTCACTGTAGATCCAAGGGGACAATCAAGGAAAATAAAAAGCAGAATTTTAGCTTGCACATGATTGGATAATAAAATCAGCAGAGCCTCCCCTCATTTTAGATCTATCCTTCAGATCTACAGTGACTGCACTTCCAAGTGCACTTTCAGTGCAATTCCAAGTGCACTTTACACTTGTAGTTTGCACTTGTATTTCAGTTGAAAGTTGATTTGCCTTTCGTAAATAACCCCCATAATAAACCTGTTTTTTCCTTTGTTAATACATGTTAGCCTATCACCGATCTAGCATCCTCGAAACATGTGGCTTCCAGTACAACCCTCTAGTATGGATATCATGGCCCAGATTCAGAGAGCGATTACGCCTGTCTAACTGGTGTTAGACAGGAGTAATTTCAAATTTCGCGCGCCGTATCACTAGTTTGAATCCTCAAACCATGATACGGCGGCTTCGGGCTTCGATCCGAGAGGCTTACGTCTTCGTTAGCCTTCGGATCTACGTTGCGATATTTTTGCGGCCGCTGGGTGGAGTCCGCATCGTTTTCACCGTCGTGGTATGCAAATGAGTTTTTACGGCGATCCACGAAGGTACGAGTGTCCTTCGCAATCGCCTACGTCATTTTTTGGCTACGTAATGTTAGAGCAGCTTTTTGCTGGTCTAACAGTGCGTAACCCATGTTAAGTATGGCCGTCGTTCCCGCGTCGAATTTAATTATTATTTTTTTTTTTTAACGTAACTCGTTCGGGAATAGGAATGTACGTAAACGACGCTACTACGACGTAACAACGTGATTTCGCGCAATGCACGGCGGGAAATTTGGGAACGGAGCATGCGCAGTTCGATCGCCGCGGGAACGCGCCTATTTTAAATGCTTCACGCCCCCTACTCGCGTAGATGGATTGCGCCGGGAGAAATACACTACGCCGCTTACTGGACAAAATCTACCTGGATTCCACGTAGAGCCAGGTAAAATACGGCGGCGTAGTGTATTTCGGAAACGCTACGATAATCTAATTCTCTGTGAATCTGGCCCCATATCTTCTAGCTTGGGGACCCAAACATAAATATCTGGGGCTATATCTAGGGTCTGGACACATTGGGGTTGATTTACCAAAATCAGAATCAAGTGCAGCTCTGCATGGTAGCCAATCAGCTTATAACTACAGCTTGTTCAATTAAAGTGGCTGTTAAAGGTGTTGTAAAGGTTTGTGTTTTTTTCACCTTAATGCATCTTATGTATTAAGGTGAAAAAACACTTCGCTGTCACAGGCCCCCTAGCCGCCCCCCTGATTTACTTACCTGAGCCCGTTTACCTGTTGTGTGGGTCCCCCGGCTTCTTCTTCTCCACAGAGTCTCGGCGTTGATTGGATAGATTGATAGCAGCGCAGCCATTTGCCCCGCTCCTGTCAATAAAATCTAATGACGCAGCCGCCAGGGGGTGGGACCCGCCAGCTAACCCCCTCGGGAGAGAGCTTCCCAGAGGGGGTTAGATATTGCGGGGAGGAGCCGAGACACCCGCCGAAGGACCCCAGAACAGAAGGATCGGGGCCACTCTGCGCAAAATTAACTACACAGTGGAGGTAAGTATGACATGTTTGTTATTTAAAAAAATAAATAGATAAACCTTTACAATCACTTTAAGCCACTGTACTACAAACACTCCATCCCCTCTGTTAGCGATCTTTATTTATCCTAGTGCCTGTGCTGCTGCTGCAAAAAATGCAGATTATACCTTATAATTGAGCGTCTCCTGGTGCCCAGCTGACAGCTTTAGTGAGCGGGGCCGAGCACAGTGGGAGGAATGGAGGTGAGAATAGAGAGATCAGAGGAGTCACGTGAGCGATGGGGGATGCTCAGTTATAAGGTATAATCTGCATTTTTTTTTGCAGCACAGACACTAGAATAGATAATGTTAGCAAACAGAGGGGATGGTATGTTTGCTATACAGTTATGATAGCAGCAGGAAGGAAAAGGGCACGGAGCATAGTGGCACAGACTAGCTGACAGGCAGGGAGGGCAGAGTCGTACAGAGGAGAGCAGACAGGAAAGCAGACAGGAGAGCTGCAAATGACAGAGGCATGTAAATTGACCACAGTGTCAAGGTTCAGCAGCCATGATAAACGGTGGTCAGGCATAGACAAGCAGGATAAGACAGGTATTTCAGGTGATAGAAGGGACCAAGAGACACAGCACAAGCACGGTGCTGTTATTCATGCTTTAAGGAAACAGGGTCATTTTTTTGGGGAGGGGGGTTACAATTGCTTTAAGCTTTGTCAAAAAAACATGGAAGCTGATTGGATTCTATGCAGAGCTGCACCAGATTTTAATTTTTTCATATCTGAGTTTAATAAAAGCACATAACATGTCTAAAGTCACCCTGTCTCCATGGAATCACTTTAAGCAAATCTCATCCAATGGTCAAATATTTGCAGTGACAGAGGAGTGGAGAAATGTCAGCTTTTCAATACACAAGAATAGTTCCTATACAAATATTTTTTTTTTTTTACAGGAGACTTCTTGAATAAAAGTGACCCTGTGGCAAACACATATCTAAAAATGCATATACGGGGGGGGGGGCTGGATTTGTATTTCAGTATATCTAGTGTAACTTTGCTCTTAAGGGAAATTTATTGTTATGGCATACTAATACTTTCATTTTATAACCTCAGCGATGTAATAGCAATACAAACAATAGCTATTTTTGATAATCCAATGTCTTTCATGTTGTGAGTGCTCCCTCTCTGCTGGCCATATCTTTCCACAACTTCCTGGATACCCTCCCCAGGTTCTCCTCTGCTGCTTACAATTTCAATTTCTAAGCACTACACATCCCATGGTACCTTGCTGCCTGCAAGCAGGGATTCCTGTACTGACTCTGCCTCCTGAGACTCTCAGCTCCTCTAAAATTCAGAAGGCAGGTTCTGTAAAATGTGTGACACAGCAGTGGCTGTCAACATTGCATAGTGAATACATATCACAAAATTCAAGGACATAGGTTTACAAACTTTAATATTATTTTGATTAATAGGAGTAGACTAGAAATAATTGAATTTCAATGTGACAATAAATACAATAAAACCTTGGTTTGAGAGTAACTTGTTTTGGGAGCATTTTGCAAGACAAGCAAAATGTTTTAAAAAATGTTGTCTTGATATACAAGCAATGTCTTGATATAAGGGTAGCGTCATGTCACAACTGAGTATTTAAAAAAAAGAGGAGCCTCTAAGTGTAGCAATATGGTTACATTTAATGAAGGTACAACATTTAGCAACTTATTGGTAGAGGTGCCTCTCTTCTCTTTTATACCCTGTAAATAAAATGCTTTGATATACAAGTGCTTTGGATTACAAGCATGTTTCTGGAATGAATTATGCTCACAAACCAAGGTTTACTGTATATGTTTTTACAATTTGACCATAGATTACACTTTAAAAGAGAATATATGATTTTACATTTTGACTATCGATAGGCATTAAAAGAGTAATGGATTTAGTGGGATTCAAAAATAACAAACATTTATCATCATCTATGTCCCTCGTCGGCTCTACACCAAGAACTGAGCAATCAAAGACCAGTAAATAAAGAGAAGAAAGATTTGCACTAGTAATTTGAACAGGCAATTGCTGCTGAACACGTTATACCTATGATACCAGGTACAACAACTAAAATAAAAAAAAAGTGCAGCGCATATGCTATGTTATATTCCGAAAAAAAGTGATAATCACTCTGCAACAAATTCAACATAAAAGTATCAATGTAAAAAAAAAAAAATTATTCACCGTAACATTTATTAATCATTGCACTTCCAAGGTGAGTAAAAAAGAAGGAGTCCCAAACAATAACTTCTTGCGTGCTTGGAAAGGGTTTGTGAAATAGCCGGGGTGACACCCAAAGAAGGATCCACATCGGAGGCTAACCTTATTCAGGGTGGTCAAAACGCGCTCTATCAAACAATGAAGATGGATCTCATGGAAGGAATAAACACCAACACAGGGACCTCCTGGCAGCAATGGAGATATGTCCAGGAATCAGGTAAGCTACAACTCGCTCTCAGCAGACGGTGACCTACACAGCTGTGCTCTACCTGGCCGCCATTACCACCATACCAGAACGTTTCTCTTCAGGTCACCTGGAACGGCTGGATCTGAGTCAAAGGGATGCCGAACTAATTGCATTCCTTTGGCCCATAGGGGATGTATGGCCAAAAGATCTTTGGCCATAATTCTTTACTGCCTATACTCTAAGGCCGCGTACACACGAGGGGATATGTCCGCTGAAAACGGTCCGATGGACCGTTTCAGCAGACATCTCCGCTCGTTGTATGGGCTAGCGGACAGATTTGTCCACCCGACAGATTTCAAAGCAAGCTTTGAAATCTATCCGGTGGGAATTGTCCGCCCGACATGTCTCTGGTTAGTACACTTACCAGCAGACATGTCGGCTCCACCGCCGCCGCGCCGCTGCCGAATAGATTCGGCGCATGCGCGGAAGTGTTTTACTTCCTGGTGCGGTGACGTAGCGGCGACGCGGCGGCGTCAACGCACCGCCGCGTCATCGCCACGTCGCCACGTCCGGCGGCGGGGAATGGATGGTGTGTACACGCCATCGGATCAAACTCCCGATCGGACATATCCGATGGAAATGGTCCGCGGACCGTTTTCATCGGATATATCCGATCGTGTGTATGGGGCCTTAGAAGTGATATGGGCAGTGTGTTACGTATTATGTGGTAATTGTTATTATTTCTTTTAGATGGATCACTGCTTTTTGGTATTAGTAACACAGGAGAGTTTTGCCTAAATGTCTAGAGCAGTGGTTCTCAACCTGGGGGTCGGGACCCCCTTGGGCGTTGAATGATGATTTCCCAGGGGTCACCAAATCAATAATTGTTTCTGAAGCCTGTGGCCACCCAGCTGGGCTGTTCCTGGACTCCATGGCTGCCCACTCATCCTCTTCGCAGCCACCAATTCAGTTCACGGCATGGCTGGGAGGCAGAGACTAGGGGTCAGCTGACTGGTGAGGAATGTGAAGTGGAGGAGACCCTATCTCCTGATTTCGGCATAGGTGTCACTGCTACAAGAGACCACAAAGTCGGAGATACAGTGAGTAACACTACCTGTGATTATAGTTGCCATTAAAAGTCTCCACTACCGTTCTCAGATCAGCAGATGACCTTGATCAAGAGCGTTTAAGTTGGCTGATCAGAACTCCCCCGCAGCACTGCCACTCTTCTCACCCCCACCTCCCCACCAAGGAGAAAGAAAAGGAATAAAAATAGAGAATACAGTACATGCAATGGAGAGGAAAAGAGGGAGAGGAACAAAGAAAAAGGGAGAGAAATAATAAGAAAGACGGCTAGAGAGAGGGTAGGGGGGAAAAAAACAAAAAATTAGGATAGAGGGAGATAAAAGGCAAAGAAAGGAGAACAAAGAAAAAGAGTGCTACATCCTAAAATGTACCATTAAGGGTTTTAATCCCGTACGAGTGGAAGGAACTCGTAGATCGCTAAATGTCCATATGTTAGGGGCACAAATTAATTGTCTTGTCTTACCTTGGGTGCTGACAACCCACGCTACGAAAATAATTTTAATGTTAGGGGTCCCCACAACTTGGGAAATGTTGTCAAGGGGTCACGGCACTAGTAAGGTTGAGAACCACTGTTCTAGAGGAAGCAGAAATCCAGTGTAACACGTTGACGTACAGAGCTGATTAATGAGCACTATGTTTGTAAAGCTGTGCAAAATTGTCTATATTGGAATTCCTCTATGGAGGGTCATATATAATGGTTTTTACCTTAAGATGTATGTTTTGACATGTCTATATCACTGGTCAGGCACATTTAACCACTTGATGATCGCACTGTAGCCGTCATTAACATTCTCCCAGAATGGGGCATGCTCCTGGCACACTCTGTTATCACTGTCCTTTGGACATAGCTGATCATAGAACAGGGTAAAGAGCCAATCACAGCGGCTCTTTACCACATGATTAGCTGTGTCCAATTCCCCTCTGTTTTCACGCAGTGATCTGGCCACCACACACCACCTATATTAGGGTGCCTATCCTTTAGATCAGGGGTGCCCAACCTTCACTTAAGCAAATTGGTAACTGGTCGCGGGCCACAATGAGTCCACGGACACAGCCCACTCTACTCTATGGCCTCCTGATCCAATCTGATTCGCCCAGACAGAAGGGGGCAGATCCCTTTGTATTTTTATTAGGTAGGCGGGTGTAAACAGACACAAGTCCGTTTACATCTGCTGCTCCATAAAGGTGAATAGTAAGTCTGATTGGGTCGGACCGATTATGTGAAAAGAGTCTAAGGCTACTTTCAAAATGATGCGCTGCGATTTGGCCAAACCTGCAGGTGCAGCACAGTGTACTTGTGGATTTTCTGCGGGTTAGCTGCACTTTGCCAAAAACATATATTATATCCTGCAGGTGTGGCGCACTTTCTGAAAGCACAACAAGGCCGCAGAAGTCTATGGCTCAGTGCAGGTAACCCGCATCTGCACTGCACCTGCGGATCAGTTTGAAAGCAGCCCAGTAACCACTGCAGAACAGATTTACTCATATATAATGTGAATTTAGTAATACCACCTTACATTCAGGTATCGCCGACTGTTGCTGTGCCAGGCAGTGTGCATTTGGTATCACTTCACCTGTGACAGGAGCAGGCGTTATACAGGAAGCATTGACTTATGTGACTGCTGCTTATGCTCTATGGACAAGTTTCAGGATTTGGATCTTTCAATATCTTATTATTGATTCTATTATATATATGATCTCAAGGTAACTTTTGTTTACCATGTATCCTATTCAAATCTATTTTCCAATAGTTCCAATACATTTGGCAATATTACCCCCCCCCCCCTTTTCTTTATTCTCATCTGCAGGGTCCTGTGAGACACCTCTCTATTTCTAGTTGTTTTGGGGAATTTCTCTGTGGGGCATTTCCGTATACATCTCCCCCATATGTATTTTAAGCAATTCAGGGCCAGATTCAGGTACATCTGTGCATTATTGGACCGGCGTAGCGCACCGCCTTTACGTTAGACTGGCGCAATGTAGCGGCACAATCACCCTATTCTCGTCGCTTTTACGCAGAAATTTGCGCATGCGCAATGTTATTTCAGAGGCGCAAGGCGGAGTAATACAAATTGGGAAGGACGTGGGCGTGTTACATTGAAATGAGCCGTGACCCCATGCAAATGAAGGGCCGGCCGGCTCGCGCATGCGCGCTTGAAGCAGACCATGGTCAGCACCTCTGTGCGCATGCTCACAACAATCAGTGAAATTGGAAGTGGACTAGGGCAAATTAGTGAACTACGCAAACAGCATAAATAGACAGACACAAACGCACTTCCTTTGCAAAAGTACATCCCTTTGTATCCCTCCCTATACAGCAAGATGCTTTTGTTCTGTTGTTTATTAGCGTTTGTTTGTTTGTTTGTTTGTGACGTGTCTTTGAGAGTGATTTTTGTCTTTTATGTTTTTTCTTTGTTGTTATTTTATTTAAATTATATTTTTGCTGGGCATTTTTTATTTTTGCTGGTCACATTTTTTATTTATTTTTATTCTGTTTGTGTATGATTTGGGAATGTGGGGGTGACATTCCTGCCGGAAAAGGGGTGTCACCCTCATTTGTGGTGGAGAAGTGATCCCCAGGTCCGTGTGAATGGTGTATGAATGTACAGTGACATAATTGGAGCCGTGGCATGGCGTTGCTGCTCACAAGTCCTGCATTGTGGGCTTGTGCCAATCCAATGTGATGAGGATGTTATGTGTCTGTGCTAGGGACTAGTGTTGCTCATAAATATTCGCATTGCGAATATTCGTTACGAATATTGCATATTCGAGTATTCGCGAATAACTCGAATATCGCAGCGAATATTCGCTATTGCGAATATTCGCTATTGCGAATATTCGTATTTTTTCTAATTTATTTTTAAAACAGATCACATCCTAGTGATCTCCATCGATGTCTAAAAGCATTGCTGGTATGATTAGAGACCCTGGGCCGAGTAGCTGAGGCGATCCTTTTATGTTGCTGAATATTCGCAATGCGAATATTCGTATTATGAATATTCGCGAATACTTTCTCTGCCCTTCTTTTGCATCAAAGCCAATCAGAGTTCTCCTACCACAGTTGTCAGAGGTTAGCAACCTCCATAGCAACCAATAGGAACCTGCCTGCACGACCATTATATAAGATCACTCCCAGCAGTATTTCAGTGCAGATTCACAAGGTGGCTAGAGAGAGTGGAGTGTTTCTGTGCGTTTTTCCTGTGTATTGCGATCTTAGAGCTTAGCATTGTGCTTCCTATAGGAAATGATCTCCGTTTACGCGTGTTGTTCGCGCGCATGCGCATGCGCAGACGAGAATTTCGCAATCAATTTCGCATTCGCATTAGCGAAATTTCGCCAATTTTTTTTTTTTTTATATAAAATATCACGAATATTCGATATTAACGAATATTTCACGAATATTCTTCTATATATTCGTGAAATATCGCGAAATTGAATATGGCGTATTCCGCTCAACACTACACAGTGATGTGCATGCATGCATTCTCATTGTGCCATGATTAATGTGTGTGTTTAACGTGCAAAGATGCCTAATGTGAGCTGTCTCCTGACTGCTCTTCCCTCAGAAGACGGGGTAGCCTTGGTTAGGGGGGTTCCGTATAGGAGTCATGACATGGGGTCCCAGTGCATATGCAGAGTCACCCTGAAGGGATAAGACAGGAGGATATTAGTAGTGCATGTGCCCCTTGTGATTTCAGCATCATGGGGGGGGGGGCAGTCATGCCTGCCACCCATGTCACTCACCAACCAGCCAGCTGTCCCCATACATGTTCTGTTCGAAATCTGTGGGGATGGGGCTATGATTGTATATGTAGCTGTCATGGGTGTCATGGGTGGTGTCATGTGTTGGGCTGGTGATGTCCTCCTGCAGGTTTGTGGTTAATTCCATGATGGCATGAGGGGTGAATCTGAAGATGCGAGACACCTCAGAATCACTCATGCCATAGATGTCTATGCGTGTGTGATATATCCTCTCCCGTGAAGAGTGAAGAGTGAAGAGTGAGGGGCTTGTATCAGCTAAGAATATTGTATTAGATTAGATTAAATAGTAAAGTTTATATAAGCAAAAAAAAAAGTTTTCCAAAAAATAATAATCCTGTGCCCTCCTCAGTGCCCTCCTCCTTCTTTGCTCATCTAAAGTCAGTAGTATAGCTATGAGCATGGATGCCACTGGCATGTTGGCATACAGTTTGTTGGGCAACATGTGTGACTGCTCAGCTCCTCACTAACAGTATTGCTTTATCTGACATGTAGACGAATTGTCTAATTTTAGAGCAGCTTTTATATGGTCTAATTTTAGACAGGACATTTAGCTGTTGCGCACAGCGCGTAGCCTGCGCTGCACCAACGTTCTTTTGTGGATCCCCGTAACTCCCTCATTAGCATATTTGAATAGCAAATCAATGGTGTGTCTAGCGCAGTTTTGCGCGGACGGATACGCCGGTCTAACGAAATTACGCTGGACACAAAAAAATAGATTTCTTGCGTATCTCGTTTTGGGGATGCCGTGCATCGAAATGCACGCGCACAATTAGACTTACGCCACGCACCTCCTGTTACGCCTGCGTAATCGCTCTGTGAATCTGGCCCTCAGTCTCTCTACTTATTACTATTTGATAAGATCCCAATCACGTTTTTCAGGTTTTACTCTTTTTCATTTTGTATTTTGTTATATATATGCAACAACTTATAACTATGCCCTTTTGATTTGATTCATGTTTTCAATATATATATTTTTTGATATTTCTTGATATTTGTCTTGATTAAAAGTATATTAATTATAGATGTTTTTATCAAGTTTTACATGAGCACTCATATTCTTTTTCAACTTCCAGTACATAAGTAAACGCCATTGAATCATCTCCTGAAGAAGCTCCACCTGGAGCGAAACATGTTGAGATTTTTGGCCCTTTATGTACCTGTTTAGGATTAAGTATACATTTTGAATATAAACTGTCTCATGTTTTTATTCAAATTTTTGTAATAAATCAATTTTCTATTTTTCTTTTCATTTGTAATGATCTTTTTCATTTTGGTTATTATAATTATATAGATCATACCAAAATCAGGGACACATGAGGAGGAAAGAGGGACAGAGGGACATTGCTCCAAATTAGGGACAGTTGGGAGCTATGCTTTCCCTCTCCCTCTCTTTCCTTCTTCATCCTTAATTTGTAAATGAGCCTTGTGTATTGAGATTTGGCCTCCAGCCCTATTAAATATTTTAACAGCCCTTTTGACTCAATTTGACCGACTTTTTGCACCTTTATAAATAAATAGCCAAGCGTAACTTATCTTTGTACTGCAATTAAATGGTGTATTTTTTAGGCAGTGTGAAAAATCCATTTCTAACAGTTCAAGGACACATCTGTACAAGGGCATTTTAAGCCCCAAAGTGCGGCACAAGTATAAACAAAGTTTGGCCTTCCCACACAATGCTAGTATTACTTTCGGCTGCTTCAGAACACTACAGTGAAAGAAGGTTAATTAGCGCCTGCCCCGTGGTGAATCAATACTTTAATCCATTAAATCATAATTAATGCACTTTTCTCAACAGCAAGTTGGATTCTGTATTGACTGGAAAACTACTGACTGTAGTTGTCGCTCACAAAGCTTATTATTTACTTAAAAGTTTTAGCATTTATTTTTCACTTTAAAATGAAAATAAAAAATGTAGGAATAAATGTGGAAGGAAATAATAGTTTTATATACAAAAAAAGAAGAAAAAAATGTGAAAAGCACAATTTAATCCATGCATATGAAGCTTTTGATATGAATGCTTAAAACACAGCTGTGCAAAAGTTTGACAATACGTGCAATGCCCACAATTGTATCAAATTAGGGAGGACCATTGGGACAACATCCTGGCTAAATGTTAAAATGTTTCTGAATCTATCCCTTTCTCTACTGATAAAAATGAATTATTCTGCTGTAGTAAAATCCTGTGACTTCCATAGCATTGGAATCTCTAATTTTGTTTTCTATAAGGAGGTCAGTTGAGGTCGGAATCTGGAGACCGTTGATAGTAGTATGTTTTGTAATGCATTTTTTAAAATCTTATTACAGCTTCATGTAGTTTATATTAATAGGGAAGAGTGAACTGATCTGCATGGATAAATATATGGCCTATATCAGGCAGATTTGCAGATATTATATATATTTGAATGTTGCCACAAGCAACCATACTAATTAGTTCTCTCTTTGGTCTGAAATTATTTATTTTTTTCTTAACCCCTTCCCATTCAGCAAACATATAAATATGTCCTCGACGGGAAACAATTATACCAGGATCATGGCTGCAGCTACAACCATGATCCTTGTATTGTTTTTAACAGCTTGTGATTAACTTTCTGCTGTTTCTGAGGTTTCCTATTCCACCAGGGAGACACCCAGGACCACTGTAAAAGGTAGAGTAGGTCATCTCCCCACAGAGGACATTCATTCTGCTGTTTTCTCTGTAACAAATAATGCCAGAGATAATGAGGATTTTCTGTTTAATCAGCTGTCTTGGAGGCTGCCTCAGAAGGCAAAGGAGGAATAAGAGGTCTAATAGACCATTAATCTCTCCGAAAGAGTACCCAAAGCTATCACAAGGGGTGTTGTTCACCCCCTGCGATAGCAATAAAGTTGAGTTAAAAAAAAGTATTGTACTAAAAAAAATTACTAAGGAACCCTTGTCCCCCTGTCAGCACCTCCATGCTCATGAGCAAATGCCTGCCATTGATCATATTACATTTGGCAATGCATGTATCTGCCTTTTCCTTTAGAATGACTGGCCATCTTTGATTTTCTTATCAGCAGTTCTGAACACTTGCTTACTATAGCAACAAGGATATTTTGAAGTCTACGTTGTGATATTATCACCATGCGTCACAGCAGGGGGTCTGGTGCATCCTGTTCACTGCAACAGAGTTAAGTGAACAGGAGATGAGAACATGGCAGTCTGGTGATGTTTGGTTTTTGAATGATTGGGAATCCAATGCAAGTATCGTTTAACCCCGTGAGGATCTGCAGATCCGGATACCTTGCTGTGGGGAAACGTTGGTTCGTTCCTACTATCCAAAGGGGATCACAACCTTCTGCTATGCCTGTTTTGATTACTCCTGAAAAGGATTAATCACAGGCTTTTTGGTAAGTCTTTAATTCTAATGGTGTCGGGTCACTGATATTTGGATTTTCCTTTTCTGCACATTTGGACTTCTTAATTGGACTTTCACCATCTCTACTCTTAAACACTTGAATTGCAAAGGGTTTAACACCCCCTATTTTATGTGGACTTTTTTTCATATACTCCTCTTTTTTATATATTTAATTTTGTACCACTTCATTTTGTATAAGTTAAACTAGTCATTTTTGATTCACTATCTCAAATGGTTTAATATTGTTTATACTGTTTATGCAATAATTTCACTTATGCTCGGCTAACTTTACTGTTTTCTTACTTTTTAATATTTTTTTTTCCAAAAAAAGTGCACTTGTAAGACCGCTGCGTAAATACAATGTGACAAAAAGTATTGCAACGAACGCCATTTTATTCTTTAGGGCGTGAAAGAAAATACATAATGTTTGGAGGTAATTTTCTAGCAAAAAAAATGTTTTTAACTTGTGAACACCAAATCTCAGAAAGAGGCTCAGTCCTTAAAATGGATGTAAACCCACTCTCATCCTTTCTAAACTACTACCATAGTGCTGATCTATAAGGATATACATGCCTCCTGCATGTATCCTTACCTGTCAAATGTCTCTCCTCTGTCTGTTATAAGAACTGAAAAAAATGCAGATTCAGTGGGTGGGTCTGTTGTCTGGAGCTCTGTGGGTGGAGTCGTAATGTCAGTAGACTCCCCGCCCTCCTCTACACTCCCCTTGTCAATATGCATTTTCTCTTGTGTATTCCTTACACTGAATTCTTCTATGATCACTAACATCCAGTCAAAATCCAGTAAAGTAACCACATGACATCAGAAAAGGAGTGGGAGTGTGAATTAAAAAATAATGCCTGTCTCCAGGCTAGTGCGTGAGATATGTAAATAACCTGTCATTCACAGCAAGGGGGCGGACTAAGGTTTTTCTCTGCAAGTCCATTTTATTTCACTGAGCAATAAAAGAGGATTGCTCAGAGCTGGATTAACTCTGTGTGGCAAGACAGATGATAGGAAATCTTATACTGTACATTGTGACATCAAAAAATAAAAAATGTTTTGGATTACATCCACTTTAAGTGGTTAGGCTGCAATATCAGCAAACAGAAGTGCACACAAGCATTTCAGACAAAAATCCCCCCCCCCCCCCCAGCTACATCAGATGGGCAGTACGTCCCACCAAATAATCCTTAGAGCTGAATTTTTACAAACTTGTAACAGGCTTGTTTTGGTCTTTGTCCAAGATATATAACAAACTGGTCAGATTGTGAATTGCAAAAGAAAAACAAACAGACAAACTAACAATTTCTAACTGTACCCCACCACTCCTTAAGTGGCTCATATACAGACAATGTTATACAGTACAATAAAATGCAAACCAAGCACTGTGAAAAGCAGTCTCAAGCAGCAAAGCTTAGACAAGATAAATTGTCCTTCAATTAGAGAGTGAAACATATCTGGCTTTGCCTGAAACAGGGTGCTCGGAAGTAAATTGTGAAGTTCACAAGTTATGTAATAGAGCTGCTGTTATTGAAAAAATACCTTAGGGGAACAAAATAAATGCCTGAAGAACATGAATTGCTGAATGACACTGAAAAGTTATTTAATTCACTTTTTTTGCAACACAGAGAAGAATACATTTGTAAATGGAAATGTTGCTGGCTCTTTCTCTGCATCTGCACAGTTATAGCTCATCTCAAGCCAAACGTTATCTTAGTTCTGGATCGAAAATTGATAGATTAGAGCCATTTTCTGTATTTTGTTTTAAATCTGATTTTAGTTTTAAAAAAATGTTAATGTTCACCATTAACACAGACCGCCACATAGGGCACTAGACGAAAACAATAAAAATATCAATAATACATTACAAATACCCCTATAGAGGAAAAAAAAAAACATATCAGGACCTAATAAAAAGAAAACATATATTCCATCTATTGGAAGCATATAGCATTAAATGTGTAGCTCCCTCTAGTTAAAATTGGGATTTTCTGGCAGAGTATGTCAATTTAGGCAGGCCTAGTTGGTTGTTAGACCTGTTTGTTTTCTTTATGGGATGGGAGTGGCTCAGGGTAGCAGCTGGTGACTCACAACCAGCATCACTGACACCTCCATCTTCCTTCTAGAGCTTGCTAGAAATATCTGAAAGGAGAGGAGGAGAGGAGAGGTGAAGCTGCCTGGGGTGTTTTAGGGAAATCTGACCAATCCCCATTCTGGATTGGCAAGGGGAAAGCCTTCTTAAATACCTGGGTTCAGCCCAGCTGGAAAGGAGCTGCCAGGTGAAAGAGCTGGAGTGAGAGAGTGTGGAGGCTGTCCAGGCCCACGGGAACTTCCCCAGTCCAGGGGGGTGACCCTGGGTTGGGGTTCGGGTACATCCAAGAGGAGTGATGAGATCCTGGAATAAGAGGCACATGAGAGAGCACGTAGAGGACAGTGGGAAAAAACACTTCTAAGGCCGCGTACACGCGATCAGTCCATCCGATGAGAACGGTCCGAAGGAAGCGGGGAATTAACTAATGGTCTCATGTGCCTACACACCATTGGAAAAAAAAAACGATTGTGTTAGAATGCGGTGACATTTACGTGTTTTAACACAAAAACGTGCTGAAAAAAAAGAAGTTAATTCGGAGCATGTGCGGCCTTTTAACCGATGCTTTTGCATACTAACGACTGATGGGGCCTACACACGATCGGTTTGAACTGATGAAACAGACCTTCAGTCCGTTTTCATCGGTTTGGACCGATCGTGTGTACAGAGCTTAAGAGACTCCAGGGAGGATTACTGGTCGTAGCGGGGAGGGCTGGTAAGTAAGGTACAGTCAAGATGACTGGGGAGGCAAGTCTGAGAAAACTGGGAGATTGCAGTCTGTAATGGGTGCAGAATCAAAAGAGAGGACAGTGGAAAGAGGTCTCTGCAGCCAGGCTGGCTAGCAGGACCTACAGAGAGCTATCTGGGAGTGGTAGCTCAATAGAGAATAGCAAGCACCTGAACTATTTCAACACCACAGAGGACACGGTCTCTGCCTGCAAAAGGCAGTTCATTGAAGCCTGGTTGAAGCAGCGTAAGGCCTACCCATGCGGAGCTAGCTAGTCTGAAGGAGTAACAGTCTGCAGCGAGTGAAGTGCTGGAGGAGAAACAGTGTGCAGCAAGTGTTTGTGATGGATAGTAGATTGGAGTGTATATACTGGAGTGTGTATAGAAGTCCCAAGCAAGTTTGAGTGACTGGGAAATGGATGTCTGGCTTGGCACGGTGACAGGTGAGCCACTACATTCAACAACCCCTACGGGGGCATGGCTACACATGTATTCATAGAATTTCTGAGATAATAAGTATTTTCTTAATAAGAAATCTCTCTAGAACTGTTATCCATTCATAAAGAGTTGGTGGGTTAGGCGATGTCCATTTTAGTGCAATCTTCCTACAAGCTATAAATAAAGCTCTAGAGATGGTAGCTCTATAGAAGTGGGATCAATATGGCCTATTAGTCCCCAATAAACCATTTAAGGTAGCCTACCACCTCAGCCTAATATCTCTTGGGGCATCACCACATTAGATGTATAAGGGATCCTGAAGAATGACCACACCTATTAAAATACAGCTTATCCATCACCCCAATTGTATTCGTAAATTTGGGAGCTCTATGTAAGTCAGTCTATGAGAGGGAGAGAGTGAGACCCACTGCACTGGTTGTAAGATATCCTCTCAAATGTCATCTAAAATAGTGCTTAAATCCCTCTCCCATCGTGTTCTACAAGTTAGCGGGAATCTCAATAAGAAGTGGTCTAATAGCCCCACATACATGACAAAAATAAAACCCCTCGTATATGATGCCTATACAATAAGAATGTGAGAGAAAGAGACAGAGGCCAATTTAGATTGTGCTTGTATAGCATATATCAGTTAAAGAAACTGGTAAAAACATTTATTTTGTTTTTTTGTTCTAGAGTCATTTCTAGAGTCATTTCTATTTTGTCACTTTCAGCTTTTTTGGTCATATGGGGTATTTCCTCTCACTTCCCCATATGACAAAAAAAAAAAACAGAAAATGACACGATAGAAATGACTCTAAAACCCAGTGAACCACATGTGAATCGCACAGGAATCGCACCACATTCCTGTGCAAATCTCATGCGAATCTATGTAGTGCAATTTGATTTGATTTTGGATGGCTCAAATTTTACCACATCTGCGTCAAAGGGGTGCAAGCAGCTTTTATTTCATTTGCTTGGGATCGCATAGGTGTTTAAACCCAAGTGATTCAGTTCAGGCAGTTGCGACCCACTTTTGGGGTGTTATTTTCTTTCCATTGACACCCGCAGCAGTTGTGCATTTTAGGTGCAAAAAAAGTAAAATTATGCATTTGGGGCTAAAATGTGTAGTCAATAACACTCTGCAATATTCTCTAGGTCTAGTGCCCATGTGAACATGACAGTAAAAGTAATTACAAACTTAAGCCCACCTATAACTTTTTCTTAAAGGGGTTGTAAAGGTAAAATGTATTTCCTAGTGTGGAGAAAGCCTCTTGAGGGGACGAGCAGGAGTGTCAGGACACTCTCTACTTTGCAGATAGAGAAAGGAGCTGTGTGTCAGTTGGCGTCCTGACACTCCTGCTAGCCCCCTCCCCCCTCAAGAGGCTTTCTCCACACAAGGGAGAAAGCCTCGCATTACGGTGGTGAGTTACAGACAGAAGAACAGGAAGTGCGGATTTCTCAGATGAAATAAGGACATTTAAATGCAAAATTGAAGGGTGAGGTAAGTGAAGGAGTACTGCACTAAGGTAAAGGAAGCTATTTAGGGAAACATTTATTTACCTTTACAACTCCTTTAACTTTTGACCTTGCACGATGGTTTTAAAAAACATAGGAAACCATGTTTCTGATGTTCATTTCTTAAACAAAATATATTGTTATTCTTGTTATATGTAATGTATGTTACGTTATATTGTGGATTTCCTTGATTAGTAATTAAAAATATGCCTGCAACAATCAATCTAGGAGGAAGTTTTAATAATGGAGAAAGGTCTAAGTGTTTTTGTACATCATAAACTCAATACCAAAATCAATCTGTTGGTTCTAAATAGGGATTAGCTGTGTGATTTTGGCAAAAAGAATGGTTTGCTTAGGATTCTGTTTTAAACGATTTCTTGCTTCAGAGGATACCAAGATACAAGAGATATAGTGCATATTTGGGGGACCTAATTTAGGATTTGCCACCTGTGGATAAGGGTCTATATATTGATTAACCCAATTCTGCTGATCAACTTTTATAAGGACCCTTGGAAGGCTCACCTTCACAAACCTATTGATAACATCCCTCATCACACAGTTATACACTTAGAACACATATATATATATAGCCACCAAACTATTGCCCAGGCATGCAAATCCTCATCCCCTTATTTCCCAGGAGTCAAAAGTTATATACATGGCACTTTCATTAATGGGAAATGAACTGCCATATTAAATGACATTTTAACTTGATTTGATAACCATGTCTTAATTATTCCCAATAGCTTTTCTATAAACAGGTTTCCGTATGCCATTCTCAGCAGCCTTATGCATTTTCCCTTCTCTCCCTCTATCCTTATTTCTCATTCTGACCTGCAACCCTCTTTCCCATTTGGTATGGAATCATGGTGGAGTGTAGCGGGAGTGCATTCATCCTGATATATACAGAAAATTAAATGGCCCTAAACAAACCCAAGGAACTATTATTGGCATGGCAGACAATATGAACTCCAAAACATATAGGCACAAGGGTGTTCTATGATACAAAAACAGCATTAAAGTGGAGTTTCCATCCCAAAATGTTTTTTTTCATTATTGTGCTAATTAGACCTAAAAAAGGGGAAAAAAATATATATATTTTTTTTACTCATCTGGAAATGCCTGTTGCTAATGCGGTCCCATTAAATCTGCCTTTGAAATCACCTAGGATTCTAACATTATCTCCCTCTAATTTCCCAGGATGCAGTGTGCTGTCTAATTATAACTCCCCATCCAAGACTTCCAGGAAGTAAGTGCTTGTGGGCTTCACAATGCCCACAAGCAAAATGACAACGGTGTAGACATAGTTTATAAAACTATCTTTTTTGAATAACTATGCAGAGCAGCGGCGGATTGTAAAATAGTAAATGACCGGATTTATATTATAATAACGCAGGATGAAAGGACATACATTTAAAGAATGCTAATTGTGGTTGGAACTCCGCTTTAAGTCACATATATATCCATGCATAAATACAAATGACATAAATGTAACAAAGTTACTAACCAGACTGTGTTGGATGTTAACAACAAAGGATAAAAACAACAAGGTGGAATGGAGAGGGACAAAGCGTTCAGACTGACTTAATGCTGTTTTTGTATCATAGATCAGTGGTTACCAAAAATTTTGAGTATAGATTCAGTTGAAAAAAATAAGTTATAAATTACAACTAGTGCCATCATCCAGAATAAATGATGCAAAACTGGGATCAGGTGAACATAGGGTGAGGGCTGCTAGTACCGTCTAACCCGTAAATGAGCACCAGTCAAAAAGGAGTTGACTAGGACTTTTCTGGACACTGGTAACACAACAAAATATTAACATAAAAAATATTTATTGACATAAAAAACTGTACAATATTAAAAACATTTGAGCAAACCCCAACCATAAGAAACAGCGTAATGATAACGGAGAACCGTCACGTATCTGTTAAGGTGGAGAAGGCCAAGACCTCGACTACCTCAAGTACCTTTAACAGGGCAAGTTATGGGAATTTCTCTTAAATAAAATAGCTGTCCAAAATACCAAGCCATTAAAATTGATTAAAAGCACCTGTGCAAGATAAAGGAAAACCTGCAAACATGGCCTGTTGGGGTACTTGAGGACAGGGTTGAGAACCACTGTCATAGAACACCCTTGTACCTATACATGAGCATCCCTGAAGAAAAACAAAAATTCCTATTTTCGAAAGGCGTCGGATGCCTCTACAACTTGTTTGATATGGTCAAGGTTTTTCTCCACTACCATTTCTGTGTTGTCTATCCATAACTCCACTAGCCGCCATTATTTTATATGTTAATTTCATCTATGTCTAGTTTGTTGTGGTTCTGTAATGAAAGTTATATTTTTTGTTTAATCATGTTTTGGATTTCATATTGGTTTGAAAAAAACACTTTTTTCGAAAAATTTACTTTGTAGGCACATAAAAATTTATCAAAATGTAATAGTAACATGAATACATATACATATGATGCATTTAAAATCAAATATATTGGTATTTGGACACAATGGTTTCCCAGGGAGAGTACTCAGTCTGCACAGTATACTTTGTGTGGGGTTGTATCGAAAAACAAAGCCCATGCTGAAATGGAGTATTGATCCTTGGAGAATTAAAATAGCTCTACATGTTTCGCGATGCTTCTTCAGGAGCTTCAATAAAATTGTGTTTTTTTTACCATTTGATTTTATATATATATATATATATATATATATATATATATATATATATATATATATATATATATATATATATATATATATATATATATATATATGTGTTTTTTTTTAAAAAAAAACCAACATATCTATTAGGATGTGGCACTTATGTACAGTATTTAGGGTGTTTAATTACCACCCCAGGGCAATTGTAATAAATTCAAACTTGGAGTTCATATTGTCTTTTGTGCCAATAATAGGCCCTTGGGATTGTCTGGAGGGCATTTAGTTTTCTTTCACATTTCCCTCCTTTTCATTAAAAAGCTCCCAGTTTCTGTGTTTCAAGGTTATGCCTGTAGAGTCCCCCTTTCTATTTTCTGAATTCTGTTTCTTCTTAGTGACTAGGCTTACACTTGGTGTCTTTTTCTTAACGGATTATCCTCATGTCTTTATTAGCATTGCCGTTTCATCTGTGCTATCTGATGTAGCGATTGTCCATTGTACATTTTTGGTTATTATACGTGATCGTTTGATGTCTACGAGCGTTGTGATCTAATCTTATATGATTCACATGCCTTTTACTGTATCTCTATGTTTTAAATAAAATCTTTTGATAAAAGAAACACTGCAGAATGTTTCTCCATGTTACTTATGTTTTACTATGCCACAAAGTATGATCATGGCTAATGGACAAGCAGTTTATTTTGAACATCCTGTGCTGACATTTCTGTACCCAAATCCATTATAGAATGATGACCTGATATAACACCTAAAAAACGGCAGAGCTGTTCATTTTTAAAATGTCCTTTTCCTCGTCAAATGGCCTTAAAAGAAGGAAGACAATGAACTTCATCTATAAATACCCGGGAGCAAGATCCTGCCAAGCACGGGTCTGTTTTCAGAAGAAATCTGATAATTCATTTTTAAAAGGACACTATTTTTCATGGCAGGGGACGATAAATGTCAAAGAAAAGAGCTTTTCCTGAATGTATCTTTTTAAAACACAGAACTCTGGCTACAAAGAAGAAAAACTCCTCTAGCACATTTTGAAAGCTTTGAAGTTTGCTAATAAGACTACAAAGGTAAAACATTAATAAAATGCATAACACATTGGATTACCTAAATTTTTTCACTTTTCAAAAATTAAAGCACATGAATAAGCGTAAAACATTTTGTTGTTAAAAGTGCATTAGGAAAAATAGGCATTGCATATCAGTAACTCTGCCTATATAGCATGAAGCCAGTCCTCGCTATAGGGCCACTCTAATGAGATTAGTTTGCATGCACAGAAATAAAAACAATCCAAGTTTCTAACCCTTTCCCAGTCTATCCAATCAATGCTTTAACAAAATCTGTAGATGGGTTTTAAAGAACGAGTGTACCTACTGTGCGGGTTAGTGTTGGGAGTAGAGTTGAGCGGACACCTGGATGTTCGGGTTCGGCGGGTTCGGCCGAACTTTGGAAAAAAGTCAGTGTTCGGAACCCGAACTTGATCCGAACTTGACCCCGAACCCCAATGAAGTCAATGGGGACCCGGACTTTTGACTACTAAAATGTCTCTAAAAAACTAATGGAAAGGGCTAGAGGGCTGCAAATGGCAGCAAAATGTTGGGAAGAGCATGGCAAGTACTCTGCAAACAAATGTGGATAGGTAAATAACTTAAAATAACATAAAATTCATAAAAATAAACTTAAAACTGTCCCTGCACAAAGTGTAATTTCTGAAAGGAAAAAAAGTCATTCAAAACCGGCTTTGCGGCTATAATGAATTGTCGGCTTCGGCAATTCAGAGAGGATTCATTCATAAGAAAAAAAAATAAAGCATGGGGGTCCCCCCAAATTCAATTACCAGGCCCTTCAGGTCTGGTATGGATATTAAGGGGAACCCCGCCGTCAATTAAAAAAAAAATTACGTGGGGTTCCCCCCAAATATCTATTCCAGACCCTTCAGGTCTGGTGTGAATTTTAAGGGGAACTCCACCCCAAAAGTAAAAAAAAATGGTGTGGAGTTCCCCCAAAAATCCACACCAGACCCTTATCCGAGCACCTTAACCTGGCCGGCCGCAGAAAAGAGAAGGGGACAGAGTGCGGCCCCCCCTCTCCTGAACCGTACCAGGCCACATGCCCTCAACATGGGGAGGATGTCCTAATGTTGATGGGGACAAGGGCCTCATCCCCACAACCCTTGCCTGGTGGTTGTGGGGGTCTGCGGGCGGGGGGCTTATCAGAATCTGGAAGACCCCTTTAACAAAGGGGACCCTCAGATCCTGCCCCTATGTGAATTGGACCCCTAACATTTCACAAAGCAAGTGTAAATTCTTGTAAAAAAAAAATACACAGACACCGTAGAAAAAAGTCCTTTATTAATAAAAAAAAAAAGAAAAAAAATCCAGCGGTGGTAATCCACTCTCGCTCCGGCTCCCCGCTCCAACGTTGTCTGTATCCAGCGATTGGTGATCTCTCCGGTCCAGCGATGAGAAATCCATCCAGAGCAGCATCGCCGACACAGCCCAGCGAAATTACACAGCCAGAGCTTTGACATTTCTTATATAGAGGAGGCAGGCCACCCGTCACGTGACCCCGCCCCCTCTGATGCAAGGGGGATGTCTGGGCTTTCCCAGTGATGTAGCAGAGTGTGCTTCAGAGGGGGACGTGGTGATGTGACGGGTGGCCCCCGCCTCCCCTATATAGGAAATGTTAATGCTCCGCCACATCATTCCGCTGGGCTGTGTCCAGAGGAGAGAGAAGGTCGGCAATGCTGCTCTGGATGGATGGATTTCTCATCGCTGGACCGGAGAGATCACCCATCGCTGGATACAGACAACGTTGGAGCGGGGAGCCGGAGCGAGAGTGGATTACCACCGCTGGATTTTGTTTCTTTTTTTTTATTAATAAAGGACTTTTTTCTACGGTGTCTGTGTGTTTTTTTTTTTTTACAAGAATTTACACTTCCTTCGTGAAATGGTAGGGGTACACTGTACCCATTACCAATTCACATAGGGGGGGCCAGGAGATGGGGGTCCCCTTTGTTAAAGGGGTCTTCCAGATTCTGATAAGCCCCCTGCCCGCAGACCCCCACAACCACCGGGCAAGGGTTGTGGGGATGAGGCCCTTGTCCCCATCAACATGGGGGCATCCTCCCCATGTTGAAGGCATGTGGCCTGGTACGGTTCAGGAGAGGGGCGGCGCACTCTGTCCCTCCCTTTTTTCTGCGGCCGGCCAGGTTAACATGCTCGGATAAGGGTCTGGTGTGGATTTTTGGGGGAACTTCACGCCATTTTTTTTTTAAATTTGGGGTGGAGTTCCCCTTAAAATCCACACCAGACCTGAAGGGTCTGGAATGGATATTTGGGGGGAACCCCATGTCATTTTTTTTAAATTGACGGTGGGGTTCCCCTTAATATCCATACCAGACCTGAAGGGCCTGGTAATTGAATTTGGGGGACCCCCACGCTTTTTTTTTATTTTTTATGAATGAATCCTTTACAGTTCGGGTTCGCTCAACCCTAGTTGGGAGGAATGGAAGATCCCAACTTGATATGGAAAGCCAAGTTTATATAGAGGGAGATTGCTATGTATCTGGGGCCTGTCTCTACCTAAGAAGGTATACATGGCTGTGCATAGACAAGAGAAAGATGGAACATTGGTAGTAGATACCATGCGTAAACCGGGTAGTGTGTACAGTGCCATTAAGAGCTAGCAAATGAGTAGGTTGGCCCACTACATGTAGCTGTGATATTCAGTTAACACTAATGGTGGCATTACAATAAATAGTTAATTAAGTGTTTATTAACCCAAAAACAAAAAAAATGTATATATAATTCTTAAATATGGTGACTGCATTCGTTTTCTTTTTTATACTTTTTTTGTCTCCACATTGGTTATAGGAGCAATGGAGATAACTCTGAACAGCAGGATTTTCAGTTCGAGGAGAGGGTAATTTTAGATGGACTAGCACTAATACTACTGCAGAAACAGTTGTAATAAAGTTTTGTTCAACTTAGATAAGGGAAAACAGGATCCTGCCATTGATAATACTGATCATATGTTACGGGTGATAGATATAGGTGGGTTTATTTATTGATGTATTTTAATACATTACATTTTGTTTTGATAGTAATAAAATAAAGTGGCATAGCATTTAATGCTTTTGATTGTAAATACCTTTTGTAGCAGTTATAGTTTTTTCTGTGAAGACATGTCTGATCGTGTGTACGAGGCCTAAGTTACAACAATTGGAAATCACAGTCTGCTTAAACTAATAACACACAAAGAATTAAATGTTACCATGTTTTTATTGAACACACCATGCAAACATTCACAGTGCAGGTGGAAAAAGTATGTGAACCCTTGGATTTAATAACTGGTTGAACCTCCTTTGACAGCAATAACTTCAACCAAATGTTTCCTGTAGTTGCAGATCAGACGTGCACAACGGTCAGGAGTAATTCTTGACCATTCCTCTTTACAGAACTGGTTCAGTTCAGCAATATTCTTGGGATGTCTGGAGTGAATTGCTTTCTTAAGGTCATGCCACATCATCTCAATCGGGTTGAGGTCAGGACTCTGACTGGGCCACTCCAGAAGGTGTATTTTCTTCTGTTTAAGCAATTCTGTTGTTGATTTACTTCTATACCCATCTTCTGTTGAGCTTCACCTGGTGGAATGATGGCCTTAAGTTCTCCTTCAAAATGTCTTGATAAACTTGGGAATTCATTTTTCCTTCGATGATAGCAATCCGTCCAGGCCCTGATGCAGCAAAGCAGCCCCAAACCATGCTGTCCCCACCACCATACTTCACAGTTGGGATGAGGTTTTAAAGTTGGTGTGCTGTGCTTCTTTTTCTCCACACATAGTGTTGTGTGTTTCTTCCAAACAACTCAACTTTCGTTTCATCTGTCCACAGAATATTTTGCTAGTACTGCTGTGAAACATCCAGCTGCTCTTGTGCAAACTGTGAACGTGCAGCAATGTTTTTTTGGACAGCAGTGGCTTCCTCTGTGTTATCCTCCCGTGAAATCCATTCTTGTTTGGTGTTTTACATATCGTAGATCACTAACAGGGATGTTAGCATATGCCAGAGACTTTTGTAAGTCTTTAGCTGACACTTTAGGATTCTTCTTCACCTCATTGAGCAGTCTGCGCTGTGCTCTTGCAGTCATCTTTAAAGGGCGGCCACTCCTAGGGAGAGTAACAGCAGTGCTGAACTTTCTCCATTCATAGACAATTTGCCTTGATGAAAAGCAAGGCTTTTGGAGATACTTTTATAACCCTTTCCAGCTTTATGCAAGTCAACAATTCTTAATCGTAGGTCTTCTGAGAGCTCTTTTGTGCGAGGCATCATTCACATCAGGCAATGCTTCTTGTGAAAAGCAAACCCAGAACTGGTGTTTGTTTTTTATAGGGCAGGGCAGCTGTAACCAACACATCCAATCTCATCTCATTGATTGGACTCCAGTTGGCTGACACCTCACTCCAATTATCTCTTGAAGATGTAATTAGTCTAGGGGTTCACATACTTTTTCCACCTGCACTGTGAATGTTTCATAGTGTGTTCAATAAAAGCATGGTAACATTTAATTATTTGTGTGTTATTGGTTTAAGCAGACTGTGATTGTTTATTGTTGTGACTTAGATGAAGATCAGATCACATTTTATGACCAATTTGTGCAGAAATCCATATTGTTCCAAAAGGGTTCACATACTTTTTATTGCAACTGCATGTGTGAGATACCCTGGGTATGTTAGAATCCCCTGTGTGCTATGTGTTATTTTTTATAAACAAAACACTTCTGCTGCCTGACAGTTCTAAAACGTTCTTGTTATAGAGACACAATAGGCTGGCACATAAGACTGGACACTTCATGCTGCTGATGACCTTTTGTAAACTCTTATACAAAGCAGCGCAGAATTATTTTCCACTGCTTGCCTTCCTGCTGGTTGTCAGGATATTTTTCCCTTGGAACAGATACCATTTCCATGTAGTACAATTAAAATGAAGTGCTCAAAATAATTTCAGATTGAGGATTTTTTTTTTCAGCTTGAAGCACCGTGAAGGCTCTCTTAGGAATTAGCATTCAAAAAGCGAGTCAGCTGCCATAATACCTAACACGGCTATCTCTGTGCCGACCCCGTCTTCAGCTTATCAAGAGCTGCACACTCTGGTTTAGCCTGTGTCAATCCTGTCAAGTAAACTGCTATTAGCCAGGCATATCTCTCATCGCTTACATGTGACAGGCTCCTTTATCAAACATTTTTTTGTTTTTTTCAGGCAAGGTTTTTTTTTTTTTTTTTGGGGGGGGGTGTATTTTATATTTTTATGCATATTTGAATATTACTGGTGATTATTATTTGTGTACCGGCAAAGAGGGAAACTGGCTCATTTACAAAAGCAACCACATCCCTTAATTTGAACCATGAGACATGATTTACTTATTATGGGTACCAGCAAAGATTTTTGCCCCAGTTTTATTTTTGTACATTTTAACTGTTGACTTCCTTCTATGGTATACACTATATAGTTGGTATATAAGGCTCTAGTCAGCAACCAAATTCCTTCATTTGAACCATGAAACTTGATTTGCTTATTATGGGAACCAGGAAAGCTTTTTTCCCCAGTTTCTCTTTTTCTTTTTAGTACATTTTAACTGGTGACTTCCTTCTATGGTATACAACATATTATTGGTATATAAGGCTCTGGACAATTTCCATTGCTCTTTGCATTCTGCACATTCAGTAGACAATTGTTAAGAAAAATAAATACTGTATGTACTCGAGTATAAACCAAGTTTTTCAGCACATTTTTTTGTGCTGAAAATGCCCTCTCGGCTTATATTCGATATATTATATATTGTCACCTTTTTGTGCCTGATTTTCGGGAATTTGGGGACCCATTACCAGCCAGCCGTAGGTCCCCTGGATCCCACAGGTAGCCCCACTCTTCCTCTACAAGTGTGCAAAGTTTGTTATCCGGGGGACCTATGACCAAGGAGCACCGATTTTGAAACCCGGGCACCCCTTCCATAGACTCCCATGTTAAATGGTAATTTCTCGGGTGAATTTGGGGACCCGGTACCGGCCGGTCGTAGCTCCCTTGGACCCATAACTTGGCACACATATAGCCCAATTTCTCCTCTACAAGTGTGCAACGTTTGTTGTCTATTGGACCTACGGCTGGCAAGCACTGATTTTTCAAACCTGGGCACCCCTTCATGGTCATGGGCACAGTGAGGTATGGACACAGTAAGGCATGGACACAGTGAGGCATGGGCATAGTGAGGCATGGGCATAGTGAGGCATGGGCATAGTGAGGCATGGACACAGTGAGGCATGGACACAGTGAGGCATGCACATGGACACAGTGAGGCAAAGTGAGGCACAGTGAGGCATGCAGATGTACACCCTAGGCTTATACTAAAGTTAATACATTTTCCCATTTTTTTGTGTTAAAATTAGGTGCCTCTTCTTATATTCAGGTCAGCTTATACAGTGTTTTCCTAGTTTATACTTCAAGTGGACAGTTCATTAATGTTATAATCCGCATGAATATAATCCCCAATATACAATGGGGGTGCTTTACAGCAAATAGTCTGTTTACTTTGCAAAGGAAGAGAACTTGCCACAGAATTTAGTAAATGTGGTGAAATTTCACTTTGCAAAAAATACTCAGAAAAAAAAAAAAAACATTTTACCTGCACGTGGCTGGATGATGGAAGTCAGCAGAGCTTCAACTTATACACTGATCTCTGGGAAAAGGTCCAACTTCTCTTGCAAAGTTTATTTGCAGTCAACTGTGTTGCATTGTACACACTATCAGTTTTCCTGACTGGAAAACTGTGAGGAGAGCTTTTGTGTATGCTCCTAGCAGTTTTTCCAACAGGAAAATTGGCTAAAACCGCCGGTCAAAAAAAGAGAACCAGTTCTCTTTTTACCTGCTGGGAAAACCGGTGGACTTTTGCTGACTTTTGCTTCCTATGGGAAAAACTGCGATGGAGCATACACAAGGCTCCATTGCAGTTTTCCTGTTTCCGAGTGGAGGGGGATAGACTGACCGAGCAGGTTCTCGGCTTTCACTTATGGATTTCCAAAGGAAACTTTTCCCGTCGGAAATGCCGTACGTGTGTACTGGGCATAAGTCTCTACTTATGCTGAGATGATGCCATCAGGTTGCAGCAGAGGACTGATCTGTGTCGGGCCTTTGTGAACACAGAAGAACTGCACAATAACCAACTTTGCATGACAATATCTCAGTTCAGGAAGTAGATATGCTCCCTTGATAATGCCAGAGCAAAGATACTATGAGCATCTCAAAGATACTATAATCTATGAAAGGTAAGAAGTACCTGTGTTGCACTTACACATGCACTCAAAGGAATTCTATGGTTACAACATGCACTTTTCTTTTATACCATCAGCATTGTACTATAAATACAAATAATAGTTACTTTTGACAATCCAATATAAGTTTACTTGAAGTCTCCTTTCATGTTGTGAGTTCTGCCTTTCTGCTGACCATCTCTTTACACAGCTTCAAGGAATACCTGCATGCTTTGCAACTTCTGCTGTTTTAGTTTCTATGGACTACATAACTTATGGTACCTTACTGCCATTAAGCTATGATTCCTGTACTGACTCCGCCTCCTGAAACTCCTCCTCTCAGCACCTCTGTAGTTCAGAAGGCAGGCCCTGTGAAATGGGTGACACAGCAGTGCCTACTAACAAAACGTAGCACAGTGACACAGAATCAAAGAAGGAAATGTGTGGGGATCTTCACAGGTTAAGTTCACAAACTTCAAGATTATTCAAAATAATAGGAGTAGATTAGAAGTAATTGAAAGTTAATGTGGAAATAAATATATGACTTTATCTTTTGACCATAGATATAATTTAACATGAAAGAACATCTAAACCAAAGATCACTTTAAGTTCTCTCACCTCTTACCTAAATCCAAATGGCTGACAAAACATGGCTCAGTTTGTGTTTTCATTCAACCCAGCCAGATGACCAAAAAAAACTGATTTGATTATCCCATCCAAACATTCAAGGTGGATGGGGAATTTCTCCCCGCTGTGTCTTTGTGGGATCCCCCCACCTTCGCCGCCAGAATACACTGATCAGCACTGTAGCCAATTGGCTGCATGTGCAGATCGAATGCTGGTTTTCTAGCAGGACCATTCAATAGAAGCCGGACTGACAGTTGGCTTCTGTTGAACAGATTCACAATTCCACCGGTTATCGCTGAACCGGCCGAAATTTGATCTATGTATAGCCAGCTTTACTTTTCATCTTCCAAGGCAATTCATTAAGCCAATACTGTTTTTTATATTTGGTTGTATATCCCAGACAGCAAAAAGCCTGTCTAAATACATAATCCTAAATACATAATCCTTGCCTCACATATACAAGATATTTGCTAAGTGTGATCATTTTTACTTTGAAGAACTTTGCACCAAACAGTGGCTATATCTCAGTAATATGCTTTGAGAAAAGCCAAGTAATTTGTAAAGTTTACATTTTACATACCAATATTTTACCAACTCCAATGAACATTATAAACAATCCATTTTCTTTATTTTCAGTACCACTGTATAATCAGAGTCCAATGTGTCTTCTCTGTTTTAAAGTTCTTAGGTAGTTCAAACCAAGTGGTAATTACTGCCTTCCTGTCTGATGCAAAAGTTGAGCAAAAACCTTGGGGACACTAAGAAAGTTTTAGTTACAGAAATGTCTCGTTATTGGCTTTGAATGAATGAATGAATGAATGACTTGTATAGCGCAACGCATGCGAACTGAATCGCCTCTGGGCGCTTTTTCCAGCCAGTGTCTGCTTGGCTGGTGCGGTCATTTTTATCCCGTAGGATCTTGACACGCTATGGACACACAGTCATACACACATATATACATATATACTGGGTCAAATATATATTATTATTTTTTTGGACGATCCAATTTACCTACCAGCATGTGGAAGAATGAGAAAGAAGGAAGCATGGCAGTCTTATATAGTACTTTATTAAAGACTCTGACAACCAAAGTTCATAAAAGACCACTATCAATATATGCTGTAAGCACAATAAATGCATGAATATGTATATCAATTTCATTTTTAGGAAATGTATATTTTGTGTGGCAGCTTAAAAGTCCCATTCTCTTTGAAAATGTCTAAGCACAAAAAATCGATTTAACCACCAACAAAGTATTTTACAGCATTAATGCTTTTATCCAACCTGTATAATTATGCATGTGTTATTTTGAAAAGCTATCATATTAGAAAAGTAGTGTTGAAAAAAACTAAAAAACACTAATGGATTTACCCATTTTTCTGAATAATAAAGTAATTGTTAACCACTTGGCAACCGAGAACGTCATATGACTTCCTCGAGTTTGTGTGGTGATATCTGAATGATGCCTGCAGCTACAGGCATCATTCAGATATCACTGTCTTCAGCCGGCGATTCTGTGCACGATAAGAATGATCAAAGCGGCAGTTCCGCCGCTTGATCATTCTTATAGGCAGCCTGAGGGGACGTTCCCCCTCCTGCCGTCATCCGGTGCTTCTCCAGGCTCTCCCGTGCCATCGGAGGCCCGAAGAACGAATCAGCCGGAGCTGGCTGGGAAGCATAGAGATGACTGGTAACAAGATGGTCACCAGTGATCTCTATGACCGTCGGAGGCCCAGCGAGACGTTATGACGTCACACCCGGATACCCGGGAGTAAACAAAGCCGCAATCGCAGCTGTCGGCATGAGATCGGTGTAATTTTTTTCACAATCTCATGCTTGTAAGCCTGGAGGAGAGATGTGGGATCTTATTGACCCCACATCTCTCCATAAAGAGGACCTGTCACAGTGATTCCTATTAGGGCCCTTTCACACTGGGGCGGATAAGTATTGATCTGCCTCCGTGTGTCAGTTTGCTCAGCGTGGATTGCTCCGTAAATCCCCGCTGAACCGTTGGATGACAGGGTGGTCCCCGCACACTGTGTAGAGACCATACTGTTTTTTCTCCACTCTCCCCTATAGGGGAGCGGATGAACACGGACCGTCTGTCCGTGTTCATCCGATCCGCTCTGCAGACGGAAGAAATTTTTTTCTTTCGTCTGCAAAAGCGGATCTTTGCGGAGGCGGACAATTACAGGTGTCAGCAAATGTTCATCCGCTGACACCCGCTATCCCATAGGGATACATGTATGTCCGTATTTCATCCGAAAACGGATGGATGAAATACGGACATACGGTCCGCATGTCTGAAAGGGGCCTAACAAGGGATGTTTACATTCCTTCTAATAGGAATAAAAGTGATCAATTTTTTTTTTAATTAAAATGTAAAAATAAAAAAATGAAGTAAAATAAAATTACAATGAATTTTTTTTTTTTTAAAGCCCCTGTCCTCGGTAGCTCACGCTCAGAAGTGAACACGCATGTAAGTCCCGCCCACATATGTAAACGTCGTTCAAACCCAACATGTGAGGTATCGTCGTGTGCATTAGAGCGTATGCAACAATTCTAGCACTAGACCTCCTCTGTAACTCAAAAATAGTAACCTGTAAAAAAAATTAAAGCGTCGCCTATGGAGATTTTTAAGTACCGAAGTTTGGCAACATTCTATGAGTGTGTGCAATTTTAAAGCGTGACATGTTAGGTATCTATTTACTCGGCGTAACATCATCTTTCACATTATGCAACAATTGGGCTAACTTGGACTACTGTTTTGTTATTTTTTAATTCATGAAATCGTGTTTTTCCCAAAACGTATTGCGTAAATACCGTGCGTAGGGTGTCTGCTAAAATGTGGGGGTTCTGATTAATTTTCTAGCAAAAAAAATTAGATTTTTACATGAAGGAAAAAAGTGTCAAAATAGGCCCAGTGAAAAAGTGGTTAAAAAAAAAAAAAGTTTATATTGGCCATGTTTTTTATATTTATGGCATTATTCTTTTAAAAGCAGAGTGTGTTTTTTTGATTTTTACATTTATTTATTTGATACCCTAATGCCGCATACACACGATCACTTTTTGTGATGAAAAAAAAACGTAATTTTATCTCACTAAACAAAACGACGTTTTTTAAACTTCATTTTCAAAACGACGTTGCATACACACCATCGTTTTTCCACAATGCTCTGGCAAAGCGCGGTTACGTAAGACACTTTCGACGGCACTCTGTTCCATTGAAGCCCGTCTCTTAACTTGCTTTTGAGCATGCGCGGGTTTAAAAACGTTGTTTTGCCCACACACGATCATTTTTTATGACACAAAAAACGACATTTTGAAAAACGACACAAAAAATTCAAGCATGTTCGAATTTTTTTTTTGTCGTTTTTTTGAAGACATAAAACAACGTTTTGCCCACACACGATCATTTTAAATGACGTTTTTTAAAACGTCGTTTTTTTTCATCACAAAAAGTGATCGTGTGTACACGGCATTACTTTTTCGTGATCAGCACATTGTATTTATTTTATTTGATTGTTCGCTCCTATATTACATTATATACATTTCATAGAAACAAATTTAATCTATATATTGTTTTTAAATAATGTGAAAGTTTTTATGTTACTATGTTGCTTGCACTGAGAGTTAATCTCCTGATTAACCATTTATGTACCAATGTACAGTGCCTTGAAAAACTAATCATACCCCTTAAAATTTTCCACATTGTGTCATGTTACGATCAAAAGCTAAATATAATTTATTGGGAACTTATGTGATAGACAAAGACAAGTCGCATATAATTGTGAAGTCAAAGCAAAATGCTAAATGTTTTTTCAATTACTTTACAAATAAATATGTGAAACGTGTGGCATGCATTTGTTTCCAGCCTCCTTTAGGGCCCTTTCACACGTACGGACCGTTCGTCCGTTCATTACAAGTCCGTAAACGGACTTGTAATGGGGCCCTATGGGATTGCGGCCGTTAGCGGATGAGCATCCGCTAATGTCCGCAATCATCCGCCACCGCAAAGATCTGTTTTTTCAGACGGAAGAAAACCCTATTTTTCTTCCGTCTGAAGGATCGGTTTGGATGAATACGGACACACGGTCCGTATTCATCTGATTCCCCATAGGGGAGAGCGGAGGAGAGACAGGGCGGTCCCTGCACAGTGTGCGGAGACCGCCCCGTCCGCCGACAGCTCAGCGGGGATCCCCGCTGAGCCGACGGACACACACGGAGCGGACACAAAAATGGTCCGCTCCGTGTGAAAGGAGCCTTATTCTGATACCCATAACTAAAATCTAGTGGAACCAATTGCCTTCAATAGTCACCTGATTAGTAAATAGAGCCCACTTGTGTAATTATATCTCAGTATAAAAACAGGTGTTCTGTGAACCCCTTAGAGGTTTGTTAGAGAAACTTAGTGAACAAACAGCGTCATGAAGGCCAAGGAACACACCAGACAGGTCAGAATAAAGTTGTGAAGAAGACTAAAACAGGTTAGGTTATAAAAAGAATATCCCAAGCGTTGAACATTTTACGGAACACTGTTCAAATCATCATCCCAAAATTAAAAGTGTATGGCACAACTGCAAACCTACTAAGACATGGCCGTCCACCTAAATTGATAGGCCGGGCAAAGAGAGCATTAATCAGAGAAGCCAAGAGGCCCATGGTAACTCTGGAGGAGCTGCAAAGATCCACAGCTCTGTTGGGAGACTCTGTCCACAGGACAACAATTAATGTTGTGCACTCCACAAATATGGCCTTTATGGAAGAGTGGCAAGAAGGACACCATTGTTGAAAGAAAGCCATAAGAAGTCCCGTTTGCAGTTTGCGAGAAGCCATGTTTGGGACGTAGCAAACATGTGAAAGAAGGTCAGATGAGACCCAAATGTTACTTTATGGCCTAAAAGCAAAGCACTATGTGTGGTGGAAAACTAACACTGCACATCACCCTGAACACACCATGCCCATCATGAAACATGGTGGTGGCAGCATCATGTGGTGGGGATGCTTTTCTTCATCAGGGACAGGGAAGCTAGTCAGAGTTGATGAGAAGATGGATGGATCCAAATACATGGCAATCTTAGAAGAAAACCTGTTAGGCCGTGTACACACGATCGGGCCAAACCAATGAAAACAGACTGAAGTCCAATTTTATCGGTCCAAAACGACCGTGTGTATGGCCCATCAGTCTTTTGTCCTTCAGTCCAAAGTTTTAAAACTTGCTTTAAAATCGGACTGATGGACGCCTGACCATCGGTCAAAACCGTTGGTTAGTATGCAAAAGCATTGGTTCAAAAACCTGCGCATGCTCAGAATCAAGTCGACGCATGCTTGGAAGCATTGAAATTCGTTTTTTTTTCAGCACGTTGTTGTGTTTTACGTCACCGCGTTCTGACACGATCCGTTTTTAAACTGATGGTGTGAACGCGCATCAGACCATCAGACCATCAGTCTGTGAACCGATGAAAATGAACTTCAGTCCGTTTTCATCGGTTTGGACGGATCGTGGAGGTTCACCTCCCAGCAAGACAAGGACCCTAAACATACAGACAGAGCTACAATGGAATAGTTTAGATCAAAGCATATTAATATGTTAGAATGGCCAAGTCTAGACCTTAATGCAATTGAGAATCTGTTGCAAGACTTGAAAATTCACACAAAGACAAATCTCCTGGGCTCCGGTATTTTTTTGAAAAGTGCTATGAGTTGGTATAGTTCAATTAGACGATAACTTCCAGAGTCTTGCAGCCCTCCTCAGAATCGTGGGAATTCATGAAACTAGGAAAAAAGAAAAGAATGGAGGGCGCACCGATCCAAGTGTGATATGGCTAAATGAATTTTATTAAAATGTTAAAATCAATCATTATACTCACAATATGGAGTTAAAATCAGGCCTTAAAAGACAGTACAGCAGAAATCCAGCAACATCAGCAGAACATGATAATCGCTTAAATCTAAAGTCGATGTTAGGGCTTTACTTTAGATTCAAGCGATTATCGTGTTCTGCTGATGTTGCTGGATTTCTGCTGTACTGTCTTTTAAGGCCTGATTTTAACTCCATATTGTGAGTATAATGATTGATTTTAACATTTTAATAAAATTAATTTAGCGGTATCACACTAGGTCGGTGCGCCCTCCATTTTTTTCTTAAGACTTGAAAATTGTCATTCACAGATGCTTTGCATCCAATCTGACAGAGCTTAAGCTATTTTGCAAAGAAGAATGGGCAAAAATGTTACACTCTAGGGGCCAGATTCAGAAAAAAGTTACGTTGGCGTATCTGTTGATACGCCGCGTAAGTTCTAGGATGCGCCGGCGTATCTTTTTTCTGTATTCAGAAAGCAAGATACGCCAGAATTTTGCTAAGATACGAGCAGCGTAAGTCTCTTACGCCATCGTATCTTAGTTGCATATTTAAGCTGGCCGCTAGGTGGCGCTTCCGTAAATTTACGCATAGAATAAGCAAATTAGGTAGATACGCCAATTCAGAAACGTAGTTGCGCCCGGCGTATCTATTTACGCCATTTACGTAAGGCGTTGGACCGGCGTAAAGTTACCCCTGCTATATGAGGCGCAGGCAATGTTAAGTATGGACGTCGGGACAGCGTTGAATTTTCTGTCATTTGCGTAAGTCGTTGGCGAATAGGGCTGTGCGTAAGTTACATTCACGTCAAAAGCATTGAGTATTTGTGACGTGATTTCGAGCATGCGCACTGGGATACGTCCACGGACGGCGCATGCGACATTCGTAAAGAGCGTCAATTACAGGGGGTCAGGATTAATTTACATGGATCACGCCCACCTTCCACCTACTTTGAATTACGCGGGCTTACGCCGGCCGATTTACACTATGCCTCCGTAACTTACGACGCAAATTCTTTCTGAATAGGGTACCTGCCTCTGTAAGTTAAGGCGGCGTAGTGTAAATGAGATACGCTACGCCCTTCGAAATTTACGCAGATCTTTCTAAATCTGGCCCAAGATGTGCAAAGCTGGTAGAGACATCCCCAAAAAGACTTGCAGTGAAAGGTGTTTCTACAAAGTTGGTCTCTCACATAAAATCCCAATAAAATACATTTACGTTTTTGGTTGTAATTTCATAGAGTTTTATATACTTTTTCAAGGCACTGTATGTGACCCTCTATTTACCAAGTTCTGTGAATGGCACTGGATATGTGTCGGGCAGTCGAATTGCTGGGTGATCACTGTTTACCCAGCTGGGTACCCAGAGGTACTTTTTTTCCAGTTAACCGCTTCCCGACTCCTGCTTGAACTTATATGTTGACAGAATGGCACGGCTGGGCAAATGGCCGTATATATACATCCCCTTTAATTTGCCACTGTGTGGTCACGTGTGCGCCACTGGTGGTGCGCTCATGACCCAGTCGTGAGCTCCGTAACCGTGCCAACAGGGCCCACGGACTCAATGTCCACCGGTGTCCCACGATCAGGTCACATAGCTGAAGAACAGGGAGATGTCAGTGTAAACATAACATCTCCCCGTTCTTCAAAGTGACATGTCACTGATTGTCTGTTCCCTGTCATCGGGAACATCGATAAGTGAGGTGTCACTCGTAGCCACGCCCCTTAACAGAATCATTCCCTAGGGCACACTTAACCCCTTCAGTGCCCCTACATCCAGGTTAACCCCTTCACTGCCAGTGTCATTTTTACAGTAATCAGTGCATTTTATAGCACTGATCGCTGTGAAAATGACAATGTCCCAAAAATGTGTCAAAAGTATCCAATGTGTCCGCCATAATGTCGCAGTCACAATAAAAATCGCTGATCGCCGCCATTACTAGAAAAAAAAATGAATAATAAAAATGCCATAAAACTATCCCCAATTATGTAGACACTATAACTTGCGCAAACCAATCAATAAAATTTTATTGTGATTTTTTTTACCAAAAATATGTAGAAGAATACATATCAGCCTAAACTGAGAAAAAAAAAGTTATATATTTCTTGGGGATATTTATTATAGCAAAATGAAAAAAATTCTGCATTTTTTTTCAAAATTCTCGCTCTAATTTTGTTTATAGCGCAAAAAAATAAAAACCGCAGAGGTGATCAAATACCACCAAAAGAAAGCTCTATTTGTGGGAAAGCCACGTCGCAAGACCGTGCAACTGTCAGTTAAATCAACGTAGTGCCTAATCGCAAAAATGGCCTGGTCTTTGGTTAGCCAAATGGTCCGGGGCTTAAATGGTTAATCTGAGGGTGTCATCACAGCAATCACATGGTACTATTTAAAATGCTGAACCCTCCCCTTCACCCTACAACAAGGAAAAGAGAGAGATCAGTATTTATAAATGGGCATAGAGTGCTGCCACCTCCTCTTCAAGAAATAGTATATCTAACACTGTCGTTAGTAACCTGTACATTTTTCCTTAACCCCCCTTATTCTGTACATCTGAACAATAACCCCTTCATCTCAATCTTGCCACTATATGTGTTCAACACATTAACCCCCTCACTCCCTTCTTCCTCTGTGAATGACATGTATATTTTTGTATCTAATGCACTAATCCCAAGCGTTTAACCTCCCTCAGTATCAGCATTTTTCTTATTTTTCAAAAAACTGTGGCACAAATTGAGATCGTCTTGTGGTATCTCCTTTCCAAAAAAAAATCATTATGGGGATTTTTATTTTTTCTGGCATTTGATTTTAACAGAAAGGGAAATTGTTTTTTTTTTTTTTCTAGATTGTTGGTCTTCTTTATAGTAAAAAACAAAAACCTTGTGGTTATTAAATACCATAAAAATAAAACCTCTGTCTGTCTTGAAAAAATAGAGTAATTGTCAGTCAAACTATAACACTGCTGAAAACGGTAAAAAGGCCTTGTAATAAAGGGGTATTATAAATAAGGAAAAAAACTGTGCTTAGACAATGGAGAAAAAAACAAAGCCAGCAGCTCTAATAAGATACACACATTTAAACAGAATAAAAAGCTGTGTCAATAAATGGATTTAAAAATATGCACATCAGTCCTCAAGATGACATATACTGATTGTATTAGGTAGTATATCCTATCCCCAGAATGACATACGTAGGAATTAATGTACACCATATATCAACAGACCAGTAAAACAAAAAAAATACACAAGTTGATAAAAATCCACAGGCTAATAACAGTCCATGAGCTTATATGATGACACCACTGTGCTTGATAACAATATGGAGTGCCCACCACCACACGATAAATGGCTGCCCACCAGAGGCAAGCAAAGACACACATTCAGCTGTAACCCAGCAGCAGCCTTTAGCTTGCAGGCAGAATAGTATCGGGACACAAACCGAACCTGCAATATGCTATAACTCAAACCTCCGTACGCTGGATTTCAGGGAGGATCTATTGAAGATCTGCATACATCCTGCTAAACATTCTGAGCACCCCATGGAGGAATGATCAGCAGTCACTGTAAGTGCTGATCATTCCTCCATGGGGTGCTGAGAATGTTTAGCAGGATGTATGCAGATCTTCAACAGATCCTCCCTGAAATCCAGTATACAGAGGTTTGAGTTATAGCCAGGGATTGAGAGTTTGTGTCCCGATACTATTCTGCCTGCAAGCTAAAGGCCGCGGCTGGGTTACAGCCGAATGTGTGTCTTTGCTTGGCTCTGGTAAGCAACCATTTTTCTTGTGGTGGTGGGCACTCCATATTGTTATCAAGCACAGTGGTGTTATCATATAAGCTCATGGACTGTTATTAGCCTGTGGATTTTATCAACTTGTGGATTTTTTTGTTTGTTTTAGAGCCGGTTCACACAGGGGCGACCTGGGATCCGACTTGAAGTTGCCCCAGGTCGTCCCAAGTCGTTTAGTTGAGAAAATAAATGGAAGTGAATGGAGCAGTCTTAATACACACTACTGAAGTCGCTTCGACTTCAGAAAAGGTTCCTGTACTACTTCAATCCGACTTGTAGGCAACTTGTACCCATAGATTTCAATGGAAGTTGCCTCAGAAGTCAGATCACTGTCTTAACTGAAGCAACAATACAGGAAGAGAACATACATTTCTCAGGCAAACCTCCCCCTCCCCCAGAGCTGATTGTTGTTTGATTGGCCACTGGAAAGCCTCCTGTCCTGGAGGCGACTTGAAGTTGCCTTGTACTGTCCTGGAGGCAACTTAAAGTTGCCTTGTAAGTTGCCTAAAGATTCATACTTAAGTCTTGTCCAAGTTGCCTCAAAAAGTCAAGCTGGAAGTCTTGTTGTCCCAGTGTGAACCGGCTCTTACTGGTCTGTTGATATATGGCATACATTAATTCCTATGTAATTCTGGGGATAGGATATTCTACCTAATACAATCAGTATATGTCATCTTGAGGACTGATGTGCATATTTTTTAATCCAAAAAAAGGGATATTAAAGGCTGGTACTCCAATAGTTAATGTTAGAAGTCGTTGCCCATATTTTGGATCAATAAAAAAGCCGATTTGTTGCAAGGCATGTGGGCATCATGTATAGCGTTTGTAGAAGAGAAAAGTGTTACTTTGTAGTCTGGGGTAGAAAACCGAAGCAGATGCTTGCTTCCTATGTGTAAATACCTTGTTTCCTTTGCTTCAGCTTTATATATAAGGTCTTATAATTCTCTGGCAATCTGTTTTGAAAGGCATCAAAAACACCAGCGTTTTACATTATTAGACTTTGTAGCTAAAGCAGCAGTTAGTTTAATTTAGAGGTAAATTTAGTTTTCTTTAGTGTGTATGTCATTATTTGCTGCATTCAAGACAGGGAATTTGTGCTTACAGAAAATTCTATGTCAATTTTCTTCACCAACCTTTCACTCTAATTTTCCTTTGCTAAAGTGCCATTCCAAAAGTCACACAGAGACTTAATCGCCAATTCTCATTTACTTTTTCGATTTGCAATGCCGTGCCACTTTTTCCAGGTCATAAATAAGAAATAAATAACTGCAATCTACCTGGTAGCCAGTAATGTCACTGCCTTTTCCCACAAGGAATCCTTCAGCTTGAAGCCATCTGCTGCACAGCTATTACAAGAAGTTAATCTGTCAAGATAAATATCTTCCCACAGCAAGCATGACATATGCTCTGAGTTTCTCCAATCAAAGGGACTATTAGGTCAGAAAATGGAAGAGGCTGGTCTCACTTTTCAAGATAGCATGTTTTTTAATATGGCAGCTTTCACGTCTGACACATCTGACCTATACTGCCAAGGTATCCAAAAATGCGAAAACAATTACAGAAAACAGTACATATTTTATTTGTACAATTTTTACCCCTTCCCTTACCAGAGCACATTTTGCGATTCGGCACTGCGTCGTTTTAACTGACAATTGCACGGTCGTGCGACGTGGCTCCCAAACAAAATTTACATCCTTTTTTTCCCACAAATAGAGCTTTTTTTTGGTGGTATTTTATTTTTTATTTTTTGCGCTATAAACAAAAATATAGCGACAATTTAAAAAAATTGCGACGGACATATCGAACACTTTTGACACATTTTTGGAACCATTCACATTTATACAGCGATTAGTGCTATAAAACTGCACTGATTACTGTGTAAATGTGACTGGCAGGCAAGGGGTTAACACTAGGGGAGCACTGAATGGGGTTAAATGTTCCCTAGTGAGTGATTCTAACTGTAGGGGGAGGGGACTCACAAGGGGAGGAGACCGATGTGTGTTACTCTGTACAGGGAATACACATCGGTCTCCTCACCGCTGACAGGACGTGGATCTGTGTGTTTACACACACAGATCCATAGTCCTGCCGTGATTGTGGGCAATCGCGGTTGCCCACACGGACATCGCGGCCGCCAGGCACGTGCACCGGGTCCCGGGCGATGCCGTGGGGGCGCGCGTGCCCCCCTACACGGCCGGGAAGCCCAGGACGTCAAATGACGTCCACCCAGGATGGGAAATCCCATCTGTGGACATCATATGACTATGGGCAGGATGTGAAGAGGTGAAATTATATCCACATAAGAAAACAGCTGTTCTGGCATAGTGGTATATCCTACAAGTTGTCATTGTGATTTCCATATACCAACAGGGGTTAACCACATATATATATACAAAATTAGGGGAAAATGGGAATCCTGCCTATAATAACGAATTAGTAGTACTCACCGAATAATATCGGTGGGTGTAATCAATAATAGACAAAATAAAAAAATAAAAAATTAAGAGATATATACACACCCTAAAGAGTTAAATACAATATCATTTACTGCTTAAAAAATAGCAAAAACAAATTGTGATAGCAAATAAATCCCCTAATCCCCTGTATATAGACCAAAAAAGGAATCCTCCCCAAAGGGTAAAGGAGTTCCTTAGTGGTCTAAATCTCCCCAATACTATGAAACAGATGGTCTATGTAAAAAGCAATGCCACCCCTCATATATAGAGAAGAGAGCAGAGGCAAACCTTGCAGTCCATAGACCACTCCCTCCTCTAATATAAAAGCACCCCCTATAGATACCTCATTGATACCCAGTGTCACCTATAAATGGGTCCCAAGCATATAAATTCCTAAAGGGAGCAGTGTATTTCTGTAAAATACAGACTATAATCACACTGTTAGCCAGGCTATATAAAAACCATATCAATGCTCTTGTCACTAGTCAGTCAGTCAGTAGTAGAGTTGAGCGGACCCCTGGATGTACAGGTTTGGCGGAACTTCAAAAAAAAAATCAGGTTCGGGACCCGAACTTGACCCCGGACCCGACCCCCATTGAAGTCAATGGGGACCCAGACTTTTGACTACTAAAATGTGTCTAAAAGACTAAGGGAAAGGGCTAGAGGGCTGCAAAATGTCGGTAAGAGCATGGCAAGTACTCTGAAAATAAATGTGGGTAGGGAAATAACTTAAAATAACATAAAAAAAAATGTTTGACTCCTATATAATTCTCTCCCTATAATAACAAGCAGGAACCTTGCCCTGAACTATAATATGCAGACTATCTCACAGAAAGAAAAACAGTGCTGGTGCAATATGCAGACTATCTCACAGAAAGAAATGCAGTGCTGGTGCAATATGCAGACTATCTCACAGGAACAGATGCAGTGCTGCTGCAATTTAATTTGTGAACCAGGACTGACTCCTATACAATTCTATCCCTATAATAACAAGCAGGAACCTTGCCCTGAACTATAATATGCAGACTATCTCACAGAAAGAAATGCAGTGCTGCTGCAATTGAATTTGTGAACCAGGACTGACTCATATATAATTGTATCCCTATAAGAACAAGCAGGAACATTGCCACTAAACTATAAGATGCAGATCTCACAGAAAGAAACAGTGCTGGTGTAGATAGTCCTATCTAAATCTCTCCCTCAGATCAGCAGCAGCCTTTCCCTACCCCAGCTAAAGCAGACTGATGAGCTGTGCTATCTGCCTCTAGCTTATATAGAGGCTGGGTCACATGCTGCACTGGCCAATCACAGCCATGCCATTAGTAGGCATGGTTGTGATGGCTTCTAGGTCACACAAGTAAAACAAATGGCAATTGGCTGCCGTGCAGCGCACCATTACATTGTCGAACTCCGAACCCGAACTTTCAGCAAATTATTCGGGTTCGAGTCCAAAAAAAACGAAAGTTCGGTACGAGCCCAAACTTTACAGTTCGGGTTTGCTCAACCCTAGTCAGTAGGGCTGAATGAGAACACAAGCAACGGTCACAACAATGTGTAAGCAATGTAATTAATCCCTGCTGTTCTCATCCTGGTGATTAGATGTGAATAATGGGTAAAGTTTCCAGACACAAGGAGAGTTATGTTTAATTAATTAACACTGCATGTCCAATTTATTCAGATATGGCGTCATAAGGAGTGGAACAATTTTATAGATACAAACAGTGTAACCATATGCTAGGATTCCAGCAGCATGCAGATAATTTCCTATATGTAATTGATACAATGATACGTTGTTTGTGTTGGTTATTCACTGATCCCGCTGGTAATGCAGAGATCTCCACTGATGTTTAAATGGAGATCGATCTGCCAATGTATATTCAATACATACAATTCTTCAGCAGTTAATTTGTCCTCTGTGATGTTTTTGTTTGTTCCAAGTAGTGCAGTGTTTCAGTGTCGTCAAAGCAGACTAGTGCTAGTCCAAAGGGCAATCCAATCGATATCCAAGATGTCTTATTAGAAAAGATAAGTCTCCAAAGGGTCCTTAACCACTTAAGCCCCGGACCAATATGCTGCTAAATGCCCAGAGGCGTTATTACAATTCGGCACTGCGTCGCTTTATCAGACAATTGCGTGGTCGTGCGACATGGCTCCCAAACAAAATTTGCGTCCTTTTCTTCCCACAAATAGAGCTTTCTTTTGGTGGTATTTGATCGCCTCTGCGATTTTTATTTTTTGCGCTATAAACAAAAATAGAGTGACATTTTTGAAAAAAAAACAATATTTTTTATTTTTGTTATAAGAAAAACGGAATAAACTAAATTTTAGTCAAACATTTAGGCCAAAATTTATTCAGCCACATGTCTTTAGTAAAAAAAAATCGCAATAAAAAAAAATGAGTTACCTAGCGGCAACAGCGACACTAATACAGCGATCAGAAAAATGATCGCTTAGTGACGCTGGCAATAGGGGGTGAAAGGGTTAACTAGGGCAGTGATCAAGGGGTTAAAACTTTATTAGGGGGGCTACGGGGCTACCCTGGACCTAACACTAACTACCTGTCACACCCCCTGTCACACTGACACTAAATGCAGTCATCAGTACAGTGACAGTGTGACAGGAGGTGGGGGGTGGGGTGATCGCAAGGGGTTAAATGTGCCTGCGTGTACTGGTGTCAGTGTAGTGTTGGTGCGACTCACTGTGTCTCTTCTCTTATCTCAGCGGTTTGAAATTACCACCGAGATGAGCGCTGCATCACTTCCTCTGCCTGTGTTTACATTTTACAGGCAGAGGAAGTGACACGGCGGCGGCGCACGGGATTGGCTGGGAGCGATCACGAGGGGGCAGACAGAAACGAACCTCCGCCCCCCTCGAGTCGGATCGCTCCCGGAGTCCCAATCAGACCCCCGACCCGCTAGTAGGCAGGGACGTATATATACGCCCATCTGCCTGTCCGTGCCATTCTGCGGACGTAAATAGGCGTGCGGCGGGCGTTAAGAGGTTAAACGGAAACAACCAGGCTAGCTGTTTCATCTGCTTTCAAATTTATGTCCCTGAGATGAAAGAGGTATTGGCTGGGTTGGGTATGGAGCAGGGGTACTGTCCCAGCGTAAAAGTTTACATGTTTCGTTCCTCTGTTACCGGAACTTTTTAAGAACCACATATAGACATCCAATCTTAGAATTTCTTGTCAAAGTACCCAACACCTTTCAACTTTTTCTTTACCAATCTTCTATAGGGGAAAGGGTAAGTCAATATCTCAGATATGTCATCACTGAATTCAAGCTAGAGAACTTAAAATGTATTTGTAGATGCACAAGGGATGTTGGCAATACACAACTTGGAATAGACCTAATCTGATAATAACATGCAAAAACATTGGGGATGGGTATCAGGCAAATGCAATGTACATTCAAGAGTATGCTCCTCAAAACTGAAAATAAAACTTTTGTTTTTCATATACTGCAATTTATTATTGCTCTGTGATTTTTGATAAGTATTATTTAACTTTAACACTTTCTTACTGGGCACATACACCCCCTTCCTGCCCAGGCTAATTTTCAGCTTTTAGCACTGTCTTTAAATGGATCCCTTGATAATTGTCAGGGCTTTTTTTCAGGGGGAACTTGGGGGAACTCAGTTCCACCACCTTTGGCTCAGACCCTTTGGTGCCTGCTCACCACAATCACTTGTAAACACAGAAGTCTGGTTTCTGTGTTTACAAGTGACAGCTCTGCACTCTGTGTGTAACCCCCCTGAACTCTGCACTCTGTAATGCAACCCTGGTATTTAATGCCCCTTTAAGACCCTCCTAATGTTTGTGAAATCTGAACGGGGTTGTGGTTGAGTTCCTGCACCTATTTTCTGAGAAAAAAATCTCTGATAATTGTACTTCCAAAAAAACTGATAATGCGACCACCTGTGTCTTTAACCACTTAAGGACCACCTCCTGCACATATACGTCGGCAGAATTGCACGGATGGGCACAAACACTTACAGGTACGTCGCCTTTAAGTGCCCAGCCGTGGTGCGCGCCTGCGACCCAGTCCGAAGCTCCGTGACAGCAGCATTGGGACCCGATCACCGCTGGAGTCCTGCGATCGGTCCCTGGAGCTGAAGAACGGGGAGAACTGTGTGTAAACAAGGCTTCCCCGTTCTTCACTGTGGCGCCGTCATCGATCGTGTGTTCCCTAATATAGGGAAATACAATCAATGTTGTCACACCTACAGCCACACCCCCCTACAGTTAGAAACACAGATGAGGTCACACTTAACCTCTTCAGCGCTCCCTTGTGGTTAACTCCCAAACTGCAATTGTCATTTTCACAGTAAACAATGCATTTTTTAATACATTTTTTGCTGTGAAAATGACAATGGTCCCAAAAATGTGTCAAAATTGTCCGAAGTGTCCGCCATAGTGTCGCAGTCATGAAAAAAATTGCTGATCGCCGCCATTAGTAGTAAAAAAAAAAATGTAAAATTGCAGTAAAACTATCCCCTATTTTGTAAATGCTATACATTTTGCGAAAACCAATCGATAAACGATTATTGCAATTTTTTTATACCAAAAATCGGTAGAAAAATACGTATCGGCCTAAACTGAGGAAAAAAAAACATTTTTATATGTTGTTGGGGGATATTTATTATAGCAAAAAGTAAAGAATATTGCATTTTTTTTCAAAATTGTCGCTATATTTTTGTTTATAGCGCAAAAAATAAAAACCGCAGAGGTGATAAAATACCACCAAAAGAAAGCTCTATTTGTGGTAAAAAAAAAGACGCCATATTTTTTTTGGAAGCCACGTCGCACGACCGCGCAATTGTCCGTTAAAGTGACGCAGTGCTGAATCGCAAAAACTGGCCAGGTCCTTTGCCTGCCTAAAGGTCCATGTCTTAAAGCGGATCTCCACCCTAAAGTGAAGATCCGCTGATCGGAACCCTCCCCCCCTCCGGTGTCACATTTGACACCTTTCAGGGGAAAGGGGGTGCAGATACCTGTCTAAAGACAGGTGTCTTCACCCACTTCCGGCCCACAGTCTCGGGCAAAAGACGGGTTTTTCCCGTTGTGTGCTGGGAACTCTCAGCTCCCAGCACACAGCGGGAGCCAATCGGCGGGCTTAGCGCGACTCGCGCATGCGCCGTAGGGAACCGGGCAGTGAAGCCGCAGTGCTTCACTTCCTGGTTCCCTCACCGTGGATGGAGGGGGGAGCAGCAGAGAGACGAGCGAACGCTCGTCCTCTGCTGCGGACGCCGCTGGACTCCAGGATAGGTAAGTGTCCTATTATTAAAAGTCAGCAGCTGCAGTATTTGTAGCTGCTGGCTTTTAAAAAAAAAATGTAATGGGCCATCCGCTTTAAGTGGTTAAGGTGCTAACCACTAACCCCTTCTCCATTCCCTCCATTAAGAAACTCCAGGATGGAAATTGTCTCCTGCGGCATTTTCTTAAAGAATCTTCTCAAAGAATGGTGTCTACTTCACTTCTACAAAGATTCTACCCAGAATTCCCTGCTTACAAACAACTTCCTTAACTACACATACAGTAATTCAAATAAACAGAACAATGGCAGAAATACCAAAAAAATAACACTAGATGGAGTCTGCACTCCACATATGATTGTCTAATGTAAATGATAAACCTTACATGTTATTTTTAACAACACAGATACAGATAATCAGCATAGACATCTGGAGGACAGAACACTTAAATGGAACAATGATGGACCAGTTTACCCTTTTGGCAAAATAAGCTTCTGTTTTCTTTTAAACATCACATTTTGTGCAGGAGAAGATACTTGTTTCTTCTAATTTTACTACATATTGGGTTGTGTGAACTTCACTTCACCAAAGAATGAAAATTGCTCTTTTAGTAAAACATCCCCCAAATTATTTGTGTTACCATAGTCATATGCTGTCGGACTGAAGTGTTTTGGCTTTTGCACTGAAAATGAATTAATGAGAAACTTGATTATTTTAAGACTGAAGATATCGACTTAAGTGGAAAAATCTAGATAATCAGACAACTTCTACGTACTCAAGTGAAACATTTGGATAATAGATGTAATTATGATCAACTGATGACATAATGTTGGAGTGATCGACCATCAATGACGCATGTTGTAGAGAACACGAGAAGCCCTTACTGAAAAGAGATGATTAAGTATTTCATAATGTACTCATCATTCATATGTGGGCATCTTTAAGACTTTGTGAGCTTCATGTTGTGGCTTTTTGTGTCAAATACCCTTTATCTACAAGATTTTAGGGTACAACATATCAGAGAACATACTAACAAAAGGTTGTATCCAGAAATGGCACCGTCCTAATCAGTGCAACGTCGCTGCACAGATTTTAAAAAGTAGTTTCTGTACTACTTTTTGCGATTTCGGGCCGCAATTTACATTGACATCTGTGCAGAAATTGAGACTGACAAGCGGGAGTGAAATTGTGCGAGTTCAGCTTAAAGGAACACTAAAGGTTCGTTTTTTATTAGATCAATTGATTGCTGTAAGCTAGAGCATTTAAATATCACTTACCTCGTTTTTCCTTTTGACCTCCAAAATACAGTAATCCAGGTTTGAAAAGGCCATTTCCTGTCTCTCCTCTTCTTGCTTTCCACCAGCACCTGAATTGTTTGGCATGGTGGAAAGCAGAATGTGCTCACCCCCTCCCTATGACTACAGCCCTGCACGAAGATGCTCTCTTATCCCTCACAGGCATGGAGGCTAAGCCTAATGGGAAATGTGGTTCCCATTAGGCCGTGATGTAGCAAGAATGAATGTGCACCGCAAACCAGGAAGTCAGTGAGAATAACGATTCAGGAGTGACGGAGGTGAATAAAACAGCTTTATTTCAACAGGTATCAAACTAGTTATAGTGCAAAACATTACTTTTTACTTTATCAGCTACTGTCAGACTTTAATTTAAGAGGAAAATATTTTTGTGTTTACAACCCTTTTAACTTGTATGGCTTAATTCCAGCAGCCCAGTGTGAACCTGGGCTAACATGCGGTAAACACGACCACCAAAAAGGGGAGCCTCCTCCTTCCCTCTGCTGTCACATTTGGCACCTTTTGGGGGAGAGCAGGTACCTACCTGGTTTTGACGTTCAGTCACCCTCACCCTCCTCCTTCCTCCAAAGCTGGCCCATACACAGAGTGCAGCGTGCTTCCCGCATGCACAGTAGCAGTAGGGTGCTGGCTGTGAAGAAACAAGGTCTCCCTTAGTGGAGATGGCAGCGGCAGCACCCGATAGCCAATTGAAAAACTGCAGGACTCCTAGACAGGTACGTGTCCAAATATTAAAATTCAGCAGCTACAGTATTTGTAGCTGCTGACGTCTAATTTTTCTAAGTATCATTGAACATTCAAAAGACCCATGTACTGTAGAAAACAAATGGCAAAGAAAGACTATAGGTATTACAACATGGTCATGCAATTGGGAAGCCATAGTCTATGGGAAGGCAATATGGGGTCATAGTATGGCAAAAAAAAAGAGGGAAAACATTTTTTGAAGACAAAGAGAGAGGGGTCAGAAAGAGTGGTTTACCCTGCCTTTGGAACCACCTCAGTATCATCTAAAGAAAATTCTAGAAACTTTTGAAAAACAATGGAAGAGAACAAAAAAATGGATGGGAGGAGGAATCAGATTGACCCACTAGATTCCTATAGTTGCACAGTCGAATTTAAGGTCAGCAAAAATGGTCCCATTCTTGGTTCTTGATTAAAATTCTCATTTATTTTACATTTTGCCACAGAATGATTGAGACATAGTGGTTGGTGGCAGGCAGTTTGAGGAGCTCTAGCAGAGAGATATGGCTTCTGGAGCAGACAAGAGGCTCAAAAAGCAAGTCCATGATTTATTGGGTGAACTGAATATTCCAATAGAAACATAAAGCCACTATTGTCTGACCAGTTTCATGGCATAAACCTTTTTTATGCCCCGTGCACACGATTGGAAATTCCGACAGCAAAAGTCCGATGTGAGCTTTTGAATGGAAATTCCAACCTTGTGTATGCTCCATGAGACTTTAGCTGTCAGAATTTCCGCCAGCAAAAGATTGAGAGCTGACTCTCAAATTTTCAGACGGAAAAATTTCCTATTCGTCTGTAGCAATTCCGACGCGCAAAATTCCGACGAATGCTTGGAAACAATTTGACGCATACTCGGAAGCATTGAACTTCATTTTTAGTGTTGTACGTCACCGCATTCTTGATGGTCGAAAGTTCAGAGAACTTTTGTGTGACCGTGTGTATGCAAGCCAAGCTTGAGCGGAATTTCATCTGAAAACCCATCCAAGGTTTTTCCGACAGAAAATCTAATCGTGTGTGTGCGGCATTAGGAAAAAATAATTTCTGTGAAGGACTTGGTTCTACATGTATTAATAAAACCATAATGCTTGAAGTGTCAAGTAATATCCTGTCTAATAAAATATACTAATTTCAAGATTTGGTTCAAGAGTGTCTAGACTAGAGTAAGTTCATTATGAGGACAAAGAATATTTATTTTATACAGTAATACCATCATGACACTTTATTGTGATTTTAATTATAGTTATAGTGTGAAGATTTGAGAACAGTCATTAGACTCATTTCGATCATGATAAAATCAGCACCTCATTTAAATCAAAATTTGGTTTTGAAATAGGCTTCCATTAAAAAAATGTATATATTAAAGGATAGAAAGGGTCATTGAGAAAACCATATGTAAAATGATGCTTACATACACATTACAGTAGATCTAAGGCTTTAGCCTTGTACACACGATCAGTTATCTCGACTGGAAAACTGTGAGGAGACCATTTGGCTGGGATTCCCAGCCGTGTGTATGCTCCTTGCAATTTTTCCGCTAGGAAAACTACCCAAAAACCGCAAGACAGAAAAAGAGAACCAGTTCTTTTTTCCCGCCGGGAAAACTGTCAGACTTTTGCCCGGTGTTTTTTGTCAGTTTTCCTAAGGGAAAACTGCGATGGATCATACACATGGCCGGGATTCCCGACCAAAGCTCCATCACAGTTTTCCTGTCGGGAAAACTGTACGTGTGTAGGGCAAAGACTGAACCGAGCAGGTTCTCGGCTTTCCCCTTTTTTCCGTCGGAAATCCCGTACGTGTGTACGAGGCATTTGAGTGCATTTGTTGCCCTCTCTTTTCCCTAATCCTGTTTCTTTATTTATTTTTTACCCAATTGAAAGTACTCTCTATTAAAATTGACCCAGGCTGCAAGCGATATATTTATAACCATCATACCTGTCTAAACTGTGCTTTCTAGTGAAATATCAATTGCTCTATTAATTTTCCTATTACTAACTGCATATGTCAAGAATAATAGTAAAACTCTTCAATGCATAAATAGAAATGAAAAAAATAGATTAATGAATTATATTCAAAAAATTATTTAGTATTGCATTTTCTTTGGAACAGAATGTATTCTCATTCTCTTTGGATGTTAATCTGATGTGCATTATTCACTCGTTTTCCAGTGTTTTATTTGTTCATCCTTCCATTATCTGTAATGCCTGTATCGTGTCTGTCAGCCACTCCTGTCTCACTCTCTTTAAGGCCTTTGCTGGAGGGCAGCATAATTCTCTAGTCAGGGCCAGATTAAGAACATCATGGGCCTGGTGCTGAGGATTTTGGTGGGGCCTTTTATAAATAATAAATAAATGCGTTGGAATCACAGCGCAGCAATGGAGGGCCCAGTCTGAAAATGTAAGTGTACCCTAATGTGCTAATATGCTGTGCATATTTGTACATTGTGGCATAACCTACCCCAGGGCCTCTAAAAAGTAGTAATGTCAGGAAAGTAGCTGAGATCCCCGATGTTCCTCTGTACATCACCGTAGTAATCACAACATTAAATAAGTTCTAATAATGGGACAGAACAAATATGAGAACTGAGATTTCATTTAGTTGAACTAACAAGTGTGTCCATTCTAGAGCTGGTAACATTGAGGGTATTCAGTATCATTTTAAAGAACTGTTTTTGTGGGTAAGCGACATAGGGGAGGAGTACGGACGGTATATAAGTGGGAAGTATGTGCAGGTGAGTGAGAGGAATGTGGAGGGTCTAACATTGGGCACTATGTACAGGAGAAGAGTGCAAAGGGTACGGCAAAAGGCACAATGTACAGGAGAGAAGTGTGGAGGGTATGACAGCAGGCACCATGTACAGGAGAGGAGTGTGGAGGGTATGACAGTGGGCACCATGTACATGAGAGGAGTGTGGAGGGTATGACAGTGGGCACTATGTATAGGAGAGGAGTGTGGATGGTATGATAGTGGGCACTATGTATAGGAGAGGAGTGTGGAGGGTATGACAGTGGGCAGTATGTACAGGAGAGTAGTGTGGACGGTATGATAGTGGGCACTATGTATAGGAGAGGAGTGTGGAGGGTATAACAGTGGGCAGTATGTACAGGAGAGGAATGTGGAGGGTATGACAGTGGGCAGTATGTACAGGAGAGAAGTGTATGACAGCAGGTACTATGTACAGGAGAGGAGTGTGAAGGGTATGACAGTGGGCAGTTTGTACAGGAGAGGAGTGTGAAGAGTATGACAGTGGGAAGTATGTACAGGAGGAGTGTGGGGGTATGACAGAGGGTAGTATGTATCAGAGAGAAGTGTGGAGGGTTTGATGGGGCAGTATGTACAGGAGAGAAGTGTAGAGGGTATGACAGTGGGCAGTATGTACAAGAGAGGAATGGGGATGGTATGGTATGATAGTGGGCACTATGAATGAATGAATGAATGACTTGTATAGCGCAACGCATGCAAACTGAATCGCCTCTGGGCGCTTTTTCCAGCCAGTGTCTGCTTGGCTGGTGCGGTCATTTTTACCCCGTAGGATCTTGACACGCTTGGGACACACAGTCATACACACATATATACATATATACTGGGCCAATTTGGACGAGATCCAATTTACCTACCAGCATGTCTTTGGAGTGTGGGAGGAAACCGGAGTACCCGGAGGAAACCCACGCAGACACAGGGAGAACATACAAACTCCAGGCAGATGGTGTCGTGGTCGGGATTCGAACCAGCGACCCTTTTGCTGCTAGGCGAAAGTGCTACTCACTGCACCACTGTGCTGCCCTCTGTATAGGAGAGGAGTGTGGAGGGTGCGACAGTGGGAAGTATGTACAGAAGAGGAGTCTATGACAGCAGGCAGTATGTACAGGAGAGGAGTGTGGAGGGTATGATAGTGGGCACTATGTACAGGAGAGGAGTGTGGAGAGTATGACAGTGATCACTATGTACAGGAGAGGCGTGTGGAGAGTATGACAGTGGGCACTATATATAGGAGAGGAGTGTGGAGGGTATGACAGTGGGCACTGTGTACAGGAGAGGAGTGTGGAGGGTATGACAGTGAGCACTATGTACAGGAGAGGAGTGTGGAGGGTATGACAGTGGGCACAATGTATAGGAGTGGAAGGATGTTTAGGGACTGCGTAGTGGTTAAGCGGGTCATACATGAATTGAAATTACACCAATTATGCCGAGACAAGCCATAGTCGATCTTTGGGCTAGCTGGTTTTACACAAGTCAATCTATTAATCGACTTGAGCACAACCAGCCTGTTTTTCCAAAAACAATCAGTGCTGCCAGCTATAGATAGCAACACTGATCATTGTACTCACTGGCAGAACACAATAACACTACAGGAGTGATTCCCCCATCTACAGGTCAGCAGGTGAGAGGGTGTGTGGGGACAGGCTGGGGAGAGATACCAGTCAGTGGCTGGGTAGGCACTGGCTAGTATCAGAGCCAGATACACACAGGTTACATACGTCGCGATCATTCGAGCGAGAGCAATAATTCTAGCACTAGACTTCCTCTGTAACTCTAAACATCTAACCTAAAAAATGTTTAAAGCATCGCTTAGGATACCAAAAAAAAAAAAAAAATTGTGCTAACTTTAGTGTTTTTTTAATGAATGAAACAGTTTATTTCCAAAAAAAACATGTTTGAAAAATTGCTGCGCAAATACAGTACCGTGCTAGAGCTGCACAATTAATCGTTAAAATTGTGATTCAACCCCCCAACATGCAGAGTTTGCTGATTCTTTCATATAACAAATGGAGAGACTTTCAGCTGTCAAAAGAAAATATCTGGACAGTCTGCCAAGTTCTTAGCAGGAAACATTGTAACTAACGCTTTCTTCTTATATCAAAGGGATAAACTTCTGTGTGTAAAGAAAATATCCCGGGCAGTCTGCCAAGTTTGTAAACAACATGAAACATTGTAACCAACTTCCTTTTTAGATCAAACTTCTGTGTGTAAATGCAAGAAATGTAACCACTTAAAGTCCAACACTTGTTTAAGTTAAAAAGCAATATTTTTTGCTAGAAAATTACTTGGATCCGCCAAACATTATATAGATTTTAGCAGAGACAAAAATGGCAATTGCTGCAATATTTTATGTCACACTGCATTTGCCTACTTCAATGAATAATAAAAACCATAAAAACAAAACAGTAAAGTTAGCCCATTTTTTTTTTCATTTTAATGTGAAAGACGATGTTATGCCGTACGAATCGTGAGAGAATCGTGATCTATCTTCTAAGCAAAAAAATTGCAGTTGTCATTTTAGCCAGAATCGTGCAGCTCTATACCGTGCAACATAAAAAGTTGCAAAGACCACCATAGAGTAATTTTCTAGCAAAAAACAAATGATGATTTTTTTTCTCAGTCTGCTGCAGTGTGTCGGCTTGTATTTATAATGGCCGCTCTGTATGTAGCTTCTGACAGGCTGTGCAAGCAGGCACGTATCTCCGGAACCATAAATGATAGCCATCCCATATTTTGACCGGTTGTGGGGTAGGTCTTCAACTGATTTTCCCTTAAATGTGGGGTTTCTGTGACCTCTGGTCATCGAGCTACAACCCCTGAAGTCGATCTAAAAAAAAAAAAAACGTTTTTTTTTGTTTTTTGTTTTTTGGGGCAAATGGGCCTATCTTGAGAAAGGGGCCTGGAGCTGCAGCTCCATCAGCCCCTCTGTTAATCCGGCCCTGTCTCTAGTGATGTGCCATAGGTTGAAATACACAATCGCTTCCCGATTGCAATCCTAGTTTCACAGCTAAAGCTCTTTATCATGTAAGTAAAGACATATACGGATTACAGATCTTCCACACTGGAAATATGTTGGTATGTTAAGTGGTACACACATGTGAGAATATATGAGATAACATACACAAGCTTAAACTTCCATTGCATACAGCAAATTTGTAACATTGTTAAAGAACTTTAAAGTGTAGTTTGAGATAGCAGGTGAAACTGTTATGTAGCAACATTAGCCTAAAGATCAGACAAACAGCAGTATACAATTTGAGGTCTACTAAATGACGGCAGGATACACTAACAGTACAAATAAGGTAGTAACAGTGGTATATCCTAAGCAGAGAATAAATAATAGCAGGAAATCAACTATGACAATAACAGGAGCCACCTAGAAGCAGTCTCCCAATAAAGGCACTAAGTGGCAGCACAGTACAGTCTATGAGACACTCAGAGAAACAGTAAAGTACAAACCACTACTTGGATTTTCCCTGGAGCAACACCTCTCTTACAATTTGAGACTGTCTGTTGTAGTGAAGGTGGCCAGCTAGAGGGGTCCCTGGCATAAGGCATACACAGTCTCTGGTTTGGACAGGTTGTAGGTTATAGTCAATTTCTTAGCTTTTAAATGGCATACAAAGTCTCTGGTCTGGACAAATTGTCGCTTGTAGGACTGAGACCACCCCACTGGAAGCTCAGCACCCTGGAGGCAGTTGGAACAGTGCCCTCTACAGTGAATGGGTCTTCTTCTGAAGATGCATGCAGTTGTGCCCCAAGCTAGAAGCCCACATGCCAGATAAAACGGTGAAGGGCCGGATACTTGGGAACAGATTCATGCCCAGTCACCTCTGTTTCATTAGTCTTGTTTTTTTGTGGGTGTCTGACAGGAGCAAGATTTGGAGACGTTTATTTTCCCTTGGTGTGTTCTGGAGTCCAGGTGCTTGTGGGAGCCCACTTGATTGTGGGAAATGTTAAGGAGTCTGCACCCACTGCTGAACAAAGTGGGTAAAAAGGGACACTACTATAAAAAAAAAAAATGGTGAATTAATAATGATAAAATTAGAAAGTTCAGTCAATTTACCTTAAACAGATTTCACTGCATTCCAGAGGCATAACTAGAACCTTTAGGGCCCCGGTGCAAGAAACCACGATGGGCCCCTGCCCCCCTCTCCTTCCATCCAAAAGCCGGGCTTCCAATTTTAGGAGGGTTTCCATGGACATCCTCTCAGAACCCTGCCTCCCGTGTGCCCCCTGGGACGTGTATCCAGTGCAATCACAGTGGCCCTTTACCATGTGATCAGCTGATCACATGTAAACAGACTTGCCAGTTATCTGTAGTCCTTTCCTCCCATGCTGGGAGGAAAAGACTGCTGTTAAACCTCAAGAATGTCAGTAAATTGTTTACACTGATAATCAGTGCCCCAATCATCTGTGCCACCTATCAGTGCTCATCAATGTCACCTATTAGTGCCCATCAGTGCTGCCTATCAGTGCTCATCAATTCTGGCTACAAGTGTTACCAACAGTGTTCTTCAAAACAGCCTATTAATGCCCATCAATTTTGCCTATCAGCACCACCTATCAGTGCTCATCAATGCCGAGTAACAGCATCCATCAGTGCTCTTCAATCCTGCCCATCAGTGCCATCTATCAGTGCTCATCAATGCTGCATATCAGCGTCTATCAGTGCTTATCAATGCTGCCTATCAGTGCTTATCAATGCTGCCTATCAGTGCTTATCAATGCTGCCTATCAGCACCCATAAATGCCACCTATCAGTATCATCTATCAGTGCTCAATGCCCCATCAGTGCTGCCTATCCATGTTCATCAATGCTACCTATCAATGCCACCTATCAGTTCTCATTAACCACTACAGGTCCGCGCTATTGACAAAATACGTCAACAGCGCGGACCTGAGGCGCCGGGGTCACGTCCTTGGACGTCAATGTTTTGTAATTCCCCGCGCGCGCCACTGGGTGGCGCGCAGCGGGGAATAACAGTGCCGTCGCATCGCCGAGGATCCGATGCGTGTACCCGGCGGCCGCGGTGTCCGTCAGGTACACGCGATCGGCGGTGACAGAGCAGGGACGTGGAGCTCTGTGTGTAAACACAGAGCTCCACGTCCTGTCAGGGAGAGAGGAGACCGATCTGTGTCCCTTGTACATAGGGACACAGCATCGGTCACCTCCCCCAGTCACCCCCTCCCCCCACACAGTTAGAACACACCCAGGATATACATTTAACCCCTTCCTCACCCCCTAGTGTTAACCCCTTCACTGCCAGTCACATTTATACAGTAATTAGTGCATATTTATAGCACTGGTCGCTGTATAAATGTGAATGGCGCCAAAAATGTGTTAAAAGTGTCCGATGTGTCCGCCGTAATGTCACAGTCCCAATAAAAATCGCAGATCGCCGCCATTACTAGTAAAAAAAATATATATAAAAAAAAAATCATAATTCTGTCCCCTATTTTGTAGGCGCTATAACTTTTGCGCAAAGCAGTCGCTTATTGCGATTTTTTTTTTTTAAATATGTAGAAGAATACGTATCGGCCTTAACTGAGGAAAAAAATATATACAGTATATATTTTTTTTAAATTGGGATATTTATTATAGCAACAAGTAAAAAATATATATATATTTTTAAATTGTCGCTCTTTTTTTTGTTTATAACGCAAAAAATAAAAACCGCACAGGCGATCAAATACCACCAAAAGAAAGCTCTATTTGTGGGGAAAAAAAGGACGCCAATTTTGTTTGGGAGCCACGTTGCACGACCACGCAAATGTCAGTTAAAGTGACGCTGTGCCGGAAGCTAAAATTTCGCCTGGGCACGAAGGGGATTTATGTGCCCAGTAAGCAAGTGGTTAAAGGAGTTGTAAATAAAAAAAATGTTTATGCTGAAATGACTGTTTACAGGGTATAGAGACATAATAGTTAACTGATTCCTTTTAAAAATGATTAAAAATAGATAAAAATCAATCATATAATGTACTTGTAGTTTCTAGTTATTGTTTTTGCATGTTGTTTCCTGCCTCTCTGCTGTACAGAGCCACAGAGCCAATACAGGGCAGTGATGGTTGGGAAAACGAAACTGATTGGTGCTGTGGGGTTTTAGACACACAGTAATCACACCTCCTTGATTAGTGACCACAGAGAGAAAGCTCCCAGCACTGTGGTTATCAGGAAACAGACAACCAGGAAGTGTGGAGATCAGAGAAGAATTACAGAAACTTGAGATCAAAAAGAAACAATGAGGACATGAAAACAGCACTGCATTAGGGTAAAGGAAGCTATTAAGATAATAAAATTCCTTTACAAACCCTTTAATGCTTGTGTGGTGGAACCCATATGTCTCCAATAGAGAGGAGAAAGTTACCATGTGCCCATCCCTAAATATGTAATTTACAGTATCTCCTGTTGAAGACCAATAATGTACTGTGGCTCCTCTTTGAATTTTATTATATATTTTTTTTTACATGACAGTGGTCCTTTCGTTTTATCAAAATGTTGTCCCTCCATGAACTGGTTTCGGTTCTACAACAAGTTCCTGATGAATGTTCTTCAGCATTATGAAAAAAGATGCCAATCATCAGCAAAAATAAAAGTATATATTTTCCACCAAACACTACTACTGCGGTTTAAATGTTTTCTTTTGCTATGTACTGAATCATTTAAAACCCTACAGACATTAACTCACTTTTCAAACAATGAATCCTTAACTACATAATACTATAGCAGCATATACACATTAATTCATGTGATTACATTTAGGTCAGTTGTATGGTGGGTCAGATAAGCACTGTTGCAGTTGATGTCTACACCAAGGTATTTATGTTCAATGCGACAATATTAAAGTGACACTAAACAATATGGCCCAGATTCACGTACATCGGCGCATTATTGGACCGGCGTAGCGCACCACTTTTCCGTTAGACTTGCGTAATCTAGCCGCGTAATCCCGCGATTCACGAAGCTTTTGCGCAAGAGATTGCGCAAGCGTAAGTTTTTTTCCGGAGGCGTAAGGAGGAGTAATACAAATTGGGAGGGACGTGGGCATGTTACATTGAAATGAGCCGTGACCCCATGCAAATGAAGGGCCGGCCGACTCGCGCATGCGCGCGTGAAGGAAACCATGTCAGCTCCGTTGTGCGCATGCTCACAACTCGGGAGCGGCGCAATCAGTGAAATTGGACATGGACTAGGGCAACGTTGTGAACTACGCAAACAGCATAAATAGACACACACAAACGCACTTCCATTGCAAAAGTACATCCCTTTGTGTCCCTTCCCATTGAATCAAGTGCTTTTGCTCTGTTGTTCGTTAGAGTGTGTTTTGTAGTTGTCAGATTAGTGTTCTGTGTGATCTAGTGCTTGTTGGTAGTTTTGTGAAAGTGTGTTTTGATAAGTGTTTTTTGACTGTTTGTTTGATTGATAGATTTCTGAGCGTTTGTTTTCTTGCTTTATTTTTTCATCTGATTTTTTTGTGTCTGTTTCTTGCTGAGTGCTAGTGTGATTTTTGGGTGTTCTTTTTCTCTTTGTGTGTGTTCTTGTCTGATTGGTTGTGCTTGTATTTGTGACAGATTTTTGGTGACTGCTAGTGAGTTTGTTTGGAAGTATGACTGAGAGAAAAAGAAAGCTTAATTTTACAGTGGGGGAAAAAAGAATTCTTGCCCGGGCCATTACCGACTATGGGCGTTTTCTCCACGGCCCGCAGAGTGCCACCACCACCCCGGCCAGGAGGAGGGAGATATTGGATATGATCACGGAGCAGGTCAATTCATCGGGGGAGGGGGAGACACGGACCCGGTCTGGGATTGAAAAGAAAATAAATGACCTCCGGCGTGAGGTGAAAAAAAAACTGGCCGCAATAAATGCCCATGCCAGGGGCACAGGAGGGGGCCCACCATGCCGGGTTAGATTTACAGCGACGGAGCGTGTGGTGGCCCTGACCTTTCACCGGCATGAAGTGGAGGGCCTGCCAGGCTTTGACACAAGTCCGGTCCCCGCGGTGCCAGGTAAGGTTTTTATTTCTCTCAGGTGTGTAGCATGTGTGGGGGAGGGGGTGAAAGGGAATATGTGGCAAGTGTGTGGATCCTCCAACCTGTGAATGGTTTGTGTCATCCACAGATGTGCAGGAGGGTGCAGGGCCATCTGGCCTGACCGCTCCAACGCCAGGACAGCAGCCTAATGAGGCCCCCCCAACAAGGCCAGAGTCCGCGGAGGAGGAACAAGAGGAGGAGGACGATCATGCGGAGGACGATCATGAGGAGGAGGAGAATCATGAGGAGGAGGAGTCCATGGCAGGCACTGGCCGTTTGGTTTCTGCGGACTCTTCCCCTCTGGCTGCAAGAAGCCTGCTCTCCCTAAGGGTGAGCCCCCCCCCTCCTCCCCCAACATGGCTCCCCTCACAAGGGCCTCCCCTTCTCCCCGGCCACAACCATCAGCAAGAGCCAGGAGGTCATCCCAGAGCACCAGGGGGGCGCCCAATCTCCTGCCCGCCAGTCTGAGAAGGAACCTGGCCACCCAGACCCGCCTTCTGAGACAGCTCTGCCAGACTATGGGGCGGGTGGATCAGAGCCTGTCCTCCATCAACGATAGGCTGGGTAACCTGGACTCCCACTCCCGGGCCTCCACAACCTGCCTAAATGACCTGCAAACTACAGCAGCAGGCGTTGGGCAGGATGTGAGGGCCCTTACCCAGGCTATCCAGGGCAACACGGCAACACTTGGTGCTGCCCTGGACAGAATAGCCGTGGCCTTGGAGGGCAGGCCGCCAGGTGGGCAGATCTCAGGGGCTGCTCCTCCTTCCCCGGCTTTTCCCCTCCCCCATGCGTCTCCCCTGAGGGTCCGGGGCCGTGGCCGGGGGCGCCCCAGGCGTGGCTCAGGCAGAGGGCATTAATTTTTTTTCCCCCTTTTTTTGGTTTGAAAGCATGTTTATTTTTGTTCTCTGCATTTTTTTTTTCTATGCATTTTTTTATTTTTTTGCTGACATTTTTGGCATATTTTGGATTGTGAATGATGTTTGAATGTGGGGGTGACATTCCTGCTGGAAAAGGGGTGTCATCCTTAATTTGGGTGGAGAAGGGTTCCCCAGGACCAGGGAGAAGTGATTCCCAGGTCCGTGTGAATGGTGTATGAATGTACAGTGACATAATTGGAGCCTTGACGTGGCGTTACTGCTCACCAGTCTTGCATGGTGGACTAGTGCCAATCCAATTTGATGAGGATGTGGGGTGTGTGTGCTAGGGAACACAGTGGTGTGCATGCATGCATTCTCATTGTGCCATGATTAATGTGTGTGTTTAACGTGCAAAGATGCATAATGTGAGCTGGCATGAGATGGGGTCATGAGATGGGGTTCCAGTTCATATGCAGAGTCACCTTGAAGGGAAAAGACAGGAGGATGTTAGTCATGCATGTGCCACTTGTGAGGTGTGCATCACGGGAGGGGATAGTCATGCCTGACTCCCATGTCACTCACCAACCAGCCAGCTGTCCCCATACATGTTCTGTTTGAAATCTGTGGGGATGGGGCTCTGATTGTATATGTAGCTGTCATGGGTGTCATGGGTGGTGCCATGTGTTGGGCTGCTGATGTCCTCCTGCAAGGTTGTGGTAATTCCACGATGGCATGAGGGGTGAATCTGAAGATGCGAGACACCTCAGAATCTCTCATGCCAAAGATGCCTATGCGTGTGTGATATATCAAGTGAAGAGTGAGGGGCTTGTATCAGATAAGAATATTGTATTAGATTAGATTAAATTGTAAATTTTATATAAGCCAAAAAATAAAAAAATAAAACATCTCCCGTGCCCTCCTTAGTGCCATCCTCCGTGCCCTCATCCTTCTTTGTTCATCTAAAGTCAGTAGTATAGCTATGCGCGACGATGCCCCTGGCATGTTGGCATACAGATTGTTGGGCAACACGTGTGACTGCTGAACTCCTCACTAACAGTGTTGCTTTATCTGACAATTAGACTTTTTTTCAAAATTTAGACCAGCTTTTAGGTCCTCTAACTTTAGACAGAACATTTTGCAGTTGCGCACATCGCATAGCCTGCGCAGCAACTGCGTTTTTTTGTGAATCCCCGTAACTCCCTCATTAGCATATTTGACTAGCAAATCAATGGTGTGTCTAGCGCAGTTTTGCGCGAAGGGAAGCGAAGGTCTAACTCAATTACGCCGGACCAAAAAACGTAGATTTCTGGCGTATATTGTTTTGTGAATCGCGTCCAACTATACGCACGCGCACATTTAGACTTACGCACGCGCAACAGCAGTTGCGCAGGCGTAATCGCTCTGTGAATCTGGGCCTATGTTTCTTTGCCAAAAATAATCCATACAAATCCACTACTTAAAGTGGTTATAAACCTTGGGCCAGATTCACGTACATCGGCGCATTTTTGGACCGGCGTAGTGCAACTCCTTTAAGTTAGACTGGCTTAATTTCGAGGCGCAAGTACCGTATCCTCGTAGTATTTTCGGCCAAATTTGCACCGGTGCAATGTAAATTCCGAGGCGTAAGGCGGTGTAATTCAAAGTGGGAAGGACGTAGGCGTGTTCCATTGAAATGAGCCGTGACCCCATGCAAATGAAGGGCCGGCCAGACTGGACATGTGCACATGAAGCAGACTATGGTCAGCACCTCTCTGAGCATGCTCAGAACTAGGCACGGCACAATCAGTTAGATAGGAACTAGGCCCGTCAGACTTAGTGAGCTATGCACAGTGCTTAAATAGACCGAGAGAAATGCCCTTACATTGTAAAAGTACATCCAATTTTGTGTCGTGTCGGTGTGTATATATATATATATATAAAATATTAAATAAGATAATTATAATAATATTAAAATTAGTAAATTTATGTTAAAAAAATATATATATATTATATTAATTATTATAAAATATATACTAAACAGAAAAAAATGTATATAAAATATATATTTACCCATTAGGGTGAAAAGAGCCACTGGCAAGGAAATGAAGTGTTGCCAGTACCTTGCCCAGTGGCGGTGGGCAGATCCTCTCCCGTGTAAGAACAGGGGAGATTCCGCGCTATGGGGAATAAAGTAGCTGTTGCCTCCCAGTAGGATCCCTATGTGGGGAGCTAATATAAATATGAATAGTAGAAAGGGAAATGGCGCTGCTAAATTAATACCTTTGTCGGGTATATCCGTGGGGTGAGCCCAATGGTAATAGGCCCCCCTTTTGGCTGGAATTAGGGTGCAATTGGAGAGATACCCTGTGTTAATAGGAGGGTAGATGTTGGTTCCTCAGCTTCCAGGAACCAACATCTACCCTCCTATTAACACAGGGTATCTCTCCAATTGCACCCTAATTCCAGCCAAAAGGGGGGCCTTTTTCCATTGGGCTCACCCCACGCATATACCTGACAAAGATCCTCTCCCGTGCCCTCCTCCGTGCCCTCCTCCTTCTGCGCTCATCTAAAGTCAGTAGTATAGCTATGAGCAAGGATGCCCGTGGCATGTTGGCATACAGATTAATGTCCTACAAGTGTGGCTGCTCAGCTCGGCCCTAATGGTGTTGCTTTTGCTGACATGTAGACGGATTGTCTAATTTTAAACCTGCTTTTATTTGGTCTAATTTGAGAATGGCCATGCAGCTGATAAGCACATCGTGTAGACTGCACCGCACAAACTTACTTTTGTGGATCCCCGTAACTCCCGCATTTGCATATTTGCATAGCAAATCAATGGTGTGTCTAGTGCAGTTTTGCACGCACTCTGCGCCGGTCTATCTAAATTACGTCGGTCTAAAAAATGTGGATTTCAGGCGTATATCGTTTTGGGGATACGGTGCATAGATAAGCGTGTGCATTTTTAGACTTACGCGTGCCTAACTCGTGATACTCCGGAGTAAGTGCTTTGTGAATCTGGCCCCTTATGTCCTGTACACACGATCGGTCCATCCGATGAGAATGGTCTGATGGACCGTTTTCATAGGTTAACCGATGAAGCTGACTGATGGTCAGTCGTGCCTACACACCATCAGTTAAAAAACCGATCGTGTCAGAACACGGTGACGTAAAACACAGCGACGTGCTGAAAAAAATTAAGTTCAATGCTTCCAAGCATGCGTCGACTTGATTCTGAGCATGCGTGGATTTTTACCCGATGGTCGTGCCTACAAATGATACGTTTGGTGCTATTGGTTAGGTATCCATCGGTTAAATTTAAAACAAGTTTGCTTTTTTTTAACCGATGGATAAATAACCGATGGCGCCAACACACGATCGGTTTGGTCCGATGAAAACGGTCCATCAGACCATTCTCATTGGTTTGACCGATCCTGTGTACGCGGCTTTAGACATGAAATATGAACAAAGCACATCCTTCTATACTGTGTACTTGTCATCTGTGACAGATTTTCCTGATTCTAAAGCCTCGTATACACGACCTGTTTTCCCGGCATTTCCCAGAGAGCATTTGGCCGGAAATCCTGGCCGTGTGTATGCTTCCTAGCAGTTTTCCCTTCTGGGAAAACAGCGGAGAATCCCTACTGGAAAGTAGAGAACACTGTAATTATGCAAGCATCTATTGATCCAAACACGGGCTGAAACATCAACTGGCCTCAAAGCGTTTGTTATCCCAATACTTTATATTCTTGTAATGTGCCTGTATGAGAAAGTCTCCTGTTGTCTTTGTATTGCTTAGCCTTTGTGTGAAATCCCTGATGTTCTTGCGAGTCCCTCTGCTTTCCTATTAAAAACTGACCACACTAAGCAGGAGAGCACACCGTGGTCAATTCTCTAGCTATTATGGGTTTTCAGTGTACTATCCTTCAGTTATGAGACTTGTCATAACACCCCCTGCTTTATAGCCATTCACTGGGGAGCTCAGTGTTCTGCTGCTTTTACCCCCCCCCCCCAGCTCTTATACAGCTGAGAACAGAGGGAATGTGATCACTTATAAAAAGGGTGGAAAAAAAAGGTATGTATAACGTTTGTTTATATCTATACAAAAATGTTTTGCCTTTCAATTCCATTTGAACCTGAATAGGTTGTTTTACAAGGTGATCAAATTGGTGGTAGTGGAAAACTAATGTATCAAGCAGATGAGTAAAGGTGATGTACTGTATATATTGTCACACATGTGAAAGTGTTATTTTATTTTATCTATTAAAAAGCAAGAGTTTTCAATATGCTGAAAGGTCTCAATACACCAATCATATCATTTCTAGCTATTGCTAATTGCACTACTTGTCTACAGTCTGATTGGCACAAGTGATGCATAGATGGGTGACAGTACTTTATCCCAGGACTGCATAAACAGATACTACCCCTTTGTACTTACTTGTTTGCCAGGTATGTGGTATTAAAACCTAAAAGCAAATATTTATCATATTGCAGGTTACCAATTCTTGGATGTGGTGGTTGTATTAGTTGTCTTTTTTTTAAGCTTTCTTTCCTTTATTTTTATCAGTTTCACAGATTCACCAGCAGCAGTCCCCATTCGCTATCTGTTGAGCCTTGTTTGACCTTTTGATCATTGTTGGAGGTGAGTGTCAATCTATAAATTTTACAATCGGTGTTGGACTAAGCTTTGTTTTCCTTCTATCAAGCTACCGGTCTATGAGACATTTATCTCTATATAAACTGGTTCCTACCATTTGGTTTTACCTGGACTTTTTTTGCACTATATTTTATTTTATTTTATTTTCAGGTTGTATGATAACGGCACATTATATTGAATGAGCGCACCCCCCCCCCCCCCTTCTGTTTTTAGTTTTAGCACTAGACCTTCTCTGTAACTCTAAAATGGTAACCTGTAAACAAAATTAAAGCCTCACCTATGGAGATTTTTAAGTACCAAAGTTTGGTGCCATTCCACAAGTGTGTGCAATTTTAAAGCATGACATGGTGGGCATCTATTTACTCGTGTGTAACATCATCTTTCATATTATACCAAAAAATTGGGCTAACTACTTGGATAACTACTGTTTTGATATACATAAAACGTTTCAATGACCACCATTTTATTCCTTAGGGCCCTTTCACACGGTGCAGACCGTTTTTCGGTCCGCTCCGTGTGTGTCCGTCGGCTCAGCGGGGGGTCCCGCTCAGCTGTCGGCGGACAGGGCGGTCCCCGCACACTGTGCAGGGACCGCCCTGTCTCTCCTCCGCTATCCCCTATGGGGAATCGGATGGAAAACGAACGTCTGTCCGTTTGCATCCGATCCGATCCACCGGACAGAAGAAAAATAGGGTTTTCTTCCGTCCGCAAAACGGATCCAGAAGGACGCGGATCGTAGGCGGACTTTAGCGGATGCATCATCCGCTAATGGATCCGCTCCCATAGGGCCCCATTCTAAGTCCGTTTACGGACTTAGAAAAAGCAGACCGTTCTCCGCACGTGTGAAAGGGCCCTTAGGGTGTCAGCTAAAAAAACATATATAATGTTTGGGGGTTCTGAGTAATTTTATAGCAAAAAAATGATATTTACATGTAGGAGAGGCGTGCCAGAATAGGCCCCGTATGGAAGTGGTTAAAGGGTAATATCTGAGTTTGTAAAGGAATTTGGAGCAATCAAAGTGTATTGATATACATTGTGGTTTTTGAGGAATATATTTAATTGAAAGTTTTTTGTGCCTAGAATTCAGCTTTAAATTTGAACTCCAGGCACAAATAAAAGACACAAAGACACATATAAAAGACACACAGTTATAATCTCTGACGCTATTCATGCATTATTAAATGTATTTTCTAAGTGGTATAAATCTGTCAATAATTACATTTTAAATATTAAAATTACATTTTAAATATTAAAAAATATATTACAAAAAAAAAAGGAAAAAGAGAGACATTCTGACATCTCCAAAAACCAATAGATAAATTATAAATTGTCAAAAAACAAGGAAAAAAATTATAGAATACTTAATATTCACTTACTATACCATTTTCCTTTAAATTAGGATTTAAAATACATTTAAAAATTATATTTTTTACGACTGACAAGATGAAGAAATCAGCCCTTGAAAAAGAAGTCGTCCCAAAAAAGAAAAAAAGGAACTGAATGTTCTAGACAAAAATTATATTTATCAGAATAAAATACAGGAGGAAAAAGAAATGGAACCATACTATTATTTTTTCTTTCAGTAACCCAAGTCCTGAACTCTGTAGAGAGACGAAAAGAAAGCCATGGGATCCATGTACTTAAAAACCCTTCTGTTTTTATCATTTTCCCGTGACAGCAGACATTCAAGATCACAAATAGCATCTAATTCCACCACCCATTCCGCCATTGATGGTATCACAGTAGACTTCAAATGTGAAGGCATTACAGCTCTTTCTGCCAAAATGAAATGTCTAAAGACATTGGGCCAGATTCACAGAGCGATTACGCCGGCGTAACAGGAGATGCGCGGCGTAAGTCTAATTGTGCGCGTGCGTTTCGATGCACGGCATTCCCAAAACGAGATACGCAAGAAATCTACTTTTTTTGTCCAGCGTAATTTCGTTAAACAGGCGCATTCGTCCGCGCAAAACTGCCCTAGACACACCATTGATTTGCTATTCAAATATGCTAATGAGGGAGTTACGGGGATCCACAAAAGAACGTTGGTGCAGCGCAGGCTACGCGCTGTGCGCAACAGCTAAATGTCCTGTCTAAAATTAGACCATATAAAAGCTGGTATAAAAGTAGACAATTCGTCTACATGTCAGATAAAGCAACACTGTTAGTGAGGAGCAGAGCAGTCACACGTGTTGCCCACCACCTGTATGCCAACATGCCAGTGGCATCCATGCTCATAGCTATACTACTGACTTTAGATGAGCAAAGAAGGAGGAGGGCACTGAGGAGGGCACTGAGGAGGGCACGGGATTTTTTATTTTTTTTGGAAAACTTTTTTTTGGCTTATATAAACTTTAAAATTTAATCTAATCTAATACAATATTCTTATCTGATACAAGCCCCTCACTATTCACTCTTCACGGGAGAGGATATACCACACACGCATAGACATCTATGGCATGAGTGATTCTGAGGTGTCTCGCATCTTCAGATTCACCCCTCATGCCATCATGGAATTAACCACAACCCTGCAGGAGGACATCACCAGCCCAACATATGACACTACCCATGACACCCATGACACCCATGACAGCTACATATACAATCAGAGCCCCATCCCCACAGATTTCGAACAGAACATGTATGGGGACAGCTGGCTGGTTGGTGAGTGACATGGGTGGCAGGCATGACTGCCCCCCCCCCCATGATGCACACATCACAAGGGGCACATGCACTACTAACATCCTCCTGTCTTTTCCCTTCATGGTGACTCTGCATATGCACTGGGACCCCATCTCATGACCCCATCTCATGCCAGCTCACATTATGCATCTTTGCACGTTAAACACACACATTAATCATGGCACAATGAGAATGCATGCATGCACACCACTGTGGTCCCTAGCACACACACACCACATCCTCATCAAATTGGATTGGCACCAGTCCACCATGCATTACTTGTGAGCAGCAATGCCACGCCAAGGCTCCAATTATGTCACTGTACATTCATACACCATTCACACGGACCTGGGGATCACGTCTCCCTGGTCCTGGGGAACCCTTCTCCACCAAAATTGAGGGTGACACCCCTTTTCCCGCAGGAATGTCACTCCCACATTCAAACATCATTCACAACCCACAAAAAAATGCCCAGCAAAAACAAAAATTTTCCAGCAAAAAAAATAAAATGGCCAAAAAAAAAAAAAAAACAAGCCAAAAAGAAAAGGGGAAAAACAAATTAATGCTGTTGACTAGTGTTGCTCACGAATATTCGCATTGCGAATATTCGCTACGAATATTGCATATTCGAGTATTCGCGAATAACACGAATATCGCGGCGAATATTCGCTATTTCGAATATTCGAATTTTTTCAATTTTTTTTTTAGAACAGATCACATCCTAGAGATCCCCATCGACGTCTAAAAGCATTGCTGGTATGATTAGAGACCTTGGGCCGAGTAGCTGCAGCGCTCATTTTATATTGCCGAAAAATCGCAATGCGATTATTCGGCAATAGCGATATCGCGCGATTATTTTATATTGTAATATATCACGAATATTCTGAGCCAATCAGAGTGCTCCATTCCGCATTTCTCGAAATTTCGCAATTATTTTGTATTGTAATATATCACGAATATTCTGAGCCAATCAGAGTGCTCCATTCCGCATTTCTCGATTATTCGCAATTATTTTATATTGTAATATATCACGAATATTCTGAGCCAATCAGAGTGCTCCATTACGCATTTCTCGAATATTCGCAATTATTTTATATTGTAATATATCACGAATATTCTGAGCCAATCAGAGTGCTCCATTCCGCATTTCTCGAATATTCGCAATTATTTTATATTGTAATATATCACGAATATTCTGAGCCAATCAGAGTGCTCCATTCCGCATTTCTCGAATATTCGCAATTATTTTATATTGTAATATATCACGAATATTCTGAGCCAATCAGAGTGCTCCTTCCGCATTTCTCGAATATTCGCAATTATTGTGTATTGTAATATATCACGAATATTCTGAGCCAATCAGAGTGCTCCTTCCGCATTTGCCGAATATTCGCAATTATTGTGTATTGTAATATATCACGAATATTCTGAGCCAATCAGAGTGCTCCTTCCGCATTTCTCAAATATTCGCAATTATTTTATATTGTAATATATCACGAATATTCTGAGCCAATCAGAGTGCTCCATTCCGCATTTCTCGAAATTTCGCATTCGCATTCGCAATTCGCATTCGCATTCGCATGATAGCGAAAATTCGCAATAATTTCATTTCCAAAAAATATCACGAATATTCGTATTTAGCGAATATATCTAGAATATTCGACTATATATTCGAGATATATCGCGAAATCGAATATGGCATATTCTGCTCAATACTACTGTTGACGTGAGCCACGCCTGGGGCGCCCACGGCCACGGCCCCGGCTCCTCAGGGGAGACTCATGGGGGAGGGGGTAAACCGGGGAAGGAGGAACAGCCCCTGGTCTCTGCCCACCTGGCGGCCTGCCCTCCAAGGCCACGGCAATTCTGTCTAGGCCAGCACCTAGTGTTGCTGTGTTGGCCTGGATAGTCTGGGTGAGGGCCCTCACATCCTGCCCAACGCCTGCTGTTGTAGTGTGCAGGTCGTTTAGGCAGTTTGTAAGAGCCCGGGAGTGGCAGTCCAGGTCCCCAAGCGTATTCTTTATGGAGGACAGGCTCTCCTCCATCCGCCCCAAGGTCTGGCTGACCTCTCCCAGATGGCGGGTCTGAAGGAACTGGTCCTTTCTCAGAGTGGCGGGCAGGAGATCGGCCAGCCCCCTGGTCTTCTGGGTCACCTTCCTGCCTCCAGCTGAGGCTTGTGGCCGGGGAGAAGGGGAGGCCCTTGGGAATGGAGCACTGTTGGGGGAGGAGTGGGGGGGGCTAGCCCTTATGGAGGGCTGGCTGCTGCCAGCCAGAGAAGAAGACTCCTCCAAAAACAAAAGTCCAGGTCCTGACATGGACTCCTCCTCCTCCTCAAACTCCTCCTCCTCGACCTCCTCCTCTTCAACCTCCTCCTCTTCAACCTCCTCCTCTTCAACCTCCTCTGAGGACTCCGGCCATGTCGGGGGGTCCTCATCAGGCTGCTGTTCTGGGGATGGTGCGGTCAGCCCAGATGGCCCAGCACCCTCCTGCTCATCTGTGGATGACACAAAACATTCACAGGTTGGAGGATCCACACACTTGCCACATATTCCCTTTCACCCCCTCCCCCACACATGCTACACACCTGATAGGGAAAAAAAAACCTTACCTGGCATCACGCCTTCATGACTTGAGTCATAGCCGGGCAGGCCCTCCACTTCTTGCCTATGAAAGGTCTGGGCCACCGCACGCTCCTCCGCTGTCAGCCTAACAGGGCATGGTGGGCCCCCTCCTATGCCCCTGGCATGGGCTAGCATTTTGGCCAGCTTCTTTTTGACCAGACGCTGGAGGTCATTGATTTTCTTTTCAATCCCCGAGCGTGTCCGGGTCTCCCCCCCCCCCCCCCCACCCGATGCATTCACCTGGTCAGTAATCCTGTCCAAAATCTCTCTTCTCCTGGCCGGGGTGGTGTTGGCACTCTCAGAGCCGTGGAGGAAACGCCCATATTCGGAAATGGCCCGGGCAAGAATTTGTTTCTCCCCAAAAGTGAAATGTAACTTCTTCTTTCTCTCCGTCATACTCAGACAAAAACTCACTCCCAAACAGTCAGCAAAAATCACGCACAAAAACAAGCAGGAAAAATCACTCACAAAAACAAGCAGGAAAAATCAAGCAAGAAAACAAGCAGGAAAAATCAAGCAAGAAAACAAACGAACAAAAAACTAACAACCAAAAACTCTCACAAGCAGTCACCAAAAATCACTTACAAATATCTTCTAACAAACACAAGATCACACAGTCCACAAATATCACAAAGACAAACCACAACGCAACTAACAGAACAAAAGCACCTTGCTGTATAGGGAGGAATACAAAGGGATGTACTTTTGCAAACGAAGTGCGTTTGTGTCTGTCTATTTATGCTGTCTGCGTATTTCATGATTTTGCCCTAGTCCACTTCCAATTTCACTGATTGCGCTGTTCCCGAGTTGTGAGCATGCGCACAGAGGTGCTGACATGGTCTTCTTCAAGCGCGCATGCGCGAGCCGGCCGGCCCTTCATTTGCATGGGGTCACGGCTCATTTCAATGTAACACGCCCACGTCCTTCCCAATTTGGATTACTCCGCCTTGCGCCTCAGAAATAATGTTGCGCAGGCGCTAATTTCTGCGTAAAAAGCGACGAGAATAGGGTAATTGTGCCGCTACATTGCGCCAGTCTAACGTAAAGGCGGTGCGCTACGCCGGTCCAATAATGCGCAGATGTACCTGAATCTGGCCCATTGTTTTTTTGTTTGTTTTTTTGTCAAATTTGTTTATTGGGTTTAAAGTAAAGAGAAAACAGTAGATACAATTGACAATAAAAGATTACAGAAAAAGAAAAATGGTATCATGTAATAAGAGAGTATTTGAAACATAGAAAAATCTAATAAATATTTGTAGATCCTGTGAGAAATATTAAAGGAATCATTAAAGCAGGTTATAGTCAAACCAATCATGTTAGTCTATTGCATTTGAACTCATATAAAATATTACAGAATATTGTGATATAAACAGAAACGGATAAAATTATGATATGAACTATAGCTATGAAGAAATTGTAATTTTAGCAATGAATCAGTTCAAAAACTGGCCAAAATAGGGGGGAGAATGATCTTATTCATGTTAATTATTAAAACAATAGGAGCAAAATTAGATATGGTCTTTACTAGTGTTGCTCACGAATATTCGAATTGCGAATATTCGCTACGAATATTGCATATTCGAGTATTCGCGAATATCGCGAATATCGCGGCGAATATTCGCTATTTCGAATATTCGAATGTTTTAAAACATTTTTTGGAACAGATCACATCCTAGAGATCCCCATCGACGTCTAAAAGCATTGCTGGTATGATTAGAGACCTTGGGCCGAGTAGCTGCAGCGCTCATTTTATATTGCCGAAAAATCGCAATGCGATTATTCGGCAAATAGCGATATCGCGCGATTATTTTATATTGTAATATATCACGAATATTCTGAGCCAATCAGAGTACTCCATTCCGCATTTCTCGAAATTTCGAAATTATTTTGTATTGTAATATATCACAAATATTCTGAGCCAATCAGAGTGCTCCATTCCGCATTTCTCGAAATTTCGAAATTATTTTGTATTGTAATATATCACGAATATTCTGAGCCAATCAGAGTGCTCCATTCCGCATTTCTCGAATATTCGCAATTATTGTGTATTGTAATATATCACGAATATTCTGAGCCAATCAGAGTGCTCCTTCCGCATTTGCCGAATATTCGCAATTATTGTGTATTGTAATATATCACGAATATTCTGAGCCAATCAGAGTGCTCCTTCCGCATTTGCCGAATATTCGCAATTATTGTGTATTGTAATATATCACGAATATTCTGAGCCAATCAGAGTGCTCCTTCCGCATTTCTCGAATATTCGCAATTATTTTATATTGTAATATATCACGAATATTCTGTGCCAATCAGAGTGCTCCATTCCGCATTTCTCGAATATTCGCAATTCGCATGCGCAATTCGCAATCGCAATTCGCATTCGCGATAGCGAAAATTCGCAATAATTTCATTTCGAAAATATATCACGAATATTCGTATTTAGCGAATATCTGTCGAATATTCGACTATATATTCGAGATATATCGCGAATACGAATATGGCATATTCTGCTCAACACTAGTCTTTACATATTCACATTTACCATTTTATATAATGAGATAGCTTGAGCTATATATTTGAAGAAGTGAGAGATAAAAAGAAAGAAAAAGGACAGAATGTGGAGTATAAAAAGTGGAAAGTGATGAAAACAATAGGATAGGAAAGGGAGTACAGGATAGAGGAAAGGCTCCGGGGTCGTTACATAATAGAGATAGTAATAATATTGATGAACTGTATCCAGAATGTTACTGGCTTACAATATCTTACCAAGGTCTCAATAGAGAATCATCGGGGTTAGATGAGATAGTATAGGTCGCCCATGGGATCCATATTGTTTCATATATGTCTATGGAATCATTGGTTATGGCTTCTGATTTTGAGTGGAGCATGGCTTGGTGTACTCTATTTCTGGTTTCAGAAACTAGAAGCGTAGCTGTTTTCCAAGATTCGGAGATGGTTTGCTTTGCGGCTGTGGTGATTTCTAGGAACAGTTTAAATTGAGCATAGGAAATACAATCCGGTTTTAAATTTAGGAGTGCGGTAGTCGGATCAGGAGTAATGGATTTCTTGAAAACTGCTGAAATCACAAGGAATATTTCTTTCCAGTAATTTTTTGTAACAGGGCACTCCCAGAAAATATGTAAATGTGTTCCCAGGTCACCACAGCCGCGAAAACAAAGCGGGGAATAATGGGGAGCAAATTTTGCTATTCTAACAGGAACCAAATACCAGTACATGAGAACTTTATAAATTTTTTCCATAGCAAGTATATTTTGGGAGGACATTTTAGTATTTGATCATACTTTATTCCAGGTAGATATATCTATTTTGAAACCAAGGTCGTTTATCTATTTTTCAGCATATGAAGGTAATTTTGCGGTAAGCTTAGTACTTAGTTGGCTATATAGTATTGAAATGAGTCCTCTTGAATGAGGATCTCGTTTACATATTCGTTCAAACTGTGTCATGTCACTCAATTTATTTATACCTTGTAAATATGGTGCAAAGAAATTTTTAATTTGTAAGTAGCGAAAAATTTCTGATGCCGGAAGTTTATGACTTTTTCTGGAAATGTTTTAAATGAGGCAGGTGTTAAAAAGTCACAACATTGTGTTATACCCGCTAAAATCCATCTTGTGAAGGTTCTAGGAAATGTGAGGGCTGGGTAAAACTTTGAGTTTTTTACATAAAAGATATAAGGGGTACATGTGGGCATTGTAAACCCTGGGTCATTTAAAATCTTTCCCAAATAGTGATAATGGGCCAGATTCAGGTAGGACTTACGCCGAGGTATCTCCAAATGTGCGCTGTTCTATCTTTACAGTGATTCCCGATGCTAGATAAGTCGAAAAAATAGGCTTCCTACGGCCGACGTAACTTGCCTACGCCGGCGTATCGTGGGCGCATATTTACGCTGGCCGCAAGGGGCGCTTCCATTGATTTACGCGTCGAATATGCAAATGACCGAGTTACGCCGATTCACAAACGTACTTGCGCCCGTCGCTGTAATATACACCATTTACGTAAGGCATACGTCTGGCGTAAAGTTATTCTACCTAAAGGTGGCACAACCCATGCAAAGGTATGGACGTCGGAACATCCGGCGTCTTTTACGTCGTTTACGTAGTACTACGTGAATAGGGCTTGGCGTAGGTTACGTTCACGTCGTAGGCATTGAGCCGACGTATCTTAGGGAGTATATGCGACGTGATTCTGAGAATAGGGCTTGGCGTAGGTTACGTTCACGTCGTAGGCATTGAGCCGACGTATCTTAGGGAGTATATGCGACGTGATTCTGAGCATGCGCGTGCATGCGCCGTTTAATCGGCCATTCATTTGCATGGGGTCACGCTTAATTTAAATAGATGACTGATTACTGTATTAGTGTCATAGGGTACAACAAAAAGTGTCAAAAGTGTCAGTTATTGTCTGATTTACCCGTCGCAGTCCTGCTATAAGTCGTTGATTGACGCCAAGTAAATAAATAAATAAAACATTTCTAAATATATCCCATCGTTTGTAGATGCTATAACTTTTGCGAAACCGATCAATATACGCTTATTTGGATTTTTTACCAATTTTTTTTAGCAGAATACATATTGGCCTAATATGATGAAGAAATTCAATTTTTTAATTTTTTATTTATTGGATGTGTTTTAGAGCAGAAAGTAAAAAATATTGTTTGTTTTAACTTGTTAGTATTTTTATGATTATAGCACAACCAATAAAAACTGCAGAGTTGATCAAATACTACCAAAAGAAAGCTCTATTTGTGTGGAAAAGGAATATACATTTTATTTGGGTATATCGTCCCACGACCGCGCAATTGTAACGTAGTGTCGTATCGCAAAAAATGGCCTGGTTGTTAAGTAAGGGGGGGATAAAACTTCCGGAGCTGAAGCTGTTACCTTACTTCTCTCCTTACTTCTCTCCCTTCCAGGCCAATAAAATATAGGAAAAATAAGAAAGGAAGAAATGAAGCAAATGACGGAGTCTACACTCAGGAAGTCTCAGCCCAATGATTCTGCTTCCTTCTCGGCGGGATGTCATACGTCTGCAGACACATAAGGGACCTATAAGCTACAAATCTATCTCCACCACAGCATGAGTGTTACTATTCTTACAGAAAAATACAAAATCTTATTATAAGCAGCATCTCAACGCATATGATAGATTCTTCTCCCTAAGGCATTATTTGTCATTTCACAATAGAAAAGCAAGATAATAGATCTACTTTCATTTAACCCAGCCAATTATCCAACCGCGCGTTCCCCTTCACCCTGCACCGTACATTGCGCGTTGTTTAGTGACAGGGTCACCGTCAGTGTGTCTAAGGAACACACATTCCTATTTACATCTGCCTGGAGTCATTCCAATAATTGCATTTATGCTACTGTATGTGGATTAAACAAACTATAGATGTAATTGCCATTTATTTCACTAAGAGAAGCACTTAGATGGTGAAAAATATGTATATTTATAGGCACTTCTGTGCTTATCTGTTTAACTATATAAACACATTTGATAAATTTCTACATTAAGTCTGTCCAAGGCTGCTCTTACTATGTTAATTCAATGGAAATAATATTTACTTTTAGATCATTAATGCTTAATGCACAACAGAGATATAACCTCTAAATGAATCACGTTTAGATTTCTAAAGTGCAATATATGGATTTCTAAAGTGCAATATATGTTTTGTTTTTTTGGGCCCCTTCTCACTTTAGTTCTGCTTTGCAGTGCATTAACAAACAGGCATTGTTTTGTGCTTTAATGTGCTACAGCAGTCCATTCATTTAGACTGAACTCATGGGCGTCCGCAGGTAGGGGCAAGGGGAAATCATCAAGAAGATGTTATAGTTGCCAGCTGCAGTGTCCGTCATGGCTGCCGCTCCTCTTCAGTGATTGACTGCCTGGTAGAGATGATCTTCGAGTTCGAGTAGAACTTATGTTTGACTTGAACATTGCCTGTTCGCCGAACAGCAAACTATTTGGGGTGTTCGCGGCAAGTTCGTGTGAACTTTAGAACCCTGTTAAAGTCTATGGGACTCGAACGTTTGAAATATAAAGTGCTAATTTTAAAGGCTAATATGCAAGTTATTGTAATAAAAAGTGTTTGAGGACCTGGATCCTGCCCCAGGGGACATGTATCAATGAAAAAAAAAGTTTTAAAAACTGCAGTTTTTTTGGCAGCAGTGATTTTAATTCCTTTAAGTGAAACAATAAAAGTGAAATATTCCCTTAAATTTTGTACGTAGGGGGGGGGGGGGGTATAGTATGTTTGTAAAGTAGCGCTTGTTTCCCATGCTTAGAACTGTCCCTGCACAAAGTGTCATTTCTGAAGGGAAAAAAAGTCATTTAAAATCACTCGCGGCTATAATGAATTGTCGGCTCCCGGCAATACAGAGAAAAGTCATTCATAAAAAAAAAAATGTTTGGGGGTCCACGCCGTTTTTTTTTTTTTTTTTTTATTTGGGGTGGAGTTCCCCTTAAAATCCATGCCAGACCTGAAGCGCCTGGTAATTGAATTTGGGGGGAACCCCACGCATTCTTTATTTATGAATGACAATTCATTATAGCCACGAGTGATTTTAAATGACTTTTTTCCTTCAGAAATTACATTTTGTGCAGGGACAGTTCTAAGCACAGGAAACAAGCACAACTTTACAGGCATACTATACACCCCCCTAGGTACGAAATTTAAAGGAATATTTAAATTTTATTGTTTCACTTTAACCCCTTCCATACAGGGCATTTTCACCCCCTTCCTGCCCAGACCAATTTTTAGTTTTCAGCGCTGTTGCACTTTGAATGACAATTGCGCGGTCAGGCAACACTGTACCCAAATAAATCGTTATGTTTTTTTTCCCCACACAAATAGAGATTTCTTTTAGTGGTATTTGATCATCTCTGCGGTTTTAATTTTTTGCGCTATAAACAAAAGAAGAGCGACAATTTAAAAAAAAACACAATGGGGCAGATTCACGTAGATCGGCGCATTATCATTCCGGCGTAGCGCACCACTTTTCCGTTAGACTTGCGCAATCTAGCCGCGTAATCCGGCGATTCACGTAGCTTTTACGCAAGAGCTTGCGCAAACGTAAGGTTTTTTTGAGGCGTAGGCGTAAGGAGTAGTAATACAAATTGGGAAGGACGTGGGCGTGTTACATTGAAATGAGCCGTGACCCCATGCAAATGAAGGGCCGGCCGACTCGCGCATGCGCGCGTGAAGGAAACCATGTCAGCTCCGTTGTGCGCATGCTCACAACTCGGGAGCGGCGCAATCAGTGAAATTGGAAATGGACTAGGGCAACTTTATGAACTACGCAGACAGCATAAATAGACAGACACAAATGCACTTCCTTTGCAAAAGTACATCCCTTTGTATCCCTCCCTATACAGCAAGGTGCTTTTGTTTGTTTGTGACGTGTCTTTGAGATATTTGGGGACTGTTTTGCAGAGTGATTTTTGTCTTTTATGTCTTTGTTGTTATTTTGTTTAAATTATATTTTTGCTGGGCATTTTTTATTTTTGCTCGTCATTTATTTAATTTTTTTGGTTCTGTTTGTGTATGATTTTGGAATGTGGGGGTGATATTCCTGCGGGAAAAGGGGTGTCACCCTCATTTGTGGTGGAGAAGTGATCGCCAGGTCTGTGTGAATGGTGTATGAATGTACAGTGACATAATTGGAGCCGTGGCATGGCGTTGCAGCTCACAAGTCCTGCATGGTGGACTGGTGCCAATCCAATGTGATGAGGATGTGGGGTGTGTGTGCTAGGGACCACAGTGGTGTGCATGCATGCATTCTCATTGTGCCATGATTAATGTGTGTGTTTAACGTGCAAAGATGCATAATGTGAGCTGGCATGAGATGGGGTCATGAGATGGGGTACCAGTGCATATGCAGAGTCACCTTGAAGGGAAAAGACAGGAGGATGTTAGTCATGCATGTGCCACTTGTGAGGTGTGCATCACGGGAGGGGATAGTCATGCCTGCCACCCATGTCACTCACCAACCAGCCAGCTGTCCCCATACATGTTCTGTTGGAAATCTGTGGGGATGGGGCTCTGATTGTATATGTAGCTGTCATGGGTGTCATGGGTGGTGCCATGTGTTGGGCTGGTGATGTCCTCCTGCAGGGTTGTGGTAATTCCATGATGGCATGAGGGGTGAATCTGAAGATGCGAGACACCTCAGAATCACTCATGCCATAGATGTCTATGCGTGTGTGATATATCAAGTGAAGAGTGAGGGGCTTGTATCAGATAAGAATATTGTATTAGATTAATTTAAATTGTAAATTTTATATAAGCAAATAAAAAAATTAAAAAAAACATCTCCCGTGCCCTCCTTAGTGCCATCCTCCGTGCCCTCCTCCTTCTTTGTTCATCTAAAGTCAGTAGTATAGCTATGCGCGACGATGCCCCTGGCATGTTGGCATACAGATTGTTGGGCAACACGTGTGACTGCTGAACTCCTCACTAACAGTGTTGCTTTATCTGACAATTAGACTTTTTTTCAAAATTTAGACCAGCTTTTAGGTCCTCTAACTTTAGACAGAACATTTTGCTGTTGCGCACATCGCGTAGCCTGCGCAGCAACTGCGTTTTTTTGTGGATCCCCGTAACTCCCTCATTAGCATATTTGACTAGCAAATCAATGGTGTGTCTAGCGCAGTTTTGCACGAAGGGAAGCGAATGTCTAATTCAATTACGCCGGACCAAAAAACGTAGATTTCTGGCGTATATTGTTTTGTGAATCGCGTCCAACTATACGCACGCGCACATTTAGACTTACGCACGCGCAACAGCAGTTGCGCAGGCGTAATCGCTCTGTGAATCTGGGCCAATATTTTTTTCTTTTTATTTAATACATATCACAATATTTTTTTTAAAAAACTTTTTTTTACCCTCAGTTTAGACCGATATGTATTCTTCTACGTATTTTTGGTAAAAAAAAACGCAATAATCGTATATTGATTGGTTTGCGCAAAAGTTATAGCATCTACAAAATAGGTGATAGATTTATGGTATTTTTATTTTATTTTTTTTACTAGTAATGGCGGCGATCTGCGTTTTTTTTTTTGTGACCGTGACATTGCGGTGAACATATCGGACACTTTTGACACGTTTTTGGGACCATTCACATTTACACAGCGATTATTGCTATAAAACTGCACTGATTACTGTGTAAATGTGACTGGCAGGGAAGGGGTTAACACTAGGGGGTGAGGAAGGGGTTAAAATGTGTCCTAACGTGTGTTCTAACTGTAGGGGGAGGGGGACTCACAAGGGGAGGAGACCGATGTGTGTTCCTCTGTACTGGGAACACACATCGATCTCCTCACCGCTGACAGGAGGTGGATCTGTGTGTTTACACACACAGATCCACACTCCTGACGTGATTTCCGGAAATCGCGGGTCCCCGGCGGCAATCGCAGCCGTCGGGCACGCGCGCGGGATCGCGCGCGCCCTAGAACGCCGTGAAGACAGGACGTTGAGCAACGTCCAGTCTCATCGGCGAGGGGATGACCATAGCGTCATTTCCCTATGGGCTGGAATTGAAGGGGTTAAGCATTATTAAAATTACTGCTCCTGAAAAAACGGCCGTTTTTTTAAAACTTTTTTTGCATTGATAAATGTCCCCTGGGGCAGGACCTGGGTCCCCAAACACTTTTTAGGACAATAACTTGCATATTAGCCTTTAAAATTAGTACTTTAGATTTCAAACGTTCGAGTCCCATAGACTTTAACAGGGTTCTAAAGTTCACGCAAACTTTTGGTCTGTTCGCAGGTTCTGATGCGAACCGAACCCAGGGGTATTCGGCTCATCCCTACTGCCTGGCTGTGTACATGTCGTGTAGATCTGGCCGGCGCCGCCTACTCAGTGCAGACAGTGGCCCGAGCTGCCGAGTAATATGCTGCCAGTGCCGACTCATCACATCACAGGAAATCCTGACCTGACGTGAGTGGCATATACAGTTGCAAGCAACAGAAGATGATCCACAGGTAACAGCAGTTAGGAGGAGACTTTTGATTTATATGTTGCTGGAAAGTTGGACAGCTATTACTGGAAAGATATGTCTGTGTATGTTAAGAGATAATTCATTTTCTTCACTTTGTATAGGCTGTTTTCATGAATATCAAAATATGTCCACAACAGATGTAGCACAATATATTGTAATATAAAAAGATGTACATTCTCTAGGCTATATTTATATGGGCATGGACTGGTGGTACACCTGGCCTTAGTAACTTCCAATACAAAGTGAAGCTGAATTATCCCTTATATACCACATATATCTTGGAAAGATATATGTGGTATATAAGAGATAATTCAGCAGGCCTATGCCATGCCCATATAAATATAGACTAGAAAATGTATATCTTTTTATATTGCATGGGTGACCTTAAAATGATGCCCCCCTCCCCTGAAAAAAGTTCTACGGACGCCCATGTCTGAACTGCCTGTGCACCACAAAGCAACCACAATCATATATGACCCATTTTTTCTAAGCCAGTGTACCACAGAGTACGGCATGTACATTGTGGTGTGCTGCAGTGCATTTGGGTGCCATCCAAAATGAATGGCCCTGCATCGCACAGCTCCTTAGTAGCTGTTACCATGCATTATCCTAGTGTATAGGCCTCATGCACACTGGACAATTTTGTTTCAAACACCCATGCATAGTAGCCTATATGTCCATGCCATGCACATATTGGCATTTAGAAGGCAGGGGCGTTTTAGGGAAGAAATAAAAACCCACAGCCAGTGCATCCAAGAGCAGCACAGTTTTGGCAGAAAAAATGCTTGACACACCTAAATGCATAGTGTAAGCATGTTTAGAACTTGAGCATTACTTAATTTCAATGGGCAGAATAAACTCATATTCTGGTCAATTAAATTAAGTAATGCCCAAGTGATTGGCGTTACAAGAGTCCAGTTTTTTTCTCTGCCAAAACTTTGCTGCCAGGAGGAGTCTAGGAGAGTTAGAAAAACGTCCGGTGTTCATGAGGTCATAATTGTAAATGGGCCATTCAATAAAAAATGTATTTTCACTTTTTCTCATAATTTTTTGCATCTCAGTAGGACATTACTACCGCTTAACTAGAAGAGGGTAAATACTTCTCTGAGGCCTTTTTGCGTTTTTTTTTTGGGGGGGGGGGGTGTTTAAAAATAACTCCCTTAATACCTGGATGTTTGAATCATTAGATCTTCTATCTCATTGTCCATACTACTTGCCCCCAGCTTCCTTTTTCCTGTATTTCTGCAGAATGTGTGTGTTGTGTAAGGACAAGCAGAACTTATATCTCCTTCTTCATTCACAGAATTTTATTTTTTATTTTTACAGCCAATGTTACAATGTTTCTAATTCGTTTTCTGCTTTGTGCTTTCAACAACTGCCACTGGATTTGTATTGCAATGGCTTCTAAAAATAGAATCATGTTTTCTCAAGCAGAACATTCCTGCCTCTCAATACAACAGCGTTTTCAAGCCTTGGAAAATGAAAAAATGTGTTACCTTTCGTATATACAATACTGGTTAGCAAATAGGAGAGCCAATTAAACAAAAAAATAAAAATTATAATAGGTTAAAAAATTAAATGATTTGCTAACAAAAGTGTTAAGTATGTGGAAGTTTTAAGTATGCCCTGAGTACTTCCACATGAGAACTTCTACCAATAACAGGTTTTCTTTAATGGAAATGTTTTCCATAGTAGCCTACCATATTTTAGCTACTTAAAGTGAAACTCCTAGGCCGCGTACACACGATCAAATCTATCTGCTGGAAACAGTCTGACAGACCGTTTCAGCAGACAGATTAGATCGTGTGTACGGGCGGACAGACAGATTTTGCCAGCCGACAGATTTTAAAGCATGCTTTAAAATCTGTCTGCTGGGAATCCGTCCGTCCGACATGTCTGCTGGTTAGTACGCTGACCAGCAAACATATCTGCCCGCACATGCGTCGAATGGATTCGACGCATGCGCGGAAGTGTTTTACTTCCTGGTGCGGTGACGTGGCGGTGTCAACGTCATCGCCACGTCACCGCGCTGTCTGCTGGCGGGGATTTTGGTTTGTTCGGTTATACAGCGATCAAACCAAAACAGCCCAGCAGACAAATCTGTTCAAATCGGTCTGCCAGACCGATTTGAACAGATGTATTTGGTCGTGAGTACGTGGCCTAACACGCTCAAACTTATCCGATGAAAACGGACCACTCTGTGCTGCAGTGTTAACCCAGCATAATACCGCATACACACGATCACTTTATGTGATGAAAAAAAATAACGTTTTTAAAAACATAATTTTTATTGACCGTGTGTAGGGGAAAACGTTGTTTTATGTCTTGTAAAAAAACACAAAAAAAATTGAAGCATGCTTCAATTTTATGTGTCGTTTTTCAAAACGTCATTTTTTGTTTCACAAAAAGTCACCGTGTGTAGCAAAAAAACTTTGTTTCAAACAAAGTTTTTCAACTCACCCATGTCCAGAAGCTAGTTATGAAGCGAGCTTCAATGGAAAGGAGTGGTGAACGTAACCTCGCTTTTTGTGAAAAAACAATGGTGTGTATGCAACATTGTCTTTGAAAAGTGAAGTTTAAAAAACGTCGTTTTTTACTTCACAGAAAACTTCGTTTTTTTTCATCACATAAAGTGATCGTGTGTACGCGGCATTACATTTTTTTACATTAGCTACATCCCTCCAGCATACTGCTAACATCTGCAGTATGCTGTTTTTTTTGTTGTACTTATCGTTATACGAGCTATTGTTTATCCGGCTCCGAGCGGGGGATTACTTCCTTGTATAGGCGTTCCTAAGTGAAGAGGCATTGATTGACGGGCTGCTAAAGCGCATCACGCCTTCCGGAAATACCCGAAGTGACACTCGTGTGTTTACGGCGCCTGCGCAGTCAGCTCTACACGGCAAGCGCAGGCGCCTGAGTGTCTCTTCGGGTATTTTCGGAAGCCGTAGCAAAAAAAAAAAAAACAGCATACTGCAAATGTTAGCAGTATGCTGGAGCTAATGTAAAAAATTCATTTTTGGGTGAACCCCTGCTTTAATTTTCTGTTATTGATTGTTTACAACTTTGTAAACTGACATTTGATATGTTTTTCCAATATTTGATTTAGATAAGAAAAATATTTCCTTTATAAATGAAAATGTAATTTAGCATTGATTGAGAGCATGCTTGGCTTTCTAATAAAAAAAACAGCACTGTCTGCTCAGTAGCTGACCACTTCCATATGGGTAAGCTAGCAGACAGAGATGCAGTTGTGCCATTCCACTGACTAATCTAGTGTGTGTATTGTGAATTGCTCTCAATACCAAAAAAGGCAATCTGTTGCAATTCTATTTTGTATGTTTGCCTATGTTTTCATTACATGTTTTCATTATTTCAAGCCCTGATTAGAATTAGCCTGCCTATGTTACGCCCCTTGTTACCATAAAAGTATAATTGTAATAGTAGCCACCTTGGCAGTATAATTATGTCATTATTTTGCGCCTCAAAGCGGTACATTGTTTTGCAAAGAAATTGGGCGTTTTATATTTTAAGTAAATTGTAAAAAATTTAATTCTTAGTAATAACACACTTAAATCTGTCCAAACAAGAGTCTAGTAGACATCCCGGGTATGATAGTTTGATAGTTTGAAAACACTAATTCATAAATTATAATATAATAAATAACTATAAATAATTATAAAAAATAATAATATAATAATAAAAAAACAGAATTTGCTGTTTTCTAGCTGGTCTATAACCACTTTTGATGTAATGTGACACTTTTGGGATGCATTGGACAATCTCAAGTTTCCAGGCAGATAGAACTGTATATATAATATAAAAGTGCATGCAGGGCACTGGAGAAAGCGCTAGGGACAAAAAGCAAGTGAAATGATTTCATACAGTAATGTAATATTACAGTGTACTGTGTGTTATGAATTCTTTGTACTTTTTAAATTTGCCGCTGGGCTCTGTCCCCATGCGTCGTGACACCCACAGGGAACGGAGTTTGGCACACAGAGGCATCGGGCAGGAGACACAGCCAGCAGGCACAGCGGAGGGGACATCGCAGGATCCTGGTGGCAAGGTAAGTAACCTGCAACAGGATTCTGCAATTCAATCCCGATTGTGGCTCGGGGTTACCGCTAATGGAACTGAAATTTAACCCAGACACACTTGGGTTAACCACCAGGGAGGTTAAAGGATATGTAAAAGTTCATTAAAAAAAAAGTTGGTTTTGTTGGAGTGGCCCCAATCCTCCTCCTCTGGGGTCCCTCAGCGGTGCTTCTGGCTTCCTCCTCTTCCCGAGAGCCCCATTGGAGAGCCCTCTCCCTCTGGGCACTCGTGTTGACGTGCTCCTGTGTTCTGCGGCTGGGTCCAACACAGACAGCAGGACTCTGCCCCACCCCCCAGCTCCCATGTCAGTGGATTTGATTGACAGCAGCAGGAGCCAATGCCTGCGCTGTTATAAATCTATCCAATCAGGACCGAGACAGTGGCTGGAGCTGGTGTGCTCATCCCTGTTTCTGGAAAGACCGGGTTCAGGTAAGTAAAAGGGGGGCTGCTGCATCACAGGAGGTTTTGCACCTTAATGCATAGAATAGAAACTTTGAGGGTTTACAACCCCTTTAAATACTTCCCGCCCGGGTCAATGGTCAATTGACATCCAGGAAGTGGTTGTGAAATCCTGACTGGACGTCTATTGACGTCCTGCAGTATTTTATGCCGGCACGCAGCGTGGCGATCAGTGATGCGGGGTGTCAGTCTGACACCCTGCATCTCCGATCTCGGTAAAGAGCCTCTGGCGGCGTTACCATGTGATCAGCTGTGTCCAATCACGGCTGATCACGATGTAAACAGGAAGAGCCGTTGACCGGCTCTTCCTCACTCGCGTCTGACAGACGTGAGTAGAGGAGAGCCGATTGGCGGGGGTTTTTTTTTTTTAATACAATCGATGCAAATCAGTGCCCCGAAATGGGCACTGACTGGCAACATGGGCACTCACTAATGATGCCCAGCAATGCCATCAGCGCCACCCCTCAGTGTCACCCAGTGTCCATCAGTGCCACCCAGTGTCCATCAGTGCCACCCAGTGTGCATCAGTGCCACCTCTTAGTGCCCATCTATGCCACATATAAGTGCCCATCAGTGCCACCCATAAGTGCCGCCCATCAGTGCCACCAAAGAGTGCCCATCAGTGCCGCCTATGAGTGCCGATCAGTGCAGCATACCAGCACCGCCTATCAGTGCCCATCAGTGCCGCCTATTGGTGCCCATCAGTGCCACCTCATCGGTGCCCATCAGTGCCACCTCATCGGTGCCCATAATTGAAGGAAACGTACTTATTTACCAAAAAAAAAAACAGAAAAAAAAACTATTTAATATTTCGGTCTTTTTTTAGTTGTTGAGCAAAAAATTAAAATCGCAGAGGTGATCAAATACCACCAAAATAAAGCTCTATTTGTGGGAAACAAAATGATAAAAATGTGATTTGGGTACAGTGTTGGATGACCACGCAATTGTCATTCAAAGTGCGACAGTGCTGAAAGCTGAAAATTGGTTTGGGAGGGAAGGTGCGTAAGTGCCTGGTATGGAAGTGATTAATGTGATATTTTGATACTGTGTGATACTGATAATGTAATCATGTGTATAAAACTCTTTAATTGTGTCACATAAAACAGAACAGTTTTTTAAGACCACTAATTAATATAATATAATTAAATTAATATAATGATTGGAGTTGCCTATCTATAACATTTCTAGAACAGTTCCTAGGCATAGCTGTGCCAGATTCTGTGTGCACCAGTTTTAGTAAATCCCCCCCATACTGTATCAAGTTTGTTCTTTATAGCATAGATACAACTTGACGTGCACCACTATTCATCCAATATGCATACTGCTTTCTCAAACACGCCAAAACTCAGGGGAAGGTATAGCAACCATGGTAACTACAGTGAAGGGCTTGTGAATCAATGGTTTCCCACCTCCAGTCCTTGAATACTGCCAACAGGTGATGTTTTAATGATTTTCTGTTGCACAGGTGATCCAAGCCTCAGATATAACCTGTTTGGTTTTTCAATCTGTATGACAGACATGGAAGAGTATTTTCATTCCCACAACCCCCTGGTTCCTCCAGGGGTAATCCAGCCAAGAAATGATCCTCCACTGGGGGACCCTTAATGAAGAAGTGTTTAAGAAAACTGTCCTCTAGGGAACTGCATGTTGTAAACTTATTTTAGGCTTAGGAATGCTCTTCCTTGTGTTCTACTGTAGTAAAGAATTTATTATTTTTCTAGGGTCATTTGTTTGTTGTTTTAATTTTTTTATTAATTATGCCTGTACAGTGTAAACCAGGGGTGCCCAACCTTTTGAAGGCCAAGGGCCACTTAGGCAACTTAGTAACTAGTCGCGGGCCACAATGAGCGGGGTGGGCAGATGACAGGTCTGTGTCCAGTCTGCATATGCAAAGCAGACACAGCCCAATCTAGTCTATGGGCTGTGATCCAATCCAATCAGATAGAAGGGGGCAGATCCACTTCTGTTTTTTTTGCAGATCGGATTGGAGGTTGGCAAGTGTAAACGGATAAAAGTCTGTTTACATCTGTCGCTCCATACAGGTGAATGGAAGGCCCGATTGGGTCAGATCGATCATGTGAAAGGGGCCTAAGGCTGCTTTTACACTGATGGTCTGCGGTCTATTGCGGCACAGTGTACCTGTGTTTTTTCCCGCCGGTTAGCTGCACTTTGCCATAAATGGCTATTATATCCTGCAGATGTGGTGCACTTACTGAAAAGCCACTTGCTTCCTCTACCGCCGGCTTCATTTACAACACTGATACTCTTGGGTGGCAGGTTGGCAACCAGCCATCCCAGAGCAGGAGGTCGTGGGCCACATCAGAGGGCTCTGCGGGCCACATGTGGCCCCCGGGCCACTGGTTGGGCACCCCTGGTGTAAACTGAACCTAATATGGAATATAATTAAAGTGGAGGTTCACCCTCAAAAAAAATTCTGACATCACATTCTGTCAAGTCATCCTACCGACAGAATGCCAGTGTTTTTTTTTTTCTCAGCACATACCTCGTAATCCAGATTTTCACCCCCCGTCTCTCCCGCGAGACTGGGCATTCCCAATTACTGCCTGTGATTGACAGGCTTCCGTCCAGCATACTGCGCGTCACAGGTTGCCGACAGAACCCGAACATTGGCGCGCAGGCGCCGTATAGAGCCACACCGACGTTCGGGTTCTTTCGGCAACGTGTGACGCGCAGTATGTGCTGGACGGAAGCCTGTCAATCACAGGCAGTGATTGGTAATGCCCAGTCCCGCGGGAGAGCCGGGGGGTGAAAATCTGGATTACAAGGTATCCTAAAAAGGTGGCCAAGGAGGCTGATTTGTGAAAAAATATATTTGGACTATTTAAGTAATGATTTAAAAAAAATTGCCAATAATGATTATTTTAGCTTTAACATTAAAGTTTCCTAAAAAGGTGGCCAAATAACAAAAAATGTGATACAGAATGATTACTTCTGTTACTTCCACAATAAACAGTTTAATCCAGTGTGGAAGTTGATTTCGGTGGGGATTTTTTTTTTTCCAGTTATTCAAATTTGTTTAAAACTTTCTGCCCTCGTGTATTTTTGGAATAATCACTGTCACCCAGCTAGTGGTTTAAAAGATTAAAATATCAGATCCACTGGTCCATGGCAAAAAAATATTTTTTTTACTCAACTATTGTATTCAACAGGGTTTCAGCTCTACAGAATTCAGGGATTCGAGAAAAGCCAGTTATTGCAGAGTTTCATTAAAAAGTATAATGGGAAATGGATTGAATATTTGGAAAGCAATTACAATCCTGCCATTCTATGTATCCATGAATGTTTTCTGGACTCTGCTATAAGTCATGTACACATGTCAAAAAGTTCTTGCAAAAATAGTTTTTTTATTATCATCAAAACAAGCTGTATTTTGCATTATGAATCATTTGTAACTGTACAAATACCTTTGACTGTTTATTATAACAGCATTACAAATAATATAAATATCAAGGCTGTTCAGCCAATGGGTTACATAGTTAGGACCTTGCGGTAGGTAGGTAGGCAGTGAGGTCCTTGGTGAATAATTGCCAGTAGTACCCGATCAAAAATAGTTTAAAATCCAAATACTTCTTGAATACATCACCGCAGCCCTCTGCTTTGTGTATACTGTATATTGTTGGTGGTGGAGTTCTACTTTAAAATTTTGATTAATTTGGAATGCAATACGTTTATTTTCCCATTTCTTAAAGTGTACTATTTTAGATATATCGTTTAACTCAGTGATGAATGATAAAGCCCCGTACATGCAATCAGACCCAACCAACCTCAACTCGGAATTTAGATGGAATTCCATCGGAGTAATAGAGAACATGTTCTCTATCTAAACTCTGATAGAATTCATCGGAATTTCCGATGGAATTACTCCGATGGGGCATACACGGTCGGAATTTCCAATGGAAAAGGTCCATCTGACTTTTTCCATCAGAAATTCCGATCGTGTGTACCGGGCTTTAGTGATTATTTATACATAATAATTATTTAATAGTTGCAAGTAGTACTGGATCCAAGATCATTCTGGAATCCAGGATTCTATGCACTGTTCCACATGATCCGATAGTGATCTATTGCCTGATAGGGATACTATAGTTCTGTCTCAAAGTCATGGAAACAATGAACTCCTGTGAAGAGGCGTTTATTACTTTTGCCCCGTCGAAGACAAGAATTAATTGGGTTTTATTACTGCTGCCACTGTCACTGACAATGAAGAAAGGGGGGTAATTATTGTTGCCACTGTTACTGACAACAATGGGCGGGGGGTGAATTTGCAAGTGAGTGATGGAGGGTGAAGCTTGCTGGAAAAGAGTTATCACTGTTATATGCATGTTTTGTTCCTGGTTTTACTATGATGCATATGGCTTTCTTTTAATATCTTTTAATTGGAAATTGTAGAAATGGTTGATTTAGATGCAATCTTCCACTTGACTGGATACAAATATGGCCTCTGGGCTCTTTTAATTTGTATATCAGTGATGTATTATATTTATTTTTATGGTTAAGTCAGCAGTTCACACTGGGTATTTTGTCTTAAAGCGGAGCTCCAGCCGCGAAAATTTTTTTTTTAAAGTCAGCAGCTACTAACAGTGTAGCTGCTGACTTTAAATAAGGACACTTACCTGTCCTAGGCGCCCGCGCTGATGGCCCCCCCGATGCCGGTCCTACGATCGATCCGAGTCCCGCGCCGCCATTCACACTATGGGAAACAGGCAGTGAAGCCGTACGGCTTCACTGCCCGTTTCCTACTGTGCCTGCGCGAGTCTCACGCTGGCTTGTGAATGGGCGCGCTGCTCTCTGAGAACACACACAGTTCCCAGAAAGCAGCGCGCCCATTCACAAGGAGAAGGAGAAAAAGAAATCGGACCGCGGTGCAGGTGAGGCAGATTACGGACTTCCGCATAGCAACAGCTATTTCGGGTGAGTATTTTTTTTTTTTTCAGGTTTTTTTTTTTTTTTTTTTTTAAACAACATGGCAAAATGTTGTTTATATGGGTGGAGCTCCGCTTTAAGGTTCATTAAATATAAAAACCAAATATATAATTATTTTTAAAGACCTAATAAAAATAATTATGTAAAAAAAAAGATTATGGCAGAAACACTTTTTTTAGACCTGGTAAGTGATTAAACATTTGAGAAAAAGCCTACTCTCAGTACCTTCTTACCCTGAACATGTTCATCTTAAATTTGTTTTATTTAACACAAAAGTTTAACACAATCGACTGCAAGTTTATATACATCATCACAGTTCTCTGCTTTCCGTATATATTGTAGATGATGACAAATCTGGAATTCTGCTTTAAATGTCTGTTTCATTTAGAATGCAGGAGGTTTAGTATCCCGGTTTCTTTTAGGCCCCTTTCACACATCCTTTCCAATCAGGCCTGCCTGTCTGTTTTTCAGGCGGACCTGATCAGACACTCCATTCAGCCCTATGAAGCGGCGGATCTCAGTGGTGACCCACTGCTATCTGATCCTGTCCACCGAAACCAGACGGATGGTGACCCTATTTTCCATTCGACTGGATTGAATAGGATTGGATCGGATGAAAACGGGCAGGCGGTCCATTTTCATCCAATCTCCCCATAGAGGAGATCCGGTCCGTCTCAGCACAGTGATCAGAGCGGACCTGTCATCCGCCTGCTCAGCGTTGATCGGCGGAATCAATCCCTGCTGTGCAATGCAGAGTCTGCCGGGTGGACTGCACATGTGAAAGGACCCTCAGGCCTCATACACACGACCGAGAATCTTGTGGTAAAAGAAACATTGCTTTCCTCGACGAGGTTCTTGTCAAGGTTGACGAGTATCTTGTCAAGCTTTCCTTGCATACACGCTGTCAAGACAACATTTTGTTGTTCTCAAATGCAGTGACGTACAACACTATTGACGGCACTATAAAGGGGAAGTTCGATTCCACTGGCGCCACCCTTGGGGCTGCTTTTGCTAATCTCATGTTACTGCGTGTTAAGTAAAAGTTTGGTGAGAGACGATTCGCGCTTTTCAGTCTGTTACAGTGTGACAAATGTGCTATCTCCATTATGAACGCTACTTTTACCGAAGGTGCGCTCCCGTCTCATACTTTATTCTGAGCATGCGCGGGTTTCTAAGCATACACACAAATGTGTTTCTATTCGTAAACCAGCCCGACGGGAAACACGACAAGGAAATTGAGACTCCCGATGAGAAAACATGTTCCCTTTTTTTCTCGTCGAGATCCACGACAGTTTCCTCGACGAAAAACAAACACACGACTGTTGTCTGCCAGCATTTTTATTGATGGATTTTGCAGAGGAAAACGGTCGTGTGTACGAGGCCTCAGGGTGTACCACTTGGCCACTTGCTGGCTGAACGGGAAAAAAAATATTAATCTAAACCCAGCTGAAGTTAACTTCCGCTCTGCAGGTTTTTCCACTTTTTCAGATCTATATGTCAATTAACACATACAGTTCAGGGGGTTCAGATTTACCAAGAGTACCATTTATATCTAAGGAAAGACTAAGCTAATTGCTTTTGCAATGCTGAATTCATATTATAGGCTTTTTTTGCAGCAGTATTTGATTTTGAAAGTGTTAATGACTGATGTTTCCAATTGAATATGAATATGAGTTTGTGTACTGAAGAGAACAGCATTTGGGTGATTGTATAATTGCTGCAGTACAGCTGGCTCTGCAGCGTGAGACTAACAGCTAGAAGCTAGAAGAGGTAGCCTGCAGCTTAGCATCTGTGTAAACAATCAGTAGCAAAGATCCAGATAAAAACCGCAGCAACGTGCTAGTCTTAGAAACATATACAATGATCTCTGTTTACTGCAAATAATATTTACACTCAATTTTGTCAAAATTGAGACATTCAATACCTGTGTTCTAAATAGGCAGATGGTGGGAGGGTACTATGACTATATGAACTACTTTACAGCACTGGGGTACATGTGCCTGGCTGTATGAAATAATGGCAACTGGTATGCAGGATCTTACTACTGTAGCTGGAGCTGGCAGCAAAACCCTGCATAAAAAGTGCCTTGGATGATTGTCTTTATGTATGTAAGTGACTCATGCTCAGATTTCTTTCTGCTGTGGAAGCCTGCTGCTACGTGAAAAAGCTGTGTGCTAACGGAACACTAAAAAGGTACAGCTGTCACCTGTTTGTCTTAAGGTATCTTATACCAGCCCTCAAAAATTCCACTCGCCTGCTCACATTTTGCGAGTGGATTTTGAGGGCTGGGTGAGTGTGGGCTGCCTGGGAGCGTGGGGGCGGTCGTGGGGGAAGAGAGAGGAGAGCTGCTGCCGTCTAGTTCAGCCGTCATTAACCACCTCCCACCCGCCAGACGACTTTTTACAGCCACAATGTTGCTCTTAATTGCCAGGAGGCCGTCTATATACGGCCTCTGGCCTCCAGCCACTGGGCCGCGTGCACGCACGCCCGCCGTGTCACTCAGGTGTTGATGCGCGTGCCTGGCGGCCGCGATGTCCGCCAGGCACCCGCGATCGGCAGTCACAGAGACAGGGACATGGATCTCTGTGTGTAAACACAGAGATCCATGTCCTGTCAGGGAGAGGAGACCGATGGTGTGTCCCTTGTATATAGGGATAACCATTGGTCACCTCCCCCAGTCACTCCCCTCCCCCCACACTTAGAAACACTATGCAGGGCACACATTAGCCCCTAACTCGCCCCCTAGTGTTAACCCCTTCCCTTCAAGTCACATTTATACAGTAATCAGTGGATATTTTTATTTATATATATATATATATATATATATATATATATATATATATATAGTATATATATTTTGTTATTATTGGATATTTATTATAGCAAAAAGAAAAAAAAAAAAGAAAAAAATTTAGTTTTTTTTTTAAATTGTCGCTCTATTTTGTTTATATCGCAAAAAAATTAAAACCGCAGACATGATCAAATAGCACCAAAAGAAAGCTCTATTTGTGGGAAAAAAGGACGTCAATTTTGTTTGGGAGCCATGTCGCACGACCGCAAAATTGTCATTCAAAGCGTGACAGTGCTGAAAGCTGAAATTTCGCTTGGGCAGGAAGGGGGTATATGTGCCCAGTAAGCAAGTGGTTAAATGGCGGCCTGCGGTCCGAGCGATGCTCCTGTCCGGACCGTCAGTCCGCCAGTGTGTTGCTGCATTTAGCAGGAACAGTGATGCCGCGTGTGCGCCCCGTCCCTGGTTGCTGGGACACCAACACTGTCTGCTCATTACTGCGGCTCTCGCTCATGGTTCTTTCTCCCAGCTGGGCCATGAGTTGGGGAATGATGTGCGCGCCCCGCCCCTCTTCTGCTCAGGTCTCCCGGCTCTCCTCTCACTTCTTGCAAGGTATGATACCTTGCAGCATCCACACCCTGCAGCTTACCACTGAGCAGACTCCTGGCATGTGCACACTCCCTGGCATGAGCAGACTCCCTGGCATGTGCAGGCTCCCTGGCATGTGCAGACTCCCTGGTATGTGCAGACTCCCTGGTATGTGCAGACTCCCTGGTATGTGCAAACTCCTGGCATTTTTTTCAGACTCCTGGCATTTTGTTCAGACTCCTGGCATTTTGTTCAGACTCCAGGCATTTTGTTCAGACTCCTGGCATTATGTGCAGACTCCTGGCATTATGTGCAGACTCCTGTAATTATGTGCAGACTCCTAGTATGTGCAGCACATTTGGGGACACAAGACTACACATTGCTGCATTTGGGAACACATTGCTGCATTTGACGGGCACAGGCTGCACTGGCGGACACGGGCAGGCTGCAGTTTTGGACATGGATAAAGTTGTTGTTAATATTTATTTTTATAACTTATTCTGCATAAACCATTTAAGTGTAACTTCTTGAGATCATTTATGAGGGTGTGTTTAGGGGCGGGGCATGGTAGGGGTTGGGCGCGGCAACTGGTGGTGGCAAGTAACCCTTGAGGTCTGGCTAGTAGCTCAGGATTTGAAATTTTGAGCCCTGTCTTATACCATACAAGAAATCCAAGCTTGGGAAAAATCAAAAAACGTGTTTTCTTCATAAGACAGACACATCTTGTAGCTCCTCACCAAGTGTGGGTGAGAAACCTAGGTGACACAACTACTGTCTACAACCTGCCAGACAGTTGCACTGCCAACCTGCTTACAGATTCCTCACATGACAAACTTCACTGAGACTGCATTTTCTCACTGTGATGATGCACTATCCTGTCCCAACACCCATATTTCCAATTTTCTCTCTGTTGTAGAGCTATACTGGGTAAAAAATCTCCAGCATCTAAAACATCTTGGTGTGTTGGATGCCTGCCTCCCCCACTGTAGTTAAACCAATTAGTTGCTACATCACTACTTTGTCCTAGGCAGGGCTGCTGATTAGGCAGTACAGTCAACCTTCCTTTATCGGGCCTGAGCCCTATCACTTAATAATGAGGGCCCAGGCACCTGCAGATCCAGATGTACTGCCTTATGACACCTGTGGATCCCTGCAGGGGGATTGGTTCTGCATACTTGAAAAGTGTCCTGATTTAGAGCAGCAGGGATAGTGGGGTTTCCACCTCATCCCTTTAAACCCGAACACACATGAATTATACAGGTTCTCTGGCTGATTAGGGAGGTAATTAAACTCACTTGGTGCCTTATCGGCATACAATTAGCCTCAGAACCTGTGTAATTAATATGTGTTTGGGTTTAAAGGAATGAGGTGGCAACCCTAGGGGACAACTGTAGAGTCTCTGCTTCTGCTGGCTCCTGAAACTCCCCCTCCATCTGGCCCTGGTCCGCAGTCAACAGTGTTATCTCTTGTCAGTGTGACGAAAGAGCAGAAAGCTTGCTCCACTTCCTCCCTGAGTCTTGACCTCTGCCCCCTCCAGACCATGCTCTGTGTTCACTGTGAACTCCAGTACTGGCTGCAGGGTTTGAATGGAGCGGTGCCTCTCCTGGAGTGAAGCAGCAGGAACTTCAGGTTTTAGGAGAGGGTGTAATTATGCCAGTAGTCAGCTTAAAAGTTCAGGCAGATGCCACTGCAGTGCTGGAGCTAGGAGCAAGTGAATACATCTTTCCCTCCAGCTGACAGACATCTCTGCCCAGCCATTTCTATATGCCACCCCTAAGGCCCCATTCACAGTTCACATAGCAGGAACACACTTTCATGCTTGTGATTTCTTTTTTCTTTGTTTCTTGTTTTTTACACATAGGGTGGCCCATTCACTTCAATAGGCAGCGGTATGTGTGACAAACACGTTATAGAGGCTATAGAACACAGGTGTCAAACACAAGGCCCGTGGGCCAAATTCGGCCCTGCAGGCCATTCGATGTGGCCCTCGTACCTCTCCTGCAGCTGCAGAAGAGCTCCAGCCCTCCTCTAGTCCTACTCCAGGCCCTTACTTTCTGCTTTCAAGCAATGCATCCAGCTTCTTCCCTGCAGCAGCATAAGGTAAGGGGGGTGCACTGTGATGTAAGGGAGAGTGGAGAACTCAACTTCTGAGTGTAATCAAAATGCTGATGCGGCCCACAATGAAATTGAATTTGACAACCCTGCTCTAGAACCTTTTAAGGCAAACAGCTTTGCAAGTCATGACAAACGCATTTGCAGTGCATTTCTATAATTAAATGCAAAACGCCCATTATCTGTGCACTTTGTCACACGAAACGTCAAATGTGAATACGGCCTAAGGGCTCTTTCACATGGGCCAGCTGAGCTGTGGATTTACTGCTATCCTGACTGTCCCCTGAAATCCTAATATAGTCAGACAGGGCTGTAAACATGCTATGCCTGCAATATTTTACTTCACAGCGGCAGCATTTTTACCGAAGGCTACAGAGCTTGACAGGCAACACCACCTGTCAAACTTCCCATTGAAATCAATGGGGCCGCTCTGCAACTTGAAGCCAAACACTTCACTCACAGTTGCAGTGTGGTCTCGCAATGTAAAATTGGTATTCGGCAAATAAAAAAAGTAAAAAAAAAAACATAAATAAAAAACAGGTGTCAGGTGGCAGCAGTAGCAAAGCTATAATTTCTTCCATAAACAAAGCAGTGAAGAAAGCGCCTCTTAGTGCAGTAATAAAACACTTTAATAAAAACACTTACAAGATGCAAGTGAAAAACAGGCATATCAATGAATCCATAACGTCCAGTGGAATGCCTCCTGGAGGTAAAGACAGCTGCAAGTGGAAGTTCCAGATGACCAGCAGTGGTAAACACAGTGGGGTTAATTTACTAAAACCGGAGAGTGCAAAATTTGGTGCTGCTGTGCATGGTAGCCAATTAGCTTCTAATGTCAGGTTGTTCAATTAAGCTTTATCAAAAAAAAAAAAAAAATGGAAGCTGATTGGTCTCTATGCAGAGCTGCACCAGATTTTGCACTTTCCAGGTTTAGTAAATCAACCCCTGTGTCTCTAATCCAAGATCGAGAGCCATGCTGTCAGGGCCAGCATGGACTCCAGGCAACCGGAAGTGATATCAGAGTGGGCGGGACATGTTTTGGAGCATTCTTTGTTTGAAGAAGGAGTGACTGGCCATGCTTCAGGATTGGTCCCACCCACTCTGAATTCACCTCCGGTTGCCTGGATTCTATGCTGGTCCTGATAGCACAGCTCTCCATCAGAGACACAATGTTTCCCCCTACTGGTCGGCTGGAACTTCCACTTGCAGCTGTCTTTACTCCCAGGAGGCACCCCGCTGGACATTATGGATTCATTGATATGCCTGTAGCAAGGAGCAGGGCATCATTTGATCGAATGAAAAGGTCCAGAGCCAGGGACAGCTGACATCCTTCTCTATGTGGTGGGTTGTGAGACATGGTGGGTGAAGAATAGTTAAAGTTATTGGGCGCCAGGGACACTTGAATGCAAAAGAAAGTTTATTTCTCTTAACAATCTTTTTAGGGGGAAAGGGTTAGGGCTAGGACATGATGAACTGGCAGACTACAAGACTTCAATAGGAGGAAAGCCATGCATGGAAAGGCATCCAGCAATATGCCACATCTTGAGCTCCTTCAATCTTCACAGTGCTATTTTACTCAAGTGTCACCCCCTCATCTCTGCCAAGTCCCTAGCTTGGCACTCTAGATACCTCTCAAGCTTTTCACCCATGCTGGCCTGCTTACTCCCTTGCTTGACACACACGGTTGCTCTGCAAGCGTCACCTGCGCTGGCTGGGTCCCAGGCTTGATACCCACTGAAGTTTCCAGATTCTTCACTGTCCCCGGTTGGTGAAAATGCTGTCCACTTGCTTCAGTTACTCACTGTGGTCCCTGGTAATAAGGTTGATAATCTATTACTGGTGAGAGCTTCCCCTCTACCTCTGACCACGACAGGTTTTCCGTCTGACAGAATCGTCACTTTTGGTTGGACTGCAAGAAGCAATTTCAACCCTGCGCTGCTCTCTTGCTTCTAGATAGGCCCTCAGACAGCCTAGCAGCTAGATGTTCCTGGGATAGGCCCCATCTCTGGCCTAGCAAACCAGGCAATACAACACACATCCACCCAGACAGCCATCCAGGTGGCACAGAACATAGATCACCTGACTCCACCCAAATATATAGGCTCTCCCAGCAGGCCAAGGGGTTAAGAAAACCCATTGGCTGAGACACCCCACATACCCAAAACTTGACCTTGGGTTGCCCTTCTCATATCTAGTACCACCAAGTACCAAGTACCTAGTGGTAGAAGAAAAAAGTGCAACAAGGCCTAACTTAGGGAGAAATCAATGGATCTATAACAATCAACCAGGATAACCACGCCTGGCAAGTAAATGTGTAAGAAGCAACCCTGCCTAAACTCCAGGGTGTTACACCTGTTTTTCAGTTTGATCTTGTAAGTGTTTTTAACCCTTACTTGTTGTTTAGGGGTTTTATTGCTGCACTCAGACACACCTTCATCTCTGCTTTGTTTTTCTTACAGAGTGTGCTTCCCTCTTCTGAAGGGCTAATGTGGTGCATTAATCACATTTCAAGAGATAGTCATACACTGTTTGTGAAAGCCACCTTGTCATCCAGAGCACCCTTTTCTTCACACTCCATAATTTCTTTCATGGCTGCAAAGCATACCATTGCGACCATAGCATTTTTAGTGATTTGTTATATGCGGTGGGGCTTGCTAGGTAGGTTGTATGGGATCCCATGACTTCTAACAGCAGCCCTAGTCCTATAATCAAACTAGTGACACAGTAGCAAGCAGGGAGAACCACAATGTGGAGAAGGGGTGGCAGACATCTGATACACCCAGAAGTGCTGGATGTTGAAAATTCTTTGGCTGGTGTAGCAAAAAAGCTAAGATCAGCAGCATGAACAGCAAAGCAGGTGGGTAATATTATTCTTCTTTCACACAGTTCTTTTATTTAATTTTTTGTTCTTCCCCCAACAGGGCCCCTTTAACCGCTAGTTATACTGTGGCAGGTTGCCACGGCTGTGCAAATCTCCATAGATATACGTTGCTCCTCTAAGATGATCTAGCAGGTGCGATCGCTCGTGACAAAGCAGGAATGTGGATCTGTGTGTGTAAACACACAGATCCACATCCTGTCAGGGGAGTAAAGACAGATCGTGTATTCCTAGTATATAGGGAACACCAATGAGTCTCCCCCTAGTCAGTCCCACCCCCCCCCCCCTCACAGTTAAAAACAACAAGTAGGGAACAGAGTTAACCCCTTAATCGCCCCCTAGTGTTATCCCCTTTCATGCCAGTGACATTTATACAGTAATCAGTGGTATTTTTAGCGCTGATCACTGTATGACAGTGCCAGGGGAGTAGGCCAATGTCAACGGTCCCAAAAAAGTGTCAAAAGTGTCCGATCTGTCACAGTCCTGATAAAAACCGCAGATTGCCACCATTACTAGTAAAAAATAAATGATAAAAATGCCAAAAATCTATCCCCTATTTTGTAGACGCTATCATTTTTGCACAAACCAATCAATATACGCTTATTGCAATTTTTTTTTACCAAAAATATGTAGAAGAATACAAATCAGTGATGAAGAAATGTAAAATTTGTTTGGGATATTTATTATAGCAAAAAGTACAAAATATTATGTTTTTTTTTAATTGTGTGTTTTTTTTTTATAGAACAAAAAATAAAAACCACAAAGGTGATCAAATACCACATACATTTTGTTTGGGTACAACGTTGCACGCCCGAATTGTCAGTTAAAGCGACGCAGTGCCGTATCGCAAAAAAAAAAAATGACCTGGTCAAGAAGGAGGCAAATCCTTCCGGTGCTGAAGTGGTTAAAAATGATCAGTGCATTTAATCACCAAATGGTGTTTCCTCCAATACCGGTATACCAATCTGGTCAATCCATTTTCAAGGACTGATAGTCAATCCATCTGTAATATTTATGAAATAATCGATCACAAACACCAAACTGCGATTTTGTAAATTGTGTGCGGCATTGAGCTAAGGAAGAACTTGTGAGCGTGGCCATGATTTCATCTATAATGCTGTGCACAAAATGACTGCTATTTCACAAAACTACAAAACTGATTTTATAGCAGCTGAGCACTTTAATGAAAGATGATCACAGGAAGGAAAGAGATGAATACATTTTCAGGCATAGCACACTGCAAACTGGGACAACTTCAGAAGAATATATTATAATGATCTATAGCTGTCTCCATCAATATGCCTATATTTTGTTTACCTCCTCTGAATCGACCCAGTTGTAAGAAATTATTTTGGTATTATGGTTCACCGGCTTCCAGATATTCATCGTGGTCGACAGCAGGTCACTAGAGAGCTCTAGAATTCAGAATAAGCTGGTGGTAATGTAGAAAAAACTGAGATCTCAAAGGAAATGGCACAAATGTGTAAAGGCCTAAGTGTGCTATGATTTATCATGGTACGGGAAAAGAATATACTTCATATACAGCAATGGCTGTAAATCTACAGATACAGTAATAAATATATATATATATATATATATATATATATACACACACAGTCATGCTCGAAATTGTTGGCACCCCAGGAATTTTTCCAGAAAATCAAGTATTTCACACAGAAAAGTATTGCAGTGACACATGTTTTGCTATACACATGTTTATTCCATTTGTGTGTATTGGAACAAAACAAAAAAAAAAAAGTGAGGAAAAAAAGCAAATTGGACATAATGTTACACAAAACTCCAAAAATGAGCTGGTCAAAATTCTTGGCACCCTTTCATTGTGGATAAGTAAGATTGTTTCAAGCATGAGATGCTCCTTTAAACTCACCTGGGGCAAGTAACAGGTGTGGGCATATATAAAAATAACACCTGAAAGCAGATAAAAAGAAGAGAAGTTCACTTAACCTTTGCATTGTGTGTCTGTGTGTGCCACACCAAGCATGGACAACAGAAAGAGGAGAAGAAAACTGTCTGAGGACTAGAGAACCAAAATTGTGGAAACATATCAACAATCTCCAGGTTACAAGTCCATCTCCAGAGATCTAGATTTGCCTTTGTCCACAGTGCGCAACATTATTAAGAAGTTTGCAACCCATGGCACTGTAGCTAATATCTCTGGGCGTGGACAGAAGAGAAAAATTGATGGAAGATTGGGATAAGCAGCCCCAAACAAATTCCAAAGAAATTCAAGTTGTCCTGCAGGCTTAGGGAGCATAAGTGTTAGCGCAAACTATCCGTCAACATTTAAATGAAAAGAAACGCTATGGCAGGAGACCCAGGAGGACCCCACAGCTGACACAGAGACATAAAAAAGCAAGACTACAGTTTGCCAAAATGTACTTGAGTAAGCCAAAATCCTTCTGGGAAAACGTCTTGTGGGCAGATGAGACCAAGATAGAGCTTTTTAGTAAAGCAAATCATTCTACTAATTCCCGAAAACGGAATGAGGCCTACAAAGAAAAGAACACAGTACCTACAGTGAAATATGGTGGAGGTTCAATGATGCTTTAGGGTTGTTTTGATGCCTGTGGCACTGGGTGCCTTGAATGTGTGCAAGGCATCATGAAATCTGAGGATTACCAAAGGATTTTGGGTCGCACTGTAGAGCCCAGTGTCAAAAAGCTGGATTTGAGTCCGAGATCTTGGGTCTTCCAGCAGGACAATGACCCAAAACATACGTCAAAAAGCACGCAGAAATGGATGGCAACAAATCGCTGGAGAGTTCTAAAGTGGCCAGCAATGAGTCCAGATCTAAATCCGATGAATACCTGTGGAGAGATCTTAAAATTACTGTTGGGAAAAAGCGCCCTTCCAATGAGAGAGACCTGGAGCAGTTTGCAAAGGAAGAGTGGTCCAAAATTCCGGGTGAGAGGTGTAAGAAGCTTATTGATGGTTATAGGAAGCGACTGATTTCAGTTATTTTTTCAAAAAGGGTGTGCAACCAAATATTAAGTTAAGGGTGCCAAGAATTTTGACCAGCACATTTTTGGAGTTTTGACATTATGTCCAATTAGCTTTTTTTTCCTCCCTTTTTTTGTTTTGTTCCAATACACACAAAGGGAATACACATGTGTATAGCAAAGCATGTGTTACTGCAATACTTTTCTGTGAGAAATACTTGATTTTCTGGAAGAATTCCTGGGGTGCCAACAATTTCGAGCATGAGTGTGTGGATAGATAGATAGATAGATAGATAGATAGATAGATAGATAGATAGATAGATAGATAGATAGATAGATAGATAGATAGATAGATAGATAGATAGACTATTGACAGTGATGTGTTCTCCACTGCACATACCTAACATGTTCCTTTTGTATAGTGTTGGCATTTAAACATGGGGGTATTCATAAAGCAATGAGTGTAACATTATTCAAACATTCACTGAGGGTGTACTTTCCTGGGGCATGTGATTTAACTTTTTAAGATCTAAGATTTAAGATCAGACTATTTCACCCTCTTCTAGTCCAGGACATTTTTCAGCACTGTCAAACATGTACCTAAATAAATGTATGTGTGTGCATATATATATATATATATATATATATATATACACACATATTACAATGATAAAGATTTATTTTGGTGGTATTTAAAAGAGTTTTTTTTTTTTTTTATCTCAATGCATTCTATGGATTACGATAAAAACCTTTTGTGTGTATCAGCCTCCCCAGCACCCCCTTAATTATTTACCTGATCCCCACCCCCTCTCTCTTCAGCGATGTCCACAAATTTTTAAGTTGTCCGGGACACTCCTCCTGATTGGCTGAGACACAGCAGCGCTGCCATTGGCTCCCACGGCTGTCAATCAAAGTCAGTCAACCAATCAGGGGAGAGAAGGGGTGGGTCCAGGCTATGTGTTTGAATGGACACACAGAGCTGTGGCTCGGCTCCAGTGCCCCCATAGGAAGCTGGTGCCTGTGGGGGCATAAAGAGGTGATACCGCCCTGAAAAAGCTGCTGATCCCTTGAGTGGCTCCTGCCCTACTGAGGCATCCACATTTTGGAGAGCAAACATTCCAAATTCTAAAAGGCATTATGAGTCTTTTTAAAATGTCATTTTTTGCCAAAAGTTTTTGGAAAATCCAGGAAAGAAAAAGATTTTTTTTTTTTGTTACACAAAGTTGTCAGGGAACAAGATACTTCTAATGCACAGCATAAGCATACTTAGAATTACGCCCCTAAAGACATTCTTCTAAATACGGGGTTACCATGTGTGAAACTAGCCACATATAAAAGCCTCAAATCCAAGGAATACTTCTAGGGGCATAAATTATACAACTCATTTCCTGACTGCCTATCACATTTTTGGACACTGTGACTAGCTGCACTATTAGGCCCCTTTCACATTGAGGCGTGGAGCCGCGGTGACGGTATAGCCGCGCTATTTGTAGCGCCGCTATACCGTCGTGTTTACCGCGATATTCGGGCGCTAGCGGTGAGGTTTTAACCCCCGCTAGCGGCCGAAAAAGGGTTAATACCGCCCGCGTTGCGGGCGGTATTACCGCGCTATTACCGCGGTTTCCCATTGATTCCAATGGGAAGGCGCGCTATAGGAGCGGTGAACACACCGCTCCTATACCGCGGTAAAGATGCGGCTAGCAGGACTTTTGGAGCGTTCCTGCTAGCGCACCGCTTCAGTGTGAAAGCCTTCGGGCTTTCACATTGAACACTACAGGGCATGATTTTTCATGCGGTATAGCAGCGCTATTTTTAGCGCTGTACCGCATGAAAAACGCCTCAATGTGAAAGGGGCCTTAGGGCGTGTTCACAAGTAAGGTTGGGGCTCAACTGTGGTTTTACCACCGTCTTAACTACTACCTCCTTCAGCTGCAGAGGCAAAAGTCAGGGTTGTACACATGCCATGGCTGCTAGGGATGAGCTGAACAAACCCCCCCCCCCCCCCGTTCAGTTCGCACCAGAACCTGTGACCAGAGCAAAAGTTTGTGTGAACTTTAGAACCCTGTTAAAGTTTAGGGGACTCGAACGTTTGAAATCTAAAGTGCTAATTTTAAAGGCTAATATGCAAGTTATTGTCCTAAAAAGTATTTGGGGACCCGAGTCAATGCAAAAAAAGTTTTAAAAACTAACGTTTTTTCGGAAGCAGTGATTTTAATAAAGCCTTTATAATTAGCACTTTAGATTTCAAACATTCGCCTTTAACTGGGCTCTTAAGTTCAGCCAAATTGTTCGCTGTTCGGCAAACAGGCAATGTTCGTGTCGAACATGAGTTCGACTCGAACTCAAAGCTCATCCCTAATGGCTGCCATGCTTTGCAGTCATAGCTGAAATTCTACCCCCTGTCATTTTTTTTTATCCGGCATACCGCCCGCTGATTGCTACCTATTTATGCCCCCTCCCACATCCACAAAGCTCCTGTTCTGCCACATTGCGTTTTTCTCTTTAAAAACAAAATATGAACCCGTATGTGGGCAGTAGAAAAACAGACAACCTTGTTAAAGCCTAAATTCATTTTTTTAGCTTTAGCAACAGTGAATACTGTCAAGTTTTTACTGCTTTCATGGTTTTGGGAGATTTCATAACACTTCCCCCTCCCTGTGACAGCAATAATAAAATTGGCAGGAAGACACAGATCTCATAACCAGCCTTTCCCATTTTACATAAAAACGTTTTTTTTCTTTTTATTGCATTCTGTGCCTTTGATTTGTACAATCAAAGGCACAGAATGCAATAAAAAAAAAAAAAAAAACGACATTCTGTGGGTAATCAATCTTTGATGCACTGTCAATAAGTTGCTTCCCGTTAACCCATTTTTTTACTAACACGTCAGCCCTTTCATTAAAAAGATTGATTACCTTGGATGTGTTAAGAGGCTACATGGGCACGATATATGGCAAAACAATTGAGGGCAGTAGACGTCTCTCTGTCCAATATATAATTTCAAAATGTTTTTGTTACTTTTTCTGCTCCTTTAAGGAATGGGATGAAGAAAAAACAGTGGTTTTAACCACCTACTCTATCCAACCTAAAAACATTGTTTAGCCTTCAAAGTTTAGGGCAGCGGTGCCCAACCTTTTGAAGAGCGAGGGCCACTTTAGCAAATTAGTAACCGGTCGCGGACCACAATGAGCGGAGCGGGTGGATGACAGGCTTGTGTCCACTCTGCATATGGAAAGAGGACACAGACACAGCCCACTCTACTCTACGGGTCCTCTAATCCAATCCACCCAGATGGAAGGGACACAAGACTGTTTACATCACAGCTCCATAGAACTGAATCAAGGGCTTACCAATGGTGTGAAAGGGGCCTAAGTATGCTTTCACACAGATGAGCTGCAGTTTACCTGCACACCGCGGATGCAGCTCAGTGAACCTGTGACTTTCCTATGGGTAAGCTACACTTTGCTGTAGAATTCTATTATATGCTGCAGTTGTGATGCACTTTCTGAAACTGGACCAAACCCACAGGTAAAAAACAGAAGCCTAGGGCTCAGTGCAGGTAACTCACAGGTGCACCATGCTACACCTTCGGATCAGTTTGAAAGCAGTCCAGTAACCACTGCAGAACAGATATGCCCATTTATACACTGTGATTTTAGTAATAAACTTACCTTCAATAATTCTTCCATTCGGTTATCACCAGCTGTTGTGGCCCCAGGCAAAGTGCATTTGGGATTTGGCCTATGCCAGAAGCCAGTGCTATACAGGAAGCATCAGCTTATGCGGCTCTGCTGCGCAGCCGCTTGCTTGTGCTACCGCTGGCTTCATTCACAAAACTGATGCTCTGGGATGGCTGGTCGGCGACCTGTGATCTGGGCTCGCCAAACCTCCATCCCAGAGCAGGAGGTTGTGGGCCACATCAGAGGGCTCCGTGGGCCACATGTGGCCCCCGGGCCACTGGTTGGGCACCCCTGGTTTAAGGTGTAATACCCAACCAAGTAAAACCAACTACTGACTAGCTATTGTTTCCTTTTTTCACTCAGTCAACCTTTATATGAGTGCTATGTAATCAACATGACTTTACTTCATAGTACTTCACCTTGCTTTACACTTTAGTAAATCAGGCCCTTTGTCACATAATATTCTAGAAATGGATTCCCATTTGACAGTTTGCATCCTATATGTCCTTGAATTCAGTGAAGACTGTGTAGAAACGTGCCATGTATGCTTCATTAATTGAGAGACGCAAAGAGCAAGCACCAGCCTGCCAACACACATGAATCAGCTTCAGCAGAAAGTTGCGAATGTCACATCGTTCCAGAAATGAGAACACATTTAGGTGTCTGGGATAGTTTCCTTTTACAAATTTACCTTCCAAATTAGATTTTCAGAAGTCCTCCACGTACAGACATCCAATTATGATTAGGGAAAATGTTATCAACAAGAAAACTCCTAGGTAATATGTAATAGCTTGTTTGCTTCGTCGGAAATCACAAACCCAAGGTCAATGAAACTGAGCTATCATTTCTGCATTTCATAACCTGGAAGTTTGACATTTATGGTTTTAGGAATATGACTCTATGCGCTGTTGGATCTTCTGCTTCCCTGATACCTTAAATAAACTTAAGGCTAATAGCGTTGTGTATGGATTTCAATTTTGGTGCAGCTCAGTAATTATATGGATATTGTCTTTGCACATTTTAATACTTTTTTCTCTACCCGTTACAATCTGTTTAAGACCATAACACAAGTCAAGGAGGAACACTTATGTTTAGGGCAAAAATAATTATTTTTGTATTTCCTTATCCACCTAATTTTAAAATACTACATGAATATTACAGGAATACTTCATACTTGCATATTAGTTAGCAGAAAATGCTCAGATTAAAATTGTTATGCTCATCAAGTTAATCAGTTTTGCTCACGTTACTGTATCTGCAGAGGAGCAGCACTTTCATCCTAGAACAGGAGGTGTGTTAGGACTATAGAAACCTTCTCCCTCTCCTTATTTCCATAATTTTGGGAGGAGATGTTGTGTAGTGTACAGGAAGTAACTCAGAAGGCTAATAACACTGTTTGAAATTTCAGTACAGGCAGTTGCGCACTTTCTGGCAAGATCAACAGGCATTGTTTCTGTCGGCTCTATTGTACTGTACGTCATTTTGTGCACTAGTCACTGGGGGGTGCGCGCGACGCCAGAGGTGCGATCGCGTGCTGTTTGGACAGAGGAGGACCCGATCAGCAGGTCTAGCGGACCCGATGTCCGCCAACCACCCGCGATTGTCCCTGAGTGAGGCAGAATGGTAAACTGCCTATGTAAACAAGGCAAATCGCCATTCTGACAGGAGAGGATATAAATCTGTGTTCCTGCTAATCAGGAACACAGATCTCTGTCTTCACCGAGTCAGAGCAACCCCCACACAGTTAACAAGCACCCCCTAGAGACACATTTAACTCTTTGATTGCCCCTGATGTTAACCCCTTCCCTGTCAGTGTCATTAGTACAGTAACAGTGCATATAGTTAGCACTGATCACTGTAATAATGTCACTGGTTCCCCAAAAAAGTGTCAAAAGTGTCAGATTTGCCCACCACAATATTGCAGTGCAGCCAAAAATCTCTGATGACCGCAGTTACTAGAAAAGAAAAATAGAAAAAAATGCCATAAAAATATCCCATGTAGACATGATAACTTTTGTGCAAACCAATCAATATATGTGTAGCGCCCCCTTGCGTTTAGCACGGGTATTGCGCTTTAAAAAAAGAATAGTTGATTGGGAGAGTTACTTTGCTCTCAATCGCAATTGTTGCGTTACTGGCCTGTCTTATTCTGGGAAGATCCACTGGCTCGGACTGCATTCTGGGGATGTAAGTTTATCCCTGGCCGGCAGTGGGAGCTAGAGGGATTCCTGCGGATTGAGTCTTCCCAGCAGCCAATTGCAGAGTTTTTCCTCTCGCTGGGCATGCTGGGGAGGGGTATATCTGGAAGAGAGGTCAGGTGTTCTGGGTTCTTTTGGCGTTCCCTGCGGGGGGTCCTGGGAGTCAGGTTGCGGCATCCACCTTTAGGGTGGGTGCACCCAGGGACCCTGTTGGCGTGGCCCTTCTAGCCAATATCCGGGCTCTACTGAGTCTCGGTCGGAGACGAATCTGAGGGGGACCCCAGTAAATGTCTGGGTTCCTGAATGTCGCCGGGAGGATCCGGTACTAGAGCCATAGACAGGTACACTTTGCTGTCGCGTGGTGCCGGACGCACAAAAAATAGCTGGGAGGATTTGCTATGTTCGGTTGCTGGCAAATTATTCAGATTACATTGGCCTGTGGCAGAGGCCTAGAGCCAGGTGAGAGAGAAAGACCCGTTCCTCATAGCCTGCGTTGTGACGGTGACGTGTGTGAATTGGCGCTGTCTGCGACTGAGTTGTGCTGTGTGCTTATCCAGGCCTCTCTATCTCTTATTCATCAACCTGTCCTTCTTCATCGAGTTGATGTTTGGCTATGTTGGCCTGGAATTAAAGCATAAGAAAATCTTTATTGCTTGTCTGGACATTCAAATTATTGCAAAGTGTTCTGGTGCATCCCTAGACCAAGCAAGGGTAACTTCAACATGCCGGTCCCATCATCAAACCAGCGGCGCCTTCGGGGTAATCGCTACATACGCTTACTGGGATTTTTTTACCAAAAATATGTAGCAGAATACATATTGGCCTAAATTTATAAAGAATTTTTTTTCTTGGATGTGTTTTATAGCAGAAAGTAAAAGATATAGGGCCAGATTCTTAAAAGGATTACGTCGGCGTATCTCCAGATACGCCATCGTAATTTCAAATCTGCACCGGCGTTGCTTTACGCCGATTCTCAAACGCAGATACGTGTAAAAAATAGGCTTCTTCCGCCTACGTAAATTGGCTACGCCAGCGTATAATTGTGTGCAATTATACTCTGGCCGCTAGAGGCGATTCCGTCGATTTGCCGCGTTGAATATGCAAATGAGCTACATACGCCTATTCCCGAACGTATTTGCGCCCGCTCGCCGTAGTTTACGTCGTTTGCGTAAGCGTAAACTTACCCCTGCTACATGAGAGGTAATATTGCGTAGGTCTGGCGTATGCAATGTTAAGTATGGACGTCGGGACAGCGTCGTTTTTTTCCGTCGCTTACGTCTTTGGGTAACTTGTTCACGAATAGGGCTTTGCGTAAGTTACGTTCACGTCGAAACCATTGTATTTGCGGCTAAATTTGGAGCATGTGCACTGGGATACGTCCACAGACGGCGCGAATGCGCAGTTCGAAAAAACTTCAAAAACGTGGGGTCATGATTGATTTACATGAAACACACCCACCTCATCCACATTTGAATTACCCGGGCTTACGCCAGGCCATTTACGCTACGCCGCCGCAACTCTGGGCGCAAGTGCTTTGAGAATACGGCACTTGCATCTCTAAGTTGCGGCGGCGTAGCGTAAATAGGATACGCTATGAGAATCTGGCCCATAGTTTTGTTTTTCAAAATTGTCACAGAGGTGATCAAATACCACCAAAAAGCGTGATTTGGGGGGGAAAAAAGGAAATCAATTTTATTTGGGTACAGCGTCACGAGCAATTGTCATCTAAAGTAATGCAGTGCTGTATCGCAAAATATGGCCTGGTCATTAACCACTTCAATACCGGGCCATTGTCATTTGACTGGGTGGACGTCAAATGACGTCCTGGGCTTTGCGGGTGGATATCTGAATGATGCCTGCAGCTAGAGGCATCATCCAGATATCCTTTTGTTCTGCTGGCGATTCTGCGCAACGTAAGAATGATCATAGTGGTGGTTCCGCCGCTTGTTCGTTCTTACAGGCAGCTGGAGGGGACACCCTCCCGCCGCTACCCCCCCTCCCGCCGCTATTTGGTGCTTCTACGGGCTCTACCGTCCCATCAGGGGCCCAGAGAAAGAATCGTTCGGCGTAGGCAGGAAGCATAGATGACTGGACGCCCGGGTACCCGTAAGTAAACAAAGCCACGATTGCGGCTAGTAAGCAACAGTATTCATGAGATCGGTGAATTTTTTTTTTTCACCGATCTCATGGTTTCCAGCCTGGAGGAGAGATGCGGGGTCTTATTGACCCTGCATCTCTCCATAAAGAGGACCTGTCACACACATTTCCTATTACAAGGAATGTTTACATTCCTTGCAATAGGAATAAAAGTAAAAAAATAAAAAAAAAAGGAAAAAATAAATAAAAGAATAATAAAAAAAAATTAAACCGTCCTTGTCCCGCCGACATATGTAAAGGCCGTTTAAACCACATACTGTATGTGAGGTATCGCCACGTTCGTTAGAGTGCCAGCAACAAATCTAGCACTAGATCTAAATCTAAACTGGTAACCTGTAAAAAAAAAATTAAGCGTTGCCTATGGAGATTTTTAAGTACCGAAGTTTAGCGCCATTCCATGAGTGTGCGCAATTTTAAAGCGTGACATGTTAGGTATCTATTTACTCGGTGTAACATAATCTTTCACATTATACAAAAAAATTGGGCTAACTTTACTGTTTTGTTATTTTTTTAATTCATGAAACGATTTTTTTCCAAAAAAAGGGCGTTTGAAAAATTATTGCGCAAATACCGTGCAAGATGACCGTCGTTTCATTCCCTAGGGTGTCTGCTAAAAAAACATATATAATGTTTGGGGGTTCTGCGTAATTTTCTAGTAAAAGAATAATGATTTTTACATGTAGAGAGAAGTGCCAAAATAGGCCCGGTATTGAGGTGTGTATAAAAGCCCGGTATTGAAGTGGTTAACGGGGGGGGGGAAACCTTCCAGGGCTGAAGTGGCTAAAGGATCATTTCACTTTTTTTAAATAAATAATAAATGCACACATTTATGCAGGTAAAAAAATGTACGTTTAATATTTTTTTTAATAGCTGTCTGCCCCGTACATCATACAGCCAGGCAGTTTTACACTCACAGAAAGACTCAATTAAAGTGGATCTCCGCCGGAAAAAAAATATTAAAAGCCAGCAGCTACAAACACTGCAGCTGCTGACTTTTAATATTAGGGCACTTACCTGTCCTGGAGTCTAGCGACATCGGCAGCAGAGGATGAGCGATCGCTTGTCACTCTGCTGCCCCCACCGCCATCCTCGGTGAGGGAATCAGGAAGTGAAGTGCTCCAGCTTCACTGCCCGATTCCCTACGGCGCATTTGCGCGAGTCGCGCAGCGCCGTCCTCACTGGTTCCTGTTGTGTTTTGGGATCTGATTGCTTCCCAGAACACAACGGGCGGGGGCGGGAAGTGACGTACTACCGGCAGAGAGGACTCTCGGAAGTGGGTGCAAATACCTGTCTTTAAAAGGTATCTCCACCCCCTTCCCCCCTCAAAGGTGTCAAATGTGACACCGGAGGGGGGAGGGTTCCGATGAGCGGAAGTTCCACTATAGGGCGGAGCTCCACTTTAACTACCACAGTGCTCAACAGCACAGAGTTAATTCATTGAGAACTACAAGCCAACAGCAGCAAAGGACGTCGGGACTTGTAGTTCACTCATACAGAGAGCTCTGTGAATGAATGACATGGCTGCTCGGTTCCTTTTTTTTAAAGTGACAGCTAGTACGGGGAACCTCTCCCCATACTCCTGTCACAGGATGAGAGAGTAGCAGGGAGTGGCTGCAGCAGTGGGAACATGTTAGGCCTCGTACACACTAGGGCATATGTCCACTGAAAACGGTCCGATGGACCGTTTCAGCAGACATCTCCGCTCGTGTGTATGGGCTAGCGGACAGATTTCTCCACCCGACAGATTTCAAAGCATGCTTTGAAATCTATCCGGTGGGAATCTGTCCGCCCGACATGTCGGCTGGTTAGTACACTTACCAGCAGACATGTCGTCCCCCACCGCCGCCGCGCCGCCGCCGAATGGATTCGGCGCATGCGCGGAAGTGTTTTACTTCCTGGTGCGGTGACGTGGCGGTGACGCGGCGGCGTCAACGTCACCGCCGCATCACCGCCACGTCACCACGCCCGCTGGCGGCGGGGAATTTGATCCGATGGTGTGTACACGCCATCGGATCAAACTCCCGATCGGACATATCCGATGGAAATGGTCCGCGGACCGTTTTCATCGGATATGTCCGATCGTGTGTACGAGGCCTTACATGTTCCACCCTAAAAACAGGTGGAACATGTAACATGTTCCAAAAGGTGAACTTATCCTTTAATCTTAAAAAAGAAAGCTAATGTAGCACCATATCTAGTTAAACTATTGTTCTTGGGTTTAGAAATACTTGGCCAAGAAACATGGTATTTTTTTTTTAAAGTACAGTTTATCTCAAATAATTTTTTTTTTATTATTATTTGTGGGGAAGGGTTAGATTCTCTGTCAAGTTTGTATGTCTGTCTGTTTCCTTATTGGAGACATTTACCATTTTATTTGAACTGGTCACCATTGTCCCAAAGAAAGTAAGTGAGGGGACTGCCAACATTTTGGAGTTGTCCCCAGAGCAAGAGGGGGGAAATGTTCGAATAGAGATACCCGTTTCAACGACAACTGTGTAGGAGGGGAATTTCCCTTAATTTAAGTAATTTCCTTTAACATCCTGTTGCTTCTCTGGGACAGGAAGTGAAGGGAAATTTTCCAATGGTATACCAAACAGCAGAGAAATAAGTCAGCAGGGGTTTTAACCCGTTTACCGCTTTTATGAACAGGGGCACAGTCAAACACACTTGATAAATGCTTGTCACACCTTTTGTCAGCTCCAATCACACCCATCTCTCTGGATGAATATGGCAACGGGGATTAGGGGAGAATCGGAGAAAGAATAATTCTAATGAGGAGTTAGCAGCACAAGGGATACATAGTGTGACAGAACCCACTGTCACTGTGTGTTTTGGAAGGTACTGTGGGGGGGCCTCTTACCCACAGATTATGGCCCAGAAGAGACTGGAGACCCGGGGACAAGCTGGCATTGAGATAATGTAATGTAATACTACATCCCTTCTCCCCCACCCCCCCCCCCTTGTTGCTGTGTCTAATTGTGTTTGTAAATGGCAATAGACAATGGTCTAGACAGGAGACATCTCTCTGCAGGGGATGTGTATTGAGAGGCTGTCTGCTTACCATAATCTCATTATGCTTATCTGTAGTCTCAATGTATGTAAGTGTTCCGTTCCCATTGGTTGTTCCTTGTCCCCTACCTCCTCCCCTCTATGACAAAGCTAAGGGGAGTGTCCCTAACTGTGTAGTGCACAGTGGATTTGCCTTTCGTAAATAACCCCCATACTGTACTGCCACTTAAGCTGGCCTTATGCAGTAAGATTTCCATTGTTCCCCCCCATACGCCGAATGAGAAAAAAACACTTTCTTTCACATCCTCACTGTTTTATGAATCTCTCCTGACAACTGATTCTGAAGCCCCGTACACACGGCCGAGGTTCTCGGCAGAAACCAGCGAGAACCTCGCTGGGAGCCGCATTCTGCCGAGAACCTCGGCCGTGTGTACGCTCTCGGCGAGCCCCGCCCGTCGGGAAACCCGTCGAGCAAATAGAGAACAGGTTCTCTATTTGCTCGACGGCCCGTCGGGATAATTGGCTGGTTGCCTTTCCCGACGGGCGGGTCGCCGAATCTGACGGCCGGCAGAGAACCTCGACGGACGGAACGATGTGTTCTGCCCGTCGAGGTTCTCTGCCCTGTGTACGGGGCCTGACAGTTGGCACTCATGGCTGTCAGAATACCTGCACAATGACTGCTTCTGATTGGATGCAGCCACTGTTTGACCATAATTTGTCATCCCTGACTTTCATTTTCAGATCTATGGATGTCAGACATGAGAATGCTATCAGAGCCACCCACTGTTTGAATTTTTGCCAGTCCATCACAAACTGGATAAAATGTACTCTGTGTATGGCCAGCTGTAGCTCGGAATGGGCAAAGTCCTGCCAAAATGATCAACAATGATCTGTCAAACCATATCTTCTGTGGGTATTGTTCAGTAGAAAAGAGTTCTGTCGTGCAAAAGCAAGATTTGCTGTTTGGACCACTATTAGTCTAGACAGACTGGATATACATCACTGACAGTCATTGTTCTGTTTTGATAATTGATGGGTGGATCCGTTTCATCCATTTGGAACATGAAGGTCACAAGTTAACCCCCCGACAAGATGTGCTCAACCTTTAATGTTATACAGTGCAGAAAATAAGTATTTGAACACCCTGCTATTTTGCAAGTTCTCCCACTTGGAAATCATGGAGGGGTCTGAAATTGTTATCGTAGGTGCATGTCCACTGTGAGAGACATAATCAAAAAAAAAAATCCAGAAATCACAATGTATGATTTTTTTAACTATTTATTTGCATGATACAGCTGCAAAGAAGTATTTGAACACCTGTCTATCAGCTAGAATTCTGACCCTCAAAGACCTGTTAGTCTGCCTTTAAAATGTCCACCTCCACTCCATTTATTATCCTAAATTAGATGCACCTGTTTGAGGTCATTAGCTGCATAAAGACACCTGTCCACCCCATACAATCAGTAAGAATCCAACTACTAACATGGCCAAGACCAAAGAGCTGTCCAAAGACACTAGAGACAAAATTGTACACCTCCACAAGGCTGGAAAGGGCTATGGGGAAATTGCCAAGCAGCTTGGTGAAAAAAGGTCCACTGTTGGAGCAATCATTAGAAAATGGAAGAAGCTAAACATGACTGTCAATCTCCCTCGGACTGGGGCTCCATGCAAAATCTCACCTCGTGGGGTCTCAATGATCCTAAGAAAGGTGAGAAATCAGCCCAGGACTACACGGGAGGAGCTGGTCAATGACCTGAAAAGAGCTGGGACCACCGTTTCCAAGGTTACTGTTGGTAATACACTAAGACGTCATGGTTTGAAATCATGCATGGCACGGAAGTTTCCCCTGCTTAAACCAGCACATGTCAAGGCCTGTCTTAAGTTTGCCAATGACCATTTGGATGATCCAGAGGAGTCATGGGAGAAAGTCATGTGGTCAGATGAGACCAAAATAGAACTTTTTGGTCATACTTCCACTAACCGTGTTTGGAGGAAGAAGAATGATGAGTACCATCCCAAGAACACCATCCCTACTGTGAAGCATGGGGGTGGTAGCATCATGCTTTGGGGGTGTTTTTCTGCACATGGGACAGGGCGACTGCACTGTATTAAGGAGAGGATGACCGGGGCCATGTATTGCGAGATTTTGGGCAACAACCTCCTTCCCTCAGTTAGAGCTTTGAAGATGGGTCGAGGCTGGGTCTTCCAACATGACAATGACCCGAAGCACACAGCCAGGATAACCAAGGAGTGGCTCTGTAAGAAGCATATCAAGGTTCTGGCGTGGCCTAGCCAGTCTCCAGACCTAAACCCAATAGAGAATCTTTGGAGGGAGCTCAAACTCTGTGTTTCTCAGCGACAGCCCAGAAACCTGACTGATCTAGAGAAGATCTGTGTGGAGGAGTGGGCCAAAATCCCTCCTCCAGTGTGTGCAAACCTGGTGAAAAACTACAAGAAATGTTTGACCTCTGTAATTGCAAACAAAGGCTACTGTACCAAATATTAACATTGATTTTCTCAGGTGTTCAAATACTTATTTGCAGCTGTATCATACAAATAAATAGTTTAAAAAATCATACATTGTGATTTCTGGAATTTTTTTTTTTGATTATGTCTCTCACAGTAGACATGCACCTACGATGACAATTTCAGACCCCTCCATGATTTCCAAGTGGGAGAACTTGCAAAATAGCAGGGTGTTCAAATACTTATTTTCTGCACTGTATATAAGATGGCATAAGGACCTGTTACAAGTGCTTAATAATAACTGTACTTATGTTAAATTGGATCTGCAAAGTGCTATGAGATCTGAAGATGAAAAGGGCAGACTGAGAGCAAGGTTATTAATGTATTCAATGACCTTCTCAACTTACTTGACTCCTGATATGTAAGCTACTGGGAATAGTATTCTATCAAGTAGTCATATCTCCTGTCCATCTACCTATGCTTTATTTTTTATATATCTAGCGTTACCCCCTAGAGGGCCGATGAATACATTTTCGGGTCCTGCCGTTACCCCACCTTTTACCGTCCCAGTTCTAAAAGTCTATGATAAGAAATGACAGACAGATGTGAGCGCCAATCACTTCAGTCTTTTTCCAATGCTTTAAAGGGGTTGTAAAGGTAAAAAAAAATCCCTAAATAGCTTCCTTTACCGTAGTGCAGTCCTCCTTCATTTACCTCATCCTTCGATTTTGCTTTTAAATGTCCTCACTTCCTGTTCTTCTGTCTGTAACTCCACACAGTAATGCGAGGCTTTCTCCCTCATGTGGAGAAAGCCTCTTGAGGGGGGAGGGGGCAAGCAGGATAGTCAGGACGCCCACTTACACACAGCTCTTTTCTCTATCTGCAAAGTAGAGAGCGTCCTGACCCTCATGCTCGCCCCCTCAAGAGGCTTTCTCCACACAAGGAAGAAAGCCTTGTATTACTGTGTGGAGTTACAGACAGAAGAACAGGAAGTGAGGATTTCTCAGAAGAAATAAGGACATTTAAAAGCAAAATCGAAGGATGAGGTATGTGAAGGAGGACTGCACTAAGGTAAAGGAAGCTATTTAGGGATATTTTTTTTACCTTTACAACCCCTTTAATAAACAAACTTGCAGTAGTAGAGGGATAGAGGGTTAGGGGAGATTCAGATACCTTATTGCAGATCACTAAAGAATTTCTCGGATCCAGAAGACAAGCGGGTCTTTGCAAAAACCCAGGTAGGCCTCTCACACCGACCTAGCAGCCGGTATGACGCATGGACTCTGCACAGTCTCTGCCACAGACTTAGCAATCAGTGGAACTCCTGGATAATCCCTGCCACAGAATTGTAACCAGCAGTTAGTTGGTTGCAGAACAGCTGCACAGTACCAGAACCTTTAAGCCATCCGGCAGTGCTGTAAGGGTAGATCAGTTTAGGTGCATTCTCCAAACGAGTCACCAGGCCCCTTCCTGAGAAACCAGCCTTCAGCCTGGTTCTCTCCAGCAAGAGTCCTCTCCTGGATCTTCTCAGTTTGATGGCTTCTTCCGCGCAGGCAAGACAGCCAGGACCACCTCCAGATTAGTAGGCCCCAAACAGACTTCTGGGCCTACTTGCAGTAACACAGTCTCGGGCCAGCAGGCCCTGAGGAAAAGAGAGAATTAGCACATCCTCAGGCCAGCAGAGCCATGAGGTCAGAGAGAGATCACATGGCGTCTGCTACTTAAATATCCTCTCCCAGAATGCACAGTAGCAAGAACATTCCCACTGGGCTGTTTCTGGGGAAAGAATAGTCACACTGGCCTGTGGTAACAGTAACACCTACTTGCAACAGTGGGAAATGCGCACAATACAACCAAGTTAGAACAGAAGCTATTTACAGCTCAGACAATCCTAAATTTACAACATAGTCCCAGTTTTTTAGGAACAGGGCGCTACATATATATACAACCTTCTCAGTGTTTTGTAATTAACATGAATTTACACATTAAGAAATGGCCCGGTTTACCATAGATGTGCTAGCTCCATAAAACTGTGTTGTTATATTAACTCCAGCTTTTTTTTATTTTTATTTGGTAGCATGGAGAAGGTTTGTATTGCTGTTTGTGTCTTCACATTCTGTCCTGGTGACTATACCCGACATAAGACGTTAATGCGGATTCCAGGCTATTTTTAGTTTTCTGAAAAGTCAGCAGCTACAAAAAGTAAAGCTGCTGACTTTTAATAAACAGCCAATCACCTGTACCACTGTCTAGCTATGCGGCCGCACCCCCTTCTCTCCTCGACGCCTCCATTGGAACTGTGGGCACCTGGCCGTGACAGCTTGTGGCTTCTCGGCCAGGCACGCACTGCACATGCATGAGTCGTGCTGCGCTCTTGGAGTGTATAGGCGATGTTCTAGGACATGTCACATGTCCCAGGATATCGCCTAGAGGGAGGGGCCACCTAGGGGGAGAGAGGAGAAGTCACCTAGGCGGAAGGACGAAGTGGAACAGGAAGTCCCCTTCAAAACAAAGAACTGACTCCCCCCCCCAAAATAGGAGGAGGACTTAAAGCGGAAGTTCCACTTTTGGGTGGAACTCCCCTTTAAAGTAGACTGTGCATGAAAATTAAAGGTTCACTTGTCTTGTAGGTCACGTTCCCCAAGCATTAAGAGAAAAAAATGACCTTGGACTACATTGTGAGGGTGACATTACTTGTCATTCTAGTGGAATCAGGAAAAACTGAGGACCCCAAGCCTCATGGGACCCCAAGCCTCATGAGACCATACAGCACTGTTTAGGATCTTGGTGCTGCCCTTAGGTACATATTGTACAGCAACCAATAGTCAGTGCTTTCTTTCCCCAGATAATTATTCAGGTAACAATATTAAAGGGGTTGTAAAGGAATTTTTTTTTCATAATAAGCATCCTTTACCTGCAGACGTTCCTCTTTTCACTTCCTCATTGTTCTATTTTGCTCAGAAGTTGCTCTATTTCTTCTCTGTTCTGTTCACTTCCTGCTTGTCTGATTGTTACTCACCACCTTGAAGGGAGGCTTTACTGCGCTGGTCAGTAACGTGCTCGCCCCCTCCTGGGAACTACATCTGTGTGGCAGGACGCTCTCTACATGTTAGAGACTTCAAGGAGGTGTGAAATACTGGGCGCGCTGCAATGCTTACTGGGAAATGTAGTTCTTACATGAACAAGTGATGCAAACCAGGAAGTGAATAAGAGAACAGAAACTAGAACGCCGTAGGTGATATAGATGAAGGAATTTAATAGGTATTTACTAGTTTGTTAACAGAATCATTACACTATTCTGTCTGTCTACCTTGCAGACATTCATTTTAAGCAAAAAAATGTTTTCCTTTAATTCAACTGTTTTATAATTAACTAAATGATTTGGTTTTGATTCTTTTACACTTTTTTACTGTGCTGTCAATAATTTTTTCTCTTTTTCCGTATCCTTTTAAAATAGATTTCATACATTTCATGCATTCTTATTGCTCCCAAATTCAGCCAGGAGTTGGAACTCATTTTAGTTTGCTCATCTGAGCAAAGATTTCAGAAAATATATATTCACAAACCCTACTACCTTTGTCGCATCTAATCCTGGTGGACCAGAATCCCCAAGAGTTGCTAAAAAATGAAAGTGTTACAAAGAGTATTTATTGAGCGAAACATTCACAGCTCTATTGTTTCCTCGAGTGACAGGTTGCTATAGAAAATGTTGGCACTTTAACTTTCAGACCGTTTTTGATATATGAAAGCGACAGAATAATTATAATTATATCATTTTTTTATTTAAATAGAATGTACATAAGTAGAAAAGCAAAAATACAGAACTCTGCAGGAAATAAAGGGGGTAAACCTGTTGGATCCTGCAAGCAAATTGGAACTAGAAATGAATTGTATCAGAAGCATACATGATCTTTCATGTTAGGAATGTGCAATAGGTGATTCACAATATGAGAAGTTTCTATGCGCTTAGTTGCAGGAATGGACCTGCTGTAGACCCGGTATTTATCTGGGAGCACAGGTAAAGTGCTTAGTGGTGCCCTAGGCAGGGCCGCCTTTAATATTGATTGGACCCTGGGCAAACATTTTCTTGGGGCCCCCCTCTATGCAATTTCGCTCTTCACCTGCTCTGAGCCATACAATAAATAGCAGCTAGACTCAAAATCTGTTTACTAAATCAGTTTAGGCAGCAATTACGATTGGTTGCCAGAGGTTACAGAATATCATTACCGCTTACTGACTGGTTGCTAGAGGTTACCCCCCACCAATTTGCTGACCTTTGCAGAACAGGCTGATGTTAGGCTTAATGACTAAATTTGCAGGCAGGACTTTTACACATGCCCCTTTACCTTCTCAGTGGGCAGCATTCAGTATGGGTCAGTGATGGCCAACCTTGGCACCCCAGATGTTTTCGAACTACATTTCCCATGATGCTCATGCACTCTGCAGTGTAGTGGAGCATCATGGGAAATGTAGTTCCAAAACATCTGGGGTGCCAAGGTTCGCCATCACTGGTATAGATAATGGTGGATATGACCTCAGGGAGGCATGATATACATATGAATGCCGCCTTAATTTACTTATCAATGCAGCTGGTCCATGGCTATTTACATATCAATGCAGGTTATTTACACAGGGTCTGCAGGTGAGTCAGCTGTACACAACAATAGGGCAGAGCTGGGCCACATTAGTAGCATCACTTCACACTGAGACATCAGGACACAGCACTGGACTAAAACGTTAAGGGGATTTAAACTGGGATAATTGGCAAGTATGAGGCAGGCTCTTTAGGCCCCACAACAATGATGGGGCCCAGGGCAGCTACCCCTTTTGCCCTGCCTTAAAGACGGCCCTGACCCTAGGGAGCAGATGTCATTGGTAACATAGTTAAAGAGCCCCACGGGTGCGCAAGAGCTGGTTGGTAAGTTGAGCTTGGAAATTCTTTGGCTTTATTTGACATGCGTTTGACCTTTTAGTGCTCCTTGCTGTGGAAATTCTTTTGTTTTATTTGGCATTACTATGACCTCATCTGGAATATGCAGTTCAGTTTTGGGCATCAATTCACAAAAAACATATCGGGGAACTGGAGAAAGTGCAGAGAAAAGCAACCAAACTGATAAGAGGCATAGAGGAGCTCAGCTATGAGGAAAGATTAGCTGAACTAAGTGTATTCTTTCTTAAGAAGAGGAGATTGAGAGGGGATATAATTAACATGTATAAATACATAAGGGGTCCATATAGTGAACTTGGTGTTGAGTTATTCATTTTAAAGAAAAGAGATGTAATCTACAAATAAAGAAAGACTTCTTCACAGTAAGAGCTGTGAAAATGTGGAATAGATTCTCTCAAGAGCTAGTTCTGGACGGCTCAGAAGATTGCTTTAACCACTTCAGCTCCGGAAGGTTTTACCCATTTCCTGACCAGGTACATTTTTGCGATACGGTACTGCATCGCTTGTGTAGCGCCCCCTTGCTTTTTGCATGGGCGCTGCATTAAAACTAGTTGGGCTAGGAGAGTTAAGTTGCTCCTAGTTGTGATTTGTTTAGGTTGTTGACCTATGTCATTCAGGAAGGGTCCACTGGCTCGGACTGCATTCTGCGGATGGAGTCTTCCTCAGCAGCCAATTGGAGAGGGTTTTTCCTCGCTGGGCATGCTGGTGAGGGGTATATCTGGGACCTAGGTCGGGTCTTGGGGGTTCTTCTTCTTCACGTGCGCGGGGTCCCAGACTCGGGGTGTGTCATCCACCTTCAGGGTGTGGACCCCGCTGGCGCGGCCCGCCTGGCCAGGTTCCTGGGCCTTCCTGAGTCTCAGCCGGAGACGAGAATCAAGGGACCTCATTGACTTACTGGGTTCCCGAAGCTTAAGAGAATCCCAGACAGGGATTCGGTCACCAGGATGCTGGCAGGTACGCTTTACTGTCACCCAGTGACTTATGCTAAGAAATTACTGGGAGGATTCGCTCTGTTCGCACATTTAGTCTATCCAAATTAGCTGGCCTGTGGCAGAGGCCTAGAGCCGGGCCTGTGAGAGAGACCCGTTCCCCCCAACCAAAATTCAAGGTGGCGCCTCGGCTGCCAGGTCTGTGTGAGAGACACCTGTCCGGGGGCACCTTACCCACTCATTCTCATAGGAGAGGCGACGTGTGAAAATTTGTGCTACTAAGGACTGATCTGCCTTGTGTATATCTAGGCCTGACATCGAAAGTTTCTCTTCCCTCATCAACCTATTCTTCCTTCACCAAAGTCGATGTTGGCTAATGTTGGCCTGGAATTAAAGCATTGAGAAAATATTTATTGACTGTGTGGACCTCTGTTTACTACTTAGTTCTTCTGGTGCATCCCTAGACCAAGCTGTTCATTTTTTCCCACAAATAGAGCTTTCTTTTGGTGGTATTTTATCACCTTTTTATTATTATTTTTTTGCTCTAAAAGCATAAAAAGACTGGCAATTTTGAAAAAAAAAAACAGGATTTTTTACTTTCTGCTATAATACATATCCCCCAAAAATGTAAACAAACAGATTTCTTAATTGATTTAGGCCAATATATATTATTTTACATATTTTTGTTAAAAGAACTTTTTGGATGGTTTGCGTAAAAGTAATAGCGTCTACAAACTACTGGATAGATTTTTAGGGGGACTGCGACATTGAAGCAGACAAACCTTACACTTTTTGGGTGTCACTTCTCAAGGACCAGTGACACTGATTACTGTATAAATGACACTGGCAGGGAAGGGGTTAACAACAGGGGCGATCAAGGGGTTAAATGTTCCCTAGGGAGGTGCTTACTAACTGTGTTGGGCAGTGTCACACTGAAGGAAAATAGAAATCTGTGATTCAGCCTGACTGGATCACAAGATCTCTTTTTCCCTTCCTGACAGATCCACCGTTTGCCTTGTCTACACAAGCAGATGGCTCTCCTGTGAATGATCGGCGGATCGCGGCACCCCTCGCGGCTGCCAGACCTGCTGATTGCCCCATGCTGTGTCCAATAACACGCGTACCCCCTAAACCGAGTGCACAAAATCACGTACAGGTACGTGATTTTGCGCATTCGGGCTGCCCTTCCACAGTAAATGTACATGGGGCGTTCCGGAAGCGGTTAAGAAAGGCTTGGTTTATTCCTAAATGCCATAATACAACTGGACACTAATATTTATAGGTACATTTTGACCCAGGGAATATCCAATTGCTTCTTGGGGGATCAGGAATGATTTTTTTCCCCACTGGAGCAAATTAGATCATGTTTATTGGGGGGGGGGGGGGGTCCTCTGGATCAACTGTGGGTATTGTAAAGAATATACGGACGTTTTCTATTTAAGTTCTTTTTTTTCTTTTTTTTCGCTGAACTGGATAAACTAGTGTCTTTTCAACTGGAATAACTATATAATGACGTTTCATTTTAAGAAGAATGTTATCAACAATACAGTATAGATTATGTTATTTATTCTGTGCTTAGTATAAATGGTTAGTATGTTTGATTCTGTCTTTGCCTTCCTGGATGACTGCACACAAATTGTACATACAGTCACTGACAAAAGTCTTTTTGCTTCTCTATTTTGTAGAAACTCCTGCTATTAACCTGACTTTTAATTAATCAATTGGTGTTAGAAATAGCTCATATGAAAAGCTAAAGCCCTCACAAATGATGTTTAATGCACTGAAAAAAATTTGTTTCACTAAAAAAAGATTCATAATTTAATCAAGACAGAAAGGTCAAATTTTGGCAAGACAAAAGTTTTGACGCCTATAGAGAAAATGAACAACTTTACTGAAAATCCAAAAATATGTCAGCAAATTAAGTAGTGGTGCTGTGAGATTCAAATTGAATATCTTGTATGACTTCCATAAGCTTGAAGGATCGCATCCATGCGGTTTGGCAAGGATTCATACAATTTATTAATGAAGTCATCAAAAATGGCAAAGAAAACAGTCTTGCATGCCTCCCAGAGTTCATCAATATTCATTGGTTTCATCTTCCATGCTTCCTCTTTCATCCTACACCACATATGCTCAATGATGTTCATGTCTGGTGACTGGGCTGGCCAATCCTGGAGCATCTTGATCTCGCCTTAAGGAACTTTGATGTGGAGATGGAAGTATGCGATGGGCACCATCCTGCTGCAAAATTTGGCTTTTTATGGTTGGGAATAGAAGAGGTAGCCAAGATTTCTTGGTATTTTAGACTATTGATGTTGCCTTCCACCCTGCAGATCCCTCGCACACCCCCATACTGGATGTAACCCCAGACCGTGATTTTGCCTCCACCAAACTTCACTGTTTTCTGGGTAAATCTTGGCTCCATGCGGGTTCCAGTAGGTCTCCTGCAATATTTGCGGTGACTGTGGTGTAATTCAACAGAAAATTCATCTGAAAAATCCACCTTCTGCCACTTTTCCAGAGTCCATCCTTTTAGCAGGCTGTGGCCCTTGGCAAATGCCACACGGTTTTTCAATTGTATTTTGTTTAGTGCTGGCTTATGGGCACTGATTCAGCCATTTTGAGGCAGAATCCGACAAACTGTTCTGATTGGCACAGGGACTTCAGGTGACCAGGTCCCGTGGAGCTCTGCTGCAGTGGAAAATGGGCTGGCCTTGGATTTTCGAGCCAACAAACGGTCCTCTCGAGCAGTTGTCTTGCGGGGTCTCTTCAAATCTTTTTTTTTTTTATCCTCTGACGCTGAGACACATTGAAGGTGTCTGCCACATCAGCAGTGGATCTGGTCTTCAGCCTCTGGAGAATCAACACTTTAGTCTCCGGGTGAATCTTAGGCATGTTTGCAGAAATCTAGTTGCAGTTGAGAAGGTCTAGTGTACTGATGTTCTTTTATACACACCTGAGACCTAATTAATCCATTATTAGTCACAGGTGAAGCTCATATAACAAGGCGACAACACTTAAGGGTCCTTACACACGGAGCGGTCCGTTTTTTGGTCCGCTCCGTGTGTCCGTCAGCTCAGCGGGGGGTCTCCGCTGAGCTGTCGGGCGGACAGGGCGGTCCCCGCACACTGTGCAGGGACCGCCCCGTCTCTCCTCCGCTCTCCCCTATGGGGAGTCGGATGGAAACGGACCGTCTGTCCGTTTGCATCCGATCCGTTTGCCCGGACGGAAGAAAAATAGGACATTCTTCCGTCCGCAAAAACGGATGCGGATCGAGCGGACGTTAGCGGACGCATCATCCGCTAACGGATCCGCTCCCATAGGGACCCATTACAAGTCCGTAAACGGACTTGTAATGAGCGGACCGTTCGTCCGCTAGTGTGAAAGGGCCCTAATGCCGCGTACACACGGTCGTTTTTTGCGATGAAAAAAAATGACGTTTTTTAAAACGTCATTTAAATTGATCGTGTGTGGGCAAAACATAGTTTTTTGTCTTAAAAAAAACGACCAAAAAAAAATTCCAACATGCTTGAATTTTTTGTGTCGTTTTTCAAAACGTCGTTTTTTGTTTCACAAAAAGTCACCGTGTGTAGCAAAAACGTCGTTCAAAACGACGTTTTTTAACCCGCGCATGCCCAGAAGCTAGTTATGAAGCGAGCTTCAATGGAAAAGAGTGGTGAACGTAACCTCGCTTTTTGTGAAAAAACTATGGTGTGTATGCAAAATTGTCTTTGAAAAGTGACGTTTCAAAAACGTCGTTTTTTACTTCACAGAAAACGTCGTTTTTTTTTCATTGCAAAAAACGACCGTGTGTACGCGGCATTAGTCTTGGCAAAAATTGACTCAATGGGCTTTACCAAGCTGTGAATATTAGAATACTTTTTGTCAGTTTCGTTTTGCACTGAAACATTATTACAAAAGCTGTTGGGATTAAAATGACCCATTTCTTGTAACAAAATCTTGATTAGAAATATATTTTAGCGGCACTTCAGGTCAATTTGTACACAAGCGACAATACTTTTGTCAGGGACTGTATAGTTCATGCACCTGAATACCATGAATGCAAGAAATATTTTTCAGTCTTATATAAAATAAAACAGATGCCACATGCAGCGTCTTTATGTGATCTCCTGTACGTGACCCTCACAAACATCCTGTTCTGTGAAGCTGGAAGGAAGTTAGGCCCCTTTCACACTGACACGTTTTTTCAGGCGGTTTAGCACTAAAAATAGCGCTGCTATACCGCCTGAAAAAATCGTGCCCTGCAGTCTTCATTGTGAAAGCCCTAAGGCTTTCATACTGAAGCGGTGCACTAGCAGGACCGTTCCAAAAGTCCTGCTAGTCACATCTTTGGAGCGGTATAGGAGCGGGGTGTTTACCGCTCCTACACCACTCCTTACCATTGAAATCAATGGGAAACCGCGGTACTAACCCTTTTCGGTCGGGGTTAAAACCGCACCTATCTGCCGAATATCACGGTAAATACGACGGTATAGTGGCGCTATGCCGCTATACCGCCACTGCACCTCCCGTGCCCAGTGTGAAAGCGGCCGTGCTGTGTATGATTGCTGGCATGCTTAGAACAACTGGTAAAGTTTTATTGCAAAGCCCATCACAAGTCAAGTTTTCTTCACGACTTTATCACCAAAACTTTGGGCCTTCTTTGGTGATAAAGTCATGAAGAATATACTAGACCCACCAGTTAGGCCACACATTTTCTGGGACAGGGCTGACTTCTTTGCATGTAGAATATACTGTATAAGGCATGCCAACAGGTCAGGAATCCTTTGAGGAACATAGAGCTGTCCAACCAGGAAACAAAATGCATATACTTAGACCCCTTTCACACTGAGGAGTTTTTCAGGCATTTTTAGCGCTAAAAAACTCCTGCCATGCAGTCTCAATGTGGAAGCCCGAGGGCTTTTACACTGGAGCGGTGTGCTAGCAGGACCGCTCCAAAAGTCCTGCTAGTAGCATCTTTGGAGCGGTGAAGGAGCGGTGTATTTACCACTCCTTCTGAAAGCAATGGGAAACTGCGGTAATACCGCCCACAATGCGCCTCTGCCGATGCCAGTGGTATTAACCCCTTTTCGGCCACTAGCAGGGGTTAAAACCGCACCACTAGCGGCTGAATACCGCCGCAATCCCGCGGCAATTCCGACTGTATAGCGCTGCTAAAAATAGCGCCGCTATACCGTCAGCGCACCTCCCGCCCCAGTGTGAAAGGGGCCTTAGGGGAATGAAAGTAGAACTGGATATAAATTGTATACATTGTTTTATCAGTGATTATTAAAACATATCTAGATGGAGTATTTAACTTCAACCAAATAAAATGTAAGGATTTGTCTAAAAACTACGTAGAATAAAATTAAGATGGTGCTGGAATTGTGAAGGAGTCCCCCATTGGGAGTGAGAGCTGAATACAGCTGTCAATCATAATAAGGAATATATTTAAAGGGTCACTAAAGGATTTTTTTTAGCTAAATAGCTTCCTTTACCTTACTGCAGTCCTGGTTTCATGTCCTCATTGTTCGTTTTTACTTTGAAGTTGCTGTAATTCTGCTCTGAACTTCCTGCTTGTCTGGCTCCTTATGAAAAATCTCATGGCAGCTTTTCACTGTGGTCCAAGCTGTGATTACTGTGTGTCTAAAACCCCTCAGAACCAATCAGATTCATTTTAACCACTTTAGCCCCGGACCATATTGCTGCCCAATGACCAGAGCACTTTTTGTGATTCGGCAGTGCGTTGCTTTAACTGACAATTGCGCAGTCGTGCGACGTGGCTCCCAAACAAAATTGGCGACCTTTTTTTCCCACAAATAGAGCTTTCTTTTGGTGGTATTTGATCACCTCTGCGGTTTTTATTTTTTGCGCTATAAACAAAAATAGAGCGACTATTTTGAAAAAAATGCAATATTTTTTACTTTTTTCTGTAATAAATATCCCCCAAAAATATATAAAAAAAACTTTTTTTTTTCCTCAGTTTAGGCCGATACGTATTCTTCTACATATTTTTCGTAAAAAAAATCACAATTAGCATTTATTGATTGGTTTGCGCAAAAGTTATAGCGTTTACAAAATAGGGGGTAGTTTTATGGCATTTTTATTATTTTATTTTTTACTAGTAATGGCTGCGATCAGCGTTTTTTTTCAGTACTGCGACATTATGGCGGACACTTCGGACACTTTTGACAAATTTTTTGGGCCATTGGCATTTTTTTAGCGATCAATGCTATAAAAATGCATTGGATTATTATAAAAATGCCATTGGCAGTGAAGGGGTTAACACTAGGGGACGGGGAAGGGGTTAAGTGTGTTCCTGGGTGGACTGACTGAGGGAAATCACTGATCTTCTGTTCATACATTGTATGAACAGAAAATCAGCGTTTCCCCCGCTGACAGGAACGAGAGCTATGTGTTTACACACATAGCTCCCGTTCCTTGCTCTGTAACGAGCAATCGCGTGTGCTCGGCGGCGATCGTACCCGCCGGGCACGCGCGCGGGACTAGTGGCCGAAATGTAGATGACGTAGAGCTACGTGCTCTCGCCCAGGAGAGCCGACCTGCCGCCGTAGAATGACGGCGGCTGGTCAGCAAGTGGTTAAAAACAAAACACTGCCCCGGATTTGTTTGTTTTTGTTCTGTGTATCTCTTTACTTCACAGAAACATGAAACCAGTTTAAAAATTAAACTAAACTGTAGGCACATTATATGATTTATTTTTATCTAATTTTAATCATTTTTAAAAGGAACCCGTTAACTATAATGTCTATATACCCTGTAAACAGTCATTTCAGCAACAATTTTTTTTTCCTTTAGTGACCCTTTAAGTTGTATTATATTTCATTTAACCACTTGAGGCCCGCGCTACCGTCGGATGACGGCAACAGCGCGGGCCTGAATAGCCAACATGCCGTCATTTGACGGCATGTCTTTCTGGCGTTCCCAGCGCGCTGTAGTGCGCGCTGCGGGGAAGCCCTGTGTTGTCCGTGTCCCGTTTGCGATGCGATCTGTGGGCCAATGAGAGATGATCTCTCATAGATCATCTCTCATTGCCGGCTCACACAGAGACAATGTCCTGTCTCTGGAAGGGAGGAGCCCGATCTGTGTTCCTTCCTACATAGGGACACAGATCGGTCACCCCCCCAGTCACCCCCCCCTCCCCCTACAGTTAGAACACACCTAGCATACACATTTAACCCCTTCCTCACCCCCTAGTGTTAACCCCTTCAATGCCAGTCACATTTATACTGTAATTAGTGCATATTTATAGCACTGATCGCAGTATAAATGTGAATGGCGCCAAAAATGTGTCAAAAGTGTCCGATGTGTCCGCCATAACGTCGCAGTACCAATAAAAATCGCAGATCACCGCCATTTCTAGTAAAAAAAAAATAATAAAAAATAATAATTCTCTCCCCTATTTTGTAAGCGCTATAACTTTTGCACAAACCAGTCGCTTATTGCGATTTTTTTTTTTTTTACCAAAAATATGTAGAAGAATACGTATCGACCTAAACTGAGAAAAAAAAATTGTTTTTTTTTTAAATTGGGATATTTATTATAGCAACAAGTAAAAAATATTGTATTTTTCTTCAAAATTGTCGCTCTTTTTTGTTTATAGCGCAAAAAATAAAAATCGCACAGGCGATCAAATACCACCAAAAGAAAGCTCTACTTGTGGGGAAAAAAGGACGTAAATTTTGTTTGGAAGCCACGTCGCACGACCGCGCAATTGTCAGTTAAAGCGACGCAGTGCCGGAAGCTGAAATTTGACCTGGGCAGGAGGGGGGTGTAAGTGCCCAGTATGCAAGTGGTTAATTTAATTATGCTAGTTTGTTAGTTTGCTAGTTTGTTGCATCAACTCTTTGGAATTGTGCGGAACCAAGCACAGAGAGGAAGTTGTGCGTTTTAGTCAAAATGCATTGTATAGATTTTGATCTGAGACACCATCTCTCTTAGAAGTAAAGAGAGTTAGTGCCGGTTCACACTACCGCGACTCGGGATCCGACTTGGGGGGCGGGGGCCGCATTTTATTCTTGGACCCAGGCAGCACAACGTCTTATGCCAGCAGCCCTGCCTACATCAATTATCAATATAACTATGCAGCCAGTTCTCAGGGTGGCATGTTCTTCTGCTGCTGGTTTTCTACATACAGTAAATCAGTTGGTAGGAGGATCTGATTGCTGCCACTAGCTGGTAGCTGTAAAGTGTTTTGTATACATGCCTGTATTTAGTTCTCCATAAGAACCTTTGAATAGAGGCAACATGCGTTGATAATTCATGTGAATACAGAAATGTACTTACAGCTTGCTATATGTTTTCCTGACAATTAAGTACAACTCAAAGGATTTCTCACCAATGCCATGCTTGGAAACACACAAATCCCCACCCTTTCTCTCTTCAGCACATCTTAGCTCATTTAATGACCGATAATTGCATTTGTGACGATCGCCTGACTAAGGACACGCCTTGTAATTGAATTAACTGGCATATCTGAAGTGAAAATGTTAAGGAAATGCAGGCTAAATTGACTAATAGCTTTTAAAATGCCGTCAGGGGAGAATGATTAAATAAGCAGCTGCATAACAGAAGGAGCAGTCTTAATTCTCACATGCAGGAATACAGGTTGCAAGTGATACTGCTGAGCTCTTCACACGCTTTCCCTGTGATCTGGTAATAGAAATCAGGATTTCTTCTAAGATTAACACCTCAAGGTTTTATAGTACAAACTGAGGAACTCCTAACCTAGGGCTGCATCTTTCAAACATTGGGGTTTATTTACTATAACTGGAAAGTGCAAAATCTGGTGCAGTACTACATAGAAACCAATCAGCTTCCATTTTTTTTTTTTTTTTTGTTAAAGCTTAATTTAACAAGCTAAAGTTAGAAGCTAATTGGCTACCATGCACAGCTTCACCAGATTTTGCTCTCTCTCGTTTTAGTAAATCAACCCCAAACTGTTTGGCATGTGGACCTCAGGTATAAAGAGGTGCAAAACCTCAGCGTGTGTACAGAAAGTGCTGGGACAAGGCCATTTGGTGCCCAGGGCAAACTGCGCCCGCACCCCCTGCCGTTTTTAAGAAAGAATCAACGTTCCCATTGGAGTGTCCCTTTACCTCAGGGGTCCCCATTACAGTGCCCCTCACATCAGGGATGCCCATCAGAGTGCCCCTTTACATTAGGTATTCCCGATAGAGTGCTCCCTTACATCAGGTGTCCCCATCACTTCAGGTGTCCCCGTCAGAGTGCCCCCTTAACATAAAATGTGCCCATCAGCGTACCCCCACTAACATAATATGTGCCCATCAGTGTGTCCCCTTAAAATAAAATATGCCCATCAGCATGATTCTTATTTTTATGTTAGGGGGCACTCTGATGGGTAAATTTTATGTTAAGGGGCATGCTGATGGCCACATTTTGTTGTGCCCATCACCGTGCCACTTAACATAAAATGTGCCCATCAGAGTGACCCTTAACATAAAATGTGCCTATCAGCATATCCTTTAACATAAAATGAGGGGTATGCTGATGGGCACATTTTATGATAAGGGGCACGATTTATGTTAAAGGGTCACTAAAGGATTTTTATTTTTTTAGCTAAATAGCTTCCTTTACCTTACTGCATCCCTGGTTTCATGTCCTCATTGTTCGTCTTTGCTTTGAAGTTGCTGTAATCCTTCTCTGATCTCCACACTTCCTGCTTGTTTGTTTCCTTATGAAAAAACTCATGGGAGCTTTTCTCTATGGTCCCTGATCAAGGAGGTGTGATTACTATGGGCCAGATTCAGGTAGAGTTAGGCTGGAGTATCAGTGATACTCCAGCCTAACTGTCACTTTAAGCCGGCGTTTCTGTTTTCTGTAACCAGAAAACAAGAAACGCCGGGTTGGAGTTCCGATGCGAGCGGCGTAATTGAATTTCGCCATCGCAACTTTAATTTAAAAATGGCGCCGGGGGCGTTCCCGCTGATTAATGCTGAAAAAATATGTTAATCAGCGGGAATCGGCAATTCACAATCGTATTCGGGCGCGACGCAGTGACTTTCCGACGTTTCCGTAAGGGATACGCGGCGTAAAGATAAAGCAGCCCCCTAGTGGAGTATCCTATGTTAAGTATAGCCGTCTTCATCGCGTCGAAAAAAACAATTTTTGCGTCGCTTGCGTAAAACGTCCATGAATGGGGATTTGACGTCATTGACGTTCACTGACAGAATTTGGAGCATGCGCACTGGGATGCATTGACAGTCGACGCATGCGCAGTACGTTCGCCGCGGGATTGCGCTTAGTTTAAATAATACACGCCCCGTACCCGCCCAATTTGAATTCCGCCGGCTCATTTTCGATACGCTGCCGCAACTTTAGGAGCAAGTGCTTCATGAATAACAGCACTTGCTCCTAAAATTTCGCCAGAGTAACGTAAATGAGAAACGTTACTCCAGATTAAAGATGCTCCCATCTACCTGAATCTGGCCATGTGTGTCTAAAACCCCCTCAGAACCAAACACTGCCCTGTGTTTGTTTGTTTTTGTTATGTGTGTCTCTGTACTTCACAGAAACATGAAACTAGATTAAAAATGAAACTGAAACTAGAGGCACATTATATGATTGTTTTTTATCTATTTTTAATCTTTTTTTGAAAGGAATCAGTTAACTATTGTGTCTCTATACCCTGTAAACAGTCATTTCAGCAAAAAAAATAAAAAATTCCTTTAAGTTGCACTCTGATGGGCACGATTTATGTTAAGGGGTACTGATGAGCACAATAAAACTTGCCTATCTGCATGCCCCTTAACATAAAATGTGCCCATCGGTGTTGCTCTTAAAATAAAATATGCCCATCACGGTATCCCTTAACATAAAATATGCCCATCAGAGTGCCCCTTAACATAAAATGTGCCCATCAGCATGATCCTCAACATAAAATAAGTAGCATGCTGATGGGCACATTTCATGTTAGGGGCACCCTGATGGGCACATTTTATGTTAAGGGTCACTCTGATGGGCACAACAAAATGTGTGCCCCTTAACAAAATATGCCCATCGGTGTGCACCTTAACAAATTCTGCCCATCAGTATGCACCTTAACAGATTATGCCCATGTACCTTGAGGGCAGGAGAGAGCACATTTGGCGAGTTGCAGCGGGGCGGAAGCTGCGAGATATACCTTGCATGAGAGCCAGGAGCATGGAGCCGCTAACAGCAGGGGGTTGGGGCGCATGTGACGTCACGCCCGGCCAGGAGAGAGCGAGAGCCGCGGTAAGGAGCAGTAGGCGGGGTGCATACACGTGATGTCATTAATTGCTGGGAAACCCGTGGTCCCAGCAAACCAACGACTGGTACAACACTTGCTGTCTGGCGGTCTGGGCAGAAGCGTCCCGCGAGCCGCCATTTAATGATGGCTGAGAACACCTCACTGCGCCCCCACCCCCAATAAATTGTACCACCCAGGCATTCGTCGCTTCCGCACACCCCTTGTATCAGCTCTGTGTACAGACAGCTCTGGCCACAGAAGAAAGAAGTGGATATTATTTTAAGAGTCACTATTATCCTAGTATAACACAAACTTTTCAATAAATTTAACATTGCAGGACAGGGAAATTACATTGTTAGTTGTTCAATAGCATTTGATCTGTAACATACTTTTCAAAAATATCCAAGCTTCTACCAGTTTAGATTTGATAGATGTTTGGGAGCTCTGTCTACTTCCATAACAAAAGACATCCCCCCGACTGACAATGCTGCTGTCTGCTGTGCCCCCTGTGTCCCTTCATTTAGATTGGGAGCACTCTAATACAGGTCTTCACTTGGAGGTTTCTTTCTACAAAGGACAGTTGTGCTCAATGTGGATCAAGTAAAGAATATTTGCGGTTGGTCTCTGACACTTCATGCCATGATTAAGATTTATTTTGTAATCCATCTCAGCAATTGCAATCTGCTTACTACTGTCTGTGTGTGTACTAGGGAGGTTTCTCCTAGAGCCATGTGGCCAGGGCCGATCCACCCTATAGGCTCACTATGCAAGCCGCTTAGGGCCCCCGCAAAGCTGCGAAGGGCCCCCCAAATTATTAGAGGCCCCCTCTGGTGAGAAGTCATTTTCACGGCCCATCACACCGCTTCTCAACTCACTGGCTGCATGGGAGAAGAGGTAAGAAGTCAGCACCCCCTTTTTCTCACTTTATTGCAAGATGTCCTTTCCGACAGCAGAAGACCCCCTCCCCCCACTTCTCAAATTGAATCTTTAATGTGACATGTCACTGTCAGCAGCGCCCCCCGCTTCTCATTTTTAATGTGACATCATCTTGCTTAGGGCCCCAGGGAGGTCAGGATCGCCACTGCATGTGGCAATGTGCCATGTGGCCATGTGCCATGTAGCTTTCGAGACAAACTTCCTTAGCTGGCTTTAGATCTGTTTGACGGAGACGGACATCAGGTTCTCTTCACAGTGCACTGGTGGAAATGTATAATGCCCTTAGGTGGCCTCCCAGAATTATCACTTACTAAATCGACTCTATTGCATCCATTTCCTTCCAATAAGAACCCCTGAAGAACCTGTCAAGCAAAACTACTTCCATAACAAAAGACATTCTCCTCCCACCAGACTGACAATGCTGATGTCTGCTGTGCCCCCTGTGTCCCTTCATCCAGATTGGGACCACTCTAATACAGGTAGTGTGTTAATGGCCAAATCACAAGGTGAAAGAAGAGGGGGGGAAAACGAATGTAGCCATGACATATTATAAGGAAAGGTAAGCTGCATTTAAAAGAATATTAAAGGAAAAAAAATTGGGGTAAGATAACAAACATGTTATACTTACATCCAATGTGCAGAACGTTTTGCCCAGGGTGTCCCCGAACGCTGTCTTCTGGGGTCCCTCGGCGGCTGTCTCGGCTCCTGCTCGCTCCCTCGCATGATGGAAAGCTCTTGTGAGCACACTCCTGTGATACAGCCACAGCCGTCGACTGTATCACTTGACTCCGCCCCCAGCGCGCCGCGTCATTGGATGTGATTGACAGCAGTGCCAGTCAATGGCTGCGCTGCTATCAATCCGTCCAACCTAGCCAATCAACGGCCAGGCTGGGAACCGAACAGGATGACGGGGACGCGCGTGGAACTTTCGAGGGGTGAGGTATGTAAAACGGGGGCTAGGGGGGGGGGTGGTGCTGTAGGATGTTTTGTGAAAAAACATTTACCTTTACAACCCCTTTAAGACATTTTTGGTTTTGGGTTTAATACGGCTTTTTTTTAAAAGCCTTTGGGCCGGATTCAGATACAAATGTATATCTTTCCGGCGGCGTAGCGTTTCCTCTTTACGCTACGCCTCCGCAAATATTATGGGCAAGTGCCTTATTCAGAAAGCACTTGCTCCATAAGTTGCGGTGGCGTAGCGTAAAGTGCCCATGTTGAGGATGGGGGCGTGATTCATGTAAATGAATCATGACCCCACGTTCATGACGTTCTTACTGAACGCCGCATGCGCCGTCCGTGGTCGAATCCCAGTGCTCATGCGTCAAATCACGTCGCTATTTGTCAATGTAAACGACGTTAACGTAACTTACGTCGAGCCCCATTCCCAAACGATTTACGCTAACGACGTAACCAACGTACAATTCGACGCTGTCCCGACGTCCATACTTAACATTGGCTACGCCTCCTATAGCAGGGGTAACTTTACGCAGGAAAAAGGCTTACGCAAATGATGTAAACTACGACGCCCGGCCGCAAGTACGTTCGGGAATCGCCGTAAATCCCTAATTTGCATATTCGACACGTAAAACGACGGAAGTGCCACCTAGCGGCCACCGTAAAACTGCAACTAATATACGACGGTGTAACAGACTTACGCCGCTCGTATATTAGCAGAATTCCGGCGTATCTTCTTTTCTGAAAACCAAAAAAAGATACGCCGGCTATTCTTAGTATTTACACGGCGTATCTCTAGATACGCCGACGTAAATACTTTCTGAATCTGACCCTTTTTTTATAAAAAGACATTGGAAATATGATTAACATTATTGGTTGAGAAAGTCTTGTAGACAAAAGATTTTAGGATATATTGGAAAATCTGTTGGAACAAATGTATTGCAATATGCACTAATTCAGACAATCTGTATTTCATACAGAAATAAAAAGAAAGCGCTCACACAGTAGCGAAAATTTAAGGAAGAAGAGCAGAGCTCCTTATTATTCAAACATGACATGTGTTTATCGATTTATAAAAGAAGAATATGTCCCTGAATGATTGCAGAGCACAGGATGAAGGATTAAGCCATCTAACTGCAGAAGTTACTCAGGTGTAGACAGCAATGGGACCAAAAAGATCACAACAGTGTCTGATAAGAGAAAATAGCCAACAAATAAAATAACGCTGAAGACAAGCTTAATTTCCAATTTGTAGTGCAAATGAGAATATTTTGCAAGCTCATTTATTGCCATTGAGAATCTGTAAATTGATTATCTATGTTTAGGAAGGCTTATGATGACCCAAAACATAGAAGGGCTTTATTGAAACCTACAAGTAGATGAACTATGCTCAGAGATCTCAGGATTCAGATCAAAAGTTCACTGTAGTTAGAGCATAGAGCATTGATGACAGGAGGCATTAATGTGTTCTGCATGTTCACCAGTGAACCCCCCCCCCCAAGACACTCACCCAACAAATCAAAGGGGGACATAGCGAGTGGTCATTTTTAGGCATCGGTTGCACAAGTGCTTTGGCCCATACACGTGCTAATTGTTTATGCCACCACCTGGAGCTGCATGCTGGCAGACTTTGTTACTCTATGTTGAGACATTCCAACTTGACAGGTGGGCAGGGGTTCATACACGGACCTGTACGAACACTGGCCCAGATTCACAGAGCAATTACGCCTGTCTAACTGGTGTTAGACAGGAGTAATTTCAAATTTTGCGCGCCGTATCACTAGTTTGAATCCTCAAACCATGATACGGCGGCGTCGGGCTTCGATCCGAGAGGCTTACGTCTTCGTAAGCCTTCGGATCTACGCTGCAATATTTTTACGGCCGCTGGGAGGAGTTTGCGTCGTTTTGATGCGTCGGGATATGCAAATGTGTTTTTACGGCGATCCACGAAGATACGAGCGGTCTTCGCAATCGCTTACGTCTGGGTTTTTTTACGTACTGTTAGACCAGCTTTTTGCTGGTCTAACGGTGCGTAGCCCATGTTAAGTATGGCCGTCGTTCCCGCGTCGAATTTAAATTTTTTTTTTTTTTTTTACGTAACTCGTTCGGGAATAGGAATCTCCGTAAACGACGCTACTCAAGAAAAAATGACGTAACGACGTGATTTCGCGCAATGCACGGCGGGAAATTTGCGAACGGAGGATGCGGAGTTCGATCGCCGCGGGAACGCGCCTATTTTAAATGATTCACGCCCCCTACTCGCGCAGATGGATTGCGACGGGAGAAATACACTACGCCGCCGTCGTTTACTGGACAAAATCTACCTGGATTCCACGTAGAGCCAGGTAAAAAACGGCGGCGTAGTGTATTTCTGATACTCTACGATAGTCTAATTCTATCTGAATCTGGCCCACTGTGTTTGGGGCTGCACCACCGCGTCTGCACACCTGTTAAATTAGAATGAGCAGCTGTGCCTGTACAGCCGCTATAGAGTAACTTAACCACTTGCCTACAGGGCACTTATACCCCTTTCCTGCCCAAGCCAATTTTCAGCTTTCCGCGCTTTGAAGCTTTCCGCGCTTCACACTTTGAATTGCACGGTCATGCAACAATGTACCAAATTCAATTTTTATATTTTTTAACACAATGGACCTTTCTTTTGGTGGTATTTAATCACCACTGGGTTTTTTGTTTTTTTTCTAAATAAACAAATAAAGGGCACAATTTTTTTTTTTATATAGTTTGTTATAAAAGTTTGTAAACAGGTAATTCCTATTTTTCACTGGTGTGTGTGGATGAGGCTGCACTGATGGGCATTTATAGGCACTGATAGCCTGCACTGGTGGGCATTGATAAGGAGGCACTGATGAGGCTGCACTAATAGGTGTCACTAATGGGCACTAATAGCTGGCACTGATGGGCATGGTTAGGTGGCACTGATGGGCACTGATTGGCAGAACTGGTGGGCACAGATCGGAAGCACTGGTGGGGGCTGTTTCGACTACACTGTTAATCAGTACCAGTGCCCTGATTATCGGTGTATATGTACCTCTTAGGCCGCGTACACACAATTAAATAAATCTGATCAAATCGGTCTGACGGACCGTTTTGATCGGATTTGTCTGCTGGGATAGATTGGTTTGATCGTGTACACATGATCAAACCAAAATCCCCGCCGGCAGACAGCGCGGTGACGTGGCGGTGACGTTGACGCCGCCACAAGGAAGTAAAACACTTCCGCGCATGCGTCGAATCCATTCGACGCATGTGCGGACAGATATGTCTGCTGGTTAGTGTACTAACCAGCAGACATGTCGTGCTGGAAAAACCCGTCTGTCCGCCCGTACACACGATCGAATTTGTCTGCTGAAGCGGTCCGTCGGACCGTTTCCAGCAGATGAATTTGATCGTGTGTACACGGCCTTAGAGACACCAGTTATCGGCTCTCTTCACCTCTGCTCATCCTGTCAGCATGATGAAAGTAATGCCAATAACCAGCTTCTGTTTACATCCGTAATCAGCTGCAGGCCAGTCAAGTCCTTCCAACCCAAACTCGCCCATTCATGTCTTTATGGACCTTGCTTTGTGCACTGGTGCGCAGTCATGCTGGAACAGGAAGGGGCCGTCCCCAAACTGTTCTCACAAATTTGGAAGCATGAAATTGTCCAAAATGTCTTGGTATGTTAACTTAAAACCTTAAAGCAGAGGTTCCGCCAAATACTGCAGCTGCTAACCTTCAATAAATGGACACTTACTTGGCTGTGTCTGCCGCAGTCCCGTAATCCCGGAAGTTGGTACAAATACCTGTCTTAGACAGGTATCTGCACCCCCCTCCCCTGAAAGGTGCCAAATGTGACACCATAGGAGGGAGGGTTCCGAAAAGCGGAAGCTCAATTTTTGGGTGGAGCTCCGCTTTAAGATTTCCTTTCACTGGAACTAAGGGGCCAAGCCCAACCCCTGAAAAGTAACCCCACACCATAATCTCCTCTCCGCCAAATTATTTGCACCAGTGCACAAAGCAAGGTTCATAAAGACATGGATGAGTGAGTTTGGGGAGGAGGAACTTGACTGACCAGCACAGTGTTACATAGTTAGTCAGGTTGAAAAAAGACACAAGTCCATCCAGTTCAACCATAAAAATAATATTTAAAAAAATAATAATGTCATACAATCCCATATAACCAATTCTATACCCACAGTTGATCCAGAGGAAGGCGAAAAAACCCAGCAGAGCATGATCAAATTTGATAAAGCAGGGGAAAAAATTCCTTCCTGATCCCCCGAGAGGCCTGAACTTAACCCGATAGAACATCTTTGGGATGAATTAGTGCAGAGACTGTGAGCCGAGCCTTCTTGTGCCATCAGTGCCTGACCTCACACATTCGTTTCTGGAAGAATGGTCAAACATTCCCATAGACACATTCCTAAACTTTGTGGACAGCCTTCCCAGAAGAGTTGAAGCTGTTATAGCTGCAAAGGGTGGGCTAAATCAATATTGAACCCTACGGACTAAGACTGGGATTCCATTAAAGCTCATGTACGTGTTTAAAGGCAGGTGTCCCAATACTTTTGGTAATATGGTGTATCCATGTGATGTGACTATAAATGCCATCTTAAAGCAACATCAATAAAGTGCAGCAATTCTTTTGCTTTGTGTAGACATTTCTACCTTGTGATATAAAGGTTAATGGCTGGGAATGTCGTAAGAAGGCATCTGGCATGGAGATGGAAACAAAATGGTGGAGGGTTAAAGCCTTAGGCCTCTTACACACAGATCCGTTTTTCTTCAGGTTTTTCTTTTCAGTTTACCAAAACTATGTAGTACAAGGGCCTGCCTGATTGCATACAAATTGAGACTCTTGAGGTTTGACCTCATATTAGATGGATTTGGTAAACTGAAAAGAAAAACCTGAAGAAAAACTGATCTGTGTGTAAGAGGCCTTAAGCAGGAGAATTGTTGTTCTGGTAGAAAAAAGCATGGCATGGAACAATTCGCAAACCCCCTTACAGGTCGCTCCAGATACAAAAATCAAATGACCCACTCACACTGTACAGGCCACAGTGCCCTTTTAAATAGGGTCTTAAAGGGGTTGTAAAGGTGTGTTTTTTATTTTCTAAATACAGTAGGTTCCTTTAAGCTAGTGCATTGTTGGTTCACTTACCTTTTCCTTCGATTTGCCTTCTAAATGTTTTTTTTCTTTGTCTGACTTTCTCACTTTTGGTTTCTCCTCAGTAAGATTTCCACCATCATCCGAGCGGTGGAAAGTCAGTCAGAACAACTTACTGAGGAGGAACAGGAAGTGAGAAATTAAGACAAAGAAAACAAAGAAAAAAAAACATTTAGAAGGGAAATGGAAAGTGAACCAGTAGAGGGAGTCCTGTAGACAGTCAGTAGGCACATTGGTCTAACAGGCGGACGTGTGCCTAGGAGCTCCTCTCACCTGACCTCCAGTGACTCTATCCTCCTCGCAGCAGACAGCTAGGCAGGCAGGTGTTTTTTTTTTTTTTTTTCTCTCCTCCAGTGATCCAGAACCAGGACAGGACAGCTGCTCTCTCCTCCGCCTTGGGCCCCACTCCTTCCCCCTGCTACTTCCCCAAGGTAAGGAGCTCCCCGGCAGCTCTCTCTCAAGGCTTCCTTGCCTGGTCTGTCCCCCCCTGGGTTTGAGTGCGGTCGTCCTTTTCAGGATAAGCCGCGGTCTCCAGCCCTGGGAATCGGACGACCGACACCCCCCGCCGCATCCCAAACACTATACCTTCCCCCCCCTGCTAGTTGCACCTTCTCGGGTGGTTTTCGGGTGTTTTTCACCCCTCCGCGCCGGCCTGGAAGCAATCTCGGCAGCCGCGATTAGGAAAGGCCGCGGCTTCAACCGCGGCCTAGCGGCGCGCCGCTCCCCGCCATCCCAAGCTCTCCCAATCTCCTAAAACAGCCCATATACCCCCCCTAGGCCCTAGAAAGTAGCTCCTACCCTCACTTGATCCCTCCTGGCCCTACAGCAGCACCGATCCACCCAATTCTGGGAGTTCACCAGCCTGGATCTTGCTGCTGGTTTCAGTGGCCACCTCTACTACACCCAGCCCCAAGCCCCCCCTTGGTGAACACCATAATACTTGATCCAGGGTTCGTCCGATCGCCTCTTGAGGGGTCAGGAAGGAATTTTTTCCCCTGCCACTGCATATTGGCGTAGCATGATCAGGGTTTTTTTGCCTTCCTCTGGACCAAGTCAGGATAGAGGATTCGGCTAATCCTTGACTATCCTTCCATTCCCCCCCCCCCCCGGTGCTTGGCGGCCATGATGAATCTGCAATACTCAGCAGAGACCATCTGGGGTTTGAGGCGATTTGCCGCAATATTACCAGCCATCACCAAAAAAGCCCTGCAAGCTGAGCGACTCTTTAGAACCGATCGACGATCGGCTATCAAGAGTCGCAGCCGCTTGCCACAACCGAAGCACATATCATGTGCTTTGATTAACACTAGGGGCCAGATTCAGGTAGATGAGAGTATCTTTCCTCTGGAGTAACGCTTCTCATTTACGTTACTCTGAAGACCCTTTCAGCGCAAGTCCTGTAATTCACATAGCAGTTGCGCGTAAACTTGCGCCAGAGTAACGATAATGCGCTGGCGTAACCCGACGCAAGTGGAAGTGGGTGTGATCATATGTAAATGATGGGCGGAGCCCAGCGCAGAGGCTTACGTTCAGCGCATCATCCACGGAGCATGCGCAGTGAGTGCGGCTCCACTCGCCCCCTTGTGCGCATGCTCACAACTTCCGTCGGCACCACTTCCTGGGAAACGTCAGCGCAATGCGTTCCGCTGGGCGCTTAAAAGCGCTGGCGGAAACGCCATTCCGGCGCAAAAGTAGTTCCATTTCCCCCCACCCCAGGGAAGATACTTTTGCCCTGTAATGGCTGCTCCCGCTACCCCCAAAGAGAGGAGGAACCTAAACTATAATGCCCAGGAGGTCTCTGTGATAATCTCGGCTATGGAGACGATTAATGATTTCCTCCATGGGAAAAAAAGCAGGAAGACCAGCCGGGAAAGGAAGCAGGGTATCCTGGCCACCATTGCTGCCAGGGTCAATGTGCTAGGGTACTCCACCCGGACTGCAGGCGACATTCAAAAAAAAATAAACGACCTGCGGCGCAAGGTGAGGGGCAAGGTGTCCACCATTCGGAGCCATGAGCGGGGCACAGGTGGTGGTCCACCATGTCCTGTCACCCTGACCGCGGAGGAGGAGGTGGTTGCCCGCTGCCTGGACAGGGAGCAGTTGGAGGGGGTCCCTGGCTATGACCCTGTAGAGGAAGGCTCCAGGACAGGTAAGTGATTTTTCCCCCCTTTTTGGTGTGTTGCATGTGGGGGGGGGGGTGGGTACATGTGCCAAGTGTGTGGGACCACCAACATGTGTCTGCTTTGTGTCATCCACAGATGACGGAGCTGGGCCATCATCTCGTGCCGGCCAGTCCACCCCAACCTCCCAACGGGATGCTGATGACGAGGCCCTGGGTGCTGGAGACACCGAGGTGGAGGAGGAGAGTACCCACACCACTTCAGCAGAGGTGGTTGTGGAGGAGCCTGTCCCTGAACAGGAGTTTATTTTAATGTTGGAGGAGTCCTCCTCCTCTGCAGGGCCCTCTGTGATCCCCTCCCCCATCCTAGGTAGCCCCTCAAGGGCGACTCCATCCCCACGGGGACAACCTTCTTCTGCCCCCAGGAAGGCCACCCGGAAGACCAGGGGGGTGTGTGATCTGGTCGAGGACCAGGTGCTGTTGGACCACGCCAAGCAGACCCAGCAGATGGGGGAGATTGCTGGCCACCTGGACCGGGTCGCTGACAGCCTGGGCTCCATGTCACAGCTGCCCAGTCGTGTGCAGGGCGTTGTGACCAGCCTGGGGGAGGTGCAGGCTGATATCCGGCACTTGACAGCAGCTGTTCGAGACAACACAGCTGCCATCCGGGAAGAGGGGAGGCAGCGGCAACGTGACCAGCGGCATCAGATCACCCGCCAGCTGAGGATGCAGGCCCAGACAAACCTGTATCTGAGCCGTATCGCTGTGGCATTGGAGGGCAGGCAGCCAACAGCTCCCAGGAGTGGCCCACCCGGGGATCAGCCTCCTCCTGATGCCCCCCCACCCCCACCACCACCCACTCCCTCCAGGCAGATGAGGAGCCCGAGAGTGCCCCCAAGGAGGAGCCCCCGTCATCCCAGATGAGGGTTTTTTGTTTTTTTGGTTGTTATATATTTTTGTTTATACTCAGGATATGAGTTTTTGTTTATTTTTGAATATTATTGTTTATACTCAGGATATGAGTTTTTGTTTATTTTTGAATATTTTTGTTTATACTCAGGACATGAGTTTTTTTTTTTTTTGGTTCTCAGGTTATGAGATATTTATTTTAATTTTGTACTGCACACGGTCAGGAGTGCAGGGGACAGTGTGAATGGTGTGTGAATGTGAGAGGGTGGCACTCCTGAAAGTAAGGGGTGTCACCCTCGGCCGTGGTGGTGAAGTTAACCCCACGGCTGAATGAATGACGTGTGAAAGGTGTGTGAATGGACAGTGACATCATTGGGGCCTTGACGCTGGCGTTGCTGCTCCCAAGTCCTACATGCTGGACTTGGGCTAATCCAATGCGATGTGCATGTGGTGTGTGTGATCCAGTGGTGTACACGCGTGCACTGTCTGTGTGATTAATGTTTTGGTTTAGTGTCCAAAGATGCCTACGGCGAGGACCCTCCTGACTGCTCTTCCATCAGCAGACTGGGTGTCCTCTGGCAGGTGGGGACTGTGTGGGTCGGGAGTCAGGTCATCACGTATGTCAATCTGCAGGCCTTTTCTCATAGCAAAGTTGTGCAGAATACAACATGCAGCGATGATCTGACACACAAAGGTAGGGAAATACAATAGGGTCCCCCCGGACTTATCCAGGCAGCGGAAACGGGACTTCAGGAGCCCAAATGTTTGCTCCACCACTCCACGGGTTTTGATGTGTGCTTCATTGTATTTTCTCTCTCCTCTGGTTTGGGGGTTCCGGAAAGGAGTCATTAGATGGGGTCCCAGTGCATATGCAGAGTCACCTGTAAGGTAAAAGACAGGAGGATGTTAGTCATGCATGTGCGATTTCTGTTGTGCATCACGGGAGGGGATAGTCATGCCTGACTCCCATGTCACTCACCAACCAGCCAGCTGTCCCCATACATGTTCTGCTCGAATTCTGTAGGGATGGGGCTCTGACGGTATATGAAGCTGTCATGGCTGGACCCGGGGTGTTTGGCACGGACGTGCCATATGAGGCGTTGGGCATCAGCTATCACCTGTACGTTGATGGAATGCCAATGCTTCCGATTGCGGTATATGTGCTCTGTGGCACTGGGAGGCTGGAGTGCCACATGTGTGCAATCAATGGCCCCGATGGTGCGTGGGAATCTGGCAATGTTGTAGAAATCTGTCATTGCCTTCAGCCGCAGCTCCTCAGTGGTGGGTCTGATGAACTGGTTGGACATGCGTCTGAGGATTGCAGGGACAACCTGGTGCACACATCTGCTTATGGAGGACTGTGACATCCCAGCCACCACTCCACTTGTACGCTGGAATGATCCACTGGCAAGGAAATGAAGTGTTGCCAGGACCTTCACCAGTGGCTGCACTGCTTGTGAGCGGTGTGTTGGGCTGGTGATGTCATCCTGCAGGGTTGTGGTTAGTTCAAGTATTACATCAGGGCTGAATCTGAAGAGGCGATACACCTCCTCATCCCCCATGCCAAAGAGGTTCATACGAGTGCGGTATATCCTCTCACGTGCCCGCCTCCTCCGTAGCGAGGGACCCAGTACTAGTCTTAGGACCACAATTGCCCCTGGCATGTTGGCACACAGAGGTGTTGTCCTTGCAAGTGTTGTTGTTCAGCAAGCTCCTATCATCGGTAACGCTGCTGTAGCTGCTCTCCTGCTGACCTGTGGCCGTCTGGAGTAAAGATAAAGCAGCCTTTTGTAGAAATAACTTTGCGCCGGACGGACGAGATACGCGCGGCGCATGTAGCCAGCGTATGGTGCTAATCCGTTCGTGAATTGGGAAAAATACCTCATTTGCATATTTGCAGGGGAAATCAATGGGCGCGACTGATGCGCCCAGCGAAAATAAGCGCTGACGATACTCTGGCGTCGGAACGTTCCGCCGGTCGCAAATGGCCCGTTATTGGGCGCATCTAGTTTGGTGGGTACGGGCACATAGAAACGACGGCGCATCATCACAGTTACGCGGCGCATATCGAAATACTCCAGCGCAAGTGTTCCTGAATCTGGCCCTAGATCGGCACTAAAACACCGACTGGAAATCCATGACTTCATCCTGCAATACGACTTAGACTGCCTTTTTATAACAGAGAGCTGGCTCACAGCTGACTGCAACACCATTCTAGGAGAACTGGTGCCAGAAAATTATCGTATTATTACGGAAAACAGAATAGGGCAAAGAGGAGGAGGACTGGCGGTGATCCATAAGATTCATCTGGCGATCACAAAACCAGTCTTTCAAAACCCTCTTCCATTCATGGAAACCCTTACTCTACAACTGCAAGCAAACTCCCAGGAGACCGTCAGGATTCTACTCTGCTATAGGCCACCCGGCCCAAAATCGCAGCTTCTTCCATTATTGACGGACTTTATCTCCACCTATACCCTTAACAGCAAACACCTTTTGCTGCTCGGGGATTTCAACCTCTGGGCCAACTCCTCACAAGACCCCGTGGCCGATGCCTGCATTGACCACCTGGAAGGTCTAGGGCTACAACAACTAGTATGTGGGCCCACACATGCTTCAGGTCATACACTTGATCTAATTTTCAGACAAAATCTGGAAATAAAAATCTTGGAAAATGAACCGTTGCCATGGTCAGATCACCATGCCATCAAATTCATTCTTTCCAACTTCCCCCCCTTAACAAAAACATCAAATCCAGTGACTACACACTGGACTAGATGTCAGAAGAAGCTCCACTCAGAATTCTTCAAAGCCGCGTTAAGGAAAAAAATAAAAACAACTCAGCCGCATCAATCGGCTGAGGAAACAATGGATTCCATTAACACAGCCCTATTACAGTCAGCCGACTTAATAGCGCCGAAACGAAAGACCCAGATCCGGAAAAAAAACTCCAGCTGGTTCAACAACCAACTGGCGTTACTGAAGCAAGAGCGTAGAAGGGCGGAAGCCGCCTGGAAGAGAAGCCCATTAGATGAGAACCTCTCTATCTATAAGGCAATAACTAAGAAATATCACAAAGAAACCTTCAAGGCCAAGAAAAATTATTTTTCTGAGGCCATCAACAGCGCCCTGAATCGCCCCCGCGAACTCTTCAAGCTGGTCACTGCGACCATGAATCCAGGATGTCTTGAAGCCCCCAATTCGGACTCACAAGAATTTTGCGATGAATTATCGGATTACTTCATTAATAAAATCGAGGGAATCCGGCAAAGCATTCAGCAGAAAAATTCCCCCCGTAGCCCCCCCTGTAATCATTTACACAACACCTGTAGTAATTCACCCCAACCAGGTAAGTTTACGCTGGAACCTATCACTATCCAAGCCACAAAACATATCATCGGTACTCTGCGTAACAGCACTGCGCCAAATGATATCATCCCCACCAAACTGTTGAAGGAGTGCGCCGACATCCTGGCACCTCCTATCACACAGCTTATTAACCAATCTTTCATGGAGGGCATAGTGCCCTCCCAGTTGAAGGAGGGTATAATTAGACCCATCTTGAAGAAATCTACCCTGGACCCCAAGGATCCACTCCACCGCCGCCCTATAACAAGCTTAAACACTTTTTCCAAGATTATGGAGAAAGCAGTGGTGCAACAGCTGCAACAGCATCTAGACACCCACAACCTACTCGACCCATTTCAATCAGGTTTCCGCCCTGGACACGGGACAGAAACAGCATTGCTCAAGATATGGGATGACGCTCTCGAGGCCGCAGATGAAGGAGAATCTTGTCTTCTGGTTCTGTTAGACCTGAGCGCAGCTTTTGACACAGTAGACCATAAGCTTTTATTGACACGGCTAGCTGAAGTAGCCAGAGTCGCAGAAGGCAATTTATCTTGGTTCTCCTCCTTTTTGGAAAACAGATCGCAAATAGTGAAGTTAGGACCTTTCTTTTCGGAAAAACGCACGGTATCATACGGAGTCCCTCAGGGATCCCCACTGTCGCCGGTGTTATTCAACATTTATCTCCGTCCGCTTTTTGAGATCATCAGCAGTCAAAAACTGCTCTATCATTCATATGCAGATGACACGCAACTGTATTTCCGCATTTGCAATAAGAAGGATCACCACCTCAATCTAGAGACATGTCTCTCTTTGATAGAGGACTGGATGACAAAGAGTTATCTCAAACTCAACGGAGCGAAAACAGAACTCCTTCTGTTTCACGCCAAACGTAAGAATCTACCTGCAACAACTTGGACACCCCCGCCCATTCTGGGCAAAATCATCACCCCTAGCGCCAAAGTCAAAAGCCTCAGGGTCACTTTTGACTCCTACATGACTATGGACGCACAAATAGGGTCAGTAGTCAGCGGATCTCACCATCTGCTGCGCCTACTACGCTGGCTTACCCCTTTTATCCCCAAAGAAGACATAGCGGTCGTGGTGGGAGCAATTGTTAACTCCAGATTGGACTATGCAAATGCCCTTTACCTCGGACTCCCAAAGTACCAAATCGCTCGTCTACAAGTCGTTCAAAATACGGCCGCCAGACTTGTGACTGGGAAAAAACCCTGGGAATCAATCTCACCATCACTGAGAGCCCTTCACTGGTTACCAGTAAAAGACAGAATTACTTTTAAAGCACTCTGTCTAACGCATAGATGTATCCATGGGAATGCCCCCCATTATCTATGCGAAAAAATAAAAGCCCATAACCCCAATCGCGTGCTGCGATCCACTGATCAAAATCTCCTGCAGATACCGAAAGCCGGATACAAATCCAAAGGAGATAGAAGATTTGCGGTCCAAGGTCCCAGACTATGGAACGCTTTGCCAACCAGTATTTGGTTGGAGGGCAACTACTTAGCATTCAGGAGAAAGATCAAGACTCATCTCTTTTGATACCAAAGGAGACAGGAACAACAAGCGCCCAGAGGCGATTCAGTTCGCATGTGCTGCGCTATACAAGTTTTTCATTCATTCATTCATTCAACCAACAATGCACTAGCTTAAAGGAGTTGTAAAGGAATTTTTTTTTGCCTAAAATTAATGTCTGCAAGGTAGAAAGACAGAATAGTGTAATGATTCTGTTAAAAAACTAGTAAATACCTATTAAATTCCTTCATCTATATCACCTCCAGCATTCTAGTTTCTGTTCTCTCATTCCCTTCCTGGTTTGCGGCGCTCATTCATGTAAGAATTAAATTTCCCAGTATGCATTGCGGCGCGCCCAGTAATTCACACCTCCTTGAAGTCTCTAACACGTAGAGAGCGTCCTGCCGCACAGATGTAGTTCCCAGGAGGGGGCGAGCACGTCACTGACCACCGCAAGTAAAGCCTCCCTTCACAGTGGTGAGTAACAATAAGACAAGCAGGAAGTGAACAGAACAGAGAAGAAATAGAGCAACTTCTGAGCAAAAACGAACAATACGGAAGTGAAAAGAGGAAAGTCTGCAGGTAAAGGATGCTTATTAGGGATGAGCTTCGTGCCGAACGTATGTTCAGTTCGAACATCGTATAATACATGAATTAGGATTTCACGTAGAAACAGTTTAATATCTCAAGATCCATGACAGTATGTTCGATCGTTCGTCGAAATACGAACAAAACAGGTAATTCGCGCCAAATTCAAGTGACGCGCCACGGCCCATAATTCACTGTGGCATTGCGCTCTGATGATTGGCCAAGCATGCACTATGACCCTCATGCTTGGCTAATCACAGCGCCGTCAGTAAAGAGCGCCGTAATTGGCCAAAGCCAGGGTGGCTTTGGCCAATTATGGTCCAGGGCTTTGATACACGCCCCACACTATAAAAGGCCGCCTGCTGGGCGGCCTCGTGTATTGTGTTGCGGCGGTGGTTAGATATCAGTCACAGAGAGAGAGAGAGAGAGAGAGAGAGAGAGAGAGAGAGCAGGCAGGCTAGCCAGTTAAATTTACAGTGTGTAGAGGATATATATACATCCCAGGTGTTGGACATATATTTATACACTGTATAGTTTAGCTAGATCATTTCTTCCTAATTTACCGGCAGGCAGGTGATTGTGCTAGCTGCAGTATTCTCACGTGGTGTATTACCTGTGTCCTCTGCAGTGTGCACCATAAAGCTACACAGGTATTCTATAGACACCCAGCAGGTACAATATTTAAAGGAATTTTTTTTTTTATCATCATGATGCTTAAATAAAAATAAATACTTTAAATATTGTACCTGCTGGGTGTCTATAGTATGCCTGTGCAAACGTCTTTGAGAACCCAGGTAATTTTTTTTAAAAATGGTAGTTTTTTTCTGGAGCAGTGATTTTAATGATGCTGCATCATTAAAATCACTGCTCCAGAAAAAACAACTGTTTTTAAAACTTTTTTTTCCATTGATACATGTTCCCTGGGGCAAGACCCGGGTTCTTAAACCCACTTTCCGACAATAACTTGCATATTAGGTTTTAACCACTTAAGGACCGCCTACTGCACATTTACGTCGGCAGAATGACAAGGCTGGGCACATCAACGTATATACTGTATACGTTGATTTTAGTACCCAGCAGTGGGTCATGGGCGCGCGCCCGCGGGCGCGCGCCCGCGGGCGCGCGCCCATGACCCGGTCTGAAGCTCCAGGACCGGGACCGCGAGATTCCCTGGAGCGGAAGAACGGGGAGAGCCGTGTGTAAACACGGCTTCCCCGTGCTTCTCTGTGGCCGTAGCATCGATCGCGTCATCCCTGTAATAGGGGGACGCGATCGATGACGTCACACCTACAGCCACACCCCCCTACAGTTGTAAACACACACATAGGTCACACATCCCCTACAGCGCCACCTGTGGTTAACTCCCAAACTGCAACTGTCATTTCCACAGTAAACAATGCAATTTAAATGGTGTCCATGTTATTGCGGTGTGATTTTTCCGATTGGCGTGAAACAGGAGAAGTTCTGTTTTCGAACCATTTAGTTTAAGATAACTCTTTGTCATCCAATTTTCTATCAAAGAAAGGCATTTTTCTAGTGCGAGATGATGATCCTTTTTGTTGCAGATGTGAAAATACAGTTGTGTGTCATCTGCATAAGAGTGGTAAAGTAACTTCTGGCTACTAATGATTTCAAAAAGGGGGCGGAGATAGATATTGAACAGAACCGGCGACACAGGGGATCCCTGAGGGACTCCGCATGACACTGTACATTTTTTAGAAGTAAAAGGTCCCAATTTCACTATTTGTGATCGGTTTTCCAGGAAGGAGGAGAACCGAGATAGATCACATTCCGTGATTTGGGCTACTTGAGTTAGTCAGTAATAGTTTGTGGTCTACTGTGTCAAAAACTGCGCTTAGGTCCATCAGTACTAGACACGATTCTCCTTCGTCTGCGGCCTCGAGAGCGTCGTCCCAGATTCTGAGAAGTGCTGTTTCTGGACGAAAACCCGATTGGAATGGATCGAGCAGTTTATGGGTATCTAAATAATGTTGTAGCTATTCTACCACTTCTTTCTCCATTATCTTCGAGAGGACATTTAGGCCTGTTATGGGTCGACGGTGGTTTGGGTCTTTGGGGTCAAGGGTGGGTTTCTTTAGGATAGGTTTGATTATTCCTTGTTTCAGCAGGGTAGGCACCATGCCCTGCGTGATAGCCGCAGTGCCAGAATATCGGCACATTATTTCAGCAGTTTGGTGGGGATGATATCATTAGGCGCTGTGCTATTTCGCAAGGTACCGATGATATTTTTTGTGGCCTCGATGGAGATGGGTTTTAGGGTGAAATTCATTGATTGCGGCGCATTTATATGAGTATTTGGTGTCCGATTGAGGGGGAGGTTGAGGGGGGTTTTATTTTGCTAAATACTGTCCTGGATTCTTTCAATTTTGTGTAGCGGGGTCGCCCTGTCTGAGTCTAATGACAGGCTATCCCGCTGGAACTTTATGTATAATTTGTAAATATGTTAGACATTGTTGTGAAGTCATGCATTGCGGGATTACCAGTAGAGGGAGATATGGACTCCATTGACTCTTAGGAGAAACTGACTATATTTCCCACAATGCCTTGCCCTGATGGAACATGTGATACCTCCGCACAGACTTGTGGGGGAGGTTACTTAAGGAAAGGGAGTGGCGCTTTTTCTCTCTCCCGGGTCCAGCCTCTTCTCCTCTGCGGATTAGATTTAGATTAGATTAGATTTACCGAGAGGCCAGCCACCCGGAGGAACGAAAGATCTCCAGTATCCAGCCCGTGCACCCGGAGATCGAAGAGGCAGCCCAGCTGACAACTGGAACAGTGGAGCACCCTTGTCCGAGACCCTTTTGCTGTGTAGCAGTGTTTTGTCAACGCACCTCCTGTGAGGAATACAGGCGGATCGCCCTGTCGGGTGAGGGAGCACATGCTCAACTTCTAAACTCTCCTCTTAGTCAGACCTTTCAGTATCACCTCACGGGTCGCCCACCTCCTTTAGGCTCTCAGTTCAGACCTAAGGGACCTGTGGTGTTTGCAATATTTCACCAAAGTGATTGACACTGGACAGTGATCAAATCACCAACGTGCTGTTCAGGATACTTTGCTTAATCAACTTTCTTTGATCATTTGCCCTCTGTGGATTACAAATTCTAACGTGCACAAACCGGCCGTATCATAGACATTGACTGTTCCGCAGAATTGCCCGCTAGAGGGCGCTCACGAGCATAGACTGCCTGTTTAGTTTAAGTGAATGGTACCATTCTTAGGTTTACAATATCGTTTACTTGTTTATCGTTTTACATACGTTCGAATCGAACGCGGAGCTCATCCCTACTCGTTACTGACTAGTTGTGTTTGTGTTAAACTCTATGCCTGCTTTCCTTAAGTTTCCATACAGTAAACTTACCTCCTTATATTTAAATATATTCACTGTGTGGAGTGTATTTTCTCATCTGGTGGGACCATCCATAACACCAGGTAATTCACTGTTATATTGTCATTGCATGTTGTGTGCCTGTTATTGTGACCCCAACCCAGCAGAGGTCACAATATCTCACTTCCCATACTTCTGATGTGTCAAGGGAGGGTTCAAGCCAGTTGAACAGGGGTGAGCTAAGTCAAAAGAGAGTAGATCCCAAATTAATCAGTGGCTCCTTCAGGGGTAGCGCTGCATTTGTTAATGAAATAATTTGATAATTTGTTGAAAAATTCTTGAGAATCAGAGTTAGGGGGTTTAAGACAGACTGGATTCATGGTCTGGGTGACTAAATTGAAGAGTTCCCGGGTGCGGTTTAGGGCATTAGCGATGATATTTGAAAAAAAAAAATGTTTGGCTTTCTTTGTGGTATTTTTTTGTTATTACCTTATAGATGGAGAGGTTTTCCTCTGAGGAGCTTCTTTTCCAAGCTGCTTCCACTCTTCTGCGCTCTTGCTTTAGCAACGACAGCTGGTTGTTAAACCAGCTGGAATTGTTCTTCCAAATGCATGTTTTGCGTTTTGGCGCTACTAAGTCGGCTGACTGTAGTAGAGCCTTGTTGATGGCGTCCAATGTTTCTGTGACCGTTTGATGTTGTTGGATTGTTTTTATTTTGTTCCCTAGTGTAGTTATGAAAAGCTCCGAGTGGAGCTTCTTCTGAGATCTAGTCCAGTGTGTTGTCACCGGTTTTATCGTTCTTTTTAAGGGGACGTTTTTGCTAATTATGAATTTAATTGCATGGTGATCTGTCCATGGTAACGGCATATTTTCCAGAACGTTAATTTCCAAATTTTGTCTGAAAATGAGATCGAGCGTGTGGCCTGAAGCATGTGTGGGCCCAGATACTAAGGGATGCAGACCTAATCCTTCCAAATGGTCGATGCAGGCGTTGGCGACGGGATTCTGTGAGGAGTTAGCCCAGAGGTTGAAATCCCCGAGCAGCAGAGGATGTTTGCTGTTTAGGGTATGAGTGGAGATGAACTCTGTCAATGCAGTAAGGAGCTGCGTTTTTGGACCAGGTGGTCTAGAATGTGAATGGTGTCCTGGGGATTTGATTGCAGTTGCAGAGTGGGGGTTTCCATGAAAGGAAGCAAGTTCTGACTGTCTGGTTTAGTGATTGAGAGGTGGGTCTTGTGGATCACCACCAGGCAGCCTCCTCTTTGCCCCACTCTGTTTTCAGTTAGAATACGATAATTTTCTGGCACCAGTTCTCCTAGAATGGTGTTACAGTCCGCTGTGAGACAGCTTTCTGTGATAAAGAGGCAGTCTAAATCGTATTGTAGGATGAAATCATAGATTTCCTGTCGGTGTTTTACTGCCGATCTCCTGTGTTGACCAAAGCACATGATACGTGCTTATAGGCTGGGGCGAATATGTATAATTTTTGACTGTTGATCGTCGATCGCCTCTTAACAGTTGCTCATTCCTTAGAGCTGTTTTGGTGACAACTGGTAATATTGAGCTAAATGATTTTAGATGTCAGATGGTTTCTGCGGATTATCTCAGATTAGCTATAGTCGCAGAAACCGCGGTGAAAATAATATTGATTGGGGGGGTATTCAGGGGTAATGGGAAAGGAAGATTTTTCAAGTGGGGTCTCACTCGCTGCGTCTTTCCTCCCTGTTTGATCCAGAGGAAGGCGAAAAAACCCTGGTTGTGCTGTGCCAATCTGCAGCGACCGGGGGAAAAATTCCTTCCTGATCCCTCACGGGCGATCGGGCAGGCCCTGGATCAAGTGCTCAACGATAGAAGTCCCTAAATTTCTCTCTATTAGAGCCAAAGGAGGGGGGGCCTTTGGGGGGGGGTGGGGGATAGACGGCTGCAGCACTGTACCTGGGCAGGGGGATGGACCGGAGGCCTAAGAGAAGCCAGCCTTACCTGTCCAGCTCCGGGCAGCGGAAGAATAGGAGGCAAAAGGCGGAAGAAGACCCGGCGATCCTGGGTGTTGTAGCCAGTGCTGTTGCAGGGGGCTAGAAGCAAAACCTGCCTGTCTATCTGTCTATCTGCCCTAAAGATGAGCCGACCCTAATGCTTATTATGGAAAAAAAATTCCTTTACAACCCCTAAAGGAACCTATTTAGAAATAAAAAACAAACCTTTACAACCCCTTTAAGGTCGATCTATGACCAAAATGTGATTAGTTTTAAATGAAGCAGTACATGGTGAAAAAAACCCTCAAGTTTCTTTTGCTTTCTTTGCTAAAGCTTGTAATGCTTACTGTGAAAAAATGTATGTGCAGTGAAAATTGGACTAAGCATTTTCAATACAGGAGAGAAGCCAGCACAACTGTCCAAGGTAAGGCTGGAAACCTGGAGTTCAGGTTTAGGCTGTCTGGGCATGCTTCCCTTGACATGATCTATCTGTGTACATCCATGTCAATCTATGGGAAAAAAAGAACTTATGGCAATTGAATCTTAATGCTCTCGTGAAAGCATTCTTATATTTACTGCCAACGTAAGCCTTGAAAATACATCAATTAATCATAGAGCTGGCATCTTAGGCAATGCCTGCAATGTCTGCCCAGTATGAATGACTGTATGTGTCAACACCTTACAGTATACCCAGATTGGTCAGTATTTGGTGCCAGCTCTGTTTAGTCACCAACATACAAATTGCCTAACAAATTAGTAATGGCCATCTGTACTATAATGACTATAAATATAAATATATAAATATGCTAAAAACAGCACATTCAGTTGAGTTTAGTATTATTCATTAGTGGAATGATTACTCTGGGAACTTAAAGTGGAGTTCCGCCTAAAAAAAAATATTTAAAGCCAGCAGCTACAAATACTGCAGCTGCTGACTTTTAATAAATTGACACTTACCTGTCCAGGGTGCCCGCGATTATTCGCTCGGCTCACGGCTGCCCCCGATGCCATCCTCGGCACGGCGGCGTAGTGTATTTCTCGCCGCGTAATCAAAATCTGCGATTAGGGGGCGTGAAGCATTTAAATTAGGCACGTCCCCGCGGCGATCGAACTGCGCATGCTCCGTTCAGAAATTTCCCGCCGTGCATTGCGCGAAATAACGTCGATACGTCATTCGTTGTTTGAGTAGCTTCGTTTACGGACATTCCTATTCCCGGACGTTTTACGTCAAAAATAAAAAAAGATGTCGAAAAACGTTGATATTCGACGCGGGAACGACGGCCATACTTAACATGGGCTGTCTAATATTAGACCAGCAAAAAGCTGGTATAGTTTTACGCGGCAAAAAGATGACTAAAGATGCCGTAAGAGATTGCGATAGACGTTCGTAATTTCGTGGATAGTCGGCAAAAGCTCATTTGCATACCCCGACGCGGAAAACGACGGGAACTCCACCCAGCGGCCGCAATTTTATTGCAGCGTAGATCCGAAGGTGTACGAACACGTAAACCAGTCGGATTGAAGCCCGCAGCCGTAATTTCATGGTTTGGGGTTTCAGAGTAGTGAAAAAACGCGCGTAATTCGAAAGTACTCCAGTCTAACGCGAGATAGACAGGAGTAATCGCTCTGTGAATATTTTCCGATATTGTTATGTATTCATAATATCTTTTTTTTTTTTTCTAATATGTTTTTTTTTTATGTGATTAAATAAATTATATATTTATTTTTGGGTCTTAGGCCTCGTACACACTATAGGTTAAACAGAGGACAACGGTCTGATGGACCGTTTTCATCAGACCAAACCGATCGTGTGTGGGCGCCATAGGTTATTTAACCATTGGTTAAAATAAAAACTTGCTTTAAATTTAACCGATGAATTCCTAACCGATAGGTCAAAACCGATCGTTCGTAGGCACGACCATCAGTTAAAATCCACACATGCTCAGAATGAAGTCGACGCATGCTTGGAAGCATTGAACTTCATTTTTTTTAGCACGTCGTTGTGTTTTACGTCACCGCGTTCTGACACGATCGGTTATTTAACCGATATTGTGTGGGCATGACGGACCATCAGTCAGCTTCATCGGTTAACCGATGACAACGGTCCTTCAGACCTTTGTCATCGGATGAACTGATCGTGTGTATGCAGCTTAATACCGCTTTAAACTGTCTTTATTAAGAGATCAAAACAATGGTTTTTTTTTGCCTAAAACAAAGAATAGAATAAAGCCTGCCAAAGGCAAATATTTAGTTATGGTAGATTAATTTCTACTTAGTTTATCAATGTTTGAATAAGCAAATACTTTACATAAATATTTACCTAATTGATCCCAAAGTTATGTAGAAATATATATGCAGAGTACAGTACAACTTAAAACAGAGAAATGAATTCAGAAATCATATATGTATGTAAGGTTTATGCTGCACTTGGTGGATGGCAGTATTGACAATCCATCATTGACCACACTCCTTAAAGAGGTTGTAAAGGATTTTTTTTTTTCCCCTAAATAGCTTCCTTTACCTTAGTGCAGTCCTCTTTCACTTTCCTCACCCTTCCATTTTGCTTTTAAATGTCCTTATTTCTTCTGAGAAATGCTCACTTCCTGTTCTTCTGTCTGTAACTACACACCGTCATGCAAGGCTTTCTCCCTGGTGTGGCGAAAGCCTCTTGAGGGCAAGTCAGGACACTCTCTACTTTGCAGATATACACAGGAGCTGTGTGTTAGTGGGCGTCCTGACACTCCTGCTCGCCCCCTCTCCCCTCAAGAGGCTTTCTCCACACCAGGAAGAAAGCCTTGCATGACTGTGTGTAGTTACAGACAGAAGAACAAGTACAGATTTCTCAGAAGAAATAAGGACATTTAAAAGCAAAATAGAAGGATGAGGTAAGTGAAGGAGGACTGCGCTAAGATAAAGGAAGCTATTTAGGGAAAAAATTATTCCTTTACAACCCCTTTAAGTGATAGCCATCCATCACATGATTACTGCCACAAAATCTAAAAATGTAATCTTTATTTAGTCAAATATTTTTAATTGAGTTTAATCTCTTCCTTAGGTATATACATATACAAATAAAACATAAAACAGATGTCCACACAAAACCAAAAACGAAATAAGTAAAAAATTAATCAATAAATGTATATATTTTTTTTAATCCAAGCATAAACAGTTCTAACAATTGTGCAAATTTCAACACAAAAGAAAGGTATTCATTAAATGATCAAATAAATAATAGGTGATGAAAACACACGCATGGTAAAAGCAACAATAATTGCAAATTATTAATTCTCTATACAATTCAGAATTCACACATCGTGTTCCAGCATTCTTACAAACACATCACAAATTGCAAGTCTGCAGCAAAACACTTGTGCCCATGTACATTACACATGTCAGTAACAAAACGCAAATGCTCATGTACAATACACATGTCAAATGCCCATGTACAGTATATACTGTATGTCAGCGGCAAAACACTTATGCTCATGAACACTACACACGACAGCACCAAAACACAAATGCTCATGTACATATTTCAGCAGCAAAATACTTATGCTCATGTAAAGTACATATGTCAGCAGCAAAACACAAATGCCCATGTAGAGTGCAAACCTCCCAACTTTTTGGGATGGGAACAAGGGACACCTATTAGAGATAGCACCGTGTTTCCCGGAAAATAAGACCTACCCGAAAATAAGACCTACCCCGATTTTCAGAAAAACCTGCAATATAAGCCCTCCCCCGAAAATAAGACTTAGGCCTCGTACACACGAGGGGATATGTCCGCTGAAAACGGTCCGATGGACCGTTTCAGCAGACATCTCCGCTCGTGTGTATGGGCTAGCGGACAGATTTCTTCACCCGACAGATTTCAAAGCATGCTTTGAAATCCATCCGGTGGAATCTGTCCGCCCGACATGTCTGCTGGTTAGTACACTTACCAGCAGACATGTCGTCCCCCACCGCCGCCGCCGCGGCGCCGCCGAATGGATTCGGCGCATGCACGGAAGTGTTTAACTTCCTGGTGCGGTGACGTGGCGGTGACGTGGCGGCGTCAACGTCACCGCCGCGTCACCACTGCGTCACCGCGCCGTCCGGTGGCGGGGAATTTGATCCGATGGTGTGTACACGCCATCGGATCAAACTCCCGATCGGACATATCCGATGGAAATGGTCCACGGACCGTTTTCATCGGATATGTCCGATCGTGTGTACGAGGCCTTAGTGCTGGTGAAATACTAGTGTTATACTACAGTGTTATATAGTATAGACTGTGTGTGTGTGTTAATATGATCTATTTGTGCCAAATAGCGCTGACCTCCCGCTCCTCTCAGCTGATCTCACGCTGCTCTCCTCTTCTCCTCTCCTCTCAGCTGTCAGGGGGGATCTCGGGGGCCCCCTCCCTCTGTATTCTTTAGAGCTGGGAAGAGACCTCCGGCGGGCCATGGAAGTGCCAAACAAGCGGCGCTCTGCTGACATCACGCTGCTCTGCTCTCTGCTCATCTGCAAGCTGTCAGGGGCAATTTGGGCCCCCCTTCCTCTGCATTCCTTAGAGCTGGGAAGAGACCTCCGGCGGGCCATGGAAGCGCCAAGCGAGCGGCGCTCAGCTGATGATGCACGCTGCTCTGCTCTCTGCTCATCTGGAAGCTGTCAGGGGGAATTTGGGCCCCCCTCCCCCTGCATTCCTTAGAGCTGGGAAGAGACCTCCGGTCAGGGCTGGACTGGGACAGAAATTTGGCCCTGGACTTCATCCAGACTGGCCCACTTTGACAGACAGGTCTCTTCCATGGCGGCCGGACAACTACAGCAACCCCCCGGCCACCCAAGCCTCCTCTCCCCCTCCACTAGCCATTCTACGTTATTAGAGTAGAACAGTTGGTACTGGTACTCTTAGGCCTTGTACACACGATTAAATGTGTCTGTTCAAATCGGTCGGACCGACCGATTTGAACAGATCTGTCTGCTGGGATTTTGGTTTGCTCGCGTGTACACACGAGCAAACCAAAATCCCCGCCAGCAGACAGCGCGCTGACGTGTCGGTGATGTGGCGGTGACGTTGACGCCGCCACGTCACCGCACCAGGAAGAAAAAACACCTTTGCGCATGCGTCGAAAACCATTCGGCGCGTGTGCGAGAAGACATGTCTGCTGGTTAGCGTACTAACCAGCAGACATGTCGGGCGGACGGGTTCCCAGCCGACAGATTTCAAAGCATGCTTTGAAATCTGTCGGGTGGCCAAATCTGTCTGTTTGCCCGTACACGCGATCGAATCTGTCTGCTGAAACGGTCTAGCAGACCGTTTCCAGCAGACAGATTTGATCGTGTGTACGAGGCCTTATAGGCAGAACCAGTGGGGAAGGTAGACATTATTTCACCTGCAGCAAAGAATTAGTTTGGTGCCCCCCTTATTGGACAAGATTAGGCAGAAGTGAGAAACTCCCAGGCCATAGCTTTTGAGTCAGCTGTCTGTCCCCTCCCCCCCATGCTCCTCTGTGGTCCCCCCTGCTCCTCTGGTCCTCCCCCTGCTTCTTTGTTCCCCTCAGGTGAGTGATGCGGGGGAGGGAGAGACAGAGGAGCCGAGGGGGGCGGCAGTCCGCTGTCACTGAAGCCGGCCCACTGAGCCATCGGCCCACCGGGAAACTCCCTGTAGTCCCAATGGCCAGTCCATCCATGCCTCCGGTGGGCCATGAAAGCGCCGAGTAGCGCTCAGCTGATGTCATGCTGCTCTGCTCTTCTGCTCTTCTGCTTTTCTGCAAGCTGTCAGCGGGGGATCTTGGGGTCCCCCTCCCTCTGCAGTGCTCGAAGAGGGAAAGAGAGCTCCAGGGGGTTACAGATGCACCCAGCACTTGAAGAAGGTATGTGGCACAATTGAATTGCAGACATACACATTTTGCAATATGTGGTGCTGTGAATTTTAGGAATTTACAAGCTTTTTTAGACAGTTCCACAGGGGATTTCTGACAGGCAGAAGAGAGAGAACACAGCCCCCGGCATGATAAGACCTACCCCGAAAATAAGCCCTAGTGTGTTTTTTGTTGCCCAAATTAATATAAGACCCGGGCTTATTTTCGGGGAAACACGGTATGTAGGCATAGGACACACACCCTGTCACGCCATCTTAAAGGTGAATTATACAAAAAAAAAAAGATTACTTAAACCCACAAATGTTTTTCTTTATTATTTCTTTATACATACTTTTGAAATGTACAAATGAAGCACACCCTAATCACCCCATGTGCATTAGCATTATCCAGGGGCGGCACCTGGTTGGGGGTGCCAGTGGCCAGTGTAATAACCCCCATTATATTAAATGGACAGTTTAACTTTAGGAACACGTTACACCTGTATTTAGGGTGTAATGCATAATGCTCTTAATCAACTGTCTCCCACCACCAGAGCCTCCTTCATGTAACAGCAGGTTGCATTCATGCATGTTTGAGCTTTGGGGTGCACACTTTAATGCAATAGGCTGTGCACACCTATGGAAACTGGGTGAAAGTTTTAGCATTGAGTAACACTGTTTGAAAGATAAATTGTGTATTTTATATACAACTATATAGACCAGAACAAAATGAGGGACAAATTAGGAGAAAAGAGGGACAGAGGGACTCTGTTTCAAATCAGGGACAGTTGGGAGCTATGTATGTCAACAGCAAAACCCAAATAACCATGTACATTTGACAAGATATATGTCAGGAGAAGAAAACAAATCCCTATGTACACATACTCAAATTTATGTCAGCAGCAAAACACAAATTTAAAGCCACCCACATTCTTCTCTGCAGACTTTTTTTTTATGCTGAGTTGTGTTTATTTCTAAAGTTTTTTTACAGAAATTAGTTACTGTGCCCTGGTGAAAAGATAGATTACAGAAGTTTGTTTCAAGTAGATAAGATCAGCATGGACCTATCGAGATGATTTATAGCACTAGGAAGATTTAATCTGGAGCAATAGTGCAGTGTCTAATAATACAGGGTATTTTTAGATGTCAGGAAATTTTAACTTTAGGAGATCATAGGGCTTGCGCACAAATTAGTGTGGAGGTAAAAAGGCAATCTTTCCAAACCTCATATCCCCTTCCTGTGAGTTCCCCTGCTGGATCTGGCAAAGGGCAGCACCACCTGCAACCCTCAACCCTGATGTGGTCTCAAAAGTGTCTCTGAGATCACCATAGTCTCAAAATCTCAACCACTTACATCCAAGTGCTAGGCCTCGTACACACGACCAACAGCGCGGACCTGAGGCGCCGGGGTCACGTCTTTGGACGTGATTTACTTGTAATTCCCCTGTGGCGCGCGGCGGGGAAAAACAGTCCTGACGCATCACCGAGGATTCGATGCGTGTACCCGGCGGCCGCGATGTCCGTCAGGTACACACGATCAGCGGTGACAGAGCAGGGACGTGGAGCTCTGTGTGTGAACACAGAGCTCCACGTCCTGTCAGGGAAAGGAGACAGATGCTGTTTCCCTTGTACATAGGGAGACAGCATCGATCACCTCCCCCAGTCACCCCCCTCCCCCCACACAGTTAGAACACACTCAGGCAATACATTTAACCCCTTCCTCACCCCCTAGTGTTAACCCCTTCAATGCCAGCCACATTTATACAGTAATTAGTGCATATTTATAGCACTGGTCGCTGTATAAATGTGAATGGCGCCAAAAATGTGTCAAAAGTGTCCGATGTGTCCGCCGCAATATCGCAGTCCCAATAAAAATCGCAGATCGCCGCCATTACTAGTAAAAAATATATATTAAAAAAAAAAATCATAATTCTGTCCCCTATTTTGTAGGTGCTATAACTTTTGCGCAAAGCAGTCACTTATTGTGATTTTTTTTTTTTTTTTTACAAAAATATGTAGAAGAATACGTATCGGCCTTAACTGAGAAAAAAAAAAAAAAAATTTTAAAAAAATTAGGATATTTATTATAGCAACAAGTAAAAAATATATATATATTTTTAAATTGTCGCTTTTTTTTGTTTATAACGCAAAAAATAAAAACCGCACGGGCGATCAAATACCACCAAAAGAAAGCTCTATTTGTGGGGAAAAAAAGGACGCCAATTTTGTTTGGGTGCCACATCGCACGACCGCGCAATTGTCAGTTAAAGCGACGCAGTGCCGGAGGCTGAAATTTCGCCTGGGCACGAAGGGGGTTTATGTGCCCAGTAAGCAAGTGGTTAGTAATCTCATGTTACCGCGTGTTAAGTAAAAGTTTGGTGAGAGACGATTCAAGCTTTTCAGTCTGTTACAGCGCGACGAATGTGCTATCTCCATTACGAACGTTACTTTAACGAAGGTGCGCTCCTGTCTCAAACTTTATTCTGAGCATGCGCAGGTTTTTAAAGCATTCACACGAACGTGTTTCTCGTCGTAAACCAGCCCGACGAGAACCACAACGAAAAATTTGAGACTCCCGACGAGAAAAAGGAGAGCATGTTCTCTTTTTTTCTTGTCGAGATCCACAACAGTTTTCTCGCCGAAAAAAATATACACAACCGTTTTTCTCGGCAAAAAAGCTCTGCCAGTATTTTTCTTGATGGTTTTTGCTGAGGAAAACGGTCGTATGTACGAGGCCTTACAGGGAGGTCCCACAATGTGGAATTTTTTTGATGCACAGTGTCAGAAGAGATGGCTCCCCAGTTTTACTCTTATCCCTGGACACTGAAAAAGACAGGGTAGACTAGGGATTCATGTTTGCAACTTTGGAACATCTTGGCATTGGGCCAAGAATGATGCAATGGATAACAGTGTTGTACTACCATCCCGCAGCAAAGGTGCAGATAAATGGTCACTTATCTCAATCTTTTGAATTGTTTAACCACTTAAGGACCGCCTCCTGCAGATATATGTATGGAGTCCTGCGAACGTTCCCCGGAGCTGAAGAACAGAGAGAGCTGTGTTTTTCACTGTGGCGCTGTCATTGATCGTGTGTTCCCTAATATAGGGAAACACGATCAATGACGTCACATGTCCAGCCCCGACCCCTACAGTTAGAAACACAGATGAGGTCACACTTCAGCGCCCCTTAGTGGTTAACTCCCAAACTGCATTTGTCATTATCATAGTAAACAATGCATTTTTAATGCATTTTTTGCTGTGAAAATGACAATGGTCCCAAAAATGTGTCAAAATTGTCTGATGTGTCCGACATAATGTCACAGTCACGAAAAAAAACGCTGATCGCCGTCATTCGATAAAATCGATAAACGCTTCTTGCGATTTTTATTGGGATATTTATTATAGCAAAAAGTAAAAAATATAGAATTTTTTTCAAAATTGTCGCTCTATTTTTGATTATAGCACAAAAAATAAAAAACCGCAGAGGTGATCAAATACCACCAAAAGAAAGCTCTATTTGTGGGGAAAAAAGGACTCCAATTTTGTTTGGGAGCCACGTCGCATGACTGCGCAATTGTCAGTTAAACCGACGCAGTGCCGAATCGCAAAAACTGGCCAGGTCCTTTACCTGCCTAAAGGTCCGGGTCTTAAGTGGTTTATGGAACAAGACAGGGGTGTCCTTGTCCCCTGTTATTTGTTCTGCCTTTAGAACCTTTGTTAGCTTTGATCTGGGTGAATGTAAACATAAAAGGGGTAAGAGTCGGTCATGGAGAGTGCAAGGTTGCCGCGTATGCAGAAGATGTACTCTTTGATTACCCAAACCCAAGATTAAGCATGCTAAATGTCCAGACCTGGAGGAACTAAACCATTATCTGTCAAATTTCAAAATCGATGCAACTAAGTCAGACATGTTGAATATTTCAGTCCCAAGAAAAGAACAGAAGGCGATACAACCCACATTCTCCTTCACAGGGCATAGGAAGGATCTCAGATACCTAGAAAAAAAAACATCTGGCTTCGTTTAGTGACTTATATAAATCTAATTACATTTCGCTACTTAAATCAGATAAAGAGGAGTTAAATTCCCTCAGACATAGACTGATCTTGTGGCTTGGAAGAATCAACACAATTAAAATGATAATACATCCCAAGATACTTTATAAATTCCAGGTGCTTCCAATAGCATTATTGCTAATTTATTTAACAAAAATTAAGATCAATTATACTGAATCTAATTTGGTCACATAAGCGACCAAGGATACCTTATGTTGTGTTTGTTAAAGCGGTTGTATAGTCCCATAAACGTTTTATTTTTGGTCACCTGTAAGGCAAAAGGCATAATGAGCTTGTATGCACTGCATACTAGCTCATTATGAAATACTTACCTTAGAACGAGGCGTCTGTAACTTACCTGGTCCACGCGGAGGTAGCTGACATGTTGCCTCGGCATGTCTTCCGGGTTTCGCAGCTCCAGTGCTGTGAGTGGCTGGAGCCGCGATGTCGTCACTCCCGCACATGCGCGTGGGAGACTTCTTTCAGGCGTCTGCCGGGCCTTAAGCCAAGAATCCCCTGTGCGCATGCGCTGCTGAATTTAGCAGCTCATTGCGAGGGGAATATCTCCTAAACCGTAAATGTTTAGGAGATATTTTTTTACCTACAGGTAAGCCTTATTATAGGCTTACCTGTAGGTAAAAGTTTCAAAAATGACTATACAACCGCTTTAAGGCAAAAAGGGAACAAGGAATAGGTTTGCCAGATTTTAAAAGCAGTAAATAATGATTAATTGGCTGAGGCGGCACAGAGTAGAGCAGATCTAGAGATGATGTTATGGATTCCACACATGTGAGCTTTTACCAGGAATACCAACACTAGACCTCCTCTGTAAGGCCCCTTTCACATGTCCGCTAACGTCCGCAAAGATTCACGTCTGTCTGGATCCGGTTTTTCGGACGGAAGAAAACCCTATTTTTCTTCCGTCCGGCGGAACGGATCGGATGAAGACAGACAAATGGTACGTTTTCATCCGATTCCCCATAGGGGAGAGCGGAGGAGAGACAGGGCGGTCCCTGCACAGTGTGCGGGGACCGCCCTGTCCACCGACAGCTGAGCGGGACCCCCCGCTGAGCCGACGGACACACACGTGCAGACCGTTTTTTAGATCAGTTTTTTTATCATCAGTTGATCCGTTTTTCATCCGTTTTTCATCCGTTTTTTTATCCGTTTTTTCATCTGTTTTTTTTTTTTTTTGGTTAGAACTTTATTTAATAAGCTTTTTGAGGAAAGACAGATGTTAGCGGATCGGATGTTAACGGATCGTCCGCTAACATCCGTTTTTCGTTCGTTCCGTTTTTTTGACGGAAGAAAAATAGGGTTTTCTTCCGTTCAAAAAAACGGAGCTTAACGGAGAAGGATGTTAACGGACGTTAACGGATGCTCATCTGCTAATGTACGATATCCCATAGGGAAGCATTACGGTCCGTAAACGGACGTCTAAAAAACGGACGAACGTGTGAAAGGACCCTAAATCTAAGGTGGTAACCTGTAAAGGCTTTTAAAGTGTTACCCATGGATAGTAACATTTACGTTGTTTATCGCCGTTGCAAAGGCGTGCACAATTTTAAAGCATGACATGTTTGGTATCTATTTACTCAGCATAAAATAATATTTTATAATAATTGTATGGTGTTATTTTGCATTAAAATTCCCCAAAAGTTTGTTTTTTCCCCCCAAACAAGTGTTAAAAAACAGCAGAAAAGGCCTGGTCTCGAAATGGTTAAAAGAGTTTTTTTTGTTTTTTTTAAATCATACTTAACTGGGTACATGCAACATCGGTCCAATGCTGCATCTATCCCCCGACACCTGTAACACTGATGCCGCGTACACACGGTCGTTTTTCGTGATGCAGTAAAACGACGTTTTAAAAAACGTCATTTAAAATGATCGTGTGTGGGCAAAACGTTGTTTCAATGCTTCAATTTTTTATGTCGTTTTTCAGAATGTCGTTTTTTGTGTCATAAAAAATGATCGTGTGTGGGCAAAACGATGTTTAAAACGAAATTTTTAAACCCGTGCATGCTCAGAAGCAAGTTATGAGACTGGAGCTTCAATGGAACAGAGTGCCGTCGAACGTGGTGTACGTAACCACGCTTTGCAAGAGCATTTTCAGAAAACGATGTTGTGTAGGCAACGTCGTTTTTTAAAATGAAGTTTTGTTTTGTGAGATAAAATGACGTTTTTTTACATCACAAAAAGTGATCGTGTGTACGCGACATAAGTCTTGAGCGATCCAACAACGCCGATCGCTCAGTTCTCATAGCTCTCTGCTCTATTTTTTCACTGGAGCGCTGGACTGTGGAAGGGGCGGAAACAGCCAACTCAGGCTCTTAACGGCTCACTAAGAGGCTGATCCGGGTGCCAGTCCAGGATTGTGGGCAGATCCTGACTCCATTGTCGTGATCTTGCCCGAGCTTGGACCAGTTCTGTGTCGTCAGCTGACAGAGAGTTTCAGCCTGCTGTCTGCTGAAAATGGGTCACAGGAGTGCAGAACCAACTGCAATCCTGTGATTTACAGGAGAAGTACAGCCAAACAAGCTTTGTCTGTACTTCTCCTTTAAAGGGAAATATACTATGCACATCTCAGGAATTAAAGCAAAAATGGGGCACAATACCTCTGGATAAATGGAGGTATGCATAAATTAATTTTTTTTTTAACTCTACTTCCTCCATTAAGCAATTTCTGGTAAAAGAGTAGATGGCAGATAGTATAAATATAAAAAAAAGTCTTTACAGTACAACCAAGGAAGGAACCTAGCAACGAAGTACAATCAAAATAAGGCATTGTTACATAAGAACGTAACTGTTGCATTTTAAAGAATACTGTAAAGTCACCTTTGGGAACATGTTACAGGTTCCATTCATTTTTAAGCTTGAACACGTAAACCTGTTCCCAATGCTGCAGCCACTGCCGGATCCCCACCCTTCCCTGTGACAGCAGTACAGGGAAAAGTTCCCTGTGCTAGTTGTTACTTTTTTAAATATGAAGGGCTCTGCCCACATGGCCACGTCATTCATTCACACAACTCTGTGTGTGAATGAACTACAAGCCCCGATATCCTTTGCGTCTGTGGGCTTGTAGTTCTCAAAGAATGACCATGGGGCTGTGAAGTGCCGTGGTAGTTTATCGTTACTTCCTGTCAATCTACTTGCCTGTACGGGATGTATGGGTACACAGATACACAGACGGATCTGCAGAAGACTTGCATGGCACCAAAGATCAGCAGATTATTTATAGGTTCCAAAAATAAATAAACCAATTCAAAAAATTTTACCAGCAAAAATAAATAAATTTGCATTTATTTATTTTTATTTTTTAAAGTAAACTTATCCTTTAAATAGATTTTGTGACTATAGAGCATGTACAATGGTTCTAAAATGCTATTGGGAGTGCATTGATTGACTACCTACCTATTAGTAAAACTGTTTTTTAAGGATGGTATGAAACACCGTATTCTGGATACATCATCTCTTAATGTTATCTCCTAAATTTTTCGATTCTTCATTATACATACTTGGCCAGACAGAATCAAAAATGAATAAATTAGGTATTTTAAGATTTTAAGAGTATATATTTTAAGAGTCCAACAAAGAATTTGGTCACTGCTCTCTCTAAAAACACCTGTAGCGCCCCCTTACTTTTTGTAGGGGCGTTACGCTAAAGTTAGTGGGGAATGGGAGAGTTACGTGGCTCCCATTCACAATTTGTCAAATTCAGGCTGCTATCATTCCCAGAACAGTCCTGTGGGTCGGTCTGCGCTCCAGGGGTGTGTTTCCACCCCTGGGCGGCAGCTAGCGCTAGAGGGGTTCTGGCGGACTCGCTTTCCTCAGCAGCCAATCAGAGGGATTGGTTCCCTCGTTAAGGCATGCTGAGGGAGGCTATATCTGGGGCAGCCGCCTTGGCCTGAGGGCCATTTTTGCTTTCTGTGGGGTCCGAGTTCCAGGTGCGGCACCCACCTTCAGGGTGCGCGCATCCATGGACCCCGCAGCCATGGCCTACCTGGCTAAAGTTTTGCACCATGCAGAGCTCTACTCTGACATAGAGAGGGATCCCAGTAGCTGCTGGGTCCCAAACCTTTTCTGAAAGGATCCCAGGCTGGGAGCTGTACGGTGGGGGATCGGCTTGAGGAGAACCCGGAGGCAGGTGATCCAATAGAGCTTGAACGAACCATCGGGAATCCAGTGACTCTAACTAATTCTATTGGGAGGACTTGCTCATTTCAATTTCACGCTCACTCAAGTACTAGGCCTGTGGCAGAGGCCCGAGCCAGGCCTGTAGCAGAGGCCTAACTTCCCAACCTTTGCAAGTGACGTTCCGGCTGCCAGGCCTGTGGCAGGGGTCTGTCTGGGGGCACTTTACCCATTCCAACTGGAGTGGCGACGAACTTCATCATTTCATCATTGCTGAGAGCAAGACTGCTCTCTTTCTTCTTCATATCCAAGGTCTGATACTCAAGCTCTCTCTCTCTCTGCTCATCAACCTTTCCTGTCCTGTACCATGTTGATGAAGGCCATGTTGGGCCTTGGAATAAAGCATTGAAGAAAACCCAACTAAAGACTGGACATTCGCTCTCTTCCTCAACTCACAAGTATCACCCCTAGACACCTGCCAGGTAACACAACACGCCGACCCCACTTATACTCAGCGGCTCCTGAATGGGGTAGCGCTACACGCCTTTTCAACGTATTACTTCTGCAGAATACACAGCACATGTTGCACAGGACAGGTTGAACTCTTTAGGACAGAATCATTTATTTCAGTCTCATCAGCCCATTGTAGATCTTGCTTATGTCTGCATTTGCTGAACTCATTTTTCAAGGCAGTGTTTACTTCAATGGAAAACATTGTGCCAGCCTACTTTCATCATTCTCCAGAAAAAGGAATTTTTCATTTCCATTTCACTCTAATGTTAATGTTACAGCTATTCTTATTTGGACAATGTGATGTCAGATTTATAGCCAGTAGGTTTTATTTATGATGAAATCCACATTTTGCAACAAGATAACGAAGCACATATTTTACCATAATTAGATTAACACACAAGTTTATACTTTATAAATATTAACCAGTATGTTGATGCTGTCACAAAGATGCTTTCAAACTCAAACAAATCTGCTAGTAAATCTTATATAAACAATTGCATTTACTGTCATTTATATTCAAGGCATCGCTCTCCTGAATAGAGAGAAGAAGCTCATGTCTGGTGGATAGGGTTGGATTTATCTTTTGACACCCTAGGCCAACTTCCTTGTTTTAACCCACCACCACAGTTAACTGGCTAGCCTTAAGGCCCGTACACACAATCCAATATTATAGCCAAATTGTTGTTTTTTCGTGTTCACCAAGTGTCTGGCAATAAATCTGTTACAACAGTTTATCCGATCGTGTGTACACAAATCCGTCCAACTAAAATCCAAAGTACAAATACGCATATTTAGAACCAATGCTAAACATCAGATAACAATAGCAGAAGTTGCCCAAAGGGTGGCAGTAAAGAGCTGAAAAAACATGTGCTTTGGTGAATGTTGGCTGAAAATGTTGGGCCGTGTGTATGCAGAACAAGTTCACGGCCAACGCCCTTCGGGCCAAAATCCACAGAAAATTCAGCTGGAAGTCCGATCTTGTGTACGAGGCTTAACACTCACACCATATGTAGTGCAGAGCCGGGACTGCTCTGGCTGTTTGGTCCCAGATTCTATTCCCTGATAGGCAAACAGCAGCCTTCTGAGAAATCCTCACTTCCTGTTCTTCTGTCTGTAACGCCACACAGTAACGCAAGGCTTTCTCTCTGGTGTGGAGTGTCGTGCTCGCCCCCTCCCCTGCACTACAGGAGAGTCAGGGCGATCTCTACGTTGCAGATAGAGAAATTAACTGTGTGTTAGTGAGCGTCCTGACTCTCCTGTAGTACAAGGAAGGAGGCAAGCAGCCGAGCATGACACTCCACACCATGGAGAAAGCCTTGCATTACTGTGTGGAGTTACAGACAGAAGAACAGGAAGTGAGGATTTCTCAGAAGAAATAAGGACAGTTAAAAGCAAAATCAAAGGATGAGGTAAGTGAAGGAGAACTGCACTAAGGTAAAGGAAGCTATTTACCCTTACAACTCCTTACTTAATCTGAACTATTTATTTAGGGTAAATGCACCCCTTTAAAGTTCAGGTAAACTGGTACTAAATAGGGTCTCCTCACCAGAAGTACAGTCCTGAATGTACAAAGGAAAAGCTCTCTCAAAAGAGTCCAAAAAAAGTCTCTAGGCCCAGAAAACTGGTACTCGCGGTTTCCTGAATACTGTGTAGCTGCCTGTAGTATCAGTCAGTTTCTGTACTTGGGATTGCCAGTGTCCTGCATGCTTAGAATAGCTATCTGTAATCTTCAGTCGGGTGGGCCAGAGGTCCCCCAGCCAAGGCAGAAGCTGGAAAATAGATAAAAACAGAGGGTGCCCTGGCCTACGACAATTTTATTAGATATAAAATATAGCTACACACAAACATAAATAGTGTAAATGCTCATCCAGCCACTGCATGTAGCTACAATTTCCCAGCTTTGCCAAAGCCTCCAGTTTGAGAAAGACCTCACCAGGGTCCCTGCTGGCTGATGTGTTTTAAAGGGATGTTCTTCTTTATCAGAGCCAAACAACAAATGATTATACAGCCTTTGTTCTTTGGCTCTGATGAAGAAGGACATACCTTTGAAACATGCCAGCCCAGCAGGGAGCCTGGTGAGGTCCTCCTCCAGCTAGAGGCTTTGGCAAAGCTGTGACATTGTACCCACATGCAGTGGCTGGAGGAGCGCTTACACTAGCTATGTTTGTGAGTAGCTATATTTTATATTTGACCTTTATAAATCTGTCGATGGATAATGCACTAGGCCAGTGCGCCCTCTGTTTTTATCGATTTTCCACAGTTTTCTGAGGACAAACCCAGTCCTAGAGGGCAGCAAGGCTCTACAGCTATTATCACTTCAGTATACAGAGTTCCTTTCTGGTTTGGGCTATCACACCTATGTGCAGGAGATTATCGTTGCTGTTGTTCATGTTGGTAATTCAGAAGCTGGGACCCCAGAAAGTATTCTTTTATTTGCAGGTGAAGTCCCAGGGATGCCAGAAAAGGTCTCCATGGAAGAATTGCAGCCAAAAATCCATACCTCACACGTGGAAAACACGGGTTACAGGAAAGAAAATCACTCAATTCCCCATCAACACACTCAGTGTTGATGGGGAATCCCTCACATGGAGCTATTATGTTCTCCCGTGGAGTGATTATTGCTAGCGGCTATATAAATACTCAATAGGCTGGTTGTACTAAAGTTGATCGATCAATAAACTTGGGTACAATCAGCCTGCCCATACATGGTTAGAATCTTGGCCATTCCCTGCTGAACCGTCTATGGCTGGTTTAGTGACTCAACTATGCTTGAAAACATAGGAACTGAGGTGTAGAAAAAAGCTCTCAACATGGAGGACAAGGACCTCTTCCCCACAACCCTGGCCTGGTGGTTGTGAAGGTCTGCCAGCAGAAGGGCTTTGGGGGGTGGGGGCATGCAGTGTTTTTTTATTTTTGGGCCAAAAAAAATTGTAGGAAAAAAAAGGTTTCTGATGCATGAAAGTACATGAGGGGCAAAATTGGCATGTGCTCTAGATGCAATGTTGTTATGTACAACGGGGATGCTGGGAGTTTTCAGCTGCTTCATTATCCAGCTGCCTTGCAAACAGGAGTGATGGGCTGTGCGTCACCTATCGAAGACGACTTCTGTCCCTTCATGTTTGACCAAGGGCCTTGATGGCTGCAGATGGGAGGATTTTGCTATTTCCCCCCTCCAGCAGCAGCCTACTGGAGGCATAAGAAAAGAAGAGTGCCCACTGAGAACACACTTCTTTCCTCAGTATGGGCACTCTACTCACTGATACAGATGCTTCACTGCCCACACTTCTTCAGGGAACACTGTAACACCCAAGCTTACTCCTTTCACTGGCCCGTCGCTTTTCACTGGTGCAGTATGCAAACCTGGGCAGGAGAGAAGACTACTGTCCCTTCAGGTTGGACCAAGAGACAGTCAATCACCTAAGCACTCTTTTCCAGTGGTAGACAGCATGGGATTAATCCTACAGAAAGGCTTTCTAGGCTACAGGTTGGACCAGCAGACATATAGAATGGAGATAGACTGTCTAGGAATAGGCTTGTTTAATGAAATGCACCCACAGAGTCCCCCCACCACCAACCATCCAAATCCTCTCCTTTACCACAGTAACTCAGATGCCAAATTAGTCCTCTTCGAACTGACAGCACGGACCCATCAGCATTTTGTCCCTACTACCACGGACAGAGCAGCACATTTGATTCCAGTGGCACCACTGATGCAACGGATGCTGGGACATTTTTTCCCTTGCCATTGTTAGCTCCATATTTTACTGTGGGACAGAATGTGCATCTCTATTGAACTCTTCAGTTCGCTGTTGTTTGACACCCTTTTAGCGACTGCCACAGCCAATACATATGTTTTGTGTCAGCATTGCACACACAATCGACCAAACCCCTTCGTCAGGCATGTGCATGTGATCACATGCCTGACGAAGGGGTCCTGCGTGACCCTGAAATGTTGCACCTTTTGTGATGTGATTTTTCTACAATAAAACTTTTTTGGATGTGATTGAACGATCCATGGTGTGCTGGCGAATATGTCTGATTGTTTGATGTCTCCAGGACCCAACTGGTAATTGCTGCAGCATCCACCATTTTTTGAGCCATTTTACCAGGAACGTGTGCGACAGGAATATTGATCAGCATTGCACACACAGCCATTAGCCCCCTTCCCTCTACCAATGAAGGAGGGGTCGCAATTTGCCATCTTTGCCATGGCCACTGGGTGACCTCGTCCTGGCAGTGCCACAGTGTATTAACACGAGTTTCTTCTAATTACTTTCCTGTTTTGCATCTCACTTAAAAGTCAATATATAATCATCACAGTATGCAATATTTTATCTGTCCTTAGAAAATAAATGTTTTCGCATTCCCTTGTTGAAGTTATCCTAAGTTGTGTCCTTCACTAGACATGATGCTTTGTCTTGCACTTTAGGATTTCATACAAAGAAGCCTTGTTAATCACTTTATTATTATGTCAAAAGTGATTAAAAAAAATATAGTTTAGTTATAATTTAGTAGAGAAAACAAATTTGTAATTAATGCTAAAAAGAACAAAGCCTGATTGGATATGTTGTAGCTGGCTGAACTTGATTATCAGAACTCGGAAAGTAGGTTGTGATGTCCTTTGGTACAGCAACTCAGAGGCTTTTTTTTGTACATTGTAGCTCAATTACTCTACTAAAATCATTAAAGATTACCCTAGGGCTAGATGAGCTATTAAATCTGTTTGTGAGAAATTTAACAACTTGCTGCCCATCCTCTCATGAATGGCACATAGTTTTAGTGTGAAGCAGATAAGGTTACGGACAACAAATTGTTAAATCTGTCAGTAGCAAAGAAATGTATTATTTTTTTGAAACAATAATTGGAAAGCTGAACTTTGGGATAAGAAAATATTGTCTAAAAACAAGAGGCATTTATAGTCTTACTTGTATCTTTGTGTGCTTTGTGGAGCAGAGGTCATCACTGTGTAAGGGCCACAGAACACTACTGTGGGGGGCACAGGATACTTCTTTGGGGGGCATAGGACACTACTATGGGGAGCACATGACACTACTGTGGGGGCAGAGGACACTAGTGTGGAAGGTGATGGGAAGGGGGCAGTGGACACCCTGCCACGTTCAGAATACACTGATCAGTGGCTGCAGCCATTCACTGCGGCCACTGATCAACAAACGTTTTCCAATTTGTCCATTCAACAGAAGTCAATTTAATGCTAAACTTCTGTTGAAGAGGGACAGCCATGCATTAATCGTGTAGCCAGGCTCTGCTGAACCAGACAAATTTCTATGACCAGCTTTACTCTCTCACCTTGAAACCATAATTTCTATGCTGACGATACTCAGTTATACTGTACAACCATATTAAACTGGATTCAAAATTGTCTGTTTCTCCCCTATTCAACTGTTTCTTTGACATAAAGACATGGATAACCCCATTCCTCCTACGGAACTGTGCAAGACTGGAGATGTGTTTATTGGCACCCCTATCAATTTGGCAAAGCCAGTCCTTTAACTCTATCTGTTGCTGGAACTGTACTTAAGCTTCAGTCTAAATTTGAAAATATAGGAGTGATCTTTGATATACTTGCACACAATGTTGTCAGAACACTTTTTTTTCTGCTTGAGAAACATCGCTCGACTATGTCCTGTGTCATCATAGACTGTGGCAAAAAAGCTGATCAATACATTTTCTTCTAGTCTAACTTAACTATTGATAATGCTCTACTTACTGGGATACCTAGTTCCACACTAAACAGACTATAGGATGTCCAATATTCAGCTGGCAGAATTCTGACTAGGCCTAGTGCAAGTGATAAAATTACTAGGAATGCACCGATATATCGGCCAGCGAAAATGATCGGCTGAAAAAAGGGCATTTGCCGATAGAAAATTAGGGCCAGATCCACAAAGCACTTACGCCGGAGTATCTCGAGATGTGCCGCCTAAGTCTAAATTTGCGCCGGAATATCTATGCGCCGTACCCACAGAACTTGATACGCACCAAAATAGGCTATTCCCGACCGGCCTAACTTGCCTACGCCTGCACATCCTAGGTGCACATTTATTCCGACCACACCATTGATTTCCTATGCAAATATGCAAATGAGGGATATACGGCGATCCACAAAAGTATGTTTGTGCGTCGCAGGCTACGCCCTGTGCGTATCAGCTGCACGTCCGGTCTAAAGTTAGTCCTTATAAAAGCAGGTTTAAATTTGGACAATCCATCTACATGTCAGCTAAAGCAACACCGTTAGGGACGAGCTGAGCAGCCACACTTGCAGGACAACAATCTGTATGCCAACATGCCAGGGGAATCCTTGCTCATAGCTATACTACTGACTTTAGATGAGCGCAGGAGGAAGGCACGGAGGAGGGCACGGAGTGGGGCACGGTAGAGGATCTGCCAACCGCCACTGGGCAAGGTACTGGCAACACTCCATTTCCTTGCCAGTGGCTCTTTTCACCCTAAATATATATTTTATATACATTTTTTCTGTTTAGTATATATTTTAAATTAGTTAATATAATAAATATATAATTTTATTTTTGATATCTAATATATATTTAATATTTTAAATATTATTATAATTATATTATTTATTATTATAAACATTTTTTATATATATATATACAGTGCAGAAAATAAGTATTTGAACACCCTGCTATTTTGCAAGTTCTCCCACTTGGAAATCATGGAGGGGTCTGAAATTGTCATCGTAGGTGCATGTCCACTGTAAGAGACATAATCAAAAAAAAAAATTCCAGAAATCACAATTTATGAATTTTTTTAACTATTTATTTGTATGATACAGCTGCAAAGAAATATTTGAACACCTGTCTATCAGCTAGAATTCTGACCCTCAAAGACCTGTTAGTCTGCCTTTAAAATGTCCACCTCCCATCCATTTATTATCCTAAATTAGATGCACCTGTTTGGGGTCATTAGCTGCATAAAGACACCTGTCCACCCCATACAATCAGTAAGAATCCAACTACTAACATGGCCAAGACCAAAGAGCTGTCCAAAGACACTTGAGACAAAATGGTACACCTCCACAAGGCTGGAAAGGGCTACCGGGAAATTGCCAAGCAGCTTGGTGAAAAAAGGTCCACTGTTGGAGCAATCATTAGAAAATGGAAGAAGCTAAACATGACTGTCAATCTCCCTCGGACTGGGGCTCCATGCAAAATCTCACCTCGTGGGGTCTCAATGATCCTAAGAAAGGTGAGAAATCAGCCCAGGACTACACGGGAGGAGCTGGTCAATGACCTTTAAAGAGCTGGGACCACCGTTTCCAAGGTTACTGTTGGTAATACACTAAGACGTCATGGTTTGAAATCATGCATGGCACGGAAGGTTCCCCTGCTTAAACCAGCACATGTCAAGGCCCGTCTTAAGTTTGCCAATGACCATTTGGATGATCCAGAGGAGTCATGGGAGAAAGTCATGTGGTCAGATGAGACCAAAATAGAACTTTTTGGTCATAATTCCACTAACCGTGTTTGGAGGAAGAAGAATGATGAGTACCATCCCAAGAACACCATCCCTACTGTGAAGCATGGGGGTGGTAGCATCATGCTTTGGGGGTGTTTTTCTGCACATGGGACAGGGCGACTGCACTGTATTAAGGAGAGGATGACCGGGGCCATGTATTGCAAGATTTTGGGCAACAACCTCCTTCCCTCAGTTAGAGCTTTGAAGATGGGTCGAGGCTGGGTCTTCCAACATGACAATGACCCGAAGCACACAGCCAGGATAACCAAGGAGTGGCTCTGTAAGAAGCATATCAAGGTTCTGGCGTGGCCTAGCCAGTCTCCAGACCTAAACCCAATAGAGAATCTTTGGAGGGAGCTCAAACTCAAACTCCAAGAAACCTGACTGATCTAGAGAAGATCTGTGTGGAGGAGTGGGCCAAAATCCCTCCTCCAGTGTGTGCAAACCTGGTGAAAAACTACAAGAAACGTTTGACCTCTGTAATTGCAAACAAAGGCTACTGTACCAAATATTAACATTGATTTTCTCAGGTGTTCAAATACTTCTTTGCAGCTGTATCATACAAATAAATAGTTTAAAAAAATCATAAATTCGGGGGCGTGGCCTAGCTGTGCAGGAAGATGGACGCTTAAACCCTGAGCTCCGGCTACCCCAGGACGGTTCAGCTTCTCACGCCGAGGTATTTTCCCCATTACCGTCTAAACTGGACCATGGGCACGGCGTCGAGGCAGTCCTCAGCTTCCCGCTCCCGTTCACCGCGGGAAAAGACTGGATCCCAAGGGCACAACATTCCAGAAATGTTTCGCGCCTCCGGAGGGAACATGGCGTCCTCATGTCACTCTGCCTCACAAGACGCGGCGCTGCTGCCGCCAGCGACAAACTCTCCTGTCGTTTTACTGGCACCACTGGCTGCCTCATCGCCTCCAACACCACCCGGCCAGGAGATGATAAACCCCTCTCAGCAGCCCCAGCTCAGTATTATGGACCTCAAGGCTATCGCCTCAGACATCAAGGACACCCTCTCGGCGGCCCTATCTGCGGCAGTTGCCGAACTCCGGATTGACATCAGAGCCCTATCTGATCGTGTCGCAACGACCGAACGGGCGGTGGAAGAACATGACCAGGTCCTCCTACGTTCTACAAGGAAAATAGATGACCATACCCTTCAGTTAAGGGACGTGAATAGGCACTTGGAGGACCTGGACAACAGGGGGCGCCGCCATAACCTTAGGGTAAGAGGGCTCCCCGAGTCCGTCGAGGGGGACCGTGTAAAACAGGAGGTCACTGCGATTTTTAATGGTGTGCTCGGCAGACCCCCACAGTCCAAGATCGAGATGGAGAGGATACATCGGGCACTCCGTCCCAGGGGCAGGGAGACCGACCCTCCCAGAGATGTGGTCTGCTGCCTGGTGGACTTTGGCCTTAAGGAGGATATTCTACAACAGGCCCGGGGGCAGAGACTTTCTCATGAGGGTGTCCCACTGCAAATATACCAGGACCTCTCGGGGATCACATTGCAGCACCGTCGGGACCTCCGGCCTTTATTGGAAGTACTTAGGGCACGTGGTATCAGATACAAGTGGAAATTCACTTTCTGCCTGGCGGCTTCACATCAGGGTCATAATGCTGCCCTGAGGGTCCCCGAGGACCTGCCTCATTTCTGCGATGTTCTGGGCATACCGCTTGTACAGGTGCCCGACTGGTACGCCCCCTACCGCCGCTCTGTAGGCAGGTGGGATAAGCCACGGGAGGAGCCCATGGAAACCCGGGCCACTAGACACCGCAGGCGGAGATCCCCCTCTTCATCCAGGAATCTTTCGAACTCTAATGCCACCGGAGGTGAATGGGACCCTGCAACCCCACCCGGGGCCAGGCGAGCGAGGAGAGACCAGTAATTCCCGCCACCCAGGTACTTCTGCAGCAACTCTCCTTTGTTTTGTTGGGACCCCTGTTATCCCCAGTTTATGCTTGTGACTTTGACTCTTTGATCCCTTTGACTTTGTTTTGCCACTCGGGGTCTCCAAGATGGCGGGTTGTCGTCTGAGGTGAAATCTCATTGTCCCAGCCGCCTGTCACTACAAACTTTGCTAGAAACTACGGTTCCCAGACTGCTCAGCGCAACTACGTCAGCACGGGACTTGACACTCCGCCCTTTCTGCTGTGCTTTGGCACGACTCCGCAGCGGCCACTCCCAACGGTTGGAATAACTTGTCGGGCCATAACGCGAAAGCTCCCTGCCCCGATTGCACCCGGATGCTCAGGAACGTTTGGGAGTCTGCGGCTGCTACCCCGTATTTGGAGACCTACATGGCCGTGCTTCAGCTTATCGCTCAGGACCCTCGCCTACGTGTGCTCACGCAGCCCTCGCATCCCACAGCGATACACAGATGTGACACTCTCCCTTGCATCTCCCGCACGGCCGGATTATAGTGTTCCGCCTCTCCCACTCCGCCGGCGGCCAGTCACGGGACGTCACCGCCATCTTCCTGCCTCGCCAGCTAGACTCTCCTCAAAGAGGATCAGGCAAGTACCGTGGACTGACTGCTGACAAACTGTCCGATGCACCATGAACCACGGGGAATTCGCTCTCTGCCCCCCCCCTAGGAGTGGCTCCTTCCTTATTGGACTGGCACCTTTAGACCTTTTGGGCCATGAACGATGCTACTGCCTGCCTACCTGGCCAGATATACTACCGGTCCCTTGCACCTGACTGACCTATGGTTGGGTCCTCCTGATGACCACGTACTGTCAAGGGTTGTAAGTTATGGTGAATGTATTTACAATGTGGTCTAGTATTGGGTAGTATATGTCCCCCCCCTCTCACACTTTAACCAGCCGACTGATAACGGGGTTGTGGACGGTTTGATCCTCCCCCTCCCTCTCATGGAGGACTGGCTGTTGTGCAGATGCTGGGGAACTGTACTGGACGGGGAGATGGCCCCGGGGGTCTCCCGGGCTACTAGGTGCGTTGTCACGACCGGTTGCACAGTGACTGGACATGTGGACGCCTTCACCTATTAGCCTCTTCCTCCTGGTAGAGTTCCCCGACTCCCCACAAGTGCCCAGGTTTGCTGTTTATAGGTTAAGCTCCTGCCGGAATTGCCTCTTAGAGTTAGGGGTTATGTTACATGACCGTTCTGGGGTGGCTCACTGCCACACGATCCTACTGGTTTTATTATTTGGGTTCATGTTATATTGTTTTATATCTTACGTTCTACTACCTTCTGTTCTGTTCTAGGCTAGATCAACCCCCCAACAGTGGTGTACGGTGACACCCGGGCTCTGCTCTAGGACCCGGGCGTGCGGTGTGCCCTGTATTGTTCCGATTTCCCTAGATACACACACCAAGTGGAGGGACACCGTCCTCCCACTTAATCGGTATTTAGTACATACACTCAGTAATACCGCCCACCGAGGCGCATTTACCCACACACCTTGCTCTCTCTGTTCAGCAGCCGCCGGCTGCCCCGTTTCCCTTGGGAAAAGGCCCTCCCTCCCCTCCCTGCGACATGGCGACCAGGGACACGGCCCCGTCCCCTGCTGTGAGTGATACTCCTCCCCTGTCCAAATTCAAGCTACCGTGTTTCCCCGAAAATAAGACACCGTCTTATATTTTTTTTTCCTCAAGAAATCACACTATGGCTTATTTTCGGGGGGTGTCTTATTTTTATTACAGAAAATAAAGGTTGCCTACCTGAACCACACTTGCGCTTCTTAGCATTTCCTCTGTCCACCTGTAGACTGAGATTATCGTATTCTGCACGCCATTTTTGGACCATTCGGATATCCAACTTCTTCTCTTTGCAAAAAGCCGTAAGATTCTTGCCTCGGGAGTCCTCCACAATTCCTTTCTTGTACTCAACAGAATAACTCTTTCTTTTTGCACTCATCTTGTCTGGTTGTACCACTACAAGATATCACTACAAGATTCGACACTACATCTTATTTTCGGAGATTCGACACTACATCTTATTTTCGGAGATTCGACACTACATCTTATTTTCGGAGATTCGACACTACATCTTATTTTTGGAGATTCGACACTACATCTTATTTTCGGAGATTCGACACTACATCTTATTTTCGGAGATTCGACACTACATCTTATTTTCGGAGATTCGACACTACATCGCTACGTCTTATTTTCGGAGGGGTGTCTTATATTTCTATCTTGCGTCGAAATCCCGCTACGGCTTATTTTCGGAGTACGTCTTATTTTCGGGGAAACACGGTATACTCCCTGAACGCTCGGGGCCTCAACACACCTGAAAAACGTGCCCGTCTCCTTCACTCTCTCTGGAAGGAGAAACCCCACATAGCACTCATCCAAGAAACGCATTTCAGATCCGACACGGTTCCCAAGTTACACGACCGGAATTTCCCAATAGTATACCATGCCACCAACGACTCCGCAAAGTCGAAAGGGGTATCGGTGCTGATATCGAGGCATTGCCCTTTTCAAGTTACGGATGTTCAGCGGGACCCGCAGGGTCGCTACATCTTCATAAAGGGCACGCTTAACGGCCGGGTACTCACGATAGCTAACGTATATGCCCCAAATACACAACAAGTTCCGTATTTCCGCACAATGCTCTACCAATTGACTTCGTTCCAGGCGGGGACTCTAGTGGTGGGAGGGGACTTCAATGTCTCTCTCGCACCTGCCCTTGACACGTCAGACGGCTCGTCTAGCATGACTTACAGGGCCTTGCAAGCTATAAAATCGCAATTGACTACGCTGACCCTACATGACACGTGGCGCACGCTACACCCGAACACAAAGGACTTCACGTACTTCTCTTCACTACACCAGAAATACACCAGGATAGATCACTTCTTTCTAACACAATCTGACCTCACGTCCCTAGTAGAAGCTACGATCGAACCGATGCTTCTGTCAGATCATCACCCGGTCACCATGACCCTGCGGATTCCGTCCCAGCATGCCAAATCAATGATATGGCGGCTGGATGACTCCGTCCTTCTTGACTCAGACCTCTCTAGATCGGTGTCGGAAGTCTTAATGAACTATTTCACCGAAAATGCTGGGGGTGAAACCTCCCCTACCTTGGTGTGGGCAGCCCATAAATGTGTAGTTAGGGGTGAATTCATCTCCCTGATGGCTAAACGTAGTAAGCTAAGGAAGGCCAGGGTGACAGACCTGTCCAACCGGGTCAAGACGTTGGAACGTGCCCATAAGCGCACGCTGGCCACTCAAACTCACGCTGAACTGTTGGCAGCTAGGCAAGAGCTTATGGAGGAACTTCAGAAAACACTAAAACGCAGATATACCCTGACTAACAAGCTCTTTTACAAATTCGGCAATAAGTCCGGGAAACTACTGGCTGCCGCCCTCCAGAAGAAGAAGTCATCTCACACTATACACAATATTACCACCCCTTCGGGGACGTCACTCACGCCATCCACAGACATTGCGGACCAATTCGTCCGGTATCTCTCCGACCTCTACAATCTCCCCACACCCACGGCGTCGCCATCGGTCCCAGATAGGAAAACACTGATGCAGGATTTCCTACACAACTACGGATCCCCACATTCTCCCCTAGGGGACTTATCTCATCTAGATGTGCCCATCTCGTCACAAGAAGCGCTTTCAGCCCTACGGCAGCTTAAACCCGGAAAGAGCCCGGGCCCGGATGGCTTACCGGCCAGTTACTACAAAACATACTCAAACATTCTGATCCCACATTTTCTAACAACCTACAATGACCCTATATCCCCCACCCCACACGGAAAAGACCTGCTTGAAGCCCACATATCCCTGATACCCAAACCGGGAAAAGACGTCACGTTAGTCTCCAACTACCGCCCTATCTCGCTGCTAAATGTCGACGTAAAGCTCTATGCCAAAATCCTAGCAAACCGACTGCTACCACTCCTCCCTGACATTATCTCCCCTGACCAGGTCGGTTTTGTCCCTGGAAGGGAAGCTAGGGACAACACCACCGAGGCCTTAAATATCCACCACTGGCTGACCTCTTTGCATAAAAAGGGTTTTTTTCTCTCACTAGACGCTGAAAAGGCGTTTGATAGAGTGGCATGGGACTATATGTCTGCTGCCCTCAGCGCATTGGGACTCCCACCCCGCTTCATCCAGATGATTCTGGCTCTATACACGGTCCCCACAGCGAGGATCAGGGTTAATGGCCGCCTATCAAATGCCTTCTCTATTACAAACGGCACCCGCCAGGGGTGCCCGCTCTCACCTATTGTCTTCATTATCACTATGGAGCCGTTTCTCCGCAAGCTCAGGGATAACCCCAATATCCAAGGCATCGATATCCCTGGTAAACATTGTAAAATAGCTGCGTATGCAGACGACATACTGCTATTCCTTTCCAACCCTATCGTTACGATCCCGAATCTTCTTCAAGAATTCCGCCTATTCAACACTATCGCTAATTTCAAAATTAATTTTGGGAAGTCATCCGCACTTAATGTTTCCCTTCCCGGCGCAGAGGTCACCCAATGCAAAAACAATTTCCCCTTCCGGTGGGACACGAGCGGTATCCAATATCTGGGAATCAAGATTACGGCCAACCTGACTGACCTGTATAAGGAAAATTTCCTGCCCATATTGCACACGATTAGGGAGGATCTACTCAGATGGAAACAGGGTAATTTCTCCTGGTTTGGTAGGGCGGCCATACTTAAAATGAACTTACTTCCCCGAATCCTATACCTTCTGCAAGCGATCCCAATTAAAATACCACCACCCTTTTTTACTTCCCTCAAGGGAATCTATAGGAGATTCCTCTGGGCCGGCCGCCCCCCTAGGTTGAGCTGGAACAAACTAATACTCCCTAAACAAAAGGGAGGTCTCGGAGTTCCAGATGTGGCTCTATATCACAAGGCGTGTCATCTTGTACGGCTGGTAGATTGGCACCTCCACGCAGATAATAAGGCATGGGTTGCAATAGAAAATGCATTTCTTGACTTCCCGATCTCACACCTCCCCTGGATCAGTGCCCTCACAGCACCTAAGGAGTGCTCAGCGCACCCCCTGATTGGCCCCACCCTACAGACCTTTAGAGCTCTATGCCGGTCCCAGGGAAACACCCCCTCACCAGGCCCGATGACCCCACTAATTCAGAACCCTGACTTCCCGGCAGGCATCAGGTCGACTGACAATACGACTGACCCCCAACACTTTCGGTTGAGAGCCCACCTCTTCTTCCGTAACACGACTCTTTACACACATCCTGAAATGGTCGCAGCATTCCCACAACTTTCACTGCCATTTTTCAAATTCCTGCAGATCAGGCACTTTCTCCAGAGCGCCCCCACGCCCTCTGCATGGTATAGGCCCCTTACCCCCTTAGAACAACTGTGCAACTCGCAGGGACTATCAGATGCTGAGTGGGAACGGATATGGGACCACACGCACAAGGGGTCCATCAACGTGTCAGCTCAGGAAAACAGATATAAGCTATGTACTCGTTGGTACCGGACCCCCGATAAACTACACCGTATCTTTCCGGCCTTCCCCCCCGACTGTTGGAGATGTGGCACAACCGCAGGCACACTCCTACATATTTGGTGGGAGTGTCCCCGCATACAGCGTTTTTGGAGGGAGGTACACGATCGCGTGCTTAATATCACGACACTCGCCGTGGACTTCACCCCCGCTCAATATCTCCTACATCACACTTTCCTGTCAAGAGCCCAATACCACAAATCTCTCGCTTTGCACCTGATAAATGCAGCCACTCAATGTATCCCGCTACGCTGGAAAACTACTCTTCCCCCGACACTTGAAGACTGGCACTCTAGAGTAAGCAAGGTCGAAGAAATGGAGAGACTCATACACCAGGCACACGATACACATGCCAAGTTCTATCAAACATGGGCCTGCTGGATCCACTATAGAGACTCCTTGGGCCAGGGAACCCCACCCGTTAGCCCTCGACTGGTCGACTGTTCTTGGATATATTTCCAATACTGTATCATTTACTGGACGCTATATATGCATTTCTGTATGTTTATATGAAACTTTTCAATAAAATTGTTTTGAAAAAAAAAATCTTTTTGTACATGCACTTTAGGCAACATTATTTGATCAGTTCTTGTATTGTGCATGCTATGCTTTATGTTAATTATGTTCAGTGACTTCATTTTACTGTTTCTTTCATTGCTAAAATATTATTCTCAAGGCTTTCATCTGAAAATTCATGTTACATTAGCTGACTGGACGAATGTTGCTAAAAAATTTCACTTGCTTTTAATATTTGATTTTAGAATATAATTCCTGAATAAAAAAAATTCATAAATTGTGATTTCTGGATTTTTTTTTATTATATCTCTCACAGTGGACATGCACCTACGATAACAATTTCAGACCCCTCCATGATTTCCAAGTGGGAGAACTTGCAAAATAGCAGGGTGTTCAAATACTTATTTTCCGCACTGTATATATATATATGTGTGTATATAAATTGGGTGATGGCCCTCAAAATAATGGAACACACCGACACGACACAAACCTACAAACAGCAACAGAAAACGGAACAAAAGCACCTTGCTTCAGGGAGTGAAAAAAATGGATGTACTTTTGCAATGGAAGGGCGTATGTCTGGGCCTATTTATGCACTGGGCGTATCTCACTAAGTACGCCTGGCCTAGGGCCAGATTCACAAAGCACTTACGACGGAGTATCAGGAGGTGCGCCTGCGTAATTGTAAATATGCACCTGCGTATCTATGCACCGTATCCCCAAAACGATATACGCCTTAAATCTAGACTTTTTCGACCGACGTAATTTCGATAGACTGGCGCATTGTGTGCGCAAAAAATGCGCTAGACACACCATTGATTTGCTAGGCAAATATGCAAATGAGGGAGTTACGGCGATCCACAAAAGTAGGTTTGTGCAGCGCAGGCTACGCTCTGTGCGCATCAGCTGCACGTCCTGTCTAAAATTAGGCAATATAAAAGCAGCCTTAAAATTAGACAATTGGTCTACATGTCAGCTAAAGCAACACCGTTAGGGACGAGCTGAGCAGCCACACTTGCAGGACAACAATCTGTATGCCAACATGCCAGGGGCATCCTTGCTAATAGCTATACTACTGACTTTAGATGAGCGCAGAAGGAGGAGGGCACGGAGGAGGGCACGGGAGAGGATATATCGCACACGCATAGACATCTTTGGCATGAGTGATTCTGAGGTGTCTCGCATCTTCAGATTCACCCCTCATGTCATCATGGAATTAACCACAACCCTGCAGGAGGACATCACCAGCCCAACACATGTCACCACCCATGACAGCTACATATACAATCATAACCCCATCCCAATGGAATTCAAACAGAGCATGTATGGGGACAGCTGGCTGGTTGGTGAGTGACATGGGTGGCAGGTATTACTGTCCCCCTCCATGATGCCGAAATCACAAGGGGCACATGCACGACTAACATCCTTCTGTCTTTTCCCTTCAAGGTGACTCTGCATATGCACTGGGACCCCATCTCATGACTCCTATGCGGAACCCCCCATGGTACCCTGTTGTATTCCCTAAACTTTGTATGCCAGATCATTGGTGCATGTTGCATGCTGCACAACTTCGCAGTGAGAAAGGGCCTGGAGATTAACATATACGTGATGACCTGACCCCCAAACCAGACACCCCCCCCCTAACCGAGGGTCCCCCGTCTTCTGAGGGAAGAGCAGCCAGGAGACAGCTCACATTAGGCATCTTTGCACGTTAAACACACACATTAATCATGGCACAATGAGAATGCATGCATGCATGCACACCACTGTGGTCCTTGGATCACACACACCACATCCTCATCACATTGGATTAGCACAAGCCCACCATGCAGGACCATGCAGCCCACCATGCAGCAATGCCACGGCTCCAATTATGTAATTGTACATTCATACACCATTCACAAGGACCTGGGGATCACTTCTCCCTGGTCCTGGGGAACCCTTTTCCACCACAAACCGGTGCAAATATGTGCGCAAATACTACGAGGATACGGTACTTGCGCCTCTACATTGGGCCGGTCTAACGCAACGGAGGTGCGCTACTCCAGTCAAAATATGCGCCAATGTACGTGAATCTGGCCCCTAGTTCCTATCTCACTGATTGAGCCGGGCCGAGTAATGAGCATGTGCAGAGAGGCTCTGACAATAGTCAGCGTCATGCACATGCCCAGTCTGGGCGGCCCTTCATTTGCATGGGGTCATGGCTCATTTCAATGGAACACGCCCACGTCCTTCCCACTTTGAATTACACCGCCTTACGCCTCGGAATTTAAGTTGCGCCGATGCAAATTTGGGCGCAAATACTCTGTGGATACGGAACTTACGTCTCTAATTTGAGCCGGTGTAATGTAAAGGAGATGCGCTACGCCAGTCTATATATGCGCTGTTGTACGTGGATCTGGCCCTTAGTGTTTTGCCAATAGAAAAAAGGTGCAGATCATTTTTATTCAACAATTATCAGCCAAAAATAAGGTTATCTGTGCCGATAATGTCCGAAAATCATTCATATTCCTTTAAATTGATATTAATTAAAAAGTTAAATTATAATATGACTGTTCCTGCAACACAATTATAAGGGAGAAGGCAGTTGCAATCTGTTTTAAATCCAAACTGAACCATAGTCCCTTCTTCATTGACCCAGTCCATTCATTTAAACTAGGGTTGTCCAGATACCGATACTAGTATCGGTATCGGGACCGATACCGAGTATTTTTGGGAGTACTTGTACTCGCGCAAATGCTCCCGATACCTAAATAGAATACTTTTTTTGTATTTATCAACATGTTCTGTGAAAATTCTTTGAGTTTTTACTACTGCGTGACAAGAAAATAAAACATTTTTATTAATTTTTACTCATTTTTATTCTTTTATAATGTCTTGACTTAGAGTTCTTCATAATTCTAAAGAAAATATCCTTAATCTGTATTGTGGTTTGAAAACTGTCACATGACATTTAAAAAAAAGTATCGGTATTCGGTATCGGCAAGTACATGAAAAAAAGTATCGGTACTTGTACTCGGTCCTAAAAAAGTGGTATCGGGACAACCCTAATTTAAACATTTAAAGAAATCTGGAGAAATTTGCTTAAAGTAGAGAAACTCCGGTACATTATTTTTTTTAAAGATTTAGTAATGTTTTAAGAATATTTTTCTGTATAGCAGAATTCCTCTCAGGTTTTCTATGGTTACTGGGAAAGTATTTGAGGCTTTATCTCTCCAACTGGGCTTTAGAAACAGAATAAAGTACTGTATATCAGTTTTCATTCTTACCTTTTTGTAACACAGTAGCTTCTGCAGTGGTATAGGAAGACAATACCCCTAATCTACAGAATGTTTAGAGCTGTCAAAATGATAAGTTTGCAGTTTTATACACAGAATAACACTCCTGAACACCGCCTATAACATACGCATTCACAGTGTAACATATGTCACACACATTTGATTGTGATGTCAGAGAGTTTCCAAACCCTCCTCACGCTATGCAAAAACCAAAGAAAAGCATTGGCTGAAGTCCCATTTCAAATCTTCAACTCATTTTTTAAAATGGGGTTCTGTTGCAAACATAAGTCATGTTTCAGGGAAGGTTCCATCCGCTAATGACACTGCCTGATATTTGGTGTGCAGTACTGTGGTTCACGAGCAGGTGTCTCCTGGCAGTCTGGAACTGCCACGGGAGCTTTCTCCTGGTGGTAGTATTATGTGATCTTTGGGCAGCAGTACTGGCGTCCACCAGCGGGTGGTTCCTCGCAGTGTGGGGCCATCATCATCTCCTGCAGTCAAGCATCACCTGAGTCCGATTGCAGGAGATGTGTATAAATACCCGGCAGACACACTCATACTTTGCCTTGGTATCTTTCCTTGCACCCTGAACCTGAACCTGAGAAGCTCTGTATCTGTACCTGATCCTGTTCCAGTCTGTTACCTGAACCCTGAGCCTTGTACCTGTACCCATCCCTCCAGTGATCCATCCATTCTCTCCTTGTCCTGTTAGTTTTCCCTTTCCCCAGCTGATGACCTCCTGTTGACGACCCTGGCCTGGTCCTGTTTATGATTCTGGTTTTCCCCATTACTTACTTACTTATTATTTGTGGGTTCTGTTTTGTATTGGTTGCTGTGCACTGTGTGGTATTGGAGGTGGTTGTATTTATATTATTTCACTTATCTTTAATAAATCATTATACACTGCTCAAAAAAATTAAAGGAACACTTTGAAAACATATCAGATCTCAATGGGCAAAAGTCTCATGTTGGATATCTATACTAATATGGACTGGGTAATGTGTTAGGAATGAAAGGATGGCACATCATTTGATGGAAATTACAATTATCCACCTACTGTACAGAGGGCTGAATTCAAAGACACCCCGAAAATCAAAATGAAAACATTATGCAGCAAGCTAGAACATTTTGCTGAAATTTCAATGCAACAACTCAAAATGGTCGTCAGTAGTTTGTATGGCCCCCAAGTACTTGTATGCATGCCTGACAACATCAGGGCATGCTCCTAATGAGACAATGGATGGTATCCTGGGGTATGGACCAGAGCATCACTGAGCTCCTGAACAGACTGAGGTTAAAAACCTGGCAGCAACGGATGGACCGAAACATAATGTCCCAGAGGTGTTTTGGATTTAGGTCAGGTGAGCGTGGGGGCCATTCAATGGTATCAATTTCTTCATCCTCCAGGAACTGGCTGCATCCTCCGCCACATGAGGCAGGGTATTGTCCTGCACCAGGAGGAACCCAGGACCCACTGCACCAGTGTAGGGTCTGACAGTGGGTCCAAGGATTTCACCCTGATACCTAATGGCAGTCAGGGTGTCATTGAGTATCCATCCGGTAGAGGTCTGTGCGTCCCTCCATGGATATACCTCCCAGACCATCACTGACCCACCACCAAATCGGTCATGCTGAACAATGTTACAGGCAGCATAAAGTTCTCTGCGGCTTCTCCAGACCCTTTTACGTCTGTCACATATGCTCAGGGTGAACCTGCTCTCATCTGTGAAAAGCATGGGGCACCAGTGGCGGATCTGACAATTCTGGTGTTCAATGGAAAATGTCAATCGAGTATATATACTCCTCCCCCTCTGCTACTTAACTGACCAGATCAATATCCCAGGAGTTCTGATTTAAATTTTTGAGCAGTGTATTTCACTTTCACACATTTGGGTTAGCTCTGTTACAGTCCACACAGTCCTGGTCTTATCTGATATGTAACATTATGCTTTAAATACTGACATCCTGTAGTACCCAATAAGTGGTCAGAGATGTTCACCTTTCACTGTGGCAGTAAAAACTGTGATCCAATTATAACTGGTAATTATACATCTCGTTGCAATGTAAGGCCCCATCCCTCCACTTTAAGCCAATGTTAACAAATAATATCCTCCACTCTCACCCCTAATAATGTCAGAGTAGTGTGACGAAATGCCTCAGTGGGGTGGCCAATGACGTCATCACGTCAGAGCGTGACCATAAGTGAGGTTCAGTAATACATGTATCTGATGCTAATGCATTCCTTAAGGGGGCAACACTGTTATTAAAGGAACTATATGTTTGTGTGCATTGAGTTACAATACGCTATATTTATGAGTTGTTTACCTTCTGATTTTAATACATTTGGGCTGTTTTTAATGCTTATTGCGCAGTAAGTGCTATTCTTATATTCCTAAGCTTACATTGCTGGAAAGGTGTGCGGATGAGCTGAAGATCTGGAGCCTGAAGTAAAGTGGTGAAGCTCATAGAGCCAAGTTGGAGACACTTGGCATAGTAATGTCGCCAGATTTAGAGGACAGGGCACTTTTTTGACCTGACTGAAAAGCCGGTATAATCCCAAGGTAAGCAGTTGGTGTGCAAGGTGGAGGACCACATTTTTTAGTGGTGAACTGTGATTAATCTCACTGATGTGGAAAAGAGGATTATTGGCGATTAATTGCAAGCAGTAGCACGTGGAAAAAAAATCTACTGGGATTCTTTAGCATTGTTTTTCATATATAAACTAGTCATATTCATTCATTCATTTTTTTAATCTAGATTATTCTGTTTTATTCATGTGAAGGATTTGGTTGCGCTTCACTTTTTTTCATATTATTTATCACTTTAAGTCAACACAGTAGGGGCCAGATTCTTGTATCTGGGCGTAGCGTATCGTATTTACGCTACGCCGCCGCAAGTTTGGACGCAAGTGCCGTATTCTCAAAGCACTTGCTCCGTAATTTGCGGCGGCGTAGTGTAAATGGCCCGGCGTATCCCCGCATAATTCAAATTGGCAATGTAGGGGGTGTCGTGTATTTAAATTAAGCGCGCCCCCGCGCCGAACGAACTGCGCATGCGCCGGCCGTAAACGTAGCCCAGTGCGCATGCTCCAAATCACGTCGCAAAAAGTCAATGAAACCGACGTGAACGTCACTTTCGCAAAGCCCTATTCGAGAACGAGTTACGCAAACGATGTAAACTAAAGAAAAACACGATGCTGTCCCGACGTCCATACTTAACATAGTGTACGCCGAACCTACACAAGATTACCCTTCATATAGCAGGGGTAACCTTACGCTTACGCAAAAGACGTAAACTACGACGACGAGGCGCAAATACGTTCGAGAATACGCATATCTATCTCATTTGCATATTCGAGGCAGAAATCGATGGAAACGCCACCTAGCAGCCAGCGTAAAATTGCAACTTAGATACGGTTACACGACGGTGTAAGTGACTTATGCCAGTCGGATCTATGCAAAATCTATGCGTAACTGATTCTAGGAATCAGTCGCATTGATACACCGCCTAAGAAACAGAGATACGACGGCGTATCTGGAGTTACGCCCTCGTATCTTTTTTGAGAATCTGGCCCTAGATTTCTAGAATCTTGCTGCTGATATCATTCAAAACATTGAGGGCAGATCTTCATTGCAGAGGGTCCTGGCACTGGTGAGGAAAATATGTAAACAAGGGATTTAAGGCTAAGTTTACCCTTCCAATTAAAGTTCCCACGCACTTAGGCATCCCAAATAGATTAAAATTATTGTGCAGTTTTTAAGAAATGTGTTTCTTTTAGATATCATACCTGTAGGCTGTGCGCAGCCTCTCCCAAGCATGTCATAAAACTCCTAATGAGAGCAACCCCACAAATCTGCTTAGATACCAGAATGCAACATACACTATATTACCAAAAGTATTGGGACACCTGCCTTTACACGCATATGAACTTTAATGGCACCCCAGTCTTAGTCCGTAGGGTTCAATATTGAGCTGGTCCACCCTTTGCAGCTATAACAACTTAAACTCTTCTGGGAAGGCTGTCCACAAGGTTTAGGAGTTTCCACTCAAATTCATCCCAAAGGGGTTCTATTGGGTTGAGGTCAGGACTCAACAAAGTTCCTCCACCCCAAACTTACTCACCCATGTCTTTATGGACCTTGCTTTGTGCACTGGTGCACAGTCATGTTGGAACAGGAAGGGGCCATCCCCAAACTGTTCCTACAAAGTTGGGAGCATTAAATTGTCCAAAATGTCTTGGTATGCTGAGGCCAAGGGGCCAAGCCCAACACCTAAAAAAAACAATCTCATACCATAATTCCCACTCCACCAAATGATTTGGACCAGTGCACAAAGCAAGGTCCATAAAGACAGGGATAAGCAAGTTTGGTGTGGAGGAACTTCACTAGACGAGTCCTGACTTCAACCTGACAAAACCCCTTTGAGATAAATTAGAGCGAGCCAGGCCTTCTCGTCCAGATCAGTGCCTTAACTTCCCAAATGCGCTTCTGGAAAAATGGTCAAACATTACCATAGACACACCCTTAAACCTTGTAGACAGCTTTCCCAGAAGAGTTGAAGCTGTTATAGCTGCAAAGAGTGGGCCAATGCAATACTGAGCCATACGGACTAAGACTGGGATGTCATTAGAGGGGTTGTAAAGGTTCTTTTTTTTTTTCTAAATAGTTTCCTTTAGGCTAGTGCATTGTTGGTTCACTTAGGCCACGTACACACGATCAAACATATCTGCTGAAACTGGTCCGCAGACCAGTTTCAGCGGACATATCCGATCGTGTGTACAGTCTAGCAGACAGGTTTCCAGCAGACAAAAGTTTTAAAGCATGCTTTAAAACTTGTCTTCTGGAAAGCAGTCTGTCGGACATGTACACTGTTTAGTACGCCTAACCAGCGAACGAACACTCGCCCTCTGCTGCGGACCCCGCTGGACTTCAGTACAGGCAAGTGTCTTAATATTAAAAGTCAGCAGCTGCAGTATTTGTAGCTGCTGGCTTTTAATATATTTTTTTAATGGGCCATCCGCTTTAAAATGACAGTAGGTTTACTGTGATGGTTAGAGTTACAAAGAGGGTGAATGTGAGGGGTTCAGCAAGAGATGGAATTACAGGAAGGCTTAATGTCAGGGTTGCAAGTACAGTAAATGTAAGGGTTTGTGTTAGGCCGCGTACACACAATCGGTCCAACCCGATCAGAATGGTCCGAAGGACCGTTTTCATCGGTTCACCGCTGAAGTGGCCTGATGGTCTGATATGCGTACACACCATCAGTCCAAAATCCGATCGGGTCAGAACGCGGTGACATAGAACACAACGACGTGCTGAAAAAACAAAGTTCAATGATTCCAAGCATGCGTCGACTTGATTCTGAGAATGCGCGGGTTTTTGGACCGATGCTTTTGCGTACTAACCATCGGTTTGGCCCGATGGTCAGGCGTCCATTGGTCCGATTTTTAAGCAAGTTTGAAAACTTTGGTCCGACGGACGATGGTCTGATTGGCTATACACACGATCGGTTTGGACTGATGAAACTCGCCTTAAAGCGGAGTTCCACCCAGGAAAACAACATTTGACCATATAGCTTAAAAAAATTTAATAAAAAAAAAGTGAAAAAATAAATAAATACTCACCCGAAATACCTGTTGCTATGCGGAAGTCCGTAATCTGCCTCTTCCACACTGCAGTGTCTTTTCTTCTTCTTCTTCTGCTTGTGAATGGGGCGCTGCTTTCTGGGAACTGTGTGTGTTCTCAGAGAGCAGCCGCCCATTCACAAGCCAGCGTGAGACTCACGCAGGCGCAGTAGGAAATGGACAGTGAAGCCGTACGGCTTCACTGCCTGTTTCCCATAGTGTGAATGGCGGCGCGGGACCCGGAGCGATCGTGGGATCGGCATTGGGGGGGCCATCAGCGCGGGCAAGTAGGACAAGGTAAGTGTCCTTATTTAAAGTCAGCAGCTACACTGTTAGTAGCTGCTGACTTTAAAAAAAAATATTGCGGCTGGAACACCCCTTTAAGGCCAGTTTCATCGGTCAAAACCGATAGTGTGTACGCGGCCTTAGAGTTGGGGTACATGGAGGATTAATATTAGAGTTCCAAGGAAGATAAATGTGAGATTCTTTGTGAGAGTTTGTCTTACAACTAGAGTTAGTGTTAAAATTATGGGATATAAACAGGTGAGCTTGAAGGTTTTTTTGAGGGTTGGGATTCCAGGAAAGCTGAGTGTTTTGACGTGTACACACGATCAATTTTCAAACAAAGATTTTCGGCATGTAGAAAAAAACGAAGTTTTTCAAATTTCATCATTAAAACGACGTTGCCCACACACCATCGTTTTAAAAAAATGCTCTAGCAAAGCGTGGTGACGTACAACACGTATGACGGCACTATAAAGGGGAAGTTCCATGCGGATGACGCCACCCTTAGGGCTGCTTTAGCTGATTCTGTGTTAGTAAAAGACGATTCACGCTTTTCTGTCTGTTACAGCGTGATGAATGTGCTTACTCCGTTACGAATGGTAGTTTTACCAGAATGAGCGCTCCGTCTCATAACTTGCTTCTGAGCATGCGCGGGTTTTAAACGTCGTTTTAGCCCACACATGATCATTTTTTACAACCCGAAAAATGACATAGTTTAAAATGTTGTTAAAAAATGCAGCATGTTCGAGAAAAAAAAATTGTCGTTTTTCAGAACCCGAAAAATGATGTGACACACGATCATTTTAAATGACATTTTTTAAAAACTACATTTTTTGAATGCCAAAAAATTATCTTATTATTTTTTTGCAAGCTAAAATTAATCACATTAAATAGTTCCAGAAATTATTGCAAACACTTGGCTTATATCTTCCAGCTCATGTTGTGGCCATATCCATCTTATGTGTGGGCATGTGAAGCCCAGTTCCTTTTTCTTCCTGTTTTTTCAGGGAGAGGTGCATGCTGGGTGATTTTTAGGCACAGTAATGCCCAAAGACTCCTGGGAAATGAGTGTCATCATTTCCCAGGAGGCAATGGGGTCTTAGGACAGGAAGTTGAACCACGGAGGACCAGATTACAACATCTGCCTAGTAACAGCCAGATAGAAGTGAGTAAAAAATGTTTTTTTGTTTTGTTTTTACATTAAAGGCAAGCTGTTAATGGAAAGTTCATTTTTAGTGTGGAACTCTGCTTTAAGAACTTACAGGTGCTGGCTTTGCAACAAATTAGGAAGGAAGAGAAAGTGCTGGACGGCAACACACGGTTGAAGGCATCTTTATTGATATCTTGTATGGCAAATCCAATACAGTTACTTCATGTTACAGAAAACAGGGAGAAGCAGCTGACGCATTTCACACCATATGATGGTGCTTAATCCTATGATTAGGCACCATCATACGGTGTGAAACGCGTCAGTGCTTCTCCCTGTTTTCTGTAACATGAATTAACTGTATTGGATTTCATCTGCCCTACAAGGATTAGTGTTATTGTTAAGATTCCGGGGAATGTTTGAGGTGTTTCGTTACAGGGAATATTAGTGTGTGGTTGACCTTAGGACAGGCCATTTGCTGGGAGGTCTGCACCAAGACTACCAGCACTGAGTCTCTATCACAAGAAAGATGATGTATTACCTTCACAGATGCCTTAGATACAGAGCTAGGTCCATGGACACGGCCGAGAAAAAAAAAACTGTAAAATGTACTGATTTACAATACTTGGAAAATGGGGTGACACCGTAATCCACATTTTCATATCCTATAACCTATAAATCAGCAGAGATGTCTCATACATTTTTGATAAGTTGTCCAAAGAAAGTTCATTTACTATATAAATGTAAAATTACATTGGCATTGTTTTACTATTTGCACTTGCAAAAATACTTTCCTAGCAGGTGATTGGGTATTCTTTACAAAGCAGATTTTAACTAAATTAACTAATGTAGGGAAAGTTCCTTTTAAAAGTAGAAATTCACTTGCAATATGAACGGCCTAACATAGGAATTCTAAACTTTGTAGGGTGGGTCTCGAGTGGGTCTTCCAACCCCCTCCATGTGTCTCTCAAGTTTGGTTCAGTAGCAGACTTTTTTTCCAAAAAAGCCACCAATGTCAGAGGCTTTAAGCTACTATTTCCAAAATAGTGCAGGGCTCAACCAATTAATATAAAATATTAAAGTGTCACAATGCACAAAAATTCTTATATCATGCAGTAATATTCAAAACAGTTCATATATCATATAGTGATATCCACATATACATAAGATGTTCATATATCATCTAGTGATGTCCACATATAGATAAGGAAGTGCAACAAAGTTCATATACTGAAGTGTCCAGAAGTTGATCCCAAATAGTACACAGATGGAATATCTGTCTGGAGGTGGATCACAGTGGTGGATCACAGTGATATCCACCTCCAGACAATCATCAGAAAATTTTTTATGCAAAAATTAAACTTAAAGTGCATCAACAGTGTGCTAGTTCCAGCACCACTATGCAGCACCATGATCTCTTCAAATCGTATAAAATTAACAATTAAGCAGATGTAATGCAGGCTTTAAATATTATATTTAGTAGTACTCCTTACCTGGATTCTCTTCTAGCTTTCCAATGGTTTCAATTTGTTCCACCAAGTCATTTGAGTTCCATTGACTCATTCCAATAAGTATTGCATTTTTTCCTTCAACAACTTCCTCTGCAATGATCAATGAAAAAAACCCATCAGTGATCAGTGGGAGTGGTCAAGGTATGTGTGTGTCTAAGGCCCTGTACACGCGATCAGACATGTCTAATGAGACTTGTCTGACGGAGCATTTTGTGTACTAACCATCAAACCTGTCCAACGGACAGGTTCCATCAGACAGGTTTTAAAGCATGTTTTAAAACTTTGGTCTGACGGACAACGGTCTGATGGGCCATACACACCATCAAACTGGTCTGATTGTGTGTACAGGGCCTTAAAGAAAACATGTCGTAAAATAAATACGGCATCTAGAACCCTAACCTGGTCAGGCTAAATTTAGATTTTACTTTTCACTGTACTAAGTGGAGTGGTGATCAGTTTTTTTTTTACCAATGCCAGTGTTTGATTGTTCCTGAAAAATACAAGTAAAAGGTGCAAAACACTTGGAGTTCTATTGTAACCAAATAGACATTAGACATGTGCAATTTGTTTAGTTCCAATTTTTTATTTTTTTATTTAGACAAATTCATTAATTCGGAAATATCAGAATTTTCAAATCTTTTAAACATTCTGAAATTCTGACATTTCGAAAGTTCGGAAATTAGAAAATTCAGAAATTCGAATATCCAAAAATTCTAAATTTCGGAAATTCGAAAATTCTGAAATTGCAAAACCCGGAAATTCTGAAATCCAAAAATAAGAATGAAAATCCGAAAATTTAAAAGAACGAAAATCTGAAAATAAGAACGAAAATCTGACAATTCAAAAACTCGAAAATCTGAAATAATAACTTACTAATAATAACTTAACTATTACTGACTATTAAATTATAAATATTGGAATTTCCTTTCAAATTTGTCTGTTAGTGAATGTAACGAATACGAATTTATCCAAAGTTAAAAATTATCCGTAATAATGAATAATCAATAACAATAATAATAAAAAAAGGTATTATTATTATTATTATTATTATTTTGTTCCGTTCCATTTGTATAGATAAGGCATTCTTTATATCGGATAATTCGTAACTTTAGATAAATTCATATTTGTTACGTTCACTAACATCCAAATTTGAAAAGAAATTCCAATACCTATAATTTAACAGTTAGTTATTATTAGTTAGTTAGTTAGTTATTACTTAGAATTTTGGGATTTTTTGATTTTCTTTTTTTCAAATTTTCGTGTTTTCCTTTCTTATTTTCGGATTTTCGAATTTTCAGATTTCTGAATTATGAATTTTTGAATTTACGATTAATAAATTTTTGAATTCACAAATTTTTTAATTTTCTAAATGACAAATTGTGCATACCGAGGATAAAGGACAGTGAATCAATGAACTCACATCTGTAAGCTGCTGTCGACCCTAAATTTGAGCAGCGGTATAACACCAGCACGAAAATCAATGCCCTAGCGCGTTTTATCCAATGGGACGTTATCAAGGTTGGACAACTTGGTGAGTTTGAAATTCACTGGGAGTTTACTGAAGCACTTCTATGAAGAGTTGCTGCATCAACACTGGTGTTATTGTTTGATATTTGTCACTCTATTGGACACCACATTGGAATTTCAACTTCAATATTTGGCCTTTTTTTATTACTTATTTATGCTTTATGTTTTTCGCTTTTTATGGTTTTTGAGGTGCTTCACTATTATTTTGTTTACAATGGGCTATGTATTCCTTAGAAATGGAATGTAAGCAGCAGAGGAAAAGTTGCAAAGCATGCAGGGAATTGAGGAGGTTGTGGAAAGAGATGGCCAGCAGACAGACAGAACTCACAACATGAAAGGTGATTTTCAAGTAAGCTTATCGTGCATGGTCAGAAAAAAACTTGTTTGTATTGTTATTAGGCAACAGATGTTATAAAATGAAAGTACATGCTGTGACTATAGATCTTTAGGTAAGCCTAATTGAATCTTCAAAATAAAAAGCATACATTGCAAATACTGTATATGTTAGTGTTTAGTTACACATTACTGCCCAATCAGATGATCACAATTTGTTAAGATTGTAATTCACGTTGATACATATCCGTAGTAATCCCAAATCCTTTGTTTCTGATAGAGCTTGTATAAGTCATTATTTTTGTTCAGCACCATAAACAGCTTATGTAGTCTGCCTTGCTCTTTGTCGGAATCTATTTTAATCCGCAGCTTGTTGGTAAACATGGCTGCATTAACCTTCGCTTAACAATATTTCTATTCACAGCAGCCCGGCACTATGAAGCAGGAACAGACAAGCTGTAATAGCTCTGCTATTGGTGGTGCAAATTAGATATGTTAAAGCAACCTGCAAACAGCATATTTTAGCAGAAGAGTCAATAAGGCGCTGTGGCATCTTTAACAGCTAGAGCAGTAATGTGAATGGACGGACATGCTACTTTTGTCAAAATCTTCCGGTTGCTATGGTGACATTTCAAAGCCTGCAGCAAATACCCATGCGGTGAGAGACTGCTTTGGTTCCAAAGGATACGGTCAAGACTAAATCCAATAATAGCTGCTTGTTACGAACAGATTTCACAGCGATTCTCTGCAACCTCGTCCCCTCTGTGCAAAAAGAGGGCTAATAATATTAATTAGAAAATGTGGGGATTATGATAGACTACACAGGGTATGTGATCTAGAAGTACTTATGTAAGCTTGTTTGATGATGTTCTGCATGCTGGGAGATCTGGTTCAACGACAGTTAGGAGCTACCAGATCTTCAGCCCTGCAAGTCAAGTGTGGTTCAACTTTAGAGCAGCACAACATAACATAACTTATTAAAGAGCACAAAACATCAACATATCTAAGGAATGAGTTTACAGTATATTGTCAAAAGTATAAAGTAATAAAATAGTGTTAAAGAATTTTGTCAATAGTATCTTTATTTTGTGTGTCACTTAAAGGGGTTGCAAAGATAACTTGTTTCCGCTAAATAGCTTCTTTTAACTTAGTCCTCCTTCACTACCTCATCCATCGATTTTGCTTTTAAATGTCCTTATTTCTTCTGAGAAATCCTCACTTCCTGTTCTTCTGTCTGTAACACCACACAGTAATGCAAAGCTTTCTCCCTGGTGTGGATAGAGCCTCTTGAGGGGGGAGGGGCGAGCAGGAGTGTCAGGACGCCCACTAACACACAGCTCCTTTCTCTATCTGCAAATTAGAGAGCGTCCTGACCCTCCTGCTCACCCCCTTCCCCTCAAGAGGCTTTCTTCACACCAGGGAGAACGCCTTGCATTACTGTGTGTGGTTACAGACAGAAGAACAGGAAGTGAGGATTTCTCAGAAGAAATAAGGACATTTAAAAGCAAAATCGAAGGATGAGGTAAGTGAAGGAGGACTGTACTAAGGTAAAGGAAGCTATTTAGGGAATGTTTTTTTACCTTCACAACCCCTTTAAGAAGGATGGGCTAAAGTGCCAAGTGACATGGGTTTGGATCTCTGCTCTAAATGTATGGGGAAGGGTGATAGGTGTGTGGTCAGAATATGTTTAGGGTAAGATAAACGCATCAAGGATGGGAAGAGTTGTCTTCCTGTAAAATAGAGTTGAACAGTCCTAAAGGAAAGGTTTTAAATGTGTTTGAAATATAAGTGGGGGATAACCTAATTCCCATTGAAACCGTCTACTAATAGGTTAATAGGTCAATAGCCAATTGTTGTAATGGCACCTCAGAATGTTAGAATCAAATGTAAAGTATTGGAGTCCAGAACGAATGTGCTTGAGGGCCTGTAGCTGTATAGTTTGGTAGGTAAATGCTTGCTAGCATGACTGGTTTGTTATCCAAAGATTCACCAAGAAATGGAAACCTGCCCATGTTGTCTTTAAAGTCAACAAGAAAAAACACATTTTCACAGTAGATTCAAAATTTAAAGGTGGGCCTTAGATATTACTGTATATGCCCTAGGAAAGGATTGATTTGTAAATGTAAGAATATTGTTCCTCTTGAAATAGGTTTCTTATACAAAAACTTTGCATTTTTTTTTTTTTTTGTTATTTTGACTTATGTTCATAGACCTTTTTTTCTGGGATATCCAAACCTTTGCCATTTATGAACAGGAGGTGACAAGTTCAGCTCATAGAGGCCTATTTTTACAAGAATAAACCAGGACAGGGCAAGATAACAGAGATGTGGGTAGGGGTAGTTAAAGAAGGGGATCTAGGATTATGGCGATATAAAGGGTTGTGAGGGAAAGAAAATTTTAAATTGCGACAGGAAAAGAAAGAGGTGAGAGAGGACATATAACAGAAAAAGGGGAGAGGTGGAAAAAGCTTAAAAGAAAAGGGTGTAGAACTAGAGGCAGAAAGGTGTAAGTTATTGAAAGAATATAGGGAAAAGAGTAGGTACAATAATTTGGTGTTAGATAAGAGTATGGGGGAAAGAGAGGGGAGATACAGAGGTAAGACAGATAAAGATAGAAGCAGGAAAGTAACAGATTCTCAAACTGAGGGACACTACTGTACTGGTATTTTAGTCAAACACTTGAAAAGAGACACTGAAAAAGGCTGTGGTGTGTGGGGACATCCTGTATCCACAAGGTCCAGTGGTAGATTACGTCTTGGGTTTAGTAGGAGGTCAAAAAACACTCCTCATTTACACCACCAAGGGATTAAAAAGTATACTAACAATAACATTTCGGCCTGGCATTTAAACATTAATCTACATGGACAGCAAGAGAACAGAGGTCCTGGTGTTATCTGTATCTGTAGCACCTACTAGAGGCTTAATCAGGGGTGTCAACCTCAATTTTATTATGGGCCGCATCAGCATTATGATTGTTCTCAAAAGGGCCGGTTGTATCTGTAAGATTAGATGTCCAGCGCATCCCCTCCCCTTACATTAGATGTCAAGAGCCACCCCACCATCAGTAGTTGAGTCCCCCACTCTCCCTTACATCACAGTGCACAGTGCACCCCCTGTCCTTATGCAGCTGCTGGGAAGAAGCTGTATGCATTGCTTGAAAGCAGAAAGTAGGGTTCTGGAGAAGGACCAGAGGGCAGAGGGCCACATGAAAGGGCCTGGAGTCCTGGATTCGGCCCGCGGGCCTTGTGTTTGACACCTGTGTTCTATACAGTATCAGTTTTGGAAACACTGAATAAGTATCAACAGGGCATGTTATAAAAGACACATACAGCTGTGGCCAAAAGTTTTAAGAATGACACATACGGTGTATTCATTTTCACAAAGTCTGTTGCTTGAGTGTTTTTAGATCTTTTTGTCAGATGTTACTGTGATATAATTAAAAGGAATTAACAATTACATAAAGTTTATGCAAAGAGTTAATATTTGTAGTGTTGATAGGATGCATTAACTACTTAAGGACAGCCTAACGCCGATATACGTCGTCAGAATGGCACGGCTGGGCACAGGCACGTACCTGTACGTCCTCTTTAAGAGCCCAGCCATGGTCGCACACGCGACCGGTCCGAAGCTCTGGGACCCGCGCACCCGATCACCTATGGAGTCCCACGATCGGTCACAGGAGCTGAAGAACGGGGAGAGGTGTGTGTAAACACACCTTCCCCGTTCTTCACAGTGTCACTGTCATTGATCGTCTGTTCCCTGATATAGGGAAAGGCGATCAATGATGTCACATGTCCAGCCCCGCCCCCTACAGTTAGAAACACATATGAGGTCACACTTAACCCTTCTGCACCCCCTAGTGGTTAACTTCCAAACTGCAATTGTCATTTTCACAGTAAACAATGCATTTTTATAGCACTTGTTGCTGTGAAAATGACAATGGTCCCAAAAATGTGTCAAAATTGTCCAATGTGTCCACCATAATGTCGCAGTTACGAAAAAAAATCGCTGATCACCGCCATTAGTAGTAAAAAAAAAATTATTAATAAAAATGCAATAAAACTCTCCCCTATTTTGTAAACGCTATACATTTTTACCAAAAATAGGTAGAAGAATACGTATCAGCCTAAACTGAGGGAAAAAAAATGTTTTTTTATATATATATTTTTGGGGATATTTATTATAGCAAAAAGTTCAAAATTGTCGCTATATTTTTGTTTATAGCGCAAAAAATAAAAACCGCAGAGGTGATCAAATACCACCAAAAGAAAGCTCTATTTGTGGGGGGGGAAAAAGGACGCCAATTTTGTTTGGGAGCCACGTCGCACGACCGCGTAATTGTCAGTTAAAGCGACGCAGTGCCGAATCGTAAAAAGGGGCCTGGTCCTTTACCTGCATATTGGTCCGGGTCTTAAGTGGTTAAGGTGAAAAAACATGTTTACATCCCCTTTAAGAACTGTGCTAAACTAGCAGTTTGTTACTGGCCTCTTGGTAGCCACTACTGATAACTTGGGTCATTTATAATAGGTATAAGATAAATATGTATTAGAAGGCCTTGAACAAAAACTGTTTCTTGAATAGAGTAAAAAAATTAAAATGTACATTAAAAGAGACAAAGGCAAAAGAGAAATCTAAGCAGTAGCTTTACCTTTTCTATTGCCATCCAATATTTTTTAGGACTGTTATATCTGTATTCCAAGAACTAGATGCTGCTAGGTAACAGACTGCCAAGACTAAAGCATTTAGAGATATAAAGGCACTTTGTAGATTAAATGTATGGGCAAGTCTAATATCTGAAGTACATGTAAAGGAGGAGGAGAAACAAATCAAAGCATTATGCTCAGGAAACAAAAATGTAAGATGGCATGTGGAACACTTATGAATTTCGGCAGAAGAGAAATAAAATAGAAAGCAGTACTGCCATGGTATTGAAAGATTACAATAATTTAAACAGAAGTTACTTTTGTAGTCTGAGCCAGTAGTACTGTTTAAGCTAGATATTACGTTTTAGAAAAAAGAGAGCATTGAAGAAAGAGGGCTTTGCACATGCAATACACAATATGTACACCATAGTGAACTTTTCATGAGGTTCTCCATTGTTGTGGATGTTTTTCCAAATGTGCTTTTGCTTTTTTTGTCCTGAAACCTAACTCAGTAAAAAGACATTAACAATGTGACTGTATTGTGTAAAATGATCAATAATTTACTATTAAGTGTGCCTCTTTGCTGGAGATAGAATGGTAAAAGAACAAACACATCAGGTCTCTGCAACAGTCAGGTCTAAAAAAAACCTCCATGGCCTCTTCTCCTGACTCAAAAATAACCTGCAAATATTGCCGTCCCAATCTCTATTTCAACATTTCAACACTATAGTGCCTTTAGCACCTGGCTGGTAATATATGTGTGTGTGTGTATATGTATATATGAATGAATGAATGAATGGGAACTTATATAGCGCAGCACATGCGAAGTAAATCGCCTCTGGGCGCTTGTTGTTCCTGTCTCTCTTGAGATCAAAAGAGATGAGTCTTAATCTTTCTCCTAAAGACTAAGTAGTTCTCCTCCAGCCGAATGCAGGCTGGTAAGGCGTTCCATAGTCTGGGACCTTGGACAGCGAATCTCCTGTCTCCTTTGGACTTGTATCTGGCTTTCGGTATCTGAAGCCGATTTTGATTGGTGGATCGTAGAATACGATTGGGATTGTGAATTTTTAATTTTTCGCATAGATAATGGGGAGCATTCCCATGGATACATATACACAGACACATGTTTTTTTGGACGAGCACAGGTATACCTTATATCCATTGCAGTGCAGATCAGTGGCAAGCATATGCACACTGAATTATTTTGTTTCAGAATAAAAATGTTGTCCGAAAAATACATTTATTTAGTTACCCCCGAAAATGTGTGTAGCGCTCACCCCCGAAGGAGCCGCTGGATGATCGGGTCTTCTGTTTTACCTCTGTGACACACCACAAATAATGAATCCACAGCACACCAGCACACCTTGTGAGAGTTTAAATAACTATTTACTATATATATATAATAATCTGAATAGCAATATACAACATCAACATTTATCTCTACACAGCATAACACAGAGACTGCATATGAGACACCAGCATAACAGTGATGAACGATAAATGCGGTTATTCTAACTGTGAACTTATATATATATATACTTAGTCCCAATGTACCCGGGTACCTAACCCACTGGCCAGTGGTAGTTTCTTCAGCTAGCCAACGTTGGGGCCCAATATGAACGGTAAAAATCTGTGTGTATGGTTAATGACAACGGGCCGGAGGCCTCTCACCCATCCACGGAGGGAGATGTCCGTCTGTAGCCGGCAGGGATGTCAGCAATTATCTTCTGCGATGAAGAGCTGTATATAGGAGCTGGAGTCTGATGTCATCAGGGGTTCTGGTCATCAAATTTGGCGTCCGTCCGGGCCGAGTCGCCCCCGCAGTGTCCTCTCAGCAGGGTGGCACCTTACTCACAGCCCCAGAGGATCCTCTTCCAGCCAGGAACAAACAGCCGTTTACCCTGTGTAGCAGATGTCACTTCAGGAAGGCACGTGTGACAAGTCAGCACAGTCTCTCCACAAACAGGCGGCACCCCCAAGCGACAGCAGTCTGTTCTCCCTGTCTCCTCACATCCGACTCCCCTCTCACCCGGAACGTCCTGTCTGTACCTGACATCACTTCCTGTCTTTCTCCTGTAGCACTCTGGGAACTGTAGTCTAATTATCCGTTTTCATTTGTAATTCCTCAGTGGCTGTGTCTACAATCCCCACAAAGCTGTGCTCTCCGGCTCCACCTGCAGCTGCAATATCTTTTCTCTTAAAGGAGCTGAAATCAACAACAGGGCTACATTCTCCCCCTACTTAAAGTCTTTGGGTCCCTCCAAAGGGTAAACTGCGTTTGTAGGTTCTACAGACAGCATATACAATATAAAGGCACATATAAAGTTTATACTAAACTACTTGAATACCTTTACTGCGTGCAGATAGATGCAGTTTATGACAGCGTCTAGCAAGTGGGGTGGGTAGAGGGACACTCCACCAAGGTGTGCTGATGGCCTGAGTTGGACACAAGTCCTTTGATACTTCTGTGGTCAAGGTGGACACCTCGGGTGATCTTCGCACAGTAGTTACAGCTTCCTCTGTGCTATTCCCTGGTGAGTCATAAGTGAGTCTCTGAGGGGGTCGCACTGGTCGTTTGGACCTTGATTCTAAAAGCCATGATGGGCCCTCATCTGCGGAGTCCCCTTCTACTTGAAGTGTTGGCTGAGAGAATTCAGTTTCCTCTTCGACTGGCTGAACAAGAGCATCCTCTAGCACTGAGGTTTCTGGCAAGAGACTTTCCACTTGAGAAGGTACAGAATTATCTTCCATGGGCATATCCTCGTTTGTTTGAGGCACAAATTCAGGGGCATCCGGTCTCAAATTGCTCAAGTCCTGCTCAGGAGCCATAATAGTTGGATGGACATCCATAGGTTCAGATGGCCACATCCAACTCGGACACACATCTTCCTCATCGCTGTCGTCCTCACTTTCTCTTGTAGAAGGTGGCTGTTGTGACCGGGTAACAGGTGCTTGACGGGAAGTGGATGGAATGGGTGAAGGAGACTCATCTCTATCTGGTACCCGCACAGCTTCATTCAGAGGTAGGAGATGATTCCGATGCCAATTCTTCAGTGGCCTGGTCTTTCCCTCTGGTCGAATCTGGTACACTGGCAGGCCAGGTAATTGTTTACAGACAATGTAGATCTGAGAACTCCATCTATCAGCTAGCTTGTGTCTTGCAGACGCACCCAAATTTCTCAACAAAACTCGATCATCTGGCTGTAGGTCCTGTACCCGAACCCTCAGGTCATAGTTTCGTTTGTTTCTTCGTTCTCTACCCTCAGAGGTCGAACGGGCCTTCTCAAATGCAGAAGCCAGGTTCTTCCTGAGTCTATCCACATAGCCCTGATGAGACGCAATAGACGTCTGGTCAAGGGAGAGGCCAAAAGCTAAATCTACTGGCAATCGGGCTTCTCTTCCAAACATGAGGCGGTACGGTGAGTATCCGGTAGCATCACTTTCTGTGCTATTGTAAGCATGCACAATGGTAGAGATATGCCGACTCCAGTGCTGTTTCTCCCTGGTCGACAGTGTTCCCAACATGTTGAGTAGAGTACGATTGAATCTCTCCGGTTGTGCATCACCCTGGGGGTGATAGGGGGAGGTCCTCGACTTCTGAATCCCCAATAGATCCAAGAGCTGCCTGATGAGCCGACTTTCAAAGTCTCTGCCTTGATCAGAATGGATCCTCTGAGGTAGACCATAATGAACGAAGAACTTTTCCACTAGGACTTTGGCTACAGTAGGAGCACGTTGATCTTTGGTTGGAAAAGCTTGAGCATAACGGGTAAAGTGATCTGTCACCACCAAGATGTTTCCCTGTCCACTAGTGTCAGGCTCTAGGCACAGGAAGTCAATGCACACCAGGTCCATGGGTCCTTGACTCTGTAGATGGCTCATTGGAGCATTCCTCGAAGGTAAAGTTTTCCTCTGGATACATCTTAGACAGGAATGGCAGTAACTTTCAACTTCAGATCTCATGCAGGGCCAATAGAATCTGTCTCGGACCAGTTTGAAAGTTCTTTCTGATCCTAAGTGACCATGGTCATCATGCAAAGCTCTCAGTACATTTTCTCTATGCTTCTTTGGGAGGAACAACTGCTGCTTTTCTTCCAAATCATCCGAGGGGCCCCTTCGGTAGACCACCCCGTCCAGCAGTTTCAGCCGTTCCCACTCTTTGTGGACCAGACGAGCCTCTTTTGGTGAATCAATTAGTAGGAGCCCTCTTTGACCCGCTTTCATTTCTCTTAGAGTTAACCCAATCAGAGGATCTTCAGCCTGATCTACTCTCAGGTCCTTCTTCGTGAAAGTAGGCAGGCCCTCACTCCTCAGCTGTGTAGGGTTACAATACATTTTAGGGACACCGGCAGCCATGACTCCTATGGCCTCTGCTCCAATCACTCCTTTGGTTCGGTATTCCACCCCTTGGCATAGGGCTTGAACTCCATCTGGAGTCAATTGAGTCCACTCTGTTTCTGGGACCCCTGTGCTATAGGGTCTTCTGGACAAGGCATCCGCGTCTTGGTTATTGACCCCAGGGCGATATTTGAGGCTGAAGCGGAATCCTGACAGGGCAGCCAACCACCTGTGCCCAGTGGCATCCAGTTTTGCCGTAGTGAGAATGTAAGTGAGTGGATTGTTGTCGGTTCTGACCACAAACTTGGCCCCGTACAGGTAGTCTTTTAGTTTGTCCACCACTGTCCACTTCAAGGCCAGGAACTCCAACTTGTGAGTGGGATAATTCTTCTCAGAAGGGGTGAGACCCCGACTCACATATGCCACCGGTCTCAGGAGGCCATCATATTCCTGGTATAGTACTCCTCCTAGCCCTTCTCTGCTAGCATCCACATGTAGTTCATAAGGTTTGGCAGGATCAGCGTAGGCAAGGACAGGAGCCTGTGTTAGACTTCCTTTCAATCGGAGGAAAGCCCTTTCACATTGGTCGGTCCATTCCTCCTGGATTGATTCACGAGGCTTCCTAGGCCCATGGGCTGATGAACCCGGCTCAAAGGGCATTGATTCATCTTCTGCTCCTTCCATTCTTAGAAGTTTGTTCAGAGGCTGAGCTATCTTGGCAAACCCCTCTACGAACCTTCTATAGTATGAGCAGAATCCCAGGAAGGACCGGAGTTCAGTAATATTACGAGGTCTCGGCCATGAAGCCACAGCTTCCAACTTCTTAGGATCAGTTGATATGCCTTCTGCTGAAACAACATGTCCCAGGTACGTGACTGAAGGCAGACAGAATTGACACTTCTCCAAGGAAAGTTTCAATCCTTCTTCATGCAGCCGCTTCAAGACCTTTTCCAACCGCTGCTCATGTTCTTCCAGTGTTCTTCCGAAGACTATTAGGTCATCCAGATACACTAGTACCTCAATCAGGTTCATGTCTCCCACCGTCTTTTCCATTAGTCGTTGGAAAGTTGCTGGGGCTCCTGCGAGGCCTTGGGGCATTCTATTAAACTCAAAGAATCCCAGTGGACAGATGAAAGCAGTCTTCTCTTTATCTTCAGGATGCATGGGTATCTGGTGATACCCACTTCGCAGGTCAAGTACACTAAACCACTTTGCTCCAGACAGACACTGTAAGGCATCTTCTATTCGAGGAGTAGTGTATTGGTCGGGAATGGTTCTTTGGTTGAGTGTGCGGTAGTCTATGCACAAACGGATGGAACCGTTTTTCTTGCGAACTACCACAATGGGTGAGGCATTAGGACTCCTGGATTCTTGGATTATCCTGGTCCTTTTCAATTCAGCCAGTTGTTCCCTTAGGTCATCTAGATCTCCCAATGGGACTCGCCGTGACCTTTCTCGAAAAGGGCTTGTCATCTTGGAGGCAAATGTGGTGTCGAGTGCTCTTGGCACATCCCACATCAAACTCATCCTTGGAGAACAAATCCTGCCGCTTGAGGAGTTGAGATTGAATTCGCTTCTTCCACTCAGGCGAGATTGGAGCGTCTTTAGGATAGAACCGTTCAGCTGGGATCTCTCTGTCTACTCCCTCCACCAATTCAGTGGGTGAGAGGGGTGTGGCAGTGGCCACTTGTCCAATCGCCATCCTTGCCTTCAAGGTCACTGGGTAGTCTGACACATTGCATACACTTACAGAGACTCTCCCACGGGCCCGCTGTAGGGCTCTGGTGGATATTATCTCCGGCACCAATTCCACTCCAGATCTCTTCTCATTTCTGGGATCAGTTTCCAGGACCACATAGGGGCCTGGTTGTGACCAATTCAACTTGACTGAGGCCCGGAAACTAGTCATTTCTCCTGGCTGTAAGACCTTCTCCGCTCTTTCTAATCTCCAAAGCCGTCCCACTTCTGCAGGGGCCCTCTGTTCTTGTATAATCCGCTGGTAGATTGGCCGCAACTTCGGGTGCATCTCCTCAGAAGTAGAACTCTCTTCCGTCACTAACGGAGTTATAAGGCGTCTCACCAAGTCAGTATTTATCCCCACTATTATATAACTCCGATTAGCTCCTGGTGGGCGGGGACATACAATGGCCAAGGCGTCACAGACCCCTGGTTGCCCAACAGTTGCTGAACTGAACTCCAGCTTCACTTGTAGACACCCATCATATGGAAGCTTCTGAGTCCCAATACCCCAGATTTCGAGATCCTCTAACTCCATCAGGGGTAGATGCTTCAAATGGTAGAAGTCCCGGTAAATCAGTGTTACTTGAGCACCTGAATCGAGGAGAGCCTTCGTGTAAACCCCTTCTACTTGAACTGGGATAATGGGTGAAGGACCTATCAACTTGTCAGGGAACTTCTTCGGAGTAGTAGAAGGCATAGACCCAGTCGACTGCACTCCAGCCTTCTTCCTAGCTCGTGGTGGTTGTTTTCTTCCCCCTAACTGGGGTTTAGGTTGTGGGTGTGCATTGCTTCCCTGTGACACAGGACCAGACACCAAGGGAGGGGATCTTTTTGTCGTAGCAGGGGGGGCTCTGGGTAAAGACTTGGGCCTCTTATTGGTATCCTGGGAATCAGAGCAGTCTTCAGTAGTTGGGCACCCAGTTTGCTCCCTCACTGGGGCCCTCTGTAGTTTCCCGCCGGTAGATAACTTCCTCTTGAATTCGATGGGCTCGGACAGATACTTCGGTAATGACCCACTCCTCCACAGTTATAGCAGCTCTTTGACGGTTTCTTGATAGGCACCACCTGAGTGGTAGAATCAGGAACTGGTTCTGACGTGACTTTTTCAAGGGGCGACTTGACACCTGCAGACAATAGGGTTAGCATTTGCGTCAGCTGGGAAACTTGCGCCTTTAATTTCTCTATTTCTGAATTCCCATTCGACACATTGAGCGTTCGAACCTCAGCAGGAAATGAAAATCCTGAGCCCTTCTTTTTCTCCTCTAGGATAGCCTCTTCCTCCCTTACCATCTTAATGAGATCAGAGTATCGCAAAGAGGTACCTCCTTGTAAAGTTTTCAACTGGATCCAGATAGGGTCAGAACTCAGAGCGCCTCTCAGGATCTGTTTCATTCTTACTTGATCCATATCCCTGGGCTCTATTCCTTTCTTTAGTACAATCTGGTATAGCATTTTGTTTAGTCGTCGAATATACTCGGAAAGCTGCTCATTTTCCCGTTGAAACATGTGTTCAAAGAGGAAGATTAAATCTGTACCTTTCTCTGTGCGCCCAAACTCATCTTGCAACATGCGAAGATAGTCATATGCTGTACAAGACTCCTGACTGAATTTCAAATTTCGGATGGCTTCTGTTGCAACGCCTTTCAGACTTTCAGTAATGCGCTGTTTCTTTTGAGCCTCTGGAACATCCCATTCTTCCAGTGCTTGCATAGCCTGTTCCATCCAGGTTTCATACTCTTCTTCTCCAGTAGGTACAGGCTGCACTCCAGAAAAGATTCTCAACTTCCTGTAGCCATAGTTCACAGAGGGCGAGGAAATTTTTATAACGCTCTCTACCAGTTTTCCTATGTCCATGAAGAAGGAAGCTGGGGGGTAGTTAGTGGTTGGCACAGAAGTGGTAGTTACTTCCACTGTGTCTGACATGGTCTGGCTTGGTCCCTCCAAACAACTTGCTGAGGTGACTAGAGGGAGTAACCGTGCTTTAACTTCTCCGGTTAGCTGGATGCTATCACCCTGGAAGCAGGTTGGGACTCCTTTCTTCCATTCTAGTAGGGCATAGGTATGGGAGATTTCTTGATCTATTTTTGTGTCTATTACAAACACTTTCTGGTCAGGTGCTAGTGTAGTTACTGCTTGACGGATCTGTTCCTCTGTCCATTTGTCAGCAGGAATGTCCATTACTACACTCAGCCCTAATTGGCCATTTTGTTCCTCGCACCACTCTGCTGCTGTGTTTGAATCCATTGCTGGCTCGTTTGTGTGGTTATCACTTTGCGAGAGGTATCAGAAAAGATCCCGGACGAGCCCCCACGTGTAGCGCTCACCCCCGAAGGAGCCGCTGGATGATCGGGTCTTCTGTTTTACCTCTGTGACACACCACAAATAATGAATCCACAGCACACCAGCACACCTTGTGAGAGTTTAAATAACTATTTACTATATATATATATAATAATCTGAATAGCAATATACAACATCAACATTTATCTCTACACAGCATAACACAGAGACTGCATATGAGACACCAGCATAACAGTGATGAACGATAAATGCGGTTATTCTAACTGTGAACTTATATATATATATACTTAGTCCCAATGTACCCGGGTACCTAACCCACTGGCCAGTGGTAGTTTCTTCAGCTAGCCAACGTTGGGGCCCAATATGAACGGTAAAAATCTGTGTGTATGGTTAATGACAACGGGCCGGAGGCCTCTCACCCATCCACGGAGGGAGATGTCCGTCTGTAGCCGGCAGGGATGTCAGCAATTATCTTCTGCGATGAAGAGCTGTATATAGGAGCTGGAGTCTGATGTCATCAGGGGTTCTGGTCATCAAATTTGGCGTCCGTCCGGGCCGAGTCGCCCCCGCAGTGTCCTCTCAGCAGGGTGGCACCTTACTCACAGCCCCAGAGGATCCTCTTCCAGCCAGGAACAAACAGCCGTTTACCCTGTGTAGCAGATGTCACTTCAGGAAGGCACGTGTGACAAGTCAGCACAGTCTCTCCACAAACAGGCGGCACCCCCAAGCGACAGCAGTCTGTTCTCCCTGTCTCCTCACATCCGACTCCCCTCTCACCCGGAACGTCCTGTCTGTACCTGACATCACTTCCTGTCTTTCTCCTGTAGCACTCTGGGAACTGTAGTCTAATTATCCGTTTTCATTTGTAATTCCTCAGTGGCTGTGTCTACAATCCCCACAAAGCTGTGCTCTCCGGCTCCACCTGGAGCTGCAATATCTTTTCTCTTAAAGGAGCTGAAATCAACAACAGGGCTACATGTGTTTTTATTTATTTAGTTTCGTTAAAAAATGCATTCATCCGAAAATCCGAATTAACCACTTTCCCACCGCGCCATAAGCATTTTACTGCTACGGCGCGGCGGGGTTATCTTGGGACGACGTCCCTGGGACGTCGTCCTTCACTTCCGCGATTGCACGTCCCCTGGTCTAGAAGACCCGGCGCATCACAGATCACGTTAAATTGACGCTGATCGCGGCCGTTTACCACGTGATCGCGCCGTCGAATGACGGCGCGATCACTTGTAAACAAACCGGCGTCATTTGATGACGCCGGTTCCTCCCTCTCCTCTCTGTACAGTGTGCAAGGAGAGGGGGGGAGCGGGGTGTCAGCAGCTGAGCTGTGGCTGGATCTGTGACAAATGCAGTCACAGATCCAGCCATCCCTCAATCCATCCCAGCTCTGCAATCCCCAGTACCCAGAAATGCCCCAGTACCCTGCAATCCCCCAGTACCCAACAATCCCCCAGTACCCAACAATACCCCAATAATCAGCAATACCCCAGTACTCAGCAATACCCCAGTACTCAGCAATACCCCAGTACTCAACAATACCCCAATACTCGGCAATACCCCAGTACTCGGCAATACCCCAGTACTCGGCAATTCCCCAATACTCGGCAATACCCCAGTACTCGGCAATACCCCAATACTCGGCAATACCCCAGTACTCGGCAATACCCCAATACTCGGCAATACCCCAGTACTCGGCAATACCCCAGTACTCGGCAATACCCCAATACTCGGCAATACCCCAGTACTCGGCAATACCCCAATACTTGACAATACCCCAATACTCGACAATACCCCAATACCCTGCATGATACTTTGCAATACCCCAATACTCTGCAATACCCTGCGCGATACTCTGCAATACCGCCTATGGAGATTTTTAAGTAGCGAAGTTTGGCGCCATTCCACGAGTGTGCGCAATTTTGAAGTGTGACATGTTGGGTATCTATTTACTCGGCGTAACTTCATCTTTCATATTATGAAAAAAAATTGGGCTAACTTAACTGTTGTGTTTTGTTTTAAGCACAAAACAGTTTTTTAAAAAACACGCGTTCAATAAATTTCTGCGAAAATACCGTGCGAGATAAAAAGTTGTAACGGCCGCCATTGTATTCTCTAGGGTCTTTGCTAAAAAGCATATATAATGTTTTGGGGTTCTATGTAATTTTCTAGCAAATAAATGATGATTTTTCCATGTAGGAGAGAAATGTCAGAATTGGTCTGGGTGTTCCAGAATGCCTGATGGCGATCCCTGCATGTTGGGCCTCTGTATGTGGCCACGCTGTGTAAAAGTCTCACACATATGGTATCGCCATACTCGGGAGGAATAGCAGAATGTGTTTTGGGGTGTAATTTGTGGTATGCATATGCTGTGTGTGAGAAATAACCCGCTAATATGACAGAAACAAGATTTTTTTATTTATTTTTTAACAGAATTTTCAGTCGTTTTTCTTTTATAGCGCAAAAAATAAAAAAAACAGAAGTGATCAAATACCACCAAAAGAAATCTCTATTTGTGTGAAAAAAAGGACAAAAATTTCAAATGGGTACAATGTTGTATGACTGAGTAATTGTCATTTAAATTGTGAGAGCACCGAAAGCTGAAAATTGGTCTGGTTAGGAAGGGGGTTAAAAGTGCCCAGTGGTCAAGTGGTTAATTAAGGTCAAATCTGTCATTGAAGGCTCATGGTGTCTGTCGAATTTTTCAAGAAGATTCGACGGAGCAGTTAAACTGTACGACGCAGCAATCATACATTTCCGGTTGAATGTTCTGCCTACAAGCTATAGAAGAATTCTAATGTTGTAGGACACTAGTAGTAATTATATTTATAAATTATAATTACTAGTCAACCAACATTCAAATTCTTCTATAGCCTATGGGCTGAGCATTTGACCGGAAATGTACAATTGCGACGTCGTACAGTTTAGCTGCTTGTCGAATCTTCTTAGAACTTTCAACAGACACCATATGCCTTCAATGACAGATTCAACGTTTGTATGTTTTTCGCTGCTTCGTCGAATCTTCGTCGTTCATGACGAATGGTCTACCCCAACGCTGTCTCTATAATGTCAATTTTTTTCTCTCTATGTCGAATCTTTCCTTTCTATGTAGAATAATCTTGGACTAATAGAGTTAAGGTTAGGCACATTCGACCACAGGTTGGATAGACACAGATCGCTATTGTCAGCGTTATGTCAAACTATCTATATCGAACTGTTGTCGCAGCGAAAATAAAGCATTTTTTATGTCAGATCTTTCGGATTTCGGATTCTGCACGTTCATTTTCGATAACGAAAATACCCGAAATTCGGACGAAAATGCATTTGGACAAAAAAATGCACATGTCTAGTGACCAGACATGAATCTGCAGCTCTCTACAACTTGTGTCTATATTCCCCATGTTGCCACTACAGCCACTGAAGTATGCTGTAAGCAAGCAAGTTGTTTGCAGAGTGGAGTAGCCAGACTGGCCAGAGAGGGATTAGTGTGAAGCATCTGGCCAGCTTAAACCTGTATATTGCAATTTAGAAAGTGTGCAGAGGGTGCATTCCGAGTTTTCTAGTGTGCCACATCCATGACTCTATATCATATCATATCCCTAAAAATCTCCACGGCCCCTATTCACAATTCAGCAATATAACTGTATAATATATAGCCTGTGTTTGACAGGTCAGGAACAAGGCCATGACATACTTTAGCCCTGATAACTACCACATAACACAATGCTAAAAGTATAAAGCGTGTTTACTTTGCAACAGCAATTTTCACTTAGCTTACTGAAAAACATGAATTTGTGTCATTCACTGCCATTGACTACCCTCCTACCATTTGAATTTAACCATCCAGTTACTGTATGTGCAAGAAACAACTCAGTTTTGGTATGATTTATAGCACATGATTGGTAGTTCTTTGCAAAGTGAATTGTCACCTATACACTCAAGCGCACGAGATCCTACGGGGTAAATGACCGCGCTATATCAAGATGCAACTCAACTCAACTTATTCACTAAGCTAACTGAAACTTCACTTTGCAAAATAAAGATGCTTTACCCTTTTAGGAAATCAAACTGACCAAAAACAAACACTCAAATAAAGATCCCCTCATGCCTTGTACACACGATCGGAATTCTCGATGGAAAAAGTCCAACTGACTTTTTCCATCGGATATGCCGATCGTGTGTAGCCCTATCAGAGTTTTTTCATCAGATATTCTGATGAATTCATAGATATAGAACATGTTCTATTTTACTCCAATGGAATTTCGACAGAATTCCGATGTGATTTGGCTGGACAAAAGCCTGATTGTGTGTACAAGGCATAAGTTTACTAATCTGCTTTCCTGTTCACAAAGGAAGAAAAATATTGAATCTAGAGGGTCAGTATAACACACAGTCAACTAACCTTTTCAGAAGGAGGCCAGCAATGGTATTTGCCATATCTTCTGCATGATGACTATTATCCATTGAAGAGTTCACACTCTTAACTGAAATGCAAGCGTGTTTTACAGCTCTGTGAATTTGCTGTGTGAATACAGAATTCTGCCAGTCATGATCCCCCTAGGGAACACTTTTGCAAGCCTTAATTAAATAACACATCTATGTGGAACACTTTGGCTGTCTCAGCTTTTTGTCTAGAGGACACTTACTGCAGGCAACATGAAGCACTAAGCTCTGACAGACGAATGAATGCTGGATTATAAAGTACAGCACCCATCTGATTGGGGACTGGATAAACTCAGTATTTTACAGTAAAAACACATTGAAACATACAAAAGTGACAGCAGAAATACGACCTAGTGGTTCATCGAGTCTGATCCATTTTTCTTCTTTTTCGTCAACTTTTGAACTTTGTATAGATCTTTGTTTATTTTGATCCCAAGCATTTTTGAATCTGCTTACTATTGACTGACAAACTTTTCAGTATACAGTGGGACCTTGGTTTACGAGCATAATCCGTTCCAGGAGAATGCTTGTAATCCAAAGCACTCTCATATAAAAGCAAGTTTCCCCATAGAAGTCAATGGAAACTAATATAATTCGTTCCGCATGGACTTCCATGGCATGCATGGAAGGTGGGGAAGCGTCGGAGAGCCTCAGAAATACTTGGGGACAGCTGGGCTGATCTCGGAAAGGTTCAGAAACACTCTGGAATGGAGTATTACCGAGTGATTATGAGTATTTCCAAACGGTTTGGAATTGCACCCCCGCACCTTTGGCCAAATGCGGTACTGCACACCCCATTAGCTTGAATTCTGATTGTTTTGCGATACAACACTCGCAAACCTAGCCAAAAAAGTTGATTGTGTTTCAAAACGCTCGTTAACCTCGTTACTCATAAACCAAGGTTCTGCTGTATACTCAAAGATTAACTTTTTGCCTACCAAAAACTATATTATAAGGGATAAAACCTCTGTCGGGTTTCAATTTTTATTTGTGTCCCTGTTAGGGGATCTCTTTCTCCTTTAAAGGTCATAACATCTGAAAAAGGCAGGGATGTTTTGCCAATGGGGACAAAAATTGCAACAAAACAGTTTTTTCAGTAGCAGGGGAAGGGTTAGAACTTCTGGAAATTTGTAATTGCTGTATGTGTTCCCACTGTAAACATTTCTACCCAATTTGTTTCCCAAAGATACCTGACATAAGGGTGTAATAGAGGTACAGATCGCAATATTTTTTTTTTTTTACAAAAGTTCTTTCAAGCTCTACAAAAAGCTGTATTTCTACATTAAGCCTCAGGCCTCGTACACACGACCGTTTTCCTCGACAGATTCCATCGAGAAACTTGGTGGCAGACCTTTTTTGCCGAGGAAAACAGTCGTGTGTATGTTTTTCATCAAGAAAACTGTTGTGGAACTCGATGAGAAAAAAAGTTCTCTTTTTCCTCGTCGGAAGTCTCAATTTCCTCGTCGTGTTCCTCATCGGGCTGGTTTTCAACGAAAAACATGTTCGTGTGTATGCTTAGAAACCCGCACATTCTCAGAAGGGTGGCGCCAGTGGAATCAAACTTCCCCTTTATAGTGCCGTCGTACGTGTTTTACGTCACCGCGTTTGAGAACGACAAGATTTATGTAGGTGTATGTGTATGAGTATGAAAAGAAAGCTTGTCAAGATTCTCGACAAGCCTGACAAGGAACTCGTCGAGGAAAACGATGTTTCATTTACGACGAGTTCCTCGGTCGTGTGTACGAGGCCTTACAAGGCAACAAAACTTGCAGAGTTATCTTCACTTACCTCTTGCGTCAAAGAATTCATCATCAGAGCTGTCCACCGAGTCATTCACAATTTTCTGCAGGTGCCACTGTGCCCCACTAAATCGCCGTGTTCCCCCTAGAAGAAATAAAGAAAAACTTTATCATGTTTCTCACTGTTAAGAAGGAAGAAGAAGAATCTTTAAAAGCACATAGTCACCAGTAACTTTCTAGAACTGCACCCCTCCCACCAAGCAAAGGAACCACGAAGAATGGTCAAGCTGCTGCTAAGTATGTAGAGCATTCTTAACCCTATTTTGAGAAATCAACTCTAGTTTGTGAGTATCTGAATAAAAAAAAAAGTTAAAGTATAACTGAAGGAAAAAAATCTGTTTCCCCATGGACATAATTTTCTTCTAAAATTCAAGAACTTTAGTTAGTAGAACAATAAGCAAAAAAAAAAAAATGAATAGTGACAAGGGAGGGTTATAATCTCTGTCAGATTTTTTTGGCCATCTGTGTCCATTGTGGAGATTTCCCTTTACTTCCGCTCTCATAGCCAAACCGGAAGTAAGAGGAAATCCCTGAAAATTAAGGGAATTCTTTGGGGATCCCCACATCATCAACCCAAAATCTGGGATTTTCTTTTACTTTCAATTTCAAAATCTCCCTAACAGGGGCACAGGCAGAAATAAAAACTGAAAAGCATTCTGACCCCTCTGCACTCTATCCAAAACTAAAATAAAATATTGTGTTAAATATCACCTGACAACTATTCATTTATTAGCATCCAGATGCACTGTTGTCATGGCTTTCTAGCACAGAAAGTAGCAGGGAAACCTGCCAAGCACCTTGCCACCTCATAAAGATCTGTTAATACTGCTCTTACACTCTACAAGTTTGTTTTTAATAGTCTTCTTGATTTGCCAGTCAGGGATGACTCAAAGCCATGTGGGTACATCATCTCGGTACCCACTGGTTGCCTAGATTGTACACTGATGTATGGCTTTAAAATTATTCGATTAGAGCAGACACTACAAGAATACTGCTTGCCCTTTCATCCAAAAAACCCTCATTTATCTGTGTTTTTGACTTAAAGGGGTTGTAAAGGTAAAAAATGTTGTTCTTAAAGAGCTTTCTTTACCTTAGTGCAGTCCTCCTTCACTTACCTCATCCTTCAATTTTGCTTTTAAATGGCCTTATTTCTTCTGAGAAATCCTCACTTTCTGTTCTTCTGTCTGTAACTCCACACCGTAATGCAAGGCTTTCTCTCTGGTGTGGAGTGTGGTGCTCGCCCCCTCCCTACAGGAGCATCAGGACGCCCACTAACACACATCTCCATTCTCTATCTGCAACATAGAGAGCATCCGGACTCTCCTGTTGTCCAAGGGAGGGGGCGAGCACGACACTCCACACCAGGGAGAAAGCCTCACATTACTGTGTGAAGTTACAGACCGAAGAACGGGATATGAGGATTTGTCAGAAGAAATAAGGACATTTAAAAGCAAAATCAAAGCAAGAAGCAGGATAGGACTCATCTGCACTCCCATACTCAATTATGGAACAATGGAGGTCTGCCTGAGTTAGGCACGGTGCCGGACCCGGGACTCTGGGCGGCATATGGGATACTGTTTCTGTCTCAGGTGCTGACCGATTCAGGTCCCAAGTCCTTTGCAAGCATCAGGGAGGAATTCTCCCTTCCTCCGCAAATTCCTGTTCAGATATTTACAGCTGAGACATTATGGCCAGAAAGGTGGTTGCTAAGGCCTGGATGAGGGACAGGGCCCCAACACTAGAGGAGTGGAAAAGGGAGGTGAACGTCACTCTTTCATATAGGAGGATGATCTATGTCCATAGGGGACGACCTCAGAAATTTTTCAGTGTATGGGACAGGTGGCTGAAAGATGGGGAAACTTGTACAGATTGAATTAAATGCCATATGGGGATCCTGGGTGGTGTGCATTGACTATGGGGGAATGAAAATTATCTGATCTTTTTTATAATAATTTTTGTTACTATTTTTTATATTTGTGGTCGATGATTCTGTAGTCATTTCTGCGAGAACTGGAGCGAACCTGTCTGTTGACCTAAGAGTTACCATGTACCTATACAAAACTTTTGCCTACTCTTTGTCACTGTAAACCCATTGCTTTTTATGTTTGTGTACCTCTTTTACATCTCAATAAATTTAAAATCCATGGTTAAAAAAAAAAAAGCAAATCGAAGGATGAGGTAAGTGAAGGAGGACTGCACTAAGGTAAAGGAAGCTATTTAGGAAAACATTTTTTTACCTTTACAACCCCTTTAAAGGAGAGGTCGAGCCTGAGCTTTTTAGGCTGAGCTTTTCCTATGGGTCACAGGAGTGCAATTCGTTTTGCACTCCTGTGACCCGTTTTCAGCAGAGAGCGGTCTGAAGTCCTCTCTCGGCTGACGTCACTGCCATCAGTCAGGGCAGCGTGTCATCCTGACTTCCAAGTCTGGATCCGCCAGCTGCCTTGATTGATGGCTGTCTCAGCATCTCATTGAGCTGCCGAGCCACTAAGCCGGCTGCTCCCAACCCCTCTACAACTCAGCGCTCTAATGAGCGGGGAGAAGTAGAGTAGAAGCAATGTGTGTGGAAAAGTCTGATGCGCTACTGTGAGTAAACTGTGTGTGGAAGAGTGGATGGCAACCACAAATTGGGGCAGCTCAATCTGTGTGTTCACAATCACAAAATGATAAAAAGGTATAATAGGTGATGAGCGCTACAAAAAAGTGGTGCATCGGTCCTACAAAAATACAATAGTGGATGGTATATAGCACACAATATGCAAAGACAAATGCAAAAACAAATGCAAACACTCAATGGTGGGGTAAACACAAAATTGAATGGTGCTAAAATGCAAGTGACAGTGAGGAAACAATGATGATAATAATCATGAATAGAGTTCCGTGTGTAAAATATAAATAGAGCAGTGTGTGTTCTCTTTTTCAAGTATCCCCCAGTATTAAGTATTATGTCCCCAGATCGGGACTTCAAGAAAATGGTGGCATGTTTACATCCGGTTTTAAGCAGATATAAGTCGTGACCCGACAACCAATAGGCATCCCCTGATGAAGTCACGAGGAACGTGACGTAACGCCGTAGGGAAAAGCCGCGTTCACGCTACATCCGCATCAGCCGGAGCACATTTGTATACAGGCGTCGGCACGATCGCTCTGTCTTTTATTGTAGGTTTTACTTTCGGATTTTGATACAGGCGGCGGTACGATCGCCCTGTCCCGACTTTTATTTCATTTTACTTTTGGATTTTTTAGTCCTATTCCCTTTTTTGCCTGTTATTGCTGGACTGAATTTTATGTATTTTATTTCATTCAATAAACCCACGTTGGTTAACGTACTTCACTATTGGAGATTCTCTCTTTTTCACATCCATCATCCATCACATTTATACTTGGACGGTCGAGCCTGGACTAATAAGCGGTTCCTGGACACAACAGAGGACACCTGTTTGGGACAGTGAGACCTGCACACCTGGATCTATCTAACTATATGCCTTTATATAGCACCCTGAAGGTAAGGGAACTACATTACCTGTTGGGGATATCCAGTACTGAATAAACATCGTGGGAGAAGTCATCTACCTTATTATCACCCAGCCCGCCAGCTGTTGCTGGCCAGACTCGGCCTGGTGCAATCGATTTATATCCAGCACATCCCCCATCACCCTCAAGGGAACTCACCACCGCATTTATCTTTGGTCACCTATTTATATTTTACACACGGAACTCTATTCATGATTATTATCATCATTGTTTCCTCACTGTCACTTGCATTTTAGCACCATTCAATTTTGTGTTTACCCCACCATTGAGTGTTTGCATTTGTTTTTGCATTTGTCTTTGCATATTGTGTGCTATATACCATCCACTATTGTATTTTTGTAGGACCGATGCACCACTTTTTTGTAGCGCTCATCACCTATTATACCAGAGTAGAAGCAATGCTGACTGACAGTTAGCATCGCTCTGCTAGGGGAGGAGTGAGAACTGAGCCATTGGAGGTGTTCGTGGCTTGGTTCTCAGTGCAGAGATGCCGGTGGACAGATGCAGAATCATCTGCATCAACGAGGTTAGTATGATTAGCAAAAAAACCAAAAACTTCTCTTTTAACAAATACTACTGTATAACAAGGGTGCCTCATTGGTCAATAAGGATGATCACACTAGAAAGCGGAATGGCAGTTGGTAGGGTTTAGCACAGGGAAAACAAGCCAATAAAGGAGGCTTTTTCTGGATGATACAGTAACACAAATACAATGAAAACTAAATAAATAGTAGAGGTTTGAAGCAGCAGCCTTTGAGCATCCTCCAAAACTAATAACCTCCCCTTGCTGACATCACGACCACCCCCTGTGTTCCATGGCAGTTTCAGGAAGTGCGGCAACCATCTTACTCTTCCAGACCCTCAGTTCCTGCAACTGCTGGCCAGCAAAGTGATGGGGAAGACCATCCCAGGAGGACTTCATACATTAATGAGCCTGTTTTCTCGGTCCGTAATCCTGTAAGTGTTTTTACTGTACCTGTTGCTGACATACTGTAGAAAGTCTTAATAAGCGCCTTTCTCTGCATATCTTTGTCTACCCAGAGAATGCTTCTCTTCTGTAAGTGCTGCTGGAGTGCCAGTAAGCTTGTTATCCTGCGACCTTGGAATATTTCGCAATGTATGTAGCACCTGGAGGACCCTTTTAGCAGAAGCACTCCTACCTAACATTCTCCACTAAATAAATTGTAGAATGCTCTAAAAAAGGAGATTCTTTTAAAACAAATGTTGATAGCTTTCAGTTCAACAAGTGAACTGAGAGCTTGCACTTTAATAAAATTGGTAAACATTTTACGATGGCAAAACTAGTCATTTTGCTGCAAAATCAATTTGTTCTGCTAATCTGTAATTAACATATGTTTGGCATGTTCCTATTAATCAACCCATTTTATGAATATCAGCCTTAATGTGGTAGTAAAGCTTTAACTAACTATTCTTCCCGCAAACCATATAGCAATATGACTACCACAAAGTGGTTTCATTATCCTGACTGGAAGTCATATGATGTCGAGCAGGATAAGCCGAGGGCACACAGTGCGGTGATCCGTGATGTGGTGTGTCACTCTGACATACGCATTACTGATCTCAGTAAAGAGCCTATGACGTAGGCTCTTTACCATGTGATCAGCTGTGTCCAATCACAGCTGATCACATAGTTACCAGGAAGTGCCGTTTATTGGCTTTTTCTCTACAAAGCGTGGGTAGAGAGAGCCGATCGGTTTTGCAGCCACTCACTAACACCATGGAGCTGGACCTATAGAATCATGTGACTAGGCTGCAGCAGATTAAGAATAGGTAAGTACATGCATCTTTTTTACACAGGGTATGCAGAATAGGTAGAAGGAAGCGAACAGTTAGTATCAGGTTTTCCTTTCACTTTACATCCACTCCCAGTCGACTGAAAAGTACATTGGAATTCCAAGGTGGATGGGAATTATGTTTTCAAATGTAATGATATGTTATTCAAATAAAGAAACTCTAGCCAAACATTTTTATCCCTAAGTGCATCACATGGACAGGAAGTGGGGCAAACTTTCCTTACTGGGTTCACAAACAAAAACCAAAAACAAATATTATATCTTCTCTATTCTCTCCAAAACTGGCAGCAGTTTTTTTTTATTTTTAGGTATTCTATGCAGTAAGAAAAAAAGCCTTCTGTGCGCAGAACCCCCCCCCTCATACTTACCTGAGCCCCATATAGATTCAGGAATGTTGCAGGAGTTTGCAATAAAAATGGTGTAACCGTAGCCCTTCCTTCAATGTCACACCACTCAGCGCTTAGGTACAACACCTCAAGGTATTTTGGAATAGATTATCTGATATGCAAATAGATAGCTGCTGCTGATTAAAATCGAACAATGTAAAAAAACAGTACAATAGAACAATGGAACCCAAACAAGTTAAAAACTAAAAAGTTAAAACCTAAAAGAGTCCATAAGTTACATAAAATACTGTAGCAGCGCTTGATCCCAAAATCAAATCTGAGATTCTTCTAAAAGTCCAAACAATCTTTTAGGGATAAGATGATAGTGCAGATAGTATAAACACAAAAAACAGTCCTTAAAAGATTGTTTGGACTTTTAGAAGAATCTCAGATTTGATTTTGGGATCAAGCGCTGCTACAGTATTTTATGTAACTTATGGACTCTTTTAGGTTTTAACTTTTTAGTTTTTAACTTGTTTGGGTTCCATTGTTCTATTGTACTGTTTTTTTACAATGTTGCAGGAGTGTCTCGGCTGCCTGGGACATATTGGCTGAGACAGGAGTGTGGCGCCGTGGGGCTCTCACTGCTGTCAATAAAAGTTAGTGAACCAATAAGGAGAGAAAGCGCTCGTCCTCGGACCATGGCTCTGTGTCTGAATAGACAGCTGCTTGCTGTGGGAGCACTCAACAGGAGGGAGGGGCCATGAGCACTGAAGAGGGACCCGAGAAGAGGAGGATCTGAGCTGCTCTGTGCAAAACCATTACACAGAGCAGGCAAGTATAACATGTTTGTTATGTTTAACTAAAACACTTTAGTATCACTTCAAGCTACATTTAAAGGAGAAGTCCAACCTGAGCTTGTTTGGCTGGGCTTGTCCTCTGGGTCACAGGAGTGCAATCCGTTTTGCACTCCTGTGACCCGTTTTCAGCAGAGAGCAGTCTGAAGTCCGCTCTCCTCTGACCTCACCAAGATCAATCCAGGCACCGCGTCATCCTGACTTCCGAAGTCTGGATCCCTCAGGTGCCTGGACAACAAGCCGCTGAGATGCTGAGACACTGAGACGGACACTCCCCGCCCCTCCACAGCTCAGCGCTCCAGTGAGCGTGGAGGAGCAGAGCAGGAGAAATGCTGATTGAGAGGGAGATGAGAGAACTGAGCCATTGGCAATGTTCGGTGGCTCGGTTCTCAGTGAAGAGGCAGCAGGGGACAGATGCAGCATCACAACAATGCTGCATCCACCTAGGTAAGTATGATGCCTTTCTGCCCCTCCACTCCTGCTGATTGGTGCCCCAGACCCTGAGCACAAAATCATGTACAGGTACGCGAGTTTGCACAGGAGGGCCCCCTGCCGCAGCATATCTGCGTGGTGCGGTCGATAACAAGTTAAAGCATGTTATACAGCACAGTACTTGTGCTGTGTAATTTGTCCCCTGTATCATATAAAATATCTGGCAGCTCTTCCCTGTCCTCCTCTCCCCCCTCGCCCCACCTGTCAGCTCACACCAGTTTCCGCCCCTTACCTTCCTGCTGCTATAATAATTGTTATATATTTATACCATCCCCTGTGTTTAAAGGGGTGTTCCAGCCAAAAATGGTGTTTATTAAAAGTCAGCAGCTACAAAAAGTGTAGCTGCTGGCTTTTAATAAACACTCACTTACCTGCTCCTGCGTTCCAGCGACGCGCCGACCGGGGCTCCGCACCTCCCCCCCCCCTCCCCGGCCGGCGTCTCCATCCCGACTATGGGCACCCAGCCGTGACAGCCTTCGGCTTCACGGCCGGGCACCCACTGCGCATGCGCGAGCCGCACTGCGCATGCGGGCGCGGCGCAGCTCGTCGCTGATTGGACAGGTGATCGCATGGGACCTGTCATGTGTCCCATGCGATCGCCTACAGGGAGGGGCTGGTGTAGGCGATTAAGGCTTAATCGCCTAACCAGCCCCTCGGCGGAAGCAGGAAGTGGAACAGGAAGTCCCACTCCTCCTGAAGCCCCCACTCCCCCCAAAAAAATTACATGCCAAATGTGGCATGTAAGGGGGTGAGGAGTGGATTAAGGGAAACTTAATTTTTAGGGTGGAACTCCTCTTTAATAAGTATATGTGCCCCACTGTATGTGTTCTTATAATAAATATGGCGATTTCTACCTTATTTCACAGTGCCTCCCAGGGCTCACGTGACTGATTACCTCTCTCCTCCTATCCTCCCCTCCTCCTGGCAGCGGGAGTTTTGGGCCCCTCCCACCATAGTTGTCAGCTCAGGAGATGAGAGAGGCAAGAAGTCACGTAAGCGCCCAGGAGGCACTGTGAAATGAGGTAGAAATCAGCATATTCTTTATAAAACACATGCAGTGGGGCACATGTCCTTATTTAACAGAGGCTATTGTATCATATCATAGTGGCTTTACATTCACTTTAATCATTTAATTTCTCAATTAGCATGATTGTGTCTTTAAGGTGGCTTATAGCTGTCTGGCCCTACTCATTGTATGCACCATGACTGAAATGCAAGAATAACTATATTACACAATGATCTCCATTATTTTCACTCTTAAATTACTAAACCTGAGGTGACAAATGACACACAAGATTGTGCTCATTCAACATAAAAGGCAGCATCTTTCTTGTGTTATTTCTATTATGTTCTAGATGAGCAAGAAGAGAACATACGTACTATATGACACAGACTTTTTTTTGACTAGTTTTCTGACTAGTTCCCTTTACAAGGGGGAATAAATATGAACTAAAATGTGAGATATTATGTATAAGGCTGGGTTCACACTAAAACATGCAGCGGCTCACAGCAGAAGTCTGATGGGTCCCCATTCGTCATTTCAGGTCCGATTTCATCCCGAAGTTTGAGCTGAATTTGTACCTGAAACGGACCAAAAGATGCACAGGACTCCTGTGTAATTTGCCCTTGAGCCGCTCCAGAGATGTGTGAACCGGCTTCATAGAGAGCCAGTCACAATCTCCTGCTATGCAAATTGGATGCAAGGAAACCGCATAAGTGTGAACCAGGCCTTAAAGGTTACCTCTTCCAGTGTCTTTTGGCTGATAATGCAATTGGAACATGCATGCTACATCCAAACATGAAAGACTAGTTTTGTGATCGAACACAAATGTTTTTGTTTGCTTTTAGTCATATATGCACATTAGCACCAACACACAGGACGCCCTCATATTGGCATACATCCAAGCTTTGGAACTTGAGAAAGAAGGACACTTTGATAAACAGATGACATCCGTCATCTAAAAGGTCAACAGTGCACAAAGCATAATTAAAGTAAATATAAACCCAATGCCAGTTTATTTAACCTCCCTGGCGGTATGATTCTGTCTGGAATTACATACCAAAAGCGGTACAATTTTTTGCAAGGAAATTTGTTTTTTTATACTGTAGGCCTGCAATTCTTAGGAATAACTCGCTTAAATCTGTCCAAACAAGACATCCTGGGTATGACAAAGTTTGAAAAACAAAATCATAAATTTTAATATAATAAATAACTATAAATAATTATAGCAAATGATAATGTAATTATAATAAAAATTATTCAATAATGTAATCAAATCAAAATCACTGAAATTTGCTCAGTTGCAGAATTGTCGCTGTCATTACTTTTATTTTATGACGAATTTCCCCACAAATCGCTATCACTCAATTCTGCAAGAGATTATAAATTATTATCGCTGTTTTCTAGCTGCTCTAAAACCATTTTTGACATAAAGGGACACTTTTGGTTGCTATGGACAATCTACAGTTTGCAGGGAGAAAGAACAGTTTTTATTGTATAAAAGTACATGCAGGGCACTGGGCAGACCACTAGGGACAAGGGGGGTGTGTATTTTTTACATACAGTACTGTAATCTATAAGATTACAGTATACTGTATGTAATGTGTTTGTTTACTTTTTTGAATTTGGCGCCGTTCTCCGCTCCCGTGCATCGTAACGTCGCAGGGAACGGAGATCAGCGGCACACGGGCACTGTGTGAATCGAGCGAGGACGCCGCTCACTCACACAGCGGGGATGCATCGCAGAATTTACGGACAAGGTAAGTAACTTTGTCTGGATGCTGCAAGAAGGTAAGCCGCGCTGCTGCACACTTTGCACATCTACCCCGAGCGTGACTCGGGGTTACCGATCCTAGCATAGAAAAACCACCCCGAGTCACGCTCGAGAATACCACTAAGGGGGTTAAGTCTGATGTCCTGACATGAAGATTCTTGTTCAGGCACTTCCAGTTATAAGGTAACAACACTCTGTCCTAACATGAGATGTTAATGTTACAAATGCAAATAGCAAAAAAAGTTTAACATTGAATGCTATTGCTCAGAGAATAGCCCCAATGCATTTTTGATTGCATGTTGTTCTGATCTTCCTCAGGGGGATGAAGACATCTTCAAATTGAAATATCGTAAATGACCAGAGTCGATTAAATATAGGCGGTATTTTACTGTCCTGGAAGGGTACACAGACCTCTCTGAAATGGTTAAAACTCATTAATGACGCTATCCCACTGTATAAACTTACTTTTGAACTCCGGAAACGGAACAAAACCATCCACAAAATTTGGAGTAGGTGGTTGGTCAGCTAACCCTCTCCCAGCACTGATTGTACTACTCTTGCTTGACCATTGATGGGCCGTGCCTCACAGATCTCTAATGTCTGGACCTCCGCTTTTGCTACATCCAGGTATTATACCCGATTCTTTTACTACTGTGCCCACTTTATATTTTGCACTGATGTCAGTTTATTTTTCTATGTTTGAGTGTATTGCCTAACGTTTATGACCAGGTTGTCTGGTGGCTTTTTTTGTATGTTTTTCTGTTTGTTAGTTTGTCTTAAAAATATCTTTAAACAAAAAAGCATATAGTTGGGATAGTTTCAAGATGGTAATCTGTCCAAGCAGTATGGAATGGGCCCACACTATCCCATGGAAAGTCATACAGACTAAATGTGAGACAAAGGGAAATGGAGCACAGACATACCCATAAGTGGCCTTAGATGGTACTGTAAATAACATTCAAATCACAGCTGACATTGAAGGGAATTCTTTCAAAAGTATATATATACCGTCTATACTCAAGTATAAGCCGAGTTTTCAGCCATTTTTTTAAGGCTGAAAATATCCCCCTCAGCTTATACTCGAGTCAGTGTACCTGAAATTCTTGACAGGCTGCGGGCGTCTATTGTTTAAAAGTCGCGGCCTCCTCCTGGTCCCTTCCGTGATAGGCGTTTCCCAGCAGACACAGTCCTGCCTATCACAGACGTTCTCTCATCCTCAGATTCAGTTTCCCAGCAGACACTGTGTTCAGTGTTCCACCAATCACAGGCGTCCTCTAGTTCGAGGATGAAAGGACGCCCGTGATTGGTGGAACACTGAACACAGTGTCAGCTGGGAAACTGAGTCCGAGGATGAGAGAACGTATGTGATAGGCGGAACTGTGTCTGCTGGGAAACACCTAAAACAAAAGGGACCAGGAGGAGACTGCAACTTTTAAACAATGAATGGACACCCCGCAGCCTGTCAAGAATTTCAGGTACACTGACTCGGGCACAGTATATATATATATATATATCCCATGCAAGAATTATTGTCTAGCAGCCATTCCCATCCTGCAACTGATCACTCACTGCAAGGGATAAGCATTGTGTCAGTGTAGAGTGTCCTCCATGCTCAGGCAATGAACTGTTCCTCCTTTCCAATGCAGGGCTATAGCAGGGTATGCACTATTTATTTTTTCAACCTGCAAGTTGAAAAAAATTTAATAAAAAAAACTCACAGATCCTTGCAGCTACTGTACAGAAGCAATGTGGATGCAGTAATTTCCCCTGCTGGGCTATTGAATCGTGACAGAAGGCACCCCACCCCCGTGCCAGAATACAAAGATCAGCGCTGCAGCACTTGGTTGCATGCGCTGATCTTATGCTGGTTTTCCAGCAGAACTGTTTGACAGAAACAAGTCTAAAGACCAGCTTCTGTTGAGCAGACAGGGGTTAAAATATAATAAAATTGACAGTACATATATACCTAGGTTATGGTCTTTGCATGGGTCTTGATTACAGCAGAGGACCTTAGAATGCCAAAGCACAGTACAGAGGAGTCTGCAGGGGAATTGAATAAGTAAAACTGCTTTACCTCTCCTAGACTTAAACAAGCATTTAACCCTTATGCCGCGTACACACGACCGTTATTCATGTCATGGAAAAAAACATAGTTTTTCTCGACGTGATTCCTCTTAAGCCTGCCTTGCATATACACGATCGTGATAAAAAATGCTCGACCAAAGGGCGGTGACGTACAACAAGTATGACAACACTATAAAGGGGAAGTTCCATTCGAATAGCGCCACCCTTTGGGCTGATTATGCTAATTTCCCATCCCATAACTTGCTTCTCGTACGACGAGAAAAACGACGTGAAAAACAACGAGAAAAAATAGAGCAGGTTCGAAACTTTTAATGACCATTTTTCACGTAGAGAAAAATGCTCTGTAGCCTACACACGACCGTTTTTCACGACCAATTTAAAAAGTGCCATTTTTCTCTTCATGAAAAACGGTCGTGTGTACGCAGCATTACAAGGCAGGCACATCCCCACTGCAAGGGAGGAATTTTAAGCTTCCTCAAAATTAGCTTTAAATATGCAGAGTTAAAAAAAAAAACTATAGCATCAATAGGATGAATAATTTTGTCATTTGTTAGTGTGAGGCCCTGCAAGTGCAAAAACCCATGGACAGCTTGGCTTGAAGTTAGACATTCAATTTCATAGTTGGACATTTCTTGGACCTCTAGGGATTTTGTTCAAATCCTGGGATGGTCCCAAAGGATCTGGAACATTTGGGGGACATGTATGTATCTGATTGTAACATCCAAAATACAACACAACAGATTAATAAAAAAGAAAAGAAAAGAAATTGCATCAGATTTTAGACTTAGCTTTATAGTCCATTTGTATGCTATTCACACATAGAACTACAATCAGAAATAGCTATAGACATACTGTATATACATATTATCAGACACAATTTAAATATATATATATATATATATATATATATATATATATATATATATACACACATATAGAACAAATAAGATTTACAATTTACAACAAAATGCAAGTATGCATTAGAGACGTCTGTGGTTGTTTTATCTTCTGGCGTTTAAAGGTTTAGTTTAACTGTAAGCCCCTACAGAACGGAGACTTAGATACTTGATCTTTAGCCTCGAAAAGCCATAGTATACTGTGTGTCCTCAGGACGGACTGTCTGAGAAACGAAGATCCAGCCACAATCCCGTACCATGAAACACAGAGACCTGACTTCAGCAATACACAGCCCATCTGTGATACAAGAAAAAAGCTTAATGAATCCTGACAGCAGAAAGCAATATTTTGGCACTTACTGCTTTTTTTTTTTTTTTTTCATTTTCAGGAAAAAATCTGCCTTGAAATGTGTGAATGATGTCTATGATGAGAATAAGGGAACCCATATGGACTGAAAATAATCACAATGTTCTGTTTACAAATGTGCAAAATATGATCAAATGGTAAATGCACATTTGTTTATGAAATACAGTGAAATGTTATATAACAATCTGTTACGCAGTCACTTAAATTAACTCAGAATGCATAATTACGCAATACTATGTAATTACATAATACTCAGTACAACGATTTCCCCAGCTGGAAATTGGCGATAAATTGATTATACCATTATGCCCATGAGATACTTTGACAGTCCCCTGAAACAAATACTATGAAGAAGAATAGATACACTAATAAAACAGATGATCCCAGTCTATCATTTAACTCCCTAGAAGAATGAATAGCTACAGTACCTACGTCTTAAGCCCCATACACACGGTCAGACTTTTTGAACAAACTTTCAAAATGAGCAGGTTTTCAAAAAAATCCAACCGTGTGTACGCTCCATCAGACAAACTTTTTGGGTTTTCATCGTACAAAAGTTCGCTCTGCAAATGCACAAACTTTTCGGCAAAAAAAGTCCTATCGTGTGTACAAAGGTCCATCCAAGCATGCATCCTCAGAACCAATGTTAAAATCAACCAATAGCAGAAGTTGACCAAAGGGTGGCAGTAAAGAGCAGAAAAGAGCTGAAAAAACACGTAATTTTGGGAAAGTTTGTTGAAAAGTCCTACCGGAGCATGCTGGGACTGTGACGTCATAAGAGACATATATAAATCGCTACAAACCGCACACCCGGCATTACAGCCGGAGGGAGCGTCAAATCAACATTGGAAGAAAAGAAGAAGGCAGAAGGCAACAAAGAAGACTGGGCTAGCGCCGCTAGTAGAAGAGCTTCAAAAAAGATAGCGGCAGCCAGCCCCGAGAAAGGCACCAGAGAGCGAGCGGGAGAAGAACCGGGGAGCGACGAGATGACACCGGAGAGTGGAGAAGATGAAAGAAGACCCCCGAAGTCAGAAGAACACCCCTGGAGAGCAGAGAAGACCCCCGGAGCTGACTAATAAATTATTTTGAAAACCTGTGTTGTGTGTTTATTTTATTGATACTTTTCCTGCAGGTGAATGGGTAGGGGTACGATGTACCCCATACTCATTCACCTAGGGTGGTGGGCCAGTATCTGGGGGCCCCCTTATTAAAGGGGGCACCAAGATTCCGATAAACCCCCCGCCCGCAGACCCCGACAACCAACCGTCAGGGTTGTCGGAAAGAGGCCCTGTCCTTATCAAGATGGGGACAGGGTGCTTTGGGGTGGGGGGGCCGCAGGGGATATTTATAATAGCAAAAAGTAAAAAATATAGAATTTTTTTCAAAATGTTTGCTCTTTTTTTGTTTATAGTGCAAAAAATAAAAATCGCAGAAGTGATCAAATACCAACAAAAGAAAGCTCTATTTGTAGGGGAAAAAGGGCATACATTTTGTTTGGGAGCCACGTCGCACGACAGCGCAATTGTCAGTAAAAGCGACGCAGTGGCGAATCACAAAAAGTGGCCTGGTCTGAAGCGTTTAAAAAAAAAAATGGCAATTCATACAAAAGTACAATAGTGTAATAGTATTGCAAGCATTGTAGAATTATGGAAATCAGTGTAAGCAGCTATTAAGCCCATTGCCAGATTTAAAAAATAATGAGGATTGCATTTTTGTTTCTGAAACACCATCTGATCATTTCTCCCTAGCAACTGCGACAAAAGCGAATATGCAGCTGGACTGTGTACCAACCTATCATAACTGTGTACTTCCATTTATTGCACACATATAACACTTATTATATTGTACTTAGTTAACATTTCCTGGAATGAGCTGTTGTGTCCCAGATTTGTAGGTAGGCATTATTTACAGCCAGCTCTCAGCTGTGTACTACTTGCCTGGTGATATGTTGGTCTTCTCCATGGCTAAATGACAACTTTGCAAATCTTCTCTGGGGAGTTTTAATCCATTATTGTATTTTTTTTGTTTTGTTTTTTTAAAGGTGTCCACTAAGTGCATTTCCTCTAATTACACTGCAATACACACACACAAACACACACATTAGTGTTTAGAGATCAGCAAAACTTCTTAAAATCTGCTCTTGTGGAAGTTTGCCAGAAGTGCATTTGCAGGCCTGTTTCCTGCCTTTTTTTTTTTTTTAATAAGAATGACTTTACTTAATATTAGAGCTGCATGATTAATCAATCTATATTCGACACCCCGCCCACCACACACACACAATCTTAGTCCAGCATTTCCATGATTTATCTAAAAAGTGCAGAGCAGTTACCCTGCTCACAGATGTAAAAAAAAAGCAATGTTTATTAAAAACAGCACTGAAAGAGACAGATAAAAAGAAACATATCTTCTTATCTGTGCTTCTGTTTATTCATTTATGCCACGTACGGACACGCTTGGAATTTCCGACAACAAATGTTGGATGGAATCTTTTTGTCGGACATTTCGACCGTGTGTAGGCCCCATCGGACATTTTCTGTCGGAATTTCCGACAACAAAAGTTTGAGAGCTGGTTCTCAAATTTTGTGACAACAAAATCCGTTCTCGGAAATTCTGATCATGTGTGGACAATATAGACGAACAAAATTCCACACATGCTCTGAATCAAGTACGAGACGGAAGCGCTCAGCCTGGTAAAACTAGCGTTCGTAATGGAGATAGCACATTTGTCACGCTGTAACGGACTGAAAAGCATGAGGCTGAAAAGCGCGAATCGTCTCTCACCAAACTTCTACTAACACAACTGGTATTGAACTTCCCTTTTCTAGTGCCTTAGTACGTGTTGTACGTCACCACGTTCTTGACGTTCGGAACTTCCGACAACATTTGTGTGACCGTGTGTATGCAAGACACGTTTGAGCCAACATCTGTCAGAAATGTATCTACGGTTTTGTTGTCGGAATGTCCGATCGTCTGTACGCTGCATTATAGATCAGAGAGATGAACTTTGATCTGCAAATTAAATCAGTTTAAAGTAGGGTTGCACCATACCACTTTTTTAAGACCAAGTACAAATACTTTTTTTCTAAAGTACTCACCGATACCGATTACCAATACTTTTCTTTTTCAGGAGTTATCAGGCTGATAACAGATGAACAGAGCAGGAGACAGCTAAGGGACATAGTGCTTTGAAAAGAGATAACAAAACATTGCAAATATATGTGCCCAGCTCAAATTTCATGGATCGGGTTTACATCCACTTCAACTTATCCTAATGAGCCTTATTAACTCCTTGTTCTCCTTCTCCATTTAATTATTATTTTCCTTCTGATTTTTTTATTTCTATATACTTCTATCTTATCAACTATTAATAATTAAAACGTGTTTGTTTGTTTGCTTTGTTCATTAATATTTTTCACACCTTTAACATATATTTACACATTTCACAGTTTAAAAAAAGCACAATTTATTTTATTTGTAAAATAATTTTTTAATGCTTTGCACCATTACTGGCAGCTGAAGTGTAAACAACAGTTGCGTTAAGTATCGGTAATTGGTATCGGCGAGTACTAAAAAAAAGACCCTAATATAACTTCACAGCAATGTTTTTATTTCATCACACATTACATTATTTTTCATTACATTTCTTTAAATTTGTATAAAGTATTGTGTCTCATATTATTTCCATCTTGTTTGATTGAAACAAAGAGTAATATGTCTTATTTATTTTTTTGCCATCTTGTTTGATAACAAAGGGTTCAGGGGTTGTAAATCTTTAAAATAAAAAAGTTCTTTAAATTCGTGATCTTTATTCTAAGCAAAGGAAAAATCATAATTCTCAATTTATCCAGAATCGTGCAGCTCTACCTAACATAGATTTCTTCTCAACTGATTGCCTTCTAATCATGCGGAAAACATAATTGATCTCTTGCTCTGACAGCACAAACAGTGGATTGCAACACTGCTGTAACCTTGACCTTTTTTTTTACAAGTGTAGGACACAACACAGGACAAGACAAATGACATGCTAAATTAAGTTGTATCATAATTTAATAAAACATCATCTTTAAGCACAAGGATATGCAAAACAGCATATTTTAGCACCCCGACAGAGATTGGATAGAATGCCTAAACCAAAACCAAGATTGTGCTATTCACAAACTATTATAATATATACTGCATGTATTTAAAAATCCGAAAGAAAAGAAAAGACAAATTCCTGACAGTCTGTAAGCCTGGCTGTTGTATAATTACAATAGTAGTGCTGCAATATCTACCTTTAATCTGCTGATTGGAGATCAAGGGGCAGATTCACATAGATGTAATCTTCCGCTGCGTAATCCCCTACGCTGCCGTTTACCAGACTCTACGCCGAATGACAGGTAGTTTTTTTGCGCCGCTATGTATCGTATTTTTTTTCCGCCGCGCATGTAAATCTGGATTACATTTTAGGATACTGATTGCGCGAAATCGAGCACGTCGCTGCACGTCATTCGTTGTTTGAGCTCGGCGTTTACGAACATTCCTATTCCCGCGACTTACGTTAAAAATAAAAAAGAAATCGAAAAACGTTGAAATTCACGCTGGCCATACTTAAAAGGGCTGTCATATTAGGTAAAAAGCTGGTATAGTGAAACGGAAACACTTAAAGGTGCCGTAAAAGGATAAGAGCGAAATTTTGTGGATTCCAGCAAAAGCTCATTAGCATACCATGAAGGTGAAAAACAACAGGAAGTGCAGTGCCGCAATTTTCAGGCAGCGTAGATCTGAAGGCGTACTAACACGTAATAAAGTCGAAATTTAGCACGCAGGTGTCTTTTCATGGTTTGAGGATTTCGACTAGCGTAAAAACGCTCGTAAATCGAAATTACTCCTGTCTAACAACATTTACACAGGCGTAATCGCTTTGTGAATCTAGGCCCAAGGGTTTATTTATCTATAATCCCCTTTTAATGACCGCCATGTGGATGTATCTGGATTACATTTTAGGATACTGAGCCGAGCACCGCTGCACAGCTCTAAGCGATATATAAAACACACAGCTGGTAAAAAGTCATGGTAAAAATGAAAACAAACACTTAAAAGGATATTTATCTGCTGGCATGCAATGCCAAATGCAATGCAATCGCAGCAATTACTGATTTCTTAATGAGAATAAGTAGGATGGCTGTCAGTGACTAACAGATGGCTGTCAGGGGTCATTTCCTACAAATTTCAAAACATGCAATGATACCGCTTATCTGAAATGACAAGGCAATCAGATTTGAATGCCAGTGGCCATGTTGTCTGTCAACATATTGGTTCCCTGTATTGACAGGCCAACAATGGCATCCAATACTGTTTAAAAAAAAGTCAGAATTGCCATAGGGGCATAGTAAAGAAGATAATTGAAAAAAGGGTAAAACAATAAATATAACTGAAAAAAATGCACAATGCCTTAAAGGGTCAGTAAAGGATTTTTTTTTTAGCTAAATAGCCTCCTTTACCTTACTGCAATGCTGTTTTCATGTTCTCATTGTTCGTTTTTGCTTTGATGTTGCTGTAATTCGGCTCTGATCTCCACACTTCCTGGTTGTCTGTTTCCTTATAACCACAGTGCTGGGAGCTTTCTCACTGTGGTCACTAACCAAGGAGGTGTGATTACTGTGTGTAAACTGAAACTGGGTTGGTGCTGAGGGTTTTAAGACAAACCATCACTGCCCTCTATTGGCTCTCTGGCTCTATACATCAGAGAGACAGGAAATAACAGCAAAAACGAAACTAGAACTGTAGGTTGATTATATGATTGATTTTTATCTATTTTTAATCATTATTAAAAGGAATCAGTTAACTTTTATGTCTCTATACCCGGTAAACAGTCATTTCAGCCCAACATTTTTTTTCTTTTAGTGACCCTTTAAAGAGGAAATAAACTTGTGTATTTTTTTTACTTTTTGCCCTTCGCTGCAAAGTAAAAACATTATGTGACACTTACATGCAAACAAAGCCCGCGTCGGACTCTGGCTCTGTGACTGGCCGGAGCCAAGGGGTTATTACTGTTAATTAATCCAGTTTTACTGGTCTCATTAAAGGTTGTAACAGTTAAAGTGGTAATAAGGGCTGTGCACACAAACAGAAAAAGCTTTCTCGGATGTACCTGAATTAAGCACAGACCAAATTGACTGTAAGGCGGCGTACACACGACCGAGAAACTCGTCGGGCAAAACACATCGTTTTCCCCGTCGAGTTCCTAGTTTGGCAGTCAAAAAAACAAATTTTCCCATTGCCCAACGAGGAAATAGAGAACATGCTCTCTTTTTGGCTCGACGAGTTCCTCGACGGGTTTCTCGGCGAAAGTGTACACACGACCGGTTTCCTTGGCAGAATACATCTCCCATCGAGTTTCTTTCTGAATTCTGCCGAGGAAACCGGTTGTGTGTACGCAGCCTAAGACTATATTGACTTTGTCACCTATTTTGTTATGACAATTCATATGCTCAATAAAAACTTTTTTTTTTTTTTTAAATGGTTATTAACTAGTGTTTGTGAGCACGTTTTAATGTATTTTTAATGAAAATATATATTTAATCACTTCCCACCTAGCTTTTATCAGAATGATGGCCGGGCGGTGGTTCAGTTGTCCTGACTGGCTGCCATATGACGTCCAGCAGAATAATAGCCATTGTGTGGGGGTGCGCATCGCGGCGATCGGTGATGCAGTGTGTCACCCTACACCGATCTTGATAAAGAGCCTCTGATGTAAGCCTTTTACCACATCATCAGCCGTGCCCAATCACGGCTGATCACGATGTAATCAGGAAGAGCCGTTGATAAGCTTTTCCCTCACTTGTGTCTGACAGACACGAGTAGAGGAGAGACGATTGACTTCTCTCCTGACAGGGGGGGTCTGTGTTGATTGTTTATCAGCGCAGCCCCCCCTCGGCTGCCCGTCCAGGACCACCAGGATGTTGTCAGGACCACCAGGGATGGCCTTCACACTGAACCACCAGGTATGCCACCCTAGACCACCAGGGAAATACTAATCAGTGACCAGCAAGCTGTCAATCAGTGCCCATCCCCAATGCCTGCCAGTGCCATCAGTGATGCCTATAAGTGCCATCTATCAGTGCCGCATATCAGTGCCCATCAGTGCCACGTATCAGTGCCCATCAGTGCCGCCTATCAGTGCCACTCATAAGTACCCATTAGTGCAGCCTTTTAGTGCCCATCAGTGTCGCCTATCAGTGCCTATCAGTGCCCACCAGTGCCACCCATGAGTGCCCATCAGTGTGGACTATCAATGCCCATCAGTGCTGCATATCAGTGCCACCCATCAGTGCTGCCTACCAGTGCCCATCAGTGGTGCCTCATCATTTTAGAGTCTCTGTTTTCAAAAAGGAAAAATATAGAAATTTAGGAAATATTCAAGCCTAAAATGTTAATTTTAATTCAAAGAGGTCCAGTTTTCCTATTTCAATTTTTTCTTGTTCTGTGCGATTGCACAGAACAAGAAAAAAATTGTATCAACTTTTATACAAAAAAAAAAAAAAAAAACTAGTATGCAACTTTTCAATTTATTGAAAACTTCATGTATAACAAAGAATATCTACTTCAGCTCTCTCAGTGCCTCACGGACAGTGTCCATAAGTGATGCGGTGGAAGTGAGGAATGCATTACAGATCATTTTAATGATTTCACTCTGAAGAACAAACTCCAGTACATGAAAAGGACATTGCAGGTAAGTGCTTTAAATCAGAAATGTCTGGAAATTGTTGAACATAATTGAATAACATCAGCTACTACATTGGAATCCTTCATCAAATCTTCAAATTTCAAAGAGGAATGTCATTTTCCTAAGGAACTGAGTCTTCTGTTCTGTTTGTCTTTGATGTAAAAAATATTACGATGAGACCATCAGAGTAGTAACACAGAAATTCTAAACTTGAAAGTGAAGCAGTTCACAACTTAAAAAGAGATAATTGTACTTGAAAGCAAATCCTTTTTAATGTATGAAAATAATAACAGGTTTAAAGGTGTTGTAAAGGTAAAAGTTTTATTCTATGCATTAAGGTGCATTAAAGTGCATCAAGGTCCTCTTCGCCGCTCAGCCTGGCAGTTGATTGGCTAGAGCGGATGGATTAAAAGCAGCGCAGCCATTTGCTGGTGCTGCTGTCAATCACATCCAATGAGGGGATAGGGCCGAGTGATACAGCGGGAGCGGGCCCGCAAGTGATGGGGCCGAGTGATACAGCGAGCGGCTATGGCCGCTCGCTGTATCACGGGAGCGGGCCCGCAAGGACTCCACACAATGCAAGGGGGGTGGCATGAATGTGTGGAGTTCTTGCGGGGAGGACCAGAGACAGTCGCTGAGGGACCCCTGAAGACGTGGTTCGGGGCCACTCTGTGCAAAATAAGCTGCACAGTGGAGATAAGTATAACATGTTTGTTATTTTAAAAAAAAATGTTTTTGTTTACAACCCCTTTATGTAAGATACTCTGCCCAAAAAGAGCTAGGTTCAATTATACAGTAAAACCTTGCTTTGAAAGTAACTTGGTTTGAGAGCGTTTTGCAAGACAAGCAAAATTTACCCCAAAATTTGGACTTGATATACAAGCTATGTCTTGATATAAGAGTAGCGTCATGTCACAACTGAGTAAAAAATATAAGTGTAGCAATATGGTTACATTTAATGAAGGTACAACATTTAGAAATTCACATGGTTGATGATTGATGTTGATGTGTTTGCCATAATGTCGCAGTTACGATAAAAATTGCAGATCGCCGCCATTACTAAGAAAAAAAATAATAATAAAAATGCCGTAAAACTATCCCCTATTTTGTAGATGCTATAACTTTTGTGCAAACCAATCAATGTACGCTTACTGCGTTACCAAAAATATGTAGAAGAATACGTATCGACCTAAACTGAGGAAATTTTTTATTTATTTTTTTGTATATTTTTGAGGGAATATTTATTATAGCAAAAAGTAAAAAATATTGCTATTTTTGATTTTTTTCTGTTTTCTAGCGCAAAAAAGAAAAAAACGCAGAGGTGATCAAATACCAACAAAAGAAAGCTCTATTTGTGGGAAAAAAAGGACGTCAGTTTTGTTTGGGTGCAACGCCACACAAGCGCACAATTGTCAGTTAAATCAACACAGTGCCGAATCGCAAAAAGTGCTCTGGTCAGAAAGGGGGGTCAATTCTTCTGGGTCTAAAGTGGTTAAGCCTGGTAAAAAAAAACTGGAAGCACATTGGTTTCTATGTAGAAGTGAGTCTGATTGTGCACTCTTCAGGTAAAACTGGGAGGCAGCATTACAGGCAGGAAGTGTTTGAACAAGGATCTTAATTTTGCAGGCATTTTTAAATGAAAGCTGCAAAAAAATAAAAAATAAATAAATAAAGGAGCCTAAAAAAATCAAAGTGCTTTTAGATGTGTCTAAATGCATTCTGGTGTATCTTATCCATTGGAAGTAATTGGGCAGCAAAACAAACAGCTTGCTCACAATCAACAACATAAATCAGCTTACACTGGCAAAGGGTGTTACTCCACTACCTTCTCTAAATGGAACATAATAAAGACATCCTTGAATAGTCTGATAGTGTTATTCATCTGTAGCAATCGCTCTGACCACATTCTGCACAGCATACATCAGTGGCCTTCATCAGGGATAAAGGAAAACTCTATTCAACAGTCCTAACTACATTAGATACATATATACCTATTTGTAAATCAGTGTCTTCCAATGCTCAGTTCTAACCCAATTAGCTCTTACATCACATGTATATTAACCATTTAAGCCAGACCAATATGCAGCTATAGGACTAGGCCCCTTTTTGCAAATCGGCACTGTGTCGCTTTAACTGACATTTGCGCGGTGGTGCGACAAATTTCCCCACAAATACAGCTTACTTTTGGTGGTATTTGATCACCTCTGCAGTTTTTATTTTTTGCGCTATAAACAAAAATAGAGTGACAATTTTGAAAAAAAAAACAATATTTTTTACTTTTTTCTATAATAAATACCCCAAAAAAAGATATAGAAAAAATGTCCTCAATTTAGGCCGATGCGTATTCTTCTACATATTTTTGGTAAAAGTTAGAGTGTTTACAAAATAGGGGATAGTTTTATGGCATTTTTATTAATATATATATATTTTTACTACTAACAGCGGCGATCAGTGAATTTTTACGTGACTGCGACATTATGGCGGACACATTGGACACTTTTGACATACTTTTGGGACCATTGTCATTTGTAACGGTTTGGCCCGTGGGACCCAGAGGCTCTTGAAGGATGCGGGGTACTCTTGTTTCAGCTTCACCAATGACTCTTGTGTCTAGGGTCATTCTATTTCCACTAGGGGCATAGGATGACTGAGGAATGATATCTTGAATTACATGAGATGGGACAGTAATGATAATTCATGTATTGCAGGATATCTTGAAATATTGCAAGTTGTTCATTCTGAACCCAACAGGTTAATTGAAAGATGTTAATTGAAAGATGTCATCACCTCCAGCTACCTGTCTGTAGTGTACGATAAAAGCTTGCTGTGATTGCATTCTATTGTCTATTGTGCTAATTAAGTCTGCCTCTCAAGAACTTTTCATTGTGTGAAGTTCTATTGATGATAATATGTGTTGTGACTTAGCACCCTCTAAAGGACAGACGTCTAACTTACGTTTACTAAAGGAATGTGTTTTGTGTAGCAGGTGAGAATAGCTTATTGTGGAGTCGGAATGTCTGAGTAAATGACTAGTAATTAACTCATGTAGACCTGGCACCAGAAAGTCTGACTAAAGATGCGTATTGAGTTCATTGTGGCATGTTGTGGGTGGAGTTGAGTCATTGTTCACTCTTGGTTTCTACTGTATAAAAGACTGAGTTTTACCATTAAAGATCTGTCTGTTTGAAACCAGAGAACAGAGCTGTGTCACGTTATTCTGGGGGAAATCCAATGGGTCTTGTCTGCTGGATTGTGGAGTTTCGGATAAGCTGTCGTGGGTTGGTGGAATGGAATATCGTAAATGCCGTTAACCCCTGACCGTTACAATTGTTGGCTAGCAGTGGGATGATTCCATCGCCAGAAGAACAGCTACAAGAGGACACGGGACAATGGAGAGACAGTATGAACGGCTGAAGCTCTCTTCTCTCAAGGACTTACTGGAGAACCGGGGCAGAACGGCCAGCAACCGTAAGAAAAGGTACATTATCACAGAACTTGTCGAAATGGATAGAGCTGAAAGGCCCAGCGTAACAGACAGGACACCCGAGGAAGAAAGTTTTGATCTGGCTGTTAAACGAGGACTGGCACAGTATGTTCCTAATCCTCCACCGGAGATTATAGACCTGGTTATAGCAGCTGTGGATGCAACTTGGCTACAACAAAGAGGTGCTACAGCAGCAGAAGTCGCAGCAGCACCAACTGAAGAGAGAGGAGAGGTACAGATACCAGTCACCATGGAAGAGGAATTCAGAAGGAGGTTACAAGAGATGCGGATACAGCACAGAGGACCAGTATCAGAGGAGGCCCTGCTGGGATGGTCGGATGTGATTTGTTGCAAACTCTGGAAGGAAGCGTTAGCTTTGGAGCAGCAACACCAAGGAAAGGTCCTCCCCTCCATCCATGTAAGGTACTGGCCACAGTATGACGCACGAATGCCATTGTTGGGGGAACAACTGAAGCAGGAGTGGACAGCCGAGTTAAGCAGGCTGATCCGGGCAGAGATGCGGTTGGACGAGAGCTACAGAGCCCTCCAGTGGTATGTAGCCCAAGAGTGCCAAAGAGTGCAAGAGAACAGAGCTGTATCTCGTTATTCTGGGGGAAATCCAATGGGCCCTGTCTGCTGGATTGTGGAGTGTCGGATAAGCTGTCGTGGGTTGGTGGAATGGAATATCGTAAACAGCGTTAACCCCTGACTGTTACATCGAAACGTGCTATAAAAATGTATTAGTTACTGTGAAAATGACACTGGCAGTGAAGGGGTTAACCTGTAGGGGGCGCTGAAGGGGTTAGGTGTTTCCTAGGGATTGTTTACTACTGTGTGGGGGCGTAACTTTGCGTTTGACATCACTGATCATCGTTCCCTATGACAGGGAACAGACGATCAGTGGCAGTCACACTATAAAGAACGGGGAAAGGTTTGTTTACACTTACCTCTCCCCGTTCTTCAGCTCTGTGACCCGATCGCGGGACACCAGCGGCGATCGGGCCCCGCGGGAGGTCACAGGGCACAGGACCACGGCTGGGCTCTTAAAGGCGACATACAGGTACGTGTCTGTGCCCAGCCATGCCCTTCTGCCGACGTATATCGGCGTGAAGGGGTCCTTAAGCGGTTAAGGGACGTAAAGTATATCCAAAGCCAAAATAAAAATTTGATATTGCAGATTAATAGCCCTGAGATATGGTGGCTGCATCAATGTTCTCTTTTTATATGGAGGAGCAGTGTTGTTATCCTACTGTTTTAGACTACAAACACATTAAATATTTCATTATCTTTACTACATAGTGAATGAGGGTGGGTTGTAGTTTACAGAAGACCAATATATAATCTGATAACTGGAACTTTGGCAGAATCTGTAGGTCAGAAAATGTAATGGAAAAATAAGTAGCTGGATAGCCGCACTCCAAAAATTCACCTTTATTGTAAAAAAAGATATCGATATCATAGGAAAGTACAGACTAACTGCACAGTTGCTGGCTGATGCTTTTCACACCAAATGCGGTGCTTAGTCATAGCTAAAGTGCAAACTTGCACTTTAGCTATGACTAAGCACCGCATTCGGTGTGAAACACTTCAGCAGCTGTGCTTGCCTATGATGCCATGATATCTATTTTTACAATAAAGGTGAATTTTTCGAGTGCGGCTATCCAGCTACTTATTTTACCATTATCTCTTTTTCAAACAGAGCCAGCACCCTGCCTGAGTGAAGACAGCTGTGTTTAGTAGAGGTTATCACCCTGGAGCGGTGAAATCCCATAGCACAGAAAATGTAGTAAGACTGCAAAAAGAAAACAAAATGCAGCCGCAACTACGCAACTACGTAACTACGTGAGCTGCAATATCTTACATTTTTGTTCTTGGTCTATCCTTTAATCAAAAAGGAATAGAAGAAAATACAAAAAAAGGAACAATGAACGCCATTATATATATAAGCAAAAACAATATTCTCTACAAGAAGTTATCATACCTACAAGCAGTGCAAAATACTTTAATGAGATGCAGTGAAAATAATGTATGACAGAGGCTTTATGGTCACTCAAATATACAGTGTGGTCAAACACTCCAAACAAAACTCCCTCGTTACTTTAACAAAAACTAATTATAAATAAATTGAATGTGCCCTATTACTGTAATTACCCTTTCAACCCACAGATTTACTGGTCTACAGTTAGGCCCAATGGTTTATTCTCAATGTGCACAGATTCAGGTCAGCAGAGGCTGCCTATGGTCTCTGTAGCAAATTCTCACTGGTGCCCTAGCAACCAATAACACATTCAGTGGTAAAGGGGACCTTGATTTAAGTGGGGACTCTGATGGGATTCTCATGTGGGGGGTGAACCGCCTGACATCCTGCCTAGGTGCCTTCGCCAAGATACAACTTCCTTCACTCTGGAACTAGGAACCAGGTATTATAGCTTAGCATTGCACCCAGAAACTAGGCGACATTAGCTTAGATGCAGCTGAATTATTTGAACACAGCATCAGCCACTTGTTTCTTGAGGATGCACAGACATTTGATTCTGATGTTGATTCTGAGGTAGAGGAAGGGAGTAACAAGAGCCTAGAAAGAGAGGAGAACACTGATAAAAAACAAATTGGCAGTCATGTTCCCCCAGCCCAGTGTTTCTCAACTCCAGTCCTCAAGCCCCCCCAACAGGTCATGTTTTCAGGATTTCCCTCAGATGAAAAGGCTGTGGGAATTACTAAGGCAGTGAAACTGATCAAATCACCTGTGCAAAAAAATGGAAATCCTGACCTGTTGGGGGGCCTTGAGGACTGGAGTTGAAAAACACTGTCCCAGCCACAGCGTATTGCCAAGTTGGCTACAGTGATGATGAGGGTGAAGGGGGTGATGATGAAGTCACTGACACGACTTGGGTGCTGGATAGAGCAGAGGAGGAAAGTGAGGGGGATAAACAAGGCAGGATGTCCTCCAGAGGCAGCCATCGTGGAAGAGTAGATAGCAGCCACCCTATTCCATCAGATTGTGGAGCTGTTAACTCCGGACTCATTTCCCACAGCCCAGCTGTGTGAGCCTATTTTAGCACTAGGGGTGCATTGGATCAAAAAACAAACGATTTGGATCGTTTCTCGGATCAGAGTCACGGATCGGATTATTTTTCGGATCAGCGAAAAAAAAGTGTCGTAACGTGGCTCAAGCAATTTCAGCATGTGTTTAAAGCCCTTGTTTTGCATAACCGAATATGGCCTCATGTCTGCAACTATAAACACACGGATAGCGTTTGTCATGGCTTTAGCCCGGTCTGATTGTGCAACAAGGGGCTGCTAAAATTCTTTGGTGATAAGCGGTTGTTGAGCAGCTTTCGTTTTCGCATTTGTTTTCACTCCTGTCGGTGAAACACCAGGTGATGTCGCTTCAAATACGTGGCCATGCTTGATGTGTTTCCACTGTCATATGGCTTTCTTGTGCCACAGTGACCAAACACCGTCAGTTTTATCCACTAACCTCTTTCCTTCATCATTACATTTGACAGGGAAGCCAAAATGCTCCCTTACAGGGGATTTAAATGATGCGGGGCGTTCAAGCTCCTCCGTTCCTCAGCTCGCCATGCCCACGCTGTGTATGGACTGAACATGCGCACAACTTTTTTTTTCAAAAATCAATCTGCAGATCACGTGTGTGCGGTTCGGATCAATATCTTTCGGTTCGGATCAATGACGATCCTTTGCACCACTATTTAGCACATGTGCAGCTAATACTGCAATTTGCAATTTCTGCCACAAGCAGAGTGGCCATTTGGGTACCACATGCTTGACAAGGCATTTAATCTGCCACCACTCGGCCTGTTTGCAAGAGCACCTGAAAGCCACACCCAAGGGACACAATTCTTCTCCTCCTCACTCCTCATCTTTCATGTCTACCCCAGCTATATCTCATGACCTTTCAGCAGCCTCCAATGACAGGGACGATGGTACAGAAAAGGGTGTCACAGGTCTTTGCAACATGTCTGCCAGAAGCACACCACCAGCTGTAGAGTATAGAAAGCAATTAGCTCTGCCCCAACTGCTGCATAAAAACATTTCCACCCACATGTCCAGCGTCTAAATTCCAGCTTGTCAAAATAAAGAAAGCTTGCAGGGAAAATCCATTTTTTTTTCTTTTATAAATGTCAGTTTTGCTGTAGCAGGTTCTAAACATGGTACAGATGCTCCATTTTACAGGCAGAGTGAGCGGACCCACCAGGTACTATATTTAAAGGAATTGTTAATTTTTATTGTTTCAGTTTAAGCATCATTAAAAACACTGCTCTTTAAAAAAAATATTTGCATTTATACATGTCCCCAGGGCAGTACCCGGGCCCCCATACCCTTTTTATGGCCCAAAACTTGCATAGAAGCCTTCAACATTGGGACCCATGATAAGTTTGGGTTCCATAGACTTTAATATAGTTTGCGGTTTGGGTCTGAACGTTTGCGATGTTTGAAAGTTCTGGCACAAACCAAACCAGGGGGTGTTCAACCCATCTCTAATAGTCAAGGAGCCCACCCCAGACTGTCCAGCACATAAAGTACATTACACATGCTGTCTTTGTCTAGGTGTTTTAGCTTCATAAGACAAAACTCATACAATGTTCCAACAATCTGAAAAACAGGTATTATTGCTGGAATAGCACCTAAGCTAGTGTCGTCTAGTTCTTGGGTGCAATTCTCAGCCACTACCTAGTTCCTGGTTTCAGAGTGGAGGAAGCTGTATCTTGGCAAAGGCACCAAGCGTAACAGGGAAAAACTCTGATGTAAGGGGGATGCTGATGAAATGGGTAACCATTATGTGAAGGGGACTCTGATCGGGACCCTGATGTAAAGGGAGACTGATGTAAAGGCATTCCCAATGTTGACTCTGATGTAAGGGGCAATCTTATGGGAACCCTGATGGAAGGGGGTGCGCTGAGGTGGGACCCTGATGTGGGGGATTCTAAAGTTGATTCTGATGTAAGAGGGACTCTGTTGAGGACACTGAGACAAGGGGGATCCTGATGTAGAGGGACATATGAAACATATGAATTTGTGCTAATGAGAATTTTAACATCCAAAGTGACAGAAATATCTGAATTGTGGTTAAAAAAAGATGTTCATGTTCGCAGGCATTCCTCCTTCTGCTTGTTTTCATACGCAGATGCAGAAAAAAACATATTGTTGCAGAGCTGTTAGCCCGATGTTCCTGTTTGCAGGGAAACAAACACTACGTGAATTTTGCACACTACCTTCACAATGGAACATACGCAACATCTTTCATTATAGTCTTGGCCAGGCTGGAAGAAAGACTACAAGCTGTGAAGAGTGTATCTATTTGGGGACAGCTGGTACAGCATAGCAATCCAATTCTCAGCCAACTAAACTTTTTTTGCACCAATAAAATATTGGTGAAAAGAAGAAGAAATGTTTGTAATGATGCATTATGTACCTGTATTTTAAAGTAAATCTTCCAGTGCCTGGTTTCCCTACTATGGTGGTTTTCAATATCAAGGACCCAGTTTCTCTACAAGGCATTCACCATAAAAAGAAAAAGAAATAAAAAATATCCACTTACACACCCTAACCCCTAATGTTATCTGGACCACTGGGCTGAACATCAAATGTTACCTTCCCTCACAAAATCCTAAAACTTAGCTTAATCTCTAAAACAATCTTAATAATATAGGAGGTGTTGCAGCTTTTTGGCAGATAAAGTTCAATATTGAAAAATTTAAAATTATGCATGTAGGGTCTAAAATTATCAGGGGGTACATTAGGAGATGAAGGAGGAAGAAAAATTATTTGAGGGTCCTTGTAGACCACAGATTTAGCAATATCATGCAATGCCAAGCCCATATCTAACTTTTTGAGATAGGAATGAGGGACGCCTATCAGCAAAAGTATGCAGGCATAGGACACACCCCTTGTCCCACCCCCTTACAGGAGAGTTGTAAAAAAAAACAAGATTAGTTAAACCCACAAGTGCTTTTTTTTACCACTACTATTCCTCTATATTGGCTTTTGGAATTTACAAATGCAGCAATTTAGAAAAATAAAAAACATATTTTGCCTGAAACTGGGTACTAATAAGTCAGTATTATATTGTTTGGTGTACTTATGTTGTGGATCTTTTTGTCTAGGACTTGTTTGTAAACCCAGCTCTTTCTATAAGCACCATTCTAAAAGCTATACTAAAAGTTTTAATCTAGTAAAAATGTGAGAACTGTGTGTCTTTGGCAAATGTAGCAAACATGTTAAGCATTGTTCGTGTTTGATGTTTCCATTGACATCTCTAACTAGCACGCATCAGACTCAACACACATTAATGTCTAAAGCGCTGGCAACAAAAGTGAGTACACCCCTAAAAATATCCAAATTGGGTCCAATTAGCCATTTTCCCTCCCCAGTGTCATGTGACTAGTTAGTGTTACAACTTACAAGGTCTCAGGTGTAAAGGGGGAGCAGGTGTGTTAAATTTGGTGTTATCTCACTCTTTTATACTGGTCACTGGAAGTTCAGCATGGCACCTCCTGACAAGAACTCTCTGAGGATCTGAAAAAATAATTGTTCCTCTACATAAAGATGGCCTAGGTTATAAGAAGATTGTCAAGACCCTGAAATGAGCTACAGCACTGTGATCAAGACCATACAGCAGTTTAACAGGACAGGTTCCACTCAGAACAGGCCTCGCCATGGTCAACCAATGAAGTTAAGTGCACATACTCAGCGTCCTATCCAGAGGTCGTCTTTGGGGGGTCAGCCTGTCAGTGCTCAGACCATATGCCACACTCAGCATCAAATTGGTCTGCATTGCTGTCGTCCCAGAAGCAAGCCTCTTCTAAAGATGATGCACAAGAAAGCCTGCAAACAGTTTGCAAACAGTTTGCTGAAGACAAGCAAATTAAGGACATTACTGGAACCATGTCCTGTGGTCTGATGAGACCAAGATAGACGTATTTGGTTCAGATGGTGTCAAGCGTGTGTGGCGGCAACCAGATGAGAAGTACAAAGACAAGTGTGTCTTACCTACAGTCAAGCACGGTGGTGAGAGTGTCATGATCTGGGGCTGCATGAGTGCTGCCGGTACTGGGGAGCTACAGTTCATTGAGAGAACCATGAATGCCAACATGTACTGTGACATACTAAAGCAGAGCATGATCCCCTCTCTTCAGAGACTGGGCCGCAGGGCAGTATTCCAACATGATAAAGACCCCAAACACACCTCCAAGATGACCACTGCCTTGCTAAAAAGGCAGAGAGTAAAGGTGATGTTCTGGCCAAGCATGTCTCCAGACCTAACCCCCATTGAGCATCTGTGGGGCATCCTCAAATGGAAGGTTGAGGAGCGCAAGGTCTCTAACATTTACCAGCTCCATGATGTTGTCATGGAGGAGTGGAAGAGGCCAGTGGCAACCTGTGAAGCTCTGGTAAACTCCATGTTCAAGAGTATTAAGGCAGTACTAGAACATAATGGTGGCCACAAAATAGACACTTTGAGCACAATTTGGAGACATTTTTTGTACTCACTTTGCCAGCGGTTTAGACATTAATGGCTGTGTGTTAAGTTATTTTGAGGGGACAGTAATTTAACATCATAATAAATCACCCTAAAATTGTAATGGGGACACGACACTCCATCAGAGTGAAAGACGTGCAGTAGTTTCCCTCTGACCCCCTCTCACTTATTTTAAATTTGGTTTCTTTTCCCATAGTTGTCTGAAAATATTTGATATTTTTTAACGATAAGAAAGTCATATTCCATGTTCTGCCCTTATTCCATTTTGCCAAATAAGCCCACCGTGCATCAGCAAAGCTTCAGAGAAATGAAATCAGCAAGCATTAGAAAGCTGTAATGCAATTTACAGGAGAAAAATGTGTTCTGCTTAATAGGAATATACTGCATCCTATTTCAAATTAAGCATTCCTAAGGAAATTTAAATTTTAATACTATTGCCCCCACCAGCTGTGAAAATTATGAAATTTATATTTACAGCACTAATACAGCACAACCTCAGGTAATACCCAAAATCCAATGCCTTTAGGTAGTTGAAGGAAAAAAAAAATTGCTGAAATGACTGTTTACAGGGTATAGAGACATAGGGCCAGATTCTCAAAGGAATTACGCCGGTGTATGTACACATACACCGGCGCAATTCGAAATTCCCGCCGGCGTATTATTGTTTTCTATTCTGAAAACATGATACGCCAGTTTTAAGCTTGGATCCGACTAGTGTAAGTCAACGTCGGCTTTTTCCGTTGTTTATGTCGTTTACGTAACGCGTCGTGAATAGGGACGTGCGTTAATTACGTTTACGTCGCAAGCAATGTATTTGCGGCGTATTACGGAGCATGCGCAATGGCCTACGTTTAAGGCCTGCGCATGCGCAGTTCGTTCGGCACGGGGGCGCGCTTAATTTAAATACAGCACGCCCCCTCCTTCACTATTTAAATTACGCGGCCTTACGACGCCGCATTTACGCTACGCTGCCGAAAATTACGGAGCAAGTGCTTTGAGAATACGCCACTTGCTCAAGTAATTTGCGTAGGCATAGCGTAAATGCGATACGATACGCTACCCCGCCAGATACGCTATTTTTTAAGAATCTGGCCCATAATAGTTAACTGATTCCTTTTAAAAATGATTAAAAATAGATAAAAATTAATCATATAACGTGCCTGCAATTTCAGTTTCATTTTTCATCTAGTTTCATGCTTCTGTGAAGTACAGAGACACAGAGCCAATACAGGACAGTTTTTGTTTTTAAAATAAAAAAGGATTGGTTCTGAGGGGTTTTAGACACACAGTAATCACACCTTCTTGATTAGAGTCCACAGAGAAGCTCCCAGTACTTTTTTCATAAGGAAACAGACAACCAGGAAGTGTGCAGAACAGAGAAGGATTACAGCAAAAACTAACAATGAGGACATGAAACCAGGACTGCATTAGGGTAAAGGAAGCTATTTAGAAAAAAAAATCCTTTAGTGACCCTTTAAACCTATCTCCCAAATTGTCAGGGGCACTTTTTTTGAGAGGGATATTCTTGACTATTCATGATTTTCGACATCCGTGATTTTTTTTTTTTTTTAAGGCAATTACTTGGCAAAGGCTTTATAGATTTTTTTTTTTATCTTAACTTTTCTTTATTGTTTCTTGTCATACAAAGTTTGTGTATTCATTTACAGCGTCATATATCAAAGAGTGCATGTTGTACATAAATAATTAAATAAATACCGACTTCAAAATACGTGTATATTCTTTAGGTAAACCTATTCCCTCCCACCCTCCCTCCCACCCCCCCTCTAGCCCCTCCCCCCGTAGTGACCCCCTCTCCCCTCCCAGATGTCGATTCTACCAAAGTTTTTACTTTGCACTTTTTTTGAGAGGGATATTCTTGACTATTCATGATTTTCGACATCCGTGATTTTTTTTTTTTTATTTAAGGCAATTACTTGGCAAAGGCTTTATAGATTTTAACAACTAGGCAATTTGGTAAAGTCCAGGAATTGAGACCTAGAAAACCTCAATGTAATGTCCTCCTGGGCAAATAACACTGGGAAAGTACATGGAAAATATCTGAAATTGTTTTGCATGGAAGAACATTTCTAAATAATTTCACTTGCCGTTCATCCACTACAGTCCCAACTAGAAAGCCAAGGGTATGTTCCTTGTTATAGCAACCCAGGGCTATGGCGCTGCCCTCATACTCTTATGACAGTGCTCAGGTCTGCTGGTTTGCTGCACAGGTACTGTGGACTGCTTCATAAGAGGAAGAGCAGGTAGTCACTTTCTCCCCCATACCTGGAAGTACCAAACATTTCAGCCAGGTTGCAGGTAGGTCTCCCGTTGGTAAATAGGTGTCAAGGAGGAAAGGTAAGTTAATTATTAATAGCAGAGGCAGCAGCCTTTAGAGAGAACTTCTAATTTTATGTTACTCCAGAATTTAATATTCCTTCTACAGTATGTGCCTGTTATACCATCTACTTGTGTTAAAAAGTATCATGTTCTCTTTGCATTGCTTCCTTTGTGTGAAATTCCTGGTGATACTGTCTTTCCCCCTACTCTCCTGTTTTAATCACTTCCCACCCAAGGCCGTCGTAGGACGTCATGGACTTTGAGTGAAGATGATGGAATGATGCCTGCAACCGCATTCAGATATTATCTTTTTCAGCTGGCGATTCCCTGCACCATACGAACAATCATAGTGGAAGTTCAACTGTTTATTTGTTTTATTGTTTACAATATTATTTTATTATTTTTATGTTCATCACACAGGGGTATACAGATATAATATCTATTAATTTGATTACATTGCACATTCTTACTTATCTTCATTACTTAAATCAAAGAAAACAAAATCATTGAGTCACCTTAAATTAAGCCAAAAGAAAGAAAAAAAGAAAAAGGGGACGCCCTCTGGTGATTCCATGGTCTCGCCTGTGCGATCGGCAAGCTGGAGAAGGAACCCGCTGCAGCAGAAGTTTACTAAAGAGAATACCGGGGACCAAATGATGCCCAGCAGTCTCTATGACCTTCAGAGGCCCGGGCGTGACCCTCATGACGTCACGTCCAGCCTGGCAGATGTAAACACTGCAGTGTTGTCTGTGTTTTTCTTTGTTTTTTTTTTAATCTCAGTCTTTCCTGCCTAGAGGTAAGATGTGGGGTCTTATGCCGCGTACACACGATAATTTTTTGTGATAAAAAAAAACGTTTTATGTGATGAAACAAAACAACGTTTTTCAAACTTCATTTTCCAAAACGACGTTGCATACACACCATCGTTTTTCCAAAATGCTCTAGCAAAGCGTGGTTACGTAAGACACGTTTGACGGCACTCTGTTCCATTGAAGCTCCGTCTCATAACTTGCTTCTGAGCATGCGCGGGTTTAAAAACGTCGTTTTCAACATCGTTTTGCCCACACACCATCACTTTTTATGACACAAAAAACGACGTTTTGAAAAACGACACAAAAAATTCAAGCATGTTCGGAAAAAAATTGGGTCGTTTTTTTTTAAGACATAAAATGACGTTTTTGAAAACGTCGTTTTTTTTCATCACAAAAAGTGATAGTGTGTACACGGCATTATAGATCCCACACCTCTCCATAAAAAGGATCTGTCAAGCTATATTCCTATTAAAAGGGATGTTTACATTCCTTGTAATAGGAATAAAAGTGATCAAAAAAAAAAAAAAAGTTAAGGGACAGTGTAAAAATAAAAAAACACACATTGAGGTATCATCACGAACATTAGAGCAAAAGCAACAATTCTAGCCCAAGACCTCCTCTGTAACTCTAAACTGGTAACCTATAAAAAAAATGTAAGGCGTTGCTGGTGTCAATTTTTAAGTACCGAAGTTTGATGCCATTCCAAGAGTGTGTGCAATTTTAAAGCGTGACATGTTAGGTATCTATTTACTCAGCGTAACATCGTCTTTCATATTATACAAAAAAATGGGCTAACTTTAGTGTTTTTTTTGTTTTTTTTGCAGCTGCAGTATTAACTTCTGTTTTTAGAGTCCCAATCAGAAAGTAGATGGAGCCACCAGGTGCTGCATACAAGCAGCCCATTCAAGTGTATCTGAACACAGCAGCTGCACAGACACAGCCCTTGTCCCAAGTTAACCTCCCTGGCGGTATTCCCGTGTGTGGCGCGGGGTGAGATTTTCAAGCTACGATCGGTAACCCCGTGCCACACACGGGCTTGCCTCGCTAGATGCAGAAAAGAGTTTTCTTACCTTTTCTCTGCGATCCAGCGATGAATCTCCGCAGTACACGGCGGCCGGATGTCCGCCTGATGCTGTGTGTACCTCCGATTCCCTTCCCTGCTAGCGTCGCGTCGCAGGGGGGGCGGAAGGGGGGGGGGGAACGGCGCCAAATTCAAAAATGTAAACAAACACTATACATACAGTACACTGTAATCTTATAGATTACAGTACTGTATGTAAAAAATACACACCCCCCATGTCCCTAGTGGTCTGCCCTGTACACTACATGTCCTTTTATATAATAAAAACTGTTCTTTCTCCCTGCAAACTGTAGATTGCCCATAGCAACCAAAAGTGTCCCTTTATGGCAAAAATTGTTTTAGAGCAGCTAAAAAACTGCGATAATAAATCAGAATCACTTGCAGAATTTAGCGATAACGATTTATGGGGAAATTCGTCATAAAAAAAAAAAAAAATAATGACAGCAAAAATTCTGCAACTGAGCAAATTTCAGTGATTTTGATTTGATTACATTATTGAATAATTTTTACTATAATTATATTATTATTTGTTATATTTTTTATAATTATTTATTATATTATAATTTTTTATAAAAAAAAATAAAAAATCATACCCGGGATGCCTATTAGACTCTTGTTTGGATAGATTTCAGTGAGTTATTCGTAAGAATTACAAGCCTACAGTATAAAAAACGCCAAATTCCCTTGCAAATAATGGTACCGCTTTCAGCACCTAAAATCTGAAAGAATCATACCGCCAGGGAGGTTAATAGCTGTGTGGGTGAGTGGTCCAAAACACAGTTGGAGCCCATTTACTGACTACCATCAGTGCCGTGTGAATGAGATGTTCATGTGACTGGATTCAATGATATCATTCCCTTTTCCCAACTGAATTTTTATTATTTGATTATTCTAATTAGGTCAGTTAAAGAAAAAGAAAAATTACACTTGAGCACTGGAGACATCATAACATCGAAACAGAAAGGGAAGGAAAAATCGTACAAGAACTCACAAACAGAATAGCAAAAAAATAAATGTACCTAGCATTGGTTAAAGATGGAGTACAGATGATAAACAAAATAAATACATGGAAGCAACTTCTGGAAATATCAGAAAGTTATAGAGTCAACAATCTTCACACAAGGTTCTAGGCATCATCGCAAAGATGTCCTATATGCACTATGGGGGAGATTTACTAAAACGGGAGCGTGCAAAATCTGGTGCAGTTCTGCATAGAAACCTATAAAATTGCATGTTTTGTTGTCAAAGCTTAATTGAACAAGCTCACATTAGAAGCTGATTGGCTACAGCTGCACCAGTTTCTGAGTGCTCCAGTTTTAGTAAATCTCCCTGTATATTACCAAAAGTATTGGGACGCCTGCCTTTACACACACATGAACTTTAATGGCATTCCAGTCCTAGTCTGTTGGGTTCAATATTGAGTTGGCCCACCCTTTGCAGCTATAACAGCTTCAACTCTTCTGGGAAGGTTGTCCACAAGGTTTAGGAGTGTGTCTATGGGGATGTTTCACCATTCTTCCAGAAGCGCATTTGTGAGATCATGCAAAGAAGCTGTTTTAACTGCCAAAGCATTTGCATTTTTATCCATCCATTCTGAGATTTACAAAGCACTGCCACACAGCACAACCCTGTGTAGAAGTGGAGGGGCTTGGTCTTTCTTTATTGCAGTTTCACTTTTACTGTACATACAGGTCCCTCCCCACCACCATTCCCTAACTGGCCAGTGAATGGAAGAGTAGCATTCTAATCTCTTTGCTCCAATTATCATGCTCATTGCACTGCAGCACACCTGACTGGCTCTGTTCCAATAGATTGACATGTGTACACGGACTGCCCTATTTGTAAAGGACAACGTATCAAAAACGCTTGTATGCGTTACATCTGGCATCACGCTAGAGTGGTGTGAATATGAGCTAAATTATAGTAAATACAGTGACCCTGCATTCACTATATCTGGTCTCCCACAGTACACAGAACATGAAAATGCAATCATTTTAGTAACTATAAACTGGTAAGTACCCTTTCTCATCAGAAGCTTCTATGAGTGCCTGGTTAAAGCATGTAGGAAGAGATTTCATGCTGCACTGAGCTCCTAATAGGATGCAGGACCTCTGACCCGCTGTCTGGAAAGTGCTGATTGGCCCTGTACTGATCACATGCACTCTCCCAAGAAAACAAACTCTTTAGCAATACACACCAAACTGAGCATGTGAAGCCTGACTCCAGTATCTCTGTCTTATCTGGACCTGTTCTGGAGTCAGTTGAGAAAGGGGAGGACCTGTGCATACAGGATCAAACAGCCATGTTTAACAATGCAGAGAATTAATCCCTTAGGTTCCTCAGTGAGTATAACAAGAATGCTTTACTGCATATACAGACTGATATTCCTGTTGTGGGTTTAGTAACACATTAACCACCTCTCACCCGGCCATGGCACATGTACGGCCGGTTGGTCACTTCCTCCTTTTGAGTGGACGTTCAGGAATGTCCCTCACAAGGAGGGGAATCGCGCGTACCCACACATCGGCGCCATCCCGGAGCGCTTGTTTCACCCGGACACAGCGCAGCTCCAATCAGCAGGAGGGCTCTGCGATTGGCCCTCGCGATCACATGACGGCTATATCCAATCACAGCCATCATGTGAAGTAAATATAGAGCCTGTTGCTAGGTGATTAGGTCTCCTCTCCTCACATGGAAGTTGTCATTGAGGAGAGGAGAGCAGATTGCTGCCGGTGATCAGTGAGTATGAGCTGTTCCTTACAGCTTTTTACACACTGATCACTAGCTTAGTGTCCCCACACATGTCCCCACACAATGTCCCCTGTAATAGTGTCCTGAAAACACTGTCCCCACTCACATGTCCCACACACATAGGCGTGCGCAAGGGGTGTGCCAGGTGTGCCTGGGCACACCCTAATCTTGGGGTTGGCAGCCTGTCAATGGTTGACAGGTGACAGGTGAACAGCAATCCTTCCTGGCTGACCCTCAGAACCTGGACAGGAGAGATGGCGGAGGTGGAATTTAGTGGAACCGATCTGTATTTTCTTCCTGCAGCAGCTGAAAGTAGGCTTCTCCTCCTCTCCCTTTTGTCAACATTCAGTTGCCACAGAAGGGAAATACAGGGGATCGGTACTAATATGTGCCACCCCTCCTTTCCCTGTTCCTCTTCCTTCTATTGCCTGGGTCCCCCATGTGCTCCCTTGCTCCCCCTTCCTCCCATTGTTTCAGGATGGAGAGCGGGGAAGAGGCCGGTAAATATGTCAAAGGCATATGTGTTGGAGCTTTGAGGCGCACAGCCTAATGCAATAGGCTGCGCACACCTATGCCCACACACAATGTCCACTGTAATAGTGTCCTGAAAACATTGTCCCCACTCACATGTCCCCACACAGTAAAAACACCTGTCCCCCAGATACGTAACAGTAAAATCATATATCCCAATGATCATCTGCACACATCTGTCCGTGATCACATAAACCAATTATTATACACTTAACTGGATTTTTTTTTTTACCAAAGACTTGTAGCAGAAAACATTTATGACAAAATTTGATTTTATTGGATTTTTTTTTTTAAACAGAAAGTACAAATATATATATATATATATATATATATATATATATATTTTAAATTTCCACTCTTTTTTTCACTTATATCACAAAAAAATAAAAAAATGCAGTCGTTAATAAATACCACCAAAAGAAAGCTCTATTTGTGTGAACAAAATGATAAAAAATTCATTTGGGTACAATGTTGCATGACCGTGCAATTGTCATTAAAAGTGCGAGAGCTCTGAAAGCTGACAATTGGCCTGGGAGAGAAGGGGGCGAAAGCACCCAGTATCGAAGTGGTTAAATACTCAATCCGGGTGATGAAAACAAAAAACATGATTTGTTCATAAAAATGATCACACCTTCGTATCATAATACTAAGTTCAGTAAACATTCATCTTGCACATTTCTCTGTTCTTTTAGTAAATGAACCCCAAAAAGACAAAGGATGAAACTCCCCAGAAAGATCATTGCATCCTCATGTTGCATGGATGACATTAACAAAACAATAAGGCCATTAAAACTACCGGTATTGAATTTGTTTTTTGTCTGTTCACTGGAATTTGTCTTTAAATAAAGGATCTGCAAGTTTTCTCCTAGACTGTACAAGCAGACACCTGACCAGCCGTCACCATTTAAACACCGAATGACGCCAGAAGGACTCAGCTGCCGGAGTCTGTTAACACCAAACAATGAGAATTAAAGTGTCAGCTGAGAAATCTTCACAGCCCCTTCCAGATGCTGAATTACATGGTTCAGTGTGAGTGGCAGAACAGGACTAGACAAGCTGAATGAGCAATAAATAAGGAGAGAAATAAAAGAAACAATAGCAACAGTTTGCCTCTAAGCCACCTGATTCCCGAAGATCTAAATTACCTGATGGAACCCAAGCACCATTAAAACAGGCAGCATAGCACTGAGTGTGTAAGACAAAGCACCGAAGACTTGTACAGGACACAAGGGTCTACACATCGAGTCAACAGCAATTAGCAGACAGGATGTGCTCCTAATGCATCGGGTGCAACTGTTTTGCAGAATATACCAATTTACCCTGGGTTTATTCACTGTTAAAGGGTCACTAAAGGATTTTTTTTAAGCTAAATAGCTTCCTTTACCTTACCTGCAGTTCTGGTTTCATGTCCTCATTGTTCGTTTTTGCTTTAATGTTGCTGTAATTCCTCTCTGTTCTGGACACTTACTGGTTGTCTGTTTCCTGATAACCACAGTACTAGGAGCTTTCTCTCTGTGGTCACTTATCAATGAGGTGTGATTACTGTGTGTCTAAACCAATCCAGTTTCGTTTTACAAACCATCACTGCCCTCTATTTGCTCTCTGGCTCTGTATATCAGAGACAGGAAACAACAGCAAAAACAAAACTAAACTGTAGGTACATTATATGATTGATTTTTTATCTATTTTTAATCATTTAACTATTATGTCTCTATACCCCGTAAACAGTCATTTCAGCCCAAAAAATGTTTTCCTTTACAACTCCTTTAATTTACTAAATAGGAAAATAAGTAACAATATTACCATCTACATGAAAACATAGGTTTAAGATTATAGTTCTTTTTCTTTCACATTATTATTCATTTAATCTTATGCCAAATCAGAATTTAGAAAAAAAGAATTGTACTTATTCAGTTAACAAAGTTTACAAATTACAGAAGGGTACTCGTATGTAAATGATCAGACACCTAGAGTTATAACTGACTCTGCTTGCCCTGATTGAAAGTGGACCCATTATTTGCCTATGCAGAGCAAAGGAACAGGACCACTTTAATGCCAGCAACCACAGCTAATTATACCTACGTACCTTCCCTTAAGGATCACTAAAGGAATTTTTTTTTTTTTTTTTTGCTGAAATGACTGTTTACAGGGTATAGAGACATAAAAGTTAACTGATTTCTTTTAAAAATGATTAAAAATAGATAAAAATCAATCATATAATATGCCTCTAGTTTCACTTTCATTTTTAAACTGGTTTTGTGTTTATGTGAAGTAGAGAGAGAGTAAGAACAAAAACAAACAAATCCAGGGCAGTGTTTTGTTTTTAAATTGAATCCCAGGGCAGTGTTTTGTTTTTAAAATGAATCTGATTGGTTCTGAGGAGTTTTAGACACACAGCTTGGACCACAGTGAAAAGCTACCATGAGATTTTTCATAAGGAGCCAGACAAGCAGGAAGTGTGGAGATCAGAGCAGAATTACAGTAACTTCAAAGCAAAAATGAACAATGAGAACATGAAAACAGCACTGCATTAAGGTAAAGGAAGCTATTTAGCTAAAAAAAAATAATTCTTTTAGTGATCCTTTAAATACCATACTGCCCTTTATGTGTGATGGACTTACAGGAAAGCTAACACAGGGCTGAGGACACTTTCTGTGCACCTATGTAACTACATCAGAGATAAAACGATAATTATTTTATACTACAAGACTGTGGTCAAGCTGCATCTTGAGTATGCCGTCCAGTTCTGGGCACTGGTCCTCAGGAAGGACTACAAGCTTTGAACTTATTCTCTCTGGAGAGGAGACGCTTGAGAGGATATATGATATCAATGCACAAATACCATACTGATGACCCTAGCATAGGGAAAACGCTTTTCAGTGAAAGGGAGTTTACAAAGACATGCATCCATTCACTAAAATTGTAAGAGAAGCGGTTTAACCTTAAACTGCGTTTAGAGTTCTTCACTGTCAGAGCAGTAAGGATTTGGAATTCTCTTCCACAAGTAGTGGTATTAACAGGGCTTGTTTATAGTTAGAAAAAATATTAGATGGGCATCTTAACAAGCCATGTTGTACCCACACCAGCAGAGGGAGAAAGACTGAGTCACTGCCAGGGTACAAACATGCTACACTACTGACCAAAGTGGGCCTGGGCAACCCACAGTGGGCCCACTTTGAGGATAAGCCACCGACCCTAGATAAAATCTTGTAGCAGGCCATATTAGTCCCACAAGCCCACAATTACACACACCTTCTCAGCACCATTGACTTGTGTTACCTTCACTAACCAGGGCTTTTTTCAGTGGGAACGTGGGGGCAGCTCTGACATCTCCAGCACTGAATGTATATGCCAAAGGTGATGGGGGATCTATTGATGTTGGCCCCTGGGGACTAATTTGTCACTAGGGGGGTCTATTGTTGCTGGGGATCTCTATTGCTGCTTGTGGGGGATCTATTGTTTCTGGAGGGGGGAAATTACTGATGGGAGATATCTACTGTTGAGGGAGGGGTCTTTGTAGCTGGCTGCTCGAGAGTCTATTGATGCTGGATACTGGGAGATCTATTGTTGCTGAGGGTATTTTTTGTGGGGATCTATTGTCTATTGTTGCTGTGAGGGATCTATTAATGCTGGCTGCAGATGACCTATTTTACTGCCTTTCATTAGCAAATTTAATACAAACTACTTTGCACTAAAAATGTATACTTTTCTGTATTCTCTAGGTAATGGGTCGAACCAAAGGACGTTGGTCGGAGGTGGGTAGGAAGCGTAGCCAAGGGATGACTTGGAAAGGGGGGAGTACCTGCACCTATTTTCCAAGAAAAAAATCCCTGCCGATCACCACTAGTAGATTTGGCCTTGCCACAATTGTGATCTTTGACCATGTGTTAGAGATGCACGAATAATCGTTAAAGATTCAAGATCACGGTTCTAGCCTCCTCGCAATCTTAAAACAGCATTTTCCGGATTCAGTGCAGTCTGATAAGTTTATCACAATATTGTGTAAGCAGAAATAAAGAGAATCATTGTAACCTTTCTTTTAGATCAACGGGATGAACTTTGGTCTGTAAATGAGGTCAGTTTAACAACTTAAAGACTAAACCTTTTTCTGACACACACGTTGCTTACACGTTAAAGGGCCCTTTCACACAAGCTTTCCGATCAGGTCCGCCTGTCAGTTTTTTTAGGCGGACCTGATCGGACGCTCCATTCATCCCTATGGAACGGCACATGTCAGCAGTGACATGTCTGCTGACATCCGCCGATATCCGATTTGATCTTCTCCGTGAAAATATATATTTTAGCAGAGACCCTAGAGAATAAAATGGTGGTTGTTGCAATATTTTGTGTCGTATTGTATTTGTGCAGGTTTTTTCTTTCTGGAAAAAATACACTTTAATGAACTATTAAAAAGCTAAACAGGAAAGTTAGCCCAATATTCTTTTTTATAATGTAAAAAATTATGTTATGCTGCAAAAATCGGGAGTGAATCATGAACTTTAAGCAAAAATATTGTGATTCTCATTTTGGATCATAGATGACTGCATCTGTTCCCGTTGTGGAATAATAATGACAACATCATGGCCATTGGCAACAGTAATGCAAAACAATGGTTAGAAAGAGTAACCTATTGTTGGCACCATTTTGTAGTTTTCATACTTGGAATTTCGTTATTTATTACCGACATGTAACCATGCAATCGTTTTACATAACCTTTCAGTGAAAGAACCTTATCATTCAAAAACTGTTTGCACTAATAACAGTTCAATCAATAATCTCCATCAAAACGGTAAACTCAGTCCTACTGGAAAATCCAATCTACATTTGGCCAACTTGAGTTTCTTCTTTATTTTCTTTTTGAAAGATCATTTGAATTCATAAAATCTCTGATCAATCAATTATTGATACGTGGACAGCCTGCATAAGAGAAGATGCCTCGGCTCCCAGCTTTCTCCTAACAAGTCTTAATTTCCCAACCGTAATGCAGCTGAGCAATGGAAAACAGTCTGGACAGGCGTCGCAAACAAAATGAAGTCAATTAAAATAAAACAAAGCATAAATGTGACAGGTTCAGCTTTGCCTTCCATCAAAACACCCTCATCACTTCTTGTTTCCTTGACAACAGGTGTAATATCCAGTAATGTTTCCATTCTCTCACACTGGATAGCAATTTCTCGTCTACGACAAGCGTGAAATATTAACAAAAATTAGATAATATCTCTACGTCCAACCAAACAAGGCAGCAGTATCAGGGAGGTAAAGTGAGCTACATCCAGTGTTAACAACTGCCATGCATAATGGAAAGGAGTGGAGGTGTCTCTTCCAGCTGTACACTATATATAGCCTGGCGGTTTATTAAAATAGCTTTCTATTTCCTAACAATCAGTTGTTCAAGGTTCAGTAAACAATGTATTAGTGAAAATGCCTCCAACACCTTACAGAACATAATGCCCTAAGTAGACCTGAAAGTGTGGACTCCTGGCAGCTAATGGATTTTATTTTATGCCCCATGCTGTTGTGTTACAAGCAGAATTAACTCTTTATGTAAGGGATTAGAATGACAAACTATCTTAATGACTGGAGATGGCACATGAGGTTCAGCCAATGTAAGTGGGCCATCATTATTAGTAAATGAAAAGAAATCCAATTATCCAAAACACTGCACTCCTATAGAGTAATATCTGCATTTCCAAACAGCTAAAACACACAGATGGAATACAAACATAGGATCTGCCAAAGGATATCTGTCCATCCAGTCCTCAGATATACACAGCTCTGACACACAGTACAGATCTGTCTAAAATGCAGAGGACCTGATTTTTTTTCTGCTGCAGTTAAAGGGGTTGTAAAGACAAAAATATTTTCCTCTTAAATGAAAGTCTGACAGTAGCTGATAAAGTAAAAAGTAATGTGTTGCATTATAACTAGTTTGATACCTGTTGAAATCGAGCTGTTTTATTCACCTCCGTCACTCCTGAATCGTTATTCTCACTGACTTCCTGGCTTGCGGTGCACATTCATTCTTGCTAAATCACAGCCTAATGGGAACTACAGTTCTCATTAGGCTTGGCCTCCATGCCTTTGAGGGATAAGAGAGCATCTTCAGGCAGGGCTGTAGTCATAGGGAGGGGGTGAGCACATTCTGCTTTCCACCATGCAAAACGGCTCAGGTGCTGGTGGAAAGCAAGAAGAAGAGAGACAGGAAATGGCATTTTCAAACCTGGATTACTGTATTTTGGAGGTAAAAAGGAAAAACGAGGTAAGTGATTTTTAAATGCTCTAGCTTACAGCAATCAATTGATCTAATAAAAAAACAAACCTTTAGTGTTCCTTTAAAGTGAAATATACTGTGTTAAACATTACGTAGCACACTGAAATATACAGTGTTAAACTTGCAGTAACGCACTGAAATATTCTGCAATAAATGGCACGAGGCACACTGAAATACACAGTGTTAAACTTGTAGTAATGCACTGAAATATTTTGCAATAAATGTCACGTAGCACATTGAAATATAGAGTGTTAAACTTGCAGTAACGCACTGAAATATTCTGCAATAAATGGCACGTAGCACACTGAAATATAGAGTGTTAAACTTGTAGTAACGCACTGAAATATTCTGCAATAAATGGCACATAGCACACTGAAATACACAGTGTTAAACTTGTAGTAATGCACTGAAATATTTTGCAATAAATGTCACGTAGCACATTGAAATATAGAGTGTTAAACTTGTAGTAACGCACTGAAATATTCTGCAATAAATGGCACATAGCACACTGAAATATAGAGTGTTAAACTTGCAGTAATGCACTGAAATATTCTGCAATAAATGGCACATAGCACACTGAAATATACAGTGTTAAACTTGTAGTAACGCACTGAAATATTCTGCAATAAATGGCACATAGCACACTGAAATATACAGTGTTAAACTTGTAGTAACGCACTGAAATATTCTGCAATAAATGGCACATAGCACACTGAAATATACAGTGTTAAACTTGTAGTAACGCACTGAAATATTCTGCAATATGTGGCACGTAGCACACTGAAATATACAGTGTTAAACTTGCAGTGACGCACTGAAATATTCTGCGTTAAACGGCAGGTAATGCACTGAAATATACGACGATAAACTGGATACTAAAGTCTCTGGGTGTTTTTTAGGTAAAAATTACAAACATGTTATACTTACCTGCGCTGTGCAGTGATTTTGAACAGAACAGTTTGGATCCTCTTCTTCTCGGGTTCTTCTTCGGCCCTCCTGACCCCTCCCTCCGGTTGAGTGCCCCCACAGCAATAAGCTAGCTGTTCTTTGTGCCCATTCAGACACAGAGCCACGGCCCGCCACCACCCCCTTCTCTCCTCATTGGCTGACTGGCCTTGATTGACAGCAGCAGGAGCCAATGGCACCATGCTGCTGCCTCAGCCAATGAGAAGAGGAGTCCTGTGCAGTCGAGACACTCCTGCAACATTGCTGAATCTAGATGGGTCTCAGGTAAGTATTAGGGGGGCTTCTGCACACAAAAGGCTTATCTTAATACATAGACTAGAATGCATTTAGATAAAAAAAAAAAAACTCTGCCTTTACAACCACTTTAAGTCATATTTACAGGTTTTGTCTGCCCCCTCCCCCCAACCTGTGACAGAAGCTTACTGATGAGCTCTGTGTCACTTTGATCACTCCTCTTATCAGCATGCTTTTTGCATTGCAGTACACATGATTTTCTCTGTGAGCTGCTTCTCCCTATCCATGCCTGGTTTTTGCTGTACAGGGACTAAAGAGGCTGGAACCGGGTCATCTTCAGGTATTAATACTGCTTGCATTTTTACAAATTATTAATGGTGCATTGAATAGTGCATCTATTTGTGCATTTTAAAACTACACGTATCTCAGCATCAAATGCCAAATCTAGTCAAAGTTTTTTGTTTGTTTGTTAAGTGAAGGGTTTGCATTTCTGCAAGGTTATTTTTGCTGTTTTTGGGCCTATTTACATGGGCGCAAAGGACTGTGCAGCATGCAAGAGACGTTTGTTTATGCATTTGGTGCAGTGTGGAGACACAGTGCCGTTATGGACCAACCTGCACATTCAAGTTTGATAGAGGTGCAGGGGCAAATTAACTACCCCTAACGCAAACAGTGTGCGTTTCGGGCCATGCACCCTTTGTTGCACACCTGTCAAATTAATATGTACAAATGCTTAAACAAATGACTCTTGCATTCGGTACATGTCTATGTGTATGAGCCCTAAGACCCCATTGTGCAGAGTTTGCATCCTTTCTTATTTCTGTATTATTGTAGCAAAAAGATAGAGGATATATCAAGGTGATCAAAGCCCAAGGAAAATATGTCTGGAACTAGAATTTATTTCTTCAACTTGTTAGAATATAGTTCACACACATAGTGAGGTTGATTTTCTAAAAGAGTTGAGAATCTTCACACAATAAAGCATGTGAATAAAATATTCACTTTAATTATCCAATCCTGTGTAAATTAAATTAAACAATAATTTGCTTCTCACGTGATTACATAATTGAAGTGAGTAGTCACAATTTATTATGTACAGATTCTCAGCTCTTAATAAATCACACTCATTGTATGTTTGTTCAGCATGCATTCACTGTCTAATAAAATGATGTGAATCCTGGCCCTATGCGTTTCGCACACTAGTAAATTTGGTGGTTATATATAAAAGCACACAAAAAACGCAGGTGGCCACTGTTTGTCTTATTTCCCGTATGTATTCTTCTGTTTTCTCCCCAGTTTCAAGGCTTCTGACTTAACGGAGAATAGGAGGTTGTAGCTGTATGCCAAGCTCCAAACAGGCTACAGGGTATTGTGTAACAAGAATATTGAAGTTGAACAGAACTGAAATTCAAGGATAATTTTTAAGAAATAGCCAGGACAAATTCATTTCAGTTCATAATCTATTGTCTGTGGATAAGTACCTGCAGCCCCACTCCTGATGTCATCAGTTGTTTGGTGCCATACAGCTGTAGCACTTACTCACATAGGAGGCACTGGAAATTTGCCCAGGTTATTCCCCAGTGGAATACCCCGCAGCTAGGCACACAATCTCAACTAGGAATGAGCCAAACACCCCCCCGGTTCGGTTTGCAGCAGAACATGCGAACAGGCAAAAAATAGTTTGAATCTGCGAACACCATTAAAGTCTATGGGACACGAATATGAAAAATCAAAAGTGCAAATTTTAAAGGGTAATATACAAGTTATTGTCATAAAAAGTATTTGGAGACCTGGGCCCTGCCCCAGGGGACATGTATCAATGAAAAAAACGTTTTAAAAAAGTTTTTTTTTTTAGGAGCGGTGATTTTAATAATGCTTAAAGTGAAACAATAAAAGTTAAATATTCCTTAAAATTTCATACCTGGGTGGTGTTTAAAAATGTCTGTAAAGTAGCGCATGTTTCCAGTGTTTATAACTCATTCGTTCATAAGTCATTTAAAACTACTCACGGCTATACTGAATTGTCAGGTCCCGGCAATACAGATAAAAGTAATTGAAAGTCAATAAAAATGTGTGGGAATCCCCCAAATTCCATTACCAGGTCTTTCAGGTCTGGTATGGATATTAAGGGGAACCCTGCACCAAGTAAAAAAAAAAATGGTGTGGGGTTCCCCCCAAAAATCCATACCAGACCCTTATCCGAGCACGCAACCTGGCAGGCCGCAGGAAAAGAGAGGCGGACGAGAGAGCGCCCACCTCCTGAACTGTACCAGACCACATGCCCTCAAGGGCCTCATTCCCACAACCCTTGCCCGGTGGTTGTGGGGGTCTGCAGGCGGGGGCTTATCGTAATCTGGAATCCCCCTTTAACAAAGGGAACCCCCAGATCCTGGCCCCCCTTATGTGAATTAGTACCCTACCATTTCACAAAAAAAGTGTAAAATGTTTAAAAACTACAGGAAACGGCATTGGACGAGTCCTTTATTAAAAATAAAAACATTAAAAATAAAAAAAGATTCCAGCGATGTAATCCATTCTCGATCTCCAGTGATTTAATCCATTCTTGATCTCCAGCGAGGATACGACGGACACGATCCTGCCTACACTGGGGCCACCCGATGAATGACGCACCACCAATCTGACAGCTCTTATATAGCTGAGGGCGGGGCCAGAGGCGCAGGGGAATCGCCGGGGTTACCCAGTGACGTGTATGGGTGACCCCACCCCCTCCGACGCAACACAGGTTTCCCGTTGCAAATTTACCTATCAAAAATATAAATGATATTGAGTCTGAGATCAAAAGTAACATTGCTGTCTTTGCAGATGACACCAAGCTATGCAGTGGAATAACGTCCTTACAGGATGTCTCCAATTTACAAGCCAACCTCAATGCTCTGTCTAAGTGGGCGACTAAGTGGCATATGAGGTTTAATATTGATAAATGTAAAGTTATGCACTTAGGGGTTAAGAATATGCATGCATCATACATACCAGGGGGAGTACAACTGGGGGGATCTGTAGTGGAGAAGGATCTGGGGGTTTTAGTTGATCATAAGCTCAATAATGGCATGCAATGCCAAGCTGCGGTTTCCAAAGCGAGCAAAGTCCTTTCTTGTATTAAGAGAGGTATGGACTCCAGAGATAGAGATATCATTTTGCCCCTGTACAAATCATTAGTAAGACCTCATCTGGAATATGCAGTCCAGTTTTTGGCACCAGTTCTCAAAAAGGATATCGGAGAACTGGAGAAAGTGAAGAGAAGGGCAACCAAACTGATGAGAGGCATGAAGGAGCTCAGCTATGAGGAAAGATTAGAAAAACTTAATTTATTCACTCTTGAGAAGAGGAGAATAAAGGGGGATATGATCAACATGTACAAATATATAAGAGGTCCATATAGTGAACTTGGTGTTGAGTTATTCACTTTGAGGTCAACACTGAGGACAAGGGGGCACTCTTTACGTCTGGAGGAAAAGAGATTTCACCTCCAAATACGGAAAGGTTTCTTCGCAGTAAGAGCTTTGAAAATGTGGAACAGACTCCCTCCAGAGGTGGTTCTGGCCAGCTCAGTAGATTGCTTTAAGAAGGGCCTGGATTCTTTCCTAAATGCACGTAATATAACTGAGTACTAAGATTTGTAGGTAAAGTTGATCTAGGGTAAATCCGATTGCCTCTCGGGGGATCAGGAAGGAATTTTTTCCCCTCCTGTAGCAAATTGGATCATCACTCTGCTGTTTTTTTTTGCCTTCCTCTGGATCAACTGTGGGTATAGAGTTGGGTGTATGGGATTGTACTGTGTTTTATTTTGTTTGTTTATTTTAATTTTTTTATGGTTGAACTGGATGGACTTGTGTCTTTTTTCAACCTGGCTAACTATGTAGCTATGCAACACAGCTCCACAAAACACAGTGAGCAAACACTAAATCTATCCATCTAATTGTAGCTTCTGTGCTACACAGCCTATTCTTGAAAAGAATAATGTGCATTTGGATGGGTTTGTAACCATAATCTGAATGGAGAGCAGAGCTATTCATGAGAAGGACGTGGATCATGGTGTGCAAACGTGGGAGACATAGGGCCCAGACAGGATTATTTTGAAGTGAATTTGGTGTGGCATCAGACACAGCCACTGGATAAAGAGATCATAAACAGAGATATCATGAAAGGATACTGTAGTGGGGTAACTCTGTGCTACTCTGTAAAAAGGTGGTTTAACTAAGCCAGATTTTGTGGGAAGTAAGCACACTGATGGCACAGGTGTGTGTTGGCTTTGTATGCGAGATAGAGCCCAGAGCCCCACACTCCTGATGGAGGTCATAGTTTGTGAAGGGAGCCGTGTGAGATGCTGCCCATCATTAAGGTGTCTAGGTCGGAAACAGAGGAAGGCCCGAGCCTGAGAGAAAGTCCATGTGGGACAAGAGAGAGTCCATGTGGGACAATAGAGAAGCAGCTAGGGAGCTCTACAGAGATAGTCCAAGAAGGACATAAACGCCTAGGAAGCTGTAAGGAAAATGCAGAGCTGAGATCTGTGCATAAACACTGGGACAAGTTTCATGGTCAAGTAGAGCAAACAAAGGTATTAAATTCAGGAGGAACCCTAAAGTGGTAGCAGTAAAGGTTACACAAGAGAGCCAGGAGGCTGAATGTATGTTTTTGCAGTGATAGTGAGAACCCCCTGCGCGGAAAGACCTCAGGGCTTAAGTCTTGCAGGAACGCGTGGGAACGGAGTTCCTGCACTTTTTTCACAGCAGGAACTCAGTTCCCTTTGCAGGACTAGAGCAGCCGAGCCGCCCGAGCCAATCCTTCATTAAGAGGCGATGCCCAACTCAAGTCACTGTCAGGGGCAGGCAAACCTTAGTAAACCTTTATGTTACTGGCCGCTTCCTGTATATGGATTCATCGGGTAGTGTGCGGGTATTCCGTCACTTCTTCGATGCCGCAATTGCAGAGGTCTGCCGCGAGTTATCGCGGGATTTAGAAAGAACTTGCCGCACACTACCCGATGAATCCATATACAGGAAGCGGCCAGTAACATAAAGGATTACTAAGGTACAGTGGATCGAAAAACAAACAAACATGCGGTTTAGTAATTATGCATATGAGCGTATTATTATTTTTTTTGGTGGGGGAGTGGATCTTGGGTGGGAGTTCCCACACTTTTTTCCCCAGGACTTGACCCCTGGAAGACCTGTATGGGTTTTGATGTTTGTTTAAATAAAAGTGGGCAGGAAAGCCCTGAAAACGATATACAGTTGTGGAGTAAACTCATGGATTTGAGTTTCAGCTAAGAAAACCCCGACGTGTCACAATAACCATGGGGTAACTAATTGCATATGAAAACATGAGCTCCTTGTACACTTTTGTATATACACGACAACTTTACTAAAATCAAAGTTGTCTTTTAAAAGTTGGAAATCACTCACAGTTGTCTGTTTAAAAAAAGTTAAACACTTTTTATTTTCAAGCTATAGCTATACTGTTTGCAGGTATAAAAGTATGCCATTGATCACAATGCACAGAGTATAAAAAATTATCGACATGTAATTTTTGAAGGTGCTGCCTTATTCTGTAAGGCCGCGTACACACGATCGGTCCAACCCGATGAGAATGGTCCGACGGACCGTTTTCATCGGCTCACCGCTGAAGTGGCCTGATGGTCTGATGTGTGTACACACCATCAGTTCAAAAACCGATCGTGTCAGAACCCGGTGACGTAAAACACAACAACGTGCTGAAAAAACTAAGTTCAATGCTTCCAAGCATGCGTCGACTTGATTCTGAGCATGCGCAGGTTGTTGAACCGATGCTTTTGCGTACTAACGATCAGTTTGGACCGATGGTCAGGTGTTCATCAGTCCGATTGTAAAGCAAGTTTTAAAACTTTGGTCCAAAAGACGACAGACCGATGGGCCGTACACACGGTCGGTTTGGACCGATGAAACTGGACTTCAGTCCATTTTCATCGGTTTACACCGATCGTGTGTACGCGGCCTTAAAAATTCTGTATCATTTTTTTTAATCACAACAATCTGCGCTTCTACAATTAAATTATCTATAAATATATTCTTGAGGTTTTGTCATTTGTCTTTTAAACCAGCCATTCGTTATTGTACTGTGGAAGGAAACCACTGAACATAAATGGGCAGTCATTTACTTCTGCGCACAGTGACAACATTGTAAAACATAATGCAGAATCATTTTCACAGAGGGAACAAGATAGTTACATACCAAACAACTACAGGGATTTTATGTTAAAACGTCTTACTACAAAGCATCAATTCATATTTTTTAAACTTAAAGGTGGCATGTGAACTTAGCGTAATCCATAAATTACAATTATACAACCGTAATGGATGGAAAAAGTGTTGATCAGGCTGCAGCTGTAAACTCTTCTCTAGTAAAATAGGATAACAGCAAGTCATCCAATGCATAAACTGGCAGGCCACGTTCCTAACTGATGAGCTATTTAAGTGATTTCTATGTTGGCCAGACCAATACCAGATTAATACACTAAAAGGTGTGTCAGGACAAGTCTGATCATTGGAGAACTGACACAGTGTGATCTCCTACTTACTGTGGTCAGTTTTTAATAGAAAAAAAAAGAAGGGGGACTGGCAGGAGCACCATGGATTTTACACAAAGGTAGCAATACAAAGAAAACAGGAAATTTTCTCATACAAGTACATGGTACAGCAGGCACATATCAGGAATATTACATTTTGGGGTAACAAATGCTTTGACACATTTTTCATGGAAATTTTCATCTTTCAGCGCTGTCACACTTTGAGTGTCGGTTCACACTGGGACGACTTGTCAAGCGAGAAGTCATGCTCCATTCAGTGCAATTGAACTGTCGCTCTGACTTAGAAAAAGATTCTTGCACTACTTGGGGGCAACTTCAGAGCAGCTTGCATTGACTTTTATTAAAGAAATAATTTGCAAGTTGCACTGTGCAGGGTGGCTTAAGAGTAGGGCGACTTTGAAGCTGTCCCAGTGTAAAGCGAGCCTGAATGACAATTCTGCAGTCATGCAACACTGTACCCAGATAAAATCTTTATATTTTTTTCACACAAATATAGCTTTATTTTGGTGGTATTTAATCACCAATGTGTTTTTTTCCGATGGAAATAATCCGATGGGGTATACACTCTGACTTTTTCCATCGGAAATTCAGATTGTGTATACGGGGCTTAACAACTTACTCCTGTTGAAAGGGGACAGCCACACAGGTCCCTGCTGCTCGACAAGCCAAATTTGGATCTGTCTATGGCCAGCTTTAGATTCTATAAGTCCAACTGGGAGGTCCCTGGATTGCCAGTAGTAAGTTTGGAAGTGAAGAGAATGGTAGACATATGGCTGAGAGTCCTGTTCAATTTCTATAGACCAGAAACCAGAGGAGGCTATTAAAGAGGAGTTCCGCTCCCCCCCAAATAATAATTAAAAGTCAGCAGCTACAAGTTCTGTAGCTGCTGACTTTTTATATTAGGACACTTACCTGTCTAGGAATCCAGCGTTGTCCTTGGGTGCTGCTGCCGCCATCTCCGCTAAGGGAAACCGGCTTTACGGCTTCAACATGTGCAAAGTGTGCTACACTGACTGAGCTCAGCCGGAAGTGGGAGCAGGTACCTGTCAAAATCCGGTACCCACTCCCCCCGCCCCCAAAAGGTGGCAAATGTGGCAGCAGGGGGGGGCAAACAAAGTTTCCCCTTTTGGATGGAGCTCTGCTTTAATCTATGAGGGAGAAATCTACATAAGGAAAACCTGCTCTCATTCCAACTTTTTTCAACCCTCACCTGTACAAGCCATGTTGAAAGCTCTTGGTTAAACTCCCAAGACAGCTGGCTATTGCTTTTACTCTTTTGGTGAATAAAAATTTACTTTCAATCTCAGTCACACATTCTGGGCATTATCTTCATCAAACTTACAACCAAGAAGAAGTAAACACCCCAAAATGTTGTACTGAACTCCTAAATGTTAGTTACATTTAATAATTAAAGCATCATGGACAATACACAGTTGTTTTGGTAACATCCATTCAAGACATTGTCTACTTTGCTAGAACATGTATCTATTTTTTTATATATTGCTACTACTCCCTGTAGTATCTATCACTGGTTGTTGCCACTTTTAACACTGAAATCCAGAGATTGTCCCACCAACATGGAGGGTCAGCAATTGTCCCACACTTTAGAAAATATTTTCTAATGATATGGTGATAGATTCCTAGTACGATCAGTGTGATTTTAGTATGTGAAGAGATCATGCTGGTTACAAGCAGCAATTTCTATATTTACTCCTTGCTGAAAAGTCAACAAGCATCAAGCATACCATTAATGTCAGCCTCAACGTATATGAACCTATATACATCTTACTACAATTTCCATATTGTTTTCTATGTAATGCCAAAATTGTTTCTTTATAGCTTATTATAAGGTTTTGCTATGCCAGTTGTCTCACTGTTCCTATATGCATCAGTCGTCCTCATTCAAAGAATTTAATCCCTTTATTGCAAAAACGTTATTTTAATGCACACCAGGAAACTCTTTGAAATCCTGCTTTGAGAAGTTTGAGAAAAACGTAGCATTCAGTCAATGCTGCCGATATGTACGCCTTGCCAATGAATTTGAAAGTTAAAGCTGAATTGCAGGTGAGCAGCTAAATACACAACTAAAATAAATATATATGAACTGTTTTAGATGCCAAAGCATTTGTATTTCTGCACAGTAACAAGAGGGGATTATTGTTCAAGGTTCCTCATTTGCCATACAGGAGGAGGAAAGGTAGAATCTGAGTGATTACGGTAGGACCTGATCTGGTTGTTGGTCGGCAGCATCTTTCCATTTCTGCCTTGTTTCCCAGAATTCTGTAAAGCATATTTCAGGCTAAAACTCTTTTCTTTGTTTTCAATTTTGATTTGAGTAGGGAACAGGGTAGATAAAAAACAAGGATTTTTTTTTTTTTTTTTTTAAATAAGATTGTTTTGATTTAAATCAGATTTTTTGGATTTTTATAAAATGTATATATAATTGTAATGCTTTTGGAGTAACAATCTATTTAAAGATAGATTTCTATTTAAGATACATTAATAATTTAGTTTATTCAGTATAAAATGGAGCTCAGTTATGCAGCATGAGGCTGTATATTCTGCAATATTTAGATTTTTGGTAAACTCATTCAATGAATCCAAGAGCTGAGATAACAAGCACTGCATTGATGCATTCACACAATATCACAGTAACCATGAGATAAAACAAAGTTCAGGAATATTCCTTTATCCTATTGTTTTGCAAATATATGTACACTTCAAACTGCACGATTGAATCGGTTCTGATATTGCTGTTTTACTAACCTGACAGCTTATTATTCTAAATAGGAAACCGTCATTCTAAATAGGAAACCTTCATAAAAGCAATAATGAGTCTTTACATTTAAAGAACACCTGTCATTTCAGATCCATCATGGCAGCACCTGTTAATGGGCAACCACTCACCTGCTGCCGCCACGTCCCTCACCTTGCTGCCGCATCACCAGCCGTCCCATTAAAGTGAATGGGACTGTCAGTGAGTCCAAAGCGGGTCATAGGAGGAGTCGCTCCGGGACAGAGATGACAGTTGGTCTTTAGAAATTAGGATTTCAATCGAGTTAATTTAAATTAAGCCTTTTTACTAGTGATTTAAATCGACTTGACAAATCTACCCTAGTAGGGAATGGTTAAAACCCCTGTCCTATCATTTGGAAGATATTACATCATTTCCTTACCAGAGACACAACCAGAAGTTAGAGGACATTTATTTATGTGATGTAAACTCCCCTCTTAGGCCGCGTACACACGAGGAGACATGTCCGATGAAAATGGTCCGACGGACCGTTTACATCGGACATGTCTTCTGGAATACTTTGGTCTGATGTGTGTACACATGATCAAACCAAAATCCCCGTGGACAGACAGTGCGGTGACGTGGCGGTGACGTTGACGCCGCGACGTCCGCAAACCAGGAAGTAAAATGCTTCCGCGCATGCTCGCCCCCTCCCCCTCTCAAGAGGCTTTCTTAACAACAGAGAGAAAGCCTCGCATTACGGTGTTGAGTTACAAACAGTAGAATGGGAATTGAGGATTTCTCAGAAGAAATAATGACATTAAAAAGCAAGATGGAAGGATGAGGTAAGTGAAAGAGGACTGCACTAAGGTAAAGGAAGCTATTTAGGGGGAAAAAAATCCTTTACAACCCCTTTAAATTGTTCAAAAATATATTTCTACAAATGTTAAAAAAGATTAAAAAAAAATAAAAGAACGCAAACGCAAAAAAAAAAAAACATTCTTAAAGATCCATGGCTGTGGCATTAATATAGACATGACCTTCAAATGTTAACACTAATTACTTCTTTATTTAGCAGTGGAGTAATGGCTGTCCAATGCTGGAAGTTTAATATTGGAATTACAGGAGTACTTCATAAATCACAATTAAATGGAAGTTTTGTTTTTTTCTTAGATGTTCTTGAACGATTTACGATAGAAGAAGCATTTAGCCTGTCACTGCTAACATAAAATATAGTAAAACCAATTTCCAAACATCGAAAAATGAATTCTAACATAAAGCAAGCAGCACTGTATGTGTAACGCATGGACATTATGGTTGGGAGGTAAACAAAAACATAGCCAGGATCTTTTGGCAGCTGAGATCAAAATATGGATTTTACCCATAATCCACCAGCTTTACTCATCCAGGATTATCAAAGAGTTGAAGGATAAAGAGAGGACCATGAAATATACTTAGTGATATGGTATAGCGAAGAAGTCTTTTCAGCGTAAAATGTTCTCTTATCTCATGGAAGTGTGGAATGGAATGGTAGAAAATGACGAGTGTGCAGAGTTATTTTCTTTCACAATGGACATGGACAAGGACCTTGGTCTAGGTGAAATCATGATATTGTTCCTTTTTTAGTTCATAGAAACAATTATTTTCAAACAGAATTACCAGTAGTACGCCATTCACTCCCATTTATTTATATATGTAATTCTTTGCTATAATACATTGTATTGTTAAAAAATTATATTTCTAACAATGTACTTTTATTTTATTGTGCAATCAATATACCTTTTTGACAAGGAAAAATTTATATTTCTATCCCAGTATCACTAGCTAGCTAGCTGTAGCTGGCCAGCTAGAACCTGTCATAGGTAGCTAATATAACCTACATGTATATACAGCTAAGCCTGCTGTGAACCTAGTGTGGTGCACATGTTTATATGTAAGAGACAAAAGCAAAGTTATTCATAGTTGAATTCATGCCAGAAAGCATAGAGTTAAGCTTTGGTGACTCATCAGAAGCCTTGGCCCAATCACAGCTAATCTTACATTGAGCAGAGTCTTGACCAGTCACAGCCAGCTTTACAAACACTCTGTCTGGGAGGTTCCTAATACTCCATGTGCTGCTAGATTATTCCACCACAGAGACACAGAGCAGAACAGATACAAGGCCAAAGTTGTGTCCTATGGAAGCCAGGGGCTAAAAATAGGTATGTTACACAGTTATGTATATGTTCTTATTGTAAATAGTGTGGTTAGAACTGTATACTGATCTAGTTGTGTGTTCACTTGTAGGTCCACCATACCTTCAAACCAAACCAAACCATACCTCCTAACCTAATTCACAAACAAAACCCAACTAAGCTAACCCTGCAAAAGCAACCCTGCAAACCAAGTTGCAAACAACAGAGTTATACCCTTCAGAGAAATCAGAGAATGCTTTGATAACTTACAGAGAGAGAGAGAGAGAGAAAGTAAATACTGAAGAAAGAAATATATACACCACCTTATGTAAAATGACAAGATTGAATATTTGAACCACCACTTTCTGTTATACTTCATTCATCACGTGTTTTTGTACATGGACTGTCTGCTGCAAAGCAGCAGTATTTTATATGAAGAGAAGTGAAGTTAATAAAGAAGTTATTTTAAGCATTTGGTGTGCTCTTTAAACCTACTGCTTCCAAAGAACGGTGCTAGAGGAATTTCAGAGTAATAGACAGTCTTGTTGGACTGAAAAGTCAGAGATTTTACAATTCTTCTAATGCCACAGCCCATGAGGGACTTCATAGTGCTGCGCCTGCCATACTAGCTGTATGTACAATTTCCTAGTATTAGTGAAGTTTCTGCTATGCAAATGTATTACCTATCAACATCATATCACAAATCTAGTAGTGCTCATCATCATCACGTCCCAAATCCAGAACCTGACATCATCACAAATCCAGTACCTGGTTTCATAAATTCAGTATCTGACATCAATTCCCAAATCCAAGTACTTGGTATCATCAAGTCCCAAATCCAGTACCTGACATCATCAAGTCCCAAATCAGGTAACTGACATCATCAAGTCCCAAATCCAATACCTGACATCATCAAGTCCCAAATCCAATACCTGACACCATCAAGTCCCAAATCCAATACCTGACATCATCAAGTCCCAAATCCAATACCTGACATCATCAAGTCCCAAATCCAATACCTGACATCATCAAGTCCCAAATCCAGTACCTGACATCATCAAGTCCCAAATCCAATACCTCACATCATCAAGTCCCAAATCCAATACCTGACATCATCAAGTCCCAAATCCAATACCTGACATCATCAAGTCCCAAATCCAGTACCTGACATCATCAAGTCCCAAATCCGGTACCTGACATCACCAAGTCCCAAATCCAATACCTGACATCATCAAGTCCCAAATCCAATACCTGACACCATCAAGTCCCAAATCCAATACCTGACATCATCAAGTCCCAAATCCAATACCTGACATCATCAAGTCCCAAATCCAGTACCTGACATCATCAAGTCCCAAATCCAATACCTGACATCAACAAGTCCCAAATCCAATACCTGACATCATCAAGTCCCAAATCCAATACCTGACACCATCAAGTCCCAAATCCAATACCTGACACCATCAAGTCCCAAATCCAATACCTGACATCATCAAGTCCCAAATCCAATACCTGACATCATCAAGTCCCAAATCCAATACCTGACATCATCAAGTCCCAAATCCAGTACCTGACATCATCAAGTCCCAAATCCAATACCTGACATCATCAAGTCCCAAATCCAATACCTGACATCATCAAGTCCCAAATCCAATACCTGACATCATCAAGTCCCAAATCCAATACCTGACATCATCAAGTCCCAAATCCAATACCTGACATCATCAAGTCCCAAATCCAGTACCTGACATCATCAAGTCCCAAATCCGGTACCTGACATCATCAAGTCCCAAATCCAGTACCTGACATCATCAAGTCCCAAATCCAATACCTGACATCATCGAGTCCCAATTCCAGTACCTGACATCATCAAGTCCCAAATCCGGTACCTGACATCATCAAGTCCCAAATCCAATACCTGACATCATCAAGTCCCAAATCCAATACATGACATCATCAAGTCCCAAATCCAATACATGACATCATCAAGTCCCAAATCCAATACCTGACATCATCAAGTCCCAAATCCAATACCTCACATCATCAAGTCCCAAATCCAATACCTGACACCATCAAGTCCCAAATCCAATACCTGACACCATCAAATCCCAAATCCAATACCTCACATCATCAAGTCCCAAATCCAACTACATTGTATCATCAAGTCCGAAATCCGATTCCTGACATCATTAAATCCCAAATCCGGTACCTGACATCATCAAGTCCCAAATCCAGTACCTCACATCATCAAGTCCCAAATCCAGTACCTGACATCATCAAGTCCCAAATCCAATACCTCACATCATCAAGTCCCAAATCCAATACCTCACATCATCAAGTCCCAAATCCAATACCTCACATCATCAAGTCCCAAATCCAATACCTGACATCATCAAGTCCCAAATCCAGTACCTGACATCATCAAGTCCCAAATCCGGTACCTGACATCATCAAGTCCCAAATCCAGTACCTGACATCATCAAGTCCCAAATCCAATACCTGACATCATCAAGTCCCAAATCCAATACCTGACATCATCAAGTCCCAATTCCAGTATCTGACATCATCAAGTCCCAAATCCGGTACCTGACATCATCAAGTCCCAAATCCGGTACCTGACATCATCAAGTCCCAAATCCAATACCTGACATCATCAAGTCCCAAATCCAATACCTGACATCATCAAGTCCCAAATCCAGTACCTGACATCATCAAGTCCCAAATCCGGTACCTGACATCATCAAGTCCCAAATCCAATACCTGACATCATCAAGTCCCAAATCCAATACCTGACACCATCAAGTCCCAAATCCAATACCTGACATCATCAAGTCCCAAATCCAATACCTGACATCATCAAGTCCCAAATCCAGTACCTGACATCATCAAGTCCCAAATCCAATACCTGACATCATCAAGTCCCAAATCCAATACCTGACATCATCAAGTCCCAAATCCAATACCTGACACCATCAAGTCCCAAATCCAATACCTGACACCATCAAGTCCCAAATCCAATACCTGACATCATCAAGTCCCAAATCCAATACCTGACATCATCAAGTCCCAAATCCAATACCTGACATCATCAAGTCCCAAATCCAATACCTGACATCATCAAGTCCCAAATCCAATACCTGACATCATCAAGTCCCAAATCCAGTACCTGACATCATCAAGTCCCAAATCCGGTACCTGACATCATCAAGTCCCAAATCCAGTACCTGACATCATCAAGTCCCAAATCCAATACCTGACATCATCAAGTCCCAAATCCAATACCTGACATCATCGAGTCCCAATTCCAGTACCTGACATCATCAAGTCCCAAATCCGGTACCTGACATCATCAAGTCCCAAATCCAATACCTGACATCATCAAGTCCCAAATACAATACATGACATCATCAAGTCCCAAATCCAATACCTGACATCATCAAGTCCCAAATCCAATACCTCACATCATCAAGTCCCAAATCCAATACCTGACACCATCAAGTCCCAAATCCAATACCTGACACCATCAAATCCCAAATCCAATACCTCACATCATCAAGTCCCAAATCCAACTACATTGTATCATCAAGTCCGAAATCCGATTCCTGACATCATTAAATCCCAAATCCGGTACCTGACATCATCAAGTCCCAAATCCAGTACCTCACATCATCAAGTCCCAAATCCAGTACCTGACATCATCAAGTCCCAAATCCAATACCTCACATCATCAAGTCCCAAATCCAATACCTCACATCATCAAGTCCCAAATCCAATACCTCACATCATCAAGTCCCAAATCCAATACCTGACATCATCAAGTCCCAAATCCAGTACCTGACATCATCAAGTCCCAAATCCGGTACCTGACATCATCAAGTCCCAAATCCAGTACCTGACATCATCAAGTCCCAAATCCAATACCTGACATCATCAAGTCCCAAATCCAATACCTGACATCATCGAGTCCCAATTCCAGTACCTGACATCATCAAGTCCCAAATCCGGTACCTGACATCATCAAGTCCCAAATCCGGTACCTGACATCATCAAGTCCCAAATCCAATACCTGACATCATCAAGTCCCAAATCCAATACCTGACATCATCAAGTCCCAAATCCAATACCTGACATCATCAAGTCCCAAATCCAATACCTGACATCATCAAGTCCCAAATCCAATACCTGACATCAACAAGTCCCAAATCCAATACCTGACATCATCAAGTCCCAAATCAAATACCTGACATCATCAAGTCCCAAATCCAATACCTCACATCATCAAGTCCCAAATCCAATACCTCACATCATCAAGTCCCAAATCCAATACCTGACACCATCAAGTCCCAAATCCAATACCTGACACCATCAAATCCCAAATCCAATACCTCACATCATCAAGTCCCAAATCCAACTACATTGTATCATCAAGTCCCAAATCCAATACCTGACATCATTAAGTCCCAAATCCGGTACCTGACATTATCAAGTCCCAAATCCAGTACCTGACATCATCAAGTCCCAAATCCAATACCTCACATCATTAAGTCCCAAATCCAATACCTCACATCATCAAGTCCCAAATCCAATACCTCACATCATCAAGTCCCAAATCCAATACCTCACATCATCAAGTCCCAAATCCAGTACCTGACATCATCAAGTCCCAAATCCGGTACCTGACATCATCAAGTCCCAAATCCAGTACCTGACATCATCAAGTCCCAAATCCAATACCTGACATCATCAAGTCCCAAATCCAATACCTGACATCATCGAGTCCCAATTCCAGTACCTGACATCATCAAGTCCCAAATCCGGTACCTGACATCATCAAGTCCCAAATCCAATACCTGACATCATCAAGTCCCAAATCCAATACCTGACATCATCAAGTCCCAAATCCAATACCTGACATCATCAAGTCCCAAATCCAATACCTCACATCATCAAGTCCCAAATCCAATACCTCACATCATCAAGTCCCAAATCCAAGTACATGGTATCATCAAGTCCGAAAGCCGATACCTGACATCATCAAGTCCAAAATCCAGTACCTGACATCATCAAGTCCCAAATCCAATACCTGACATCATCAAGTCCCAAATCCAGTACCTGATATCATTAAGTCCCAAATTCAATACCTCACATCATCAAGTCCCATATCCAGTACCTGATATTACAAATCCTGTACCTTATATCAGGGCCGGGACAAGGGGTCAGCAGGGGGGGAAGCTGCCCTGAGCACTGTAGCATGATGTGTGGGAAGGGGCACCACAAGGAGATGGGGGTGGGGAGGGATTTGGGGGGCAGAAAGAGGTAAGAATTGTTCTAGGAGGAATGATTGGAGGATATCTTTTCTAGGAGGGGGTGGGGGATTTGTGCTGGGAGGGGGGATTGGGGGGGGAGGGAAGGGATGTATACTAGACATGTGCAGACTGGAATATTTTGTTTCGTTTTTTCGTTTTCGTCCGGAAAATAAATTTATTTAGTTACTCCCGAAAATCGTTTTGGTTTATTTTGTTTTTCGTTGGGGAATAGCTTCCGTCCGAAAATCCAGATATTATACTTGGTTTCTGCCGAATGGTGTTGAATGGTCAAAGAATATTCGACAGAACATCGAAACTTTACGCCAAATCGTACATTTACAGTCGAATATTCCGCCTACAAGAATTCTAATGTTGTATGACTAGTAGGAATCTATAATCTCTCTATAATGTGGATGTCGAATCTATTCTCTCTCTATAATGTCGAATCTATTTTTTATAATGTCTAATCTATTTTCTCATAAATCAAAATCTATTCTCTGTAATGTCGAATCTATTATTTCTATAATGTCGAATCTTTTCCCTATAGCGTTGAATCTTTTCCCTATAGCGTTGAATCTTTTCCCTATAGCGTCAAATCTTTTCCCTATTGCTATTCACTGTATTCAGTCAGCGTCATGTCGAATCTCTCTATATCGAATTGTTATCGCAACGAAAATGAAAATAAAGCATTTTTTATGTCGAATCTTCTGGTTTTCATTTTTTGCGCTTTCGTTATCGTTTGTTAAAACGATAACGAAAATACCTGATTTTTGGACGAAAATGCATTCTAACGAAAACTAATGCACATGTCTAATGTATACCTGGAGGTGAAATTTGAGGGGTAAGAGGAGTGAGTAATAATAAGTTTGTCACTTATTGAACAGATATAAGAAGAAAGACAGGCACTTAGCATTTTCCTGTACCATGCCCATGTTTCCCCTTTGACAGTTAGCAGCCATCATGGTGCTTCTAGCAGTCAGACCAGGCTGTTACTGACACCTCCTGTCCCTACTAACAATCAAAACCTCATCAGCATTGTTCTCAATGTTTTCGCAAGATTTTTTTGAACACTGTGTAAGCCTGTCCCAGGCCTGTCCCAGGTCTGTCCTCCTTAACATACAGTGCAATAAGCCCAGTCCTTATGCATGTAACCCTTTCCTAGGACAGAGTGTGTTCAAATCGAGTTACAATTGATAATGCAAATCTGCCTGCACAGTACAGGCGGTGTTTATTATGGCAAATACAGCTCCACAGCCCTCTCATAAACAAAGAGAAGTACCCAGGATTTTTCTTGCTGAAGAGTCCAGAAAAGAACATCTTAAACAGGTAAGCTGCAATTAAATTTGTATATATTTTTTAACCACTTAACCCCCGGACCATATTGCTGCCCAAAGACCAGAGCACTTTTTGCGATTCGGCACTGCGTCGCTTTAACTGACAATTGCGCGGTCGTGCAACGTGGCTTCCAAACAAAATTGGCGTCCTTTTTTTCCCACAAATAGAGCTTTCTCTTGGTGGTATTTGATCACCTCTGCGGTTTTTATTTTTTTGCGCTATAAACAAAAATAGAGTGACAATTTTGAAAAAAATAAATATTTTTTACTTTTTGCTGTAATAAATATCCCCCAAAAATATATAAAAAAAAATTGTTTCCCTTAGTTTAGGCCGATACGCATTCTTCTACATATTTTTCATAAAAATAAATTGCAATAAGCGTTTATGGATTGGTTTGCGCAAAAGTTATAGCGTTTAGGGGGTATTTTTATGGCATTTTTATTAATATTTTTTTTTACTAGTAATGGCGGCGATCAGTGTTTTTTTTCGGTACTGCGACATTATGGCGGACACTTTTGACAAATTTTTGGGACCATTGGCATTTTTATAGCGATCAATGCTATAAAAATGCATTGGATTACTATAAAATTGCCACTGGCAGTGAAGGGGTTAACACTCAGGGGGCGAGGAAGGGGTTAAGTATGTTCCTGGGTATGTTATAACTGTATGGGGGGGTGGACTGACATGGGGAAATCACTGATCTTCTGTTCATACATTGTATGAACGGAAGATCAGCATTTCCCCCCCTGAAAGGACCGGGAGCTGTGTGTTTACACACACAGCTCCCGGTCCTCGCTCTGTAACAAGCAATCGCGGGTGCCCGGCGGCGATCACCCCTGCCCGGCACACGCACGGAACTCGGGTGAAAGCGGGGGCGAGAGAGCCGACGTAGAGCTACGGGCTCTCGTGCAGGGGAGCCAACCTGCCGCCGTAAAACGACGGCGGCAGGTCGGCAAGTAGTTAAGTTATTCTATGTGAGTGGGAACATGTAACAAATGTGAAGGTGTTATCACAATGTGGCTGCAAAAGTGGAAATCATAATGCCGTTTAGTACAATTACAGAAAAAACATCAATCTAAAAAATATATATATTTTTTTTAATTTTTGTCTATATGTCCACCTATAATAAAACATATGAGGTAGCATCAAAAAGTTTCAAAACTAGTTTTGTAGCATGCCAACGGGATGGGTGCTTGCACAGTCATATAGAGCATCAACCTTCATAAGTCATAAAGAAACATCAAAAGGGAAACCTATGTGTGTTACCAACACTCCTATATAGAATAGGAAAGAGAGAATTCCCCCAGGGTGGGACTTTAACGGTAACAGCTCATTGAATCAAAAGCGTAGTAATAAAAGTTTATTATACAATAAATATAAAAATCTATAAATGTTAAAAAAACAAGGTTCATGGATAGGTGTCTGACTTGTCCACATGGGTTCATTCAGGCCCTACGCGTTTCGAGACATTGTCCCTTCATCAGGGATCAGTGTCCATGTGGGGTCACACTGTGTATAACATAAAATGTTATACACAGTGTGACCCCACATGGACACTGTGGGGCTGTTACCGTTAAAGCCCCACCCTGGGGGAATTCTCTCTAACCTTCATAAGTCAGTGTGCATGGGCGTCTGCAGGTAGGGGCAAGGGAGGGTAATTGCCCCCCCCTGGAATTGTCAAGAAAGTGTTGTAGTTGCCAGCTGCAGTGTCCGCTGTGGCTGCCACTGACTTTTTTTCTGAGTCAGCTGGTTGCTCTTTGTCCTGACAAATCTGATGTCCCTCCCTCACCCCAGGCCTGATCCTCGGATGAGATGGTTCAGTCGTTCCACCATTCCATCCGCCCCTCTTCAGTGATTGGCTGCCTGCCTGTGTACATGTTGTGTAGATCCGGCTTCCTACTCAGTGTAGTCAGTGGCCGAGCCGCCGAGTGATATACGCTGCCAGTGCCGACTCATCATCACATCACAGGAAATCCTGACCTGAAGTGAGTGGCATATACAGTTGCAAGCAACAGAAGAAGAAACACAGGTGACAGCAGTTAGGAGGAGACTTGTATTTATATATTGCTGGGAAGTTGGACAGCTATTACTGGAAAGATATGTCTGTGTATGTTAAGAGATTCAACTTCTTCACTTTGTATAGGCTGTTTATATCAAGATCAAAATATGGCCACAATAGATGTATTGCAATACATTGCAATATAAAAAGATGTACATTCTCTAGGCTATATTTATATGGGCATGGTACGCCTGGCCTGAGTAATTACCAAAGCAAAGTGATGCTGAATTATCTTTTATATAACACATATATCTTTCCACTGGAAAGATGTATGTTATATAAGAGAAACTTCAGTGTCACTTTGTATTGGTAATGATGCCCCCCTCTGAAAAAAGTTCTGCGGACGTCCATGTCAGTGTGCCAAAAGACATTGTCCTGTGTACATCGGGAGCTGTGCAACTGGTGCTATTCTGACCACGTGCATTACCATGTCTGCTATTTCATCATGGACAGCAAGCTAAAACAAATAGCAAATGTGAAATCCTGCGTGAAACTGGGCAAATCTGACATAGAGGCATTTGACATGTGTGACTGTTCCCCAAAAATCACCATGCACAAGTTGCGGGGGTTGAGCTTGTTGAAGGTCTAATGCCCTCTACACACGATCTGTCCATCCGATGAAAACGGACTGATAGATTTTTTCATCAGTTATCCGATGAAGCTGACTGATGATCAGTCGTGCCTACATATCATTAGTTAAAAAACTGATCGTGTCAGAACGCGGTCACGTAAACCACGTACGACGGCACTATAAAGGGGAAGTTCAAATCCAATGGCGCCACCCTTGGGGCGGCTTTAGCTGATTTTGTGTTAGTAAAAGACGATTCGCGATTTTCAGTCTGTTACAGCCTGATGAATGTGCTTACTCCATAACGAACGCTAGTTTTACCAGAACGAGCTCTCCCATCCCCAAATTTAGTCGGAGCATGCATGGATTTTTAACCAATGGACGTGCCTACAGATGATTGTTTTTTTTCTATCGGTTAGTTAACCATCAGATAATTTTAAAACAAGTTCCTCGTTTTTTTAACCGATGGATAAAAAAAAATGGGGCCCACACACGATCGGTTAGTCTGAGGAAAACGGTCCATCAGACCGCTTTTCTTCAGACAATCCGATCGTGTGTACGCGGCATTACTGATCGCTTGTCATCTTCCAGTGGTGTTGTTCCACTCTTGACTCGCGCATGCCACTCAAAACTCCTCAAACGACTCATTACTGTAAACTTGCTAAAACACGTCAAATGTCTCTGTGGCCGATTTGGCCAGTTTTAAACAGAACTTCATGTTTGCTCTTGCTGTCAATGATGAAATAGCAGACATGGTAATGCACGTGGTCAGAATAGCACCAGTTGCACAGCTCCCGATGTACACAGGACAATGTCTTTTGGCACACTGACTTAAAGGGGTTGTAAAGGTAATTTTTTCCCCCCTAAATAGCTTTCTTTACCTTAGTGCAGTCCTCCTTCACTTACCTCATCCTTCGATTTTGCTTTTAAATGTCCTTATTTATTCTGAGGAACCCTCACTTACTGTTATTCTGTCTGTAACTACACATAGTAATGCAAGGCTTTCTCCCTGGTGTGGAGAAAGCCTTTTGAGGGGGAGGGGGCGAGCAGGAGTGTCAGGACACCCCCTAACACACAGCTCCTTTCTCTATCTGCAAAGTAGATAGCGTCCTAACCCTCCTGCTTGTCCCGTCCCCCTCAAGAAGCTTTCTCCACACTAGGGAGAAAGTGTTGCATTACTGTGTGGAGTTCCAGAGAGAAGAACAGGAAGTGAGGATTTCTCAGAAGAAATAAGGACATTTAAAAGCAAAATCGAAGCATGAGGTAAGTGAAGGAGGACTGCACTAAGGTAAAGGAAGCTATTTAGGGAACACATTGTTTACCTTTACAACCCCTTTAAGAAGGTCGGTGCTCCCGGTGACTGTGCATGCAGTCTTGAAACTTTTTTTTTATACCACCTCGTAGATCAGGTTTTTTATTAAGACAATGAACCAAGTAAAGCCTTGCATGTTCTTAATTTTTTTTTATTAGGAAGCCAAATGAGTCAGTTATTTATTGTCCAGTAAGACCTCATCTGGAATATGCAGTCCAGTTTTGGGCACCAGTTCTCAAAAAGGATATCGGAGAACTGGAGAAAGTGCAGAGAAGGGCAACCAAACTGATAAGAGGCATGGAGGAGCTCAGCTATGAGGAAAGATTAGATGAACTGAATTTATTCACTCTTGAGAAGAGGAGAATAAGGGGGGATATGATCAACATGTACAAATACATAAGAGGTCCATATAGTGAACTTGGTGTTGAGTTATTCACTTTAAGGTCAACACTGAGGACAAGGGGGCACTCTTTACGTCTGGAGGAAAAGAGATTTCACCTCCAAATACGGAAAGGTTTCTTCACAGTAAGAGCTGTGAAAATGTGGAACAGACTCCCTCCAGAGGTGGTTCTGGCCAGCTCAGTAGATTGCTTTAAGAGAGGCCTGGATTCTTTCCTAAATGCACATAATATAACTGAGTACTAAGTTTTGTAGGTAAAGTTGATCCGGGGTAAATCCGATTGCCTTTCGGGGGATCAGGAAGGAATTTTTTCCCCTCCGGTAGCAAATTGGATCATCGCTCTGCTGGGGTTTTTTGCCTTCCTCTGGATCAACTGTGGGTATGGAGTTGGGTGTATGGGAGGATGTACTGTGTTTTACTTTGTTTTATTTTTATTTATTTTTTATGGTTGAACTGGATGGACTTGTGTCTTTTTTCAACCTGACTAACTATGTAACTATGTAACTGACAAATACCATTGCTGCTAAATTTGGTCAGGGCATCTAGTCATCAATGACCTATGGTCTCCAATAGGTTAATGCTTACAGATTATTTTATTTAACATGTAGTAAAGCTGCTTATTCCTTATCATTCACAAGCAAAATTCCCAAAGTACCAGAACGCTTTGAGCAATACTCAAGTCCAATTAATCGCCTAAGCACATTTCAAGGTGTATGGCTTCCAAACTCTGAAATCAACACATTTTCTAAACCATTGCAGAAAAATATGCAGTATAAGAAGTGCATCGTATGAAGTCGCAAAACAAAAGAAAAAAAGATATCACAAAAAATAAGTGCCACGCTGTTTTGTGCAGAAATGTCAAATCTTTTTTGTCTCTTTTGTTCAACATGGATGTTCATCTCTTTGACCATTAATCGCCTTCTTGACAATATAGAAGCAGAATGGTGAGTAATGATAGCAATTTCCAAATGCTCTGAGCACAGATGCTGAATGCAGGCTTATTAAAGAATTTTACAATGCTGAAATTTGTTATAGAAACTGCTGTATAGAAAAAAAATATAATTGGATCAACAAAAAAAAGAGGACAAATCCTGAAGTTTAATACATTCGATAAATTAGGTCATTTATAAAGAGACAGAAACAACGATTGCTAGAAGAAAAAAAAAATCTTTTATTGCTTTGTTGTTGAGTCATATGTACCAAAAAACACAGACACGGGGTTGAAAAGATTTAAAGAGACACTTTTACTGCAAAGTGCATCCCACTGCCCCTATATACTCACTTTAATTGCTCTCCCTTCCATAAGCAGAAGTGGCAGGGAGTGTCACTGGCTGCAGAGGAGCAACAGCTAGGGAAGAGAGCAGACAGTGTAAAGCTGGATATATAATAGTGTGTACCCGGCTTAAGTATATGGGGGCCATTTTCCGACACACTGTCACTTTGACCTGTATGGGCAGGGCTTTTTTTCTGGGGGAACTTGGGGGAACTTAGTTCCACCACCTTTGGCTCAGACACTTTGGTGCCTGCTCACCACAATCACTTGTAAACACAGAAGTCAGGTTTCTGTGTTTACAAGTGCCAGCTCTTCACTCTGTGTGTAACCCCCCTGAACTCTGCACTCTGTATTAGTGCAATTCTGGTATTTAATGCCCCTTTAAGACCCTTCTACTGTTTGTGAAATCTGAACGGGGTCGTGGTTGAGTTCCTGCACCTATTTTCTGAGAAAAAAAGCTCTGTGTATGGGCATGGTAACAATGTCTATTTGACCCATTTTCACTAGCGTAACACATTTGTGTGGCCGTAAAAAGGGTGGACTTTAACACCCACACACCCAATACAGAGCCGTCTTATTGGCATCATGGGCCACTGGGCAAAGTAATGCTCGGGGGGCCCCTACAATGATGACAGTAATGGTAAACAGACATTAAGTAGGAAGGAGCAATTCTGTATCCTGGCCTAGGCCAACAAGGCCTAGGCCTAGGGCAGCACTTTGCAGGGGTGCAGCACAGAAAGAGTCCCCGCCGGCTTGCGCTACACTGTTAGTGTAACGCAAGCTGCTTCTAATTTTGACTGTCCTATCAAACTGGACCACAAACCTTCCTCACTGTGCTATATGTTTTCTGCTGCACCATTGGCATGGTTATATCTTCTTAGTCATCTCCATAAAATTATCAGAAATTTGTGCTTAAAGTAGAACTATAGGCAAAAAATTTTTTTTTCATTTTGAATAGAGTAAGGGAGGGTTATAGCTCCTGTCAGTATATTTTTTTTACCATCCATGTGCCATTGCAGAGATTTGCATTCACTTCCTGTCCCATAGCCAACAGGAAGTGAGAGGAAATCTATGCAAATTAAGGGAATCCAATGCCCCCCACCCCACAGGCCCTAAGAACTAGTGCCCCCACTCGAAAATTTCAGGGCGGGTCTTAAACAGAAAGGGTTTAAATGAGTAGGAGTACACAAGCCACAGGATGGACTGTGGGTGTCTCAGAATAGTACAGTGCCACGTCCTAATTATAGCAAAAAGGTTGTTGTTGGAGGAACACAAAAGTGGACTTTATAGGCACTAGTCGTTGAAAAAAGTTATTTTATTGATACAATCCTGCACGGGTTATTGAATCAAAACTAAAAATAGATTTATTTATAAAATACATTAAAAACTCAAAAGGAATTATCACAAAATATTTTCAATAATTTACAAAACATTTAAACCAAAAACTGGTCCAGAGGAGACATCAAGATTAGTAAAGGCTAACATGTATATGTTAGCCACAAGCTCTTTGAATACCTATATACATGTTAGCCATCACTAATCTTGATGTCTCCTTTGGACCAGTTTTTGGTTTAAATGTTTTTTAAATTATTGCAAATATTTTGTGATAATTCCTTTTGAGTTTTTAATGTATTTTATAAATGTATCTATTTTTAGTGTTGATTCAATAACCCGTGCAGGATTGTATCAATAAAATAACTTTTTTCAACGACTAGTGCCTATAAAGTCCACTTTTGTGTTCCTCCAACAAAAACCTTTTTGCTTAACCACTTAAGACCCGGACCAATACGCTGGCAAATGACCCAAGGGGTTTTTGCGATTCGGCACTGCATCGCTTTAACAGACAATTGCGCGGTCGTGCGACGTGGCTCCCAAACAAAATTTGCGTCCTTTTTTTCCCACAAATAGAGCTTTCTTTTGGTGGTATTTGATCACCTCTGCGGTTTTTATTTTTTGCGCTATAAACAAAAATAGAGCGACAATTTAAAAAAAAATGCAATATTTTTTACATTTTGCTATAATAAATATCCCCCAAAAATATATAAAAAAACATTTTTTTTCCTCAGTTTAGGCCGATACGTATTCTTCTACATATTTTTGGTAATTTTTGGCAATAAGCGTTTATCGGTTGGTTTTCGCAAAATTTATAGCGTTTACAAAATAAGGGATAGTTTTATTGCATTTTTATTAATTATTTTTTTTTTTACTACTAATAGCGGCGATCAGCGATTTTTTTCGTGACTGCGACAATATGGCGGACACTTCGGACAATTTTTACACATTTTTGGGACAATTGTCATTTTCACAGCAAAAAATGCATTTAAATTGCATTGTTTACTGTGGAAATGACAGTTGCAGTTTGGGAGTTAACCACAGGTGGCGCTGTAGGGGATGTGTACCTAATGTGTGTGTTTACTACTGTAGGGGGGTGTGGCTGTAGGTGTGACGTCATCGATCGCGTCCCCCTATTACAGGGATGACGCGATCGATGCTCCGGCCACAGAGAAGCACGGGGAAGCCGTGTGTACACACGGCTCTCCCCGTTCTTCCGCTCCAGGGACGGATCGCCGCACTGCAGCGGCGATCGGGTCCGCGAATCCCGCGGTCCCGGTCCTGGGGTACTGCTGGGTACTATAACCAACGTATATATACGTTGATGTGCCCAGCCGTGCCATTCTGCCGACGTAAATCTGCAGGAGGCGGTCCTTAAGTGGTTAAACAGAAAGGGGTGTGGCCTTGACAGGAAGGGGTGGGTCATATTTAAATTATGGGGTGCACAAGTTTAGTCAGGCCTAGGGCAGCACAAAACCTAAATACACCACTGGGTAGGAGGCAGACTGCCTCCCCTTTTCATCTATCACTCTCAGTGCCATCATGGGGCCCCCAATTTCAGGGCAGAGTGGGCTCAAGCATCAGCTGCTTTGGGAAAAGTGCAGGGGCCCCCCATGCAGCTGGGGCCCCTGGGCAGTGTCCAGGTGTGCCCTCCCATTAAGAATGCCCTGGCACAATATATGCCTCACCAGGCAGCTGATTTTTCTCTGCACCAGCTGCATGCTCCTAGCACAGAGACTAAGCTGTCAAAGACAGCCCTTGGACCACATTAACGTTCAGTAGCCAATGGGATCGGCTTGCGTTCCCATTGAGAGAAGCCTTGTTGTGTGGGAACCAGTCACTGAGTCAGTGACTTAGAAGGTGCTGAAGCCATTGGTTCGACATGTTGACCAGAATACTAGCATTTCCAGAATGAAAGGTAAGGCTAATGCTGAATTCTGGCAAAAACAAAACAGCTGCACATTCAAATTATATATGAAAAATGTTTTCAATTCTGTTTAGCCAGCCTTGTGTTTAAAGTGGTTCTAAAGGCTCAATTTTTTTATCATTCTGCATTCTATGCATGAAGGTAAAAAAAACATCTGTGTGCAGCAGCCCCCCCCCCCCCCCCCAATACTTACCTGAGCCCCATCACGATCAGCTCTCCGGGGACTCTCCCTCCTTATTGGCTGAGACTACAGCGGTAGCCATTGGCCCCTTCTGGTGTCAATCACAGCCAGTGAGCCAATGAGAAGAGAGAGGGGGAGGGCCGAGCCACTGTTCTGTGTCTGGACACGCAGAGCAGCAGCTCAGGGGTTAAGCCTGCTTGGGTGCCCCCACAGCAAGCTCTTTGGTTTGGGGGCACTTGGCAGGAAGGAGGGGCCAAAATTGCTGGCGGAAGACCCAAGAAGATGCAACCTCCCTCCTGCCCACCCCTTGTCCCGGCCCTGATAGCCAGAATACTAGCATTCTATAGCAGAAGTCAGTAATCGAATTTCTCTTTAACAGCAACTTGAGTCTGGCTTATTTCTTCTTTTACTGACATTTTTTTCTCAAGTCTTTGTACTTTACTGTTCACTATTAAAATCATATTAATGCAATTGCAAAAAGAGTATATAGTAAAACATTCCATTCCCAGCATGCTTGAGAATACTGAGAGGTCTGAGAAATAATTATCTTCCATTATAAGTAATTAGAATATTTGCAACTGAATCACTTTTGCTATGACATATTTTACAAAAATTAAATAAACCTGTAGGAATCCCTTTCTTTAATAAGGACTATTCATAAGCCAATTATCATTAAGTAATTATAAATAATACTCAGTTTCCCAAAACATGTCTAAGCTAACCAGTCAGTATTTAATACACATTAAAATTGAGCAATGTATGAAAAAATAGCTATAGAAAAGAAAACAAGAGCCGACTTCCTGCCTATAGTAACCAATATATAATGCTTTTTATTTTACTCAGGGGCATGGTTAAATAAAATCCAAACCACCTTGTACCTATTTAATAGGCTTTCATTGCTTTGCCACAAGCAAGAGTTTAACAGGCATGTATAAACCTCAGCACAATTGTTTAATGCTTACATTACATATGCTTTCAATCACAGACTATAGAAGGAGAGTAATAATGTATAATATAGTGCATATAGTACAAGTGTCTGTAATGGATAGAGAGCTGTGGTCTGTGCCGAGTTTAGGAGTACATATCACACAGAGTGCAGAGGTCAGGAACGTATTGAGTGCAGGGGTAAGAAGCACAAAACACAAAACACACAGAGCACAAAATGAAAGCTAAAGTAATGTAGTGCCTATGCATAAGGGCCCTTTCACACGAGCGGACGAACGGTCCGCTTTTCAAATGTCTGTTTACGGACTCACAATGCATCCCTATGGGATCGCGGACGTTAGCCGATGATGCATCCGCTAACGTCCGTAATCATCCGCCTCCGTCAAGATCCGGTTTTTCGGACAGAAGAAAATCCTATTTTTCTTCTGTCTGGCGGATCGGATCAGATGAATACGGACACACGGTTCGTATTCATCCGATTCCCTATAGGGGAGAGTGGAGAAAAGACAGGGCGGTCCCCGCACACTGTGGGATCCCCGCACACTGTCAGCCGACAGCTCAGCGGGGATTTACGGATGATCCCCGCTGAGCAGACGGACACACACGGGGTGGATCAATACGGATCCGCTCCGTGTAAAAGAGCCCTTATGAGTGTAGATGTCAGCAGTACAAAGCAAAGAGTCAAGACTGTACATGTCACAGTGCAGGAGTCACAGAAGAAAGTGCAAATCCCCCACCAACTTCCCTTTCAGAAATAATGCCCTCAAAAAAATCAGCACAAAATTAAAAGATTTTAACCCCCTCCCTACACACACACCCCAACACAAGTTCCTTCTGCAAGCCAAAATATTCCCCCAACAGCAAATGAAAAAATCCTCCCTTCCTCCCAGTACAAATCTGCCCTCCCACACAAGTCCATCCCCTCAAATCACTACTCCCAGCAGAAATATACCCTGCCTAACACAAATCCCCATCCCCCTGTTCTAGCACTCATTGTCCCTTCCCCATCCCCCAGAACTATCTGCTCCACCCTCTTCCCCAAATTCCTTTCCTAGCACAAATCTACCTTTTCCCTCAAAATCACCTCTTGGGGGAAATCCTCTATGCCACCACCCCCCCCCTCTCAATTCCTCCTCTTAGCACAAATCTATTTCCACCCCAAATCCCCCCTCCTATCCCAGCACCAACTCTTGTGCCCCCCCCCCTCGGATCATTTTGTCTCCCCTGAACTTACACACCTCAGATAGGATGCGACATGGGAGATCTTTTTCCTCACAGCCTAGAGAAAGCTTCCCTCAGCTCTAAAGTAAATCTCTGTGACAGACAGACAGTGGTGAAAGATGCTGGCTGCTGCAGAGGCTGGGGATTGTAGCGTCAGGGTCCCAGGATATGTGGGTGTCAAGCGCTGGTAAAGCCCCAATAGCCACCCTGTCTTATATAGCACAAACGGGCACTGATCTAAGTGTGTCTGTTATATGGCTTAGGATGATAGCAAAGGATGCACCAAAGAAGATAGGATACGCCAAGAAAGAAAGAATTGACACAAAGTCCGGAAGGCTACACCATCCAGATATTTTATGCATCCCAGCCACACTAACTCGCTTCCAAGATGGACTACAAGGAATTGTTAGTGTGCACTATTTTTTCTATATAATCAGAAATGAGGGGGGGGGGGGGGTTGGGTGGTCCAGGAGCTCACAGATGATGGAGGCAAAATAGCACAGTGAGAAACAATTCCATGAAATATAGATTACATGCAGGGATGGACTGGCCATTGGGACTACAGGGAGTTTCCCGGTGGGCCGATGGCTCAGTGGGCCGGCTTCAGTGACAGCAGACCGCTGCCCCCCTCCGCTCCTCTGTCTCTCCCTTCCCGCAGTGCTCACATCCTTCCCCTCCGGGTGAAATAATGTCTAGCTTCCCCACTGGTACTGCCTATAAGAGTACCAGTACCAGCTGTTCTACTCTAATAAAGTAGAATGGCTAGTCAAGGGGGAGAGGGGGCTTGGGTGCCCGGGGGGGGGGGGTACGGGAGTTGTCCAACCGCCATGGGAGAGACCTGTCAAAGTGGGCCAGTCTGGATGAAGTCCAGGGCCAAATTTTGGTCCCAGTCCAGCCCTGATTACATGACCATAACGTAGTGCATAGTGCATGTGTATGATTTATTTTTCAAGAATAAGGTTTTCCAACAGCCTACTGCAAGAGCTCACGTGCCAGTCTACCAACCCTACTAATTGTGAATCTGCTAGTGCTTCACAAAGACAAAATTGCCTAAAGCCTAGTACACACTTGTAATTTTTTTTCCTTCAACCCAGCAGGGCTAGTACAGTGATCTCCCCCTGCTGTTCTATTGTGTTCTGACATGGGGCCACCCGCCAGAACACCACAGACATTAGCCATTAGCTGAGAGTGCTGATGGGCAGACCTTTTTTAGCCATGCCCCTTTGACAGAAGTCAGACCGACTGGAGTCCACACGGGCCGATTGGCGGCTGTTTTTTATTGAAATGGCCAATGCCACCCGACATTCGACCCGTGTGCCCTAGACTTAAGAAAACTGTATACAGTTAGACATGTTGCCACAGATAAAGAGAAATAGAATGTGAGTTGCATACATTTTTAACTGGCTGCTAGCTGCGGGATATTAATAATGATACTGTATATGGATATGTCAGCACTGTAACAATTTTGTTTAAACACTTTCACTGTGGTTAAAAACAAATTTAAAATGAATTGACAGCTTTCCTTAGTATAAACCACTAATATCTTGGATGATGAGAACATGGCAGTAAAATGATTTGACGGAGACATATTTAACAAGACAATAATTGGCAGTATGGCTTGGTAAGTCATTTTAAGGAAACAACTCACTGGGGAAGAAGCAGAAATGATGGTCATTTAATTAGTCTTCAGGGACTTTATTAAAATTGGTCTAAACAGAAATCATTTATACATTTATATGCACAATGCATTGCAAAGGTTGTGTGGATTTAAATTTAACATCATGTAGAAGCATTGACCAGAAGATCATATTAAAGTCTGCGCAACCTTTAGCTGATATATGAGGGAGAGGGTAGAAAGAACATAAATGAGTATGTGCAGCTTCATATACAATGATCATCCCTATGATCAGAGGCGGCTCTTTAATTAGGCAAATTAGGCGGTCGCCTAAGGCCTCACACTCACAGAGGCCTTGCGGCCGCCATACTTGTCCAATGCATTACCCGAGTTTTGAGGGACAGGGAATCTTAACGCTGCTGTTCTCAGGCAACTTTAAGAGCCCTAACTCAGGAGTGGGGCCGCCAGCGTCCCTAACAACCAGTGAATATCGGTGACACCACCCCTTGTGACGTCAATGACCCAGCATGCCCTCAGTCAATGACGTCACAAAGGGGCAGGTTCACCAGGTGACATCATCGGGTTTCCCCCCGCCCCTTAGTTATTAAAAAAACAGGACCTGGGGGCTGCCTTGTTAAAGGGGGCTTCAAGATTCCCATAAGCCCCCTGCCCGCAGACCCCCACAACCACTGGCCAGGGTTGTGGGGAAGAGGCTCAAGTCCTTGAATTATTTTTCCCCATCATGGGCGGGAGTGGGGCCAATGTCAAGTTTTGCCTAAGGACACACAAAGCTTAGAGCCATCTCTGCCTACGATCCTTCCTCGATTCAGGGAAAACAAAAATTCAACCTAGCTAATGGATCTGCCCAGACTCCGTTATCACGTACATTAAACTTTTTAAGCATATCACAGCCAGCGCATCCAATCAGTGGGTTATTTCACCTGTTTTTTTGCACATTCTCCGTTAGATCTACCAACAATAATGTAGGGCAAGGAGGACTTGCCTGATACAAACTGAAAATATACACTATATTACCAAAAGTATTGGGACGCCTGCCTTTAGGCCTCGTACACTCTGCTAGACCGTTTCAGCAGACAGATTCGATCGTGTGTACGGGCAAACAGATGGATTTGGCCACCCGACAGATTTCAAAGCATGCTTTGAAATCTGTCGGCTGGGAACCCGTCCGCCCGACATGTCTGCTGGTTAGTATGCTAACCAGCAGACATGTCTTCTCGCACACGCGCCGAATGATTTCAACGCATGCGCGGAAGTGTTTTACTTCCTGGTGCGGTGGCGTGGCGGCGTCAATGTCACCGCCACGTCACCGACACGTCAGCGCGCTGTCTGTTCAAATCGGTCGGTCCGACCAATTTGAACAGATAGATTGCCTCGTGTGTACGAGGCCTTATACGCACATGAACTTTAATGACATCCCAGTCTTAGTCCATAGGGTTCAATATTAAGTTGGCCCACCCTTTGCAGCTCTAACAGCTTCAACTCTTCTGGGAAGGCTGTCCACAAGGTTTAGGTGGGTGTCTATGGGAATGTTTGATCCTTATACCAGAAGTGCATTTGTGAGGTCAGGCACTGATGTGGATGAGAATGTCAGGCTCACAGTCTCTGCTCTAATTCATCCCAAAGGTGTTCTATGACATGGTTGATGATTAAAACAGGCACATCCAAGTTTGCAGGAATCCGGGGTACAGCTGTCCACATAGACCATCCTCCTCACCGCCATTGACGTAGTCCCTTCCACCCTGCGCTCCACGAGCGGTTCAAGCCACGCTTTCAGATCCCTCTTCTGCAGGGTAGTCTTCCCAGTCAAGATTGCGAATGACAGCGGTGAGAGCTGGTGGGGCAGGGGATGGTCCATGTGGACAGCTTTACCCCAGGTGCATGCATACTTAGATGTGCCTCTTTTAATAATCAACCCTGTGAGTTGCTAAATTTTCTACCTTCATTAAATGTAACCATATTGCTACACTTAGAGGCTCCTCTGTTCTTGTTTATACTCTGTAGCTCCTGATGGATTTTTCTTCTAATCCCCTTGTGGAGACTTCCATTTGTGGATGGACATTTTATGGTTACACAACCTATCACATTGCTATATTTTTTTTTTTTATATGCACTATAAACTGAAGGACTTATGAATAAATGGTTGTGGAAAGAATCATTTAAGTTTCCATTATTTCTTATGGGGAACAGAACAAATTATGCTCGCAATCCAAGGTTTTACTGTACCTCCATTACATATTTACAGAACAAAAAAGTTGCCGTATATACTCGAGTATAAGCTGAGTTTTTCAGCCCTTTTTTAAGGCTGAAAATACCCCCCTCTGCTTATACTCGAGTCAGTGTACCTGAAATTGACAGGCTGCAGGTGTCCATTGTTTAAAAGTTGTGGTCTCCTCCTGGTCCATTCCGTGATAGGCAATTCCCAGCAAACACAGCGTTCAGTGTTCTGCCAATCATAGGCGTGCGCACAGGGTGTGCCAGGTGTGCCCGGGCACACTCTAATTATCCTTTACAGCACAGATTCCCCTCTACTGCCCTGGCTCCCTCCTTCCCCCTGCAGTGCTACCAGCTTTCCTCCTCTCCTGCCAGCTGTTGCTGCAAGGATGTTTTAGGATGAGTGGTGGAAGGGACCGGTAAATATATAATTGACCTTCCCCTTTCCCTTTCTGAATGAACATCATGAGTGATCAGTAGTGTGTGTTTGAGCTTTGTAGTGCACACCCTAATGCAATAGACTGCGCACACCTATGCTGCCAATCACAGATGTCCTCTTGTCCAAGGATGAAAGGACGTCCATGATTGGCAGAACACTGGACACAGTGTCTTCTGGGAAAGAGAGGATGAGAGAACGTCCGTGATAGGCGGAACTGTGTCTGCTGGGAAACGCTTAACACGGAAGAGACCAGGAGGAGACTGCAACTTTTAAACAATGAATGGACTCCCGCAGCCTGTCAAGAATTTCAGGTACTCTGACTCGGGCACAGTGAGGGTGCAATGGGCACAGTGAGGTTGGGCACAGTGAGTTTGCAATGGGCACAGTGAGGCGTGCAAATGGGCACAGTGAAGCTGCAAATGGGCATTGTTGACCCTCTTTTCCTCTTAGGCCGCGTACACACGATCAGTCCATCCAATGAGAACGGTCCGAAGGTCTGATGGTCTGATGTGCCTACACACCATCGTTTAATTAACCGATCGTGTCAGAACGCGGTGACTTAAAATACAACGACGTGCTGAAAAAAATAAAGTTCAATGCTTCCAAGCATGTGTTGACTTGATTCTGAGCATGCGTGGATTTTGAACCGATGAGCATGCGTACTAACAACCAGTTTTGACCTATCGGTAAGGCATCCATCGGTTAAATTTCAAATCAGTTCTCTTTTTTTTGACCAAAGGATAACTGACCGATGGGGCCCACACACGATCGGTTTGGACCGATGAAACAGGCCTTCAGTCCATTTTCATTGGTTTTGACCGATCGTGTGTAAGCGGCCTTACAGTAGCTGCTGCATTCTCACCCTAGGCTTATACACGAGTCAATAGGTTTTCCCAGTTTTTGGTGGTAAAATTCGGCTTATACTCAGGTTGGCTTATACTCCAGGATATATGGTAATTGGTTATTTTAAAAATTCACAATTTGGTAAAACAGTATCTTCAAAAAAGTGTGATTTCATATTTGTGATGTCTGTGCCATTTGCAGACTGATATTTTTTACAGATAGACCTCTAAAGTTATTTAATTGGTACAAAGAATTTACAAACAACTAAAGGCATTTTCCTTTTTTACGTGTTCTTTATGTTTTTTTTTTCACAATAAGGATACTAAAATAAATGACTAGTATTAGGCTGCATTCACACCTAGGCGACACGATACGCCGCGTACGCGGCTTATCTTGCCGCCTGTAGATTAAACTTTTTTTTTTTTCTTTCTTTAACATTGCGGTCTATGAGCGAACGCCAATGTCGCCTGAAAAATGTGAACCATCTCCATCGACCGCAATGTTATTTCACATCTCGAGCGACAAGAGCGTCGGGCGACCAGAGTTTTGTCGCTCAGATGTGAATGGAGCCTAAGGCTAGTTTCACTTTGGGGCGATTTTAACCCTTGCTAGCAGCCCAAAAAAGTTAAAAGTGCTGCTGCCGAAGTGCTTTGCATTTGCTTCAGCAGTGCTGGCCATTGATTTCAATGGCAGGGGCGTTTTAGGAGCGCTTTATTTACCGCTCCTGCAACGCCCCAAAGATGCTGCTTGCAGGACTTATTTCCTGTCCTGCAAGTGCATCGCCCCAGTGTGAAAGCACTCAGTCTCTCACACTGGGGCTGCAGGGGAGGCGTTTTTCATGCGCTATTTTTAGCCCAAAAGTTCCTGAAAAATACCTCAATGTGAAAGTGGCCTTAGAATGTGAACATTTTTCATACAACATAAAGGTCAACTAGGGGGTTAGTCAGATATTACAAATAAAACTATTTTATTTTTCTCCTCAGTATTTATTATTTGCTTTTAATAGCCTGAAAATTGATATAAAGATATTTCAAATGTGTTTAATAGTTACATTTGGTTATTTGGAAGGTATTGCTGCATGTCACAATGAAGCTGCAGAGGTAAGTATCATAGGAAGGTGTCATTTGTTTTAGAAATCTTCTAGCTCTTTGCAAAACCTTTATAGAGTTAAAGAGGTGATAAAGACAAAATTGAAAATGACATATATGATGCAGTCTGTCACTAGCACAAAGCTGACTGTTTTTCTTACTCCCCCTCGTAAAACTGCCAGTACACGCTGTATTAGATACTGTTTATACTCGCTCAGTCACTATGGATTTTTTTTTCTGAATTCTGCAAAAAAACTGTAGCCTGGGATTGTGTAGACCAGCCATTGCCACATCTACTGAGCATGCTCCAGTTTCAGTTACCTTCTAAGATGTTCTTTTCCTCTTTTGTCTTAACTATGCAGCCCACATAATCATAGAGTCACAAACTTGGGCAATTACACATGGAATAAATGACAGCCCACTCCTTCCCTCCCTCCTCCTCTATGCCCAATAAACTCTACACTATAGAAGCTGAATATTACCTGTTGATTGATGGACACATACAAACCTCCCCCTAGATTGGCCACACCTTGTTTTTGCACAAAAATCATAAAGATTTGAATTTAAATACATATTTGCGTGACAAATTTAAAACATTTATTGATATTATGTATTTTTTCTTTGTATTTGGAAGGCTATGTTTTTTAACATGTGACCAGCATCAGAGGACTCAAAGCTTCTCCCGCTGATCTTTCCCTGCCGATGGGCTGAAAAAGAGTTGGGTAACATGACAGCAGCATATAGATTATGAAAAAAGGTACTTTTTTTATTATCAAAACAAATACAGTGCCATCATCCATATACATAAAGAGAAGGGATAATGTAAAGTATATAGGGCCAGATTCAGGAACAGTTAGGCTGGCGGATCCAGTGATCCGCCAGCCTAACTGTGACTTTGAGCCGGCGTTTTTGTAACCAGAAAACAAGAAACGAAGGGGTTGAAGCTCCGATGCGATCAGCGTAACTGAGTTTCGCCATCGCATCGTTACTTCAACTTAAAAATGGCGCCGGGGGCGTTCCCGCCGATTTCCGCTCAAAAAATATGTTAATGAGCGGAAATCGGCAATTCACGAGCGAATTCCGGCGCGACGCAATGACGGTACGACGTTTCCCGACGGGATACGCGGGGCAAAGATATACCTACATGGGGTTGGTATATCCTATGTTAGGTATAGGCGTCGTCATCGCGTCGGGAAAAAAAAAAATCACGTCGCTTGCGTAAAAAGTTCATGAATGGGAATGTGACGTCATTGACGTTCATTCACAGAATTTGGAGCATGCGCACGGGGATGTTTTAACACTCGACGCATGCGCAGTACGTTCGCGGCGGGATCGCGCTTCGTTTAAATACTACACGCCCCGTACCCGCCCAATTTGAATTCCGCCGGCTCATTTGCGATGCGCTGCCGGAACTTTAGGAGCAAGTGCTTCTTGAATAACAGCACTTGCTCCTAAAATTTCTGCAGCGTAACGCAAATGAGAAGCGTTACTCTGGAGCAAAGATGCTCCCATCTACCTGAATCTGGCCCATAGTGTGTGTTTATTATCACTTAAAGTAAGAGAACAGGGTGTCATCAAAAAGCAGTTTTTTATATATATATCAGAGGTATATTAGAGTAGATGGCAGTTATAGTAAGGGAGAAAAAAGATGACCGAGAGAGACCATATATTGTGGTGCATAGATCCCATGCCACATGTCATTTTTAGGTAGGGTTTGGGCAGTTAAACGGGTTGTAAAGGTAAAAAAAATGTCCCTAAATAGCTTCCTTTACTTTAGTGCAGTCCTTTTTCACTTACCTCATCCTTGCATTTTGTTTTTAAATGTCCTTATTTCTTCTGAGAAATCCTCACTTCCTGTTCTTCTGTCTGTAACTCCACACAGTAATGCAAAGCTTTCTCCCTGGTGTGGAAAAAGCCTCTTGATGGGCAAGAGTGTCAAGACGCCCACTAACACAGCTCCTTTCTCGATCTGCAAAGTAGAGATCGTCCTGACACTGGCCCCCTCCCCCCTCAAGAGGCTTTCTCCACACCAAGGAGAAAGCCTTGCATTACTGTGTGTAGTTACAGATAATGTCACTCTGGAGTCTCTGACCCATGAACCTCCTTTTTGCTCTCTTTCCTCCCTCCAACTGAGCAATGCTCTACCTCAAACAGAGTTTTAGAAAAACACTTGCAGATTAGACATTTTTTCTCCACCCACTACTCCCTGGAGGTGATGAGCATGGATACCACTTTTGAGCACCTGTGCAGATCTTCCTCCAGAGATAAGGATACAATTTCCATTATGTATAAATAGCTTAATAAAAGAGATCCCTCTGCTAAATCTTCAGTGATGCTTAGTTGGGAGGTGGAAACGGGTCAGGAAATTTCCGCTGAGGATATGCTTTCCAATATACATAGATGCACAAAGTCAATGGCAGTGAAGGAAACGGTGGTTAAACTCCACACTAGGTGGTACTATACACCAAGAAAATTGCATACGTTCCACCCCTCGGGTCCAGAGAACGGTTTCAGAGGCCTCCCTGATAGAGGCACACACCCCTGTATTTTCTGGAGCTGTAGAGTAATTAAGCCCTTATGGCAGGGGGTATCAACTTACGTCGCTCAAATCACAAAGATGCAACTGACCCTGACTTTTCAGATGTGGCAATATTTTGCTGAACTACCCCCTCCATGCAAAAACTGGCCAATACTAGTTAGTGCAGTTCACTGGGCAATTGCATTACACTGGCGCTCCCCTAGGTCTCCTGGGAATTGGGCTAAGACATATGGAGGCTATTCAACTTATGGAGCGTGTTTGCTATACCATTATAGATACTATGCTTGTCTTTAAAAGGAAATGGGAATCTTGGTCCGCATATGGATATGTAGGGGTATAAAAGTATGAATAGCATCATACCGGCAACACTAATATTTTGTGCCTTGTACTTTGTTTTTTTATTTTTGTTACATTTCTTTTATATTATGCTTTCTCCCCTTTTATTTTCTTATTACATGGCACGGTTTTATGTTTACCTGTCATTATGGCCAAATAGTTCTAAAACTGTCTAGTTAATTCCAGTTGTTACTCCCACATAGGAAAATGGCCAACGTTATGTATGTTTTGTGCTATATCTGTACCAAACTGATATTTGTTACATGGTGTCTCTGTATATGTTCCATTTTTTTCTTATGCGCCAAAAAAAACCATTGGTAAACAAAAAAATATAGTATGGTGCATAAATAAAATATATGGATAGCACTATGGGTTATAGTTCAAAAAAGCATCTGGTAGTATATGTTTTGTTGTTCATGGCTGTATAATAATTAAACAATTTTTTTTAATTAGCAGATTTTGCTGTAACTGAGGTTACAGAGCCAAATGAAAACCCTGTCACATGTGTCTTTAGGCAGCATTAAAGTATATATTTTTTTTTTATGTAAACACTCTGAAATTGCAAGTTATAAATAATGCTTTATCAGTATTTTATGGTATCCTAATGCTGCCATCTTGCAGAATCTGTTTCATTACCTCCCATCCTAGGGAGGTGATGAAGCTAGTAAGACCATTTGAAGGAAGCTGTGTAATCATTAGGAACTAATTATATGGCGTGTAAAAAGATCGTAGTATACCCACCCTAAGCTTAGGTTCACATGTATGCGAGTGCGGGACTGTGTATCACCCTCAGCAAAAACATGTTGCTGTTTTGCAGACACATGAGGGTGCCATTAATTCTAATGGCACCCCCACATATTGGGAACCACAGTGCAGTTTCCTTATACCGGGACACGTGTCAATTTGTTTTTATGCAGCTGCAGTTTTGAAAAAGTTGTGGGGATCTTTCCCTGTGTTTTTAGCAGGTACAGCAGCTCACTTAAACAAATGGGCTGATGTGCCTAAGCAAATGAGGCCGCAGGGAATCTGCATTGAGGTGAACCTAGCCTAACCCTCCCTCTCTCCTGCTCATCCATCACATACTTGTTACAAATTTCACTAAATGTAACTATTAATCAAATGAGAAGAGAGAACATGGGGCAGAATCAGGAGAAGACACATTGGGGGGAGATATTTATTAAAACTGGAACAGCCAGGATCTGGAGCAATTTTGGATCCCAACTGAAGTAAATAATGCAATAATCTACTAATGAAATAAACTCTATCTATTCTTCTGAAAAGATGGTTATGGATTCCCTCTATTTATTGCATCAATGTATTAACTTGTCTAAGCCTATAATTAGCTAGTCTATTAAGACTCTGATAAGCACAATGATATAAGGTTATCTATGAAAGTAAACACACGACTTAGTAAAACAATAACTTCAATTTATTTCCCAAGAAAACAGGAATATACTAACATCATACACTAAACAGCATAATAGCAAATAAACTTATTACAATCCTCTAGACATAGTCTCATCGGCTGGGCTCTGGATGGCAAAAGAGGGCCTGAACCATGAGGCTTAGGCCCAAGCCAGTATCCAGAACAAGGGAAAAGGGAAAAGGGACTATTTCTCTTTTGTGTGCCTTTTTACTCAAACATTCATACCCACTCGTAACCACCCCCAATAGATATTTCCAAGAGGTAGTCCTTGTAATATATTATATTGGACTCTAGGGGCAGAATTGTCCATGTATCATCTCCATGAGCCCTGGGCCATCTTAGCTAGCCCTTATTCTCTTTGAAGCCTGTAATCACACATATCACACCAGGTGGGCTTGAGCCAAGCCCTTGTTACTAACTTCCAGATGCAGATTCTGATATGCTACAAAGCTTTGATGTTAAGTGGTTACATTCCAACTTGGGGACATCTGCCTGTATAAACCAGGAAGCAAAATTCCAGAACTGTTTTAAACCATGTTGCCTTCAAACACCAACCAATCAGCTTCTATCCTTCATGTTCATGGCTAAACTGAACAAGCTGAAGACAGAAGCTGATTGGTTGTCCCAGATTATGTTTGCTTCAGTTTAGATAAATATCATCAGCATGCCTAAGTAATGACACGTAAGGGGGGGTTCCAAGATACAAATGCTGAATTTGAATAAGTTTGTATTGCCATAGGGGCAACTGGGGGGGGGGGGGCTACATCATCAATCAAAAGGTTTGGTAGTGTATTCCCCTTACTTTTAAATAGCACCAGGGCAACCTAAACTGGTAGTGCTCTGCTGATAATAGTAGTTCAGAGGATTCAACCTGTACAGGAACTAAAACTTCAAAGCTAACATCGGTAGCAGGTAGAATATACTTCTTGCTGAAGAACATCTCACCATAATGCCATACACAGCCCCTCACCTATCGCAGTACATTACCAAGTCGTTGCTATTAGCATAACTGATTTGTGAAGAGCTTCAGGTAGAGATTCAGCGGCAAGAAGTATGTGCCGACCGCATTCTGTATGCTGCTGTTAGTTTTGCAATTTTAGCTTCTCTAAAGGTTAACGTTAAGGCTAATAATTTCAATACAGTCTGACCGGTGTTCACATGCACCTACAGAGTGGAGATGGAAGGCGTCAAGATTAAAGTTGGAGCAGAGAGAATTCAGAGTCGCTAGCAAGATGAAAAGCACCCTCTCTACAATACAACTTGCTTTCTCTAGTGGAGAGGAAATGATAGACTGATAGCCCTGATAATTTTGTTGTTATCCAAGGCAGAACATTCTCAAACAAGGGACATAACCAGAGTTGCTGGAATCAGAAAGCGTTTGGATAAAATTGGACATTAATACAGAACACAGCACTATTTATGTGGCTGGTTTTATTGTCGCCTGCAGCCAGTGTTAAAATATTTTATAATTTCTTTCCCTATAGTCTGTTTCACATTTGGCTCCTTTTCAATGAATCTTTCATTTTAATTAGTTATTTGGATGCTTCAGGGATCAGTAAGATAGTTAACAGTTGCATTGCTAGGGTTTCTGGGGATACAAAGCTTCCAGCTGATTTGAAATGATGAATTGATCAGTTTTATAGAATTATTAAAATTGTAAATATTTGCTGGCCTTGCAACTACGGTATGTAGGTAAAAGGTACTATGAATTTTGAGAAATTGTACAAACATGACCCAAACTTACCCCTAGACCTCCTTTTTCCGATCTATTGCATATCCAGTATACAGAGGGTCGGTGTATATGGGGTGGGGGGACATCGTGTATAGGTGGTGAATTGGGATAATTCCCTGGTTGCGTGTGTTTTTTGTTTCTAATCAGACTCAAAAGCCACCACCAATATGCAGCATTATTTAGCCACACCCTCTCATTACCACCACGCACATAGTGCGTGTCACGGGTCACCATCTCCCTGGTAGGGGCCCTATTGCATTACTTTGCCCAGGGGCCCATGATGTTATTTAGATGCTCCTGGGTGGGAGTGCAACTATCAACTACACAGAAATGGAGTACATATCCTAAAATGGGCATCATAAGTCTCTCAGCCCAGAGTCATGCCAACTGTCTGTATAAAAAATAATCTCACAAATATCCATGCTTGGCAGCTAAACTATATTAGAAATTTAAACAACTAGCAGTAAATACAAGAATTGAAAAGATAAAACGACATGAAGGGGCATGAATGGTGTACAACTGATGAAGTCACTGCAGGGCATAATTTGTAAATGCCAAGTTTGAGCGACAAAACAATGTTACAATCACAAGCCGCTGTGCCAAATTCAATACCAGAAATGTTATTGCAGAATAATGAAGGTTTCTATTTACCATTACATTACTCCCCCAATATGAACCATTTTGTCTGAGATCACAACTGAAATTTCAAAGGAAAATAAAGATATTAGTTGATGTAATTGCTTTCAATTGAATATATACATATGTGAGAATCTTAATATTCAGAGCAAGTCATTATCTCATCTCCAGGATGACAAGAATCAGGAGGTTGTGGGAAAGTTCAGACTCTAATAATGGGTAAAGAATACATTTGAATTTAATTTCTCTATGTAATTAGGAGAGCAAAATTACAGTTGTAATAATGAACAATTATATATATTTGCATGACATTTTATATTTCTCTGTATTATGTCTTTAAAATCTGCACGCACAAGTTACACACTAGGACTACCATATTTTTTTCAAAATGTTAGATTTTATATTTGTAACTCACGTTTTCCAGTCAGTGGTTCAGATTTGTTCTGCTATGTGCTGTGAGCTGGTTCAGCTTTACTGTCTGCAGCCAGTGCTGTGTTATCCCTTATGATTTTTTACAATGAGCCTGGATTATTTCAGCCAGGGCTGAATGGACATTTCCAGAGAGCCAGAGGCTTGTTTCTAGTTGGGGATTTCAGTATATCATTGGCCTTCTTGTTCTAGGGTTGTTTTTTAGGAGTGCATCCTGTACCAGCCATGCAGTGATAAAGGGGTATATGATGCTGCCCTGAGGACTGTATCAAGAGATCAGTTCACTCAGCTTGGGCAAAGGTTGCCATCATCCTTGTAATTGTTTAAACATATCAAAATATTTCCTCTTATTAGGACCTTTGTATGGCAACATATACCACCAACTGGCTTATATCAGGCGTGTCAAACTTCATTGTTCATTGTGGGCCACATCAGCATTATGATTGCCCTCAAAAGGGCTGTTTATAGCTTTAAGAATAGATGTCCAGCGCATCCCTCCCCTTACATTAGATGTCAAGAGCCACCCCACCATCAGAAGTCAAGTCCCCCACTCTCTCTTACATCACAGTGTACCCCCCTTTCCTTATGCTGCTGCTGGGAAGAAGTTGAATGCATTGTTTGAAAGCAGAAATTAAGCATCTGGAGGAGGACCAGAGGTGGTCTGGAACTCTCCTGCAGCTGCAGGAGAGGTGCGAGGGCCACATGAAATAGCCTGGAGGGCCGGATTCGGCCAGCAGGCCTTGTGATTTACACCTGTGGCTTATATAAAGACCATAAAAGTTATTGTTCACAATATTAATAGAAAATAAGAAAGGAATGTGGGACTTTAAATGAGGCAATTGACTTGTGGCGGTAGAGTGGTTGGCAAACATTATTTATTTGTAACAATGGTATGAAACAAGTAAAAAAGTATTTTCATATATATCCATACACATATGGCATGAACGTATTAGATACATGTATGTCAGCTTGGCAGCACATGAGAGGTAATAAATATTAGTAAAATAAATTACAAGGTATTTCATATTAGCAGGCATTGGTACACCATATGCAACAGAGTTTTTATAAAACCAAAGAGGAAAGATACATATACACATTAATAGTTGCATAGTACTCAATATTTTTTGAATGTATACAGGATATGTATATATGCCGTTAAATAGGTCTCATCTTCCTTGATGCTAGCTAAGCACAGTGCGTATAGATTTCTCTCTCCCCACAAGGTCTTTTCTCCCCTTAGGGGTAGAACATACTAACCAATTCTACATATCCGTTTGTATTTACAGTTTATTCCTGTACCCAACTCCTGATGAGTGGCATATAGCCATGAAACACGTTGAGTTTTCATGGGGTGCTCAGAGAAGTCTGGCTCATGACCTATTCAACGGCCCATATATATCCTGTATACATTCAAATTTCATTAATTCATTAAAAAAAATATTAAGTACTATGTAACTATTAAGCTTTCTTGGTTTTATAGCAGCTCTGTTGCATATGGTGTATCAATGCCTGCTAATAGGAAATACCTTGTTTTATATTTTACTAATATGTATTACCTCTCATGTGCTGCCAAGCTGGCATACACGTATCTATGATGTTCATGCCATATGTGTATGTATATTTATGAAGATACTTTTTTACTTGTTTTATACCATTGTTACAAATAAATAATGTTTAATAATAAGACAGCTCAGGAACCACTGATGTCACGAATCCCCAGTCACAACCACAAATGGGTGGGGATCAGAGGGGTTGCATCACTGCCTATATATGGCCTCATGGCCATATTTGGGCAATAACATTGCATAATTATCCCTATGCCTTCCCTTATTTAGCTGAAGGTAGCTCAGGGAACTGTCATTCAGCTAGTGGTGCCATCTGAATCGATTGTGTGCACCTGGTCTTAATAAAGGACGTGTCAAACATTTAAGGGTCTTAATTTCTGGGTGAAATCCTTTTTATTTTCCTTTGTGCCCCATACTCCTTCACATAGGGGGCAGTAGTATCTGGAAGTCCCCTTATTATTAAAGTGGGCTTCCAGATTCTGATAAGTCATAGAACCCCACAAACACTTTCCAGAGTTGTTTGCTTTAAGATGTTAAAGGGCATGTGGCTCTGTATGGTTTGGAGAAGGCGGTCACATGCTTACTCTCCATTTCCTTTCCAGCCAGGCTTCTTGCTCAGGTTAAGGGTCAGTATGAAGTCTTTTTTTTCCTTGGAAGTCACCTTTAAAGTTTACCTTTGGGGACATGTTACAGGTTCCATCCGTTTTTAGGGTCTGGTCTTTAGACCTGGAGGAAACCTGTATGGCACCAGCGATATGCAAAATATGTGCATTTATCATTTTCTCCAGAAAGTGAACTTATCCTTTAAAAAGGATCTAGTATGGATTTCCCGGGTTACCCTGTGCACTAAAATAAAGAATTAAAAAATTGTGTGTGGTACCCCCTTAACCACTTCCCATATGTCTATTGACATATGATGTCCACAAGGTGGACAAGGTGTGCTTCCCGTCACTCGGGTGCCGATGCGCACACCTGGCGGCCGCGTTGTCCGCCATGTACCTGCGATCGGCAGTTACAGAGCCAGGGATGTGGATCACTGTGTGTAAACTGTCAGGGAAAGGAGACCGATGGTGTTTTCCTTGTACATAGGGACACCGATCGATCACCTCCCCCAGTCAGTCCCCTCCCCCTACAGTTAGAATCACTCCCTAGGGCACACATTTAACACCTTCATCGCCCCCTAGTGTTAACCCCTTTCCTGACAGTCACACTTATACAGTAATCAGTGCATATTTATAGCACTGGTCGCTGTATAAATGTGAATGGTCCCAAAATAATGTGAAAAGTGTCCGATATGTCCGCCGTAATATCGCAGTCCTGACAAAAATCGGAGTTAACTGCCATTACTAGTAAAAATAAAAAAATAAAAATAAAAAATCATAACTCTATTCCCTATTTTGAGGCACTATAACTTTTGCGCAAACCAATCACTATACGCTTATTGTGATTTTTTTTACCAAAAATATGTAGAAGAATACGTATCGGCCTAAACTGAGAAAAAAAATGTTTTTTAAAAACAAAATTGGGATATTTATTATAGCAAAAAGTAAAAAATATTGTGTTTTTTCAAAATTGTCAGTCTTTTTTCGTTTATAGTGCAAAAAAAAAAAAAGCTGAGATGATCAACACCAAAAGAAAGCTCTATTTGTGGGGAAAAAAAAGGACAACACTTTTGTTTGGGAGCAACGTTGCACGACTGCACAATTGTCATTCAAAGCGTGACAGTGCTGAAAGCTGAGAATTGGCCAGGGCAGGAAGGGATTGAAAATGCACAGTATTGAAGTGGTTAAAACCCTAAATTCATACCAGACTTAAAGGCTTTATAAAAAAAAAATGATTAAAAAAGAAAACATATAAGGACAAGTAAACTGCATTATATTACATTTTTGTTTTTTTTGGGTTAAATATGCTTTAAGAGATGGGTCTCTAATATTTCTTTCAGTTCTGCCTTTGTGACATTTTAGATTTAAGGATTTGTTTGTGGTTTAATCCCTGGCTGTATATCCATATATTGACTTGTGACTTGATATATTTACAGTATATTTCAGAAGCTTAGCAGAACTGAATTTACCAAATGAGAATACCTATCTGTCAACAATTTTAAAATTATTCTAAGATCCATCGACTTGCCAAGTCCCGCAGGATAAAATGCCACTTATTCACCTAACTTAGTTCTCACCCAATGGGTTATACCACCCGCATCATATATGATTTAGTTCTATCAAGCAAACCATATTATAGGGCAATGTGTCAAGGTCTAAATCTCGATTGTCCATTGAGTTTTAACAGCTATACTAAACAAAAGAAAATGAAAAGTGAATTAGAATTTATGAAGAAAAATGTATGGAACCTTGTTACTGTCAAGCAAAGCAATAACTTTGACTTTTCACTGTTATGAGCCACTGTCTTGTGTCATTGCCGTCAGTGCAAATAGTGCAGAATTAATGTAATAAATGTATAATTCTTAAAGTACAGTACTTGAATAAAAAAAATCTGATAATAGTAAATAGTGACATATAAAGAGATACTGTCACTCTATCCCTTTAGGGAAAATTGACCCTTCAGGACAAAGTGACGCAGCACCTGGCCCACTGATATTCCCCTCACCAGTGAACCCCCTACCATTCTTTCCTCCATCTCAGCCAACACCAAAATACCTTGTATTAGGTAATGTCAGACCCCACACAAAATTGTAATGTCACCCCCTGCATCATGTAACAGTTCTCAGGCCTAATGATTGGCCAGTAAGCCTGAGAACCAGTGGCATCCCGTCCATTAGGGGGCGCCCGGGTGGTGGTGGGGGGTGTTAGTGTCATGCTGTGCCCCGCCGTGCGGGGGTAGGTGGCAGTTGTGCTAGTGCAGCTCCACTGGTGACCAGGGAGGTTGTTTGCCGCCCCCCAAAAAAAACACCAGCCGCCACTGCTGAGAATGCCATTATGGTAGGAGGCATTACGCTCCTCTATACCCAGGAGCATTGAGTATTTTGTGTCGGGAAAGAAGTGTCAGGGGATCGCTGAAGACGTGGGTATCAGTGGGTTGGAGAGAAGGTGGATGTGTCATTAAAATTTACACATAAACCATTAGGATACATTAGCGAATATCAAATATTGTAATAAAAATACCTCTTTCTTGCCTTGAACAAGAAACCATAAGTAAAGCTTAGGGTCTGTGACATGGTCAATGATAAACAGCGGCATTGTGGGTGTTCCTCATCATTAAACTGCAGAGAGTCTAGTGTCAGTCCCAAATTTCCTTGCAGTGAGATAGGAGGACCAGTAAGGCACAACCAAGAAGCAGAGCCAGGTAGTATATTTTTACGCATACTGTGTCCATATATTTTTACAAATTACACAAGAATTTTAAACATTAACACATACTAATAAACTTACTTAGATCACAAAATCAAATGTATAGGGCATGTAGAAACGCAGCCATTACTTATCTATGCCAGTGTGGGGACCCTGCTGAGGACACAGGGCCAAGGATGGTTCCCAATGGGATTGGTCACTGCCTTAGGCTGGAATGTCTCTAGATAATTTAGTTTTGCAGCATGAGTTTTGTTTATGTTTTCTGCGTTTGTTTGGTTTCTCCTAAGTCCAGGACATTGATTACTTAGGTCCGCTGCTTTGAGAGTGTTCTTCACAAGTTAGGTCTAGAAGCTACATGCTTGATGCATACTTCGGTTCTGAATATTTATTCTGTCTTTGCCAGTCACTGAGGGGTCTATTTCAGTGATGAGGGATGGGAGGAGGATAAGTATTTGGAATAACCTTCTAGAAGAGTCCTTCCCTTTCAGGTTCCTACCTGGAGAGGACATAACCATGACAGAGAAGGATTTTTTTGTTTTTTTGCAAGCCTGACCCTGTTCCTAAAAAATCTAAGCTGGCGTGGCGTAGAAACAGGAAGATACAGTAGCTGCCCATTTGGACCTACAGAATCTAAGCTGGCCTGTGGCATAAGGCTAAGAAACAGGAAGATAGCTGCCCATCTGGACCTACACAGTCTTTACCTTTAAGAGTGTCCAGGCATCGGACACATGGCAGTCTATGGGAAGCTTCCCACCTTGCAATCAGCTGATTGCAAGCTGGGAAGCTGATTTGCCCATGTTAAGGGAGGGTTCGGGACGCAAGCACTGTGCCCGCGAACACTCCCACTCCACACTGATTCGTATGTGGCCTCCTTTATGATATTTTAATTAGAGGAAGACTGGGCGGTGCTTTTTGGCGTCACTTGCTATGGCAGTCCAGAGCAGCTCTTCCTCCTCCTGGCTTACCTCCTCCCTGTCCTCCAGCTCCTACACATAGATGTGTTCCAGGTGGACATCTCTCGCGCTGTGACTGACCCCAGGTAATCATCAGACCCCTCTCTGGGAAGCCTGCAGTAGTCTGTCTTCAGTGACTTTGTTATGGGACTTTTCTCAGATCTGTCATCCTTGCTGTGCACTCGGCAGATTAGCAATCTTAAGAATGTGAGGAGAGAATGTGAGTCAGCGACAGAATCAGCTTTAACTCCTGCCAGGCATGTTTTTGGAGATGGTAGACAAGTGCAAGAAGGCAATGTGTAGGGGGATGGGGACCAATGTGTACACGGAGGATACAATACATGGGGGATGTGTAAAAGGAAGGGGGTAAATGTGGGCAAGAGGGGGTATTGTGTACATGGAGAGTGTACTACATACAGAGAGGGGGGTTAATCTGTACAGGGGAGGGGGTAATATGTACAGAGAGGGGGGTTAATATGTACAGGTGGGTGTAATATGTACAGGGGGTAATATGTAGAGGAGAGGGTAATATGTACAGGGGGTAATATTTACAGGGGGGCAATATGTACAGGGAGGAGGTAATATGGGCAAGAGGGTGTATTGTGTACAGGGAGAGTGTACTACATACAGAGTGGGGGGGGGGGGTTAATATGTAATATGTACAGGATAGGGTAATATGTACAGGGGGGTAATATGTAAAGGAAGGGTAATATGTAAAGGAGGGGTTAATATGTACAGGAGGGGGTAATATGTATAGGGAGGGGAAATATATACAGGAGGGGGTAATATGTACAGGGAGGAGTAATATGTACAGGAGGGGGGTAATATGTACAGGAGATGGTAATATTTAAAGGAGGGGTTAATATATACAGGAGGGGTAATATGTACAGGGAGGGGAAATATATACAGGAGGGGGTAATATGGGCAAGATGGGGTATTGTGTACAGGGAGAGTGTACTACATACAGAGAGGGGGGTTAATATGTACAGGGGAGGGGGGTAATATGTACAGAGAGGGGGTTAATATGTACAGGTGGGTGTAATATGTACAGGGGGTAATATGTACAGAAGAGGGTAATATGTACATGGGGTAATATGTACAGGGAGGGATAATATGTACAGGTGGGGTAATATGTTAAGGAGGGGTTAATATGTTCAAGAGGGGGTAATATGTACAGGGGGGTAATATGTAAAGGAGGGGTTGATATGTACAGGAGGGGGTTATATGTATAGGGAGGGGAAATATATACAGGAAGGGGTAATATGTAAAGGAGGGGTTCATATGTACAGGAGGGGGTAATATGTACAGGATGGTGTAATATGTATATGGAGGGGAGTAATATGTACAGGGAGGGGGGTTAATATGTATAGGAAAACTTAATGGAGAGGACCACTTTATAGGGGGTCCTTTTCTGATGTTTTCAGTATCCTGTACATCTAACCCTCTTTCACCAAGATAATCATGCCAATGCAAGAGGATTGATTGCACTGAAGTCTGTTGCCATTGGTGGGTCGGTGTTGCCAGGTGGGGGGTCTTCATTAGGAAGACAGAAGAGCCCATAAAAATTTCACTAAAGGTATTTTTAAGCAAAAAAAAAACAGTTTAAGATAACATACGATGCAGCAGAACTATAGAGAAGACGACTTCAATTGGGTTTTATAATAGAAGGAAAGGAGTTTACACATCCAGACAGTCTGAGGATGGCCACATCCCTGGTAGCTATAGAAAAAAAAAAAAAACACCCCCAAGGAAGCGGGACTTTAAAGGCCAGGCTCAGAGCAAAAAAAGTTTTTTATTATATGGACTAATTAATATACAAATAGATACTGGTTGGGAAAGTGACCTGTATGGTCCGCTACCTCTGTATAACAGTCTCAGAGTAGGTATGGAACATCAGGGGTTAGAAAAGTGCACCCAGTGAAAGAATAGAGGAGAGGTAAAATCAATTAACAATACGGTATATAATACATCATAGTAAAAAAGCACAATCTCCGTGGGACAAAATAGAGAATGCCCGACGCGTTTCTGGTCTCTTGGTTTAAAAGAGGACCGTCATCAGGGGCCAGGGAGTTGTACCGCATAAAATTCTCATTCGCTGAGTTTGCGGAGAGGAAGGTCCCTTGTTGGGGTAGTAGTGGTCGTGAGTGGGTTCGGGGTGGGTCGCTAAAGGATTGCAACCCTTCCTATATGAATAATCACAGTCCTGATATGGGGGGGGTGGGTTTATTTCAAACGCCCCCTAAGATCCTGTGTGTTAATATTCAATTGATCCACCTGGATCACAGAAAGCAAAACAGTTTTTGTGAAGTGTCCACGACCCAGTGGCGTTGTCCCTGATGTGTGTAGGGTGCCAAGTGTGTGCATTTCTAGCAGGACAGAGGGAGCATCGCCGGGGACACTGAAAAAAAACTGATCTAAGTATATTTTGCACAGGGAAGTGATTACGGATTAAAAGGGTTAAAATGTGGCATTCCAATTTCTGCAAACAGAGACGGAGTCGGAGAGGTCAGTTAGTCCTGTGCCAGAAATAAAAGATCTAAAAATAACCCTGCCTCAAATGAAACACTTGTTTAGAAGCACATTATATTCCATATAAACAAACATAAATAACATGCCAGGCAGCTAACAACTGCCTTGTGAATTAATTGCATGTGTTAATGGTCAATACATTATTCACAACAGAGGCAGACCGAAAGTCACCTCTGAATGCAGAGACACAATTAGAATCCAAGTATTTCCTTCCTTTAGTGCAATCCTAAATTAGAACTGAAATAGAAAATAAAAGATGCTAACATAATAAACATGATTTAGTTTTGAATGTTAAGATAATAAATGAATTGGGAATATACTGTTTACAAGGAAAACAGAAACATTCTCGTACTGCAACACAAAAAGAGAAAACCAGTTTCAAGAGACAACTTGAGATGTGGTAAATTCCGGCTTCCCGACCCCTCTGACCTACTTTATCCTTTGTGTCATTTTGCCTTAGTATGTCACTTCAGAAAGCATCGTTCCCATCATTTGTTGAACCATGTACCTCTTGTGATGTAGCTTTTCCTCCATAATTTGCTTTGTTTCCTCCCGTGACATTCAGTTACTCACTGCTACTTTTCCAGCCAGTGCCAGTGAGCCCCTTTCACCAAGTTCCTCTGCTCAATGAACTTCAATAACTTTCCAATATGGCCAATGGTCAAATGTTATCCAGGAAAACATTGACCAGGGTGTCCTTTATATATGGAGCGATACCCCCTCAGGAGCCGCTGATTGATTTGGTATCGGCATATTAAGTTACCCTTGTGTGTTGGCTAGTGGTGATTGCAGTGAGCAGAGCAATTAGAGAATGTCCAAACCTGCCACTGAAGTTTTCTGAATGCTTTATTTCCTGGTCCAACCCGACCAACATCAACATGAGGTAGAGAGGAAAGGTTGATGAAAGGAGATAACGTTGCGGTATCAGGCTTTGTATGAAAAGAGAAAGCAGTCCTGCTCTCAGTATTATAACAGTTCGTCGCCACTCTCGCCAGAGTGGGTGAAGTGCCTCCGGACAGACTTCTGCCACAAGCCTGGCAGCCGGAACGTCACTTAAGGTTGCTGGAAGGAACAAGTCTCTCTCACTGACTTGGCTCTAGTAAAAATTAGCGTTTTACATGAAAGCCCCTGCCACAGGCCCAATGTTGGACTGTAGAGCAAATTCTCCCAGAAAGTTCTCTTTTAGTAGGGGTCACCAGCTGACAGTCTATGGTTATCTGTCAGTTCCTGGCAACCAGATCCCCGATGGTTCGTTCAAGCCCTTTTGGATCACCTGCCTCCTGGTTCTCCTCAAGACGATCCCCCACCGAACAGCACACAGCTTGGGATCTCTTCAGTAGAAGTGGAGCCCCCTGCAAGTCGCTAGGGCCCCTTTCTGCAACAGCAGGGAACTCCACGTAGCATGTGACCCCGGCCTGGTAGGCCATATCGCCTGGGTCCGTTGGGTACGCACACCCTAAAGGTGGGTGTCGCACCTGGAACCCGCAAAGAACCCCGAAAAATGGTGTCTGCCACAGATATACCCCTCCCCAGCATGCTCTGCGAGGGAAAACTCCTCCAATTGGCTGCTGGGGAAAAGTGGCTCTGCCTGAATTCCTCTGCCCCCCCCCTGCCACCCAGAGATGGAACTACATCTCTGGAGCACAGATTGACCCACAGGATAATTCAGGGCTGACAGCAGCCCAATTTAGCAAAATTAGGAGTGGGAGCAACATAACTCTTCCACTCTCCCACTAACTTTAGCGTAGCGCCTTTCCTGAAAGAAAGGGGGTGCTACATATACATCACTCTAGCAGGGTACATCAGTGTTGCTAACTTACCAGATTGAAATTTACTGACATGATACCCGAAATTTACTGGCACAGCCACGTTTTTACTGGCATTTCACAAAAGTTACTAAATCACATTTTTAGGTGCTAATTTCAGTATTTAGGCTACAAACAAGTATGCTAGGCAAATAGCAATGTGATTTAAGGTAGATATTAAGGTAAAAAACATATTTTTGTTATTTTCGATATAAAAAGGGCAAATTATTTAGTCACATCACCCCCTGCTTCCATCCCCCTTTGCCACCAACACCCCCTGCTTTCACCCCCCTCTGCAGTGCCACAATCTCCCCCTGCCTCCAATCTCCCCTGCCTGCAATCTCCCCCAGGCCCCATGCCTCCAATCACCCCCTGCCTCCATCGTCCCCTGCCTTCATCCCCCCTCTGCGGTGCCAACAACAGACCCCTGTCTTCATCCCCACCCTCTGCAATGCCATCATCCCTCTCTGCGGTGTCACCAACACCCCCTGCCTCTAACACCCCCTACCTCCAATCTCCCCCTGCCTCCATCCCCCTCTGCGGTGCTACAACAGCCACTATCATCTCCTGCCTCCAATCTCCATGCGCAGTTCCAAGCCAAACCGATCTCGGCTATTTTTACTGGCACATTTCCGCAACCACAGACATTTTCGAACGGGGGAAAAAGTGCCAGTTTTTACGAACTGTCCATGCTCTGCATGTGGGGGGGTCTTCCTCGTGTATGCACTAGGGAGCCAGATGGGGATGTGTTCATGTAAAAGTCAACATTAGGGCAGAACCCCAGATAGGAAGAGAGTTGTACACCTTGTGCAACTGTGAAGCAACATACAGATCTCTTCTGTGTAACACTCTTTTCCATTTTGCTCCACACCTTGTCTGCCAGAATGTGGCATTTAGAGGGGGAGGCTGTGTTCAGCTCCACTAGCTCAGCTTTCCTCTGTCACCTCACTTCCATTGACAGAATTTGGACCTGCCATGCACTAAGTGTGAACCGCATGCGGTTAACTCCTCCAGTTCTCCTTGTTAGGTCCTTGGGGGCTCTGTAGCATGGGTTCGATCCCCATTGCTTTTGGGGAGCCGACCGCTAGGAAGAGAGCCGGGACACTGACCCCCTTGCTACCAGGGGACCTGTCACCCATGCCTGGTACTGTTCTTTGCTGTCTCCCTGCTATTACATTCCCACAAGTTCATGGTTACCCATAATAACTACATACTTCCTGACAACTCTTCTGCTGAGTTAACATTTGATGTTGGCCTTCTATTCTTCCGCTCCACACTATGTGTGCTTTACAGGTCCTGTTATTCTGATACACCTTCATGCACCCTTTTGAATAACTTCAGATCAGGCTTAAAACAGGTGAACAACTTTTTTTAGCAATACAGTCCAATAATGCGAAATCAAAGTTTCTCCCTAACTAGTTAACTCCAGAGACTAACTAGTGCATACTTTTCCCAAGATTGAAGTCCATGAGTGGTGGAATCCAGATTAGGTGGTTCCCATTAGTGTGCTCCACTGTTGCTGGTGATACATCCTTTGACTTGGTCTTCCCATAGTGACTGCTGGCTTATAAGCAGAGCCCTCCCCCCTTTTATATGCAGCACAGGGTGGAAGGCAGAGCCCAGATAATGCTTGGCAAAGTGCAACAAAATATTTAACCCCTTCCCAATCGGGTAACCTGGACAACTGACAAACCAACATACCTACACTCTAGGAAAGTTGAAGCTAGTTCTATAGAAAATTGATGTTATATCAGATTGAATGGCACCAAGATAATGATGGAGAAAAGGGATCTTTAGAAAAGTGTTTCAAATGTCTAAACAGAACAGGCTTTTAGTACATGCTCTAGTTTAACTCCTCGCAATTAGAGATAGCAGAATTGATCCCAAGTGATTTGCTAATAATAGATGAAATCACTGCTGTGAGTAATTCCGGAAGACTAGACTGGAGACAAAAAGTCATCGTACTGATGATGTTAATTGGACCTAGTATGAGTTATACAAAATGAGTATGAGTTATACGAAAACCTTACTTCATATTAATATATAATACAAAAAGGAACTAAAAGACAATAGGATAATAATTTAAAGAAGAATCATATTTTCAAAAATTTTGAACATCACAATTTAAAGACAGTTGATTGTTTTTAACAGATGCAGTATGTTAAAGCGTTATGGAGCATGGTACACAGTAAGGAAAGGGGGTTGTTTTCTGTTGTTTTTGTGGTTGTTTTTGTTTTAGTTAATATACTGAAAAAACACTGCAAATCTGATAATAAAAAAAAAAGTATATTTGATTTACGGTACCTTCTCTCACATTCTTTGCTTTCACTAAGGGCAAGGTTGTAGCAATCTCAAATAGAGGGTAGTCCTTGAATTAGTGAACACACTGGACTGTTCTTTCAAATATTTAAATTAAGAGGGGCGTGGCTACCGGCCTCTAAGATGGCCGCTTAACCTGGGAGCTCCGTGACACACCAGGGATTTTCAGCCCACAACAGCGTACACCGAGGGCATTTCGATCGTTAACACGTCCCGTTCGATCGTGAATCTCCACTGAACGACGCGATGATGGGACGAAACCGCAAAAAAACGCTACAGCCCCAAAAGTTGGAAAATGTCGTTCCCCTCACGGCGCGCGGGACGCCTCAAAATGGCGCAGCTTATATGAGAGGAAACATGCAGGCCGCACCACACTGCTCTAACCAAGGTATGCGACATGTTGACTCACTCCAGAGTGGCACACTGAGTGATACTCCCTCAGGAACCCCAAGTCCCACTACTAGAAGCCCAGCTAAGTCTAAGCTGAGGAGAGACTCCCCACATAGGCCAGAATGCGCCATGGAAATGGCCACCCACCCACAGGCCTCTCTTAACCCTGAGGAAAGAGAAGAGGATCCCATAGCAAATTTTCCTACAGCTGATAGACCAATTTCTGACACAATGCTCAAGGAAATGCTACTCTCTCTTCGCTCTTCTCTACAAGCAGATCTTTACAAAGGTTTAAATGAATGTCAGAGAGAAGTACACATTCTGGGTACCAGAGTGGACAAAATTGAACACAGAATGGAGAATTTTGCCTCATCACACAATGTTATGGTGGATGCACATTCCAGTCACGAAGATGAAATTGCATGGATCAAAGACAAAATGGCGGACCTCGAGGACAGATCTAGGAGGAATAACATCAAACTGAGGGGTGTGCCTGAGACGGTGCCTCCTAATCAGCTCCTCCAATATGCACAAACTTTATTCTCCTCAATATTACCAGAAGCAACGGCCCAAGATCTCCTAATCGACCGCATACATAGGATCCCTAAACCGTCATTTCTCCCTGACGAAATCCCTAGAGATGTTTTACTCAGGATCCATTTTTTCCATGTGAAGGATATCATTTTACAAACATCACGCAGACCAGGGAGCCTTCCCCAACAATACGGAAATCTCAGAGTCCTGCCTGACCTTTCCAGACACACTTTGCAGCGCCGTAGAAATCTATTATCAATCACCAAAGCGTTGAGAAACCATGCAGTGCCACACAAATGGAAATATCCTGCTACCTTGGTGATTACCCATGACGGTTCTGATGTTTCAGTATCCAACCTGGAAGATGGTTTGACACTACTTCGCCGTTGGGGAATAGTTCCAGACCAAACCACAGATCCACGCACCATGAATGTCCCCCAAGGAATTCAACAAGATTGGCAAGTAGTCACCCGCAAGAAGAATAAGAAATCTACAAACGGCAACAAAACCCATGTTTGACTCAAGCCCTACCTAAAATATCTCCGGTGTGGAGTTACTACACGGCAGTTCCTTTTTTCCCCTGTTCACTTAATAGCAGCTACGTCTGCGATAGGATCAATTAATGGATCCATTTCTTAAGATTGTTTGGTTCACTGTTTATGTTTTTTTTTTCTTTTTGGTTCCTAACCTGTTTGTTTGTTTTCATACTATGCACAGGTTCTCCCAGGACATCTCCTCCTTTGCAAGGTCCAGTACCAAACCTCTTCTTGTCACGGCTGTCTTTGTAAGTGCCAACGACAATGATCCCTACCTGATATGTGAGTACCAAACCACAATTGTTGACCACATTTATGTGCCAACCTCACTATGGTGATAAAAATGTTGTCTATTAATGCTAGGGGACTAAACCACCCAGCAAAAAGATTTTCACTATGGAAAGAGGTTCACAAATCCAACGCAGATATACTATGTGTGCAAGAAACACATTTCCAAGTGAATAAAACTCCACAATTCACTCATAGGGACTTTCCTACTATCTATACTGCTTCCAACCCGAAGGCCAAACGAGGAGGTGTCCTGATAGCATTCAAAAATTCTATAGCTTTCAAACCTAAAGATGTTATCACTGATGTTAAAGGCAGGTACGTGATAATTACTGGTGACATAAATGCTAAACCATATACCATAGTCTCACTTTATGCTCCAAACACCCATCAGTTGAGATTCATACGCAGAGTGCTTAAGAGAGCTCATTCTTTACAATATGGCAGACTATTGGTATGCGGTGATTTTAACATTATTTCAGATCCGATGATTGACTCTTCACCTAGAAGGACAAGAGGAGTCCCAACACTCCTACCGCTTCTACATTCAGAAGAACTATTTGATGCATGGAGATGCCTTCATTCGAATGAACGCGACTATACTTTTTTTTCAGGGAGACATGGTTCCTATTCAAGAATAGACATGTTCTTAACAGACAAGTGGCTACTACAGGACATAGATAAGACATCAATTCATGATATTACGTGGTCTGACCACGCTGCCATCTCCTTGTCGATTGTTGAAAGAGGGGTCTCTCCCTCCTCATCCATCTGGCGCTGTAACAATAGAACTATACTGAATCCACACCACCAACAATCTATTACCGAACATCTCAATAACTATTTCCAACTCAATTCAAACTCTGTAACTGATCCCAATACCTTGTGGAATGCTCACAAAGCAGTTATACGGGGTATTATCATACAAATAGGGGCAATAGAAAAAAGAAAGAGATCCAAAGAAATCCAAGATGTCCTCAGTGACCTTAAAGACACTGAGGATAGTAATAAACAATCACCATCCCCCCCCCTTGACCGCCAAATTAAAAGACCTCAGAGAAAAACTTCGGGAACTATTATCGCAACAATATGACAAACACTTGAGAAGGCTTAAACTCAATCATTATAACAATGCTAATAAGGCAGGTAAATACTTAGCAAATAGATTGAAAGTCATGCGCAATAAATCTAGAATAGCTTTTCTCACTGACCCACTCTCCCAACACAAAGTCACAAACCCCCAAAAAATTGCTGATTTATTTGCAAAATACTACGGCTCTCTATATAACCTCAAAAAAGATGCTAATGCTCCCCAACCTAGCATACATGAGATTCAATCTTTCCTTCATACACTGAAACTTCCCTCTCTAACATCCCAACAATTGAAGGATCTTAACTTACCTATCACTCCGCAGGAGATACTAAAAGTCATACACTCCCTTCCCATGGGGAAATCACCAGGTCCCGATGGTTTTTCCAACAAATATTTCAAAACATTCCATGCAGTTTTAACACCATGTATGTCAACTGTCTTCAACAATTTTATATCCACCACTTCACTTCCCCAAGAAATGTTACGAGCCCACATAGTGACAATTCCAAAACCTGGCAAATCCCCAGACATTCCCGAAAATTTTAGGCCTATCTCCCTCCTTAACACTGACACCAAGATCTATGCAAAACTCTTAGCCAATAGATTAAAACATATCATCCCTGCACTTGTTCGAAGCGACCAGATGGGCTTTGTGAGGGGGAGACAGGCCTCTGACGCCACCAGGCGTATTATTGATATTGTGCACCACGTTGGAAAAACTCGAACGCCTTCTCTGTTATTGTCCATTGATGCAGAGAAGGCGTTCGATCGAGTACATTGGACATACATGGAAATGGTTCTACAGAAATTTGGTTTCCAGGGTTCTATCTTATCTGCAATATTGGCCTTATACTCATGTCCCTCTGCTCGGGTGTACTCTTCTGGGTTTCTTTCAGAGTCTTTCCCTATAACAAATGGCACAAGACAAGGTTGCCCTCTATCCCCGTCAATTTTCAATCTCATAATAGAACCTCTAGCCGAAGCCATCAGGTCTAATCTAAAGATTTCCGGTTTCCAATTTGACAATGAAAATCACACCATCAGTCTTTTTGCTGATGATGTGATATTACTATTGACCGACCCTGTTGAATCTTTACTTGAAGTGCACAATGTTCTGATGTCATTTGGAAAGGTTTCATATTACAAAGTCAATTTTACAAAATCTCTTATCCTTGACTTAGGGGTACCACCTCATGTCAAGAGTTACCTACTATCCCGATTACCCTACACTTGGAGCTCGGGCTCTATCAAATACCTTGGTATCACCCTTACGAGTAGTGTCTCTAAGCTTATCAAAGCTAATTTCCCCCCACTGATTGAAAAAATTGAAACCCAACTCAAAAAGATCTCTGAAAAGGAAGTGTCCTGGATGGGTAGAATATCTGCTTTCAAAATGCTGATTATGCCTCAAATCCTATACTTTTTTCGTGTAATTCCATTGTGTATACCGTACCATTACCTTAATCGCCTCACAACATTAGGATGGAAGTATATTTGGCAGGGTAAAAGGGCACGGTGTTCACGTAACAATCTTGTGTCTCACAAAAAAGTAGGAGGAGCAGGCCTACCCGACATACATGACTATATGTGGGCAGCTCGACTTGACCAACTTAAACACTGGTTCCATGACCTAGACGCTCCACCCTGGGTGAACATAGAAAATACACTGTCACCGACGGCTAATGTGAAAATAATGTTGCTCAGTGACAAATGGTCTCCCTGGAAATTAACCTCCTTACCCCCTACCATTCAGACTTCGTTGAAAGCGTGGAGACATATACTGAACCAAGACCATCAAGACTTTCATGATATTGACCTCCAATTACCATTACGACTACTCCAAGCCAAGATACCCAGATTGACTGTCTCTGACCTTGATTCACATGGGGTGACTGTTATTTCGGAACTGTACGCAAATGATACGCCCCTACTTCCTGCCACGGTTGTATCCCAATTCCATTTACCTGCCAGATCTTTCCATACCTGTGACAGAATTGTGCGCTTCCTCCAATCGTTACCTTCCCCGACCATATCCCTTCCTAAGAGAATGTGGAAATTTTATTCCACAGCTCACCCTACCTCAAAAGGCATATCACTGTTCTACAATTTATTTCAGGATAAGATGAAATTTTCTAAGACGACTGCAATGAAAAACTGGGAAGTAGACCTTAGCACTAGATTCACGAAAGAGGATTGGTCATGTGCTTTTCAGACGATTCATAAAGCTTCTCACTGTGTAAAACACTGGGAATTGTCCAATAAATTAACCAACAGGTGGTACTACACTCCTCTGAGATTGGCCACATTCTATCCTGGCACACCAGCCAACTGCTGGAGAGAATGTGGCCAAGTAGGCAATCTCATGCATGTATTCTGGTATTGTCCACATATAAGAAGCCTGCGGAATCAGATTTTTAAACTCATTTCTTCCACCACAGGGATATTGACTCAACCTGATCCAGCGCTAGCTCTTCTCAACATACACATTGATAGATTCCCTTTCCACATGAGGACAGTAGTTACACACATTTTATTGGAAACACGTACGTCCATTCTACGAAATTGGAAATCTAAAAACACTGTGAATATTTCTGATATAATAACAGAGGTCCACAGGAATTTCACTTTTGAAAAACTTATAGCAATTAACTCCTTGACGACAAGACAGTTTGACCACTGTTGGTCCATATGGCCCCAAAACTGATAAGGTTCTCATATATTTGTTCCATTGACTTTTCTGTTTTCAATGCATTTATTCATATTTTGTCCTGAACTAGACTATGTTTCACGTACTATTTGTATACTGTGCATTCCCCCATTACCCTGTGCTTTTACATTTCCCCTTTTTCTTTTCTGTTCCCCTTGAAAACTTCTATAATAAAAACTATTGATTGAAAAAAAAAATATTTAAATTAAATCCCATTCAGGCAAGTACAGGTAGGTAGGGCAACCATAATGCCCTGTTCACACGATCGGTTCATGCAATGAAAACGGTCTGATGGATTTTTTCATCAGATATCCGATGAAGCTGACTTTCATCAGTCTTGCCTACACACCATCAGTTAAAAAAACGATTGTGTCAGAACGCGGAGACGTAAACACAACGATGTGCTGAGAAAAATGAAGTTAAGGCCTCGTACACACGATCGGACATATCCGATGAAAACGGTCCGCGGACCATTTCCATCGGATATGTCCGATCGGGAGTTTGATCCGATGGCGTGTACACACCATCGGATCAAATTCCCCGCCGCCGGACGGCGCGGTGACGTGGCGGTGACGTTGACGCCGCCACGTCACCGCCACGTCACCGCACCAGGAAGTTAAACACTTCCGCGCATGCGCCGAATCCATTCGGCGGCGGCGCGGCGGCGGTGGGGGACGACATGTCTGCTGGTAAGTGTACTAACCAGCAGACATGTCGGGCGGACAGATTCCCACCGGATAGATTTCAAAGCATGCTTTGAAATCTGTCGGGTGGAGAAATCTGTCCGCTAGCCCATACACACGAGCGGAGATGTCTGCTGAAACGGTCCATCGGACCATTTTCAGCGGACATATCCCCTCGTGTGTACGAGGCCTAAAAGCTTCTGACTGGATTCTGAGCATGCGTGGATTTTTAACCGATGGACGTGCCAACAGACGATCGTTTTTTTTTCGGTTAGTCAACCATCAGATAACTTTAAAACAAGTTCCTAGTTTTTTAACCGATGGATAAAAAAACAATGGGGCCCACACATGATCGGTTCATCTGATGAAAACGGTCCATTAGATGAACTGATCGTGTGTACGCGGCATTAGATTAAGATGAACTATTAAATCCATCCAGTAGTTGCCAAACTCTAAGGCCTCGTACACACGATCAAATCTGTCTGCTGGAAACGGTCGGCCCGACCGTCCCAGCAAACAGATTCGACCATGTGTACGGGCAAGCCGACGGATTTGGCCACCCGACAGATTTCAAAGCATGCTTTGAAATCTGTCGGCTGGGAACCCGTCCGCCCGACATGTCTGCTGGTTAGTATGCTAACCAGCAGACATGTCTTCTCGCACACGCGCCGAATAATTTTGACGCATGCGCGGAAGTGTTTTACTTCCTGGTGCGGTGACGTGGCGGCGTCAACGTCACCGCCACGTCACTGACACGTCAGGGTGCTGTCTGCTGGCGGGGATTTTGGTTTGCTCGTGTGTACACGCGAGCAAACCAAAATCCCAGCAGACAGATTTGTTCAAATCGGTCGGACAGACCGTTTTGAACAAATCGATTGCCTCGTGTGTACGAGGCCTAAAACCTGTAGTCAATTTAGACACCTTTCTGAATAAGGTTGTCATTGCCTAACTTACAAGCAGCATCTGAAAACCTCCCTATGGCTGGCAAAGTGGCCAACATGGGCCTACGCCAGATGCTGAATGGGCTTCTTATACATGAGTTTGCAGTTCTAGGTTGCTAAACAATAAATGTTGCAAGTCACTGCTGCGATTTATTACTGGTGTAAAAATTAATACATTTATAATATTTAGCGCACAAATAAATCATGCAGAAAGTAATACGAGGTTGGTTACATACCTTTACGTACCATTATATTCTAATTTAGATTTACTAGATTAACATCAATCTCAAACTCTCCAATCAAAAGTTGTTCATTGCTAAAAAAAAAAGGTTTAAAATAAAGTCCTTAGAAATAGTATTAAAACCAGGTAATATGGATCTAAATATACAGTTTGTGATAACTAAGGGGTTAATGATAAATACTGTATCATACTATAAAGAATAGGTATGAAAAACAGTACAACAGATAATCTCTGTCATTTTTAATTGCTGCTGCATTAAGCTTGTGACAGATTAATTGTATTTCCCAATATTTGAAATTACAGACAAATAACACATTTTTTTTTTTTTTAGGAAAACAATTTTTTCCCTTTTTAAACTGGCATTTATGTTTACACTCAGCCAATACCTTTAGTACTTACAAAGTCATTGTCTCTGAACATGTAGACAGATTAGAAGTTCTGACTCTTCTTAGATGTACATTCTTGTTTCAAGTCAGTATTAAAGCCAGAGACAGCCAAGCAATTAGCATTTTCAGAAGGAGGTCAGCAGAGAACCACTAAGTATTTCGAACAGATTTGCGTTAAAGTAAAATATCATGTTTCCTAAAAAATTGACGGATATGTTTGCCATTTAGTTAATTTTATGAAGAACTTTGCATTTCAATTTACAGGTACTGTACTCTCCAAGTGTTCATATAGCACTGGTATACACATAGTTCCCACCAGTGCCATCTTAATAGCATCATGGGCCCCTGGGCAAAGTAATGCACTGGGGCCCCTACCAGCCTGAATCAGATTTCCCCATCACAGTCCCCCCTTATATCATGTGTCCTAATCACAGTGCCCTTTTAAATGTCCCCATACATCAGGCATCCTGCTACACCAGGTGTCCCCATCCATCAGTTGTCCCCATACATCAAATGTCCCTGTCAAAGTGTCCCCACCACAGATTTGTGGACCCCCTTCCCCCTTGTACTTACAGATCACAATTGCTTTTTCCCACCTGCAATAAAGGCATGGTGACCGCATTGAGACTGAGGTGAGTTCTCCGCCTCCTGAAGAATGGAGGGGAAAGCTAAATCCTCACTCCAGAATATGCCAAATGCTGCTCCTTCTGACAGGAGTGACATTGCAGTTATCCCTGTCAAAAAGAGCAGCACAAATCGCCAGTGCACCCCCCCCCCCCCCCCCAACACAGCACCTAAACCTGTAATGGCCCTGATCATGGGGCCTCAATGTACCTGGGGCCCCCATGCATTAAGACAGCCCTGGTTCCCACAAACCCCCCCAAAAAAAATGTTTTTTTTTTTTGTTTGTTTTTTGCTTTTTTTGAACAGCTCCTTCGTATAGAAATCTATACTGAGCTTCAGTAGAATTATTTTTGGAGAGATACTCTGAAGTTTGTTCATGTGTGAAGGGATATAGATTTTCTTAGTTATGGGAAAGAATTGAACGGAGTTCTAGTTCTGTTGCCGTACTGTACTCACTTGCTTTGACTTTGGCACTATTTTATTAAAGAAATCTGTCTTTTATTGCCTGGTATGTACACTGCTGGCTTATTTTAAAACACTGTCCTTATTAACATGAAACAGTGAACTTTTATTGAGGGTATCATCAATATGTATTTTAAGTAAAAAGCATTAAAGTAGCGAGTTTTAGACAAATGAAAGCGGATTTATCTCATCACGGAAACCATTGGCGAGCAGGATGAAGTTTTTCAGCTCCCCTAGTGCAAAACAGCTGGCCTATGTTTCACTGCCAATTACTTTGTCCCCTGCAGGGCCTGTGTTCCCAATGTAATAATTCATATATTTTTAGATGTCTTCCAACACTCTACTGCGGCCAGAGAATAAATCAAGTCATGTACCATACAGCTGAAAGCTAAACATATCTCCTGAGCTCTGATTATGAATATACAAGAATGTCACGACCACTTTTACATTTTGTCTTCTTGTTAGCCAAAATTACTTGGCTAGAGTTGCTGAAAAAGTTAAACAGAGCCATTGTTTTATATAGCAGCAAATACAGTGGAATCTTGGATTGTGAGTAATGCGGATAACAAGCATTTCGCAATACGAGCAATATTTTTATTTAAATCCTGACTCGGTTTGTGCATTTGGTATGTGTTATATTATAATTTTAACCACTTCAGGCCCGGAAGAATTTAACCCCCCCCCCCCCCTTAATGACCAGACCATTTTTTGCGATACGGCACTGCGTCGTTTTAACTGACAATTGCACAGCCATGCAACATTGTACGCAAACAAAATGTATGTATTTTTTCCCACAAATAGAGCTTTCTTTTGGTGGTATTTGATCACCTCTTTTTTTTTTTTTTGTGCTATAAACAAAAAAAGAGTGACAATTCTTTGTTGTATCCCATTTGGTCTTATGAGTTTTGGAGCAGCGGCGGGATCTTTACATTTTTTCACAGGCATCCTTGTTCACAATCATGCGCCTGGTTCTCTCATTATCTCTAGTGCTCTAAACAATGCCTGGGATTCTGGGAACAGTTAAGCATACAATGCCAGGAACCACTTGAAAGGGGTGGTCCCTAACATGGTTCAGTTGTGGTTCAATATGATTTTCTTTAGTCCTCTTTTAAACTGGAGGCGTTTTTAGGCGCTTTAATGATAAAAATAGCGACTGTAAAGCACCTGAAAAATGCCTCATCTGCAATCCCAGGGAGAAAGCCTGAGTGCTTTCACACTGGGGCGCTGCGATGGCATTACGTCATTTTTGAAAGGTAAGAACGCAGTGATGTCATTGCGTAGGACAAGCCTGCGCTCGTCACATTCAAAGCCACCGCCGCCATCTTGCTGCACCCTACCTATGCCTAGGAAGCTACCGTGCATGCGTCAAAGTCATTTCGAACATGCACAGGTTTCCACGACGACAAGTATACAGACGCTCGGGTTTCTCGTCGGGAAACAGGCCGACAAGAATCTCAAGGGGAAAATAGAGAGCAAGATCTCTATTTTTCTCGTTGAGATTCTGGGCAGATGTACAGACGGGAAACCTCAAAGCCTCGTACACACGCTCGGTATACTCGGAAAGAAAGCTCTGCCAGCAGTTTTCTGGCTGGTTCTTGCCGAGAAGACAGAGCATGTGTACGAGGCTTGTGTGCATGTGCACAGAACTCTCTATAGATCACTAAGAAGAAATTAAGGGATCATTGTGTGGTGTGGTAGGCAGAGGTGTTGATGAAAGCTTGCCTGGGAACACCTGCTTGTAGCCCAGTGTAAGTGTAGACCAGCTGGAGAAGTAGGACAATTAAAATTTGGACATGATTAATTTCAACCGTGCCCAGTATAAGTGAAACCCAACTGAATAGGACAGTGAAGATAGGGTCACAGGAAAGCCAAGCTTAAGCCCCCTTTCACATGGGACAGACTCAGTTTTGATCAGCAAGGGATCTGTCCACTGTGTTGGAAAGAACAACAGCATGGTTGCTAATAAAGTGTTAATACTGTATGCATTATGCCTATATAACCAGCAGGTGGCACTGTAGTGTTATAGCATGTATTCCATGGTATAATGTAATCAGAGGAAGTGTTATCTTTCTCAGTGTAGGTGTTCTCTTATGCTCCTTGTTCTTGTTCCATGTTAAAGACATGTTTTGATATCCTCCATGAAAGTAAAAGGTATACTCTGCAGACAACAAGCTTCCAACGCATGATTCAATAACCTGCTAATACGCTGATCTCCTGCTGATCAAAGCAGAGTGGGTGGATGACAGGTCTGTGCTCACTCAGTTACTTGCGAGTGAAAACGCACAAAGTCTGCTCTGCTTTATCGTCCTTTACACCTGACTGCCCTCCGATACGATCTGCCTAGATGGAGGAAGACTGATCCTCTTCTGTTTTTTTATTTTAGCAGACCCGATCAAACCCAGAGGTAGGTGGGGGTAAAGGGGTGGGTGTCCATTTACACCCGCTGGTCCATAGGGGTGAATGGACCATCAGATCAGGTCAACTTGAAAAACTGACAGACAGATCTGATTGGGACGGCCGTGTAAAAAGCACAATGGCACAAAATGTAGTTTCCTTTTTACATTTGGTATTAGAAAATCCATTCTATTGCATATGGCGGTTTGACTCTTCTTACAATATATCAACTCATAGCAAACAAACAGCAACTGTCAATGCAATAAAACCCTGGATAGCAAGCATAATTTGTTTCGGAAACATGCTTGTAATCCAAAGCACTTGCATATCCAAGCAAATTTTCCTATAAGAAATAATGGAAACTCAAATGATTCGTTCCACAACCATTTATTCATAGGTCCTTCCGTTTATAGTCTATATCAGGGGTCTCCATACTTTCTAAACAAAGGGCTGGTTTACTGTCCTTCGGACTATAGGAGGGCCAGATGGATGGCCAGCGGGAGTGAAAATGTTTCTGGCATCAGAAGGAGTAAACATCACCACATTTGGTATTAGGCTGGGAGGAATAGTGCCCCATCTTTGATAATATATGGAGTAATTGTGCTCCATTATTGGTGTCAGTAAAAAAAATGGTACCCCATTGTTGGTGTTAGATGTCAGAATAGTGTCTCATATCAGTGGGAGGATTATTGCCCCAAGGGCTGGCTAAAGACAAGGAAAATGCCGCATCTGGCCCCCGGGCCGCAGTTTGGAGACCCCTGGTCTATATAAAGATTATAGCAATGTTATAGGTTGTGTAACCATAAAATGTGCATCCACACATGGAAGCCTCCAAAAGGGGATTAGAAGCAAAATCCAGCAGGAGCTCCAGAGTATAAAAGAGAAAAGAGGCGCCTCTAAGTGTAGCAATATGTTTCTAAATGTTGTACCTTCATTAAATGTAACCATATTCTACACTTAGAGGGGCCTCTGTTCTTTTTTATACTCAGTTGTGACATGACGCTACTCTCATATCGCTTGTATATCAAGGCAAAATGTATTTTAAAATGTTGCTTGTCTTGCAAAACGCTCTCAAACCAAGTTACTCTCAAACCAAGGATTTACTGTAAACTAAAAAAAAATTTAGTAAACCCAAGAGTTCTGTCTCTTTATGGGACTTTTGCATTGCTGTCGGGTAGGTACATCAGAGGAAACCCTCCTGCAGTAATCATTGGATAACTTTAACAAACTGCTTACATGGAGAACCTGATCTCGTGTTATGCTTGATTCGAGCAAAAAGAATCAAGAACATTAATCAGTTCATAATTAAACTTTGAGTTTCCACTTTAAATATTCCCCTAGTGAAATGTACCTAATCGAAAGAGTGCAATTTATTCCTTCACAGATCCAGCAATTAAATGATCAGAAATGTATTATGGGTGTTATGAGCTTGTAAGTCTGAATTAATTGTTTTCTATTAGTATTTGGAGCAGGGTTACACAGATAAGCTTATAAAAGCTCAGCATCCTAGTTCCTCCCAAGTAAAGCTTCATTGGCCAAATGTGTAATAATGGAAAACAAGGGCGATAAGGAAAAGCTTAATTACTGAGCTGTTGTGCCTCTTTCTATATTACATTGAATATTGTTTTTTTTTTTTATTGTCTCAGTTAAGAACAACAGCACTTTAAAGTGAACCAGTTGCTTGGTCCATTAAAGGTAAAGTAACAGGTTATCTTTATAGTCCTCCTCCTCTGCCACTAATATGTGCACTCCCCACACACCGTTCTGCCCCGTAGACCTGTTACAGCTTCCGCTTGTATTGGAGCTTACACAGGTCTAAGGGCCATCCCATCACCATACTTGACAGTACTTGGGCATGGTATGGTTCAGGCTCCCTATATCAGGGAGGGGATAAGTGGAGATAAGGTTCTCCCTAATGCCGCATACACACGGTCGGAAATTCCAACAAGAAATGTTCAATGTGAGCTTTTTGTCGGAAATTCCGACCGTGTGTAGGCTTCATCAGTCTTTTTCTGTCGGAATTTCTGACAACAAAAATTGAGAGCTGGTTCTCAATTTTTCTGACGGGAAAAGTTCTTGTCGTAAATTCCAATCGTCTGTATGCATCTCCGATGCAGAAAAAAACACGCATGCTCGGAAACAAGTCGATACATGCTCGGGAGGAGTGAACTTAATTTTTCTCACCTCGTCGTAGTGTTGTACGACGCCACATTCTTGATGGTCGGAATTTTGTGTGACCGTGTGCATGCAACCCAAGTTTGAGCCAACATTCCGTCGGAAAAAAATTCAAGTTTTTTTTTTGTCCGACCGTGTGTACGTGGCATAAGACCTGGAACTACCGGCTGGTGAGCTGGGTGTCTGAGGAGTCCAGGAGAGGACCAACAAGAGAACCTGGTACTTAACTCTGAGTGAGGAAAAGAAAAAGGAACTACACAAAAAAAAAAATACACAAGTCCACCTGTAAAAGTCACCTGAATGGACTTTCCCAGCCCACACCTTGATGTTATTTTACTATGCTGTACCCCTGTGTGGGTGAATGGATGGCAATTTGTTATGCTCATTAAAATAAAAATGTACCACAATAAAAGACACAAGTCCATCTAGTTAAAACATGATTTAGCAATGAACATTTTATACATTTTCTTTTGTTCAGTGTGAAGTAATATTAAAGTGTTACTAAACCCAGAATTCCCTGCTTACTAACAACTTCCTTAAAGGAGTTGTAACCCTTCTCAGGTTCTGTCTCAGTATAAGTAGGCAACTCATAGCCAGACATTGGAAATCCTCATCGCCCCCGTCACTGGCTGAATGGGTCTCTGAAATGAATGGAGTCATGTTGATGGAAGAACTCCAGGCTAAAGCCCTAGATAACCACGCTAAGTTCTCCTTTACATGGGGACTATGGAGGCACCATTCTTCCTCGGAAAAATTAAAACAAACGCTCCCATCTGACCCGAGGTCTCCGCTGCCTTAAAAGGTATGCGAGGACCTGAATATACAAAATAGGTTCGAGACGCGGGGAGTCCGAGCACACCACATCCCCCCCCCCTCCTCCCTATCCTTTTTCTCTTCCTTCCTTCTTTTCCTCTACTAGTTCTTTTATTTGATCTATCCTTCTCCATTTTTTCCCGGTACTTACTTTGCCCTCCACATAAGAGATCGGTTCGTCCAAGGCAATCCCCTATTTTCATGTTGTTAGAGGCTCAGTCCCTTGATGTACTCCTTGTTGCTTCCGAACTAGGGAAGCACTGCTATCTCGTTCTTGGTGACATCCCTGGTGTTGGGATATTGTCCCCTTGCGTTCTCCTGGCCACGGGCGCAGCAGGCTCCCAAAGGGGCGCTCTGGCTGGGGGATGCGGCTGTGGGACATGTTCTGATGTATGCCGGATAGCTTTATATAAATACCTCATTGAGATGACGAACCTACCCATATTGTGTTCTGTACTGTAGATAACTCATTTTGTATTATGTGGAGGACCGGCCCACCCACTGTTGGGGGACCGGTTCATGTTTTTTCCTGATTTCTGTCTGACAATTTCTAATAAAACTTTTATTGAACCTTAAAGGAGTTGTAAAGGAAAAAAAAAATGTGCCCAAAATTAATGTCTGCAAGGTAGACAGACAGAATAGTGTAATGATTCTGTTAACAAACGAGTAAATACCTATTAAATTCCTTCATCTATATCACCTCCGGCGTTCTAGTTTCTGTTCTCTCATTCACTTCTTGGTTTGCGGTGCTAGTCATGTAAGAACTACATTTCCCAGTATGCATTGCGGCACGCCCAGTAATTCACACCTCCTTGAAGTCTACAACACGTAGAGAGCGTCCTGCCGCACAGATGTAGTTCCCAGTAGGGGACGAGCACGTTACTGACCACCGCAGTAAAGTCTCCCTTCACGGTGGTTAGTAAAATCAGACAAGCAGGAAGTGAACAGAACAGAGAAGAAATAGAGCAACTTCTGAGCAAAAACGAACAATGAGGAAGTGAAAAGAAGAATGTCTGCAGGTAAAGGATGCTTATTATGAAAAATGTTTTTTTCCTTTACAACCCCTTTAACCACTTGCTTACTGGGCACATATACCCCCCTCTTGCTCAGGTGAAATTTCAGCTTCCGGCACTGCGTCGCTTTAACTGACAATTGGGCGGTCGTGCGACGTGGCTCCCAAACAAAATTAACGTCCTTTTTTCCCCCACAAGTAGAGCTTTCTTTTGGTGGTATTTGATCGCCTGTGCAGTTTTTATTTTTTGCGCTATAAACAAAAAAGAGCGACAGTTTTGAAAAAAAATACAATATTTTTTACTTGTTGCTATAATAAATATCCCAATTTTAAAAAAAAATGCACTAATATGCACTAATTACTGTATAAATGTGACTGGCATTGAAGGGGTTAACATTAGGGGGTGAGGAAGGGGTTAAATGTATTCCCTACATAGTGTTCTAACTGTGGGGGGAGGGGGGTGACTGGGGGAGGTGACACAGATCGGTCTCTTCCTCTCCAGAGACAGGACGCTGTAAAATGGCAATGAGAGATGATCTCATATATTTACATTTGAGATCATCTCTCATTGGCCGCACAGATCGCATAGCAAACGGCCACTCTGATTGGCCGTTCGCCACGATCTGTGATTGGCTGTGTCCAAGGGACACTGCCAACACAGAGCTTCCCCGCTGCGCGCTCTGGAGCGCGCGCGAGGAACACCTTAAGGGGCGGCTGTCAAAAGACGGCGGCTTGGATTTTCAGGTCCGCGCTGTAGCCATCATTCGGCTATAGCGCGGGCCTCAAATGGTTAACTAAACATATAGTAATCAAATAAACAGAACACTGCAGCAATACCAAAAAAGAACACTAGATGGAGCCTGCACTCCACATATGATTGTCTTATGTAAATTACAAACCTTAACCACTTAAGACCCGGACCTTTAGGCAGCTAAAGGACCCGGCCAGGTTTTGCAATTCGGCACTGCGTCGCTTTAACAGACAATTGCGCAGTCATGCGACGTGGTTTACAAAACAAAATTGGCGTCCTTTTTTTACCACAAATAAAGCTTTCTTTTGGTGGTATTTGATCACCTCTGCGGTTTTTATTTTTTGCGCTATAAACAAAAATAGAGCGACAATTTTGAAAAAAATTCAATATTTTTTACTTTTTGCTATAATAAATATCCTCCAAAAATATATATAAAAATATTTTTTTTCCTCAGTTTAGGCCGATACGTATTCTTCTACCTATTTTTGGTTAAAAAAAAATTGCAATAAGCGTTTATCGGTTGGTTTGCGCAAAATTTATAGCGTTTACAAAATAGGGGATAGTTTTATTGCATTTTTATTAATTATTATTTTTTTACTACTAATGGCGGCGATCAGCGTTTTTTTCGTGACTGCGACACGGACGCGATGGCGGACACTTCAGACAATTTTGACACATTTTTGGGACCATTGTCATTTTCACAGCAAAAAATGCATTTAAAATGCATTGTTTATTGTGAAAATGATGATTGCAGTTTGGGAGTTAATCACAAGGGGGCGCTGAAGGGGTTATGTGTGACCTAATTGGTGTTTACAACTGTAGGGGGTGTGGCTGTAGGTGTGACGTCATCGATTGTGTATCCCTATAAAAGAGATCACACGATCGATGACACCGCCACAGTGAAGAACAGGGAAGCTGTGTTTACAAACGGCTCTCCCCGTTCTTCAGCTCCGGGGACAGATCGCGGTACTCCATACCTGTAGGTGCATGTGCCCAGCCGTGCCATTCTGACAATGTAAATGTGCAGGAGGCGGTCCTTAAGTGGTTAAACATTATTTCAACAACTCAGATACAGGTATTCAGAATATAAGTCTGGTGGACAGAACACATCCTGACAGGTGCAATCTAAGAGAGGGATATCAGTCTATAGCAGGCAGGGATAAGCATCTTCTCAGTTTTATCTCCCCTGGTGATGACTCTAACGTAGTAACTTTGTGGCAACTGTAGGTAGGGGCCCTAGTTTAGTTGTGGGAGACAACATGACAACATGTGTACACACAGCACAAACAAAGTCTGTTTACACACAGACACCATGACATCTGGCACTATAATTATGACATCTAGGGAAAGGACTTTTAGAAAGCAGATACTGACCCCGATGATACCTGAACAAAGATGAGGCTGACCTTCTGAAGAAAATAGAAGGTACTATACATGAACGTATTTAACATAAAAAGGTCCATTTTACACTACTGGAAAGATAAGCACTCTATTTCAGATATATCCCTCTGCAAACTGTAGTAGAGTACATCACTTTATAACCTATAAACTTGACCTAAAAATTGGCACTGATAGCAGATACATAAAAGACATAAGAAAGTTTTTATACAGGTATTGTACTTAAAAATAATATAATATTCTTTTTTATATAGTCAGAACTTCTCCTCCTCATTCTGCACTCCTGTGACCCTTTTTCAGCAGACAGCAGGCTGAAGCCTGCAGTCGGCTGATGTCTCGGAGCCAGTCCAGGCTGGAGAAAGCTTGAGACAATATGGTTGGGATCTGCCCACATGCCTGGAGTAGGGATGAGTCGAACATCCCCTGTTCGGTTCGCACCAGAACCTTCGAACGGACCGAACGTTCGCGCGAACATTTAGAAACCCATTGATGTCTATGGGACTCGAACGTTCGAATTCAAAAGTGCTAATTTTAAAGCCTAATATGCAAGTTATTGTCGTAAAACCTCTTTGAGAACCCGGGTCTTGCCCCAGGGAACATGTATCAAAGGAAAAAAGTTTTAAAAACGGTCGTTTTTTTTCAGGACTTCTGAAAAAACGACCATTTTTAAAACTTTTTTCCATTGATACATGTTACCTCGGCAAGACCCGGGTTCTCAAAGACGTTTTCACAGGCATACTATAGACACCCAGCAGGTACAATATTTAAAGTAATTTTTCCTTTTTTTATTTTTTTTATTTAAGCATCATTAAAATCACTGCTCCGAGCAGTGATTTTAATGATGCTTAAATAAAATAAAAAAATCCTTTAAATATTGTACCTGCTGGGTGTCTATAGTATGCCTGTAAAACGTCTTTAAATAGCACAATCACCTGTCTGCCAGTAAATTAGGAAGAACTGATCTAGCTAAACTATACAGTGTATAAATATATGTACAACACCTGGGATGTATATATATCCTCTACACACTGTAACATTAACTGACTAGCCTACCTGCCTGCCTGCTCTATCTACCTGCAAAAAATGACACTCTCTCTGTCTCTCTCTGTTCTCTCTAACCACCGCCGCAACACACTACATAAGGCCGACCTATAGTATGGAGCGTGTACTAAACCCCCTGAGCCATTATTGGCCAAAGCCACCCTGGCTTTGGCCAATTACGGCTCTCTGTACTGACGGCGCTGTGATTGGCCAAGCATGCGGGTCATAGTGCATGCTTGCCCAATCATAAGCCAGCGATGCCACAGTGAATTATGGGCCGTGGCGCGTCACTCGAATTTGGCGCGAACAACCCGTTTTGTTTGCATTTCGATGAACGATCGAACATACAATGTTCGAGTCAAACATGAGTTTGACTCGAATACGAAGCTCATCCCTATTGCCCAGCTCTCCAGTGAGAGTGGGGTGGGCAGAGCAGACAGTGGTGATTGACAGTCACCAGCTCTTTGCTCAGGGAGATCTGAGAACCAAGTGATCAGTGGTTTGATCACTCCATTGTCAGTCTTAGAGCTGGTGGGGGACAGATGCAGCATCAGACAATGCTGCATCCACCTAGGTAAGTATGATTCTTAATAAAAGTGAACTGGTATAATAATGCAGCCTCTTTTCTTAGGTATATACAGATTTATATTATTATTGTTGTTATTATTATTATTATTATTATTATATTTATTATTATTATTATTATTATTATTATTTTACAGGATTTATATAGTGCCAACAGTTGCACAGCACTTTACAATATAAACTCATAATTACTTACATTGTCTCCTTCTCAGGAAAGAAGTGTTAGGTTGTCAAGCTTATATATTTCCTGCCTAAAAAAGTGACACATACCAAAGATGATGTCAAGATTTCATGAAAGAAAAATGAATGCTTTGTAATCAATGGTTTTATCTTCTGCCAGCAGCCTAGAACTCAGGCAGGAGGTAGGTCAGCCTTCATATAACCCTCACAGCCTAACATTAAACTGACATTTCAGCTCTGACAGGGAGAGAATAAAAAGCACACAAACTTCTCCATGAGAGTTAAAGTGTTACTTAACCCAGGACCCTGCATTCACTATATCTGGTCTCCCGCAGTACACAGAACAAGGTAATGCAATTATTTTAGTAAATATAAACTGCTAAACATATTTTCTCATCAGTGGTATATATAGTAGAGCTGCACGATTCTGGCTAAAATGAGAATTACAATTTTTTTGCTTAGAAAAAATATCACAATTCTCTTACGGTTCTCGCGGCGTAACATCATCTTTCACATTTACCACTTTGTATCCCGGCCATTGTACTTTGATGGCCACAAGGTGACTCTACAATGCCAGAAGGATGTCTATGGACGTCCTCGGCTCCTCCGGCCACTGGGGGGCGCACATACCTGCCATGTCACTGAGGTGCCGATGCTCGTGCCTGGCAGCCGCAATGCCTGCCAGGTACCCACGATCGGCCGTTACACAGCCAAGGACGTGGATCTGTGTGTGTAAACACACAGATCCATGTCCTGTCAGGGAGAGGAGAACGATGCTGTGTCCCTTGTACATAGGGACACAGATTGGTCACCTCCCCCAGTCAGTCACCTCCCCCCACAGTAAGAATCACTCCTCGGGAACACATTTAACCCCTTCCTCGCCCCCTAGTGTTAACCCCTTCCCTGCCAGTCACATTTATACAGTAATCAGTGCATATTTATAGCACTGTTCGCTGTATAAATGTGAATAATCCCAAAAATGTGTCAAAAGTGTCCGATGTGTCTGCCATAATGTTGCAGTACCAATCACTATACGCTTTTTTTTTTTACCAAAAATATGTAGAATAAGTATCGGCCTTAACTGAGAATTTTTTTTTTTATAAATTGTGATATTTATTAAAGTAAAAAAAAAATTATTTTTTTTTCAAAATTGTCGCTCTTTTTTTGTTTATAGCGCAAAAAATAAAAGCCGCAGAGGTGATCAAATACCACCAAAAAAAAATCTCTATTTGTGGAAAAAAAAAAGGATGTAAATTTTGTTTGGGAGCCATGTTGCGCGACCACACAATTGTCAGTTAAAGCGACACAGTGCTGAAAGCTGAAATTTCGCCTGGTCAGGAAGGGGGTATATGTGCCCAGTAAGCAAGTGGTTAAACAAAAAAAAATGGGCTAACTTTACCGTCATAGTACTATGGCTGGGATGGGAAGTGGTTAAGTCTCCATAACTTAAATTGAACTCTCGGCACAAAAACTTTCAGGTACATACCTACAACCTTGTAAAAGTAGTAGTGCCATCATCACTAGGCTATACATTTACAGGAGGGGGTGGATACAAGACCAGTCACCCTGTCCAAGCAAAGAGAGCAACACTGGCTGGTCTGTATTACTGTAGGCATCTGAACAGAGTCAATTTTAAGGCTAGATTACTGCCCAAATCTGGAAGAAATACACAAAGCACACTAATATTCAAGTAAGAATACACATGCCTCTTGTGTTTCGACAATATCAGCCTATCCAAAGGTCCGGCTTTAAACATGGAGTAAGGGTGGATATTTAATAATTAAACATTTCCATTTCAGACTTATGGATGTCTTTAAAGAATTCCTGACACTTATGCATTAAAGTGGTTGTAAACCCTCAGGCCGCGTACACACGACCGGGAACCTCGTCGGGCTAAACACATCGTTCCGCCCGACGAGGTTCCCGATGAGCGGTCGGAAAGCTCATCGAGCCAAATTTCCTCATTGAACAAAGAGGAAATAGAGAGCATGCTCTCTATTTTGGCTCGACGAGCTTCCCGACGGGACGCTCATCGATCGCGTACACACGATCGAGCTTCTCGCCAGAATCTGTCTCCCAGCTTCTCGCTGGATTCTGGCGAGAAGCTCGGTCGTGTCTATGCAGCCTCACATATACCTAGTGAAGTGATTTTCCTCAAGGAATACACAGAGATAAAACAAATCCTGCTACATAAGTTGTACCTGTTTATCTGCCGTGTTCTTTGCTCTGAATTTTTTCAAAGTACAGAACTTGTACAGCTTGTCTAAGCTGTCAGAAAAAAAGGGGTGGAGAGCTGAAGTCACTCAGTGAGGAGAGCTCTGAGAGCTGATTGGAGGGAATGGACACCCCCCCCCTTCACGCAACACACAGCAACAGAACTGAGGCTGCCAATCACGTGGAGCTCGCTTCCCCTGTCACCCTTTTTCTCTTGGTGCCAGGAAAAAATGTCAGAAGTGACTCATGCTGATAGCAGAGGAACAAGCAGCAGCCGCTTGGTGCTCTTAATTGAAAGTATACACTATTGAAAGTTATGCTTTGTTCATATTTCATATCTTACAACCACTTTAGGGACACTGTTTTATTATACAGCATATACCAGATATGAACATATATAAGCCTAAAAAAGTATTGTGTTAAAATTGTCTTTAACATTTTGCATGTGCTTTTTCTTCCTTTAAAACAGAGAAGTCTGCTACCCATTGCGTTCACAGTTGACAGATTCATTTGTCAGAACCTTGGCACAGTCACTCAATTAATTCAGGATTAGATAATAGCAGCATCGTCATTACAGAAACTCGATGCTTACAAAACTAAGACTTTTAAATTGGGTTTGCAATACTTTATTGAATTCCAGGAATTCTGTGCTGTCTATCCGCTGCAGCAGTACAAATTTATTTATATCCAGCAATACTTTGTTACTCGCCTGTCCGAGACCACCATCTTACAGGTAGATATAAATATTTATGATGTATGGTTAGGATGTGAACTGAAATAGAACATGCTTATCACACTTCAGCAGTGGCGGCCCAATTGGCCGCCGAAGAGGGAGGAAATGGTAAAACGGAAGCCACCGCCGTGGAGAGCAGGAGAACAAGGAGCTGCTGGCGATGGAGAATGGGAGGCTGCCAAGCAGGGGGAAGCCACCGGCGATGGAGAACGGGAGGCCACCAAGCAAGGGGAACCCGCCGGTGATGGGGTAAATGCTCTGGACTGACTGACAGACCCATGGGGGGGTGGCATACTGTTTGACACTCCCCCTCCCAAAACAAAATTCCCAGCATGCGCTACAAATTTCTAATGGACTCAGAATAAGTGTGTGCTGTTCATTTATTGTCCTGGAGTCCTTAACATTAGTAGTTAAAGTATACATAAAGGCTCCTGGGTAACAGTCCTAAACCCAGTTAATGCACAACTTTATAAAGTAAAAAAACAAACAAAAAAAAACTTCCTTTACCTCACCTGACTGAACCAGATCCCCCTTCATCATTGTCTCATACACTCCTCCTCACAGACACTGCAGCTCACAGTGGGAGGGTTTCAGCAGCAGATACAGTACTGTCAAACCAGAAAGCAGTGGGAGGACTAGATGTGGCCAGGTGCTGACTGACAAGCTACAGGCTTTTGAATCAGCATTGATAATGAAAGCTACATTCCCTGCAACAACTAATTGCACTGGGGTTGATTTACTAACGCTCCGCTACCCCCTCCTGCCCCCCTGGGGTAGATTTACTAAAACCGGAGAGTGCAAAATCGTATCCAGTTGTGCATGATAGCTGATCAGCTTCTAACTTCAGCTTGTTCAATTAAACTTTGTCAATAAAACCTGAAAGATTCTTGGTCTCAGTGGCGGCCCATCCATTTGGGGCGCAAGGGCGCTGCCCCACTGCCCCTCTAATCCATGCACCAGGCCCCTAATCTAAATTCAGGGCACCAGATGCATGTTTTATTTTTTAGAAGCACATGATTAGAGCCGGAAGCTCCAATTGGCTTTAGAAAGGATGGGCTCTGGGCGCAGAGCACTGCGCCCCAAGCCCATCCAGTTGTGTGACATTAGCAAATTAATATTCACTACTGCCTTCCTGTTTCTCCTCCCGGCCAATTAGAAAGTGGGTCCTGAGATTGGTCAGGAGTCCAAAGACCTGATTGGCTGCAAGTTCTAACTCCTGATTGGCCAGGAGGAGAAGCGACTCTGCTGGGAGTTGGGAGGAGAGGCAGGGTGGAAGCCGCCACCTAGATGGGGTAAGCGGGCGATGGGAAATCAATCAAGCAAGGGGGTGCGGGGAAGCAGCAAATAAGCAAGCGTGTGCCCTTATGTGGTTGGTTGGCTGGCGGGCTGGGGGGAGTAGCTTTTTGGCTGGGGGGGGGGGGTGTCGTGGGCCTCCCCCCAAAAATAAATGGAGCACCAGCACTGGTTGTTTTTTATGCAAAGCTGCTCCAGATTTTGCACTGTCCAGTTTTAGCAAATCAACACCACTGTATTGCAAGTGGCCACAGCCTACATAAGGATGACAATTTTGCTTTCAATTCAGAAGCAGTGTTGTCACCCCATCAGGAAACTGCATGAGATGGGATTTCGCTGGCAGGATCAGCAAGTGTTTATAAGACTTTATAAGACCTTGTTTACACGAGTGCACTAGTGTTGCTCACGAAGATTCGCATTGCGAATATTCGCTACGAATATTGCATATTCGAGTATTCGCGAATATCTGGAATATCGCGGCGAATATTCGCTATTTCGAATATTCGTATTTTTTCGCAATCAATTTCGCAATAAATTTCGCAATAAAATTCGCAATCAATTTCGCATTCGCGAATTTCGCATTCGCAATAGCAAAATTTCGCAATAGCGACATTTCGCAAATTTTTTTTTTTTTATAAAATATAGCGAATATTCGATATTAACGAATATTCGCGAATATTCTTCGAAATATTCGCGAAATCGAATATGGCGTATTCCGCTCATCACTAGAGTGCACCACAGCGCACACCCGTGCAGGGGCCGTGTTTACCTGTACGAGGATACAAAGGTGTTCTGGGCATCCCTTTGCAGGTAGTCCTATTCATGTCAATTAGGATGCAGCACCTGCATGGACACAGCAGGGATTTAAGGAGCATCCTCGTGCGGGTAAGCATGGGTATGCTGTAGTATGCGTGTGTGAACAAGCCCTAAGGTGAAAACTGTTACTGCAGATGTACTAACAAATAAAAGCTGCAGCACATATTTATATATTTAATAAGGAGTCATAATTTAAGTTTAAAATAATGCTGAAGAAATATGGCAGAGCACTTAGCCTTGGTTGGCAGATACACATTGGAAATGATGAACACAAGCGCCAATCCTCTAAAATATGATGCATATTGCAATTTTATGATGGTGAATTAGTCTGCGTTAACAGCAGTGTATAAGACATAACTGCATAAAACTGTGTTTCTTTTCCGTGAATTTGAACATGCACAGTAAGCCCTAGGGGAAATAAAAACTATCTGTATGGAAAACTGACTCCACCGCTATCATCAAATAACAACCTCTATAATGTGATCCCCGGGGAAACACTCACCTTGCTGCTGTTACAAGCTGATGGTGACACACATACATCATTAGAAGAATTGAGATAATAAAGGGCAAATATTTTTTTTTTTACTGTTCTCCACAGCCAAGGTGCACAGGCCAAAATCCCAAGTTGAGAGGCAAGATTACTTTTTGATGTTGCACAAGCTCGCACATGTCAAGGAGAAAGTGTGCAGACTAAAGCCTTGTACACACGATCGGATTTTCCGTGGACAAAGCGTAGGACTTTTGTCCCAAGGGCATTGGCCGTGAACTTGTATTGCATACAAACGGAAAATAATTGTCGGCCAACAAACATGAAACTACTTGTTTTTTCATCTCTTTAGCGCCACCCTTTGGGCAACTTCTGATAATGTTGTGTTATGGTTACATTTGTTGTCGGAAAATCCAACAACAATTATCTGATAGAGCGTACAAACTGTTGGATTAGCCAACAACATCCTGCCAATTCCTATTGGAAAATCTGATCGTGTGTACGAGGCTTTACTCTCAATTAGAAATTACGAAACGGCACTTGCAGGGATCTTACTTTAAAGCCAAGCTCCTTATTAGACATGTGCACCCTGAAATATTTTGTTTTCGGAATTTAGTTTTCGTCCGAAAAATACATTTATTTAGTTACTCCTGGAATTCGTTTTTATTTATTTTGTTTAGTTAAAAAAATGCATTCATCCGAAAAACCAAATTAATTAAGTTTGAATCTGTTGTTGAAGGGTTATGCTGTCTGTCAAATGTTCTAATGCCCTGTACACACAAACGGGCCGTCTGATGAAAACGGACCAATGGATTTTTTCATCAGATACCTGATGAAGCTGACTTTCATCAGTCTTGCTTACACACCATCGGTTAAAAATCTGATTGTGTCCAACGCGGTGACGTAAAACACAACGACGTGCAGAGAAAAATGAAGTTCAATGCTTCCGATCATGCGTCGACTGATAACTGTTAAATGTCATTGGCAGGGAAGGGGTTAACATTTGGGGGTGATCAAGGGGTTAAATGTGTTACCAAGGGAGTGTTTCTAACTGTGGGGGGATGGGACTGCCTGGGGGAGGAGACGGATCGTTGTTCCTAAGCATTAGGAAAAACAAATCAGTCTCCTCACCCCTGACCTAACAGAGATCTGTCTACATTGCCAGATCTCCGCTCTGTCTCTCTCAGGAGCGATCGCGACCTCTGTTGTCGCGCCGAGGGCGTGCCCGCGCCCCCTTATGCTCTTAAAGCGGCCAACGTACAGCTTACGATGGCTCGCTAAAGGGGAGCCAACCTGCCGCACTATAACTGCGGCAGCTGGTTGGGAACCAGTTAAATTTGAACTATAGGCAAAACTTTTTTTTCATAGGAAGTGTAAAAACCATCAGTTTTTTTTTTTGTTTTTTTTTCGCCATCTGTGTCTCACTAGAGAGAAATCTTTGCAAATTTATAAAAAATACAAATTAAAAAAGCACATGTAAAAAAGTAATCACATCATTTGCTCAATACTTTGTTAAAGCACCTTTGGCACCAATTACAGCCTCAAGTGTTTTTGAGTATGATGCTACAAGCTTGGCACACTTATTTGTGGGCAATTTCTCCCATTCTTCTTTGCAGGACCTTTCATTCTTCATCAGGTTGGATGGGGAGTGTCAGTGCACAGCCATTTTCAGATCTCTCAAGAGATGTTTAATTGGGTTCAAGTGTGAGCTCTGGCTGGACTACTCAAGGATATTCACAGAGTTGTCCCACTCCTGTGTTATCCTGGCTGTGTGTTTAGGGTCGTTATCTTGTTGGTAGATGACCCTTCACCCTAGTCGCTCTGGAGCAGGTCTTCATCAAGTATGTCTCTGTACATTGCTGCATTCATCTTTCCCTCGGTCCTGACTAGTCTCCCAGTTCCTGCATCTGAAAAACATCCCCCAGCATAATGCTGCCACCACCATGCTTCACTGTAGGGATTGCATTGGCCAGGTGATGAGTGTTGCCTGGTTTCCTCCAGACATGACGCTTGCCATTCAGGCTAAAGAGTTCAATCTTTGTTTTATCAGACCAGAGAATTTTGTTTCTCATTGTCTGCTTTTGGCAAACCCCAGTCAGGCTGTAATTTGCCTTTCACTGAAGAGTGGCTTCCATCTGGCCACTCTACCATACAGGCCTGATTGGTGGAGTGCTGCAGAGTTGGTTGTTCTTCTGGAAGGTTCTCCTCTCTCCACAGATAAACTCTCGAGCTCAGAGTGACCATTGGGTCACTCCCCCTTCTCCCCCAGTTTAGCAAGGTGGCCCGCTCTAGGCGGAGTCGTGGTGGTTCCAAACATTTATGGATGATGGAGGCCACTGTGCTCATTGGTACCTTTAATGCTGCAGATATTTTGTACCCTTCTCCAGATTATGCCTAAGTACAATCCTGTCTCAGAGGTCAACAGACAACTCCTTGTAACAGGCGCTTCTGCCGGCGCCATAATGCGAACGCGGAAGTGCGCCGCAAATTAGTGCTATGCACTACACCTGCCGGGGGACCTACACTGTTCTATTATTGTCGGCCGTAGCCGGCCTGGCTGCAAACCAATCTATAGCTACCAGCAATCCCCGGACTGCATGGCATCCCCCTGCAACCATCCCACTCCTGGATCAGCGCTGCGAACCTTACTACAGCTGCTGCAGGAAAGCCCAAGATATCCCCCACCAGGAGACCCTGAATGAAAGAAACCTATAGCTGCCTTGGCTGCTGAACTATTTTCATCCTCTGCAAAAGGGATAAGTACCAGTGCTATGTTACATTTGTTACTCTGTAATTACTTGGATCACAAATGGCCTTTGCTAGGTACTGTATTTGAATCTGCTTTGCTTTTGCTGCCGTGCAGCTTGGGATTATCTAATATGCCCTCTAGCAATACTTGTGCAATCTCTTAAAGGGGCATACACTCTGGTACCATCTGAGCCTCTTTTAAGTATATGCCAATTGAGTACAGAATTTTCATAAGCTACGTGCTTGACATAAGTGTTACTTGTTTATGGGCCTTGCCCTAAGTTGCTGAACATGTTAATTCTAACCTTTCTATGCTAAGGGTTTAGGTATTTCATACTTACTCTCTTAGCGAACTAATGCATTCTTTATGTTAAAGTGATATGATGTAGAGAACCCCCAAACTCCTGTTTGTGTGGAGTGACACCTGGGGTCCCGTACTGATAATCACTATACATACAGCAGTGCATTGGAATCTTCATGTGTATCGTATACTTTTAAACGCTAAGGTTGGTCGCATGTTGTAATACGTCAAACATTAGTACCTCAACACCTTCCTTTATGTGAGAAAGAGATGATGTAGAGAACCCCCAAACTCCTGTTTGTGTGGAGTGACGCCTGGGGCTCAGTACTGAAATCTTGCATGAAATCCTTTCCCTATCCGCAGTTGTGGTTCACTCCCGTTCACCAGGGCCCAGGGGCGAACTGACCATTTGGGCACTCGGGCATTGTCCGAGGGCCCCATGCCACTAGGGGGCCCCATCAGGGTTGCCAGCCTCAGTAAAACCAGGGACAGTATGTAAAAATTTGTGTGTTTTTTTTTACATTTGTCCCTGAAATGTCCCTTACTGACATCCTTTTGGTCTAAAAATCCCAAGATTATTTTCTTCCGTTCAAAAAAACGGAAGCTTAACGGAGACGGATGTTAACGAACGTTAGCGGATGCTCATGCGCTAACGTACGATAACCCATAAACGGACATCTAAAAAAAGGACGAACGGTCCGCACGTGTAAAAGGACTAAACATGTGCAGACTGGAATATTTTGTTTCGTTTTCGTCCAGAAAATAAATGTATTTAGTTACTCCCGAAAATTGTTTTGATTTATTTTGCTTTCGTCTGGAAAGTTTTCGTCCGAAAAAGACGATTTTCGATGACTTTGTCGAAATAAACAACGGAAATTCGACAAAGCATCGAAAATCATTGTTCTGAATACAGGGAATATACCTATTCCCTGTATTCAGAACGACGATTTTCGATGACTTTGTGAAATTGAACGACGGAAATTCGACAAAGCATCGAAAATCGTCAGATCTGAACGAAAACGAAAATAAAGCATTTTTTATGTCGGATCTTTCGGTTTTCGTTTCTTGCGCTTTCGTTTTCGTTCGTTAAAACGATAACGAAAATACCCGATTTTCGGACGGAAATGCATTCTAACGAAAACGAATGCACATGTCTAGAAAGGACCCTTATCTGTTGGACCCTATATAGACAGGTGTGTGCCTTTCTAAATTATGTCCAATCAACTGAATTTACCACAGGTTGACTCCAATCAAGTTGTAGAAACATCTCAGGGATGATCAGTGGAAACAGGATGCTCAATTTTGAGTGTCATGGCAAAGGCTGTGAATACTTTTATGTACATGTGATGTTTTTTTTTTTTTTTTTTTTATAAATTTGCACAGATTTCAAACAAACTTCTTTCACATCATTATGGGGTATTGTTTATAGAATTTTGAGGAAAATAATGAACATAATCCATTTTGGAATAAAGCTGTAAAATAACAAAATGTGGAAAAAGTGAAGTGATGTGGATACTTTTCAGATGCGCTGTTTTCCTATTCTGGGGACAACTCAAAGTTTGGGATTTTTTTTTTTTGCTTTCACTTTTGATGATAACGGTAAACAGAACAAACAGAGGGGGGCATAAGAAGGTGTTCTATTCCCTCTCCACTCTGTCCAAAACAAAAACAAACATTCTGCTTTTACCTAATGGCCAGTTCACACCAGATGCAGTTTCGTACAGTTTTGTGTACCTTTTTTCTGCACGGTCAGTTTCCGGTGCAGAAACTGACCGGAAACTGACTACATGGTGTGAACTAGAGCCAACTAGAGCCATTGGAATACATGTAAAACACAGTGCATGCATTTTTAGTGCAGAAAACATTTTACAACCCCCTTAAATCACAATATGGCTCATGTAACAACTGTATATTGAGTGTGCTTGCGGTCCCGGAAACTTGATGTTCACGTGCGGGCCGCGATTGCGGTCGGCAAAGACAAAACAGGGGGATGCCTTTGTAAACAAGGCATTCCCTTATTCTGCTTAGTGACATGTCCTTGATGGCCATTCCCCTGTGATTGGGAACGGTCATCAGTGATGTGTCACTCGTAGCCACGCCCTCTAATAGTAAGAATCACTCTCTAGTACTAACTTAAAGGGGTTGTAAAGGTACAAGTTTTTTTACCTTCATGCATCCTATGCATGAAGGTAAAAAAACATTTAGCAGCACCGCCCCCCCCCCCCGAGCCCCCGTTGTACTTACCTGACCGTTCGAATGTCCCGGGCGCGTCCATGTCATCCTCTTCGGTTCCCAGCCTGGCCGTTGATTGGCTAGGCTGGGCGGATTGATAGCAGCGCAGCCATTGGCTAGCGCTGCTGTCAATCAGGGCGGATGACGCGGCGTGCTGGGGGGCGGAGCCGAGTGATACAGTCGGCGGCTATGGCCGCCGCTGTATCACGGGAGCGCGCTCGCAAAAGCTTTCCTCCATGCGAGCGCCCTCGCATGAAGAAGGAAAGCTTTTGCGAGGAGGAGCCCAGACAGCCGCCGAGGGACACCAGAAGACAGGTTTCCGGGCCACTCTGTGCAAAACGAACTGCACAGTGGAGGTAAGTATCACATGTTTGTTATTTTTTATTTTTTTTAAACCTGACTTTAGTGTACCTTTAACCCTTCAGGGCCACCTAGTGGTTATTTATATATATATATTGGGGGATATTTATTATAGCAAAAAGTAAAAATGTATTGTTATTTTTTTTCAAAATTGTTGCTCTATTTTTGTTTATAGTGCAAAAAATTAAAACCGCAGAGGTGATCAAATACCACCAAAAGAAAGCTCTATTTGTGGGGAAAAAAAGGATGTAAATTTTGTTTTGGAGCCACATCGTAGGACCACGCAATTGTCAGTTAAAGCGACGCAGTGCCGAATCGCAAAAAAGTGGCCTGGTCTTTGGCCAGCTAAATGGTCCAGAAAACAATAATCAATGTCACAAACCTGTTCCAGATATAGCGATTAGGTAACATGAATATAGCAGGAAGGATAAAGTCTGGTTCTCAGAGTTCGGTGGTTTAAAATAATAAAATCGTAACAGCTGTTTTGATAATTTATAAAAATTATCCACAACTCAGACATAATTTCTCGAAATAGGGTTTTTGGAAGTACCTCTCCGTGAAACAAATCGATACCAACAGCCCGTTTCCTATTGTCTGCTAATAAGGTCATTGCGACCTACTCACAATGTAGCCGGAGGTTGACCTGCGTATTTAGATACAAAGCAGGTGCTGGAGCACATTGGAAAATGAGGCTTCCTCTCCAATAACAACCGGAGATAAAGTGGCTGACCTTATCTGTAGAAGATAAGCTCTGTGGGCATGGACAGCTGTACCAATCTCCACATTTCTAAAGCGCTGTCAAGCCCCTTTCAACTTGGTAACATTTATTTAATACGTTTGTTTGCAGATGGAAAATGTAAACGCAGAGGAGACAATAACTTGCATATAATTAAGAACGGGATGATTTACAGCTACATGACTGTAAGCGATAGAAAATGTACTGCGAGATTGGCATTATTTCCATCTTATATGAAGCTGCGACAGTAAAATCACTCTCAATCTCCAGCATTGCATTCTAAACATCACCACTTTCATAGATCCTCCAATAGTTTTAGATGTCAGTTATCTACCCCCCACCCAGACCAATTTTAGGCCTCTTCCACACTGAGGCGTATTTCAGGCGTTTAGCGCTAAAAATAGCGCATAAATAACGCTTGAAATACTCCTGCCCCAGCATTCTCAATGTGAAAGCCCGAGGGCAATTCCACAAGAATTCCGACAATATAGTGCCGCTAAAAATAGCGGCGCTATACCGCCACCGCTCATTCTGCCCCAGTGTGAAAGGGGCCTTACTGCCTCTCCTGTAAGATCACAGGTCTTTATGACCACAGTAAATCTCAGATACGTTTTCCACCTGACTGGTATTTACTGCACAGTATGCCTTTTTTAGGCTCACATCTATGCAGGTTGCAGTTGATGCATTTTTATTGCACTTTTTGCGGTGCATTTTGAGTTTTTTTTTTTAATAATAGGAAAGTATGACAGCTTTGTTCACGGAGTGCGACTTTGATGCGATTTTACACTCTCTGGTCATCAAGTAGCATCAAAGTTGCATCAAGGTAGTACAGGAACTTTTATGTGTTTAAAGTCGCATGTTAGGGTTAAAGGGCTAGAGTTGAGGGCTATAGTTAGAGTAAGGGCCCTTTCACACGAGCGGACGAACGGTCCGCTCATTACAAGTCCGTTTACGGACTTGTAATGGGTCCCTATGGGAGCGGATCCGTTAGCGGATGATGCATCCGCTAACGTCCGCTCGATCCGCATCCGTTTTTGCGGACGGAAGAATGTCCTATTTTTCTTCCGTCCAGCCAAACGGATCGGATGGAAACGGACAGACGGTCCGTTTCCATCCGACTCCCCATAGGGGAGAGCGGAGGAGAGACGGGGCGGTCCCTGCACAGTGTGCGGGGACCACCCCGTCCACCCGACAGCTCAGCGGAGACCCCCCGCTGAGCTGACGGACATACGGAGCGGACCGAAAAACGGACCGCTCCGTGTGAAAGGAGCCTTAAACATTAGGATTAGCAGTAATTGTTAGGATTAGAGGTAATTGTTAACAATCACCATTAACCCTAACCCTAGACCTTAAACCGGAGCTCCACCCTAAAGTATAACTTCCACTTATCGGAACCCTCCCCCCCTCCGGTGTCACATTTCACACCTTTCAGGGGGGAGGGGGTGCAAATACCTGTCAAAGACAGGTATTTGCACCCACTTCCGTGAATCATCACTGCAGGGATTCTGGGGGTTGTGCATCACTTCCCACCTCCGCCCGTTGTGTTCTGGGCAACACTCGGCTCCCAGAACACAGCGGGAACCAGTGAGGACGGCACTGCGCGACTCGCGCATGCGCCATAGGGAACCAGGCAGTGAAGCCGCAATGCTTCACTTCCTGGTTCCCTCACCAAGGATGGGGTGGGGGCAGCAGAGTGACGAGCAATCTCTCGTCCTCTACTGCCGATAGTGCTGGACTCCTATTAAAAGTTAGCAGCTGCAGTAATTGTAGCTGCTGGCTTTTAATATATTTTTTCGGCGGAGATCCGCTTTAAAGCAGTTGTAGACTGCTGCTGCTTAAAAAAATAAAATAAAATTATGTAAGGCAATGTCATAATGTGCTAGTATGCATTGCATACTGGCACATTATGAGAAACTGATCTTAAAATTAAGCCCTCCTAAGCCGCATTGTCACCGCTGAGATGGCTGACATCTTCTCCAGTCTTTATTTCCGGGTTTCGCGGCCTCTGTCTACAGGGGTGCGATAAGGTCACTCCCGTACAGGAGCTGCTATTTGCGGCATGGGCTCTGAAGGTGCATGCACCGATGTCACAGTCCATGAACAGAACTGTCATACTTTCCTATGCAGTACTGTAAGAAACTCAGATGATTTGTTCCACAACCACTGCTGGTGTATGCAGTACTGTATGTGGCCAGGGGTGTGGGGGTGCTGGTGTATGCAGTACTGTATGTGTCCAGAGGTGCTGGGGCTGGTGTATGCAGTACTGTATGTGTCCAGAGGTGCTGGGGCTGGTGTGTGCAGTACTGTATGTGTCCAGAGGTGCTGGGGCTGGTGTGTGCAGTACTGTATGTGTCCAGAGGTGCTGGGGCTGGTGTATGCAGTACTGTATGTGTCCAGAGGTGCTGGGGCTGGTGTGTGCAGTACTGTATGTGTCCAGAGGTGCTGGGGCTGGTGTATGCAGTACTGTATGTGTCCAGGGGTGTGGTGGCGCTGGTGTATGCAGTACTGTATGTGTCCAGAGGTGCTGGGGCTGCTGTATGCAGTACTGTATGTGGCCAGAGGTGCTGGGGCTGGCGTATGCAGTACTGTATGTGTCCAGGGGTGTGGTGGCGCTGGTGTATGCTGTACTGTATGTGTCCAGAGGTGCTGGGGCTGGTGTGTGCAGTACTGTATGTGTCCAGAGGTGCTGGGGCTGGTGTATGCAGTACTGTATGTGTCCAGGGGTGCGGGGGCGCTGGTGTATGCAGTACTGTATGTGGCCAGAGGTGCTGGGGCTGGTGTGTGCAGTACTGTATGTGTCCAGATGTGCTGGGGCTGGTGTGTGCAGTACTGTATGTGTCCAGGGATGTGGTGGCGCTGGTGTATGCTGTACTGTATGTGTCCAGAGGTGCTGGGGCTGGTGTGTGCAGTACTGTATGTGTCCAGAGGTGCTGGGGCTGGTGTATGCAGTACTGTATGTGTCCAGGGGTGCAGGGGCGCTGGTGTATGCAGTACTGTATGTGGCCAGAGGTGCTGGGGCTGGTGTGTGCAGTACTGTATGTGTCCAGATGTGCTGGGGCTGGTGTGTGCAGTACTGTATGTGTCCAGAGGTGCTGGGGCTGGTGTATGCAGTACTGTATGTGGCCAGAGGTGCGGGGGCGCTGGTGTATGCAGTACTGTATGTGGCCAGAGGTGCGGGGGTGCTGGTGGCTCCCAGCACTTCCTGGAGAACTCGGAGACACTCTGGAACTGTTGACAGTGACACCTCCGGTTGCTCCGACACATGTTACGCCAGCCAGCTGGGAGTGTCTCAAAGCGTCTCTGAGTTCTACAGGAAGCGACACATACAGTAATATTTACACCAATGGCTTGAGTCCTGCTCGTCTTGCAAGACAGCGCTCACATATCCAGTCAGGATTAAAAACAATATATAGCTAGTCTTGCAAAACGCTTGTATACTGCGCTTACCGAGGTAAAACTGTACGTGTTTTATATACAGTATATATTTTTCCTACAGACCTTGGTTCAAACACCCAGTACCAGTAGGAATACAAAGATGACAATACTTCTCTTTGACGTTATAGGTAGGGTTGTCCCGATACCCATACTAGTATGGGTATCGGGACCGATACCAAGTATTTGCGCTAGTACTTGTATTAGCGCAAATACTCCCGATGCCTAAATAGAATACTTTTTTTTTTTGAGAGTGCGGGTGGAGAGCGGGTGGAGAGGGGGCGGAGAGTGGAGCACAGCAGTCCTCGTGTGGGGGAGAGGAGAGCTGCTGCCGCCTTAGACAAAAACAAGTCAATCCCCACCCCCTCCTCCCGCCGCTGCTGACATCTACTTACTATGCGCTGGGGGAACACAACAGCTGTCATTTGCATTTGAATAGCTGTGTTTCCCCGCCGAGCCGACATGTATAGCCCCTCCCCCTTGCCCGGGCACTTTGATAGACAGGTCACCCGTCCGATGGTGTTGCCGCGGTTTCCCATTGTTTTCAATGGGATGGATGCCGCTCCTCTCTCCTCTCTGCCAGCGCATCGCCTCAGTGTGAAAGCCCTCGGGCTTTCACATTGAGGATGCAGTGAAGGAGTTTTTCAGGTATAGCAGCGCTATTTTTAGCACTCTACCGCCTGAAAAACCCCATCAATGTGAAACGGGCCTTAGTGTCACTTTAAACACGCAATCCCTCACAAAAAAAGGAGGGAAAGACAAGTGGAAGTCTGCTGCTTAAAAATATTTATTTGTGCTCTTTCCATCCTGGTTTAGAAAAGGCTGCAATTGAAGATTTAATTTACATATATTTACATGTGTTGGGATTACAGAAAATAAATTGCATACTTGCTATAACAAAAACAAATAAAAAAAGAATAAGAAAACTCTACATTATTTTTATTTGGTTCCATATATGATATTGTCTCAGTAATGAGGATGGTAGCTAAGGTAGAATAAATATATATTTTTGAAACAATTCGAAATGTTTTGTAGACATAAAGGAATAGGAGAAGGAACCTTTAGAGATGTTATCTACAATTTAAAACTGGAGAGTGTTGGAAAGAATTAAACACCACTGGTATGAGAATGTATTATGGCTTTAGGTTATAGAGGTTTGTTAAGAAAGGGATAAAGAATAAATACATTTTGGCTGCCTCTATCAACTCATGTCCAAATCCGAGATTTGTGATTCTGGGTGACGTTCTTTCTTTCTTTTTTACCGTCATAATATAGCATATTTATGTAGAATCCATGAACGGTTTTCCTCTAGTTACATGTCTATGTTATTATATAATCAGAAGTTAAATATGCGTAATAAATTAAAAAACGGTTACACGCTATAGAGGGAGAATTGATTTTGCTTTCATGAGGCCGTGTACACACGGCAGAGAACCTCGACGGACAGAACACATCGTTCCGCCCGTCGAGGTTCCCTGCCGGCCGTCGAAATCGGCGACCCGCCCATCGGGAATGGCAACCAGCCATTCATCCAGGCGGGCCGTCGAGCAAATAGAGAGCGTGCTCTCTATTTCTGCTCGACGGGCTTCCCGACGGGAAGCTCGCCGAGAGCGTACACACGGCCGAGGTCCTCGCTGGAATGCAGCTTCGGTCGTGTGTACGCCGCCTAAGGAGTTGAAAGAACAACGTGTTGTAATTAAAAAGCTTGATACTCTTCTAAAGTTGAACATGGGCATATATGGGCACAATTTAAACCAGTTATGCCTCAATTGTATTTTAACAGAAATCTGCCATAAATTCCCAAATCTTTCCTCATATCAGTCTCATGTAATCCCTATACACTAGCGATCTGGATTTTGGGGAATGGAACACAGTCAACAGTCTTAAAGCAGAGGTTCGGCCAAATTTTTTTTTTTTAAAAGCCGGCAGCTGCTGACTTTTAAAAAATGGACACTTAACTGTCCAGCAGCCGAGGCCGAGCAATCGCTCGGTCCTCGCCTGCTTCCACCGCCATCTTCGGTGAGAGAATCAGACAGTGAAGCCTTGTGGCTTCACTGCCGGATTCCCTACTGTGCATGCGCGAGGATTGTGGCGCGCTGTCACTGGTCCCCGCTTTATCCTGGGAACAGTGTTTTCCAGAAGACAGCGGGGGGGCATGACGTGCCAGGCTGGATTCCCCGCGGGGATACGAACCCGGAAGTGGTGCAAATACCTGTCTCAGACAGGTATCTGCACCCCCTCCCCCCTGTAAGGTGTCAAATGTGACACCGGAGGGGGGAGGGATCCAAAAAGCGGAGCTTCACTTTTTGTGTGAACCTCCGCTTTAAGATGGGCATACAGTACATTGATTTTTTTTTTTAGATCAGCTGGTGGGTTGATAAAAAAAATAAAAATAATAATGATAACCCAACAAACCGATTCCCCCATCCACATAATAAAGGTGCCATTGTATTCTGACAGTAGGGACTCCTTCTCTGTCATAATAGATTGATCAATTGCCAATTTCTTGAAGCGAACTGATTAAGAAAAAAAATTCAACATCCTATTAGACAAAAGTCGATCGTTAGCCAGTCCCTGCTAAACCGGCTGAGTTTTGATCCATCTGTGGCCAGTTTTAGTGTTGAGCCACACTGCTGTTTATTCAGGCAGCAAATAAAAAAGTCACTGACCTGGCTTAGGTGTCTGGATCACAATACAATTACAAATCCTGAGGAACACGAGTTCAAGGTATTGACTTCGACTCTAATTTTGCAGATCTCAATCTAATCGAGCATCTGTGAGATGTGCTGGAAAAACAAGTTCAATCCATGGAGGCCCCAGCTTGCAACTTACATGACTTAAAGAGAAAGAAAAACCTGATGGGTTTACTTCCTCTTTTGCTCCATGCATAGCCTGTCAATTAAAAGCATAATGGGCTAGTATGCATCACATACTAGCCCATTATGTGATACATACCTGCAAACAAATCTAGCACTGTTCTCTGTGCAGGCTGCGTCCATCTGGTCGGTAAGTAGGCTTAGTTATTCCCTGGGCATTCCCCAGATTTTTGTTGTTATCTGCATCCATCTTCTTGTCCATTTTCCTTCTGGGGCCACAGACTCCGGCTCTGTGATTAGCCAGAGCCACGTGACATCACTCCCCTGCATGCGCACGGGAGCCACCTAAACCGGCACAGTCCAACATAAGCAACGGCACGACGTGCTATTGCTTCAGTGCGCATGTGAAGATTTAGGAGATATCCAGGATAGCTACAGGTAAGCCTCATTATAGGCTTACCTGTAGCAAAAAGTGGTATGTAAGGATTTACAACCACTTTAAAGGATAAGTTCACATTTGGGAACATGTTTTGTAATACAAAAAATAATAAATGTACATTTTTTTACCTGCAAAAAGATATGCATTTATTATTTTTTGTACAAAGGTGAACTTTTTCTTTAAAGGATCTGCTATTGATAGCTTGGTGCCAGAAACCACCCTATACCTTCAGAGGTCTAGTGGCATCCATGGCCCAATGGGTCAGGGCTGTTATGGCAGCAAAAGGGAGCCTACTCAATATTAATGTTATGAGCCTAGGGCATTTCTATTTTGGTCAATTCAGCTTTTACACAGTCTCGCACACTTCATAACCATAAAGGGGACCGATCTTTAGGCCGTACACACGATTTGACTTTTTGACAACAATTTTCCAACGGATCTGTTTTTGCGCACAATCCGATCATTTTTCATCGGACAAATGTTCACTGTGAGAACAGACAAACTTTCCGGCAACAAATGTCCTAGGTCGGCTAATCCGATCGTCTGTACACAAGTCCATCGGACTAAAGTCCAAAGTACAAACACACATGCACAGAACCAATGCTAAACATCAGACAACAATGCAGAAGTTGCCCAAAGGGTGACGGTAAAGAGCTGAAAAACCACGTACTACGTCTGTTACGTCACTACGTTCATGCTTGTTGGCTGAAATAGTCCTACCGTGTGTATGTATACCAATGCCCATTCGGAGCAAAATCCACGGAAAAGTCAGTTGGAAGTCCGATCGTTTGTATGAGGCTTTACACTACTATAGTTTCACTTTCACTTGCAGGTCCCCTTTCCACTCCTACTCTATTGCTAGACAGTAAAAAAAAAAAAATGCACACTGAAAAGCTCATCTCTACGTCACTCAGCCTTCTCTCTTTTCTTATCAGAATGGCTTTTTGCACTGCAGCACACCTGATTGGCTCCCTGTACCTCAATACTGTCTGTAGTATAACCACTGCATGTTGTCACTGAATCCATATAAAGCTTTTAAAACGATAACAATAATATCCGTTTGTAGTAGCATTTAGGAAATCTGACCCCGGGTTCCTTTTCATCCACAGACGTTTTTTCCATGCAGTTTAACAATAATGAGCAATGAACCTGAAGCAGATCTAAGTTCTATGAAACATGTCACAAATGGATTGTAGCTGGAAGGTCAGCTGTAATAATTCTAGAAATGTCAGAACACATTGCTTTTGTCTGATCGCAGTTAGTGTCATAAGATAGTTAAAATGATTGCCATCAAGGAATGCATTAAACGCTACTAGTCAATGTGGCCATCAAATGAAAATCCACTTACATGAATTGAAAGGTCAAGTTCACCTTTTGTAAAAAAAAATGATAAATACACACGATTTTGCAGGTAGAAAAATTTGCCTTTATTATTTTTTTACACTGTAACCTCCAATGCAAGCTCTCAGACACTCGGTACTAGACATGTGCATGACGATAAAAATATTCCTTTCTATTCATTAACCACCATATTTCTGTCCCATGACCAAAGCACTTTTTGTGATTCTGCACTGCGTCGATTTAACGGACAATTGCGCGGTTGTGCGACGTGGCTCCCAAACAGCTCCCAAATTTTTTCCCACAAATAGAGCTTTCTTTTGGTGATATTTGATCATCTCTGCGGTTTTTATTTTTTGCGCTATAAACAAAAATAGAGCGACAATTTTGAAAAAAATGCAATATTTTTTACTTTTTGCTATAATAAATGTCCCCCAAAAATATCTAAAAAAACATTTTTTTTCCTCAGTTTAGGCCGATACGTATTCTTCTACATATTTTTCGTTAAAAAAAATTGCAATAAGCATTTATTGATTGGTTTGCACAAAAGTTATAGCGTTTACAAAATAGGGGGTCGTTTTATGGCATTTTTATTAATATTTATTTTTTACTAGTAATGGCGGCGATCAGCATTTTTTTTAATACTGCGACATTATGGCGGGCACTTCGGACACTTTTGACACATTTTTGGGGCCATTGGCATTTTTATAGCGATCAATGCTATAAAAATGCATTGTATTACTATAAAAATGCCATTGGGCAGTGAAGGGGTTAACACTAGGGTGCAGGGAAGGGGTTAAGTGTGTTCCTGGGTGTGTTCTAACTGTATGGGGGGGTGACCTCACTAGGGGAAATCACTGATCTTCTGTTCATACATTGTATGAACAGAAGATCAGCGTTTCACCCGCTGACAGGAACGAGAGCTATGTGTTTACACACACAGCTCCCGTTCCCCGCTCTGTAACGAACGAGGGCGCGTGCCCGCCGGGCACGTACCATTCGGAATTTTTAATTCTGGTATTTTGATAAATATATCTGAATCTCCGAAAAACAAAAAATGTGTCCAAATATTAATTCGGAACTAAACAAACAGCACATTTCTTCTCAGTACAGCTTTCTGCACTGACATGCAGGAAGGCTGGATTCACATCTATGCATTTTTAGTGCTTTAGTGTTCCATAGGAAACCATGTAAGATGGACTGTAGTGCAAATCTGCAAAATGCAAAAAGCATGAAAACTACATAGTTGTATCCAGCCGAACAGTTAAAGAACTATGAGGGTACTCATTAGTTAATTGAGAACTACAAGCTGGCTCCTGTTGCTGTCAATCCCGGGGGCAGGGCCAAATGATACAGTTGGCAGCTATGGCCGCCGGCTGTATCACGGGAGCACGCCCACAACAACTAACCCCCATGGGAGAGAGCTACCATGAAGGGGGTTAGTTCTTGCGGGAGGAGCCGAGAAAGCCGCCGAGGGACCCCAGAAGACCAGGATCAGGGCCACTCACGAGCAGCACGGTGAAGGTAAGTATAGCGTGTTTATTATTTTTTTTTAAAGGGAACCTTTAGTGTCCCTTTAAACTAAACAATCCAAATGTGTATTTCCATTATGCAGCAGTTTGGCTGCTGTTAATGGCCAAAGACACAATAAATTAGCACTCTTTTCTTCTATTTTTTTTATATTTGAAATGTTAGCTGTTTTAATATATCCAGAGAGATTAACATGGAACTACACTAGCACCACAAATCAAAAACTTTATTCAATTAATTTTTAATATTTAAAGCAAACTCTCCCATCCATCCACATCTCCATGCTTTATTTTTACAGAGAAATCACTTTGAAAAACACCCCCTGGCATTTCTGGCCATGGCCATCTTGAGTAAGGGCAGATGATCCATATGCCCATAGTGCAGGCATGCAGGCAGGGGGGTGTGCTTAGCTGAGAAAACCCTCCTAGACCTGGGAACCAAAAGTAACTGACTTAATGTAAAAAAAAATGTAAAACAAGTAAATATAATATACCTTCCTATCTATTTACCAATGCTAGCAGCATAAGGATTAAAATAGTCAGAGTTAATTGAGAGAGTAAGGTTCCACCTTAACCACGTTTGCAAACATAACCTGTCATCTCCTTCTTTTTTCTCCTGGTGTTGTTATCACAGGCATGGTTAAATATCACTGTGTTTACCTTCACCTTGTCTGCAGCCTGCACTTTAACAGCTGACAACGGCTGAGAACAAGGAAGGCATCTGTGCCAAATGATTAAATGTTTCCACTGCCAAGAGCCATAAATCTTGATCTCTATAATGCACAGAATTTATATGATCCTTAGGGATCCCAAACTCTGACAAACTAAGCCCAGCCACTCACCTAATACACGCAATTCCAGCTTGACACAGCATGGACAGGGGAGGATGGGGAGGTTCAAATTGCTCATGTGTATAAAATTGGAAGATCATTTTCAGGAAAATTTTGGAAAATGCAAAAATCTATTTTAACAAAATGTTGCATTCATCCTTTGCCAGAAGTGGATCTGGTTAGAGCTCACACAGGGCTTGGGACTTTCTTCCTGTCCCCATGTGACGGCACCGGTGACTGGTGATTGGAGAGAGAGTCACATGTTCTCCTACACTCAGAAGTAGCATGTTTTTTTCCAACCCCATTGGCTGAACGGAGTGGTTGGGAAGTAAGGGAAGTATACATAAATGTGAACCTGTAGCTTTGTCCAGTATAAACAATTCAAGGGTCTACTAGGTGTAGGCTGGGCTTTGGGGGCAGGAGGGCATTTCACCCTGTGCCAGTAATAGAAGATAAAACTTAGACTGTTGGCCCTAAGTGGCAATACTGTACATCTCTTTTTAAATATTGAACAGAATAGGACCTTCAGTCAATGACAGCTTAAGGGTATTATACACCTATATGCTGCCTGTTCAGACCTATAATTACAGCGGCGGGCAGAAGGCAGTCTTCCAGCACCTGCTTTCATTACTGCTCTGAGATATCATGTAAACGAATGGCAAGAGCCATTAGGGAAAGAGAGTCTTGACTAATGGGGGCATAGCCAGGTACAGGATAAGGTGGCTCCAAGGATTGGTTGCTAGGGGGAATGGGCTGGCCTGAGCTCTAAAAAAGTAATACACCTAGGAATTCTGGGTCTTTTTAAGGAATGTGTTTGGAAGAGCAGCCCACCCTACCACCCCTTTTTTCTATGGTATGTCACAGCTTGCTGCGGTTTCTTGACCTAAAATGGTTGTAATGGGCTATGCCCTTGATGGAAATCGGACGTAGGCGGCCTGTCCAGCACTTATTGTAAGGACAGGCCCCTTTCCCTTTTTGGAATTGTGTGCTCACAGTACAACTGTGACTGGCACTGGTTGAAAAGTGTTCACATGTTATGTTTTATTTAATAAAGCTGTGGCCTTGCCCTTTCCAACCTAATGGTTCTAAGTGTGTTTATTTAATGGCGTGAGGGGGCAAGGGGGAAGGTTTTTTTATACATCTATGTTACAGGTACCTGGGCTCATTGCGCCTCAGCAGTCAAGGAAGTTGATGCCAGAAGATGTGAAAAGGTGAATCATATAAAACCATGTCTTTTAGGAACACCCACCTCTCACCATGCCCACCAGTTCCTGTGGCACCATGGCACTCTGTTTGGTATACTTGTTTCAGGCCACAAATTTGTCCTCATCATTAAAGAGACACTTGGTTGTAATTGGCCCCCAGGACAAAGAATCGCATCCCTTTCTTGTTGATTTCACTCTCCTCCTGTTCTACTGTCCTTAATAAAACACGATTGTCAATGTCAGTAACAAGAAACCCCACTTGAATAGTGCCATACATACAGATGAATCACACTTCTGTTAAATGAACAACCTGCCATGTTATGCATTGATCACACAGTTTACCTTTTATCTCAATGTAACCATGCTGCCACCCCATTTATTATGAGGGATTATAGTGCTGAATTGCATTACTCTGTTTATTCCATCATCATCTAGACAAGTTTCTGAAACTATTATCTGTGTATGAGGGCTGTTTAGGATAAGCTGATTTGTACAATTGACCTTTTAGATAAATTGTAGTTATGTACTGTATATAAAGTACCTTACCTACATAATATATTTGACATTTGAAGGTTGATTTACTAAAAGCACATAGACTGTTCACTTTGCAAGGGAACTTTTACTTAGCAAAGGAATTCTCTCTTGGCTTAACCTACACACAGGCAGAATGTCAGGAGACATTTGCCAGTTCAAAAAATACCGTCCGACATTCTACCCGTGTGTATGTCGATGTTGTTTTGCTGGCTTCTGTCGGGCGAGCATGCTGGAAAATCAGCAATCGACAACTCACAAACGACGATCTCAGCCAATGACAGAGAGCGCTGATCAGAGTACTCTGGTGAGAGGGCCGCCCCCCTGTTAGAACACAACAGCTCCACACCTCCTTACACAGACAATAGCACACACATTATAACTAGGGAGGAGCACAGACATATTTGGATCCCATTCTGAACCCACCTAAGAAATCCTACCTGAAAGCCAATCAGAAGGGTCAAAGGTTAGATAGAAAATGTGCTGCCCTTTTTGGCAAACACAATGCTGCCTCCCCCAACATCATCCTCTGGGTTGTCTGGGAGGCGCATCTTTTTCAAGAAAAAATGAACCAGATAATGTCATGTGCCTGGGATTGAACTTGGGTCCTTCTGTATTTGAGCCACTGGGGAACCTGAGCCTTGCAGTATACACCTTGCATATTACCTCTGCTTCTAATACTCTCTAGCCCCTCCTGTCTTCCAGCTGCAATCAATCCACAATCAGATCAGCTTAAAGGGATACTAAAGGTTCTCTAGATTTGATTGACAGCAGCAGGAGCCAATGGTTGCGCTGATATCAATCTATCCAATGAAGAACCAAGAAGTAAAGGCTGAGAAGAGCCAAGAAGCAGGACTTTTGAGGGCTAAGGTAAGTAAACCGGGGGACTGGGGGGCCAGCAAATATAGGATGCATTAAGGTGAAAAAACAGGAAGGTTTACAACCCTTTGAAATTGCAGGAATTCCTGTGGACTGTGCCCGCTTGTTGGATCTGTTTGCCTCGGTGTGTGATAAAAGGATTTTTAATAAACAGCTTACCTGTAAAATCCTTTTCTTGAAGTACATCACGGGACACAGAGCGCATAGCCATTACACTTGGGTTATATGGGTACCTTCAGGTGTGGACACTGGTGTAATCAATTTCACAGGAAGTTTCCTCCCTATATAACCCCCTCCCACTGGGAGTGCTTCAGTTTTGTAGCAAGCAATTCTCCCGAGGTTACACAATGTTCCCCAAAAGAGGGGTGGGAGCTCTGTGTCCCGTGATGTACTTCAAGAAAACGATTTTACAGGTAAGCTGTTTATTAAAAATCCTTTTTTCTTTATCGTACATCACGGGACACAGAGCGCATAGCCATTACACTTGGGATGTCCTAAAGCAATGCTCTATGAAGGGAGGGAGACCGTAAGGCCAAGAATAGCCAAATAAAAACATTGTCAGGAGAAAACATGGCTCCATCAACAGAAACACAAGGGGGCGTGAACCGGGCCAGAGGATTCTATACTGCTGCCCGTAGGACCGCCTGCCCAAAAGCTGCGTCCGTACTCTTTGCAACGTCCAACTTATAAAATTTAGTAAACGTATGTACGGAAGACCAGGTTGCCGCCTTGCAAACCTGTGCCATAGAAATCTGATGGTGTGCCGCCCAGGAGGCACTCATGGCCCTCGTAGAATGGGCTTTAACTGATAAGGGAGGTGGAACGCGCTTCAGACCATAGGCCTGAAAAATCAGCTGCTTAATCCACCTAGCCAAGGAAGACTTGGCAGCCGGCTGACCCTTCTTGGGGCCATCCGGAAGAAAAAAAAGCACATCTGTTTTCCGAATCTTCTCTGTAGCCTTGAGATAGACCCTCATGGCTCGAACCACGTCCAAAGTATGAAGCCGTCTTTCCTCTCTGGACTGGGGAGTAGGAAAGAAGGAAGGTAGGACTAGGTCCTGATTCAAGTGAAAACTGGATATGACCTTAGGAAGGAAAGAAGGTTGAGGCCGCAGAACAACTCTGTCCTTATGCAGAATAAGGTATGGCTCCCTGCATGATAAGGCTGCCAGCTCGGAAACCCTTCTGGCTGAAGCCATAGCCACCAAGAAAACTAACTTTCGGGTTAGTAGCACAAGAGGGATTTCTGTCAGAGGTTCAAACGGCTGCCTTTGTAAAGCTGACAAGACCAGATTTAAATTCCAGGGGCAGAGGGGAGCTCTAATAGGGGGATTCACATGTAAGACCCCCTGCAAGAAGGTTTTCATAAGCGAATGGGTGGCCAAGGGTCTTTGAAACCATATTGATAAAGCCGACACCTGCCCCTTTAGAGTACTAAGAGCCAACCCTTTGTCAACGCCAACCTGGAGGAATCGCAAGATCCTGTCAATAAAAAACTTTCGAGGATGCCATTTTTGAGACTCGCACCACTCCACATAGGTTCTCCAGACTCTGTAATAAATATTTCTGGAGACCGGTTTCCTAGCCTGAATCAACGTAGCTATTACCTGATCTGAGAGGCCTCTGCCTTTAAGAATTAGGGATTCAGCCGCCAAGCCGTCAAATTTAGCTGCTGTGAAGCAGGATGGCAGATTGGGCCTTGAGACAGCAGATCTGGGCGCAGGGGGAGCGGCCACGGCGCCCCGACTGACATATTCACGATGAGTGCGTACCAAGCCCTCCTGGGCCAGGCTGGAGCCACCAGGATCACAGGCCTGCGCTCCACCCGGATTCTCCGTAGAAGGCGGGGAATCATCTGCAGTGGAGGGAACGCATACAGAAGAGAAAACTGGTGCCAAGGGCAAACCAAGGCATCGGTCCCGTAGGCCGAGGGATCCCTGGCTCGGGATATGAATTTGTCCAACTTTTTGTTGGATCTCGTTGCCATAATGTCCACGTCTGGGACTCCAAATCTTTGGCAAATCTCTTGGAATACCTGGGGGTGAAGCGACCATTCCCCCGGGAGCAACTGTTGACGACTCAAAAAATCTGCTTGAGAATTGTCTATCCCTGGGATGAACACCGCCGAGATGCAGGGTACATGGGCTTCGGCCCATGAGAAAATCAGGTTTACTTCTCTTTGGGCTGCTGGGCTCTTCGTGCCCCCCTGGTGGTTTATGTATGCCACCGCAGTGGCGTTGTCGGACTGTATCCTTACTGGCAGACCCTGAAGGGGGAGAGTCCAGGCGATCAGGGCCAGTCGAGCAGCTCTGATTTCCAAGATATTGATGGGAAGCAGTTTCTCTGCCCCCGACCACAGCCCTTGCTGGGTCTGTTCTTCTAGAACTGCCCCCCAACCTAACAGGCTGGCATCCGTGGATACTATCTTCCACGAGATGGGGCAAAAGGATTTCCCTTTTGACAAATTTTGAGAGACCAGCCACCAAGACAGGCTGCGCCGGACCTTCGGGGAGAGCACTAACGGACGATCTAACGCCTGAATGGACTTGTTCCAAGCAGAGAGAATGGCTGCCTGAAGATATCTGGTATGGATCTGGGCGTAGGGCACAGCCTCGAAGGCGGCCACCATCTTTCCCAGCAGTCGCATACATAGGCGAATAGTCGGCCTCTTCTTGCCTAAGATCATTTGAACTGCTTGGGCTATTGATCTGATCTTTGCTTGAGGTAAAATTATCCTCTGGCAGTCTGTATCTAGCCGAAGGCCTAGATATTCCAACTGCCTTGTGGGTTTCAATACCGATTTTTCTAGATTTACAATCCATCTGAATTCCTCTAGATGCTGAACTGTGCGACCTACTGCCTGATTGAGGTTGGAGGCTGAGCTGTCGATAACCAGAAGATCGTCCAAGTATGCCAAGACTAAAATGCCTTCTGTCCTTAGGACGGCTAGCACCGGGGCTAACACCTTTGTGAATACCCGCGGAGCTGTTGCCAACCCGAAAGGGAGGGCTACGAACTGGTAATGGCGGTGATCTATCATAAACCGAAGAAACCTGTGATGTGCCGGGTAGATCGGCACGTGCAGATACGCATCTTTTATGTCTATAGATGCTAGAAAGTCGTCTTGATGTAGGCTGGCTGCCACCGAACGTATGGACTCCATACGAAAGGTCTGAATGTTTAGAAAGCGATTTAGGCGTTTGAGGTCCAAGATAGGCCTGACGTCGCCATTGGGCTTTGGTATTATGAAAAGGTTGGAGTAGAATCCCAGACCCCATTCCTGGGTTGGTACTTCTACGATTACTCCTTGGAGTAAGAGACGATCCAATGCTTTTGCAAGAGAGGCCCTCTTTAATGGGTCGCTTGGAAGACTTGACCCCTGAAAATGAGGAGGGGGGACTTCCCGAAACTCTAGCTTGTAGCCCGTGGTTACCACGGATCTTACCCAAGAGGCGGGAATTCTGGTCTTCCACACTTCGGAGAAGAACCGAAGCCTTCCCCCCACCCAAGAGAGTGGGGGCGCCCCTTTATGAATCTGACTTAAGGACTGGTTTAACCGGCTTGCGAGACCATGGCCTCTTGCCTGTCGTGGCTTGTCCTTGTGGGCGGCTATTAAATGCTGAACGCCCGGGAGGCCGTCGATACTGACGGGAAGTTGAAGGGGCCGAGCCTGCGAAGGCCTGTCGCTTAAATGCGGGCCCACGTGATCTTTTCTTGATGGGCAAGAAAGAACTTTTACCACCTGATATGGTCTGGATATATTTATCTAGGTCTTCACCGAATAGTCTCCCACCATGAAAGGGAAATCCTGCTAAAAGCTTTTTGCAGGGTGCCTCTGCTGACCAGTTTTTTAGCCACAAAAGGCGACGCATATGAACCAACAGCAGAGATAAACGGGACGCCTGTTGAACGGAGTACTTAATAGCATCTACTGCAAAGCAGAGAGCTCTTGGGAGGTCAGCCAATTCACGAGCTTGCTGAGCCGGTATGTCCCTTAATATCTGTTTAGTCTGATCCTTTAAAGCCTGACAAACGCCAATGGCTGCCACTGCTGGCTGAACCACGGCACCTACTGTGGTAAAAGAAGCCTTCAGTAGGGTCTCCAATTTTTTGTCGACTGGATCTTTAAACACCTGGACATTTTCCACTGGACAGGTCAGGGATTTATTTACGCAGGAAATGGCTGCGTCCACGGTAGGGAGTGCCCATTTCTTTGCAAATTCTTCTTCCATAGGATAGAGAATGGTAAACCTTTTAGGAGGGATAAAAATCCTATCAGGTCGAGCCCAATCCTGAAAAATCACGCTCTCCAGAAGGGGGTGAACCGGGAAAGATGCACCACCCAATGGTGCCTTCAAGGAACCTAAAGAGGATACCGCGGGGGCTACTTGTTCTGACACTGGAAGTTTAAAAGCAGTGCGAACCATATCCGTCAGAGACTGGATCCACAGGCTCTCTGCTTGAGAAGCCGAAAAAATTTCATCTATAGTGGAATCTTCAATGTCTGACCCGTCAGGACTCAGGTCCGCTTGATCCCCCTGTGGGTCCAATTCCTCCGAAGAGAGGACCTCTGCATCTGAACACACCATTTTAGGTGACGGGGATCTAGCCCGTTTGCCACCCGGCAAAGAGCGGGCAATTAAAGCAGTTAAGATCTCCATGATTAAGTCCACGTGACGAAACATGTCGGAGTTTGGTCACTAGGTCATCATTCCAGCTGTATCCTGATATTACATGATTTGAGTGGAGACCGGCACCCCCTATTACTAACACGCTGCACACTAAAGAGGGACCGTGAGTACGTTTGGATTGCTGTTCGTTGGTCTGCCGTGACCACTGGTTTACCTGGACTAGCTGTCTATCACATGTGTGTGTTCAATGCGAGATTTTAAAGGATTTTTTGTGAGTGCACATTTTGGAGGATTTTAAGTTTGGTGTTTTATTAAAAGTTGCTTTGCAATATTACACTATTGTGCGCTTTCTTTTCCTCACTATATGATGCGCCCTGATACATCACTATTTTGATTTGGATCATCACCCATGGACCTGAGGTTTCCTGTGTTAAAGTTTATGTGCCAAAACACGAGAGTGTGAGGCATATATTTGTGGTGAGTGCGTAATTCTACAGGGTGGTGGAGTCACTTTACACTTGTGGTGTGGTGGAAGAACTACCAAGGAGTCCATTAGACATCAGCGTGGATGGACCATCACTGAGTGCTTTCATTCATTTATTTCATTTGTTATTCACGGATCACAGACTTTTTTTCTTGTCACTTTGCTCATTTTCAAGTGGCCATTCACATGTTCACTTTCATTCACTTGGAAGATATTTGTGCATAGTGTGTTATTTGTTTTGTTTGAGCGCTGCTTTATACACAATTTTTTGATAAGTTATTTACATTATCATCAACACTGGTATACTTTTTTCACAATTAAAGCAGTTAACCTTTTCTCTAGCCCACCCAGGGTGGATTCTAGCATTTCTTCCGTAACATAAACGGGAATGGGTTGATTGGGGGCCGCCTCTGCCCCTAGCACCCTCAATGGCTCCTGCACGATGCTGTTCGGTGGTCTATCTGGTGAGGGTGGGACCACTGGAGCCTGGCCCAAATCCTCTGACCCCGTTGGAGACCCCTTTACTTTTTTGGCACCTTTTGCAGCCTTAGCTGGTCCTGATCCCTTGGGAGCCATTGCACAACCTTGAGACACCCCTACAGCCAACACCCAACTGTTGTAGCTAGAAGTGAAACATTAATAAGGACAGGCTATGTAAAATCTTTTCAAAATTTTCATACGCCTGAGAAGGCGGCAATACAGAGGAAAGTCCTGTGAGTATTGCCACACCAATGCCCGTTAGCTAGAGTCCAAGGTTGCACCGACTCAGATACTGCCGGATCTAAGGCTGAGTCCCTTTAAGCAAAAAAATATTCTTTTTTTTTTTTGTCAGTGTGGACTTTTAAGTCCAGACCTGAAGATCCACAAACCACCACTGGGTGTCACTGTTAGCCAGAACTGGCTCAGCTGCGCGCTCTATGTCCTCACTCTCCACTGCTCTCAGGAGGGAATGACCAGCCAGGAAATGCTTTTTTGCTTTATCTGAGACTGACGCTGCTGGCCCGCCCCCCCCCCCCCCCACGCCCGCTGACGTTGTAAAAGGCGGCGCGCACGCGCGCGCGCGCGCGCCCCCCCCCCACGCTGAAACCAACATGGAGGAAGCAGAGAGCAGAGGAGAAGCCCGGACCAGCGCTAGAACACAGACACCTGGTAAGCCACTATCTTTGTAGTGCACACATAGAGGAAGCTGTCTCCCTAGGCTTCCTAGGAACAGGAGTTTTGTCAGCCCTTCCTCTCTATACACGTGGGGCTGCAGTATCATGCTAACAGGCAAATCTGGGGGGAGTAGCAAAATACATATCTTTTAAAAGCATATATATATCTACATGTTATCTGGGTAAACATTAGTACATCCCATCCTGCCTCAACAGACATAGTGGAGATAGTGGCTGATGCACAAGCATACCATTAGCCAACCCAGAACCCCCAGGGGGATACCTACTGTCGAACCAAGTCCCGCAGGTTCCCTCTTACCTGCTCCACGCCGCAGGGTATTGCAAACTGCAAGAGGCCCAGCCTTCCCCCATCTCCGTGGGTATTGTCTTGGACCTTCAGGGACCGGGGTCCTGTGTTAAGGAACCCACACCCCTGGACCTATATAGCATCCTGGCATCAGTAGCGTTTAGTTCTTGGAAGAGACTAAGGCACTGGAGCCCAGAATCCAGCCCTCCAAGGAGAGGCATTATAGGCAAAACCCCACTCCAGCAGGGCCCGGGTACCGTACACCTTGGCTTTGAAGCACTTCGGACGGATCCGGCTAGCTATCCTGGGTCCCGAGACCTCCGAGGGACAGCTAGACGTGACCAACACCTAAGACACTGGCGAAAAAACTGAAGCACTCCCAGTGGGAGGGGGTTATATAGGGAGGAAACTTCCTGTGAAATTGATTACACCAGTGTCCACACCTGAAGGTACCCATATAACCCAAGTGTAATGGCTATGCGCTCTGTGTCCCGTGATGTACGATAAAGAAATACTGCTGAGCTGCTGAACTTCTGGACTTTGACCTCTGCCTGTTTCCTGGATTACACTCTTTGCCTGATGATTCTATAATACTCTGCCAGTCTGTATATGACCCTGCAATCCCTAGACCACACTTCTGGTTTCTGAAGTTGTACCTTGCAGTCAAGATTGTTGCTGACCTGGCATGCCTGACTAATCTAAACACCTCAACCACCAGCCAAAGCTCCACTTTGGACTTAACCATTTACAGGTACTTTACTGATAAACTCTTATGCCGCGTACACATGATCGGAAATTCCGACAACAAAAGTGCGATGTGAGTTTTGAACGGAAATTCCGACCGTGTGTATGCTCCATCGGACTTTTGCTGTCAGAATTTCCGCCAACAAAAGACTGAGAGCTGGTTCACAAATTTTCCGGAAAATCCGATCGTCTGTAGCAATTCCGATGCGCAAAATTTTGACGCATTGCACTTCATTTTCTCGGCTCGTCGTAGTGTTGTACGTCACCACATTCTCAACGGTTGAAAGTTTAGAGAACTTTTGTGTGACCGTGTGTATGCAAGCCAAGCTTGAGAGGAATCCTTTCGGAAAAACCATCCAAAGTTTTTCCGACGGAAAATTCTATCGTGTGTTAACGGCATTAGTGGTGCACCATTCAATTTCCCTCATTTACTGTATACTATATCCCCAAATAAATAATGAATCACAATTCATTTGTGTGTCATGAAATCGAAAATGTTGCATACATTTTGTGCGCACAGAATAAGTTTATCAGTGTGCCAAGCAGTTGGTGGCTCAGGGATGCTTATGAACTTTGGTCACTGCAATATACCAGATAGTTTCTCTTTGTGTGTATTGCAGTATTTTCACTCTTGTAGGTTATTCATTTGTGTTTTAGTTATAACTGCTGCAAGACAAGTTCCATGTTCCATATGTTTCTTACTTTGCACTCTTTAGGGACATGTGAGGATATGTGCTATAAATGCAGATGCCCTTTAAGTTGGAAGGTCACAGAGTTTAAATTATGACATTATAGGGCTAGGGGGAATACAGCTGATTCCAGATCCAAAGGCTGTCCGAGGCCTAGAAGTGACAGCTGAAGTATATGATCTGCAGAGGTTTCCAGTTCATGAGTGTTGTCAATGAGACGAGTGAAATGATGTCAAGTTGACATTATCAAGGCTGCAGACCACACAGACAGAGCCTCATAAGATATGGAAGATAGGACTTCTGCCCTGATAAAAAATAAGCGCTACTTCAAGCTCTTTTTTAATCATCTGTCTTGTGTGCCCATGATTCAAAGCAATCTAAAGCCAAAGATTACTATTTCAACTATCATGCTTGCTTGGAGCCATCTGTGAATTTTCTGAGAATGGCTATCTCCACAAGGCCATCTTTTTCAATGACACGCCAACAAGAACATACAAAGCAAATCTCGTCGGAAACGCACAGAGAATCAGGATATTTAAACTCTGCCAAATTAAGAAGGACACAAAATGGCGGCTTTTCACAACAATTAGCCATGTGCTTTGAGACACCTTTCATAACTGTTGCACTCGCTTAAAATCAAAATGATTTCCTGCAGCAATTTCAGGAAAGATGATTTCTCCTCAAATTGTGCAAATGTAACCGATAGCAGTTTACACCAGGGACCGTTTACACGACAAAAGCTCCTTAATTGCTCTGTAGCAACTTCTCTCAGTGTTTGGTGTTGAATCTATAGATACCATTTATTATACTGAGCATAAGTGCATTAAATTACATATCAAGGGAACATAGCAAGGAAATACTGGTAATAATACATTCCCATATGAAATCTAGCGCTTTCATTATTTATTGTTATCATTACATATACAGGGAGTGCAGAATTATTAGGCAAATGAGTATTTTGACCACATCATCCTCTTTATGCATGTTGTCTTACTCCAAGCTGTATAGGCTCGAAAGCCTACTATCAATTAAGCATATTAGGTGATGTGCATCTCTGTAATGAGAAGGGGTGTGGTCTAATGACATCAACACCCTATATCAGGTGTGCATAATTATTAGGCAACTTCCTTTCCTTTGGCAAAATGGGTCAAAAGAAGGACTTGACAGGCTCAGAAAAGTCAATAATAGTGAGATATCTTGCAGAGGGATGCAGCACTCTTAAAATTGCAAAGCTTCTGAAGCGTGATCATCGAACAATCAAGCGTTTCATTCAAAATAGTCAACAGGGTCGCAAGAAGCGTGTGGAAAAACAAAGGCGCAAAATAACTGCCCATGAACTGAGAAAAGTCAAGCGTTCAGCTGCCAAGATGCCACTTGCCACCAGTTTGGCCATATTTCAGAGCTGCAACATCACTGGAGTGCCCAAAAGCACAAGGTGTGCAATACTCAGAGACATATCAAACAGAGCAGTGCAGCGCAAACCTAAATAGCATAATATTAATATTAAAACGAATATGCTCATACCAGTGAAGACATAATTGAATTAATAACAGTGAAAAAATAAAATAAAATAAAATAAAATAAAAAGAAAGTCCACATTTGCAAAGTGCAAACAAATCCTGTGATCAAAACAGTCAGAGTATCTCCACCATGTGACTTGGAAAACCAATATTTCAAATATTTCAAACGTGATCCCTTCACCAGTAAAGATGGGTACTCTCACCTCACACCAAGACCCTTGTTTTACCAAAGGTCTAAAACGCTTAGAACAAATGGCAGGAAATCCAGATGGCTCAAAGATGTGCAATTGTCAGCTGAAGGACCCGGAGATATGCAAGTATCCTCAGTGGCACCAACGAATCAATATGCAAAGAAAAAAGGCCAGATCTAAGAGCTTCCGTATAAACCAGGTCTCTTTAATGAGTAAAAAATGTGCAGGGTACTCACATTCAAGTAGAAAATACAGGCATAAAACACCATATCAGGCAGCTCAAATGAAGATGTGGGACATCAAGGAGTGACATGGGATGGTTCCTGACCCCGGACGCGTATCGTAATACTACTTCCTCAGCAGGGCCCTGCTGAGGAAGTAGTATAACGATACGCGTCCGGGGTCAGGAACCATCCCATGTCACTCCTTGATGTCCCACATCTTCATTTGAGCTGCCTGATATGGTGTTTTATGCCTGTATTTTCTACTTGAATGTGAGTACCCTGCACATTTTTTACTCATTAAAGAGACCTGGTTTATACGGAAGCTCTTAGATCTGGCCTTTTTTCTTTGCATATTGATTCGTTGGTGCCACTGAGGATACTTGCATATCTCCGGGTCCTTCAGCTGACAATTGCACATCTTTGAGCCATCTGGATTTCCTGCCATTTGTTCTAAGCGTTTTAGACCTTTGGTAAAACAAGGGTCTTGGTGTGAGGTGAGAGTACCCATCTTTACTGGTGAAGGGATCACGTTTGAAATATTTGAAATATTGGTTTTCCAAGTCACATGGTGGAGATACTCTGACTGTTTTGATCACAGGATTTGTTTGCACTTTGCAAATGTGGACTTTCTTTTTATTTTATTTTATTTTTTCACTGTTATTAATTCAATTATGTCTTCACTGGTATGAGCATATTCGTTTTAATATTAATATTATGCTATTTAGGTTTGCGCTGCACTGCTCTGTTTGATATATTTACTTCAGGAATTTTGTGATTGTTCTTTTGGTGTTCAGCTTGCATCCATATGAAATTCACTCTTTGAGTATTTTTCATTTTTACACTTATTATTTTTATTTTTTTCTGATCTTTATATTTTTGCGCTGATTGCACCCCCCCTGTTTTAAATACTCAGAGACATGGCCAAGGTAAGAAAGGCTGAAAGACGACCACCACTGACAAGACACACAAGCTGAAATGTCAAGACTGGGCCAAGAAATATCTCAAGACTGATTTTTCTAAGGTTTTATGGACTGATGAAATGAGAGTGAGTCTTGATGGGCCAGATGGATGGGCCCAAGGCTGGATTGGTAAAGGGCAGAGAGCTCCAGTCCGACTCAGACGCCAGCAAGGTGGAGGTGGAGTACTGGTTTGGGCTGGTATCATCAAAGATGAGCTTGTGGGGCCTTTTCGGGTTGAGGATGGAGTGAAGCTCAACTCCCAGTCCTACTGCCAGTTTCTGGAAGACACCTTCTTCAAGCAGTGGTACAGAAAGAAGTCTGCATCCTTCATGAAAAACATGATTTTCATGCAGGACAATGCTCCATCACACGCGTCCAAGTACTCCACAGCGTGGCTGGCAAGAAAGGGTATAAAAGAAGAAAAACTAATGACATGGCCTCCTTGTTCACCTGATCTGAACCCCATTGAGAACCTGTGGTCCATCATCAAATGTGAGATTTACAAGGAGGGAAAACAGTACACCTCTCTGAACAGTGTCTGGGAGGCTGTGTTTGCTGCTGCACGCAATGTTGATGGTGAACAGATCAAAACACTGACAGAATCCATGGATGGCAGGCTTTTGAGTGTCCTTGCAAAGAAAGGTGGTTATATTGGTCACTGATTTGTTTTTGTTTTGTTTTTTAATGTCAGAAATGTATATTTGTGAATGTTGAGATGTTATATTGGTTTCACTGGTAAAAATAAATAATTGAAATGGGTATATATTTGTTTTTTGTTAAGTTGCCTAATAATTATGCACAGTAATAGTCACCTGCACACACAGATATCCCCCTAAAATAGCTAAAACTAAAAACAAACTAAAAACTACTTCCAAAAATATTCAGCTTTGATATTAATGAGTTTTTTGGGTTCATTGAGAACATGGTTGTTGTTCAATAATAAAATTAATCCTCAAAAATACAACTTGCCTAATAATTCTGCACTCCCTGTAATTGCATGTTACTCAATATGGTATCTCCAACCATGTAAATCAGCTAAAAATCCTAAGGTTTTTATGAAGCCAAAATTCTGGATAGAGTAATGAGGGGTTAGAACCCCTGTCAATTTGTCATTACAGTCTGTACCTCCGATAGGGAAATAAACCCTAACTAAAACTGTAATATTGTTTTTTGTTTTTTTTCAGTAGAACATTTTAAGACTTCTTATTCCTTTACAGAACATAAAATGCCTGGCATTGTATTAACAATTGTCACACAGATACAGTATGAGCAAGCTAGTGTTCTATGTTCTTGGAAATTAAGTGTAGTGCCCCTGTACTTCCAAGTACGGATGCTGTTTAAATTTAGAGGGTAATGAGAGACTTACTCAGCTCTCATCCATGTGATTCATGTTAGTTTAGTTTAGTGCTATGCTGTTGTTGCATTCTGTGTTCCAAAGATACCTTTTCATCTTGGAACGACAGGTGGCAGCAGTGGAGACCAGCGAGAGCGCCTTCCCGCCAGCAGCCAATCAGAGGAGGTTTTCCCTTGCGGGGCATGCTGGGGGAGGGTACTTCTTGAGGACGCCATCTTGGCATTGAGGAGTTTGAGGTTGGATCCGGGTGTGCGCACATCATGGGCCCCCGGCGTTATGGCCTACCAGGCCGGGGCGCACGTGCTACGCAGAGTTCCTGACTCTGGACCCTCATGTCCTGGAGCAACAAAAACTGCAGAGGTGCCCCAGTGACTTACTGGCTCCTCACTTCTATGAGAAGATCCCAAGCGAGTTGTGCTGTTCGGTGGGGAGTCAGTCTGAGGAGAGCCCGGAGGCAGGAGATGCAAAAGGGCCCAAACGAACCATCGAGGATCAAGGTGACCGGACACTGGGAGTTTGTTATATGGCAACCTGTCAGTCGGTGACTTAATAGTTGAGAACTGAAGACACTTCAGACAAATGCTTTACTGAGAAGGAATTGCTCCGTCAAGTTGCGTTTCAGAGCAAGGTCCTGTAGCAGAGGTACCTCTCCTATTTCCATTGAGCCAAGCCTGTGGCAGAGGTTTGTTTCCTTCTCAGGGGTCCGAGCGACACCCTGGCTGCCAGTTCTGTGAGAGAGACCCTTCGGGTGCGCTATACCCACTCCGGCTGGAGTGGCTACTAATCAAAAGGTACTGTTTGAAGCAGGACTGCTTCTATAAAGAGTTAAGGCCCATGTCTGCAACTTCCTTCTCCTTTCACCATCTTTCTCTATCTACCTAAAGTTGACTGTTGGCCATGTTGGGCCAAGAATAAAAGCACAGAAAACGACATCTTGCTGTTTGGACATTCTATTACTGCTCACATCATCTACTTTCATCATACCCCTAGACATGCTACAAAGGTAACACGCCGATCCCAAATCTAACCAGCGGCTCCTGCAGGGGTAGTGCTACATAAGCCCATGTTCATACTGCTCCACCATGAAAGTCGCATGACTTCTGATCCAACTTTGCCCTGCAACTTCAGTCCGACTTTGATCTGACTTAATGTGACTTTTTACACTCTATGGCATTGAAGTCATATTAAAGTCAGGCAAAGTAGTGCAGGAACCTTTTCTAAAGTTGGAAGGACTTGTGTCAGATCAGTTAAGATGGCTCACATAGGGAAACGTTTAATTTGACATGTCATGAAACTTCACAAGTGAGAGCCTATGTCACACCAGTGTGAACTAGGCCTTAGCCTAGAAGGAAAAAAAGTAGGGTGCAAACGCCTAGTGTATTACCTCCAGCAACATATTAGATTATTAAATATCCAAGATCATACTCACAAGCATAAAGTAGTTACAAGCATATAAAAACACAACTCCAGCACTCTGATGTGTTTCCAGAGACGCATCTGAGGAAGGGGGCTTGTCTCCCCAAATACGTCAGCTTCCAACTACAGTGATATGGTTATCCACCATGCTGGAGTTGTGTTTTTATATGCTTTTAACCACTTTATGCTTGCTTTTTTTAGTATGATTGATGTTGGGTTTTTAATAAATTAATATGGTGTTGGAGGTAAGGCACTAGGCGTTTGCATCCTTTATTGTTTCCTTATAGTGCTTAGCCACCCCCCCCCCCCCCCCTTCCTCGCTTTTAGGTGAGCAGCATTGCCAGGAACACTGCCTTTGTACCATTGGATGTGGGACGGAGTGAGCGCTGAGGCTTGTTTGTGTTTAGAGGGCCTTAGCCTATAGCCCATTGCTCTCCGGTTAAGGTGCAAAGATTAGTAGATTAGTGTAGTCTATTCATAGCAAGTGGATGGCTAGACTCTGGCACCTGGGTGAATATCCTGTTCTACTGAATACTTTGGATATTCTTTGCAGTAGTTTCTCACCATTAGAGTATGTCCATAGACAAACATACTTCAATTTTTGTAGAACTTGTAGTGAGATTTTCTGTATCTTATAAACCGACCACTGATGTCTCACTTTTGAGAAACAGAAAGGGACAGAGGACAGAGATTCTGCTTGGTAGCAGGGAGAATCTACGTTGCACAAGGTGTTTAGGGTGTGCTCAGGAAGATCTGGTACACCCCGTGTGCATGCCTATGGCTGCATCTTTTATATACAGAAGCACAAGTGTCATTTGTTGCTCCCAAGACCATTCACAGAATGCATTGTAATTTTTTAGAATACACAGTGTTCTGTGAATGAACAAGGAGAGGGGTTTGATAAATTAAAGGGGTTGTAAAGGTTAATTTTTTTTTTCTAAATAGGTTCCTTTAAGCTAGTACATTGTTTGTTCACTTACCTTTTCCTTTGATTTCCCTTCTAAATGTTATTTTCTTTGTCTGAATTTCTCACTTCCTGTTTTCTTCCAGTAAGCTTTCTCCCATCATCCGAGCCGTTCTGGCTGGGGGTTAGTCAGCCAGAACAACTTACTGAGGAGGAACAGGAAGTGAGAAATTCAGACAAAGATAACAAAGAAAAAAAACATTTAGAAGGGAAATCTAAGGAAAAGGTAAGTGAACCAACAATGCACTAGGTTAAAGTGTTGTAGTATATGTAGTAATATGTTGGGTGTTTATATATTTATATATATATATATACAGTATATATATATATTATATGAGTCCAAAATCGACCAGGCCAAATTTCAGTAACCTGTAATTACATCTTGCACATCAAAAGACACTTATCCATTGTCAAATGGATAAAGAGATAGGAGATCTAGTTTACACATCAAACCTGTAATTACATGTTACAAGTTAAAAGACACTTGTCAGTTGTTAATAGGTAGAGAGACAGGATGGAATCTAGTTTACACATCAAACCATTACTTAGGCCACAGGTAATCTAATTACTTATTAGAGGTTATTGGTATGCAGCTTATTGGTATGCAAGGATGTATACTAGTTATCTCCCTAATACTAATTAGTGACTACTGCTGGGAGTTACAATTACCTGGCACTCTGGAAGACAGGACGTGGATCCTGTCTTTCAAGTAAGAGACGGCCAATCAAATTGCTCAGCTATTCAGTGGATAGTAAATATATTCTGGGAATTCTGGTTGTCACTCAGAGAATGTATTCCCGGTATTCTCTCTGTATGAGTATGGAGGCACAGGTAGAGATTTGAATTAGATACTCTGTTGGACTTTGTATCATCTGTGGAATTTGGACTTTTTTCTGTATTGGAAGTCAGTTGAATTAAATTTGCGTTCTCTGGAGAATCTGAGTTGCTGCGAAACAACATAATTTATAGTCATCATACTGATATCTAAACATCAATTATCTAATCGGAGAGGACTATACACACTATACCCTTTATGAGAAGACTACATAAAGGAACCTATTTAAAAAATAAAATATGAACCTTTACAACCCCTTTAATTTAAGACTTTTGTATCATATCTGCAGCAGGCCTGAATCATAGAGCCATAATATCTGGCATGAGTTAAAGTGAAATTTTTGAAGAAAGAGCAGAAATCCGTTGTTGTTGTTGTTTGATCAGAGTTCCTCTTTAATCAGGTATAAACAATATAATTAAAGCAACAGTGTTACTGTTACATTGGGCGTTTTTTTGAGTGCCCTGGTTCTTAAGCCTTGGACCCAGACAGAGACCATTAATAGGTAATTTACAAAGGAGTCTAGCACGAAAGGGAGAGGAAAGACAGAAAAAAGGGGAAAGTATTATATGGGGCACAAAACAAATTTCACTCACTTTTTCAATTTAATGGGCTAAACGCTGTATAGCATTGTGATGCCAAGAGGGTCCCCTGTCTTCCATAACCCCTACAATTCTTCCAATTGATATTAAAAAATAAATGTATCAGCCACTGATTCCCCGGTGAAGACATTGTTGTATGCATTCACTTTATTGTTAACTAATAAATATAGCAAGAACAGCTAAGAGTGGGGTGCAAGTGAAACATGTTTTTATATATCTGATGAGGAGAGACTACAGTGGCTGGCACTCAAACTGTACATGTACAGGAGTGGCGAAATTTGAGCAGAGCTTTGGATTTCCGTATGCCTTCCAATTGATAGTTAACAAGACCGGTCTATAGTCATAAAGTAAACCCAACATTTCATAATTCTGATATGTGCCTGCTGTACCATGTCTTTTTATAACAAAAAGTATCCTGTTCTCTTTGTACTGCCTCCTTGTGTAATCCTTGGTGTTCCTGACAGTCCCTCCTGCTTTCCTATTAAAAACTGACCACACTAAGCAGGAGAACACTCTGTGGTCAATTCTCTAGCTATACTGGGAACTCAGCCTGCTCTCCTCCAATGATCAGACTTGTCCTGACACACCCTCCCTGCACAGCCTTTTACTGGAAAGCTTAGTGCACTGTTGTTTCTCCTCCCCCATCTCTTATGCAGCTGAGAACAGAGGATATGTGATCACTTATAAAAAAGGAAAAAATGTATTAAATTTGTATTTATTTTTTACATCTATACACACGTTTCATTTCTATTTTAAACTGAATGGGTCATGTTACAAGTTGATCGTTTACAATCACTTTAACACTTGACTTCCATCTAATGACTCTGGCCATATTTGGATGGTATTTTAAGAGGCGTGGTACTTATGCCACTGGAAATGGTAGAACCCATTTTGTAGCATAAAATGAGCCTAGAATTCCCAAATATAATAGGAAATGGGTGAAGTTGGTAAATTAATGTGTGACAGTTACTAAATTGGACACTTTCTGATGGGACTGAAGTACATGGTAAATTACACAGAATTATGACCTTAAAAATAGCATATCATTTTAGATAATAATCAGACTCCTCCAGAATCCATCAGACTGTTCTCATCGGTTTGACCGATCGTGTGTAGGCGCCATAAGTGTACTTTTCAGCAAATATGGGGATATACGAAATAGATGTATGACTCATGGAGATAACAAACTTGATGGGTGGAGTATAAACAAGAATTAACAACCTTTCAATAATCCCTATACATTCTCTCTGAGTTAAGTATGTGGAGAGTAATAAATCCATGTAGCCCACATCATATAGCATTTCTCATAAATTCCCTTACAATTTCGAACCCAATATTCTGCCTTCATAATCCTAACAACCTCTAATCTCCAATCCCACAATGTGGGGCAGCTCTCACTCCTCCAATAACATGGTATGAGACTTTTGGCTGCATTTAAGAGAAAAGGTAATACACAGTTCTTGTATCTTTTATCTGGGACTGCTGTATTATGGAGTACAATTTGAAGGGGGAACTAGAAATGATGATATTCTATTTATCCATATTAGAACGTCTTCCCAATATTTTCGAATTTTTGGGCAGTGCCACCATAGATGTATAAGAGTTCCCAGTTGGGTACAGCCTCTCCAACAAGTTTGTAATCTAATGCTTGCCTTTTTGTACTAATAGATGTAGCGTGAGTGAGAGTAAAGATTTTTAATTTGTGACTTAGGCCGCGTACACACGATCAGACCGATCCGATAAAACTGGCCTTAAGGCCAGTTTCATCGGACCAAATTGATCGTGTACGGCCAATCGGACACCTGACCGTCGGACCAAAACGATGGTTAGTACACAAAAGCATCGGACCAAAAACCTGCGTATGCTCAGAATCAAGTCGACGCATGCTTGGAAGCATTGAACTTCGTTTTTTCAGCACGTCGTTGTGTTCTACGTCACCGCGTTCTAGCCCGATGGGATTTTGGACTGATTGTGTGTACGCACATCAGCGCATCAGACCACTTCAGCGGTGGCCCGATGAAAACGGTCCATCGGACCATTCTCATCGGACCGGTCTGATCGTGTGTACAGGGCCTTAGTGGAACTTCTTGTTCTAGTCCTCTCTCACTGCCTTTAGAAAGGTAGTCCCTCAGGTGTGTATAATGGTAGAAGTTGATATCATTTTGATAAAAGATGTGAATCTTTGACTTTACTTAAGCACATATTTTCTGATGTTGTTGGTAAGTTTTGTGGGCATAGGGGGTTATCAAGAAATTTTGTTTAAGCTGAAGGTGTCACTTCAAAAATCGATTAGAAAGGAGTGATATTGTTGCTGTAAAACAACAGGGGCCAATTTCAGCATTCTAGTTACTATGTCCCAGACCTTCCAACAAACCCCTATATGCAGCTGGCACCCACAGTAAGGTGGCATCCAGCCAAATGTATTTCTATTTTGGCCTATATCTTATTACTCTCATAGTAATTCCAATTTAAGATCCTCACTAGTGTCATAGCCATGTAATAAAACTTAATATCATGTAGTCTCAAACCCTTTTGGGACTCCGTAAGACAGAGAAAAATATACAATTTTTTTTTTTCTTTTTTTGATAGCCATATGTAATCTTATGCAAGCATCTAAACTTTGGCATAACAATTGGGGACTGCACAACATAGAAAATTTGGGGTAGAGAATTCATTTTTTAAATCTTAGCCAATAAGGATTAATGGAAAACACTAAGCGGTTGACTTTTGAAAGTGCAGTTACCCTCTGCAGGTGCAGTTGCTCCAGAGCTTAGTAAATGAGGTAAAGCTTCACTTTTCAAAGAATACCCAATCACGTGCAAGGAGAATAAAAAAAAAAAAACATTATCGCTTGCACGTGATTGGATGATGGAAGTCAGCAGAGCACTCCCTCATGTATTAAGCTCTGGAGCAACTTCATTTTCAAAGGGCAACTGTACTTTCAGAAGCGCAAAGTCGATTTGCCGTTAGTAAAGCAACCCCAAAATGCGTTGGAGCCATGCCAAAAGATTCAGAGCCAGATAAAGACTATTTCTATGGTTGGGAAGGCTACTGATATCATCACCTATGGGCTCAAGTTACTATAGCTTTGCCATAAAAAGTTCTTTAAAGCAGAACAAGATAATTCAACATGCTGAAGTGTTATCTAATGACATTACCACTGTATGGCTGCCATGGTTTACCTAAAGTGTTTAAAATCCATGTGATCTTTAGATCTCTAGTTAAAGTACACCGGTCATATTATAAAGGCAAGTGCTTTCATTGGCAAATTTTGTTTTATAAGTTATTAGTTCCATGGTTACCATGGCTATCCTATTGTGCTGCTAGAGCATATACTGTATAGTAAGTTACTGATTTGGAAAAAGTATTATGTAGTCAATGAGGTAAGAAATCACAACATGATTGTATTCCAGTTCAGTGACTCACTAAAGCTGGCCATAGACGGATCACAATTTGGTTGGTTCAGCAGGGAATTTCAATCCATGTGTGGTCGTCCCTGTTTGGCAGAAGCCACTGATCAATATATTCTGACAGCGGTGAGTCCCACTGTCAAAATACAATGTTCCTGTGGGGATGGGGGGATTCCTCCATTCAACTCGTCTGTGTGGATAAAGCACCAATGGACACCAAAGTCCATTTTTTGGTTAGATCTCTGGCTGAATAAAACAAAACTAGTCATCTATAGCCAACTTTAGTTATGAAGCCTTAAGATAACTGACAAATTTGAACCTAGCAGATTGGTCAAAGATCCCAGTACAATCCTCATTGAACAGCAAAAGAAATGTAAAGGATAATTAGTTATATTTTCAACTTGTTTGATTTGCCTAAATGTATTCAAATATTGAAAATGCATTGAGGTTGATTTGCCAGCATTGAAGAGTGCAACATTTCGTAGAGCCGTGCATTGTAGCCAATTAGCTTCTAATTTCAGCTTGTTAAAGTGGATGTAAACCCACTCTCATCCTTTATAAACTACTGCCATAGTGCTGATCTATAAGGATATAGATGCCTCCTGCATGTATCCTTACCTGTCAAATGTCTCCCCTCTGTCTGTTATAAGAACTGAAAAACTGCAGATTCTGTGGGTGGATTCTGTGGGTGGACCGAGGTTCTCTGCCGGCCGTCGAAATCAGCGACCCGCCCGTCGGGAATGGCAACCAGCCATTCATCCAGGCGGGCCGTCGAGCAAATAGAGAGCGTGCTCTCTATTTCTGCTCGACGGGATTCTCGACGGGATGCTCGCCGAGAGCGTACACACGGCCGAGGTCCTCACTGGAATGCAGCTTCCAGCGAGGTTCTCGCTGGTTTCCAGCGAGAACCTCGGTCGTGTGTACGCCGCCTTACACTAAATTCTACTATGATCACCAACATCCAGTCAAAATACATAAAAGTAACCACATGACTTCAGAAAAGGAGTGGGGGTGGGGGTGTCTCCAGGCTAGTGCATGAGATATGTAAATAACCTGTCACTCACAGCAAGGGGGCGGAACGGACCAAGGTTTTTCTCTGTAAGTCTGTTTTATTTCACTGAACAATAATAGAGTATTGCTCAGAGATGGATTAACTATGTGTGGCAAGACTGGGCACATATGATAGGAAATCTTATACTGCATTTTGTGACATCAAAAAAAAATAATTGGGTTTACATCCACTTTAGGCAGTTAAGCTTTGACAAAAATAAAATAAACTGGAAGCTGGTTTCTATGCAAAGCTGTACCAGATTTTGCATGCTCCAGTTTTAATACACCAACCCCACTTTTTACTTTTCTTTCACTAAATGCACAGTAGTTAAACAGAATATTATTGCTACTTTCAGTAATTATTTTATTCAACTACCCTGTATAGGGAAACAATATGAAAATCTCCTTTATAATGTAACAAATAAGCCAGGAACAAAAGACTGCTTGCATGCATACTGCCTAATTGTATCATTAAGAATTTCATTGTGCTTGTCCATTTCCATCTAGCAATCCATTTTTGTTCTCCCAGTGAACAGTCTAAAAATATAACACAGTACTTTTCCCAAATTGCTGGCTTTACCTGGTCAGTCTTGCTTTGTGTAAAATAAAAGACATAAAGGTCAGTTGCATTAACACAAAGACAATTTTTGTATGCATCTCTTTCTATATTTAACCAGAGACCAAAATAATGACCGTAACACAAGAAATGCTGTCCTAATTGTTTATCTTTTTTTCTTGCCCTAGGGCATTATATTAAAAACAGTAAGGGGTTGTCCTTTTCAATATTAGCGCTAATATTTCTAAATTTCAGAGATTACATTAGTCTAATTTGTTAAAGCTAAACTCCAAGCAGAAATAAAAGACATAAATGAATACAGCTTTTTATCTATGAATACCTCCTCAAATGTATTTTTCAAATGTACGCAGCGTAAGTAACTTAAACCCGCAGATGCAGAGCAGTGCACCTGCGGGTTACCTGCACTGAGCCATAGACTTCTGTTATTACCTGCAAGTTTGACCTTTCTGAAAGCTGCAGAATATTTTGACCTTCCAAACCTGCAGAATATAATAGAAGTCTTTTGCAAAGTGCAGAAAAGCCGTCAGTCTGACCCAATTGGACCCTCTATTCACTTTCAAGGAGTGGCAGATGTAACTGACTTACTGCAGAATAAATTTGGGGCAAATCACATGCCTCCCTGATGGAATGGCATGATGGATGCAGAAAGTATCTGCCTGTATTTCTCAGCAGGACACATATGATCCTGACCAAATCTCCAACTCCATTTGTAGAAATGCAGCCCCAAACTTGCAAGGAACCTCTACCATGCTTCACTGTTGCCTATAGACACGCAATTATTCATTCACTCATTAATTTGTGGTTGTAAACCGCAAGTACTGGGGGGAAGTGGTACGAATTTTACAAATAGTATACTGAGATTTATTTTATAGTGCTCAATGTGATCAACTAAAAAACTCTGAGGGTTTAAAGGCATAGTTCACCTTTACCAAAAAAACTGTCTAAGGTGTCAGTAGATAAAAACAAACTGTGCAGCTCTGACAAAAGTTGAATAATGCCCTTGCTATAGGTGTAGGCTATTTACATACCTCCTGAACATGGCTGGAATTCTCTCAGGGCATTGCTAGGACATTGCTAGGTGAGGCCTTTCTATTACGGCTCACCTTCTCAATCAGGCTTCAGAAAATACACTATATTATTAAACGTATTTGGACACCTGCCCTCTACACACACATGAACTTTAATGGCATCCCAGTCTTCAACCGTAGGGTTCAATATTTAGTTGGCCCACCCTTTGCAGCCTTAAAAAAATAAACTCTTCTGGGAAGGCTGATCACAAGGTTGAGGACTGTGTCTATAGGAATGTTTCACCATTCTTACAGAAGCGCATTTGTGAGGTTGGGCACTGATGTTGGACGTAAAGGCCTGGCTTGCCGTCTCCGCTCAAAGTTCATGTGTGTGTAAAGGTAGGTGTCTCAATATTTTTGACAAAATAGTGTATGTACAGTAAATTGCCTCCATCCAGAGGCATAACTAGAACCTTCAGGACCCTTGTGCAGGAAATCATGAAGGGCCTCCGACCCCCTCCCTTCCCTCGGTGGTCGAATGCCAGGACCCATTCGCAAGTGTGACTTTTGTGAACCTAGTAGTTGCTCCACAGAGTAGCATAAAAGATTTGGTACTTATCACTGAATCTGCCTATTCAGAAAAGGAAGGGGACGGAAATGGACATATTTATCGACCCCTTCCTGCTATCCATTCAGACACATCCCCTGCAGCAGTCGGCAAAGAGGGGAGGGAGGAAGCCGGCAGCGGGGGAAGGAGAGCACACAGGGGGCAGCAGGACCTGGATAGTGGGATTTTTCATGTAGAGAAATGACTCCGCTTTATTTTCTACTTGCGACATTGGGAAATTTCCTATGAACTGTGTTTCAAAGGCATTAGGAAACAAGTTTTTGAGCACCTAATAATTGGAATCCTATTTGGGACGTTGTACATTCCTTTTTCACATATTATTTGTATTTATTTTCACTATTTGCAGGTTGCTGTGGAAACACATATTTTTCTATACATATGTCACATTGTTGCGCGCCTTTGTATATATATGTCTTGTGGAGCCCTATATTGGGCTTCTTTGTATTAAGGTGCAGCATTTTTCACTTTTATTTTCAATTTTTTCACGGGTTTTTTACAACTATATATCAATCATTCAAGGGGTGGTAGCGCGGATTGTTTTTTGTCTTTAGTGTTTTCTTGAAATATGCCTATCTCGCAGCTTCCCCCGCCCTCTTAGAATTCACTTTCTGCACTCACTAAGGAAACACATTATCCTTAAATTAACATGGATATTTTTGAACTATATAAAAATAGGAAAATTAATCCCGATGAAGTATTTGACCAGAGTAGCACTGAAACAGAAGGGATACGTGGTATCTTTATGAGACTAAAAAATGTACTTATATCTGAATTGCATGCTACCTGGGACATCATCTTCCTGGAGCGTTACATCCAGGAAAAGATGATCCCCAGAAGCCTTAGGTGGCATGTCTTTCCGGATAGGGGAGACACTGATCTGGCAGATTGGTATTTATATTTTAATGACGTTGGTATAGCCTTCCTGGGCTTTTTGGTGGCCCGCAAACAGGCCAAGGTCTCTAGATTGCAACTAGAAATCAGTGAGATCCAAGAAAAACTGACGCCCATGGCCAAGGAGGGACTATACCAAGTCTATTCTAAAGAACTTAGAGAAATTATGATTGAGGAAGAGGAAGAACAGAGAATCAAAAAAAAGGAAAAAATACTTGAGAGATGTAGAGGACTATAAAACGCATAATGTCTTCAAGTGGCAGGAAAATAATCGCAATCCAAGCCAACATAATGACGATTTACAAATGGAAGTTGGGGGGGCCACCTCCAGTGGACTGGTGCCTCTGTCCTCTGAACCCAGCAGGTCCCTATCGGGTCCCTCTACTCCTAGGGTAGGGTTCAGGGAACAGGAGCCCAGTAGAACAGGGGCAAATAAAACACCCCATTCTATTAAGCGGAAATACAATGGACACCAGTCCAAGCCCAGTTCTACAAATACCCACCCTCCACCAAATACATCCAATGGTAATTATGGGAAGTATCCCACTCAGGGTGGTAATCAAAGTTCTAGACACCCTGAGGGAATTCCTTACAGTAATCCAAATTCGTACAATCAGAATAGGCCTGTGTATATGGAACATCATGACCATTATAACAGCTATGGAGATAATGGTTATAGAGGAGAGATCCAGCCCCCTCACCGGGCCCCATGGGGCTATGACCTGCCAGTAGAGAATAGGTTTGAGCCGCTGCATGGATATGGAGAGGGTGCCCCACGTACCAACTCCCATGGAAATGGTTCTCATTACCCACATGGTGCGACTTATGAGGGCCCTCCAGGTCCAGCCCCCTTAAGAAATAAAAAGGACAGTTTTTTAGGAAGGGGTACAGGCAAAAAGGGAAGACGAAGAGAGGAGTCAGAGGAGGGCAACGGTGCCACTCCAAAGAAAAGCCGCAACTAACATGTGAAGGCGTTTTTACCCTTAGTGGGGAGACATTATCTAGAGCAGAAACTTTAACATTAAATCAAGGTTTGAAGTATGCCCCTAGAAGAACTATGGACAAATTTCAAATGTTCATAGATCTCCAAAAATTCACTAGGAAATTAAGCATCAAACGGCATTTTATGACCAATCCTATTCTTAGGAATAGCAGTAACATTGGTCAGCAAGCAGGGACAGGATTGAGGAATGCTTCTTTGTTTAATCCTTCAACCAACACAGCCGCCAGTATCACTGTTTTCAAAAATTTGGTGTTACAGGATTTATCAAAAGTCCAATTCAAGAAAGATAGAACGAAAAACACAGAGGAAGGCATCAAAACTTTATGTAAAAAGAAAGATCTGATTATTAGACCCGCAGATAAGGGGGGAGGGATAGTTTTACTCAAGAAGTCAGATTATCTGAAGGAAATGGATAACTTACTATCAGATGGGGCTACATATACCATTCTTGGGAACGACCCTTTGGGTAAATTTAAGAAAATACTCATGGGTTTGGTAAAGGAAGGCCATAAGAAGAGAATCCTAAATGAAAAAGAAAAAGATTTTCTGATCCCACTGGCACCGAAAACACCCATTATGTATTATATCCCCAAGATACATAAAAATTCTACCCACCCGCCTGGTCGCCCTATCGTAAGTGGCATAGATTCCCTTACTTCGAGAGTGGGGAAATATGTGGACCACTTTTTGCAACCGGCTGTAACTAAGACTCTGGCATTTCTGAGAGACTCAATGCAAATTATCAAAGAAATATCGGAGCTTAACATTGAGGAGGACGTCTTGCTGGTAACAGCGGATGTTTCCTCCTTATATACTATAATCCCCCACCATCTAGGGTATCTGGCAGCCGAACATTTCTTAAGGAAAGATCCTACTCTCAAACCTTTGACCCTAGAGTTTGTAATGAAACTACTCAATTTTGCCATGGAACACAACTATTTTTATTATGGCGGATCTTTCTATTTGCAATGCACCGGCGTTGCTATGGGGGCCAAATTTGCCCCCAGCCTTGCTGGACTTTTCATGGCCCTGTGGGAAAACGATTGCCTTTTTTCCCGAGGGGAGCCCCGCCTCCTTTTTTGGCGACGCTATATCGATGATGCCTTTTTTCTGTGGAAGGGTGACATACCCTCCTTGGTGGACTTCATGACCAGTTTAAACGATAACAACTGGGGTATAAAATTTACTTATGAGTCCAGTCCAGTGTCTGTTAATTTCCTTGACCTAGTAATTTTTAGAGAACACAATTCCCTTCTTACCAAGGCTTTTTTTAAAACCACGGACCGCAATGGTTATATTCCAAGGGACAGTGGCCATCATCCTAACTGGCTTAAAGCTATTCCAAAAGGCCAGTTCCAGAGGATTAGGAGGAATTGTTCCAAATCAGAGGACTTCCATTCCCAAGTTCAAATTCTCAAACAACGGTTTGAGGAAAAAGGGTACGCAACAGAGGTTTTGGAGAAGGACATTAAGGAAGTGGCCGCTATGGACAGAGCTGAAATGTTAGTCCCCAAAACTAGAAAAACAGAGATGAATAGAGATTTGTTTGAATGGGCCTTCCTGACCACTTTTTCATCTCAACATTGGTGGGTCAGAAAAATACTGCTACATAGATAACAGTTGAACCCCATGAGTACTTATCCCTCCTCCCGGTCTTCCCCATCATTGTGTAGTTTACACACAGTACTGAAATTCCTGCCCCCTCCCCCATCCCCATTCGGGTATGTCCCACAGAGAATGCAATGTGTTTTTTTGCATCTGCCACATTCGATATCAGGCAGCACACTAAGTAATGTCTTATATGCCTTTTATTTTGTAGAAAATGTATACATTTTTTTTTTGTAAATTATATACATTCCCAGGTAGTATTATGATGTTTTTTATAGTATCATGTTATGTTTTTTATAGTATTATGTAATATTTTTATTGATGGTTTTGTCTCACCTCTAAAGTGATGTCTCACCTCTAAAATGGAGAGATCTCGCTTCAATACAAAACAAAGTTGGCTGCAGTGTAGAGTAGGTTCCGGCATTTGTATGTTCCGGTGTCACTCTCCTGCGTGATTGCTTAAATAGGAACGAGGTGTGTGACGTCCGACACTTGAGCCTCCTTTCCCCGTAGAAGCCCGTTTGGATGAAACGCCGCGTCGGGTGGAGCTAAGTATCGCAGGCGTCACCACGTTCATTAGCTTACCAGCTGGCTGATTTGATCGATCGCGCGCCTAGCTGGAAGCATCTGCACACACGAAAACTTTTTTTGAATTCATGCTGAGAACCTGCATATGTGCAGGGTGAAGGACTGTTGTTTTTAATTTTGTCAGTGTAAAACTAATTAAACTGTCAGTTTCTTTTTAAACCTGTTACACTATGGAGTTCCTTTTTTCCCTATCTTTTATGATATCCTCAATTAAGCTGAGCATCTGAGCTACCCCTTGGAGTAAAACATCTCTTGGAGTGAAAAATCTCTTCAACCCTTCTGAGTAGTCCTGAGCTGGCAGCAGTGGAGTGATTCCTAGGACCCAGCCGCGGATAAGTGTGTTGAATGCTTTACTGACCCCTGGAAGGGTCCAACATTGCGGTAAGCGGCCATCTATCACTCCCTTACATAGAACAGATCAGGGTCATCATTGGAATTATCTACAACACTACATTGGGAAATTTCCTATGAACTGTGTTTCAAAGGCATTAGGAAACAGGTTTTTGAGCACCTAATAATTGGAATCCTATTTGGGACGTTGTACATTTCTTTTTCACAATATTATTTGTATTTATTTTCACTATTTGCAGGTTGCTGTGGAAACACATATTTTTCTATACATATGTCACATTGTTGCGCGCCTTTGTCCTTTGTATATATTTATTTTCTACTTGCACCCGCTGAATGCCTGTGGGAGGGAGAGGAGGAGAAGCAGGCTTTCAGTTGGTGCAAGAAGAAAATGGAGAGAGGGTCTGTTTTTCTATAAGCCACCCCCACCACCCCTCCTGTCCAGGTGTACAGGAGGGGAACACAGGGCCCCCTAGAGCATGGGGTCGGGTCACACTTTAGACGCCTGCAATGCCCATAGTTACACCTCTCCCCTGCTTACGCCTGGTACAAGGGCATATTGCAACTTTAGTCAGAGCTGCAGGATTTTATTTTTTTCTATCTACAAACATCCCGTTTCTGCATAGACAGTTTTTTGTAAAGGTGAACTAACCCTTTAATACTACTTTAAGTATACCATTACAAATAGAAAAGCTGTTGAAAAAAGGCTATGCTCGGAACTCGTCCATGACAAAAGACTTGTTTACCTGTGTTTGGCAACACTGGTAAAAAAAAATAAGATTAGGCCCTTTTAGCCTAACCAGAAACACCCAAAACATGCAAAAATTACCAAAACACACCATTTGTAAAACCCCAGTCTGTGAGCAATCAGATCCTAGGAGGTCCAGGGGCGGACTGACCATTGACAAACTCGGGCACTGCCCGAGGGCCCCATGCCACTAGGGGGCCCCATCAGGGTTGCCAGGCTCATTAAAACCAGGGACAGTATGTAAAAATCTGTGTTTTTTTTTACATCTGTCCCTGATATGTCCAAAACCTACATGCTTTTGATGTGAAAATCCCGAGATGTTAGCTCCCCCGCCTCTGTACTGCCACCTGGCTTGGTGGCCATCTGTAAGCCTGGGGGCCCCATAATCTTCTATTGCCCGGGGGCCCCATCAGTTGTCAGTCCGCCCCTGAGGAGGTCTTGTACAATTCAGAGCTATCTCCAAGTCATGTAGCTATATCTCTGCGAAGTAACCAATATCCCTGTTTTCCACACAATATCTGGACTGGCTTCTAAAAGATAATAACAATAAAAACAAAAAAAAAACAATTTGATTGGAAAAAAAAATAGGACGTTAAAGTTTTGTAAAAGGAAACAAACACCAATTATTGTATTCATCATAGTCATTACGACAGTATCTGTGCCCTAAGGAGGAATAAATTATACTCATAGCAAGCAGCAGCCAGACTATTGACATTTTGACTTTTGCTACTTTTTTTTTTGTTGTTTTTTGGTATCTCTAATTATTCTACTATTTCCAGTTTCCTATTAGACTCTAATAGGAAACTGGAAATAGTAGAATGTATCTTTTTTATACTGACAACCTAAGGTCGTTCTTCCTGGTTGCACATCCTCTTAACTGCCGGCACACGCAGTAGCATGTCACTTGGCAGAGCTTGCAAAATAATCATTCAAGACACCACCCAGCTTTTATTTTAGCAGTAACATCCTTCTTTCACCAAGGACAGGCTGTGCACGCGATTTTTTATTTTTTTTGCATGATAGTCGCATATCAAAAATGGAGAGTTTACTAGTTACGAAAATTCTCGTACAATAGATTAAAAAATCGGAAGTGATGTCATGTGTTGTAGTGTATTTGTATTGTGTTTCTGGTATCATACGGAAAAAAAATTGTGCTTGTCTCATCTGATAAAATCGGATGAACTATTGTGATTGGCCCTCGAAAGCTCTGTACTAACGATCTGATTATCGTACGATTGCATCGAAAGTGGTATTTTTCGTACGATTTTCCGACTCTTGTGTATGGGCCATAAGTTTCCAAGTTTCTCTTCAGGAACAAAAATGACATTGCCTACATCTTTGTTTTATGGAATCCCATATTCAACATTATAGAGTGAAATGCCAGTGTTTAACCACTTGCCGCCCGCCCTATTACAAAAAGACGTCAGCAAAGTGGTTTCAATATCCTGACCCGACGTCATATGACATCTTCAGGATATTGAGCCGCTTCGCACCCCGAAACACCGATCTAGGTAAAGAGTCTCTGACGGAGATCAGCCGTGTCCAATCACGGCTGATCACGATGTAAACAAAAAGACCCAGAGATCGGCTTTTCCTCACTTGCGTCTGTCAGATGCGAGTAGAGGAGAGCCGATCGGCTGCTCCTTTGACAGGGGGGTCTGTGCTGATCGATTATCAGCGCAGCCCCCCCCCCGAGGTTGCCCACACTAGACCACCAGGGATGCCCACCGCCAGGTATGCCACCCTAGACCACCAGGGATGCCCATCAGTGCCCACAATGGATGCCAATCAGTGCCCACAATGGAAAATTTTAAATTAAAACACATTTTTGTTTGGATGATGGAAAATCATCAGCTTTATCACATTAACGAAGCACAGTTGATATGCTTTTAGCAAATCTACCCCAAAAAGATCAAACTCTCATGTAGTAAATCTAAGGACTTGTAAAGGATGCCACATGTGGAGACTTCTGAGTGAAACAATTAGAAATTTACAGGAGGAGAGAGTATTATGGAAATTCCTGAATACTGCACCTGTACATTGTTGCTACTGTATGGTCTTAAAGATTACCAGAAATAGCAAGACATACAAAGGATAAAGCACAATTGTACTTTCAGCTAAAGTCAGCAATATATAACCCAGGTGCGCTAAAACAAAAAACGTGTTCAAATCTTCCAGTTTGTTTTCTTTCTAAAGCAAATATTGAAATAATGGCAGTGCCCTTAGGTGGCTAGACGCACCTATACTACACATGTGCTACATGCTGAAACATTATGAATTGGGTTGAGGAGAAAATTAATGAACTTTAGAGGCACATATAAAATGTAAAAAAATTTATTAATCTTCATTAAAGGATCACTAAAGGAATTTTTTTTTAGCAAAATAGCTTCCTTTACCTTTCTGCAGTACTGGTTTCATGTCCTCATTGTTTGTTTTTTTTTCTTTGAAGTTGCTGTAATCCTGCTCTGATCTCCACAATTTCTGCTTGTCTGTTTCCTTATAACCACAGTACTGGGAGCTTTCTCACTGTGGTCTAAGCTGTCATTACTGTGTGTCTAAAACTTCCCAGATTCATTTTAAAAACAAAACACTGCCCTGGATTTGTTTGTTTTTGTTCTGTGTCTCTCTCTTCTTCACAGAAACATGAAGCCAGTTTAAAAGTGAAACTAGCCTGCAGGGACATTATATGATTGATTTTTATCTATTTTTAATCATTTTTAAAAGGAATCAGTTAACTTTTATGTCTCTATACCCTCAGCAAAAAAAAATGTTTTCCTTTAGTGACCCTTTAAAATTATATTTCACATTACAAAAAAATGACAACACATAGGACATCTAAAATTTAGGTAGGACTCCCTGTGGTTCCCCTAGGTATAATACCATACTGTATATTGTGTAACAATTCATATAAATACATCCACATATGTACTCCTCTCAATTAGGGGTTCCTGTTACACAATATACAGTATGGTATTATACCTAGGGGAACCACGGGGGGTCCTACCTACATTTTAGATGTCCTATGTGTTGTCATTTTTTTGTAATGTGAAATATAGTTAAATGAAGATTAATAAATTGTAATCTATTTTGTATGTGCCTCTTAATTCCATTCATTTTCTCCTCAATTCTTTCTAAATCAGCTACAACCTGAGTAGAAAAGCCTGTCCCTGCGGGCAGATGCAGAATGGGACCCTGGTTCAACTGTTTGGAAAGTGGCCTCTGTCTGCAGGAGTCATAAGGTCTGCTCCCAATGAGTGTGGGTTATATGTTCAAATTATAGTTATCTGAGCAGAAGTTGGCGCAGAAGGATTATGTCTAAATTGTGTCTCTGTCTCAGTTCAGCTGGTTGCATGATTTTCCTCCTGGCGATGGGTGTCGCTGTCAGCAGGCTGAATGGAAAGGCAGCAGGCTGAATGCGTTGGGTGCCTCTTTCCCAGAAGCAGCCCAAGGGGCGTGGTGAACCCGTTGTGCATTCTGGGAGAGGGTACTTAAGGGGCAGACACCATTTTGTGGTGTTGGTCTTCCGATCCTCATCTGTGGGCCCTCCTGGGCTCAGGGATGTGTTGGCAGTTTCTGTCTCGGGGCCATGTTGGCCGGAGGCCTCACAACTGAGATGTAGGCCCAGGAGTTGCTGGGGCCTACTGATCCAGGGATGATCCTGCATCGCCTTACCTGATGGAAGGGACCAAGCAATTGAGGACTCAATTGGAGGATGTATCCGGATCAAGGTTTACCTCACAGTGCTGCCGGAACAGCTAAAAGATCCTGGCACTGAGAGCTGTTTTGTTTAACTTAAGAAACCAACCCAGAGGGTAGAGACTATTGAATAAATTCTACTACCAAGTCTGTGGCAGAGACTTTCTTTTGATTTCAGCTGAACTCGCGCGATTTCACTCCCTCTGGCAGTCCCGATTTCGGCGCGACTTAGGAGACATCTGTGCAGGTTTCTGCACAGATGTCAATGTAAATCCCGTCCTGAAATCGCAAAAAGTAGTACAGGAACTACTTTTTGAAATCGGTGCAGCGCCGCAGATGCGGCTTCGCACCGATTAGGACGGTGTCATTTCCGGCAATTGCCGCCGATTTGAGATGCGATTTCACATGTCTCACTTTTCAGGCTGTCCGGTGACGTCAAGAATTTTGATCGTTTAAAAGAATTTTGATCGATCAAAAAAAATTAAAGATTAGTCGAGGAATTAATCTTTAATTTCCCCAGCCCTAATTTATTTACAACACTAATGCTGTGATGTCAGCAACCTACGATCTGGGCTTGCCAGCCTGTCATTCTAGAACAGGAATCTGTGGGCCACATCAGAGGGCTCTGCGGGCCACATGTGGTCCCCGGGCCACTGGTTGGCCACCCCTGCCTTAAGCATTCTCTTCAGTGTAACTAAGGAGCCAAACCCAACCCCTTAAAAACAACCCCACACCATAATCCTCCCTCCACCAAATGATTTGGATCAGTACACAATTCAAGGTCCATAGAGACATGGGTGAGCGAGTTTGGGGTGGAGGAACTTGACAGACCTGCACAGAGTCCTGACCTCAACCTGGTAAAACACCTTTAAGATGAATTAGAGTGGAGGCTGCCAGCCAGGCAACATCAGTGCCTGACCTCAAAAATGTGCTTTTGAAAGAATGGTCAAACATTCCCATAGACACACTTCTAAATCTTGTGGACAGCTTTCCCATTAGTGTTGAAGCTGTTATCGCTGCAAAGGGTGGTCAACTCAATATTGAACCCTACGGACTAAGACTGGGGTGCCATTAAAGTTCATGTGCATGTAAAGACAGGTGTCCCAATACTTTTGGTAATATAGTGTACATGCTGTTAGTTGTGGAATTGCCCCAATTTTTACTAAAAATGGCTGGCTAAAGAATGTGTTTGTAGAAGTTTGGATGCATTAGGCAAAAGTCTGAAGGTGATCACGATGAAATATATTTGTTGCAGCAGTTCACATTTTTAGGTGGGCACACTAAATTCTTGTTTTGGATGCTTATTGAATGGCTCACAAACAAACATGCCGGTTTGGCTACTCAGTAGTTTCCATTTTGAACAAAAGTTTTTATAATTATACAATATTTCCCATTTTTTTCCTAAATAAATGAATGCTCTCTGCAGTCCCCGAAGTGCCTTAAATAAATGAAATGGGGACATCAGTGCTGCCTGTACAGTAATTATATGTTACATTTGTACATTTAATTTGTTTGCTGCAGCTTAGTGTTACATTATGAAAGTGTGCTTGGATTTTTTCTGAAAAGGTGAAAAATGTAATCAGAATTCCAGCCACAAAATAAGAAGATAAAAAATTCATAGTCATTAAAAGATAAAATAGTACTGTGGAACCTTGGATTGCAAATAACATGTTTCGCAATACAAACAATTTTTTATTTTTTTAAATCCTGACTTAATTTGCGAGTGTTGTCTCGCAAAACAAGCAGGATTCAAGTCTCTGCGGTGTGCAGTACCGCATTTGGCCAGAGGTGTGGGGGCGCCGGAGCTGTTCAAAAATACTTAGAAATACTCCATTGCTGTGTGTTTCCGAGGGTTTCCGAATGCAGCCGAGCAGTCTCCGAGTATTTCTGAGTCTCTCCGGTGCCACCCCACCTCTGGCCACATGTGGTATTGCATGCCATAGAAGTCAATGTGGAACAAATTATTTTAGTTTCCATAGATTTCTATCGGGAAACACGCTTTGATATGCAAGTGTTTTGGATTACAAGCATTCTCCTGGAACGGATTATGCTCGTAATCCAAGGTTCCACTGTAAAATTTTCTCGCCCGAGGTATATCATATGACATCATGGACTGTGAGTGGGGATATCTGAATGATGCCTGCAGCTACAGGTATCCTCCAGATTTCATCTTTTTCAGCCGGTGATTCTGTGCACTGTAAGAACAATCCTAGCGGCAGTCCAGCCATTTAATAGATTTTACAGGTGGGGGGGACAAACGCGTTAGGGCAAGAGCAACAATTCTAGTCCAAGACCTGCTCTGTTACTCTAAACATGTAACCTATAAAAAAAATTAAAACGTAAGTAAAAAAAGTAAGATTTTTAAGTTTAGCATTGTTCCATAAGTGTGCGCAATTTTAAAGCGCGACATGTTAGGTATCTATTTACTCGGCGTAACATCATCTTTTTACATTATGCCAAAAAAATTGGGTTCATTTTACTGTGTTTTTTTTTTGTTTTTTTTAATTCATGAAACAAAAATATGTTTGAAAAATCGCTTTGGAAAAACCATATGACATAAAAAGTTGCAAAAATCGCCATTTTGATCCCATGGGTCTCTGCTAAAAAAAAAAAAAAAACATAAATAATGTTTGCAGGTTCTGAGTAATTTTCTAGAAAAAAATTTGATGAGGTTTACCAAAACTATCTAATATGAGATATTAAGAGTTTGAATTTGTATGCAATCAGGCAGGCCCTCGCACTACATGGTTTTGGTAAACCTGAAGAGAAAAACCTGCAGGAAAACTGATAGTGTGTATGGCGGCGTACACACGACCGAGAAACTCATCGGGCGAAACTCATCGTTCTGCCCGTCGAGTTCCTAGTTCGGCAGTCAAAAAGCTTGTCGAGCCAAATTTCCCATTGAATAACGAGGAAATAGAGAACCTGCTCTCTATTTGGCTCGACGAGTTCCTCGACGGGTTGCTCGGCGAAAAGTGTACACATGACCGGTTTTCTCGGCAGAATACATCTCCCATCGAGGTTCTTGCTGGATTCTGCCGAGAAAATCGGTCGTGTGTACGCTGCCTAAGGGGGCTTAAGAGCGAAGTACCAGAATTGGCCTGGGTGGGAAGTGGCTAATGGAAAATATCTGATTTCAATTATTTTTTTGGCATATTGCTTTTATAACAAAATATATCTTATCAACGCTCTTTATTATTTTACAATGTATTACTTTGATGTATGCACCTGTACCATCATTTTACCCTAAATAAAAAAGTTTGTAAAAAAACATAAAATAACATTTTTTTGCTACAATATTCACCTTCAGTCCAGAGATTTCTTGCACAGTACTTTTTTTTGTTTACTCCTAGATGGTCTCAATTTGATGGTCAGCACCACACAATTTACCGTATAAACTTGAGTATAAGCCGAGTTTTTCAGCACATTTTTGTGTGCTGAAAATGCCTTGGCTTATACTCGAGTCTGTGTCCATCTTAAACTTTGTGCGCCTGATCCCGGGCCAGCCGTAGGTCCCCTGGACCCCTTGGCACACATGTAGCCCCATTCTTCCTCTACAAGTGTGCAAAGTTTAAAGTCTGGGGGACCTACGGCCAGGGAGCACCGATTTTTTCAAAGCCGAGACCCCCCTTCCACAGAGTCCCATGTTAAAGGGTAATTTGGGACCAGGTACCGTCCAGCAGTAGGTACACTGGACCCCAAACTTGCCACACATGTAGCCCCCAGGGTGAATATCTTCTAAACGGTGCACATTTAGTAGACATATTTACTTTACATACACTGAGGCAAGCCTTTTTATAGGTTTACCTGTATGTAAAAATCACAAGGATGACTTTACTACCTCTTCTTCTAACTTCTTTAGGACCGCCTCCTGCACATATACGTCGGCAGAATGGCAAGGCTGGGCACATCCACGTATATTTACGTCAGTTCCAGTACCCAGCCGTGGGTAAACGAAGCTCTGTGACCGGGACCACTGGAGTGCTGCGATCGGTCCCCGGAGCTGAAGAACGGGGAGAGCCGTGTGTAAACACGGCTTCCCTGTGCTTCACTGTCGCCGCAGCATCGATCGTGTCATCCCTGTTATAGTGGGAGGCGATCGATGACGTCACAACTACAGCCACACCCCCCTACAGTTGTAAACACACACAGGGAACACATAACTCCTACAGCGCCCCCTTGTGGTTAACTCCCAAACTGCAACTGTAATTTTCACAGTAAACAATGCAATTTAAATGCATTTTTTACTGTGAAAATGACAATTGTCCCAAAAATGTGTCCGCCATAATGTCGCAGTCATGAAAAAAAATTGCTGATCGCCGCCATTAGTAGTAAAAAAAAATAATTAATAAAAATGCAATAAAACTATCCCTTATTTTGTAAACGCTATAAATTTTGCGAAAACCAACCGATAAACGCTTATTGCGATTTTTTTTACCAAAAATAGGTAGAAGAATATGTATCGGCCTAAACTGAGGAAAAAAAATATATATATATTTTTGGGGGATATTTATTATAGCAAAAAGTAAAAAATATTGCATTTTTTTCAAAATTGTCGCTCTATTTTTGTTTATAGCGCAATTTTGTTTGGGAGCCACGTCGCATGACCGCGCAATTGTCAGTTAAAACGACGCAGTGCCAAATCGCAAAAAGAGGCAAGGTCCTTTACCTGCATTTTGGTCCGGGTCTTAAGTGGATAAATGTAATAGATATAACACCAAACAATTTGCCAAAGGCACCATTATTTCTTGTATGTGCATATAAGCACAGAATAGGTAAAGAATATGTATGGAACATAACAATGCTATTATCAGGGGCTGAGGGGCATTTGTGGCACCCCCCATCCAGTACAGATGATATAAGCTGGGCTGGTGGCGATAAGTAGAAATACTCCTCTATTCAGAATCAGATTAGGACAAGCTGGTAGTGACAGCTGCTGGGTATTATATAGCTATTTACTCGCTGTTCATTCCTGCGATCTTTTAGTATCTATATATTTGTTAAATTTTTTTTTGTGTAGCTCTGAGATGTCATGTTACTGAATGTAGAGAGGTTCAGTTGAAATCAGTGTTGGAAGAATACAAGACTATTAAATACGTTGACATGGTATTTTATTTGGGTAAGTCCATATTTTTATAGCGCACTAATCATCTCATTGAGCTTATAAAGTACTTCATCCTCCCTTGTATTCCTTCTTTTTTAGTATATATGAGAACCATGTTCTCCAAGACAGCAGTCATTTTTCACAAAGACACTGCAGCATTGCAGAAAACCTTGAGTCGTACACTTTTTTAAACCCAGGGGTCGGCAAACTATGGACCTCGGCCCACCGCCACTAAATGTCCAGCCTGTCAGTGTGCGTTATAAATTCATGAGTGCACCTGACCCGCGGACATTTTAACCACGGTCGGCTTGCTTCGGATAACAACCGATGCAGCTCGGAAGCCATTCGGCTGTTATCCCAAGCTGCGATCGCCATCGTTCGGCTCCGGCGCCCCCCCCACCTCAGGCCAAACGCGGTACTTCACACTGCTTTGGCCTGAATCCTGATCAATTTGCGAGACAACACTCGCAAACCGAGTTAGGATATTTTAAAATACAGTGCTCGTATAGTGAAACCCTCGTCAACCACGTTACTCGCAATCCGAGGTTCCACTGTATTTGAAATTCGAATTTCAGAAGATAGTTATATTCTATTCTATTCCATTATTTTTATTCTATTCTATTCCTTAATTTTGTATTCTATTATATTGTATTCTGTTCTGTTTTACGACATTATATTATATTCTTTTATTTTTTATTGTATTTTTTTCTGTTCTATTATTATTTTCTTTCTATTTTATTTCTTTATTTTCTATTGTATTTGTATTTGTATGTATATTCAGAAATTCAAAAATGGATCAAACTATTTGAGTTCAGAAAATACTCGAATTAGGAAATTCATTTAATTAGATTTGCAAACTATTCGAATCTATGCGAAAACTATTCTAATTTCGTCCTAAATACGTCCGTTACTTCGAATTTGTTTAAATTCATTACTATTGTGATTCGAAAATTTGGATACATGCGAATTTACGAATAACGAAAAATGTGTCCAAATTTAAATTCAGAGCGAAACGAACATGTTTCGTAGTTCATTGTAGTTTTCAATGAACTACGAATGAATGAATGAATGAATGAATGAATGAAGAACTTGTATAGCGCAGCACATGCGAAGTAAATCGCCTCTGGGCGCTTGTTGTTCCTGTCTCCTTTGAGATCAAAAGAGATGAGCCTTAATCTTTCTCCTGAAGACTAAGTAGTTCTCCTCCAGTCGAATGCTGGCTGGTAAGGCGTTCCATAGTCTGGGACCTTGGACAGCGAATCTCCTGTCTCCTTTGGACTTGTATCTGGCTTTCGGTATCTGAAGCCGATTTTGATTGTTGGATCGTAGAATACGATTGGGATTGTAAATTTTTCGCATAGATAATGGGGAGCATTCCCATGGATACATCTATGCGTTAGACAGAGTGCTTTAAAGGTGATTCTGTCTTTAACTGGTAGCCAGTGAAGGGATCTCAACGAGGGTGAGATTGATTCCCAGGGTTTTTTCCCAGTCACAAGTCTGGCGGCCGTATTTTGAACGACTTGAAGACGAGCGATTTGGTACTTGGGGAGTCCGAGGTAAAGGGCATTTGCATAGTCCAATCTGGAGTTTACAATCGCTCCCACCACGACCGCTATGTCTTTCTTGGGAATAAAAGGCGTGAGTCTACGTAGTAGGCGCAGCAGATAGTGAGATCCGCTGACTACTGCCCCTATTTGTGCATCCATTGTCATGTAGGAGTCAAAGATGACCCCAAGACTTTTGACTTTGGCGCTAGGGGTGATGACTTTGCCCAGAATGGGCGGGGGGATCCAGGTTGTTATCGATTGATTGCTACGCTTGGCGTGAAACAGAAGAAGTTCTGTTTTCGCTCCGTTGAGTTTGAGATAACTCTTTGTCATCCAGTCCTCTATCAAAGAGAGGCATGTCTCTAGATTGAGGTGGTGATCCTTTTTATTGCAAATGCGGAAGTACAGTTGCGTGTCGTCTGCGTAAGAGTGATATAGCAGTTTTTGGCTGCTGATGATTTCAAAAAGAGGACGCAGATAGATGTTGAATAACATCGGCGACAGGGGAGATCCCTGAGGGACCCCGCACGATAATGTGCGTTGTTCCGAAGTGAATGGTCCTAGCTTGACTATTTGCGATCGGTTTTCCAAAAAAGAGGAGAACCAAGATAGATCGCTTTCTGCGACTTTGGCTATTTTAGCCAGCCGAGTCAATAACAGCTTGTGATCAACTGTATCAAAGGCTGCGCTTAGGTCCAGCAGAACCAGAAGAGAAGAATCTCCTTCGTCTGCGGCCTCGAGAACGTCGTCCCATATCTTGAGCAATGCTGTTTCCGTCCCGTGTCCGGGACGGAATCCTGATTGCAGTGGGTCGAGTAAGTTGTGGGTATCTAGATGCTGTTGCAGCTGCTGTACCACTGCTTTCTCCATTACCTTGGAGAGAACATTTAGGCCTGTTATGGGGCGCCAGTTAAGTGGATCCTTAGGATCCAGGGTGGCTTTCTTTAAGATGGGTTGAATGAAGCCCTCCTTCAGCTGGGAGGGCATTTTGCCCTCCCTGAAGGATTGGTTAATAAGCTGCGTGACATGAGGTGCCAGGATGTCGGCGCATTCCTTCAGCAGTTTGGTGGGGATAATATCATTTGGCGCAGTGCTGTTGCGCAGAGTGCCGATGATATTTTTAGTGGTCTGAATGGAGATGGGTTCCAGCGTGAACTCACCAAACTGTGGTGAATTGCTGCCGGTGCTGTGTAAATGACTACGGGGGGGGCTGGGAGAGCAATTGTTCTGCTGAATGCTTTGCCGGATTGCCTCAATTTTGTTAATGAAGCAATCCGATAACTCATCGCAAAATTCTTGTGTATCCAAGTTGGGGGCTTCAAGACATCTTGGATTCATGGTCTGAGTGACCAGCTTGAAGAGTTCGCGGGGACGATTTAGGGCACCATTGATAGCTACGAGAGCACTGATTGACTCTTCCTGCACTTCAGTAACTATCTGTTGTGTAAAAGAGGTATGGGCAGACAGCTGTACTGAGTGCCTACAGGAGCCTGACACTGATCATGGGTGAAATGCTTTGCAGGCTTCAGTGTACAAAATAAATAAATAAATGCAATTTTTTACCTGCAAAATCAAGTGCAATTATTATTATTATTTTTTTTATTATTATTTTAAAAGCCGAACGTAGCCTTTAAAAAAAAAGTAAGATATTAGTTTCATTCAACAGCATTATGCTAAGTTATCAGGGAAACTAATTGCTAATTGTCGTTAAAAGGCAAAACTTTTCTCATCGATAAAATGAGAATCTTCCAGCAGGGGGAGGACACTTGTTCCTGTGACAACTCTAGGAGGTGATATCCCTCATGTCCTGTTGAGTTTACAGGATATAAAATTAAGGGAATCTTCCTAATGAGACACAAATAGCAACACAAACTAACTTTAGGTTTAAGTGCCGGTTCACACTACTGCGACTTGGGATCCGGCTTGTGTTGCCCCAAGTCGTTAAAGTGAATGAGAGCTGTCTTAACTGCTTGCCGACCTGCCGCCGTCATTTTACTGCGGCAGGTCGGCTCTCCTGGGCGAGAGCCCGTAGCTATAAGTCCGCTTTTAAACGGCCACTAGGGGGCGCGTGCGCGCCGCCGCCGGCCGGCTCGCGCGCCCCCCGCTCACCCCCGAGTCCCGTACGTGTGCCCGGCCCGAGTCCTGTGCGTGTGCCCGACGCACGCGCGCTTGTTCGTTACAGAGCGGGGACCGGGAGCTATGTGTGTAAACACAAAGCTCCCGGTCCTGTCAGCAGGGAAACGCTGATCTTCCGTTCATACAATGTATGAACAAAAGATCAGTGATTTCCCCTAGTGAGTCCCCTAGTGAGTCCACCCCCTCCCATACAGTTAGAACAGACCCAGGAACATACTTAACCCCTTCCCTGCCCCCTAGTGTTAACCCCTTCACTGCCAATGGCATTTTTATAGTAATCAAATGCATGTTTATAGCATTGATCGCTAAAAAAATGCCAATGGTCCCAAAAATGTGTCAAAAGTGTCCGAAGTGCCCGCCATAATGTCACAGTACTGAAAAAAAATGCTGATCATCTCCATTACTAGTAAAAAAAATATATTAATAAAAATGCCATAAAACGACTCCCTATTTTGTAAACGCTATAACTTTTGCGCAAACCAATCAATAAACGCTTATTGCGATTTTTTTATGAAAAATATGTAGAAGAATACGTATCGGCCTAAACTGAGAGAAAAAAATGTTTTTATATATTTTTGGGGGATATTTATTATAGCAAAAAGTAAAAAATAATAGTTTTCTCAGGCAAACCCCTCCCTCCCACAGAGCTGATTATTGTTTGATTGGCCACTGGCAAAATTGCCTGTCCTGGAGGCAACTTGAAGTTGCCTAGAAGTTGCCTCAAGTTGCCTCACAAAGTCGTGCCGACTTTCATGTCACTTCATGTCGCTTGACAAAATGTTATATTTGGTTGTTAAGGGTTACTGCTTTATTATATTACAGGCATACCCCACTTTTAAGTACACAGTGGGGTCTATTTGCTATCACTGGAGAGTGCAAAATCAGGCTCACTTCTGCATAGAAACCAATGAGCTTCTATCCCCAGCTTGTTCAATTAAGCTTTGGTAATAAAACCTGGAAGCTCATTGGTTTCTATGCAGAAGTGAGCCTCATTTTGCACTTTCCAGCTTTAGTAAATAAACCAAATTGTGTACTTAAAAGTGGGGTATGCCTGTACTTATATAATAATTCTTTATTATATAACCTAAAATGTACTTTTTAAAGGCAAAATACTAAAAACTATCATTTCATTCTGCACACCCACATACACACACACACACACAAAACAATACATCCTGACCAGATTTCTATTAAGATTGCGGTCTCCTTATTGTTACCAGAAAAGCTTGGTACATTTTGTTTTCTAATCTAACTACAGAGTGAAATTATTTATTATAGTTTGTCTTTCTTTACACACCTCAGTAACTGCTAAAGCAAACATTAACAAAAAAAATCCATAATTATAAAGAAATTCAAAATGTTCTCCACTAATGGTCCCAAGGACTCCACATTTAGAGAGCAATATTCAAATTACACAACTATAGAGGGATATAGACAAGAAAAGGGAGTAAGTCTGGGAACTAGAGTTTTACATATTTTATTATCTATATAATATGCACTGTATTTTGTATCTGAATATCCGCACAAAGTGTATGATAAATGTAAACATTGAATAAAAAAGAAATGATTTAAAAAAATATATAATCTGCTACATATCGTTAAAACAAAAATCCCAATAACTATATTATAATTGGTATGCGTCAAATCTATAACATCTACAAATGTTATATATACAGATTTTTTTTTCAATACTAGTATTACGGCAATCAGCAGGATTGTGATCGTGTGGCAGGCAAGCGGTTAAACTACAGTCTACTGCGTGGTCAGCAAGTGGTTAAATTGACATGCAAAACCCAACCACAAAAAACCTGACTTATCTATTACCCTATCCACACAAAATATCTTATGAAGAGATTATTTAACCACTTTAATACAGGGCACTTTTACCCCCTCCTGCCCAGGCCAAATTTTCAATGTTCAGTGCTGTCGCAGTTTGAATGACAATTGCGCGGTCATGCAACACTGTACCCAAACTAAATTTTATAATTTTGTTCACACAAATAGAACTTTCTTTTGTGGTATTTAATCAATACTGTGTTTTTTTCTATTGTTTGCAAAAGAAATGAAAAAAGACGAAAAAATTTGAAGAAATTAAACCGCGTTTTTCCTTGTATCTGTTAAAATGTTGCAAATAATTGTTTTTCATACATTTACCCCAAAATGTATCCAGCTACATGTCTGGTGAAATAACCCAAATCAGTGTGTATCATTTAGTCTGTGTGAAAGTTATAGAGTCCACAAACCTTGGTATATATCTGGTAATTGTTAAGTTCTGATGTACTGATGGCCTGTCTAATTTCTTAAGTCCCTAAAATGTCAGGGCAGTAGAAATACCCCCCAAATTACCCCTTTTTGGAAAGCAGACATTCCAAGGTATTTAGTAAGAGGCATGGCGGGTTTTTTGAAGTTGTAATTTTATGGAGTAATGAAAAAATTAAAAGAAAATGTGTTCTTTTTTTCTTTTCTTTTTTTTTACATACTGTCATCAGTGAAGTACAGTGTCATCATATAACTGGTGTGGGGGTGATCTAGGACGCTGACAGGTGACAGTACGAAAAAAAGTAATTTTTTCTTTAACACACTGTGACCAGAGTTGTCATAACATTGTACTACTCTGGGGAAGTGATCAGGATTTAAAAACATTTTATACATCTTTTTTTATACATTTTTATATATTTTTTTTATACATTATGTTAGTAAATTACATTGCTATAAGCAAGCATTTTACTGTCCCTACTAGCCTACAATTTCCCACGTCTTAATAAGTAATTAAACAGTACTGACTGGCATATTCAAGGCTTTGGATATATTTTAATATTCTTTTCCATCTTTGTAAAGTTTCATTACCTTGTTATGCAGGCCTTTTGACTGTTCTTTTCTACCTCCTCGTGGCTCAGTGTCTAGCCTGCTTAGTGCATCCATGTGGGCACTAACAAACTCATTTTGCTGTTTATATACAGACACCAATTGTAATTTAAAAAGCCACAAATGTGGGAAATTAACCTTTAATTGCCATTTTAACCTGTGTTTGCCGCCTTCTCTGTCTGTACCAATGCCAAACATTCCAGGGTATGTAAACTTTTGATCAGGGCCATTTTGGGTGATTTCTGTTATCATTATGATTTCAAAAGGGTCTAAAAAACAATGTGATAATAAATTGCTTGATGTGATTGCTATCCTTAAATAAAATACAGTTGTTTGGCATGATCAGTCATATTTTCAATATTAATGCCAAAATAACTGCATTGGTGTTGCACACACATGAGAAACATTACTGTAAAAATATGCAAATACACATATTATACAATGACACTCAGTATTGGGTTGATTATCATGTAGACTAGTTAGTCAGTATTCATTATGGAGATCAGAGGGACTACGAGAGGTTTGACTGTGCTTAAAAAAAAAGGAAAGGCCAGAAGAGGAGGGAGATGGGGTAGTTAGTAAAAGAAATGAAAAAGTCCCTATAAAGCTCTACGAAGGTTAACTCATATGTGTAGTTGTGCCCCATCGCACCCCTGGTATTTGACCTAGGGCATCCCAATTGTCCAAGATCATAAGTATCTTAAGAGTTATGCCGCGTACACATGGTCGTTTTTTTGTGATGAAAAAAAACGTTGTTTTTTAAAACGTCATTTAAATTGATCGTGTGTGGGCAAAACGTCGTTTTTTGTCTTAAAAAAAACGAGCAAAAAAAATTCCAACATGCTTGAATTTTTTGTGTCGTTTTTCAAAACGTCGTTTTTTGTTTCACAAAAAGTCACCGTGTGTAGCAAAAACGTCGTTTAAAACAACGTTTTTCAACCCGCGCATGCCCAGAAGCTAGTTATGAAGCGAGCTTCAATGGAAAAGTGTGGTGAACGTAACCTCGCTTTTTGTGAAAAAAACGATGGTGTGTATGCAACATCGTCTTTGAAAGTGACGTTTCAAAAACGTCGTTTTTTACTTCACAAAAAACGTCGGTTTTTTTCATCGCAAAAAACGACCGTGTGTACGCGGCATAACTGTGCAGGGAAGAATGAAAACATGGGATTCATAGATTTGTTTCTAGTATTTAGTTAGAAATCTTTCATAGGTCCTAATATTGTTGATGTCCTATTGTATTTAAGGGAAGAGTTACAGTATTTAGTAGTTTTTTCCAGCCATTTCCAATTTTTAGTTTAACCATGACTAAAATGTGATGGGCTAGTTTCTACTTGAGTCTGATGAGGGATTTAATGTTACCACAGTGCCTTGAAAAATAATTCATACCTCTTGAAATGTTTCACATTGTCATATTACAACAAAAAACTTAAATATATTTTATTGGGATTTTATGTGATAGACCAACACAGAGTGTCACATAATTGTGAAGTAGAAGGAAAATGATAAATGGTTTTCAACATTTTTTACAAATAAATATGTGAAAAGTGTGGCGTGCATTTGTATTCAGCAGTCAATACGTTGTAGAACCTCCTTTCACTGCAATTACACCTGCAAGTCTTTTTGGGGATGTCTCTACCAGCTTTGCAAATCTAGATAGTGAAGTTTTTGCCCATTCTTCTTTGCAGTATAGCTCAAGTTGAACAGCAATTTTCAAGTCTTGCCACAGATTCTCAATTGGATTTAGGTCTGGACTTTGCCTGGGCCATTCTAACACATGAATATGCTTTGATCAAAACCATTTCATTGCAGCTCTGACTGTATATTTACAGTTGTTGTCCTGCTGGAAGTTAAACCTCTACATCAGTCTTAAGTCTTTTGTAAACTTTAACAGATTTTCTTTTCTAAGATTGCCCTGTATTTGGTTCCATTAATCTTTCCACTCTGACCAGCTTACCTGTCTCTGCTGAAGGAAAGCATCCACACAACACCATGTTTCACGGTGGGATAGTGTGTTCAGTGTGATGTGCAGTGTTAGTTTTCCGCCACACATATAGCCAGATTCAGAAAGACTTACGATGTTTAAGCATATTCTGGAAACCAGATACGCTTACATTTTGCCAAGATACGCCCGGCGTAAGTCTTCTACGCCGTCGTATCTTAGCTGCATATTTACACTGGCCGCTAGGGGCTTGTACGTTGATTTACGCCTAGAATATGAGCAAGATACGCCTATTCACGAACGTACGCACGTCCGTCGCAGTAAGCTATGCCATTTAGTAAGGCGTTTTTCAGGCGCAAAGATAAACCACCAAAAAGATGGCGCAGCCAATGTTAAGTATGGACGTCGGAACAGCCGTTAAATTTCACGTTGTTTGCGTAAGCCGATTCAGAATGGGGCTGGGCGTAGGTTACGTTCACGTCGAAAGCATTGACTATTTGCGACGTGAGTCCCAGTGCGCATGCTCAAAATCACGTCGCAAATAGTCAATGCTTTCGACGTGAACGTAACCTACGCCCAGCCCCATTCTGAATCGGCTTACGCAAACAACGTGAAATTTAACGGCTGTTCCGACGTCCATACTTAACATTGGCTGCGCCATCTTTTTGGTGGTTAAAAATGCTCAAAATCACGTCGCAAATAGTCAATGCTTTCGACGTGAACGTAACCTACGCCCAGCCCAATTCCGAATCGGCTTGCGCAAACGATGTAAACGCCGTTCGTTCGGCACGTCATTTACGTGGGTTTACGATTCATTTACATGTATCACGCCCACCTTCCACCTACTTTGAATTACGTGGACTTACGCAGGCCCATCTACGCTACGCCGCCGTAACTTAGGGAGCAAGTGCTTTGTGAATACAGCACTTGCCTCTCTAACTTGCGGCGGCGTAGCGTATATATTCAATATGCTACGCCCACTTACAAATATGCCGCCCTACCTGAATCTAGCTAATAGTGTTTTGCTTTTAGACCAAAAAGTTAAATTTTGGTCTCATCTGACCAGAGCACCTTCTTCCACATGTTTTCTGTGTCCCCCAAATGGCTTCTCCCAAACTGCAGCAGTACTTCTTATGGCTTTATTTTAACAATGGCTCTCTTCTTGCTACTCTTCCATAAAGGCCAGATTTGTAGCGTGCACGACTAATAGTTGTTTAGTGGACAGATTCTCTGAAGCTCCTCCAAAGTTACCATGAGCCTCTTGGCTGCTTCTCTGAATAATGCTCTCCTTGCCCGGCCTGTCAGTTTAGGTGGATGTCTTGGTAGGTTTGCAGTTGTGCCGTACTCTTCCCATTTTCGGATCATGGATTGAACAGTGCTCCATGAGATGTTCAAAGCTTGGGATATTTTTTTATAACCTAACTCTGGTTTAAACTTCTCCACAACTTTATCCCTGAACAGTCTGGTGTGTTTCTTCGCCTTCATGAAGCTGTTTGTTCACTAAGGTCCTCTAACAAACCTCTGAGGGCTTCATAGAACAGCTGTATTTATACTGAGATTAAATTACACACAGCTGGACTAATTAGGTGACTTCTGAAGGCAATTGGTTCAGCTAGATTTTACCTGTAGTTAGGGGTATCAGAGTAAAGGGGGCTGAATATAAATGCACGCCACATTTTTCAAATATTAATTTGTAAAAAAAAAATTAAAACCATTTATCATTTTCCTTCTACTTCAGAATTATGTGCCACTTTGTGTTGGTCTATCACATAAAATCCCCAAAAAATACATTTAAATGTTTGGTTGTATCATGACAAAATATGGAAAATGTCAAGAGGTATGAATATTGTTTCACTGTATATAATAATGCAACCCAAGGAGTTTTTTTTTTATAATTCAGTGCCTGCGTGTGGTGGTCAAGGAATGCCTGGAAAGGTTAGTGTACAGTACTAGGTATATTGGATAACATATAGGAGGTCTTGGCTTGTGGGGCCTCCACTTAAGATCCACAATATACCATATTACCCAGACTTGTAATCTAATGACAATGGGGGTTATTTACTAAAACTGGGGCAGCTCTGCAGAGAAACCAATCAGCTTCCAGGTTTTATTGTGAAAGCTTAATTGAACGAGGTGACGTTAGAAGTGGATTGGCTACCATGCACAGCTGCATCCGATTTAGTAAACCTCCCCCAATGTGTTTTTAACACTGGTCATCTGTTGGTCTCAATGATAGTGACCATGTTTTTACATCTCCTCAAAGGTCCAGGATTCTTAAAGCGGTTGTATAGTTAAAAAAAAAAAATCCTCACCTGTAAGGCAAAAGGCATAATGAGCTAGTATGCACTGCATACTAGCTCATTATGAAATACTTACCTAAAAACGAGGCGTCTGTAACTTACCTGGTCCACGCCGAGGGAGATCACATGTTGCCTTGGCGTGTCTATCTGGTATTGCTGCTCCAGTGTTGTGAGTGGCACCCCGTGCATGCATGCAGGAGACTTCTTTCCGGCAAGGTCCGACGTCTGCCGAGACTTTAGCTGAGAATTCCTTGTGCGCATGCGCCGCTGCAGTCAGCGTCTCATTGCGAGGGGAATATCTCCTAAACCATAAAGGTTTAGGGGATATTTTTTTTACCTACAGGTAAGCCTTATTTTAGGCCTATACAACCACTTTAAGGCATCATCATTGTACAAGCCGTGGTTGCAGCTCTCGGTGAAATTGAAAGCAGGGCTAGACTGCCTGGAGAGTAATAGGCCGCCTATTACCTTAGAACAAGGCAACAGTGTAACATGTTGTTCCTTTTAATAAACTTCTATTTCTTTCTTTGATCCAGTCTGTTCTGCATCTCTGTTGTAGAATCGACAGGAGCCAGAATCCCTGCCAGGAGCTTGTCACTCTAATGAGGCTTCATAGCAAAATATATAGTGCTGCATATAATATATTCCTGAAAAGAGATATCTAAATTGGCACCTCACATAAAAGCAAGAAAGCAATGGGTGACATCTGGGCTTTTCACTAAATCTTTGATCACACACATTCACCGACAAAATCTAGTTGTAGGACTAGCTACAGAGCAAATATAGGCAACAATTTTGCAAGTCCCTTTAAATTTTCATAATTTGAGTTTTGTATAATTTTTGCATGATCCCTTACAGTTCAATTGAGCAGTAGCTTTAATGGCAGGTATTCTTTCATTTTTATTTCATGATGTTTAACATATCTATCTTTTCAGGTGGAACTTGGTGGAACTCAGTTCCACCACCTCTGGCTCAGACCCTTGGGAGGCGGGGAGGGGGTTCTGCTCATTACAATCACTTGTAAACACAGAAGTCTGGTTTCTGTGTTTACAAGTGACAGCTCTGCACTCTGGAACTCTGCACTCTGTTATAATGCAATCCTGGTATTTAATGCCCCCTTAAGACCCTCCTACTGTTTGTGAAATCTGACCACACCCACTATATGTGATTTGGAGGGTGTGTGTGGGGGGGAGGAGTTTTGGGGGTTGTGGAAGAGTTCCAGCACCTTTTTTTGAGAAAAAAAGCCCTGACTATCAGAAACTAAGGTCTTGCACACATCTTTCTTGGAGGCTGCTGTGGGGTCATATCTAGCTGTAATTATTTGTTTCCAAAGACAGACAGTCCTAAGGCAGGCAAAATTAGTAGATATGTGCATTCCCGTTCGTACGAATGTTATTGTCGGAATAATGTGTACATACAAAAAAATTAAAGCACCAAAATACGAAAACGACGGGATTACGAATGAGCCGCATAACGAACAACCGCAAATACGAACGAACGATCCGACGAAAATACGACAAAACGAAAACGGCAAAAGAACGAAAATTACATCTATAACAAAATATTTGCATTCTGTATTTTGTTTGAATCCTTTTTCTGTTAGTATTTTCAGTCGTATATTCATTGTTCATATGACATCTATAACAAAAGATTTGCATTCTGTATTTTGAATTCCTTTTTACTGTTCGTATTTTGGATTCAAAATACTGAATGCAAATCTTTTGTTATAGATGGCATATGAACATACGACTGAAAATACCAAAAGAAAAAGGATTCAAAATACAGAATGCAAATCTTGTGTTATAGATGTCATTTTTGTTTTTTTGAATGGGCAGTGAGTGTAGTTAGCAAAGCAGCTTCTCTTTTGTGCTGAGTAAAGTGAGTAGTACAGTAAAGCCAAATAAACTTTTCTGTGGATTTTCATCTGAAGGGAGATCAGTTGGCCAGACTTTTGAACCCAAAAATGGTTTTCTGATGGAGTTTAAAAACGAACAAATTTTCTGAGAACGAACGGAAAACGATCGTTTTTATGTTTGTTGTTAAAAAAGTCTGACCAAGTGTATGGCGCTTAACAATAGTTAATATGGATGGTGTTGAAAGTGCCGCGAATCCCACAATATATTTACGAAAGTACAAAATGATGAAAATCCTTTTTCTGTTCGTATTTTCAGTCGCATGTTCATATGACATCTATAACAAAAGATTTGCATTCTGTATTTTGAATCCAAAATACGAACAGAAAAAAGGAATTCAAAATACAGAATGCAAATCTTTTGTTATAGATGTCATATGAACATACGACTGAAAATACGAACAGAAAAAGGAATTCAAAATACAGAATGCAAATCATTGACGAAAATTCCCGAAAATTACTGTCTAACAAGTAACGAACATGAATTAAACAGAATAACGAACAATCCCGCATGTACGAAAATAAAACGGTAACGAAAATACGAAACGATCGGAATACGAAAAAACCTCGTCGTACGAAAAACGAACGGGAACAAACAGGAAAACGGGCGTCTTACGAAAAACGAACGGGAACGAACCTACGGAACGATACGAAACGGACCAAAAAAAAACAAACAGGCCTTCATAATAAGTGAGCAAAGGGTTGTGGACATCTGACCATCACACCTATATGAGCTTGTTGGACATATTTTTCCAAAACCACAGGCTTTCATATGTAGTTGGCCCCTTTTTGCAGTAATTTATTAAATTGTTCATAGAGGAACATTTCTGTGTTCGGAAACGTCATAGTTTTTAAAGCGAAGTTCCACCCAAAAATGGAACTTCTGCTTTTTGGAATCCTCCCCCCCTCTGGTGTCACATTTGGCACCTTTCAGGGGGAGGAGGGAGCAGATACCTGTGTAATACAGGTATTTGCTCCCACTCCTGGGCATAGATCACTGCAGTCATCGCAGTGACCTACGCCACGTCGGGCAACTACTCTGTCCCCCCCCACCCCACAGTCTTCTGGGATACACACATGTCCCAGAAGACAGCAGGGACCAGTGGGAATGCGCAGCGCAATGCGCACATGCGCGATAGGGAACCAGCAAGTGAAGCTGCAAGGCTGATTCCCTTACCAAAGATCACGGTGGCAGCAGTCGAGAGCCGACGGACAGATCGACTTCAGCTGCCGACATGTGTGCTGGACAGGTAAGTGTCCATATATTAACCCTCCTGCTGGTATTCCCGATTCTGACTCGGGTTAAATTTTTGTGCTGCGATCGCTAACCCCGAGCCAGACTCGGGCTCGTCTCGCAGCATCCACAGGCATGGTTTACTTACCTTGTCCCTGGATCCAGCGATGCCTCTTTGCTGCTCTTGCTCGATTCACACAGTGTCCCTGTGTGCCATCGATCTCCGTTCCCTGCGACGTTACAACGCACGGGGGTGGAGAACGGTGCCAAATTCAAAAAAGTAAACAAACACATTACATACTGTAATCTTATAGATTACAGTACTGCATGTAAAAAAAATACACACATCCCTTGTCCCTAGTGGTCTGCCCAGTGCCCTGCATGTACTTTTATATAATAAAAACTGTTCTTTCTCCCTGCAAACTGTAGATTGTCCATAGCAACTAGGGTTGTCCCGATACCACTTTTTTAGGACCGAGTACAAGTACCGATACTTTTTTTCAAGTAGTCGCCGATACCGAATACCGATACTTTTTTTTTTTTTAAATGTGTCCACAAATGCAGCCGTGTCCACAAATGCAGTCATGTCCCCCCACAAATGCAGCCATGTCCCCACACATATGCAGCCATGTCCCCACACATATGCAGCCATGTCACCCACATATATGCAGCGATGTCACCTCCATATCCCCCATATATGCAGCTATGTCACCTCCATATCCCCATATATGCAGCCATGTCACCCCCATATATGCAGCTATGTCACCCCCAAATATGCAACCATGTCACCCCCATATATGCAGCCATGTCACCCCCATATATGCAGCTATGTCACCTCCATATCCCCCATATATGCAGCCATGTCACCCCCATATATGCAGCCATGTCACCCCCATATATGCAGCTATGTCAACCCCATATATGCAGCTATGTCACCCCCATATATGCAGCTATGTCACCCCCATAGCTGCATATATGGGGGTGACATGGCTGCATATATTGGGGTGACATGGCTGCATATATGGGGGTGACATAGCTGCATATATGGGGGTGACATAGCTGCATATATGTCACCCCCATATATGCAGCCATGTCACCCCCATATATGCAGCTATGTCACCCCCATATATGCAGCTATGTCAGCCCCATATATGCAGCCAGTTCCCACATACCTACATCCTGCATCGCCGCTGCCGCCGCTTAGTTAATACAGGCGGGGAAGATAACAGCTTTCATTTGAATAGCTGTATCGTTTCCTGCCGCACCGCGTATAGACACTCCCCCTTGCTCGCGATCTGTCCAATCACGAGCAAGGGGGAGTGTCTATGTGCGGCGCCGCGGGAAACGATACAGCTATTCAAATGAAAGCTGTTATCTTCCCCGCCTGTATTAACTAAGCGGCGGGGATGCGGCGATGGTGCGGTGCGCCGGCGGGAGCGGCGGCGGCGGGGAGGGGGGGGCGAGTATTCTATTCTGGTATCGGGGGTATTTGCGGGAGTACAAGTACTCCCGCAAATACTCGGTATCGGTCCCGATACCGATACTGGTATCGGTATCGGGACAACCCTAATAGCAACCAAAAGTGTCCCTTTATGTCAAAAATGGTTTTAGAACAGCTAGAAAACAGCGATAATAAATTATAATCACTTGCAGAATTGAGCGATAGCGATTTGTGGGGAAATTCGCCATAAAAAAAAAAAAATTAAGTAATGACAGCGACAATTCTGCAACTGAGCAAATTTCAGTGATTTTGAGTTAATTACATTATTGAATAATTTTTATTATAATTATATTATTATTTGTTATAATTATTTATTATATTATAATTTATAATGTTGTTTTTAAAAAAAAATCATACCCGAGATGCCTACTAAACTCTTGTTTGGTCAGATTTAGGTGAGTTATTCCTAAGTATTACAAGCCTACAGTATAAAATGCCAAATTTCCTTGCAAATAATGGTACCGATTTCAGCACCTAAAATCTGAAATAATCATACCGCCAGGGAGGTTAAAAGTCAGCAGCTGCAGTATTTGTAGCTGCTGACTTTTAATTATTATAAAAAAAAATTGGCGGAACTCCGCTTTAATTGTGTAAATTGAAGTCTTCGTCTGCTTCAAAGATGCAATTCCCCTATCACTCATATACTGTATACAAAATGAAATCATTATATTGGTGCAGGTTTTTTTTTGTAGCTGATGAAATATATGATTCTACTTAAACTAGTGCCAAGGTAAATGACTTAAAGGGTCACTAAAGGAAAAAAAGTGTTTTGCTGAAATTACTGTTTACAGGGTATAGAGACATAATAGTTAACTGATTCCTTTTAAAAATGATTAAAAATAGATAAAAATCAATCATATAATGTGCCTGCAGTTTAGTTTCATTTTTAAACTGGTTTCATGTTTCTGTGAAGTAAAGAGACAGAACAAAAACAAACAGATACAGGGCAGTGTTTTGTTTTCAAAATGAATCTGATGGAGGAGTTTTAGACACACAGTAATGACAGCTTGGACCACAGTGAAAAGCTGCCATGAGATTTTTCATAAGGAGCCAGACAAGCAGGAAGTGTGGAGATCAGAGCAGAATTACAGCAACTTCAAAGCAAAAACAAACAATGAGGACATGAAACCAGGACTGCAGTGAGGTAAAGGAAGCTATTTAGCTTAATTTTTTTTTTCCTTTAGTGATCCTTTAAGATCAAAACGGTTTTACACTATACAGTATCCTTTTTATTGTGATTGTAGTTGGCTATAGCCATTATTATTCTGGTACTTGTTCATGGTACTACTTATTGAGAGTTTATACATATAAATGTTGGCTTAGTGTTACAGTTAGGTCTTTTCCTTTGCAGTGTCCCTGAAAATTCTATTTAAATCATTCACCTTTAACAGCCAACAGTGTATTTAAGTTGTTCACTGTCCTGGAATAATCCACAACCTGGCTTGGCAGATTATTACAGCAGCAATCATTTTGTTCTCTCTCACAGTTTAGAGTGTCTTGAAATATATTACGTATATTTTTTAATAAAATTGTAAGTGGATGTCAAAAACCCACTAACTCTGCTCAAATATAAGGAATTCAACTTTATGGTCAGAGTATATCTGACTGGTATTTTTAAACTAATATACACAATATTGTCAAAAGTATATGGCAAAAGTTTGGGGACGGCCCCTTCCTGTTCAAACATGACTGCGCACCAGTGCACAAAGCAAGGTTCATAAAGATATGGATGAGTGAGCTTGGGGTGGAGGAACTTAACTGGCCTGCACAAGTCCTGACCTCAACCTGATAGAACACCTTTGGAATGAATTAGAGCAGAAACTGCGAGCCAGGCCTTCTCATCCAACAACAGTGCTTGACCTCACAAATGCACTTCTGGAAGGTTGGTCAAACATTCCCATAGACACACTCCTAAACCTTGTGGACAGCCTTCCCAGAGGAGGGGAAGCTATTTTGCCTGCAAAGGGTGGGCCAACTCAATATTAAAAAATGTGTATATCAAGGGTGCTCCAAGCATTTGAATACTGACAGATAAAGTCTGTGTTGGAGAGGGTAGCACATTTTCACACACTTTGGGCAGCACTTAGGGAGACAAGCAATCTCTAATGGAAACAGAAAAAACAAACAAGGCGCAGAAGTATAAAACTTTTAATAACACTTACAAGATGGTGGATGAAACAGGCATGTAGCAGGTAAGTGTGTCCAGAAGATGTTCCAGTGGCAGGGCAGTCCCAGTCTATGATGGTAAAGCTTCCAGGGATGTCCACGAGATAACAGCCAACTTGTGCTGTGAGTGGTCAGGAGACACAATAGTGCTGGAGCCTGGGGATGATGTCAGTGACCTGGCTGAAGAAGGAACCAATGAGCTGTTCTGAAATGCGTTCCGCCTCTATGACACACTTCCTGTCCACTTCCTGTTTGTGTTCCATGGTGGTTTTTGTCTCTCTTCCTCTAACATCATCTCCAGTCTCCAGTCTCCAGCACTATTGTATCCCCTGAACACTCTCAGCACAAGTTGGCTGTTATCTTATGGACTTCCCTGGAAGCTTTACCATCACAGACTGGGACTGCCCTGCCACTGGAACATCTTCTGGACACACTTATCTGCTACATGCCTGTTTCATCCACCATCTTGTACATTTTTTTAACCTCTTTAGAGGATATTAAAAGTTTTATACTTCTGCACTTAGAGGTGCCTTGTTTGTTTTTCTGGTTCAACTCAATATTGAACCCTACGAACTAAGACTGGGATGCCATTAAAGTGGTTGTACGCCCTGTACAGCCACTTTTCACCTACAGGTAAGCCTACACGGTTTAGGAGATATTCACAATGTGCCCATACGCTGATGTCTTCTGCACATGCGCCAATGTATTCAGCGCATGTGCACTTTAGAAAGGGCGCACTGTACCATTTCTAGAGGGGTCATGCCGTGACTGGCAGCTCCCGCGTGCGTGCGTGGGAGTGAAGTCACGCGACTCTGGACAGTCACAGAGCCAAAGTCCGCGGCCCCGAAAAAGAAGAGAAGTGAAGAATGGACGCTTCCTGTACAGGGGACAGCGGTGACATCACAGGCTTCGGTTCAGATAAGTGACACATAATGGGCTTCTATGCGATGCATAGTAGCCCATTATGCTTTACCTTTGCAGGGAAATAAAGAGGAAGTAAAACCCATCAGGGTCTACTTCCTCTTTAAAGTTCATGTGTGTACTTTTGACAATATAGTGTATATAAGTTTAAAAAGACCAGACAGATATACTCTGACCATAAAGTTTAATTCCTTATATAAGGATGAGGTTCGTGTTCGAGACCATGTTCGACTCGAACATCGGCTGTTTGACCGTTCGTCGAAATTCAAACAAAACGGGTTGTTCGCGCCAAATTCGAGTGACGCACCACGGCCCATAATTCACTCCGGCATTGCGCGCTAATGATTGGCGGAACATGCACTATGACCCGCATGCTTGGCCAATCACAGCACGCAAAAAACAGAGAGCCATAATTGACCAAAGCCTTTAGCACACGCCCCACACTATAAAAGGCCACAGCGCGGCCTCGTGTAGTGTGTTCCGGGCTTGTTCCAGATCAGACAGAGAGAGAGAGATATTGGGGTAGATTCATGTACAGATCCGACGGTGTATCTACTGATACACCGTCGGATCTGTGAGATCCGACGCTCGGATCTATGCGGCTGATTCCTCGAATCAGGTTCCGCATAGATCTCCCTTAGAGCCGACTGGTGTAAGTGAGTTACACTGTCGGTTCTTAGGCTGCATTCTCCCGCCGTCCGCTAGGTGGCGCTTCTTTTTTTCTACGCGACGAATATGCAAATGAGGAGAACCGCCGATTCAGAACCGAACGCCCGGCCGTCGCTTTTTTTTTACGTCGTTTGCGTTCGTCTTTTTCCGGCGGATCGTTACCCCTGCTATATGCGGGGTAAGTGCGGCGGATCCTATGTTAAGTATGGCCGTCGTTCCCGCGTCGAGTTTTGAATTTTTTACGTCGTTTACGTAAGTCGTCCGGGAATACGGCCATACGTTAATTGCGTTAACATCGAAAACAATGACATCCTTGCGACGTCATTTAAAGCAATGCACGTTGGGAAATTTTGCCGGCGGCGCATGCGCAGTACGATCGGCGCGGGGACGCGCGTGATTTAAATAGTAAACTCCCCCTAGCCGCGGAATTTGCATTCCGCCGGGGGATTTACGATCCGCCAGGGCTAATTACGAGGCAAGTGCTTTCTGAATACAGCACTTGCCTCAAAAACTGGCGCAGGCGGATCGTAAAGAAGATAGATCACGCGGATCAAAAGATCCGCTGATCTACATGAATCTACCCCATTGTCTTTTTTTTCAAGCTAGATAGAGTAGGCAGGCTAGTCAGTTAAATATACAGTGTGTAGAGGATATATATACATCCCAGGAGTTGTACATATATTTATACACTGTATAGTTTAGTTAGATTCGTTTTTCCTAATCTGTCAGTCAGTTGATTGTGCTAGCTGCAGTGTTCTCACGTGTTGTATTGCCTGTGTGCTCAGTGCACCTAAACCAACTTGCTGTATACTGCAAGTTTGCTCATTACTTTGCAACTAAACCTACTTGGTGCATAGTGCAAGTGTTCTCATAACTTTGCACCTAAACACACTTGGTGCATAGTGCAAGTGTGCTCATTACTTTGCAACTAAACCCACTTGGTGCATAGTGCAAGTGTGCTCATAGCAACTAAACCCACTTGGTGCATAGTGCAAGTGTGCTCATAACTTTGCACCTAAACACACTTGGTGCATAGTGCAAGTGTGCTCATTACTTACTTTACAAGTAAACCCACTTGGTGCATAGTGCAAGTTTGCTCATTACTTTACAACTAAGCCCACTTGGTGCATAGTGCAAGTGTGCTCATAACTTTGCACCTAAACCCACTCGGTGCATAGTGCAAGTGTCCTTATTACTTTACAAGTAAACCCACTTGGTGCATAGTGCAAGTGTGCTCCTAACTTTGCCCCCAAAAACCCACTTGGTGCATAGTGCAAGTGTGCTCATTACTTTACAAGTAAACCCACTTGGTGCATAGTCCAAGTGTGCTCTTTACTTTGCACATAAAGCTACTTGGTGTGTACTGCACGTGTCCTCTGCAGTTTCCACCAAAAGCTACGAGGTTTGTATACTGCCTTTGTCCTCTGCAGGCCATTATAATGTCTGGAAGGGCAACAAGCAGAGGCAGAGAGTCATGAGGGCAAGCAGGCTCTACGTCTACAGGCAACAGTGCTGGTCGTGGAAAACGGTGCATCCTCATCAGCACGTGGCCGTGTGACATGCTCGTCCTTGTTTTCGGCAGCTGGCTGCGTTGAGCCACAACATGCCGAAGACTTGGTAGAGTGGATGACCAAGCCATCCTCATCGTCATCATCCTCTCTCACCCAGACTCAGTGTACTTTGTCTGGCAAAGTAGCTGACAAGGCGTCCTCTTCCCTCTGCTCAATGGCATCACTTAATCCTTCCCTAGTCCCACCATGTCCTCCTGAGGAGTCCCACGAACTGTTTGAACACAGTGTTGGGTAGATGCTGCATGAAGATATTCAGCGTTTTGAAGGTTCCAATGATGGAACACAGATAGAGGAAGGCAGTAATGAGAGAGAGGGGGTGCCCAAGAAGGACAGCAATTTTGGCAGTCATCTTCCCTCAGTCGCAGCATGCTGCCAGGTTTTTGACAGTGATGAGGAGGGAGGGGATGATGGGGTCACTGACTCTATATGGGTGCCTGATAGGAGAGAGGAGGAGGAGGAGGAGGACGAGGAGGCACATCGCCAAAGAGGCAGGATGCCCTCCAGGGAACAGCTTAAGGGCAGCACACCAACTGGATTCCATTGCAGAGCTACGCCTGTACAGGGCGCTGCTGTGTCTCAGCGTTACTGCAAAAGTTCTTTGGTGTGGGTCTTTTTTCGAGACATGTGCATCAGATCGCACCGTTGCTATTTGCAACATATGTCTCAAGCGTATCTCGCGTGGTCAAAACATCAACCGCTTGGGCACCACATGCTTGACCAGACATATGTCGACCTGCCATGCAGTTCATTGGCAAGCATACCTGAAAGACCCACACCAAAGAACAAAGCGGACCTCCCCTTGCCCCTCATCAGCTGGGATCCCCAACCCCACTATACCCTCAGTCCTCTCTGAAGCCTGCACTGATAGGTCTGATGGTGTAGAATTAGGTGTGTCACAACCTAGTAGTACATGCGGGCAATCTACTATCGGTACACCAATGGCAGATTGTAGCAGCCAAATTTCCCTGCCCCAGCTGCTGCAGCGCCGAAAGAAGTACTCTCCTAGCCATCCACATGCCCAGCGGTTGAATGCTAGCTTAGCGAAATTGCTAGCACTTCAACTGCTGCCTTTTCAGTTGGTAGATTCTGCCCCCTTCTGTGAGTTTGTGGAATGTGTGGAATGTGCGGTACCTCAGTGGCAAGTTCTCAAACGCCACTTTTTCTCATGGAAGGCAATTCCGGCTCTTTACCGCCATGTGGAAGGCAATGTCCATGCCTCGCTGGACAGGGCAGTCAGGGGTAATGTGCATATTACCGCTGACTCATGATCCAGCAGGCATGGACAGGGACGTTACCTCTCTTTCACGGCGCATTGGGTGACTGTGCTCGCAGCTGGGAAGGAAGGAGGGCAAGGTACAGTAGTGTTGGAGCTTGTTACGCCACCACACCTCCAAAACACTACTACTGGTTGTGACACAGCTCTCTCCTCCACCCCCTCCTCTTCTTCTTCCTCTGTGGCCTCTTCCTGTGCTGATGTGTCCTCAAAGCCAGCAGTGCTTCGTAGGCGCACGAGGGGCTACGCAGGAATGCAGGCAAAGAGATATCATGCGGTGCTAAAGCTGGTGTGCTTGGATAACAGGAGCCACACTGGGGCAGAGGTTCTGTCAGCTCTTCAGGGGCAGGCTCAGAGGTGGTTGATGCCACGCCAGCTTAAGCCAGAAATGGTGGTTAGCGACAATGGCACCAACCTCCTCTCTGCCCTGCGACAGGGACACCTGACCCATGTGCCCTGTTTTGCTCATGTTCTGAATTTGCTGGTGCAGCGGTTCTTGGGCAGGTACCCAGGCTTACAGGATGTCCTAAAGCAGGCCAGGAAAGTCTGTGTGCATTTCAGAAGGTCATATAATGCCACTGCTTGGCTGACAGACCTCCAAAGGGAATACAACCTGCCCAAGAACCGCCTTATCTGTGACATGCCCACCAGATGGAACTCTACATGCCCACCAGATGGAACTCTACATTGGCCATGCTGCAGCTGCTGCACACGCAGCAGCGGGCCATCAATGAGTACCTGTGCCAATATGGCAGCAGAACTGGGTCAGGGGAGCTTGGGTTTTTTCCCCACGCTAGTGGGCCTTGATCAGGGATGCATGCACTGTCCCGTCACCATTTGAGGAGGCCACGAGGATGGTGAGCAGTGACAGTGCATACATCAGTGAGACTGTCCCTCTTATTTACATGTTGGAGCACACACTGCATGGAATAATGGACATGGAACAGGAGAAAAATGCGCAAATCTAAACAAAATAAGTGGACAAATATTGAGCAGCGTCTCAAAGGTGTTATACAACACCAAACAATATATAGAAAAAATGAAGTCGCGCTACAAATGGCATACAGTGAAAAAAATAAAATAAGTGAAAAGTGTCATTAGTGCAAACTGATACATCACATGAGCAAACTTTTCAAAGAACACAATAATGGTGAACAGTGAACATGATTTCAAGTCCATATGGTAATTATACAGTCCATCAAGGGATATATTAAATAAACAGAAAGAATTTCCCAGTGTTGATAGATCCACGAACAGGTGTGTGTAATGACAAGACAAAGACCTCTACCGCACAGAAAACACTGACCCTTACCAGAGTCTATGATCTCACCGAGATCAATATCAGCAAATTGTAACATTCATATTTCAGCAGGGAACAGAAGGGGACATCCATTTATTGTAGCCGGTAGGTGTATTCAGCTCAAACAGCGATCAAATATCAACCCGTGGTCCCATAAAAAAATCAAGAGAAATCCACATAGTGTAAAACCGTACATTTAATGGATAAGAAAAAAGATTGTGCGCACTTACATCAATCCGTATTAAAAACAGCATATAGCAGCATAAAATTCAAAAAGAGCCGGCCGGCGTTTGGAGCGTGTTACCCGTCTTCCGGGTCCTCACACGTGATACGGTGACGTCAGCGCGTCGCCTCCCGACGTTTCGTCACAAAAGGGACTTGATCACGGGATGAGGCGGCGCTCCGAGTCACCGCATATAAGTAAGCAAGAAAGGCGGAGCTATCCCCAGGATACATCCCGGTTGATCGTACTTCCGCCATCTTAACCATTGGAAACACAATAAGTATACCAATAGGTTTAAATACAGCAACTAAGGGCAAACCGAAACGGCAGCCCCGTTGCAAAACAACACACCATATTATCGTATGATACGGCAAACGGTGTGTTTTACAGAGTAAATTTATAACTGGTATGCATTATGTCATAGATATGTAATGAGGCCGGAGGCAATCAAAGCCCCACATACAATCAACAGGCAATGTACGCACATTATAATGAAATGCATTTCAACTTCTATATTGTAACATATATAAAAAAAAACGACACATAAAGCACTGTTGAACTGCAATACTCACAAAACATTAGAAATATATATGTAGCAGGAATTGGACGGCCATACAAATATTTTGCTGATTAATCAGACAATGAACAATAAACATATATAATCTCTACTTAAAAATACACTAAAAGGAAGGTGGTAACAAAAATAAAAATATTAACACCTATGTAAATCTATAAATTCATATTAGACACGTTTATCACTTCCTCCTTGAAAAAAAATTATATATATTGGGCTACACTGACACCAGCGTATTCAGTGTCAGGCACCCACCCAGGGGGGGGGGGGGGAAGGTACAAAAAACATAGTCAGAAAAGACACTGGCATGTAGGGGCATTGAGTAAAATGGTAATCATTGTATGACCATCCTAAAAACATCCCGATTGACATAGGGAGATAGGAGGAAGCTCCTGAAGCCCCTGTTTTTAACACATAAAAATACGTGAAAACCCCGTCAGTTACGTGACAAAAATGGGTAGATGTTTATATATTAACCCTTGTTAGGTGGAATCAGGAGTCATCAATAAAACAATTAATGTCCACCTCGATGTTAAGGCCGTGGGGGGTGTAACACTTTGTTTTATGTATCCACGCCATTTCGGAGCGAGAAATACTTCTCACTAGGTCATTACCACGCCAATGAGGACTGAATTTGTCTATGCCCAGAAACACCGTGTTGTTTGGATTTTTATCGTGCACCAACAAAAAGTGTTTCGACACAGAATGTTCAGTAAACCCATTCCGAATATTTGCAATATGCTCATTAAGGCGTATATGTAGAGGGCGTTTGGTTCTGCCTATATATTGCAATCCACATGGGCACATGAGCAAATATATAACCCCTATAGTTGAACAGGTAATGAAGGGCTTAATCGTAAAGTTTTTCTGGGTGCTGGTAGAACGAAATGTAGTACTTCGTTTGGATCTAATGCCATTCAAAGCACAGCTCTGACATTTCCCACACTTATAGAAGCCAGAAAGATCTGCCAAAAACATCGATGGTATTCTCGGGGGATTTAGCACGTTAGGAGCCAATTTATCCCTGAGAGAAGGGAGACCCCTAAACACTACCTGTGGCTTTTCTGGTAGTAATCCCTTAAGGACATTATCGCTTCTTAACACATGCCAATGTTTTGAGACAACATGTTTTACATTGGCGTGTTGGCACGAGTAGTCTGTAACAAACGGATTTTTAAATCGGTGGGCGGTGCCAATACAAGATTTTTCTATTAGTAAGTCTGCCCTATCTATCTCAGACACTGATTTCAAAGTGTCATTCAGAAAATTCTGACAATAACCCTTAGTTAGAAACCGTTCAGTGAGAACCTGTGCTTGTGTTTTGAACATGGCGTCATGAGTACAGTTTCTTTTTAGGCGTAAAAACTGGCTTTTAGGCACAGATTTTAGCCAGGAGGAATGATGACAGCTGTCACTGGAAATATAGGAATTTCTATCTGTTGATTTGAAATATGTTGAGGTCACAAATTTATCATCTTCAATAGATATAGCTAAATCTAAAAAATTAATTTTCTCCTTACTGGCCTCATATGTCAAAAGGATGCCACGCTCATTGATGTTGAGAGAATCGATGAACTGGGAGAGTTCACCTTCAGTGCCATCCCACAGGAGGAGGATGTCGTCAATGTACCTGGCCCACAGAAGGATCTGGGGCCTAGGCTGATCATGGACGACATCCTCCTCCCATTTGGCCATAAAAAGGTTTGCCAAACTTGGAGCATATTTAGCTCCCATCGCGACACCACGATTCTGTTTGTAGAACTGACCCCCATGCCAGAAGAAATTATGGGTCGCGGCAAAAACCAAGAGCTCCATTATGAAGGAAATCTGTTCACCTAATAGGCCGCTATCCCTATTCAAGTAATGAGATACTGCTTCGATACCTAAATCGTGTGGAATGATAGTATACAACGATGTTACGTCAGCTGTAACCATCCACATGTTAGAAGTAGGTTTCAGGTTAGATAATAGGTTTATAACATGCTTAGTATCTTTAATGTATGACGGCATTTTCTTGACGAGGGGTTGCAAAAAGAAATCAATATATTTGCCCACCCGGGACGTGATTGAATCAATCCCACTTACAATGGGACGTCCCGGGGGGCAAACTGGATTTTTGTGGATCTTTGGAAGGTAATACATAATAGGAGTCCTTGGAGCTTTAGGCACCAGGAACACAGATTCCTTCTCATTAAGTATACCATTCCGTCGGCCTTTGTCAACAATATTTTGTAGAGTTTTCTTATATTTCTTTCCAGGATCTAATATCAAAGGGACATAGGTGTCCTTATCATCAAGGATGTGTTGCATCTCCTGCAGATAGTCATTCTTATCAAGGACAACAATTCCACCCCCCTTATCCGCTGGACGTATAACTAGATTTTTGTTCCTACATAGGGAGTCAATACCTTCCTCTAGCTGTTTTTTACAACGTATTTGCTTAATCTCCATACTCTCAAGGTCTTTAAGGGCCAAATCCCTAAATACCCTGAGGGCTGCTGGTAACTGCCCTGGTGGGTTATACACAGAGGCATTGGCCAGACCAGAATGTGTATAGTTTAACGTTGAAGTCGTGGAAGGATTAAACGGGTTTGAGCTCATATACCGTTGGATATTAAGTTTCCGTACGTACTTATGAATATCCATGTAGGTCCTAAATTTGTCAAGTTTCTTGGGAGGGACATATTTAAGTCCTTTATCCAAGACTAAAAGTTCTGCTTTATCCAAAACATGTGAACTCAAATTAAAAATACCAACTCCAATTATGTTCTCGGTCTTTTTGGGCTTCCTAGCCCTCCCCCCTCTAGTCCCTCTTTTAGTTCTGCGATTCTCTTGACGCCTTGGCCTGCCCGGGGAAAACCCCATTGTGGCTGGCCAAGGTTAGTGGGTTGTATAGGGGCATTGTCACATCCATACCCAAACTCGTATGTTTCGGTGATCTCCCCATTTTGGAAGTTAGGCCCAGGGGGTGGACCATAAAATCCTCCCTCTTGGTTGGAACAATCACCTAAAGGTAAAAAGTTGTTATGTGTTGGGATATTATATTCAGATTCAAAGTTGCCGGAATAGTGCACCACCTCTGGACCTGCCAAAGCAGGTGGAGGGCCGTAACTAGGTGCTTTCATAGACTGGAAACTTTGTGGGTCAATATATTGATTATACTGTCCCAAATTGTATGTCTGATTAGAATAGGGCGGGGGACCCTTTGAAAAACCTCTCCCTTGTGTCCTAAGGGGGCCCAATGGTTGGTAATGATTCCAATTCGGGGGAAAAACAGTCGGGGGAGGGGCGAACTGGCCTCGTGAGCCAGTACCCCCTCGTCCTCTATTTGATGGATATGTCATCACAGATTTCCTGTGACTGTTTTTATAATGTCCTTTTGGTGTATTCCCTTTGGGTGGATAGCTCCGCCCTCCAGAAATTGGTGGAGGCGGAATACTATTAGTGGAAAGGGTAGTGGTTAGTAAAGGAGTGGGCTCCATAGCTGGAATATTGGCATTACTGGTTGCATGGGCCTCTGCCAGTAGTTTTTTTTGCCAGTCAAAGACAATATTGTTTTGGTAGTCTCCCATATCACGAACATAATTGGAGTTGGTATTTTTAATTTGAGTTCACATGTTTTGGATAAAGCAGAACTTTTAGTCTTGGATAAAGGACTTAAATATGTCCCTCCCAAGAAACTTGACAAATTTAGGACCTACATGGATATTCATAAGTACGTACGGAAACTTAATATCCAACGGTATATGAGCTCAAACCCGTTTAATCCTTCCACGACTTCAACGTTAAACTATACACATTCTGGTCTGGCCAATGCCTCTGTGTATAACCCACCAGGGCAGTTACCAGCAGCCCTCAGGGTATTTAGGGATTTGGCCCTTAAAGACCTTGAGAGTATGGAGATTAAGCAAATACGTTGTAAAAAACAGCTAGAGGAAGGTATTGACTCCCTATGTAGGAACAAAAATCTAGTTATACGTCCAGCGGATAAGGGGGGTGGAATTGTTGTCCTTGATAAGAATGACTATCTGCAGGAGATGCAACACATCCTTGATGATAAGGACACCTATGTCCCTTTGATATTAGATCCTGGAAAGAAATATAAGAAAACTCTACAAAATATTGTTGACAAAGGCCGACGGAATGGTATACTTAATGAGAAGGAATCTGTGTTCCTGGTGCCTAAAGCTCCAAGGACTCCTATTATGTATTACCTTCCAAAGATCCACAAAAATCCAGTTTGCCCCCCGGGACGTCCCATTGTAAGTGGGATTGATTCAATCACGTCCCGGGTGGGCAAATATATTGATTTCTTTTTGCAACCCCTCGTCAAGAAAATGCCGTCATACATTAAAGATACTAAGCATGTTATAAACCTATTATCTAACCTGAAACCTACTTCTAACATGTGGATGGTTACAGCTGACGTAACATCGTTGTATACTATCATTCCACACGATTTAGGTATCGAAGCAGTATCTCATTACTTGAATAGGGATAGCGGCCTATTAGGTGAACAGATTTCCTTCATAATGGAGCTCTTGGTTTTTGCCGCGACCCATAATTTCTTCTGGCATGGGGGTCAGTTCTACAAACAGAATCGTGGTGTCGCGATGGGAGCTAAATATGCTCCAAGTTTGGCAAACCTTTTTATGGCCAAATGGGAGGAGGATGTCGTCCATGATCAGCCTAGGCCCCAGATCCTTCTGTGGGCCAGGTACATTGACGACATCCTCCTCCTGTGGGATGGCACTGAAGGTGAACTCTCCCAGTTTATCGATTCTCTCAACATCAATGAGCGTGGCATCCTTTTGACATATGAGGCCAGTAAGGAGAAAATTAATTTTTTAGATTTAGCTATATCTATTGAAGATGATAAATTTGTGACCTCAACATATTTCAAATCAACAGATAGAAATTCCTATATTTCCAGTGACAGTTGTCATCATTCCTCCTGGCTAAAATCTGTGCCTAAAAGCCAGTTTTTACGCCTAAAAAGAAACTGTACTCATGACGCCATGTTCAAAACACAAGCACAGGTTCTCACTGAACGGTTTCTAACTAAGGGTTATTGTCAGAATTTTCTGAATGACACTTTGAAATCAGTGTCTGAGATAGATAGGGCAGACTTACTAATAGAAAAATCTTGTATTGGCACCGCCCACCGATTTAAAAATCCGTTTGTTACAGACTACTCGTGCCAACACGCCAATGTAAAACATGTTGTCTCAAAACATTGGCATGTGTTAAGAAGCGATAATGTCCTTAAGGGATTACTACCAGAAAAGCCACAGGTAGTGTTTAGGGGTCTCCCTTCTCTCAGGGATAAATTGGCTCCTAACGTGCTAAATCCCCCGAGAATACCATCGATGTTTTTGGCAGATCTTTCTGGCTTCTATAAGTGTGGGAAATGTCAGAGCTGTGCTTTGAATGGCATTAGATCCAAACGAAGTACTACATTTCGTTCTACCAGCACCCAGAAAAACTTTACGATTAAGCCCTTCATTACCTGTACAACTATAGGGGTTATATATTTGCTCATGTGCCCATGTGGATTGCAATATATAGGCAGAACCAAACGCCCTCTACATATACGCCTTAATGAGCATATTGCAAATATTCGGAATGGGTTTACTGAACATTCTGTGTCGAAACACTTTTTGTTGGTGCACGATAAAAATCCAAACAACACAGTGTTTCTGGGCATAGACAAATTCAGTCCTCATTGGCGTGGTAATGACCTAGTGAGAAGTATTTCTCGCTCCGAAATGGCGTGGATACATAAAACAAAGTGTTACACCCCCCACGGCCTTAACATCGAGGTGGACATTAATTGTTTTATTGATGACTCCTGATTCCACCTAACAAGGGTTAATATATAAACATCTACCCATTTTTGTCACGTAACTGACGGGGTTTTCACGTATTTTTATGTGTTAAAAACAGGGGCTTCAGGAGCTTCCTCCTATCTCCCTATGTCAATCGGGATGTTTTTAGGATGGTCATACAATGATTACCATTTTACTCAATGCCCCTACATGCCAGTGTCTTTTCTGACTATGTTTTTTGTACCTTCCCCCCCCCCCCCCCCTGGGTGGGTGCCTGACACTGAATACGCTGGTGTCAGTGTAGCCCAATATATATAATTTTTTTTCAAGGAGGAAGTGATAAACGTGTCTAATATGAATTTATAGATTTACATAGGTGTTAATATTTTTATTTTTGTTACCACCTTCCTTTTAGTGTATTTTTAAGTAGAGATTATATATGTTTATTGTTGATTGTCTGATTAATCAGCAAAATATTTGTATGGCCGTCCAATTCCTGCTACATATATATTTCTAATGTTTTGTGAGTATTGCAGTTCAACAGTGCTTTATGTGTCGTTTTTTTTATATATGTTACAATATAGAAGTTGAAATGCATTTCATTATAATGTGCGTACATTGCCTGTTGATTGTATGTGGGGCTTTGATTGCCTCCGGCCTCATTACATATCTATGACATAATGCATACCAGTTATAAATTTACTCTGTAAAACACACCGTTTGCCGTATCATACGATAATATGGTGTGTTGTTTTGCAACGGGGCTGCCGTTTCGGTTTGCCCTTAGTTGCTGTATTTAAACCTATTGGTATACTTATTGTGTTTCCAATGGTTAAGATGGCGGAAGTACGATCAACCGGGATGTATCCTGGGGATAGCTCCGCCTTTCTTGCTTACTTATATGCGGTGACTCGGAGCGCCGCCTCATCCCGTGATCAAGTCCCTTTTGTGACGAAACGTCGGGAGGCGACGCGCTGACGTCACCGCATCACGTGTGAGGACCCGGAAGACGGGTAACACGCTCCAAACGCCGGCCGGCTCTTTTTGAATTTTATGCTGCTATATGCTGTTTTTAATACGGATTGATGTAAGTGCGCACAATCTTTTTTCTTATCCATTAAATGTACGGTTTTACACTATGTGGATTTCTCTTGATTTTTTTATGGGACCACGGGTTGATATTTGATCGCTGTTTGAGCTGAATACACCTACCGGCTACAATAAATGGATGTCCCCTTCTGTTCCCTGCTGAAATATGAATGTTACAATTTGCTGATATTGATCTCGGTGAGATCATAGACTCTGGTAAGGGTCAGTGTTTTCTGTGCGGTGGAGGTCTTTGTCTTGTCATTACACACACCTGTTCGTGGATCTATCAACACTGGGAAATTCTTTCTGTTTATTTAATATATCCCTTCATGGACTGTATAATTACCATATGGACTTGAAATCATGTTCACTGTTCACCATTATTGTGTTCTTTGAAAAGTTTGCTCATGTGATGTATCAGTTTGCACTAATGACACTTTTCACTTATTTTATTTTTTTCACTGTATGCCATTTGTAGCGCGACTTCATTTTTTCTAAATAATGGACATGGCCCTTGGGGCAGAACAGAGGGAGGAATAGGAGGACTTCCTTACCTCTTAAGGCCCCCTTTATCCAGACAGTGGTCCTGCTTACCCGCCTAGCACACAGTAAGAAGACGAGGAGGAGGATTGTATCAGCAGCATGGAGGTGGAGCTTTTGACTCAGCATCAGCAGCAGTCTTTAAGGGATCAATTACAGTCCCAAGGAACCCATGGACTTGTACGTGGCTGGGATGAGGTGGCTGCGGATCCTGTCATCCTCAGTGACCCAGAGGACTGTGCCCCAAATGCCTCAGCAAACCTACGCCGCATGGCCTCCTTGATCCTGCAAAACCTGCGTAAGGATCCTCGTATTCGTGCTATCAAGGAGAGGGATCATTACTGGCTGGCAACTCTCCTTGATCCATGCTACAAGGGTAAGGTTGCGGAGCTTATCTTGCCATCCCAGAGGGAGCAGAAGATGAAACATCTTCGGGAGGCATTGCAGAAAGGTCTGTACAATGCATTCCCAGAAACTGGGGGGTTACCAAATCCTGGTCCTAGACAACGTGTTGCTGAGGCTTCGGTGAGTCACAGAAGGAGCAGTGGAGAAGGTGGGCTTCTGACTGATGCGTTCAGACAATTTTTTAGTCCGCAGCCCCAAGGTATGACCGGTTCCAGCAACCATCGCCAGTGTCTGTTTTACATGGTGCGGGAATACCTAGGGGCAAGAGCAGACTTGGACACCTTTCCCACCAAAAATCCTCTGGCATACTGGGTCTTGAGCATGGATCACTGGCCAGAGCTTGCACAGAACGCAATTGAGCTACTGGCTTGTCCTGCATCCAGCGTTCTTTCAGAATGCACATTCAGTGCTGCTGGAGGCTTTGTGACCGATCACATGGTGCGCCTCTCCACCGACTCCGTCGATCGACTGACCTTCATAAAAATGAATCAGGCTTGGATCACCACCAGCTACCAAGCACCTGATGCTGATGTAACTGAATATTTTTTTTGAAATGTCAGATTCCTTGGAGACTGCCTATGCTGATGCTGAGTGACTTTCCTGTTATGCTGACTGAATATCCTTCTCCTTCTCAATGATCTTGCTTATAGCTTGTAAGAACATTGTTGCTTCTGGGTACCGCCACCAGTGGTTAAGGCCCAATTTTTCTGCCCCTGTTCAACAGGGGTGTGTAATTACAATTCTTGATCTAATATTTCACAGCAGGGCGTTCCAGCGCCCACCAAGACTAACTGTGAGGGGTTGCAGTGTTGTGGCAACACCAACACCAAGGGCCCAAATTTCTGCAGCGCATATACGGTAGGCCCCTAATTTAAAACATCCAACTTACAAATGACTCCTACTTGCAAACAGAAGGAGACAACAGGAAGTGAGAGGAAATCTAAAAGGTGTCTCCTGTCCACTGATGCTTTATCACAATCCTTGTTTCACAAAAAAAAAACATTTTTTTTTTTTCAAAAAATCATTTGTCTTTGGGACAGAAAGTGAGGAGCAGCCTTCTGAACAGATGCACACAAACAGCAAAACAAATGTTACAGGGGTGATAACCCTTCTCTATGTTTTCAGAAAAGCTTAAAAAAAGATTCTATGGCTGAAGCTACACTTTAAAGAAGTACCAGTTGAAAATTACAAACAGATTCTACTTAACAACAAACCTAGTCTCTGTCTTGTTTGCACCACCTGTATACAGCTGTTCAAAGTATATAGGGCCAAAGAGGCCTGTAATGACCTGGGGGCAGGGGCGGGGAAACCCATGCTATTTTTCTCAGTGATTTTCATCCATAGTGCAGGGACCAGACATTACATTAAATCCACAAGCAGTTTTAAATTACCTTTTTCTTGTAGTAATCTCATTTTGTGCAGGGACAGTTCTAAACATGTGCCACTACTATAGACACCCAGCAGGTACGATATTTAAAGTAATTTTTCTTTTTTTTTTTCACTTTAAGCATCATGAAAATCGCTGCTCCAGAAAAAAAGGCAGTTTTTGAAAAGTTTTTTTCCATTCATACATGTTACCTGGGGCAAGACCTGGGTTCTCAAAGACGTTTTCCGACAATAACTTGCATATTGGGCCTTAAAATGAACACTTTTTGAATTCGAACGTTCGAGTCCCATAGACTTCAATGGGGTTCTAAATGTTCGCGCAGACGGTCGGTCCGTTCGAAGGTTCTGGTGCGAACCGAACGGGGGGGGGGGGGGTGTGTTCGGCTCATCCCTATCCTTATATTTGAGCAGAGTGAAGAGTTAGATTGTCAGTCGGATTTTACTAGTTTGTGTGACTTTTTTTGGAAGATTCACGCTCCGTTTGTGCTGGTGACCATTGTCAACAGGATGTAAAATTATGAGCAATCTATAAATTTACAGTTGTTAACCTCGAACATCCACCTAACTAACCATGAGCAATATACTTACCTTTTCAGCACCATGTGAAATGGAGGCAGAACCGTTTTATATAGATATTTTCCAGCACAATAATCCATCATTAACAATGCTGATTTCCATTTATGGCCCATGTCACATGTGGTTTTCCAGCGTGTTGATTTTTCTTTGAAATATAAAATGCATATTCTGATTTAAATGTATTTATCACAGCATGGATAAATACACATTCAAATCTATAGCAGAAACAAGAAGTGATAAAAAGACATTTTCTATTTGTAATATTAATTTACATCAAATTTGCAAAAACGTGAGGACATTAGCCTATACTATTAAAGTGGTTGTAAACCTAGTTACATAACTTTTACCTTTTACCTACAGGTAAGCCTTTAATAAGGCTTACCTGTAGGTACTGGAAATATCTCATAAACCTGCACGGTTTAGGAGATATTTACCATATACGCTTGCGCTGACGTCATTGGCACATGCTCACTGAAGAGAGGGCACGATCGTGCCATGATCAACAGCTCCCATGCACACGCACGGGAGTGACATCACACGACTTGAAGATGCATGCGGCCACCATCGCAGCATCCACAAGCAGGGAATTACTTACCTTGTCCCTGGATCCTGCGATGCCTCTCCACTGTGTGATCAAGCGGTGTCTTTGCTCAATTCACACAGTGCCTGTGTGCCGCCAAGCTCCGTTCCCTGCGACGTTACGATGCACAGGGGCGGAGATCGGCGCCAAATTCAAAAAAGTAAATAAACACAATACATACAGTATACTGTAATCTTATAGATTACAGTACTGTATGTAAAAAATACACACACCCCTTTGTCCCTAGTGGTCTGCCCAGTGTCCTGCATGTACTTTTATATAATAAAAACTGTTCTTTCTGCCTGGAAACTGGAGATTGTCCATAGCAACCAAAAAGTGTCCCTTTATGTCAAAAGTAGTTTTAAACCAGCTAGAAAACAGCGATAATAAATTATAATCACTATATCGATTTGTGGGGAAATTCCTCATTAAAAAATAAAAGTAATGACAGCGACAATTCTGCAACTGAGCAAATTTCAGTGTTTTTTATTTGATTACATTATTGAATAATTTTTATTATAATTATATTATTCTTTGTTATAATTATTTATAGTTATTTATTATATTATAATTTATGATTTTGTTTTTCAAACTTTATCATACCCGTGATGTTTACTAGACACTTGTTTGGACAGATTTAAGTGAGTTATTCCTAAGAATTGCAGGCCTACAATTTAAAACACCAAATTTCCATGCAAAATAATGGTACCACTTTCAGCACCTAAAATCTGAAAGAATCGTACCGCCAGGGAGGTTAAAGTCAGTGCAATTCTAGGTTTATTATACTTCAAATTTTTCAGATTTCGAATTAAACTCACAGGCAGACACATGGCGAGGTGATAGAGATCACTTTGAATTTTTAGAATCTATATAAAAAGAGGTAGAATTTTCATAAACGATTTCTATTACTTTGTTTCCCCAAAAATAAGCCCGGGTCTTATATTAATTTTGGCAACAGAAGGCACAGTAGGGTTTATTTTCGGGGTAGGTCTTACCATGTAAAATGCTGTCTTCTCTCTCCCTGCCTGACAGGAATCCCCAGTGTGAACTGAGTTAAAATGCTTGTAAAATCCTATAATCCACTCTATTTCAGTAGTATATAATGTACAATGTGTGTGTTTCTGTAATAAAATTGTGCCAAATACCTTCATTATAGCGCCGATCTGTGCTTCTGTGAACCGCCTGAGCTCTCTTGCCCGCAATTATATTACAGAAAACACACACATTGTACATTATATACTACTGTAATAGAGTGGATTATAGGATTTTACAATCATTTTAAACTTGGGCTTATTTTCAGGGTAGGGCCTATACTGCAGGCCTCCTGGAATATAATGCTAGGTCTTCTTTTCAGGGTAGGTCTTATTTTCGGGGAAACATGGTAGTCTTCTGCCTAAACATTGAAAAAAAATCAGTTTTGCCACGTTGATTGTAAGTAAACCTCTCAGTGTAAGGATCAAAGTAAATCGAAGAATTAATATAGTACCATCATCCTAAATATCATTTTGGATAGGGAACAGGATTTGTTGGGACCCCAGAGGCCCAACCTAATACCTGACAAATATGTGGGGGCAGGGGGACTATACCGGTACTGAATGTAGAGCGTAAAGAAATATAAGGTAATAGAAGTACGAAATTAAATCAATTTATTGAAAATTACATAAAATGGACAAGAGATACACATAATTAATAAAAAACATTAACAGTATTCTAAAATAATCCGACAATTTATACGACCAGCCAGTTCATCACCCAGATGGTACGCAGCCCTCAGTCAGAGGGTGAGGTGAGGTGTAAGGGGTCGTATAGGTCAAGACCTCATCTCAACTAGTTTCGCTACTGTGGTAGCTTCGTCAGGAGATTGTTCTCTGTGCAACACATCCGCTGGAGAAACAAGGTCCGACGTGAAGGGGTGTCTCACACGGGGAGGGGGCAGATGGAGTTAAGCCCAGCTGCAAAAGGGGAGCCTGTGTGCAACTGTACAAATATATAGAAAAAATATTGGTCCTTGGATCTATCATGTACTTGGCAGCAATTTAGGAAGAAAAAACCACATATATAGCTGAGTATAGCCTGTTAGGCCGCATCAGCAAACAGAAGGATAATCTGGGTAAGAGACCACTTGTCGTTTTGTCAGTCCGCAAGTATCTCCCAGGGCCAGGTGGTTATCACTAAGTTTTGCCACGTTGGTTACTGTCTGGTCTCCAAAATCCTGGACTAGAAGTGTCCACAGTGATATCTAGTAAATGATAACACGACCATCATCAGGATCTTTTAGAATAAAAGAGATTTTGTTGTTTTAATATAGAATACATTTTAATTGAATGGATAGCAACTAGAGTGAATCATTTCATCAAAGCTTGGAGATCTCTGACACCATCAAGTCTCCTAATGCCATTATTTCTCGAATGTATTTGCACAGCTAGTTTTATCTATTATGTACTGTGCTGTTGCTATCAGTCTAATAAATACCAGCTATATTGACAAATGCTATTTCTTCACTCTATTAGAATGGCAGACTGTATGGTGTCAGAGATCATCAAGCTAAGATGCAGTGATTCACTCTTTCTATTTACTACACATACAGTTAAAAGGCATTTTGTATTAAAATAACAAAATCTTATCAGTTTAGCAAAGTTCCTAAAGATAGGGCTATTTAAACTGGTTATTACTTTGAACGCACAGCCCCTTTTAGCCTGCTCAGGATTTTTGAGACCAGACTGAAACCCAGATAGGTTTATTTTATGCTTGGGTAGAACACCAATAATGAAACAGCTTCTGGGAAATCTGCCGGTGTCTACAGATTCAAAGTAATTACTAAAACCTAGTCCTATGTGTCTGCATGTAAATCCAAGGGTTCCTTCTTCATAATCGGAAATAATGGAAAGTATGACAAAAAAAAGTAATTGCACGGACTCTGATATGAAGTGCTGTCATCGCTGTTTTTGCAAATCTTATGTAAAAATTATTTAAAATAAAACTTGTTTCTCTGCATCGTTTTTTTTTTATCACTACTCATTCCTGAATGTGTATTTATGCATGCTGAGATTAAAAAAAAAAAACATTACAATTAGAATATGAATTTATAGTTCAAAGTTCTGGTTCATTAAACATTCACAAATTGTTTCCAAAAAAAAGGCATAGCGGAGACAGGAGGCATAAAGCAATGATTTGCAATAAACCAAAAAAGGGCTGAAATCCACAACTTTTGGTCCCTGTGCCAAAACATGACTTTTTGGCAGTTTAGTAGTTTGTATTTATTGCTCTCTGCCTTTATTTCAGTGTCATCTGGCATACAGCTCCGGTATTCTAGAGAAAAAATTATGTGGAATAAAACTACTGCTTGATTATACCCAGCAACTGCACATTCTTCTCTGACTTGTAATCATGCAAGATGATTTATGCTGATGTTTATCACTTTACTATAATGAGACTTATTTGATGGTGCAAACACTTTTTAAAGTGCCATTAGTCGGTGTTCACTTGTAGATTGCAAATCTTGGTTATGGGAGACACAAACACAACAAAATTACAAAATGCATTTCCAAGGGCATTTACAGCCTTTTACAAGCTTGCTAAAATCTTTACGGGATATTAGCTCATCCAACATGACCTCTATAGGTGTGCACAGCCTATTGCATTAGGGTGTACACCTCAAGTACATATGTGTGTGTGTGCATGTGTATATATACAACGACAGTCAGTAGTAGTAGAGCAGTGGGCAATGTCAGTAGGGCAGCCGATGTGTCAGTAGTAGGGATGAACCAAACACCCCCCAGTTCGGTTCGCATCAGAACCTTTGAACGGAACGAACGTTTGCACGAACTTTAGAACCCAATTAAAGTCTATGGGACTCGAACATTCGAAATCAAAAGTGCTCATTTTAAAGGCTAATATGCAAGTTATTGTCCTAAAGAGGGTTTGGGAACCCAGGTCCTGCCCTAGGGAACATGTATTATTGCAATTTTAAAAAAAAAAAACGTTTTTGGGAGCAGTGATTTTAATGATGCTTAAAGTGAAAAAAATGTGAAATATTCCTTTAAATATCGTACCTGCTGGGTGTCTATAGTATGCCTGTGAAGTGGCACGTGTTTCCCGTGTTTAGAACTGTCCCTGCACAAAATGACATTTCTATATAAAAACATTTATTTAAAACTGCTTGCGGCTTTAATGTAATGTCTGGTACCGGCAATATGGATGGGTCTTGTATGGATATTAAGGGGAACCCTGCACCCAAATTAAAAAAAGGAAAGACGTGGGGCCCCCAGGCCCTATATACTCTGATCAGCAGTATGTGGTTCAAACAAGACAGGGACTGTAGATTTGTTGTTAAGTAGAATTTGTTTGTAATTTTGCCTGTATTTGTATAAGAACACCAGTAATTGTATTCAGGTAAGCTTAGGTGCACACTGTGCAAAGGACACTAAAACAAAATACTGGAGGTCCCTGCCTGTATTTGTATGAGAACACCAGTAATTGTATTTAGGTAAGCTTTAGGTGCACACTGTGCAAAGGAGACTAAAACAAAATACTGGAGGTCCCTGCCTGGATTTGTATGAGAACACAAGTAATTGTATTTAGGTACACACTGTGCAAATGAGACTAAAACAAAATACTGGAGGTCCCTGCCTGTATTTGTATGAGAACACCAGCAATTGTATTCAGGTAAGCTTTAGGTGCACACTGTGCAAAGGAGACTAAAACAAAATACTGGAGGTCCTGCCTGTATTTGTATGAGAACACCAGCAATTGTATTTAGATAATATTTAGGTACACATTGTGCAAAGGACACTAAAACAAAATACTGCAGGTCCTTGCCTGTATTTGTATGAGAACAAAAGCTATTGTATTCAGATAAGCTTTAGGTGCACACGGTGCAAAGAACACTAAAACTGAATACTGGAGGTCCCTGCCTGTATTTGTATGAGAACACCAGAAATTGTATTTAAGTAAGCTTTAGATGCACACTGTGCAAAGGACACAGTACACTAAGTGAAAATACTGCAGCTAGCACAATTACCTGCCTGCCTGTCAGTATATTATGAAGAGAATAACAGGAATGGATCTAGCTAAACTGAATACAGTGTATAAATATATATATACAACACCAGGGATGCATATACTGTATATCCTCTACACACTCTAACTGTAGCTAACTGACTCACCTGCCTGCCTGTTCTATCCAACTCAAATGAAATTACACTGTCTCTCTCTCTCTCTCTCTCAGCACGCCGGAACACACTACACAAGGCCGACTTCCAGGCGTGTGGGGCGTGTACTAAATCCCCTGAGGCATAATTGGCCAAAGCCACGCTGGCTTTGGCCAATTACGGCTCTCTGTACAGACAGTAATTGGGCAAGCATGCGGGTCATAATGCATGCTTGGCCAATAATCAGCTAGCAATGCACTGCAATGCCTCAGTGAATTATGGGCCGTAAGGCGCCACTCGAATTAGGTGCGAACGGCCCAAAACTTTTGTAATTCGACGAAAGGTTGAACATACGATGTTGGAGTCGAACGAACTCGAAGCTCATCCCTAGTCAGTAGTTTTTATTTGTATTATTTTATTTTGTATTATTTTTATCAATTTGATTTATTTCACAATTGTCTTAAGGAGCCCCGTTAGGGGGCTTTGGTGATATATCAGGGGTTTGAACAGGGGGAATCTGTGCTTCACAGGGTGATTAGGGTGGGCCCTGGCACATCCTGTGTGTGCACCTATGATGACCTTATTGCTTGACATGGCTAAAATACAATGCAGAATGATAAACCTCCAACACGATCCTAATACTTGACCTGATCATAACAAATACAAAGGCATACAAAACTCCAAGATTTACCAGTTACCGGGTATGAACATAACTCTGCTCAACCTAACATCACCCGATTATTGGTCATTCTAAAAATACAGCTCTGCTCTGCTATCTCTCTGCTATCTATTCAACAAAACCAGACCATTGTACATGGTAACTATATAATTTGAATGAAGTATCATGTTTTCATTGCTGTGTGTCTCCCTGCTACCTAGGTTCACACATTCAGCCACACCCCACGCACTCCTCTTTCCCCGATAGAGAAGGACCACTTATGAAACACATTGGAAACTGCAAGAATTTGACAGCCGTGACAACAGGCAGAAGGGACTGTGAACCCATTCATAAATCACATTATGGGGACCCTTGCAAGTATAATGTGTATTTTAAACATTTTTTTTGTCTTTTTATATTGTACTATGAGAGGCAGCCGTTGTTTTTCTGTGTCTGCCAAAGCTGACCATTGGGTATCGAGTGACATGGGATACATTGCTGGTAAAGAGATTTTGATTATGGAAGTGATCAGGGGTGTGTAGGAGGACATGAAGTTACACCTACTTGAAGACTGTATGATGATTGATGACTGTACTGCTGCAAATCACACAGTGCTGCGGGATGATCGGTTTACTAACAAGAGGGTACTGTTGTAAGGTTGGTAAGATTGAATAAAGGCACTGGTCCATCCAGTTCAACCTGATTGTGTGCATATGTGTCCCTACCATTTTAAATATCTCTGTTCATGTGCATTGTGAAACACATCTAAAAGTTTTTTATATTTATCTACATTCCCTGCTGACACCCCCAACTGTGGAAGGGAGTTCTACAGCCTTACCATTCCAACAGTAAAGTTCCCCTTTGCAGCTTAAGTCTGAACCGATTCTTGTCTAACTTCATTGTGTGACTGTGTGTCTTCCTTAAAGACCTACGAATAAAAAGTTTTATTTCAATGATACAGTCACCATTTAAAGATTTGTAGAGTGGGTATAGAAAAGATTCAACCCTTTTAAAATAATCACACTTTGATGATTGGCAGCCTGAAATGAAAACAGAGACAGTTTTTGTTTTATCCAGCTGTATTTACTTAGTGCAACTTATAACATCCAACATGTCATAGGAAAAAATATAATAAAATTTAAAAACAGAATTGCTGAGTTGGAAAAAGGATCACCCCTTGTGTCAGTATACCTTTAGTCTGTTTGATTATATGTGTCTACCAACTTTACAGAGCTAGATTTTACATTATTTTCCCACTTTTTTTTTGGCAGAACGACTCAAATATATGTATATTTGATGGTGGTCCTTTGTAGACTGCAGTCATTCCACAGATTTTCAATGTGATTTAAGCCTGGGTTCTGACTAGTTAATGCAAGGACAATCACCCTTTTCTCCTTCAACCACTGTGTGGTTATTTTTGCAGTGTGCTTTGGGTCATTGTCATGTTGGAAGGTAAACCTTCTTCCCATTGACAACTTTTTTCCTCAAGAATTTGATGGTATTCTGCCCCTATTATTTCAGCCTTTAATCCTGACAAGTGTTCAAGTCCCTGCTGCAGAGAAACACCCCCATAAGAGGATATTACCACCTTCATGCTTTACTGTAGGAATGGTGTAATTCAGATGGTGAATAGTGTTGAGCAGAATATGCCATATTCAAATTCGCGATATATCTCGAATATATAGTCGAATATTCGACATATATTCGCTAAATACGAATATTCGTGATATTTTTTGGAAATTAAATGATTGCGAATTTTCGCGAATTTTTGCGAATTGCGAATTGCGAATGCGAATATTCAAGAAATGCGGAATGGAGCACTCTGATTGGCTCAGAATATTCGTGATATATTACAATATAAAATAATTGCGAATATTCGAGAAATGCGGAATGGAGCACTCTGATTGGCTCAGAATATTCGTGATATATTACAATACAAAATAATTGCGAATATTCGAGAAATGCGGAAGGAGCACTCTGATTGGCTCAGAATATTCGTGATATATTACAATACAAAATAATTGCGAATATTCGAGAAATGCGGAAGGAGCACTCTGATTGGCTCAGAATATTCGTGATATATTACAATACACAATAATTGCGAATATTCGAGAAATGCGGAAGGAGCACTCTGATTGGCTCAGAATATTCGTGATATATTACAATACACAAAAATTGCGAATATTCGGCAAATGCGGAAGGAGCACTCTGATTGGCTCAGAATATTCGTGATATATTACAATATAAAATAATTGCGAAATTTCGAGAAATGCGGAATGGAGCACTCTGATTGGCTCAGAATATTCGTGATATATTACAATATAAAATAATCGCGCGATATCGCTATTACCGAATAATCGCATTGCGATTTTTCGGCAATATAAAATGAGCGCTGCAGCTACTCGGCCCAAGGTCTCTAATCATACCAGCAATGCTTTTAGACGTCGATGGGGATCTCTAGGATGTGATCTGTTCTAAAAAAAAATTTAAAACATTCGAATATTCGAAATAGCGAATATTCGCCGCGATATTCGCGTTATTCGCGAATACTCGAATATGCAATATTCGTAGCGAATATTCGCAATGCGAATATTCGTGAGCAACACTAATGGTGAATTATATTGTATTTCCACCAGACATCGTTTTGTGGAGGTTTCAATTGCACTAACAGGGACTGAAATGCTCCAGGAAAGCTTTTTTCACACTGAGCTATTAAAAATGACTACAGCTGATCACATTTGAAAGTCAAGTGGCTTTGTGCCATTGAGACGGTGATTGGGTAAACCTGCTTGGTTTGCTTGTGGCTATCTAGTAATGTTATTTTGTGGTATAAGCAAGGAAGATCAGACCTCTGCAGTGTATAAATGTGCTTTTACTAAACAAAAATGCTTTGTATATAAAGCTATTACAATATTAGGGATACAATTCAAGACTGACAGATATAACAAGCAAGATACTAACTACTTCCTAGCAAATAAGCAGCCTATGATCTATAAACAGTAGAAATACACTTAGGGCCAGATTCTCAGAGGCGTTACGACGGAGTATCTCAGATACCCCGTCGTATCGCCTTTTTTTTTGTCTCGTATCTATGCGTGTGATGCTGAGCATCACTTTTGCATAGATACGCTTCTACATCCGACAAGTGTAAAAGCATTACACTTTCGGATCGTAGGTGTAATGACAACTCCGGCCACTAGGTGGCCTTTACGTTGTTTTTTCATTTGCATATGCAAATGAAGTAGTACGCCGAATTCTCGATCGCTTTTACGCCGCCCCGTCGTCGCGTACGTCGTTTTCGTTTGCGTAAGGTTACCCCAGCTTCTATGTGGAGTAACCTTACAAGGTCCCGTCGGATGCCGTCGTGTCCCGTCGGACGCCATGTTAAGTATGGCGTCGGGTCAGCGTCGGCTTTTTCCGTCGCTTACGTCGTTTTACTAACTCGTTCGCGAATAGGGACTTGCGTAAATGACGCTCACGCTCGGTTTCAACGACGCTTCCCGACGTGAGCTGGAGCATGCGCACTGGGCTTTTTCCCCGGCCGGCGCATGCGCAGTTCGTTCGACGCGGGGGCGCGCTTAATTTAAATACAAGCCGCCCCATTTGAATTGCGCGGGTTTACGCTTGGCGATTTACGAGACGCCAACGCAAACTACGGAGCAAGTGCTTTGAGAATAAAGCACTTGCTCTAGCACGCAGCGGCGGCGTAGTGTAAATGGCTTACGCTATGCCGCCGAAAATATATGAGAATCTGGCCCTTAGAAGTTACTTAACTCCGGTTACTGAGGGCCAGATTCTCATATATTTTCGGCGGCGTAACGTAAGCCATTTACACTACGCCGCCACTGCGTGCTAGAGCAAGTGCTTTATTCTCAAAGCACTTGCTCCGTAGTTTGCGTTGGCGTCTCGTAAATCGCCAAGCGTAAACCCGCGCAATTCAAATGGGGCGGCTTGTATTTAAATTAAGCGCGCCCCCGCGTCGAACGAACTGCGCATGCTCCGGCCGGGGAAAAAGCCCAGTGCGCATGCTCCAGCTCACGTCGGGAAGCGTCGTTGAAACCGACGTCAAAACGACGTGAGCGTCATTTACGCAAGTCCCTATTCGCGAACGAGTTAGTAAAACGACGTAAGCGACGGAAAAAGCCGACGCTGACCCGACGCCATACTTAACATGGCGTCCGACGGGACACGACGGCATCCGACGGGACCTCGTAAGGTTACTCCACATAGAAGCTGGGGTAACCTTACGCGAACGAAAACGACGTACCCGACGACGGGGCGGCGTAAAAGCGATCGAGAATCGGCGTACTACTTCATTTGCATATGCAAATGAAAAAACAACGTAAAGGCCACCTAGTGGCCGGAGTTGTCATTACACCTACGATCCGAAAGTGTAATGCTTTTACACTTGTCGGATGTAGAAGCGTATCTATGCAAAAGTGATGCTCAGCATCACACGCATAGATACGAGACAAAAAAAAAGGCGATACGACGGGGTATCTGAGATACTCCGTCGTAACGCCTCTGAGAATCTGGCCCTGAGTGTTTGTTATCTCCGTAGCCAATGAGGACTCAGGCTTCTTAAGCAGTTGCTGGAGATCAGGTGAAAGTGTCTTCAGGTAACTTTTGGCTGGTACAGACATTGGTGTTAAGGCGTTATGGAGTTCTGTTCAGCTTATGCCTGACAACCTTTTATATGTCTGGTTGTCAAGGTTTTGTCGACATTGGTTACAAACATGTTCACCTTAGTTACAAAACAACAGACTGCTCCAACTGTACCATTTTCAATTAGAAAGGTATTCTGAAATTCTACCTCAAGATGGTACTCTGGTATCATACATGCTATAGGTTATATATGTCAGGTTGTCAATCTATTGTTTACAATAGTTACACAACAATAACTGAACAACAGTCAATTGAAATGCAACAATGGTATCTAAATTTCCATTGTTTGAGGACAGCCTGTGTAATTGTTAGCAGGGCATCCGTTTGAGAAGTATCCACTCAAACACAACCTGATTTCTGTTTCTTTGACAAACTACTAAACAGATTGTTCCACACCTGCACTCAAATCTGAGATATAAAATCATAGGGCCAGATTCTCGTAGGGACGCCTATCTTTGTTCGGGCGTAGCGTATCTGATTTACGCTACGCCGCTGCAACTTTGAGAGGCAGGTGCTGTATACACAAAGAAGTTGTGCCCAAAGTTATGGCAGCATAGCCTAAATGGGCCGGCGTAACCGCGCCTAAATCAAAATAGGCCGGTAGGGGGAGTGATCCATGTAAATTAATCGTGACCCCACGTAATTGACACTTTTTCCGAACGGCGCATGCGCCATTAATGGACGTATCCCAGTGTGCATGCTAAAAATTACACCGCAAGTACTCATTGGTTTCGACGTAAACGTAACTTACGCAAAGCCCTATTCGCGGAAAATTCGACGCTGTCACGATGTCCATACTTAACATTGCGTACGCCTCACCTACGCCTCATATAGCAGGGGTAACTTTACGCCGGACTTACGCTTACGCAAACTACGTAGAATACAACGACCGGGCGCAAGTACGTTCGTGAATCGGCGTATCTAGCTCATTTGCATATTCAACGCAAAAATTAACGGAAGCGCCACCTAGTGCCCAGCGTAAATATGCAACTAAGATACGACGGCGTAAGAGACTTACACCGCTCGTATCTAAGCAAAATTCCGGAGTATCATGTCAGAATATAGATACGCCGGCGCATCTTTGAAGTTACGCGGCGTATCTCGAGATACGCCGACGTAACTGCTACGAGAATCTGGCCCATAATATTTATGTTTAGGGTCGTTGTCCTGCAGTCTCAAGTCTTTTGCACACTCTAAGGCCGCGTACACACGAGAAGACATGTCCGCTGAAACTGGTTCGCAGACCAGTTTCAACGGACATGTTCGATCGTGTGTACGACCTAGCGGACAGGTTTCATGTTTCAACATGCTTAGAAACTTGTCCGCTGGAAACCTGTCCGTCGGACATGTCCTATGGTTAGTACGCCCAACCATCAGACCGAAATCCCACGCATGCGTCAAATTGATTCGACGCATGCGTGGAAGCATTGAACTTCCGTGTTTCAGCACGTCGGTGTCTTCAACGTCAACGCGTTCCGGTCCGAGGGGATTTTGGTCTGATGGTGTGTACACACATCAGACCAAAAGATCCCTTCAGACATGTCCGCTGGAAACGGTCCGCCCTCGCCTTACAGGTTTTCTTCTTAGATTGCCCTGTATTTGGCTTCATCCATCTTCCCATCAACTCTGACCAGCTTCCCTGTCTCTGCTGAAGAAAAGCATCCCCACCATGTTTCACTGTGTGTTTGGGGTGATGTACTGTGTTCGTTTTCCACCACACATAGCATTTTGCTTTTAGGCCAAAAAGTTGAATTTTGGTCTCATCCGACCAGAACACCTTCTTCCACATGTTTTCTGTGTCTCCCACGTAGCTTCTCACAAACTGCAAATAGGACTTCTTATGGCTTTCTTTCACCAATGGCTTTCTTCTTGCCACTCTTCCATAAAGGCCAGATTTGTGGAGGGCATGACTAATGCCGCGTACACACGACCGTTTTTCATGACGAGAAAAATTAAATTTTTTTAATTGGTCATTAAAAACTATTGTGTGTAGGCTCCAGAGCATTTTTCTCAATGAGAAAAATAGCCATTACAAATTTAGAACCTGCTCTATTTTTTCTCGACGTTTTTTACGTCGTCATTTTTCTCGTCGTGAAAAATGGTCGTGTGAAGGCTTTAACGACAGGAAAAAACGTGCATGCTCGGAAGCAAGTTATGAGAAGAGAAATGTGCATAATCAAGCCCAAAGGTTGGCGCCATTCGAATGGAACTTCCCCTTTATAGTGCCGTCGTACGCGTTGTGAGTCACCGTGCTTTGCTCGAGCATTTTTTATCACGATCGTGTGTATGCAAGGCAGGCTTGAGAGGAATCAAGTCGAGAAAATTTTTGTTTTTTTCCATGACATAAAAAAACGTTGTGTGTACGCGGCATAATAGTTGTCCTGCAGACAGATTCTCCTACCTGAGCTGTGAATCTCTGCAGCTCCTCCAGAGTTACCATGGACCTCTTGGCTGCCTCTCTAAATAATGCTCTCCTTGCACGGCCTGTCAGTTTAGGTGGACGGAAATGTCTTGGTAGGTTTGCAGTTGTGTAATACTCTTTCCATTTTCGGATGATGGATTGAACAGTGCTCCGTCAGATGTTCAAAGCTTGGGCTATTTTTTTTGTTGTATAACCTTACCCTGCTTTAAACTTCTCCACAACTTTATCCCTGACCTGCCTGGTGTGTTCCTTGGCCTTCATGATGCTGTTTCTTCACTAAGGTTCTCGAACAAACCACTGAGGGCTTCACAGAACAGCTACATTTATACTTTATACCTAAGCCTCGTACAAACGATCAGATTTTTTGACGGGAATTGTGAGTTGACAGCCTCTTGGCAGAAAATCCGACCGTTTGTACATTCCATTGGACAACTGTTGTTGGATTTTCCCCGGACAAATGTTGGATGGCAGACTTTAAAATTTTCCATGTACAATGTCTGTTGTCGGATTTTTTCCGATTGTGAGTACACAAGTCCATCGGACAAAAGTACAAAGTACAAACACGCATGTTCGGAAGCAATGCTCACCAAACACAACATTAGCAGAAGGTGCTCGAAAGGGTGGCACTAAAGAGCTGAAAAACAATCGTGTGTATGAGGCTTTAAAAAAAAATTGGGGTTATACACAGATTTTAAAGAAGCCAATTAGAAATTGCAGTTATTTATTCTACAAAAAAGCAAAAACAGAAAAAAGTTGACCACACACAAACTATAAAATGGTTTAAGCTGTTTTTTCTCCACATAGTATTCCTTCCACTATTATTTTATTCTTGTCATGTTAAGTAAAAGGTAAATCTGTGGTTAGTTTCCATTTTATCTTACGCTTTGTATTTTTACCCTTGGTCCATCTTGCTGTCAGAATCAAATCCGCCGAATAGAAGGTAAGTCACCGAGCTTCCAATATGTTAAGCTAAATCTAAGCAGATGTGATATTTTAAAGCCTAGAAAAGCCCAGAGGAAAAATTGCTTCTATCTAGCAGAAACGGTTTGAGATAACAAAGTCAGACGAATATGCGCTTAAGCACTATGAGATGTACAAATAAACAAGCTTGATCACCCTGTCTAACCCAAAGAGCTTTGTTTGTTTGCTTTTCATAGTTTTAAATGCCCTTGTCTTTATTCGTGTGGCCATTTTGCAAAGTTAAACCATATTTATTAGACTTGGTCAAGGTCAACTCTGGACTGCCTTCATGAAGCAGATATCAAAGATCCCACTGTATTGTAGATTACACTTTAATTCGAATTGATCCAGCTCCAAACTAGCTGTGTCATGTATATACAGTAGGGTTGTCCAGATACCGATACTAGTATCGGTATCCGGACCGATACCAAGTATTTGCGGGAGTACTTGTACTCGCGCAAATGCTCCCGATACCTAAATAGAATACTTTTTTTTGTATTTATCAACATGTTCTGTGAAAATTCTTTGAGTTTTTTACTACTGCGTGACAAGCAAATAAAACATTTTTATTCATTTTTACTCATTTTTATTCTTTTATAATGTCTTAAGTCAGAGTTCTTCATAGTTCTAAAGAAAATATCCTTAGTCTGTATTGTGGTTTGAAAACTGTCACATGACATTTAAAAAAAGTATCGGTATTCGGTATCGGCGAGTACATGAAAAAAAGTATCGGTACTTGTACTCGGTCCTAAAAAAGTCGTATCGGGACAACCCTAATATACAGTACATGTGTGGTAAGTTTATTTTATTTCTGTAATATGGAATTTCCCCAAAATACATATGTTTTAAGTGTTGCGCGTCTGTTCTGTCTCAGCGAGTAAATAAATGTTTATTTTCTGCTTATTCACTGCTAAATATAACATACACTTATATGAGATTCTCAAGCAGATCAAGAAAAATGTTGTCTGGTTATTTTCAGTTGTAATATTTATTTAGAGGGGCCTTACACTCTAAACGTATTCTAGTGCTGAATAAGTTTAAAGCACATCTCTTGTCAAAATATAAAAACATATTTTACACAATGATTCAGTTATTTCTAGCCTACTCCTCATTTGAACGATCATGAAGTTTGCATATTTGAAGCTCCTCGCAAATTTACGTCCTTGAATTCTGTGACTCGTATTCTGTGTCACACATTTCACAGAGCCTGCCTTCTGAACTACAGAGGTGATGCCAGGGGGTGTTTCAGGAGGCGGAGGCAGAACAGGAATCACTACTTGCAGGCAGCAAGGTACCATGGGTTATGTAGTCCCTAGAAATTGAATGTAAATAGCAGAAGAGAAACTGCAAAGCAGAAAGGAATCCACAAAGTAGTGGAAAGACATGGCCAGCAGATAGACAAAACTCACAATGATTTTTTTTGCTTTTTATTTTAATATCTTTTGCAATGCCGGTGTTCTAAAATGAAAGCGTATGTGACGAGAGAATTCCTTTAACTTCATCACCGCTTCACAGAAAGCCTACCCAACCACCCCACCCCATTATCATCCAACCCTTTCTCTTGCAATCATCATCATCCAACCCTTCCTCCTTGAATGTCAAAAACCCCAACCCTCCATTATCATCCAACAATTCCTCCTGCAATGTCAGGACCCCCCCCCCCCACATTATCATCCAACCCTTCCTCCTGCAATGTCAGACCCCCCCCCCCTTATCATCCAACCCTTCCTCCTGCAATGTCAGACCCTCGTTATCATCCAACCTATCCTACTGCACCACATCTGCAGCCTCTCTGACTACCATCCATGCCCCCACTAGCCTTCTTTCACCAGCCACCCCATGTCTGCATGCTCCCTCCCCAGCTTTCACCTTTGTACTTGTAGAAACCCCCAAATGCAAATGTACGCACCCCTCTGCTCCCATTGTTGTACCTGTATACTTCCCCTGTTCTTACCACCACCACTACCCCCCAACACCATCTGACATGCATAAGCCACTCCAACCCTATTCTCAACACTACACCTATGCACTATCCCTCCTTCCCCCCTGCTCTCACCATTGTGCCTAAACCCCTCTCTGAAATGCACCTTTGCAAGCTTCTATTTACATGCCTATGCAAATCCCCCTCACTACACTGCATCTCTTCACTTTTATCCATTCTTGCTTTCACCAACCCCATCTCACCTTTGTGCCTTAACCTCTCTTCCTCTCACCCACATTTCTGATCTATCACCAGCTGCAGACGAGCTCTTATATCAGTGATGGCGAACCTTGGCACCCCAGATGTTTTGGAACTACATTTCCCATGATGCTCATCTACACTGCAGAGTGCATGAGCATCATGGGAAATGTAGTTCCAAAACATCTGGGGTGACAAGGTTCGCCATCACTGTCTTATATCATGCCTTCACAAAGAGACCCCCCAACACTGCACTGGTATGACCCCCTTCTCACTACCACAGCTATTCCCCCTATTTTACTATTGAACCTGTAACCCCTTCTTTACCAAGCCTGTGACTGCTTTTCTCTCAGTTGTCACTTCATGCCCTCTCCCCTGATGTCACCCTATGCATGCTGGAAGCTTGCCCCCTACACATACAATGCTCCTAAACTGAATTCCCTCCTTTCTGCTCTTACCACTGGACCTGCAACCACCCCCTTTCATGCTCCAACTACCCCAGCCTTGTCTGGAACATGCACAGTGTTTCCAGTCTTTCATAACAAAAGATTGTCTAGTTATCTTCAAAAACACCATCATACAAAATATAGTCGTTTATTTAGAGCAGGGGTGGGGAACCTTTTTTCTGCCAAGGGCCATTTGGATTTTTGTAACATCATTCGGGGGCCGTACAAAATGATCAACTTAAAAATTAGCCTGTTATATTGTTATATCTGTGCCCATCATATGTAGCCTATGTGCCTATCGTACAGCCTCTGTGCCCATCATATGCAGCCTGTGCCCATCATATGCAGCCACTGTGCCCTTCATATGCAGCCTCTGTGCCCTTCATATGCAGCCTCTGTGCCCATCATACAGCCACTGTGCCCATCATACAGCCACTGTGCCCATCATGCAGCCACTGTGCCCATCATGCAGCCACTGTGCCCATCATGCAGCCTCTGTGCACATCATATGAATCCTCTGTGCCCATCATATGAATCCGCTGTGCCCATCATACAGCCTCTGTGCCTATCATATGAAGCCTCTGTGCCCATCATATGAAGCCTCTGTGCCCATCATATGAAGCCTCTGTGCCCATCATATGCAGCCTCTGTGCCCATCATATGCAGCCTCTGTGGCCATCATATGCAGCCTCTGTGCCCTTCATATACAGCCACTGTGCCCATCATACAGCCACTGTGCCCATCATACAGCCACTGTGCCCATCATACAGCCACTGTGCCCATCATATGAAGCCTCTGTGCCCATCACATGCAGCCTCTATGCCCATCATATGAAGCCTCTGTGCCTATTATACAGCCTCTGTGCCCTTCATATGCAGTCTCTGTGCCCTTCATATGCAGCCTCTGTGCCCTTCATATGCAGCCTCTGTGCCCATCATGCAGCCTCTGTGCCCATCATGCAGCCTGTGTGCACATTATAAGCAGCCTGTGCCCATCATATGAAGCCTCTGTGCCCATCATACAGCCTCTGTGCCCATCATACAGCCTCTGTGCCCATCATACAGCCTCTGTGCCCATCAAACACCCTCTGTGCCCATCATATGCAGCCTCTGTGTCCATTATATGCAGCCTCTGTGCCCATCATATGCAGCCTCTGTGCCTATCATACAGCCACTGTGCCCATCAAACAGCCTCTGGTTTAGAAAAAAAAAGAAAACAAACAAAACAGCCTCTGTGCCCATAATAAGCAGCCTGTGCCCATCATATGAAGCCTATGTGCCAATCATACAGCCACTGTGCACATCATATGCAGCCTGTGCCCATGTGTGCTGGAGGCGCTTGGGGGGGGGGGCAGATATGTGCTGGGGGGGTCCTTTGTAAGAGAAGAGGGCCAGTGCAAGGAAGAGGACTAGGTAGGGTAGGATATGTGCGGGGGGGGGGTGCTTTTACAAGGAAGAAAGATAGTGCTAGGGGGAGTTGTTAGATTTCAAATCTAATCCAAACTTCTAGCATTGCTTTCCCCCTCCTACCCCTCGATCACTTCAAATATTTTCTACCTTGCCCTCCTTTTCTACCGATCTCTCCCCCTCCCTCCTCCATCTACAGGAGCATACAAAAAACTTTCTACAGACCTGATATCAGCACCATGACTGTTCCCCCCCCTCCTCCTCATGTACACAATGGAGAAGGAGGGGAGGAGCTATGATACACTGACACTCTGCTCTTCTCTGCTGTACCAAGCTGCTGTCAGGGAGAGGGGAGACATGTCACTCTCAGTGCAGTCTGTGCGAATGATGTGTCCTGTCTGGGACAGTAGTAAACCCGCACCCCGGCCAGGATCAGCCCTGACTCCGCCTGTGACTCACACTGTCAGAAAGAGCCGGAACTACAAGGTAAACATCGGCTCCTTCTGACAGCTCCGCAGACACACACTCAGCGGCACGGGGGGCCGGATGGAATGATTTCGTGGGCCGCATGCGGCCCGCGGGCCGCAGGTTCCCCACCCCTGATTTACAGCATGAGCCATAAATCCATAAATGTTCCATATAAAGCACAGGTGTCAAACACAAGGCCCACGGGCCAAATCCAGCCCTCTAGGCCATTTCATGTGGCCCTTGCACCTTTCCTGCAACTGCAGGAAAACTCCAGCCCTTCTCTGGTCCTATTCCAGACCTTTACTTTCTGCTTTTAAGCAATGCATCCAGCTTCTTCCCAGCAGCAACATAAGGAAAGGGGGGGTGCACTATGATGTAAGGGTGAGTGGGGGACTCAACTTCTGATGGTGGGTGGCTCTTGACAGCTAACGTAAAGGGGAGGGGATGTGCTGGACATTTAATCTTACAGATACAACCGGCCCTTTTGAGGCAATCATAATGCTCATACGGCCCACAACAAAATTGAGTTTGACACCCCTGATATAAAGGGAATGGACAGTAATTATTTCATCATAAACATGTTTTTTTTAAACAGAAATTGTACAAAGATACTATATGCTTTGAAGTACCTGTATATTGTCTACTATGTTATTTTGGTCTGCATTAAATTTACTCCTATATCATATTAGCCTTATATTTGTAGAGTTGAAGTAGCTTACAAGATGTGTGCATTTTCAATTTGGAGCTTAGATACATATACCAAGTTTGGTAAGAAATTAACCATAATAAAATAATAAGTATAAACAATCTAATTAATTTCCAATACAATTTTATTTTTAGCCCACTCCAGAACATTTGCAATAGCTGTGGCACTTGCACTACCATAAAGCGAGGCGAACAGTGGTGGTGTGTCCATAAAATTAGGGGGTGCACAGGCACCGCCCCCTCTCTCCTGCCACCTCTCTCTCACCGTAGATAGATTCCTGCATATCTCGTCCACCATCAGTGCCTGACCCCACAAATGGACTTATGGAACAATGGTCAAACATTCCCATAGACACACTCCTCAACCTTGTGGACAGTCTTCCCAAAAGAGTTGAAGTTCTTATAGCTGCAAAGGGTGGGCCAACTCAATACTACCATTTAAGACTGGGATGCCATTAAAGTTCATGTGTGTGTAAAGGCAGGCATCCCAATACTTTTGGCAATATAGTGTATGTTCCGATCATGGTATAAGTTTGCACACATGTATCAGACTATCAATATTAAAAACAGTCTTTATTGCCCCATGGCCACTAATCGAATATAAACAATTCTAACCTGGTTTATAAACACATTGGGCCAGATTCAGGTAGATGAGAGTATCTTTCCTCTGGAGTAACGCTTCTCATTTACGTTACTCTGAAGACCCTTTCAGCGCAAGTCCTGTAATTCACATAGCAGTTGCGCGTAAACTTGCGCCAGAGTAACGATAATGCGCTGGCGTAACCCGACGCAAGTGGAAGTGGGTGTGATCATATGTAAATGATGGGCGGAGCCCAGCGCAGAGGCTTACGTTCAGCGCATCATCCACGGAGCATGCGCAGTGAGTGCGGCTCCACTCGCCCCCCTTGTGCGCATGCTCACAACTTCCGTCGGCACCACTGCACGGGAAACGTCAGCGCAATGCCTTCCGTTGGGCGTTTAAATGCGCCCGTAGAAGCGCCATTCCGGCACTAAAGTAAATCCTGCTCCCCCTCCCCGCAGTGATGTTACTTTTGTTCTGAGATGGCTGCTCCCGTTCCCCGCAAACACACAGGAGAAAGCTGAACTTTAATGGCCAGGAGCTGACAGCCGTCATCTCGGCTATGGAGACCTATGATGTCTTCCTCCATGGCTGTAAAATTTGACAGACAAGCATGGACAGAGGTGTTGTCCTGCAAGTGGGGGTGCTCAGCTAGCTCTTATCGTCGGTAACGCTGCTGTAGCTGCTCTCCTGCTGACCTGTGACCGTCTGGAGTAAAGATAAAGCAGCCTTTTGTAGAAATAACTTTGCGCCGGACGGACGAGATACGCGCGGCGCATGTAGCCAGCGTATGGTGCTAATCCGTTCGTGAATTGGGAAAAATCCCTCATTTGCATATTTGCAGGGGAAATCAATAGGCGCGACTGATGCGCCCAGCGAAATTAAGCGCTGACGATACTCTGGCGTCGGAACGTTCCGCCGGTCGCAAATGACCCGTTATTGGGCGCATCTAGTTTGGTGGGTACGGGCACATAGAAACGACGGCGCATCATCACAGTTACGCGGCGCATATCGAAATACTCCAGCGCAAGTGTTCCTGAATCTGGCCCATAGCAGTGAAAAATGCAATGTATTTTACCAGCCAGTCAAAATAGTTAGGGCTGTAAAAGATTGATAGTGATTGTCATGTGATTGGCTGAAGGACAACTTACTGATCACTCATCATTCATGGTCACTTTCTCTCTGTTGAAGTATACTCTATAACAAATAAAGTTCAAATATGCAGTAGCGAACAGAAACTCTGCTTAAAAACAAAGACAAGGCATGTGTCTGTGCATGCCTTTTTATCTGTAACATTTTCAAAGTCTCATTTTTATTTAGTTATCCATGGCCTGCAGGCCCAAAAATTTGGGAGATGTTCTTGAGCTATCTCCATAGCAACGAAGATCTTTCTTATATTTTCCGAAGCTAATGCGCTTTGGAAGATGTTTCGTCTTTGGAAAAGTTTGTGCTTCAATCTGGAATCCAGGTTTATTTTATTACGTTGTATGTCTGTTTCCTTAGACACCTAAAGGGTTTGTTCACCTATACCAGAAAACTGACAATGTGGTTAAGAGACGCTTGTAGATAAAAACAAACTGTGCAGCTTTGACCAAAGTATTGCCCTTGCCATAGATGTATGACATTTAAGTTCCCACCAAAGCTTCAGCAAATACCTCTCAGGCGGCTGAGCTTCTCGGCAGAATCCAGCGAGAAGCTCGCTGGGAGACATATTCTGCCGAGGTTCTCGGTCGTGTGTACACTTCCGACGAGCGTCCCGTCGGGAAGCTCGTCGAGCCAAAAAAGAGAGCACGCTCTCTTTTTCCTCGTTGTTCAATGAGGACTTTGGCTCGACGAGCTTTTCCGACCGCTCATCGGGAACATCGTCGGGCGGAACGATGGGTTTAGCCCGACGAGGTTCTCGGACGTGTGTACGCGGCCTCAGAGATGGCATCATTGCATCCTGTCTTATTGGTAAGACATTCCCAGCTGATTCAAACCACCTTTCGTGGGCTCTCTCTATCCCCTGCTGAAGTAGTTCTGAGCTAAGTGATGGTGCAACAGAGGAGATAGTGGACCACACATGGTCATGAGTTTGTGAAATCTCTCTTATGATGGTGGGGGTGAATGAGCAGTAACGGCTTGGAGAGTCCTAGCAGCACCTTCGTAACAAGAAAGAAGGTGATGGTGCCATTCAATCATGCTTGTGGAGGTATGTAAAGGGCCTACTGTACGATCATATCAAGAGCATTATTTAACTTTGGTTAAAGCTGCACAGTTTGGGCCAGATTCACAGAGCGATTACGCCGGCGTAACAGGAGATGCGCGGCGTAAGTCTAAATTTGCGCATGCGTTTCGATGCGCCGCATTCCCAAAACGAGATACGCAAGAAATCTACTCCGGCGTAATTTCGATAGACAGGCGCATTCGTCTGCGCTAAACTGCGCTAGGCACACCATTGATTTGCTATTCAAATATGCTAATGAGGGAGTTACGGGGATCCACAAAAGAACGTTGGTGCAGCGCAGGGTACGCGCTGTGCGCAACAGCTGCACGGCCTGTCTAAAATTAGACCATATAAATGCTGGTATAAAATTAGACAATTCGTCTACATGTCAGAGAAAGCAACACTGTTAGTGAGGAGCTGAGCAGTCACACTTGCTGCCCAACAAACTGTATGCCAACATGCCAGGGACATCCATGCTCAAAGCTATACTACTGACTTTAGATGAGCAAAGAAGGAGGAGGACACGGAGGAGGGCGCGGAGGAGGGCACAGAGGAGGGCACGGGAGAGGATTTTTTTTTTTTTACAAAAATGTTTTCTTTGCTTTAAGAAACATTTTTACAAAAAATATACATACATATACACATCAATACATAACATACATACAAATTACAAACACGGTCTCACTATCTTTCAATAGCCCTTTAAAACCTTGAATGATATAATAATCTAATCTGATACAAGCCCCTCATTCTTCACTTGATATATCACACACGCATAGACATCTTTGGCATGAGTGATTCTGAGGTGTCTCGCATCTTCAGATTCACCCCTCATGCCATCCTGGAATTAACCACAACCCTGCAGGAGCCCAACACATGACACCACCCATGACAGCTACATATACAATCATAGCCCCATCCCCACAGATTTCGAACAGAACATGTATGGGGACAGCTGGCTGGTTGGTGAGTGACATGGGTGGCAGGCATGACTGTCCCCCCCATGATGCTGAAATCACAAGGGGCACATGCACTACTAACATCCTCCTGTCTTATCCCTTCAGGGTGACTCTGCATATGCACTGGGACCCCATCTCATGACTCCTATACGGACCCCCCTTAACCAAGGCTACCTCGTCTTCTGAGGGAAGAGCAGCCAGGAGCCAGCTCACATTAGGCATCTTTGCACGTTAAACACACACATTAATCATGGCACAATGAGAATGCATGCATGCACACCACTGTGGTCCCTAGCACAGACAAATCACATCCTCATCACATTGGATTGGCACAAGCCCACCATGCAGGACTTGTGAGCAGCAACGCCATGCCACGGCTCCAATTATGTCACTGTACATTCATACACCATTCACACGGACCTGGGGATCACTTCTCCACCACAAATGAGGGTGACACCCCTTTTCCGGCAGGAATGTCACCCCCACATTCCCAAATCATACACAAACAGAACCAAAAATAAATAAATTGACCAGCAAAAATAAAAAATGCCCAGCAAAAAGATAATTTAAACAAAATAACAACAAAGAAAACACATAAAAGACAAAAATCACTCTGCAAAACAGTCCCCAAATATCTCAAAGACACGTCACAAACAAACAAACAAACGCTAATAAACAACAGAACAAAAGCACCTTGCTGTATAGGAAGGGATACAAAGGGATGTACTTTTGCAAAGGAAGTGTGTTTGTGTCTGTCTATTTATGCTGTCTGCGTAGTTCACTAAGTTGCCCTGGTCCACTTCCAATTTCACTGATTGCGGCGTTCCCGAGTTGTGAGCATGCACACAGAGGTGCTGACCATGGTCTGCTTTATGTGCGCATGCGCGAGCCGGCCAGCCCTTCATTTGCATGGGGTCACGGCTCATTTCAATGTAACACGCCCACGTCCTTCCCAATTTGAATTACTCTGCCTTACGCCTCTGAAATTACGTTGCACAGGCGCTATTTTCTGCGCAAATCAATCGAGAATACGGTGATTGCGCCGCTACATTGCGGCAGTCTAATGCAAAAAAAGGTGCGCTACGCCAGTCAAAAAATGCGCCGATGTACGTCAATCTGGCCCTTTGTTTTTATCTACAGGTGCCATTTACCTGCATAGGCAGTTTTTGGTAAAGGTGAACTAACCCTTTAATGACTTTGAAGGCCTTATAAGTTCAAGCATTTTTTTGTTGTATGTATTTCTAAGTTACAAACTGACTGCTCCCTGAGATTATGAATTGGGGTGGGTATACTCTAAATCAGGGGTGCCCAACCTTTTGAAGAGCGAGGGCCACTTAAGCACCTTGGTAACCAGTCGCGGGCCACAATGGGCAGAGCGGGTGGATGACAGGTAACGGCTACTCCATAGGCCCTCCGATCCGCCTAGATGAAAGGGGATGAATTCCCTTCTGTTTTTTGGATTGGAGGTAGGCGGCATCTGTCGCTCTATAGCAGTGAATTGAGGGTTCCATTTGGTCACACTGATCGTGTGAAAGGGGCCTAAGACTGCTTTCACACTGATGTGCTGTGGTTTACCCACACTACGGGTGCAGCGTAGTGCACCTGTGTCTATCCTGTGGGTTAGCTGAACTTTGCCATAGACTCAGCCTGTGGCAAAAGCCGGCGCTGTAGAGGATGCATCGGCTTATGGGGCTCTGCTCCACAGCCGCTTTCTTCCTCTACCACCAGCTTCATTCACAACACTGATGCTGCGGTATGGCGGGTCAGCAACCTGCGATCTGGGCTTGCCAACCCACCATTCCAGAGCAGGAGGTCGTGGGCCACATCAGAGGGCTCCGCGGGCCACATGTGGCCCCCGGGCCACTGGTTGGCCACCCCTGGTCTAAATCATCCTATGATTTTCCTTCATCTCCCTGAAATGAAATTTCTTGTCACTATTGCCTGCATCTCAGGGACATTTGGAAATTTTTAACTTTGCAGAAGTCCAGCAGCAACATCTTCAATGGGGATTTTTGTAATTTAGCAAGCCCTTTCTTCTTTCTATGCAGCCGCTATATTGATGAACTGTATAATGTAGCGGCTGCATAATGTACAGCAGAGTTAGCGGCGGCTCACACCACAGCAACTTGGGATCCGACTTCTGTCGCCCCAAGTCGCGCGACATGAAATATTCCTTTGAAGTGAATGAGAGCTGTCTTAATGTACACTACCGAAGTCGCTCCGACTTCAGAAAAGGTTCCTGTACTACTTCTAGGCAACTTGTAGGCAACTTGTACCCATTGATTTCAATGGAAGTTGCCTCCAAGGTCGGATCACTGTCTTAACTGAAGCAACTTTACAGGAAGAGAAAAAAGTTTTCTCAGGGAAACCCCTCCCTCCAATAGAGCTGATTATTGTTTGATTGGCCACTGGCAAAGTTGCCTGTTCTGGAGGCAACTTGAAGTTGCATTGAAAGTCGCGCTGAAGTCGTCGCGCTGGAAGTCGTGTTGCCCCTGTGTGAACCGACAGGGAAAGAAGTACATGAGGTTGGTGGTGATCAGAGCTGTGCAGAAAAAAAGCAGGAATATGTGTCTATTTTCAGTAACCCCCAACTGTATATCAATGTTAAACACTATTTTTGCCCAGAGCTTTAACATATGCCTAGGGGACATGATCTCAAAATACAGAGCTAAATAAATGAAATGAGAGGAATAAACCGTTGTTATGTCATGATGAGTAACTACTTTTATGAAATTGGGACACAAACAAATGAATATTAATTGTTCAATCACTAGGCAATTAGCAGTTAATAGCCTTGGCATTTGTCATTTACACAATTAATTAGGGAATTTTCTTCTGCCCACAGAATTGCTATGATTTCATTATTTAATGTTGGACCTATTTGTTGGACATATGGCAGGACATAAGCCACGTAGAAACACATTTTTGCAGGAAGGAAAATATGAGTGATGCCATCATAACAGTTTGTGCTCTAGAGCCAATGGACACCATGGTTCAGTTGGCATACTCCTCCCAGAATGCTTTAGTGAAACGAATTACAGTGTCAACCAAATGCATCCACTGCTACTTAAAGGGGTTGTAAAGGTACAATTTTTTCCCCTAAATAGCTTCCTTTACCTTTCTCCTTTACCTTCCTTTAGCTTTCTCCCTGGTGGAAGTGTCGTGCGTGCCCCCTCCCTTGGACTACAGGAGAGTCAGGATGCTCTCTAAGTTGCAGATAGAGAAATGAGCTGTGTGTTAGTGGGCGTCCTGACTCTCCTGTAGTCCAAGGGAGGGGGTGAGCATGACACTTCACACCAGGGAGAAAGCTACACATTACTGTGTGGAGTTACAGACAGAAGAACAGGAAGTGAGGATTTCTCAGAAGAAATAAGGACATTTAAAAGCAAATTCGAAGGATGAGGTAAGTGAAGTAGGACTGCACTAAGGTAAAGGAAGCTATATAGGAAAAGAAAATTACCTTTACAACCCCTTTAATATTATTCTCCATATTTTAAACAACTGTAGCGCTCACCCCCGAAGGAGCCGCTAGTTTGATGGTGGAATCGGCAAATTAAGTCACTCTCACTTTTGTCTAGGGATGCACCAGAAATACCAGATAATGATTGAGTGTCCACACAGTAAATAAAGGTTTTCTCAATGCTTTAATTCCAGGCCAACATTGCCGAACATTAACTCGATGAAGGAAGAACAGGTTAATGAGAAGGAAAGAACTCTAGATGTCCGGCCTGGATATAGGTGTAGCAGAGATTAGCTCTTGAAAAAGAACACAGAGCCCACACGGAGCCAATCAGCGCCCTGGGGTGGGCAAGGTGTCTCCCGGGCCAGTCTCTCTCTCTCAGAGAGCAGCTGGGACGTCACCTTAAATTCTAGCTGGGAGGAATGAGTTTCGCTGACTTGACTCTTAGCCCCTGCCACGGGCCAATAAAATGTAAAAGATTCAGAACGTCCAAACAGAGCGAATCCTCCCAGTAACTTTCTCCTTAGAAAAGATCTCCGGGTGACTGCAAAGCATACCTGTCCATTGCCCGGACGCCGGATCTTCTCCACGGCAACGGGAACCCAGTGAGCCACTGGGGTCCCCTCAGTTTTGTCTCCGGTTGAGACTCGATAAGGCCTGAAGCCCGGCCAGGTAGGCCACGCCGGCAGGGTCCCTGGATGCGCACACCCTAAAGGTGGGTGCCGCACCCCGACTCCGGGACCCCACGCTGCAAAACGCCCTTGAACACCTGACCTCCGTCCCAGATATATCCCTCCCAGCATGCCCAGCGAGAGAAAACCCTCTCTAATTGGCTGCTTGGGAAGATTCCATCTGCCAGAAATCCCTCTAGCTCCCACTGCTAGCCAAGGATGAACTCACATCCTCAGAATGCAGTCCGAGCCAGGCTAGGGGGCGCTACACAACATAATGTATGGCCAAAGCTTCCAACTAAAATAGTTAAATCACAGATTGCAATAGAAAAAACAGAAATCTCTGATCTACCTAAAATGTAGAAGGCAGAGAAGAAACTTGAATTACCATACATAACCTATTAATATTTCTAATTAGTTTGTTTACATTTGAAGAGCAACTTATATGTAAACCTAGTAATCATTCTTATAAATACAGATGAGCACAATCAATTTCATGAATATTTCACTATTTTGATGGAATGTGTAACAAAACGAGTGCTTTCATCATCTACCGCTTCCTTCCAGTCTAATATATATCAGATCTTGTGGCCACATATTGTAACTAAAAAAACAGGCGAGACTAGCTCATTTACAAAGCTGGAACATGGAACTGTTTATTTGAACAAAGGCACACAGAGATATTCAAACTTCTCATCAGTAGACTTTCCAATCAGCAGGGAGAGCTGTTGGGGAATTTCTCGGTCACCGTGTGCCCCTAATAGACACAGACTTACACATAGGAGGGGCTGGGGGAGCTGGACATGGTGCTTCCAATGCTCTCCAAGGTATCCTTAGTTTCACAAGCCCCCTGCCCAAAGTGACTCCCGTCACAGAATGCATTGGAGTCTAAAGAAAAGGTGAACTCAATGTGTTTTCTTAAGGTGAAATTACCATTTAATAGCTCCTGGGGGTTACAAAAGCAAATATCCTGGACCAGTTTTTCTCCCAGAAAATAGCCCCTCATCAGTTTTTTTGTTTTTTTAATATTTTTACAGAAATAAAATGCAAAAAAGCACTACACTAAATTCACTTAGCTACTCTTAATATGCCCCTGTTGAAAAAAAAAAAAACACATTCTAAAAAAGGATTACATTTTTTTGCTGTGCCAAGCATATTTCATCTGAGGCCGTGTACACACGGCAGAGAACCTCGACGGGCAGAACACATCGTTCTGCCCGTCGAGGTTCCCTGCCGGCCGTCGAAATCGGCGACCCGCCCGTCGGGAATGGCAACCAGCCATTCTTCCAGGCGGGCCGTCGAGCAAATAGAGAGCGTGATCTCTATTTCTGCTCGACGGGCTTCCCGACGGGAAGCTCACCGAGAGCGTACACACGGCCGAGGTCCTCGCTGGAATGCAGCTTCCAGCGAGGTTCTCGCTGGTTTCCAGCGAGAACCTCGGTCGTGTGTACACGGCCTAAGCAGCTTGGTGAGCAAAATTGAGTTTCTGCTTTAGCAAACCTTTACCCGTAAGTTTGCATCAGAATCATTTTTGCTCAAATCACCCTGCTCATCCCTGCCGTAAAACTGTAGCCCCCTCTCGAACTGCCACTTCATCGCACCAAGTGGCTATTCCACCTATGTGCTTGCTGCAGGGAAAACAAAGTAAATGTCTCTGAAGCTGAACTTGACATAGGAGCTAAAGTTAAAAGGCTATGTATGTGTCAGCCCACGAGTCACAGTGGCTCCTAATATATTTTATATATATATATATATATATATATATATATATATATATTAATAGGGCTTACCATGAAGAATTAGTAAGATTATGTTGTGGATATTTTTTATGGGTAGTGCTTGGAAGAGTTCTCTCAACAGGTACATGTTATGGTTTGGTTGATTTCTTTGAACAGGTATATTTTATATTTTAAAGATGTAATCATTTTTACTTTTTCTAGATATAAACAGCCAGGATGTTCATATAAATAACTTATATATTTTTTTAAATAGTGAAATAAAAAGCCCTGTGCTTCCATTAAATAACTACTGACTGGTAACAATTGGCTCTATTTCTCCTATGGGTCACAGGTGTGCAGTTCATTCTGCACTCCTTTGACAAATTTTCCACCCACTGTCAACTGGCATCATTCAGATGGTCCAGCCTGGACCGGCAACTGGTTCAACCCCTCAGCTGTGCCCCTTGGAAGACTGAGCCAGCTGCTCCCTCCCTTTCCCTGCCCAGCTCTTCCCAGTGAGGCAGAGGGTATGAACTGAGGGATCAGCGGTGGTTGATCGCTCAGTTCTTAGTTAGTTTTACGCCCCATACTTCTCTTTTAAAGCGGGGGTTCATCCAAAAAAAACATTTTTAACATTACATGCAGGCGAGTTGTTATAATGACAATCGGCTGTTTTTTTTCTTCCGACGGGCGCATACAGCACGTCACGAGTTGCCGAACGTCGGTGCGCAGGCGCCCTATAGAGCCGACTTGCAGTCCGGCTTCTTTCGGGAACTCGTGACGCGCTGTATGCGTCGGTCGGAAGCCTGTCAATCAATTAGGAACGCCCAGTACCGCAGATTATACCCGGAAGCCGCGGTGAACATATACATCTAAAACAGTATGTACGGCAAGGATTTAAAAAAAAAAAAAACAGCCGATTGTCATTATAACACCTCGCCTGCATGTAATGTTAAAACATTTTTTTTGGGTGAACCCCCACTTTAAGATACGTGAAACAATTTTTAATATAGAAGTAGAACTTATAAAGAAGAACTGCAGGCAGATATAAGCAATAGATGCAGATACATATTCATTAACGAGATTACTCAGTATATGTTTATAAGTAATAATTAGTGTAAGTATCTGAATTTGATCTGGTTTTAAAGTATCTATGGTCAAAATGTAAAACCATATATTTATTTACATGCTGAATTTTGATTATTTCTAACCTACTCCTATTAATCCTGAAGCTTGAAAATTTACTTTGTGAAGATCCTCACACATTTGCTTATTTTAATGCAATGTTGCATAATCACTATGCCCTGTAAGACCCCTTTCACACTGGAGCTGCGTGTTGCGGCGCTTCGGAAGCACTTTTCAGGCGCTTTGGAAGTGCTGCCCATTCATTGCAATGCGCACAGGCGTTTTGAGATCGCTGTATACATCGCTCACAAACTGCCCCAGAGATGCTGCTTTTTCTAAGGTCCTGCACACAGGGCAGTTTCAGATGCTTTACAGGCATTATTTCTAGCGCTAAAATGCCTGAAAATCTCCTCAGTGTGAAAGGGGTCTAAGTAGGCACTGCTGTGTCACACATTTCACAGAGCTTGCCTTCTGAACGAGTCAGCACGGAAAACATAGCACACCATCACTGCTTGCAGGCAACAAGATACTGTGGGGTATGTAGTCCTTTGAAAACAGCAGAGGAGAGCCTGCAACATATGCATCAAATTCAGGAAGTTGTGGAAAGAGATGGTCAGCAGAAAAGCAGAACTTTCAACCCAAATGGAGAACTTTCAGGTAAGTGTTTATTAGATTGTCAAATATATTGTAAGTATTGCTTGTATTGTTATTACAATGCTGATGTTATGAAATACAAGTGTTTGCTGGGACCCCAGATCCCATTTAACTGTATACAGTAACTGTATAGTAGAGCTTAACCACTTGCCAACCGTGCTATAGCCGAATGAGTCGATGTGTGTCAATATGTGCCGGCTGTTGAAAAGTGCCCGCACATGTGCAGAACAGAAGGGTGCGCCAGTTCAGTTGCCTGCTCAGCTAAAGTGACGTCCTATAGCGCATATCATAGGAGCCTTTTTTCGACAGGCGATACCATTTTTCTGCCAAAATGTAATGCTATGCAAACAGCAGAGGGACACCGTATTTGTTATATTGTGTCTCGCTGTTGCACCGCGAGTTTACAGCGAGGCACAATCTGACATTGTTAGATTTTAAATTTATTAGATTTTATGTGATAAACGTTTCTGAATCTTTGGTTTAAACATGGTAGCTTTGAGGACAGACGAAGGTCAGTTGCTGTGTAGGTTACATGTATTTTTGGAGTTCCGTTCCACGTCAAGACAATGGGCGGAGATGTGTTGCTTAATATACACAAGTGGATGTTACGTTTTTGGAGCTATTCTAAAAAGAAATTGTGCTTAGCTTGGTTTTTAAACAGTATAAGAGACATGTGATGTGCGTAGTTAGCTAGGAAGCTCTGGGGTCACGACTCTACAGAGAAGATGGAGGTAGGAAGCTCCAACCTGCTGGAAGGGACCTTACCCAGGAGACAGATCATACCATCTTAACATCTATTTCCTCCTTCTGTAACTTTCTGAAGTATCATCCTGCCATGTTTTACCAGCTGCCAATATGTAAGCATTGACTGTTTGCTGTCCTGTCTTGAAGAATAAACATTGTATTATTTGGAAGAAAACCTGAGTCTGTATATTGGGAACAGAATGCCTGGGAGAAAACATGACACATGACACGCGTCAAAAAATGTCCTCCCTCTCCCACATTTAACAGACATCAACGGTCTCCCTCTGCTGTTTGCATAACATTAAATTGTGGCCGTCAAATGGTATCGCCCATCGAAAAAACCCTCCTACAATGTGCTCATGCGCTATGGTGATGTCACTCCAGCTGATCGGCAACTCAGCTGGAGTGCCCTTTCGTTCTGCTCATGTGCGGGCACTTTTCGACAGAGGGCACAAATCAATAGAACACTGGTACAAAAAATACCAGCCGACATCCTGCCCGTGTGAATGTGGGACATGCATACTGGAAAATCAGCAGCTGACCGACTCCCGATCAGCGCTCTCAGCCAATGGCAGAAAGCGCTTATCGGAGTGTTCTGGCGGGGGGGGGGGTGCCCCCTGTCAGAACACAACAGCTCAGCAGCACAGCAGTGATCGCTAGACTTTTTTTAATGAATGGGGCCAAGAAGAGGACATTAGGAAAGATTTAACCTTGGTGCATATGACTTTACTGCTGCCTGCTCAATCACCTGCAAGCTTACTCCAGCACTGACAGACCAGTCCCAGTAGAGCTGTGTGCTGGAAGGATCACTAATGCAGGCTGACTGGCTTACATGCATTGCTCCCTCCGCTCATATCTTATCTGGGATGAAGACACTTCACATTGTCTTTTTTTTCCTTGTCACTAAAGCAAGAGTTTAAATTCCTACTGTATAGTATTATGTCACTTCCATTATCACCACTATTCATCTTGGATTCTTCATTTCTGTGTGTTAAATCCGAGGCTCTTTGCATTACATTACTTTTGAAAATCTGCTCATAGGAAGGCGGCACAATATTTTAAAGGGGGGGGGGGGGGGCTGCTCAAACATGAAACAAAAGTCAACTTTCAATAAACAATTGATATGGCATATATAACTGCTCTACAATACATTTTTAATTTATGGAAACATTTTATTATTTAAATCTACCTTTTCATTTCAAACTGCAACCTGTAAAAATTGTTTAAAGTTTCCTAAAAACAATTTAAATGTTCACATCTTTGCACGGTGGTTTAGTGGTTAGCATTGGCTTGCAGCACTGGGATCCATACTAACCAGAACACTTCCTGCATGGAGTTTGCACATTTCATGAGCACTTGCATGAGCGTACTCCTTTTTCCTCCCACACTCCAAAGACAGTGAAAGTGCCCGGTATTGAAGGGGTTAAACTGTTTTTTTCACACCAAAACTTGCAATAACATCTCAGATGATGCAGCTGCTGAAAACACATTATAGATTCCCTTTAATGCACTGAACTTGTTTAAATATATTCTGCATGCAATGAAAGGGTTGCTCAGATTCACCCTTAAAATCTTAATTACAGCATATAAAAATACCAATAAAAAGTCTGTTCACTCTGAAATGAACAAATACCACTCATTAGTTCCAAGCAGCTAATAAAGACAAATTTAAAATCAAATTTCTCTGTTTGCTGGATGTGGTGATGTGCCAGATAGTATTTAGCGGGGAAACTAATCCTGCCAAAAGAAAGGAAGCGCTCACTGTGCTGAAGCTTGTCACTTCCAAAGACTGCCAGTACAGTAAAGTGCATCTAAAGCCTACAAGCCTAAAGTGCATCTAAAGCATCTACAGTAAAGTGCATCTAAAGCCTCGTACACTTTTTTTGGGGGGGGGATAGTTAAGGTTTTTTACATATAATTAGACTTTGAATAGGAGCCTTCTTAATAGTATTATATATATAAAATATGTATCACTAGATATCAGTTGTTATGAAATTACTTACATGATTAACTCTTAAATTTGTATTTGTTTTTTATACATTCACTAGATATGATTTGTATACTTGCACTAAGAATCCCTAGGGATTATATCTTCTCCCCTCCCCCTTTTTTTTGTTTTTCCTCCTTTTTCTACTATATAGGTATTAATGGACACTAGACACTATGCACTTTAGTGGGGTCTGACTTTAGATATTAGAATTCGGGAGACTAAGGGGCAGATTCACAGAGAAATGGATTATCGTAGCGTATCAGAAATACACTACGCCGCCGTTTTTTACCTTGCTCTACGTGGAATTCAGGTAGATTTTCTACGGTAAACGACGGCGGCGTAGTGTATTTCTCCCGTCGCAATCCATATAGACAAGTAGGGGGCGTGAAACATTTAAATTAGGCGCGTTCCCGCGGCGATCGATCTGCGCATGCTCCGTTCGCAAATTTCCCGCCGTGCATTGCGCGAAATCACGTCGTGAAGTCATTCGTTGTTTATGTAGCGTACTTTACGGGCGATCCACGTCCCGACGAGTTACGTAAACAAAAAAAATGTTTAAATAAATTCGAAGCGGGAACGACGGCCATACTTAACATGGGCTACGTAAAGTTAGAGCAGCAAAAAGCTGCTCTAACATTACGTATAAAAAAATAGACGAAAACGATTGCGACGCCCGCTCGTATGTTCGTGAATCCCCGTAAAAACACATTTGCATATCCCGACGCATCAAAACGACGCGAACTCCTCCCAGCGGCCGCAAATAGATGGCAGCGTAGATCCGAAGGCTTACGAAGACGTAAGCCTCTCGGATCGAAGCCCGAAGCCGGCGTATCATGGTTTGAGGATTCAAACTAGTGATACGCCGCGCGAAATTTGAAATTACTCCTGTCTAACCCCAGTTAGACAGGCGTAATTGTTTTGTGAATCTGCCCCTAAGGGTTTCTTCCACCCCCCCCCTCTTTTTTATTGTATCTTCTCTTTCTCTTTTTTTCTCTCCTCTCTCTCAGGTTCTATCTTGCCCATTTTCCTCCTGTCTTTCCTCCCCCTCCTTCCTATTTTTGTCTCCCCCAAACTGGTGGATTAAGAATATGGGGGACATAGGGTTAGGTATAAATTATTAAGATAAGTGGATCTCCCAGCATAACTACTATCGTAGATTACTTTTTTAGGAAGGGGTTATATTTTATATGTGTTTCTTTGTTGTATTGTAATGTTTGTAATATAATGTTGAAAAAGACTAATAAATAGAAAAGTGAAAAAAATAAAGCCCCGTATCACATCGGAATTCCGACGGAATTCCATTGGAGTAAAATAGAACATTTTCTCTAAACTCTGATGGAATTACTCTGATGGGGCATACACACGGTCAGAATTTCCGATGGAAAAAGTCCATCTGATGGCTTAATGATTTTGTACAAAGCAAGATGGAAGTTCAAAACGTACTTTGCCAGTGATTTTATTATGCCGGTAATAATTTACTTGCAGTTATGGTAATTAGAGAAGTTAACGCAAACATTCCCCTCTTTTTTCACTTGCCATAACTTTTGTCCTTTCCCTGTATCCCTCTACAATTTGTTTTTGAAGAACATTTTGGGTGAGGGTTGGCTATTTTTTGGGTGAAGCCCAGACCTGCACTTCATGTTTTCTCGCCTAGGCAAGAATGATTTCACCCCTCTAAAGCCTCCCCGAGATACCAGCGTCACACATCTCAGGAGACGTTAGGCCAATCTACACCACACTACAGTGGGCCAATCTACACCACACAACAGTGGGCCAATCTATACCACACAACAGTGGGAAGATCTACACCACACTACAGTGGGCCAATCTACACCACAGCACAGTGGCCCAATCTACACCACACTACAGTGGGCCAATCTACACCACACTACAGTGGGCCAATCTACACCACACTACAGTGGGCCAATCTACACAACACTACAGTGGGCCAATCTACACCACACTACAGTGGGCCAATCTACACCACACTACAGTGGGCCAATCTACACCACACTACAGTGGGCCAATCTTCACCACACTACAGTGGGCCAATCTTCACCACACTACAGTGGGCCAATCTTCACCACACTACAGTGAGCCAATCTTCACCACACTACAGTGGGCCAATCTTCACCACACTACAGTGGGCCAATCTTCAGCACACTACAGTGGGCCAATCTTCACCACACTACAGTGGGCCAATCTTCACCACACTACAGTGGGCCAATCTTCACCACACTACAGTGGGCCAATCTACACCACACTACAGTGGCTCAATCTACACCACACTACAGTGGGCCAATCTACACCACACTACAGTGGGCCAATCTATACAACACTACAGTGGGCCAATCTTCACCACACTACAGTTGGCCAATCTTCACCACACTACAGTGGGCCAATCTTCACCACACTACAGTGGGCCAATCTACACCACACAAGAGTGGGCCAATCTACACTACACTACAGTGGCTCAATCTACACCACACTACAGTGGGCCAATCTTCACCACACTACAGTGGGCCAGTCTTCACCACACTACAGTGGGCCAGTCTTCACCACACTACAGTGGGCCAATCTTCACCACACTACAGTGGGCCAATCTTCACCACACTACAGTGGGCCAATCTTCACCACACTACAGTGGGCCAATCTTCACCACACTACAGTGGGCAAATCTTCATCACACTACAGTGGGTATAGGAAAAAAAACACCCCCCCCCCCCCCTTTAAAAGAATCAGATTTTGTTGCTTTGCAGCATGAAATGAAGACAGACACAGTTTGGTGTTCTATCTTTCAATTGAATGTTATTAGTTGCACTGAGTAAATACAGCTGTATAAAACAAAACCGTCAGTCTTCATTTTAGGCTGAAAAGCAACAAAATGTGAATATTTAAAAGGGGTTTATACTTTTATATACCCACTGTATCTCTGCTGCACGGTGCTTTATTAAGGAGCTTACTCAAAGAACCAGTAGGAGAGCTATGTATAAACTATTCATTCCTGGAATTCTTCTTTATGACCCCATTCACACCTATGCAGTTTGCTTTTGAGCATTTCATTGCAGTTTTTGTATTTATTTATTTTTGGCAAATTTGTTGTAGGACAGATTAAAAAATACTAAATGCAATTTGCGGTAAAAACGTCTCCACTGAAGTCTATTGAACAAAAAAAAGCAAAAAAAGGCACAGTTTTGTATCCAAAAAAGTCCCTGACACGTTACAAAAATGCAGAGGCATAAAAATGCATTAATGTGAACATGTTCCAGAGGAACCCATGTTAAAAAAAAGTGTCCTGCGTTTCTGAAACAAACATGAAAAAAGAAATTGGTGTGAATGGAGCCTTATGCTGCGTACGCACAGTCGGAATATCCGACAACAAATGTTCGATGTGAGCTTGTTGTCGAAAAGTCCGACCATGTCTATGCTTCACCGGACATTTGCTGTCGGAATTTCCGACAACAAATGTTTGAAAGCTGGTTCTAAATTTTTCCAACAACAAAAGTTCTTGTTGGAAATTCCGATAGTGTGTAGCCAATTCTGACGCACAAAATTCCACGCATGCTCTGAATCAAGTACAAGATGGAAGTGCTCGGTCTGGTAAAACTAGCATTCGTAATGGAGATAGCACATTCATCACGCTGTAACAAACTAAAAAGAATGAGGCCAAAAAGCACGAATCGTCTCTCACCAAACTTCTACTAACACGACTGGTATTGAATCTCTCTTTTCTCAGCTCGTCGTACGTGTTGTATGTCACCGCGTTTGGAATTTCAAACAACATTTGTGTGACCGTGTGTATGCAAGACAAGTTTGAGCCAACATCCGTTGGGAAAAAATCCACGGTTTTGTTGTCGGAATGTCCGATTGTGTGTAAGCGCCATTAGTCTTTGATCAAAATTACATATTTTTTTTAGTTCTGTGATTTCTACAATCAAATATTGATTATGACAGTTTGCCGAATTGTAAGTATAATTCTATGATGTACTTCCTACAGTCGTCCATGGTGGCGCATTGAAAAGCCTCATGCATGTCTACACCATAGTGCAATTTAGGGATCTACAACTGCAGTTATTCTTTGTGTGAATGGATAGTAAGTACAGTATTTTGGGTCTCGTATTTTTTTATTTTTTTTGTAAAAGGAGGAATGTTCACTACATTCATTTTAATAAAAAAACATTGGTTTTGGATCTGTCTAGAAACACAAAACAAGGATCCTTCGTGAACACACTATTTTATGTTAAATATTTATTTGTCTGAGTCAAATTATGGACATTTTAAATGATCCTCATGGCAGAAACATTTATCTTTAAAGGGTCACTAAAGGAAAAACATTTTTTTGCTGAAATGACTGTTTACATGGTATACTATAGAGACATAAAAGTTAACTGATTCCTTTTAAAAATGTTTAAAAATAGATACAAATCAATCATATAATGTGCCTGCAGGTTAGTTTCACTTTTGAACTGGCTTCATGTTTCTGTGAAGTAGAAATAGACACACAGAACAAAAACAAACAAATCCAGGGCAGTGTTTTGTTTTTAAAATGAATCTGATTGGTTCTGGGAAGTTTTAGACTCACAGTAATGGCAGCTTAGAACACCGTGAGAAAGCTCCCAGCACTGGGGTTATAAGGAAACAGGAAGTGTGGAGAACAGAGCAGAATTACAGCAACTTCAAAGCAAAAACGAACAATAAGGACATGAAACCAGTACTGCAGTAAGGTAAAGGAAGCTATTTAGCTAAAAAAAAAAAATCCTTTAGTGATCCTTTAAAGGTCAGGAAGGACTAGTTTTCTTGTAAAGAATATGTCAGATCTACTACGCACTACAGATCTACAGTTACCTAGGGTGACAATACTGCTCCTTCATAGGTACAGTATTGTAAGTAAGCATTTTCACTCTAGTACAGAATTGGTGTTACTACCAGGTCATAATAAAGGGGAAAAAAAGCCTGACAAAAGAACAAATGCAATCATGTATAAGGCCTGCAATCTGCAATTATATACTGGTATATATTTTTGGTTTTAAATTTAGATACACAATGTGGGCTATGTTTTGAATGAGCAGTCAATGCTTGCAAAAACAGCATACACAGCATTTGGAGAAGAAAATGGAACAGCAGGGCGCTGAGGTCAGTATCAAATAAACACTTTATTAGAATAAGCACCACACTTACATTGAATTTAGCATGAAACAGTATGAATAGGAAACACCTGAGACCAAGCATCTGTGATCAGTGTGAGGCTGTAGTCATTGCTGAGAAAATAGAGACCAAGTATGACATGGAGCCAGCTAGCTCAAAGTAAGGATATGTATTTGAAAAAGAGTAAAAAGTCCCTGGAAACACATCATGCACACCCCCTTTCCTGACATCCAACAGGCATTTTGACACAGCTGGTTGGTCTCAAGTGTTTCCTATCCATGCTGTTTCATGCTAACTTCAATGTAAGTATGCCGCTTATTTTATTAAAATGTTTTTTATTTGATGCTGTCCTTAGCGCTTTGCTGTTAGTTTTCTTCTACATTGAGGTGATCCTACCCAGATCTTCTGCCGGAGCTGCAGAGCTTCTAGTCTTGGTCCCTTCTCCTGTTAAGCCAGGGGTGCCCAACCTTTTGAAGAGCGAGGGCCACTTAAAGCGGAGCTCCACCCATGAAAACAACATTTTGCCATGTGGTTTAAAAAAATTAAATAAAAAAAACCTGAAAAAAAAAAATACTCACCCGAAATAGCTGTTGCTATGCGGAAGTCCGTAATCTGCCTCTCCTGCACCGCGGTCCGATTTCTTCTTGTCCTTCTGCTTGTGAATGGGGCGCGCTGCTTTCTGGGAACTGTGTGTGTTCTCAGAGAGCAGCGCGCCCATTCACAAGCCAGCGTGAGACTCACGCAGGCACAGTAGGAAACGGGCAGTGAAGCCGTACGGCTTCACTGCCTGTTTCCCATAGTGTGAATGGCGGCGCGGGACTCGGAGCGATCGCGGGACCGGCATCGGGGGGGCCATCAGCGCGGGCGGCTAGGACAGGTAAGTGTCCTTATTTAAAGTCAGCAGCTACACTGTTAGTAGCTGCTGACTTTAAAAAAAAAAAAATCGTGGCTGGAGCTCCACTTTAAGCAGCTTGGTAACCAGTTGAGGGCCACAATGAGCGCAGCGGGAGGATGGCAGGTCACGGCTACTCTACAGGCCCTCCAATCCGCCCAGATGGAAGGGGACGAATTTCCTCCTGTTTTTCAGATTGGAGGTAGGCAGGGGTAAACAGACATCTTTCGCTCTATTGTGTGAAAAGGGCTTTCACACTGATGTGCTGCAGTTTACCCACACCGCGAGTGCAGTGTAGTGCACCTGTGTCTATCCTGCAAGTTAGCTAAAATTTCCCATAGACTCAACCTGTGGCAAAAGCCTACGCTGTAGAGGAATCATTTATGGGGCTCTGTTCTGCTCCGCAGCCGCTTTCTTCCTCTACCACCAGCTTCATTCACAACAACTGATGCTGTGGTATGGCGGGGCGCAACCTGCGATCTGGGCTTGCCAACCCACCATTCCAGAGCAGGAGGTCGCGGGCCACATCTGAGGGCTCCGCGGGCCACATGTGGCCCCCGGGCCACTGGTTGGCCACCCCTGTGTTAAAGCGGAGCTCCACCCATGAAAACAACATTTTGCCATGTTGTTTAAAAAAAAAAAAAAAAAACTGGAAAAAATAAATAAAAAATACTCACCCGAAATAGCTGTTGCTATGCGGAAGTCCGTAATCTGCCTCACCTGCACCGTGGTCCGATTTCTTCTTGTCCTTCTCCTTGTGAATGGGGCGCGCTGCTTTCTGGGAACTGTGTGTGTTCTCAGAGAGCAGCGCGCCCATTCACAAGCCAGCGTGAGACTCGCGCAGGCACAGTAGGAAACGGGCAGTGAAGCCGTACGGCTTCACTGCCTGTTTCCCATAGTGTGAATGGCGGCGCGGGACTCGGAGCGATCGCGGGACCGGCATCGGGGGGGCCATCAGCGCGGGCGCCTAGGACAGGTAAGTGTCCTTATTTAAAGTCAGCAGCTACACTGTTAGTAGCTGCTGACTTTAAAAAAAAAAAATTTCGCGGCTGGAGCTCCGCTTTAAGCCATCCATTCATCCAGTTGCCTCATCCTTTACCCTGTCGCTGGTCTACAGATGATAGTTCCAGTGGACCAAGGGACTTTGCACTTCTCCTAGGAAATATATGTACTGTGTACTTGTACACTCTTTGGATTTGCAACACAGCATTGGTGTCTCTGTATTGCATTGTGCTGTAGAGCAGTGAACGTATACATCGGGGTGCAACTAGATATGACAGTCAAAATACTGCAACAGTCATGGCTTTTTTTTGAGGGGGAACTTGGGGGAACTCAGTTCCACCACCTCTGGCTCAGACCCTTTGCTTCCCGCTCACCACAATCACTTGTAAACACAGAAGTCTGGTTTCTGTGTTTACAAGTGGCAGCTCTGCACTCTGTGTGTAACCCCCCTGAACTCTGCACTCTGTATGTAATGCAATCCTGGTATTTAATGCCCCTTTAAGACCCTTCAACTGTTTGTGAAATCTGAACGGGTTGTATTTGAGTCCCTGCACCTATTTTCTGAGAAAAAAAAGCTCTGGCAACAGTGCTACTGTAACATGCGTTTGGAAGTTTGTTATAATATGTGTTGTAGTGTGAATGAGCCATAATGGAAATCTGTGCTGAGAGGAATACAGTGTGCAGGCTGCCTTTCACAACAACTACTAGTTGCTTGGTTGTCCTTCTGGTCCAGTGTTTTCAGTACTCACTAAGTCACTGACCATAAATATTCAGGATTTCTGACTTTACCTAGATTGAGTTGCTGCATACTTCTGGGTCAGTAACAAAGAGTTGAAACCAGAGACAGCCAAACAACTAAAGAAGGCAAAAATGACAGCCCTGTGTTTCTGGACAGGTTTCATGAGGATAGACATGTGCATTTCCTATAGTTGGAAGCCTTATTTTGATATGTTGCACGAGTATTTTCTAGATTTGTATATGTTTACGTAACCAAAGGTCCTATGAAATTAGCAAGCAAGCAAGTAGTCAGCCACTTATTCAGCAAGCCTTAAAGTGGATGTAAAGCACTCTCATCCTTTCTAAACTACTGCCATAGTGCTGATCTATAAGGATATACAGGCATACCCCACTTTTAAGTAGTGTTGAGTAGTGTTGAGCGAAATACGCCATATTCGATTTCGCGATATTGCGCGAATATATAGAAGAATATTTGCGAATATTCGCTAATATCTAATATTCGTGATATTTTATCCAAAAAAATGTTGCGAAATTTCGCTAATGCGAAAATGATTGCGAAATTCTCATAAACGGAGATCATTTCCTGTATTACTAAACTAATATGCACTAAACACTAACTCTACACTAACTCTACTTAAAAGAAAGGAGAATAAGGGGGCAAAAGAAGGGCGGAGAAGATAATCGCGCAATATTCCTATTGCGCGATTATCTTCTCCGCCCTTCTTTTGCATTAGAGCCAATCAGAATAACTCGAATATTCGGCAAAAGGAATATTGCGCAATATTCCTTTTGCCGAATATTTGAGTTATTCATATTGGCTCTGATGCAAAAGAAGGGCGGAGAAGATAATCGCGCAATATTCCGTTTGCCGAATATTCGAGTTATTCTGATTGGCTCTGATGCAAAAGAAGGGCGCATCAGAGCCAATCACAATAACTCGAATATTCGGCAAAAGGAATATTGCGCGATTATCTTCTCCGCCCTTCTTTTGCATCAGAGCCAATATGAATAACTCAAATATTCGGCAAAAGGAATATTGCGCAATATTCCTTTTTGCCGAATATTCGAGTTATTCTGATTGGCTCTGATGCAAAAGAAGGGCCGAGTAGCTGATGTGATTCTTTTATGTTGCCGAAAATTCGCAATGCGAATTTTCGGCAACATAAAAGAATCGCATCAGCTACTTGGCCCAGGGTCTCTCTCTAATCATACCAGCAATGCTTTTAGACGTCGATGGAGATCACTAGGATGTGATCTGTTTTAAAAATAAATTTGAAAAAATACGAATATTCGCCATAGCGAATATTCGCCGCAATATTCGAGTTATTCGCGAATACTCGAATATGCAATATTCGTAGCGAATATTCGCAATGCGAATATTCGTGAGCAACACTACTTTTAAGTACACAATGGGGTTTACTTACTAAAGCTGGAAAGTGCAAAATCAGGTTCAATTAAGCCTCTTAATAAAACCTGGAAGCTCATTGGTTTCTATGCAAAAGTGAGCCTAATTTTGCGCTTTCCAGCTTTAGTATATAAACCCCTTGTGTACTTAAAAGTGGGGTATGCCTGTACATGCCTCCTGCAAGTATCCTTACCTGTCAAATGTTTCCCCTCTGTCTGTTATAAGAACTGAAAAACTGCAGATTCTGAGGGTGGATCTGTTGTCTGGAGCTCTGTGGGTGGAGTTGTGATGTCAGTAGATTCCCCGCCCTCCTCTACACTCCCCTTGTCAATGTGCATTTTTTTTGTGTTTATTCCTTACACTAAATTCTGCTATGATCACGAACATCCAGTCAAAATCCAGAAAAGTAACCACATAACTTCAGAAAAGGAGTGTTGGTGGGAATTAAACAATAATGCCTGTCTCCAGGCCAGTGCATGAGATATGTAAATAACCTGTCACTCACAGCAAGGGGGCGGAACAGACTAAGGTTTTTCTCTGTAAGTCTGTTTTATTTCACTGAACAATAAAATAGGATTGCTCAGAGCTGGATTAACTCTGTGTGGCAACACTGGGCAATCTTATACTGTACATTGTGACATCAAAAAAATGAATAAAAATGTTGGGTTTACATCCACTTTAAGTTGACCATATAAAGACAAGGTGGATGGACGAATTTCTCGTTGTTGGTTGTTGTATCTGGACCCTTTTCTTCTCTTGTTCTCTTAATCAATGTTGGTTGAGCCATGTAGTTGGCTAGGATTTTGGCAAATTAACAATAATCTGCTGAAAATTCGAGTTGAGTATGACTTTAACTGATAAGCAGATAAATAGATGGCTGCATTATAGAATGACAGATTTGTATGACCATCAGAAAAATGTATAAAAAGGATGTAAATCTGTCTGATATCCCAACAGCAATCACGTACTCTATCTCTGACCTGCTCCCTCACGTTTTTGGACAATCTAATCAATCATTATTGAGGTGAAGGACAGAGCAAGCCAGAGCTAGCATTCGCAGTAGGTAATCAATAACTGCATAATAGAGCACCCTATTATTCAGAGGTCTCAGAACTGACACGCTATTACAAGCAAGTTACACATTTTTTCTACTCACGTTTACCTAAAATTATTTAAACTGTTCCTATTCACACCATGGATTTTGCTAGGGAAATATTTCCTTCCTGTTACTGCATTCTGTGACATTTCCCAGTGATGTGTTCAGTTTAAACAAAAGTCCATCAAAATAAACATTTCTAGCATTATTTTTAGATTAAAACATGTTAATGTCAAGTCAGTCTCACAAAATGGATTTTCCCTTGATCCAAAAATGCCTTCATTAGTATGGTTAAATGCAGAGCTTTTTTTCTCAGAAAATAGGTGCAGGAACTCAACCACGACCCCATTCAGATTTCACAAACAGTAGAAGGGTCTTAAAGGCGCATTAAGTACCAGGATTGCATTACATACAGAGTGCAGAATTCAGGGGGTTACACACAGAGTGCAGAGCTGTCACTTGTAAACACAGAAACCAGACTTTTGTGTTTACAAGTGATTGTGGTGAGCGGGCACCAAATGGTCTGAGCCAAAGGTGGTGGAACTGAGTTCCCCCAAGTTCCCCCTGAAAAAAAGCCCTGGTTAAATGTAAGAAAATGGGGAAGAATGTTACAATAAAAGATTTATGCCACTGAAGCCAGGCATATTTTAAGATATAAATTCAAACAATGTGCTCTGGAACCAATGTCTGTTCTCTATATTAACCAGTATTTCATCTCACTATTCATTGTGGCTTGCTACACAGTGCTGTCCAGCCTTGGCCAAAAGTTTTGAGAATGACACAAATATCAATTTTCAGAAAGTCTGCCTCGTTTTTATGATGGCAATTTACATATACTCCAGAAGGTTATGAAGCGTTATCAGAGGAAATGCAATTAATTACAAAGTCACTCTTTGCCATAAAAAGGACCTTAAAGGGGTTGTAAAGGATTTTTTTCCCCCTTAATAGCTTCCTTTACCTTAGTGCAGTCCTCCTTCACTTGCCTCATCCTTTCATTTTGCTTTTAAATGTCCTTATTTCCTGTTCTTCTGTCTGTAACTACACACAGTAATGCAAGGCTTTCTCCCTGGTGTGGAGAAAGCCTCTTGAGAGGAGGAGGAGGGGGCGAGTAGGAGGGTCAGAACCAGGGGCGGACTGATAACTCATGGGGCCCCCGGGCAACAGAAGATTATGGGGGCCCTGGGCTTACAGATGGCCACCACGGTAGGAGGCAGTGCAGAGGTGGGGCAGCTAAAATCTCAGGATTTTCATATCAAAAGCATGTCAGTTTCAGACATATCAGGGACAGATGTAATTAAAAAACACAGATTTTTACATACTGTCCCTGGTTTTACTGAGCCTGGCAACCCTGATGGGGCCCCCTAGTGGCATGGTGCCCGAGTGCCTCAATGGTCAGTCCGCCCCTGGTCAGGACGCTCTCTACTTTGCAGATAGAGAAAGGAGCTGTGTGTTAGTGGGCGTCCTGACACTCCTGCTCACCCCCCCCCCCCTCTCAAGAGGCTTTCTTCACACAAGGGGGAAAGACTTGCATTACTGTGTGTAGTTATAGACAAAAGAACAGGACGTGAGGGTTTCTCAGAAGAAATAAGGACATTTAAAAGCAAAATCAAAGGATGAGGTAAGTGAAGGAGGACTGCACTAAGGTAAAGGAAGCTATTTAGAGGAAAAAATGTTTTCCTTTACAACCCTTTAATCCTTATCAAGACTGACTTCCAGCCTTTTAAGTAGGCCATGACACCCAAAGTCAGTAGGAGGGACTCCTGATCATGCAGCACTGTCATTGGCTGCACAGTGTTGACATCATCAGGAGCCTGTCCCACCAGTTACCAATCATTGGTAGCTCTCAGTGACAGCTCAGTGACAGTTTTGGGGGTACTGATAGAGTGTGCCTCAGAACAACACAGTGACTCATAAAAGAGGTGGTTCCAGCTCAGTGACAGCCTCAGCTATGTTCCTGTGTGCTGTGTGAAGGGGGTGTGTACTTTCCCTCCAATCAGCTGTCAGATCTCTCCTCACTAAGCTCAACAGAGTAACTTCAGCTCACGGCCCCCTTTTTTCTGACAGCTCAGACAAACTTCTGGATTTTGAATGGATGTAGAGATGAGAACACTACAGATAAACAAGTACAGCTTCTGTAGGAGAATTTGATTAATCTTTGTGTATTTGTGTGTAATGGCTGCTGTTGGTAATTTGTTGTGCCTGTGTCTTGTTGTGATCTTGTGTTGTCTTTGTTTAGTGTGGCTTTGTCTTAATAATTTCCCTTTGGGATTAATAAAGTATTGTGATCAACCAAGGCCAGTGACTTCACTGGATATATGTAAGGGTTTACAACCACTTTCCGGTACATTTTTACATTTTTTTTGTTGTTGGGGTTTGTGTTTTGTTTATTTTTATTTTATTGTTAATATTTTTTTCTGAGTATAGATCTAGGTTTGCTCCTGGCACATTCGAATGTTTCACTAACTCACTACCTCTGCTGGAAGTCTAGTCCAAGCATCAACTAAAATAATATTTTCTAAAATTAGTTTTGCGCTTTCCTACTGCTAGCTTCAAGTCAGGTCCCTGTGTTCTTGATCTTGGCTTCATATTAAAAAGACTGCCCTCCTGAACTTTATTCATCCCTTGATGTATTAAAAGGATTCAATCATGTCTCCCTCTTCCCTTTCTTTCCTCCACATTGTACATACTACGTTTCTAAAGTCTCTCCTGAAAGGTTTTATTTCTCAAAACTTTAACTATTTTTGTTACCCGTCTCTTGACTTATTCTATCTTATCAATATCTTTTTGTAAGTTAGGTCTCCAGAACTGGACACAGTGGGCCAGATTCACAGAGCTTTCAAATTACGCGCGTCGTTTCATTAGTCTGAAGCCTCAAACCATGAAACGACGGCTTCGGGCTTCAATCAGACTGGCTTACGTGTTCGTACGCCTTCGGATCTACGCTGCAATAATTTTGCGGCCGCTGGGTGGAGTTCCTGTCGTTTTCCGTGTCGGGTTATGCAAATGAGCTTTTTCAGACGATCCACGAAGTTACGAGCGTCATTCGCAATCTCTTACGGCATCTGTAGTCATCTTTTTGCCGCGTAAAGTTATTCCAGCTTTTATCTGGTCTAATATTAGACAGCCCATGTTAAGTATGGCCGTCGTTTCCGCGTCGAATTTCAACGTTTGTTTTTATTTTTTACGTAAGTAGTCCGGGAATAGGAATGTACGTAAACGACGCTACTCAAACAACAAATGACGTATCGACATTATTTTAGCGCAATGCACGGCGGGAAAATTCTGAACGAGCATGCGCAGTTCGATCGCCGCGGGGACGCGCCTAATTTAAATGCTTCACACCCCCTAATCGTGTATTTTGATTCCGCCGCGAGAAATACACTACGCCGCCGTACGTTACGGGCCAAAATCTACATGAATTCGTCATAGAGCAAGATAAAATATGGCGGCGTAGTGTATCTCTGATACTCTGCGCCAATGTAATTGTATGTGAATCTGGCCCAGTGTTCTAAATGAGGTCTAACTAAAGGGGAATCTGGATCACCTTTCTCCTGCTGGTGTTCCCTCTAGGGATCCGTTTGGTTTCATGAAACCATTGTCTGTCCGAAAATAAGGAACAAAGAAAGGTGGTAGTATAGGGGCAGTTGCTGAAGCCAAATAAATTATAATGGACTATCTCGGTACTTATACACAACATACTTTATATAAAATATACAATTTTAATACATATAAAAATACATACAAAAAGATACCTGTTGATATGGAGTATAGACAGATCTTTCCTAAACTAGTTTTGTGGTATGTGACCGCTTCCTTGGGAGGAGTTGTCTATACAACAAATGATACAGTAAGGCATACAGTACATATAATATAATAGCCAACATTTATTATAATGTTGGCTATATTACTATGTTCGAACTGGCTGTATTATTTGATATGTGTATGCCTTACTGTATCATTTGTTTTATAGACAACTCCTCCCAAGGAAGCGGTCGCATACCACAAAATTTGTTGTGGAAAGACCTGTCTATACTCCATTTCAACAGATTACTGACGTGACGGGTTCCCCTGAGAGATATCTGTTGATATGGAGTATAGACAGATGTTTCCTCAACTAGTTTCACAGTATGCGACCACTTCCTCAGGAGGAGTTGTCTATAAAATAAAAGATACAGTGAGGCATACAGTACATATGATATAATACAGCCAGTTCGAACATAGCCAACATTGTTATAAATGTTGGATATTATATTATATGTACTGTATGCCTTACTGTATCATTTGTTTTATAAACAGCTCCTTTCAAGGAAGTGGTCGCATACCGCAAAACTAGTTGAGGAAAGATCTGTCTATACTCCATATCAACAGATATCTCTCGGGGGAAATGTCAGTAGTTGTCTGCGGTTGATGTTTTATTGATATTGTTATGTCTTTTTATATGTATTAAAATAGTATATTTTAAATAAAGTACATTGTGTATCAGTACCGAGATAGGCCACCATTATAATTTATTTGGTGGGTATGTACATACGGTCAGCTTCAACAACTACCCCTACCCCTCCTTTCTTTGTTCCTCTATACTAATTTGGATGATGGTAGTCTATTATGGCTCATTATATGGTTATTTTATGTGAGGCTATACTTAAATATTCTGTCTGAAAATAAGAAAATCAGTGGCACTATTTTTCTGGTTTTAACTGTAGATATGATATGTAAAGGGGCATAAAAAGAGGCAACTGTACACACGATAGGTTAGTCTGATGAAAACGATTTTTCCATCAGTTATCCGATGAAGCTGACTGATGATCAGTCGTGCCTACACACTATCAGTTAAAAAACGATTGTATCACAACGCGCTGACATAAAACACAACGACGTTCAATGCTTCCAAGCATGCGTCGACTTGATTCTGAGCATGCGTGGATTTTTAACCGATGGACGTACCCACAGACGATAATTTTTTTCTATAGGTTTTTTATCCATCAGATAATTTTAAAATAAGTTCCTATTGTGTTAACCTATGGATAAATAACCGATGGGGCCCGCACACGATCAGTTTGGTCTGATGAAAACGGTCCATCAGACCGTTTTCATCAGACTAACCTATCGTGTGTACACAGCATTAGCCTAACAATTCCACTAGCTACTTTATATCGAAATTGTTCTTTGTTTCCTTTTTTAGACTGGCCCCGAAACTTTGCAGGGTAAAAAAATCAGTCCACCCTGTTCCCTGTGCCGAGCACCACTTCTGGGTCCACTACTTACCCCTGCACAATAAATCAGAGACTGCTCAATGCAGACTGCAGTCCTATCCAGAAGTACCGATAAACCTGACGAACATATTCGCCTGACGAAGAGGTCCTGTGTGACCTCGAAAAGTTGCACTATTGTGATGTTTGTTTTGCATAACATTTTTGGACGTAATCTACGATTCATTGTGTGCTGGCGAATATTTTCGTTTGTTTGATGGCTCCAGTGCCCAGCTGGTGATCGTTTTAGCACCCACTGTACTGTACTGGTGAACCTGGCTTCAAAATATCATATAAAACTGAGATTTCAGGTCATTTCCAAATTTGCAACTTTTTCACTACTGCAGTATGTCAAAAAATAACATAAATGGTGGAGTGAACTTTTTGCCTGAAAGTTTTAATACAAGTGTCATCTCTTTTTTATTGAATCTATAGCAGCATAAACCCTGTAGATGGGTCTGGTTCCACGTCCCATAAAAATGCTAATGGATCTGTAAACCTGTGCTTTTATATGCCCACAGACCTGAAATGTACTGTCCTTCACTAGGACAGAATCATCTAAACTATTACTGCTTGCAAATTCTCAGTACGGGATAATTATGTTTTCTTTTAAATGGGAAGACAAGATGTACATATCATTTATGGCAAAGTCATATTTAGCTTTAAAGGATAAATGCACATTTAACCACGTCAGCTTCAGGAAGGTTTACCCCCTTTCATAACCAGGCCATTATTTTGGTCTTTTTGGATCAAAGGGTTAAATGTGTTCCTAGGGCGTGCTTACTAATTGTGTGGGAGGTGCTTGTACTGTGGGAAGGCAGGGATCTGTGTTCCTGCTTAGCAGCTTCAAAGGCAGGTCACTGTTTAGCCTGTCTCCTGAAGGATCAGAGGGTCCCGATGGACATCGCATCCACCGGACTCGCTGATTGGCTCCCGCTGTGTCGAATCACAGTGGGAGCAGGTCCCCGGCAGTACGCATATGAACCCCTGATCCGGAAGTGCAGAATCACCTACAGGTACGTCATTCCGCCCAGAGCGGCTGCCCTGCCACACTAAATGTACAAGGGGCCGCCAGCCTCTTGGAGAGATTGGGGAAGGATTTATTTTTTGTTCTTGTTTCCATTAGGGAGATTTGCTCTTTTTATTAGCACTGGTGTCAACGAGAAAGAAAACAAGGGGCAATTCAAATATTTCTTGGCATTAAAGCGGAGTTCAAGCCAAAAATTGAACTTCCACTAAACTTGTTCCTCCTTCCTCCGGTGTCACATTTGGCACCTTTCAGGGGGAGGTATGCAGGTATTTGCTCCCACTCAGGGACGGTGCTACCACTAGGCAAACTAGACAGCCGCCTAGAGTGCACTGCCACCTAGGGCACCCTGCCGCTAGTTTTCTACTCTCCATCTTCTACCAGTCTCCGCACTATGTAGGTGTAGCGCTCTCCCCCGCAGGAGCCGCTGGATAGATTTGGGTCGGCCTGTTACCTCTATAGCTTCGATGTCTAGGGCAGTGTTTCCCAACTCCAGTCCTCAAGGCACACCAACAGGTCATGTTTTCAGGATTTCCCTCAATAGAAACAGCTGTGTTAATTACTAAGGCAGTGAAACTGATTGAATCACCTTGGCAAAATAATGGAAAGCCTGAAAACATGACCTGTTGGTGTGCCTTGAGGACTGGAGTTGGGAAACACTGGTCTAGGGTAGTTGAGAAGAGAGTAGCAGTAATGGAATGTCCAAACAGTGGATGTCTTTTCTTGTGCTTTATTTTACCCAACACGGTAAAACAATAACTTGAGGTGAAATAGGAGAAAGATGAATGAGGAGAAGAGTAACAGATTCAGGACTATGAGCAACAGAAGCAGTCCTGCTTCAAACGACACTTTGCTTTCGCCGCCACTCCAGCCGGAGTGGGTATAGTGTACCTGGACAGGCCTCTCACACAGACCTGGCAGCCAGGATATCACTCGGAACCTTGTGGGAAGACAGGCCTCTGCCACAGACCCCTCCCTAGAACGTAGATCATGAGATAAATCTTCCTTAGTGAATTTAGTGATTGAATCTGACCTTAGGTAGTTCTCAGTTGGTGACCGACTGACAGGTTGCTGACATCCAACCTCTCAGTGTCCGGTCACCTCGATCCTTAATGGTTCGCTCCAGTGCTGTTGGACCACCAGCCTCTCTTTGGTGCTCCTCAACTGGGTCCCCACCGAAGAGCTAAACTCGCTTGGGATCTTCAAGTTAGGACCCCAGTCGATCACTGGGGTCCCGCCACAACTTCAGTTGCTCCGGGCCAACATGGTCGACCTCGCCCAAATGGCGTCTGTTCCAGAAGTTCCCTCCCCCAGCATTCACCGCGAGGGAAAACCCCTCCTGATTGGCTGCTGGCAATAGACACCACAACCTCGGCTCCACCTATCGCCTTGGGGTGTAACAACACCCCAGTGACAACAGAATGAGCCCACAGCATAGCCCAGCTGAAACAGAGGCACAATTTAGATAAATCACTGGATGAGAGCCAAATAACTCTCTCATCCCCTTAAATTTAGGAATAACACCTGTACTGAAAGAACACAGGCGCTACATAGGTTTTGGTGCGGTAGTGACTGTATGTAGGGAATGCCTCTGTTTGCTGTCTGCAGCATGTAACTAAATCAGGCGGCAGCCACCTTGTCCATAAGTAAGTAGTGGCAGAGGTGCAGCGCAGCACTGGAGGACTGTGTCCCAACAGAACGAGGCACACATCCCCTGCACGCCACAGCCTCAATGATCAGTGACCTGTATGTCTCTTCCTCTCCGAGTCTCTGCCTCTGCCCATACCTGATTCCTATACCAAGTCATGTGACCCCCCTGACCCCGCCCTCTGCCGTGTCACTGCCACTCGCTCTCCCTCCCAGCCTGTCCTGTACAGCGGCAGAATGTGACATAGCCTAATTGGATCGGAGTAGTGGGCGCTCCGGGGCTGGTGACAGCTGGAGCCTGAAGGCACCAAGGCAGGGTTTGTCCCTGGCACTGGCAGGGTCCTTGGATGCATGTAGGGCCCGGTGAGTGAAGAACATTACATTGTATTAGGAATCATGTAGGTCAGTGTAATAGCAGGTAGGTCATAAGGGGTCAAGTAGGTCGGTCAGTGTAAGGGTCAGGTAGGTTATTGTAGGGGTCAGTGTGGGTGTCAGGTAGGTCAGTATAGTGGTCAGGTAGGTTAGTGTAGGTGTCAGGTAGGTCAGTTATGTCATTGTAGGGGTCAGGTAGGTCAGTGTAATGGTCAGATAGGTTACATGGGCAGGGCGAAGGGGGTAGAGTCAAGGGCAGAGACAATGGGGTGGAAAAATTAGGATTCGCCTAGGGTGTCAAAAATCCATGCACCAGCCCTGCTCCCACTACCGGCGAAAGATTGCTGCAGAATCTGCAGCGATCTACGCCATGTCCGGTCCCTCCTCCCTGACACTCCCAGAAGACAGCAGGACATCCAGCTCAAATCGTGCATGCGCAGTAGGGAGCCGCAAGGCTTCACTTCCTAATTCCCGTACTGAAGATGTCGGTGCCTCGACCCCGGGAGCCGGGGGATGGGTAGGCTTTGGGTGAGGACATCGCGGGCACCCTGGACAGGTAAGTGTCCTTATTTTAAAAGTCAACAGCTGCAGTATTTGTAGCTGCATTCTTTTCATTTTTTAAACTCCGCTTTAGGTTTGTACAGTTCAATACAATGATGCTTTCTAAGGACAGAAAATGTCAGCAAAATGGCCAAACTATGGGGATTTTCATCCTCTGAAAGTTATTTTCTACATCACAAAGGGATCCTATTCTTCTTGCCTTTGTCCTGTATCATTCACCTGCTCTATCACACAGTGACAGCTTTAATAACCAGTGTGACAGCTGGTAGTTTTGCAAACCTGAGTCAAAGAAATCAATAGGTATTTTTCTGGTTCTAAAACATCATCGCTGTCCTTTGCTAGGCTGCAGCTGGGGCCTTGTTCCTGCCAAAAATGAAAAATGCTAGAGCAGCTTGGGGAGACAGGAAATGTATAATAGAAGATTTGGGATTTGGAAAGTGTACTGCGACTCGAGTCATGAAGTATCAGTTCCAGTCCTGCCTAGAAAAGGGATTTTAGAAGAGTAAGTGATCAGAGGACAAGCTGGTGCCTGGTGGGCTGAGATTATAGCCAAGCCTTGTTATGAGAGTAGAAGGAGGTGAGAGATGACTCCGTGTTGAGATATGGTGTAGAGTGGTCATGCTGGCACTTACTGTGCCCTCCACGGATAACAGTTTTTGCAAAAACTATTCTTTAATAGCCTATGAAAGATAAACAGGCTGAGCACTAACAAGAAAACCAGCGGACATCGGAGAGAGAGTAAGCACATAATGTTCCTTTGTTTAAAACCAATTATTAATTCTACATAGACCATTACAGAACGAGTATAAAAGACAAAACAACTGATAAATGTTGGACGATAAACTATTGTGGCTTAGAGGTCTATATTTTAAGTTTCCTTACGTTGTCTATATACGGCTTAAAGTGGTTGTAAACCCATTACAACCACTTTAACCTACAGGTAAGCCTAGATGAAGCCTTACCTGTAGGTGCAACAAATATCTCCCAAACCTAAAAGGTTTAGGAGATATTTGCAGAAAATAATGCAAAACTTTCTCCCTGGTGTGGAGAAATCCTCTTGAGGGGGGAGGGGCGAGCAGGAGTGTCAGAACACCCACTAACACCCAGCTCCTTTCTCTATCTGAAAGTAGAGAGAGTCCTGACCCTCTTGCTCACCCCCTCCCGCCTCAAGAGGCTTTCTCCACACCAGGGAGAAAGACTTGCATGACTGTGTGTAGTTACAGACAGAAGAACAGTGAGGATTTCTCAGAAGAAATAAGGACATTTAAAAGCAAAATGGAAGGATGAGGTAAGTGAAGGAGGACTGCACTAGGGTAAAGGAAGCTATTTAGGGAATTTTTTTTTACCTTTACAACCCCTTTAAGGGCACAGAAAATTAGAACAGCAAGCCATCAGAAACTGATATGTTTAAAAATTGCATCAACATTTTAAATATTTTAACAAACAGAAGAGAACAATGTCAGGTAGAGCACGTATCTTGAATATTTCGCCTTCTTTGCCTTAATTCCTACTATGTAAATCAAATCTGTTGTTGAAGTATCTTCATATAATGTATGTATGAGGCTTCATAATCTAATTTGCTATTGCACTTATATTTAGAATTTCATGGATTCTCTCTAAACATAAAAATATAATATTAAAAAGTATCAAAGTTTACCTAAATGTCATTGAGCCCAGGTTCACACTGGGTACGATTTGGTTCGATTTGAGATGCGATTTCACATGTGAAATCGCATCTCAAATTGGCGGCATTGGCGGCATTGACACCGTCCTAATCAGTGCGACACCGCATCTGCGGTGCTGCACCGACTTCAAAAAGTAGTTCCTGTACTACTTTTTGTAATTTCGGGCCGCGATTTACATTGACATCTGTGCGGAAACCTGCACAGATGTCTCTTAAATCGCGGCTGAAATCGGGACTGACAGGCGGGAGTGAAGTCGTGCGAGTTCAGCTGAACTCGCACGGCTTCACTCCCGCAGCCCAGTGTGAACAAGGGCTGACTGTTGTGTGGCTTTGTAAAAAAAAAAAAAATGGAAGGAGAATAAAATAATTATAATTATAATTGTGTGTATATATATATAGATATATATATATATCTATATATATACACACATACATACACCCCTCACATTTTTGTAAATATTTTATTATATCTTTTCATGTGACAACCCTTCAGAAATGACGCTTTGCTACAATGTAAAGTATTGAGTGTACAGCTTGTATAACAGTGTACATTTTCTGTCCCCTCAAAATAACTTAACACACAGCCAGTAATGTCTAAACCACTGGCAACACAAGTGAGTACACCCCTACGTGGAAATGTCCAAATTGGGCCCAATTAGCCATTTTCCCTTTTCCCAGTGTCATGTGACTCTTTAGTGTTACAAGGTCTCAGGTGTGATTGGGGAGCAGGTGTGTTAAATTTGGTGTTATCGCTCTCACTCTCTCATACTGGTCACTGGAAGTTTAACATGGCACCTCATGCCGAAGAACTCTCTGAGGATCTGAAAAAGGGAATTGTTGCTCTACATAAAGATAGCCTAGGCCAGTGATGGCAAACCTTGGCACCCCAGATGTTTTGGAACTACATTTCCCATGATGCTCTATTACACTGCAGAGTAGCTGAGCATCATGGGAAATGTAGTTCCAGGACACCTGGAGTGCCAAGGTTCGCCATCACTGGTCTAGGCTATAAGAAGATTGACAAGACCCTGAAACTAAGCTGCAGCATGGTGGCCAAGACCATACAGCGGTTTAACAGGAAAGGTACCACTCAGAACAGGCCTCGCCATGGTCGACCAAAGAAGTTGAGTGCACGTGCTCAGAGTCATATCCGGAGCTTGTCTTTGGGAAATAGACTTATGAGTGCTGCCAGCATTGCTGCAGAGGTTGAAGGGGTGGGGGGTCAGCCTGTCAGTGCTCAGACCATACACTGCACACTGCATCAAATTGGTCTGCATGGCTGTCATCCTCAACCAAATATGCTTATCTTGGTCTCATCAGACCACAGGACATGGTTCCAGTAATCCATGTCCTTAGTCTGCTTGTCTTGAACAAATAAACTGTTTGCAAGCTTTCTTGTGCATCATCTTTAGAAGAGGCTTGACAGCCAACTGAGTTGTACAGTTTATAGTTCATATTAAAGGTGAGATTGTCTTTTAAATTAATTTGAAATTTGCATACAAAACTGCATTAACATCTTTTGGTCTGTACGCCAATCTCTTATGGATACCTACATTTCAGGCTGAGGGGGGATAGTCCTAAAATTAAAAAGTAAAATAATTTCTGGTCTTTGAAAGATAAAATCAACCACATAAACAGTCAACATCTTCACAGGCTCAACTGATCAATCCACAGCATAATTATCCTTCTGAATTAACAGTGCACAGAGGTAGCACACTGTTTTCATTGCTAATAGCAGCTAAGTGGTCCTAATTAAATACTTAAGACCACAGACGGAGAAGCGTCTATAGCTGCAGAGCTAGACAACAGAGATGAACACTGTTACACCGTGTCCCAATTAATATTATGAGGTGGCCTTCCTGTGTATGGTCTAAAAATAGGTAGCATGTGGAAAATAACAAAAAATAAAATTTAGAGCAAACAGCTTGTGGTCTCCATAGTCCTCACTGTATCCGATACACAAGCTAAGACAAGTGCATTCAGCACAATCATGTCAAGTATGGGGTGGTAACAATCAGGTCAATACACCATGGGAGGTAGGCTTATACAGTTGTACTCATAAGTTTACATACCCTGGCAGAATTTATGATTTCTTGGCCATTTTTCAGAGAATATGAATGACACAAAAACATTTCTTTCACTCATGGTTAGTGTTTGGCTGAAGCCAATTTATTATCAAACAACTATGTTTACTCTTTAAAGCATAATGGCAACAGAAACTACCCAAATTACCCTGATCAAAAGTTTACATACCCTGTTGATTTTGACCTGATAACATGCACACAAGTTGACCAAAAGGGGTTTGAATGGCTATTAAAGGTAACCATCCTCACCTGTGATCTATTTGCTTGTAAATAGTGTGTGTGTATAAAAGGTCAATGAGTTTCTGGACTCCTGACAGACCCTTGCATATTTCATCCAGAGCCCCACTGATGTTTCTGGATTCTGAGTCATGGGGAAAGCAAAATAATTGTCAAAGGATCTGCAGGAAAAAGGTAGTTGAACTGAATAAACAGAAAAATATATCCAAGGAATTTAGAATGCAAATCAGCAGTGTTAAAAAAAAACTCTAATCAAGAAGTGTAAAATGAAGGGTTCTGTTGAAACCAAACCACGGTCAGATAGACCAACTAAAATTTCAGCCACAACTACCAGGAAAATTGTTCGGGATGCAAAGAAAACCCCACAAATAACTTCAGGTGAAATACAGGACTCTCTGAAAACATGTGGTGTAGCTGTTTCAAGATACCCAATAAGGAGGCACTTGAATAAAGATGGGCTGCATGGTCGAGTCGCCAGAAGAAAGCGATTACTACACAAATGCCACAAAGTATCCCACTTACAATACACCAAACAGCACAGAGACAAGTCTCAAACCTTCTGGCACAAAGTCATTTGGAGTGATAAGACCAAAATGTCACTTTTTGGCTACAACCATAAACACTACATTTGGAGAGGAGTTAACAAGGCCTATGATGAAAGGTACAGAGGTGGCCTGCTGAAGTTTCGGTGATGTGTGAGCTACAAAGGCACTGGAAACATGGTCAAAATTGTTGGTAAGATGAATGCAGAATGTTATCAAAAAATACTGGAGGAACATTTCCATTCATCAGCCAGGAAGCTGCACATGGGATGTACTTGGACATTCCAACATAACAATGATCCAAAACACAAGGCTAAGTGGACCTTTTATTGACTACAGCAGAATAAAGTGAATGTTCTGGAGTGGCCATCTCAGTCTCCTGACCTCAATATCATTGAGCCACTTTGGGGAGATCTCAAACGTGCAGTTCATGCAAGACAGCCCAAGAATTTACAGGAACTGGAGGCTTTTTGCCAAGAGAAATGGGCAGTTTTACAATCTGAGAAGATAAAGAGCCTCATCCACAAATACCACAAAAGACTTCAAACTGTCATTCATGTTAAAGGGGGCAATACATGGTATTAAGATCAGGGGTATGTAAACTTTTGATCAGGGTCATTTGGGTAGTTTCTGTTTCCATTATGATGTAAAAAGAGTAAACACAGTTGATTGATAATAAATGGCTTCAGCCAAACTCTAACCATGAGTGAAAGAGAAGTTTTTTTTATGTTATCATTCATATTCTCTGAAAAATGGCTAAGTAATCATAAATTCTGCCAGGGTATGTAAATGTATGGAGCACAACTGTAAGAAGACAATCTACAGTTTAAAAAGTTTTTAACTCATGTCCAATACAGACTTGAATGGAGACGGGGTGGTGTTCAGCATTAATGAAGAAGATAGTAGATTACGTATCTTTATAAAAGAAGCATGCTGGTTGAAGAATACCTCACTGAATTTTAGTAAATATGAAAATGATATGACAATATGTTGCTCAACTTTAAGCGGTTCTAAAAAGGCACCATTTTTTTTCGTTTAAAAGATTTTATTGGTATTTCAGAATAAATAACATAGTAAACATATAATTAAATGTAGATACAATAAAGTATCATAGGTAGTAGACATGTGCACAGAAAAAATTTTCGTTTTTTTTTGTTCCGTTTCGTATGGTCCCGTCTGTTCGTTTCCGTTCGTTTTTCGTAAGACGCCCGTTTTCCCGTTCGTTTCCGTTCGTTTGTCGTACGACGCGATTTTTTCATATTCCGATCGTTTCGTATTTCCGTTACCGTTTTATTTTCGTACATGCGGGATGATTCGTTATTCTGTTTAATTCATGTTCGTTTCTTGTTAGACAATAATTATCGTTAATTTTCGTCAATTTGCATTCTGTGTATCTTGAATGCTTTTCTTTTGTTAGTGTCAGTTGTATGTTCATTGTTCAATGACATCTATAACAAAAGAATTTCATTATGTATATTGAATGAATTCCTTTTTCTGTTATAGGTGTCATATCAACATACGAAAATAACAAAAGAAACAGGTTCAAATGCAAATCTTTTGTTTATGTTTTTTTTTGAATGGCCAGAGAGTTACAATACTATTGTTAAGCCCCATACACTTGGTCAGACTATTTTAACAACACACATAAAAACGATCGTTTTCCGATCGTTCTCAGAAAATTCGTTTGTTTTTAAACTGCATCAGAAAACCATTTTTGGGTTCAGAAGTCTGGCCAACTGATCTCCCCTCAGATGAAAATCCACAGAAAAGTTTATTAGGCTTTACTATACAAGTGTACTCACTACTCTGCACAAAAGAGAAGCTGCTTTCAGTCACTGAGGCTGGCCATACATGTTCAATTTTCTTGTACAATTTTCTTTTAGATTTACCAAAAACCATATATGAGGTCAAACTAAACACTTTCAATTGTATGCAATCAGGCAGGCCCTTGCACTACATAGTTGAAGGTAAATCTAAAGAAAATTGCACAGAAAATCATGTATGGCCAGCCTAATGCCGCGTACACACGGTCGTTTTTTGCGATGAAAAAAACGACGTTTTTTAAAACGTCATTTAAATTGATCGTGTGTGGGCAAAACGTCGTTTTTTGTCTTAAAAAAACGACCAAAAAAAAAATTCCAACATGCTTGAATTTTTTGTGTCGTTTTTCAAAACGTCGTTTTTTGTGTCATAAAAAATGATCGTGTGTGGGCAAAACGACATAGAAAATGACGTTTTAAACCCGCGCGTGCTCAGAAGCAATTTCTGAGATGGGAGAGCTCGTTCTGGTAAAACTACTGTTTAGAATGGATTAAGCACATTCGTTATTTTAAATCTAATGAAGAAAACAATGCGCTGTATTTGCCACAATGCTTTTTAAACCATTTCCAAGCTACCCTAAACTCCTAGTTTGTTGTGGCTCATCTTGTTTGACATATTTCTGTCAACCTTTTGACTTTATTATTTTTTTGGGCCCTTTTTTTTATTTATTTTTTGTTTTTTGGGACACGTAATTTTTTTGGGGTAATATCTTTTAACAGATGTTTTGAACTAAAATTTTTTTTTAAGGATTTTGGAGGGTGTGAAGTGACCACAGCAGCTTATTTTTTGTGGTTTCATTTACCCACAAGGAGGTTGTTGTTCCTTGTTTAATGTCGTTTTAATTTTTAAAATGTGTCTGCCTACTCACTATAACAATCTCTATATTTGTTTGTAAAAAAATACACATGGTCAAAATTTGCAAACCAACCAAAATATACCTTTATTCAGGTTAAAAAGGTAAATAAATAAAAAGTACAACCATCTGGCAATCCAAAAGCAAAACCAAATAAAAACAAAGAAGCCTGGATAAAAACAAAGGAGACCCTGCTTGAAGTTGTAAACACAAGGGTCCACCAAGAAAACAATGAAGGCTGTGAAGGCCAAAAAAAATTCGCTTCGGGGCATCATCTCCTCACTTCTTCTTCTTCCCTGCAGCCTTCCCTGCAGTCTTCCCTGCAGTCTTCCCTGCAGCCTTCCCTGCAGCCTTCCCTGCAGGCCGAGTCCTCAGGGGCTGTGTTTCTGGAGCCGACGTGCCAGGAGCCAGAGCAGGCTCAGGAAGAGGAGGAGCAGGAGAAGGAGCAGGAGCAGGGGCTGGAGATGGAGCAGGAGCAGGGGCTGGAGATGGAGCAGGACCAGGAAGCGCAGTAAGGACAGGAGTGCGAATCAGCCCAATGCCAATATCGTCATTGAGCTGTCCCAGTGTGGCCATGCTCATGATCTGGAACATAAGGGATTCGCAGCGCACACGCTGGCCCAGCTCTAGATTTTTAAGCTTGGCAGCGATCAGCGCTGCGAATCCCTCTTCCTCACTGGGCTGCTCTCTGATGGCCAAAGTTGCTTCACGGAGCATGGCCTGGGTCTCCTCCTCCATCTGCATGAGCCTTCTGGCCCTTTTTGCTGGGTTCCGGATAGGAGGGATTTGGGAGATACAATCACGCTGGCGTGACTCCTGTCTCCCACTGGGGCCTGCCTCCTCCTGGCTCCCAGTGGGGCCTGCCTCCCCCTGGCTCCCTGCGTGGCCTGCCTCCCCCTGGCTCCCTGCGTGGCCTGCCTCCCCCTGGCTCCCTGCGTGGCCTGCCTCCCCCTGGCTCCCTGTGGGGCCTGCCTCCTCCTGGCTTTGCTCTGCCTGTGTATAATAAAAAAGGGACATATTTTATTTTTTGGCTTCATTCATCACACACATTTCTAACTTAATGACATATCATAATTGAATGCTAAAATATATTTATCACAGGCCCTCCATCCCTAATTCTGTGGCCCCTTACACAGCTTTAGATATGTGCCCCCTGGAGCTGGGGGCGGGGGGGGGTTGATGTTGACTGAAATTCCAAAGTAGGGGGCCTTTACCCAACCGTTTTTTTACTTTAGGGTGGACAAAATGTTAATGGCTAAAAAGGGTGTTTAACATCTGCGGCCACTGTATGGTGTACCTAATGGCGTACAAGAAAATGACACACATTCATTATGACCTCTGCATTTATGTATCTTGTCCCCATTCTGTTTTGCCACTATTGCTTAGTGATATGTTCCAAATTTTTTGGCCAAACATTTATATAATTTCAATCACTTGTAACATAAATTACTCATCATTATTATACTTTGCATTACAAAAATGAATCTGAAAATGCAATACCTGGCTCCATGGGTCACAATCTGCCTCCTCCATGAACTCAGGCTCTTCCTCTGAGCTTGCCTGCTCTTGCCTGCAGGGAACACTGGAGGGCTGACTGCAGGGAACACTGGAGGGCTGACTGCAGGGAACACTGGACTGTCTCCTTGGGGGAAGGGTAGACATGGATGGCCTGGACTCTATGTGATCATCCAGGAACTGCATCTGACTATAGTACCACAGGTTAGGCTTGTAGACGCTGTCAGCTGCAGCCCCAGATCTCATCGAGGCCAGGACTTGTGACCGTTGGGTCCTGTAGGTGCCCCAAAGCGAATTGATTTTAGCCTTAACAGTCTCCAATGTAGCGTTGGGGACCCTTGTTTTTACATATTCAAGCAGGGCCTCCTTTGCTTTCTTCCGGGCATCTTTGTTTTTATTAATTTTGCTTTTGGATTGCCAGAGAACTGGATGTTCCTTCCATCTCTGGATAAATTCTGTCAGAAATTCCGGATCCTTAAAGGCCTCCATTAGTTCTGCATGTACAAAACAAAAAACAAAGCCTAGTGTCAGTCAAGCCACTACTACTAATTAGCTTTTAAACACCATGGGGGTTATTTATGAAAGGAAAATACACTCTGCACTTCAATTGCACTGAAAGTGCACTTGGAAGTGCAATCGTTGTATAAATCTGAGAGGGGTAGATCAGAAATGAGGGGAAGCTCTGCTGATTGTATCAGACAATGATGTGCATGCTAAAATGCTATTTCTAAATTTATCCTTGCATGTCCTCCTCAAGATGTCCAGCGACTGCATTTACAAGTGCACTTGTAGTGCAAAGTGTCTTTTCCTTTAAGTAAATCACCCCCCATATCTTCTAGCCCACACAATCATCCACTGTTCCCTAATATTTGTAATGTCCATAATCCAGATACATACCGTCTTATGATCCGATCGTCTCTTCCGCCTTGTTCCGCAGGTTGTGAACGGCGCTTGCAATGAACCCCCCATATCTTCTAGCCCACACAATAATCCACTGTTCCCTAATATTTGTAATGTCCATAATCCAGATACATACCGTCTTATGATCCGATCGTCTCTTCCGCCTTGTTCCGCAGGTTGTGAACGGCGCTTGCAATGGCGTGGATCCCTTTAAACGGCGCGAACGTGTGACGCGATGCACGAGATCCCGCCCCTGACGTTCGGTCTCGTCTTTTCCACGCCCTTTCTCGATCTTTCTTTGTGGGTGTGTTTTAGGCAAGAACAAGATGGAGAGAAACATGGCAAGCTCAAGCCATCAGGCAGGCCAGGCCCAGCCAACCGGACGATCCGGCGGAGGTACAAGGCCTCAAACATGGCCTTCCAAGAGATGGTGGAGATGGTCACCATCTTACAAAGGGAGGATTATGACGGGAAGCATGGCCCTTACCTGCATCCAAACAGGGTGAAGGCCGACATCATGGAGAAGGTGATCAGGAGGCTGCATCAAAAATTTGGCCAACGCAGGACTCGAGAACAATTGAGAAAGAGGTGGTCAGACCTCAAAAACAGAGAGCCTGAACAACTCCAGCATATCAAGAGGCTGATTCGGGGAAAAAGTAAGTTTTTTTTATTTTTTGACACATTTGTGGTGTTTGTTAATTGTGCCATGTGATTTTAATTTCAGGTTGTACTGTATCTGTTTGTGGGCACAAAAAGTGGTCGGAGAAGTCGTCGTTTATACGTTGTTTTTCGACCTACTAAACGACAATCTTCGTGCTAAATATCATCATGCGCCTAGTTCGCATGGACAAAAAGGAGTGTATAAAACACTATATCATTCCCAAAAAACGTCTTTGTATTTGTTATTATTTGAACAAACGACGACTCCTACGACCAATTCATGTGTCCCCAAACAGGAATCTTGCCATTTTTGTTGTAATGTGACTTCACTTGTGATCTTTTGTAATGTAGATTTGTACCTAAATTAAAGTCGATGTGAAAAGCTTAGTAAATATGACCAATAAACAGAAAAAGGAGAGTCTGCTCAGCAGTGGATTCTGCACATGTTTATATACTCTGTACTTGTATTTTTAGTTCTCACTCATATCTCTTTATAATCTTTTACCTTTCTTTTTTCCCTATCTTCAATCTCGTAGGGCGCAGTGAAGCAGCAAGGCAGGTTGGAACTTCCGAAGCCCCACCCCCGAGGGATGATGACGCTGCCACCACATCCAGTAAATTTCCTACACAACACTCATACCCAGGTAATCTAGATCAGGGATCCTCAAACTACGGCCCTCCAGCTGTTGTGGAACTACACATCCCATGAGGCATTCATTGTAACACACTGACATTCACAGACATGACTAGGCATGATGGGAATTGTAGTTCCTGAACAACTGGAGGGCCGTAGTTTGAAGACCCATGATCTACATGTAGGTTTTCCGAATTTTAATACCTTTTTTGTTCCCACATTTCAGGAGCAAGTCGTGCAGCGACAATGGACAGGGATACTGCCAAATTTGTGCTGTCCGAAATATGGTCCTTCAGGGAACAACTAGAGGACATCCAGGACACTGCACGAGAAGTGGTAGAAAAATCAAAAGGGCTGGAGACACAAATTAAAAATTTAATAGATTATTTGGTAGGTTTTGATTTATTTAGTGTTTATTTTGTAATAGAAAAAAGGTTTGGTTTATAATAAAAAAAAAAATGTGATTTTATTTTTTGAATAATGTAAAAAAAAAAAAAAAAAAAAAAAAAGTGATTTTAGTTTTTTAATGTAAAAAAAAAAAAAGTGATTTTATTTTTTGAATAATGAAAAAAAAAAAAATGTGATTTTAGATTTTGAATAATGTAAAAAAATAAATATATAAAAAAAAGTGATTTTATTTTTTGAATAATGTAAAAAAAAAAAAAAAAAAGTGATTTTATTTTTGGAATGTTATAAAAAAAAAACAAAAACAAAAAATATATATTTGTTTTGTAACTAAAAAAAATGTTTTTAAAAAATTTTATGTCAAAAAGTTATGTTTTTCAAGATGCAAAAAATAAAAAATTTACAGTAAAATATGTGTCTTGTTATTTAAGCTCAATGATTAATAGAAAATACTAGGGTTGTCCCGATACCGATGCCGAGTATTTGCGGGAGTACTTGTACTCCCGCAAATACCCCCGATACCTAAATAGAATACTTCCCCCCCATATTGCAGCGATGCGTCCCTCATACCTTTTTAGATATGCTGACGCCGCCGCATACCGCCTTATCCCCCTGCACAATCGCATAGCTTACATTACAAGCATTCATTCTGAATACTTGTAAATGGCCGTGTATTGACACTCCCCCTCTCCGGATTGGACGGATCCCTCCATCCGGAGAAGGGGAGTTTTAAAACACGAAGCGCGGCCATTTACAAGTTTTTAGAATGAAAGCTTGTAATGCGCTACGCCAAGGATCTCCAAACTACGGCCCTCCAGCTGTTTCGGAACTACATTTCCCATGAGGCATTGTAAAACTCTGACATTCACAGACATGACTAAGCATTATGGGAATTGTAGTTCCTGAACAACTGGAGGGCCATAGTTTGGAGACCCCTGCGCTACGCGATTGTGCAGGGGGATACGGCGGTATGCGGCAGAGGCGGCATCAGCATATCTAAAAAGGTATGAGGGACGCATCGCTGCAATATGGGGGACATACATGGCTGCATATGTGGGGGACATGGCTGCATTTGGGGACACATTTAAAAAAAAAGTATCGGTATTCGGGATCGGCGACTACTTGAAAAAAGTATCCGTACTTGTACTCGGTCCTAAAAAAGTGGTATCGGGACAACCCTAGAAAATACCTAAAAAAAATGTATGCTGAGAACATTAAACAATGAGGGATAGTTATTTCAGTCCATCACAAACACATGGCACTATGATAACCTAGGACCGTGATGGCGAACCTTGGCACTCCAGATGTTTTGAAACTACATTTCCCTTGATGCTCCACTATACTGCAGAATGCATGAGCATCATGGGAAATGTAGTTCCAAAACATCTGGGGTGACAAGGTCGCCATCACTGACCTAGGAGATAAAATAAAAACACAAACCTTATAAATTAATTAAAGAACAAAGAAAAGACTGTTTCAGGCAAAAAATAAATTTAATTATTCAGCCAAGATCTGGCATTGGAATGGCCCCCTACCCATAAAGTAGTCCACATATGCCTGACGCACAGCACGTGCGTTTCGGGGGGGCCAATTGGGGATGGGCAGCGTCACGAGCTGCCTCTGGAATGTCAACAGGGTCATCAGGCAAAAGGGTTAGGTAAGAAGAAGAATGTTTTTTTAAATAGTTGTGTAAAATGCAGCAGCATGTAATTATATAATTCAACTTGTATTCGGCCATGTTTATGGCAGTAAGAAATAGCCGGAAACGGCTGGCCATGATGCCAAAGGCATTTTCCACCACACGTCTGGCTCTGGCCAGCCTGTAATTAAACACCCTCCTCTCAGGGGTGAGGGCGCGTTGGGGAAATGGCCTCATGAGGTGAGGACCCAAGGCGAAAGCCTCATCTGCAACAAAAACGAAGGGCAGACCCTCTTCATTATCCTCCGCAGGCGGCAATCCCAGGTCCTCGGAAAGAAGCCGTTGGGCGAACTCCGTCTCGGCAAAGACACCACCGTCCGACATCCGCCCATTTTTCCCAACATCAAGATACAAGAACTCGTAATTGGCAGACACCACCGCCATCAGAACAACACTGTGGAACCCCTTGTAATTGAAATAATGGGATCCACTATGGGGTGGTGGCACGATGCGGACGTGCTTGCCGTCAATAGCTCCTCCGCAGTTTGGAAAATTCCATCGCCGGGAGAAGTCCGCTGCCACAGTCTGCCATTCCTGTGGCGTGGTGGGGAACTGTAGATACCAAAAAAATAAAAAAATATCAAACAAACATTCCTAAAAGAACATCCCAAAACATTTTTTGATACCAAAAAAACAAACATTAATTTGAAGTATTATTAACCACTTCCTTACTGGGCATGTAAACCCCCTTCCTGACCATGTGAAATTTCAGCTTGCGGCACTGCGTCGCTTTAACTGACAATTGCGCGGTCGTGCGATATGGCTCCAAAAAAAATTGGCGTCATTTTTTCCCCAAAAATAGAGCTTTCTTTTGGCTGTTTTTTGGTCACCCCTGCTATTTATATTTTTTGCGCTATAAACAAAAAACGACGACTATTTTGAAAAAAAAAACAATATTTTTTACTTGTTGCTATAAAATAAAAAATTCATTTTAGGGCGATACGTATTCTTCTACATATTTTTGGTTAAAAAAAAAAAAAAATCAAAAAAAATCGCAATAAGCGACTGGTTTGTGCAAAAGCTATAGCACCTACAAAATAAGGGACAGAATTATTATTTGTTATTTATTTTTTTTACTAGTAATGGTGGCGATCTGCGAATTTTATTGCGACTGCGACAACATGGCGGACACATCGGACACTTTTGACACCTTTTTGGCACCATTCACATTTATACTGCAATCAGTGCTATAAATATGCACTAATTACTGTATAAATGTGACTGGCAGGGAAGGGGTTAACACTAGGGGGTGAGGAAGGGGTTAATGTGTATCCTGCATTGTGTTCTAACTGTGGGGGGAGGGGGGGGTGACCGATCTGTGTCCCCATGTATAAGGAACACTGATCGGTCTGCTCTCTCCAGTGACAGGACGCTGTCATTGTGAGAGCCGGCAATGAGAAATGATCTCATATGTTTACATATGAGATCATCTCTCATTGGCTGCACAGATCGCATTGCAAACGGCCACTCTGATTGGCCGTTCGCGGCGAGCTGTGATTGGCTGTGTCCAAGGGACACGGCCAGTACACAAGTTCCCCGCTGCGTGCTCTGGAGCGCACGCTGGGAACACAGAAAGAGGCTGCCGTGAAAAAACGGCAGCCCAGAGATTTAGAACCACCCTGCGGCCGCATATAGTCGTACGGCCGTAGGGAAGTGGTTAAAAATAGGAAAAATAAGAAGAGATCACTAAAGCAGATTAATCACACCCTCTGATGGTCACAATCCTACAAAAAATAAGGGGAGTGGAGGCCCAAAATGAGTTTGAGACCTCTAAAAAAATTAAATACTAAAAAAATGTTAATTTATACAATTACAAAAAAAAGAGGGGGGGGGTTGTGCGTGCACTACAATATAGGACAACATATAGGGGATATAGGGACTTCTATAGACAGCACTACAATATAGGACAAAATATAGGGGGACTAGGCTAGGTGGGTTTGGGACACAAAAAAAAAAAAAAAACCTGGACAGGTTGGCAAAACAAAAGATGCATGTAGGAGCAAATATAAAATGAATACAGCATGCATGGAGATGAAAGGGAACATTACCAGCAGATCACAAACAGGTTAATTAGGGACTGTTTAAAACCAAACAAATTGAAACAAATACAAAAGCCTAAATAAAACATAGTTTGTGCCTTTAAAGGCCACCACTTACCTTAATATAGTCCTCCTGCAGAACATGAATGATGGCAGAACAGGTCTGGGGAATTATGAGGCCCAGAGCCTGGGGGGAGATGCCCGTCGAGAACTTCAAGTCCTGCAGACTTCTCCCTGTTGCCAGGTACCGCAAGGTGGCAACTAGCCGCTGCTCAGCAGTGATGGCTTCCCGCATAACGGTGTCCTGCCTGGTGATATAAGGCGACACCGAAGCCAAAAGCTGCTGAAATACGGGTCAGACATCCGAAGAAAATTCCTGAAATCATCAGGGTTATTTTCTCGGATCTCCCGCAGCAGAGGCATATGAGAGAACTGGTCCCTGCGAAGAAACCAGTCCTTGGCCACAAAGTCCTTCTCGCCCCTCCTCAAGGACCGGAGCCGGGATGCAGCACACATCCCAACAAGAAGCACAGCACGATCTCGGCGACGAGAACGTACCGCAACATGGCTAGAAAACGGTCGTCAAATCAGATCGCACTAAAACACCGCTCTGAAGTACAGAAATGCCTTTGAAGAACGGACCTGCAAAACAGGAACGTGTAGACAAGAACGCACTGCCAAAACAGATACGATTGGAAAACAAGCACTGTATCACAAATACGACCCCAAAAGCACAAACTGTACGACAGTAAACGATATTAAAGCACGAAGACTGAAAAGCGCGAATCGTCTCTCACCAAACTTTTACTAACACGCAGCAACACAATATCAGCAAAAGAGGCCGTCTTCCGCATGGAAATGACCCTTTATAGTTCCGTCGTACGTGATGGACGTCACGGCGCTTTGCTAGACTTTTTGGGAAAAACGATGGTGTGTACGCAACGTCGTTTTGGAAAATGAAGTTTGAAAAACGTCGTTTTTTTTCATCGCAAAAAGTGATCGTGTGTACGCGGCATAACTCTCTGGCCATTAAAAAAACCCATAAACAGTAGGTTTGCATTTGAACCTGTTTCTTTTGTTATTTTCGTATGTTGATATGACACCTATAACAAAAAAAATTGCATTCAGTATTTTGAATACACAGAAAAAAGAAAAAAAGAATTCATTCAATATACATAATGAAATTCTTTTGTTATAGATGTCATTGAACAATGAACATACAACTGAAAACGAAACACAAAACAGATTTAAAACAAAATACACAATGCAAACCTCTTGATACAGATTTAATTTCATTATTTTGCCATTTTCGTTTTGTCGTTTTTTCCCGTCGGATCGTTCGTTCGTATTTGCGGTCGTTCGTTATGCGGCTCATCCGTTATCCCGTCGTTTTCGTATTTTGGTGCTTTACCGTTTTCGTATGTACACATTATCCCGCGGGTACGAAAATGAACATTTTCGTACGAAAATAACATTCGTACGAACGGGAATGCACATATCTAATAGGTAGTAGAATTGTAATATCAAATAAGAGAAAACAAGAATAGCAACAACATCAGTACATATTTTTGTTTAAAATTAAAGTAAATGTTAACTTATACATCAGTAGTTTTCGAACTTTGAGGCAACAAAACAGGAGAATAAAAATTGGAAATCATGGAATGAATCTAAAATAACAATATTAAATTAGAAATGTAATAAACAAAGGGTAAGAGGGGGAGGACGTAGGGGAAGATAAAAAAAAAAAATAATAAAAAAAAAGAATTATCACCTCAAGTCTGATTCGAGGAAGGCTGAAGAGACATTGCCTTAAATTCATCAGTTTTAGTAAAGAGTGTCCAGCAAGCCCATTTTTCGTAAAACTCTGTGGGGGAGTCTTTAGCCTGTAGAATTAGGTCTTCCATTTCAGCTATTCTGTCAATCCGTTGGAACCATTCAGACAAGCTAGGAGGAGATGTGTCTTTCCAATGGGTAGGGATACACAGTTTGGCTGCATTTATTAAATGTATTAATATAGTGTTTTTACTCAAGGCACCATTTTTTTTATGGAACTCCGACGGAGAAAAAAAACATGCATGCTCCGAATCAAGTCGACGCATGCTCGGAAGCATTGAACTTAATTTTTCTCGGCTCGTCGTACGTGTTGTACGTTTTTTGCGGTCGAAATTTTGTGTGACCGTGTGTATGCAAGACAGCTTTAGCGGAATTCCGTCGGAAAAACCTGTCACAGTTTATTCCCACTGAAAAAACATTTGTGTGTACAGGGCATTAGTGTTAACTCCTTCCCTGCCAGTCACATTTATAAAGTAATTCATGCATTTTTATAGCACAGATCGCTGAATAAATGTGAATGTTCCCAAAATAGTGTCAAAAGTGTCCGATATGTCCGCCGCAATTTTGCAGTCACGATAAAAATCGCAGATCACTGACATTACTAGTAAAAATAATAATAAGAAGAAAATTCCTATAAATGTATCCCCTATTTTGTAGATGCTATAACATTTGAGCAAACCAATCAATATACGCTTATTGCTATTTTTTTACCAAAAATATGTAGAAGAATACATATCAGCCTAAACAGTTTTTTTCAAACTTGCCACTCTTCTTTTGTTTATAGTGCAAGAAATAAAAACTGCAGGGGTGATCAAATACAGCCAAAAGAATGTTCTATTTGTGGGCGAAAAAATGATAAAAATGCAATTTGGGTACTGCTTTGCATGATCGCGCAATTGTCATTCAAAGTGTGACAGCGCTAAAAGCTAAAAAATGGCTTAGGCAGGAAGGGGGTGAAAGTGCCCTGTATTGACGTGGTTAAACAAGTGCACAGTATAAGTTACTTTCTGATTTCACCATAGCCTGTGTCCTTTCCTGTGGTATTTACATTACACTACTGCCAGGTGTGCCAGTGGGGTTGAGCCTGTTCCAGGAAGCAGAGTAAGGAACCAATAATACTCAAGCGGCTCCTGCGGGGGTAGCGCCACGGCAGCTATGCAGTTCTGTACAGGGAGTGCAGAATTATTAGGCAAATTAGTATTTTGACCACATCATCCTCTTTATGCATGTTGTCTTACTCCAAGCTGTATAGGCTGAAAAGCCTACTACCAAGTAAGCATATTAGGTGATGTACATCTCTGTAATGAGAAGGGGTGTGGTCTAATGACATAACACCCTATATTAGGTGTTCATAATTATTAGGCAACTTCCTTTCCTTTGGCAAAATGGGTCAAAAGAAGGACTTGACAGGCTCAGAAAAGTCAAAAATAGTGAGATATCTTGCAGAGGGATGCAGCACTCTTAAAATTGCAAAGCTTCTGAAGCGTGATCATCAAACAATCAAGCGTTTCATTCAAAATAGTCAACAGGGTCGCAAGAAGCGTGTGGGGAAAAACCAAGGCGCAAAATAACTGCCATGAACTGAGAAAAGTCAAGCGTGCAGCTGCCAAGATGCCACTTGCCACCAGTTTGGCCATATTTCAGAGCTGCAACATCACTGGAGTGCCCAAAAGCACAAGGTGTGCAATACTCAGAGACATAGCCAGGTAAGAAAGGCTGAAAGACGACCACCACTGAACAGACACACAAGCTGAAACGTCAAGACTGGGCCAAGAAATATCTCAAGACTGATTTTTCTAAGGTTTTATGGACTGATGAAATGAGAGTGAGTCTTGATGGGCCAGATGGATGGGCCGTGGCTGGATTGGTAAAGGGCAGAGAGCTCCAGTCCGACTCAGACGCCAGCAAGGTGAGGTGGAGTACTGGTTTGGGCTGGTATCATCAAAGATGAGCTTTGTGGGGCCTTTTGGGGTGAGGATGGAGTCAAGCTCAACTCCCAGTCCTACTGCCAGTTTCTGGAAGACCCCTTCTTCAAGAGTGGTACAGAAAGAAGTCTGCATCCTTCAAGAAAAACATGATTTTATGCAGGACAATGCTCCATCACACGCGTCCAAGTACTCCACAGCGTGGCTGGCAAGAAAGGGTATAAAAGAAGAAAAACTAATGACATGGCCTCCTTGTTCACCTGAATCTGAACCCCATTGAGAACCTGTGGTCCATCATCAAATGTGAGATTTACAAGGAGGGAAAACAGTACACCTCTCTGAACAGTGTCTGGGAGGCTGTGGTTGCTGCTGCACGCAATGTTGATGGTGAACAGATCAAAACACTGACAGAATCCATGGATGGCAGGCTGCATGAGTGTCCTTGCAAAAAAAAGGTGGCTATATTGGTCACTGATTTGTTTTTTGTTTTGGTTTTGAATGTCAGAAATGTATATTGTGAATGTTGAGATGTTATATTGGTGTTTCACTGGTAAAAATAAATAATTGAAATGGGTATACATTTGTTTTTTGTTAAGTTGCCTAATAATTATGCACAGTAATAGTCACCTGCACACACAGATACCCCCCTAAAATAGCTAAAACTAAAAACAAACTAAAAACTACTTCCAAAAATATTCAGCTTTGATATTAATGAGTTTTTTGGGTTCATTGAGAACATGGTTGTTGTTCAATAATAAAATTAATCCTCAAAAATACAACTTGCCTAATAATTCTGCACTCCCTGTACATGTTTAGGGACCATAACAAAACGGGCACTATATCCCATTGGAATCACAGTCTTTTAATTGTCTCTCATACCCAGAAACATGCTGTGAAATAACTAAGCGACTACTGGTTTCTTATGACACTGAGAAATGACAATGGCATTTCCATAACAGTATGCACTGTATTGGAATATACTTAGCATAAGGTACATAATAAGGGAAGGTATTCTATCTGCCTCACTCCAGTGATACTTTAATCTCCTCCTTGGAACATATAAAAATATGCAGCTAAATTGAACAAGATTGCAACTTCAAATGATTTGACAGTGTCAGACAACAGACAGCTCTTCTTCCTGTCAAAATAGGGGAATGTAACTTTCTTCTGCCAGATTTTCATCACAACAGGCAGAAATCTGGAATGTCTGCAGAACAACGCAGAGCAGACAAGCCCATCTCTAATTCTGTGCTTGTTAAGGAGCTTCCCCTGCCCTTCAGCTTTGTACTGCAAGCTGAAAGGGTTAAAGCTGGCAGTGCTTTGGGGCAAAAGAAATTCCATTTGCCGACTTCAGGGATGCAAAAAATAGACAGATGGAAAAAGAAACCTTGCTAAGTGTCTCAGGTGATAGAAAGATTGATAAATGTAATATCATTCTCTATATTCTCTTGGAGACAAAGGTTTGGACAACGTCACAGTGCTGTCTGCTCAGATCCATCTCAAAGGAAATTTAGCAAAAAATGTTTTCTTCAATAGTCAATTTATGTGTGACCGTTTTCCAAGGGAGATTACTGTAGCTGCAGAGAAATGTATTCAAATCTTTCAAAAATATTGTTTTAGATACAGCTTTAAAGTAGGGCTGTTACTGATTAAAGTTTCGGTGTTCGATTAATCGAATTGTTTTTAATCAATTAATCGACTAATTTCAAATTGATTATAATGCACATACATTTTCCGGATCACCACCATATATAGTCCCCACTGTAATATCCACAGACATCTCCCCCACTGTAATGTCCACAGACTTCTCCCCCACTGTAATATCCACAGACATCACCCCCACTGTAATATCCACAATCTCCCCCACTGTTATATCCACAGACCTCTCCCCCACTGTTATATCCACAGACATCTCCCCCACTGTAATATCCACAATCTCCCCCACTGTAATATCCACAGACATCTCCCCCACTGTAATGTCCACAGACATCTCCCCTACTGTAATATCCAAAGGCATCACCCCCACTGTAATATCCACAATCTCCCCCACTGTAATATCCACAGACATCTCCCCCACTGTAATGTCCACAGACATCTCCCCACTGTAATATCCACAGACATCTCCCCCACTGTAATATCCACAGACATCTCCTCCACTGTAATATCCACAGACGTCTCCCCCACTGTAATATCCACAGATATCTCCCCACTGTAATATCCACAGACATCTCCCCCACTGTAATATCCACAGACATCTCCCCCACTGTAATATCCACAGACGTCTCCCCCACTGTAATATCCACAGACGTCTCCCCCACTGTAATATCCACAGACATCTCCTCCACTGTAATATCCACGGACATCTCCCCCACTGTAATATCCACAGACATCTCCCCCACTGTAATATCCACAGACATTTCCCACTGTAATATTCACAGACATCTCCCCCACTGTAATATCCACAGACATCTCCCCACTGTAATATCCACAGACGTCTCCCCCCACTGTAATATCCACAGACATCTCCCCACTGTAATATCCACAGACATCTCCCCCCACTGTAATATCCACAGACATCTCCTCCACTGTAATATCCACGGACATCTCCCTCACTGTAATATCCACGGACATCTTCCCCACTGTAATATCCACAGACTTCTCCCCCACTGTAATATCCACAGACATCTCCCCCACTGTAATATCCACAGACATCTCCCCCACTGTAATATCCACAGACGTCTCCCCTACTGTAATATTCACAGATGTCTCGCCCACTGTAATATCCACAGACATCTCCCCCACTGTAATATCCACAGACATCTCCCCCACTGTAATATCCACCGACATCTCCCCACTGTAATTTACAGACATCTCCCTACTGTATTATCCACAGACATCTCCCCACTGTAATCCACAGACATCTCCCCAATGTAATATGGTCCACATCTCCCCCACAGTATAGGAAGATTAGTGTTTGCTTAGTCTTACCAGAGAAGCTGACCGATCACGAGCAGTTGAGGCTAGGTGATGACGTCATCTAGGCCACCGCCGGGTGGATTAAGATGGCCACCGCTCTGGGAGCTAGGCTGAAGCCGGGCCTTTTCTTTTGGCCGAGGCAGCAGCGGAGCTCCGCGGATCACGTGGTGTGCCGATCCGCATATGGTGACCCGTTCAGATCACGGATAATTTACGATTCGTTGCACCACTAGTATCGATCAAAAGAATTTGATTAATTAAAAAATGAACGATTAATAAAGGAATTAATCTTTAATTTCCACATCCCTACTTTAAAGTGAACCTGTGCTCAATTTTCAGGGTTTAAAGCCCAAGTGCTTATTTAGGTCTAAAGGGGCATAGAAAAGAAGATTTGTGCTGAGGATAAGGGTATTTTTATTAGGAGGGGGAGGGAAATGGTTACTTCTAGGTGGGGGATTAAGGGGGATTTGTGCTAGGAAGGAAAATCTGGGAGGAGTGTTTGTGCTGGGATGGGGAATTAGGGGGGTAACAGGTAAGAGGGGTAATTTGCGGGGGGCTAGGAGGGGTGATTAATGTTGGGAGATGGGAAGGGGGGGTGATTTTTGGGGGTTGTGCTAGGATGGGAGATGTTTGGTCTGTTAGAAAGAGGGAATGGGGGGTGTATTTGTACTAGGAGGTGATTTGGAGGGTTTGTGCTAATGGAGGGTATTTGGGGTGGGAAGATCTGTACTAGTCTGGATAATTGGGGGTTATTTCTACTAGGAGTGGAAATTTTGGGAGGGAGGATTTGTGCAGGGAAAAGGAATCTGGGGATGTGGGTTTGGATTTGTTCTAGCAGGAGGATCTGGGGCGTATATGGTGAGGAAAAATGTTTGGCTTGTAAAGGGAATTTATGCTTAAAAGCTAACCGTGCTGATTAGTGCTCAATTAAAACATGACGCTCATACATCTTTGGGGGGGGGGGGGCAGTGAAGTTTGGCATCTTGACCCTGGGCGCTAGATGACCTTGTTCTGGCACAGTCTTTATTATTATTATTATTCAGATTTCCCACAGTTGGGTGTTAAAGTAAGGCCTCATTCACAAGGGAATTAACTCACAACTGTGGCATACTCCCTTGGCTGGATTCACAGGTGGATGTAGATAGTTTCGACTCATCAGCCTGTACAAAGCAATGACAGGCTGGGAGGGGTTGCTGCTGTCCTCAGGTGTTTGGATGTGATTGCCATTATCTGCGGTTAGGGACAGATAACTGTCCCTGGACTTAAAGGGGTGTTCCAGCCAAATTTAGTGTTTATTAAAAGTCAGCAGCTACAAAAAGTGTAGCTGCTGGCTTTTAATAAACACACATTCACCTGCTCCACGATCCAGCGACGCGCCGGCCGGGGCTCCCCTCCTCTCCCCCCTCCCCGGCCGGCGTCTTCATCCTAAGTGTGGGCACTGCATTGATATGTAAACATCGGCGGCCTTAACATGTAAATAGCCTTTTTTTCCAGCAGCATTGATATGAAAATAGAGATGGCATTAATATGTATATCATGCCCCCCTGAGGTCACATCCACCATCACTTCTGCTAAATGCTGCACACTGGGGATGTAAAGGGTCATGCTGGAAAGTTTTGCCTACAACTGTGGTCATTAAGCCCAACATCAGCCTGTTCTGAAAAGGTAAGAAAATGTCCCCTTACATTGGTGGTCAGTGTAAATTCCTCCTTACATTGGTGGTCAGTGTAAATCCACCCTCACATTGCTAGTCATTGTAAATTCCCCCTTACATTGTTGGTCAGTGTAAATCTGTCCTTACATTGGTGGTCAGTGTAAATCCTCCCTTACATTCCTGGTCATTGTAAATTCCCCTTACATTGATGGTCAGTGTAGAATCCTGCACTATATACTTGCCAAAGATTTCCAGCTTTTTTGTACATGATTCAGAATTTGCCACAGTGTACTGCCTCCTAACTAATCACACCCCCCCCCCCCCCCACAACTGCCACTGATCCTATTAACCCTCCAGCATTACCACTCATCACACCCCCTCCCCCAGCTTTGCCACTGTTCCAAGTAGTCCTAGGATCCCTAGGAGTTTTCTGTCTATTGATATGTCCACTCACCTCCCCAGCCCAGGGTGTGCAGGCAGTGAGAAGATGATGTGCTGTAACCTTTAGCAACCAATGTGTGAGCAGTAATTATGTGCACTAACCTCTTGCAACCAATAATTGAGTGGTAAGGAACATAGGCGTCATCTTTGATCCCTGCCTGTCATTCATACCTCATGCAAAACTCTGTATCAAAAACTTTTATATACAAAGACTTCGAAAAATTATAGATCTGTTTTTGCGATCCCGGTTGGATTACTCCAATATCTTTTTTCTTGGACTACCACTGAAGTGGCAAAGAAAAATTGCAAGTTATCCAGAATCAAGCTGCGCGCCTAGTTTCCGGTTGCGCTAGAACAGACCACATCACTGTGCTGGAAAAACTGCACTGGCTTATTATAGCCAAGCGAGTATTATTCAAGGCAATGTGCTATATGTATAGGGCGCACCGGAAACTGTGCCCAATCCATCTGTCTGAATGGGCCTCTCTCTATGTGCAGTCAAGATCACTTTGCTTAGCTAACTTACATCTCACATAACTAACAATTGGCAGACTACAATCCACTGGCAACAGACGCCTGGTCACAAAAGGTAATGAGCTGTGGAATTCCCTGCCAGTGTCTATAAGGTCCTCACCCTCCAGCATAAGTTTCAGGAAGGGTTTAAAAACCCACCTCTTTATCCAGGCTTACGGATAATCTGATAAAGAATAGGAACCATGCAAAACCATGGATTTGAATTTTTTTTCCTCCTCCATCTGGAGGGTTAGTCCCCTCTTTGTACCCTCCCCAGTTTTTTTCTGTTTTATGTTACCTCCCTCAAATTCTGCACCCTAGGCTCTTTTACCTTTGTATGGGTAATTAAAGTTTGAATACAGGGTCTCTCCGCACCTAGACGAATTCCTAAGGGTGCGCATTCGGCGCAGTACAAATCCCATATCAAATCAAATCAAAGGATATTCCGTCCTAGGGTGAATAGAAGTACGATGTACACTCCAAAGTGTAAAGGGGGACTTTGTCTGCCTGATTTGCAGAAGTATTTCTATGCGGCCCAGTTGGCCCATCTTTCTAGGTTTCACTCCCAGCAATCCCAAGCCATATGGATGACAATGCAATCCTATTCCTGTTGTCCGGATTTAATATCTCATTTGATGTTGCTCCCAATGAAAGATAGACCGGTTATTATATGTCCTACCCTCTCGTTCTCTCTAGAAGTCTGGGATAGACTCTTCAGAACACAAAAATGTAAGTTTTAGGCATGTGCAAAAGTGAAAAATTTGTTTCGTTTCGTTTCGTTTCAATTCGTCATTTAATAAATTTCGTTAAGTTAGGTTCGTTACATGTGTTGAATTCGTTTTCGGAATTCGTTCGTTTTCGACCGAATTTCGAAAAATCCGGTCGAAATCTAAAATATTTCGACCGTTTTTCGAATTCGTTCGTTTTCGACCGAATTTCGAAAAAAAAACGGTCGAAATCGAAAATATTTCAACCAGATTAGAAAACAAATAGTCTCTTTTCGAATAGAATTTTTTTCGAATTAAATTCGAATTTTTTTTTTTTTTTTTTTTCGAATTCCGATCGAATTTAGTCCGCGGGTATTCGATTCGGAATTCGAAAAAAAAATTTTTTTTCGAAATTCGGTCGAAAACGAACGAATTTCGAAAACGGTCGAAATTTTTCGCTAATATAGCAATTCGGGAATTCGTATGCATCCGAATGTCCGAATAATGGAAAATTCGTCCGAATTTCGATTCGGAACGAAACGAAATGCACATGCCTAGTAAGTTTCCCTATAATCCGTTAGCACCGCTTTTGAAAAATAGAGACTTTACCCCGGACCTTACTTCTCTAGCTTTCGGTTGGTGGACAAATAAAGGCCTCATACGCATAGCGGATCTGTGTGATCATAGGGGTGTGTTATCTGAACAATTTCTAGTAGATAAATACCAAATGCCATCCACCGAGCGCTTTAGGTATATTCAAATGAGCCACTTTTTACGAACTATAGCTCGTAAGGGCGACTTGCTGACGTTAACACCTATGAAACATTTATATAGTCAATATGACAAAACTCAAGGCCACATCTCAGCCATTTATAAGATTTTGATGCATGTTTAGAAAAAAACTAAGTTATATGCTTCAATGGGAAAGAGACCTCCAAGTAACTCTAGACCTTGAGGAATGGCATAAGATATCGGGGGCAGATTCTCATCGCCAGAGCTTTTTTTCTCAGAAAATAGGTGCAGGAACTCAACCACGACCCGTTCAGATTTCACAAACAGTAGAAGGGTATTAAAGGGGCATTAAATACCAGAATTGCATTACATACAGTGTGCATAGTTCAGGGGGTTACAAAGCAGTCACTTGTAAACACAGAAACCAGACTTCTGTGTTCACAAGTGATTGTGGTGAGCGGGCACCAAAGGGTCTGAGCCAAAGGTGGTGGAACTGAGTTCCACCAAGTTCCCCCAGAAAAAAAGCCCTGCTCATCGCTTATTAATACCTCTATTATAGAGGCTACCTATAAGGTTTTATTAAAATGGTATATGGTACCGGCCAGGTTGGCCACTTTTGTACCTGGAGCCTCTCCAAAGTGTTTTGGAGGCTGTGGTCAGGAGGGTTCCACCTATCACATTTGGTGGACCTGCCCTAGAGTCAGGAGATTTTGCATCGGGGTGTACAATTTTATTTATACCCTTACCCAGGTTAACCTGAAAAAGTCGGCAAGATACGCTTGCTGGGTGGCGGGGTGTTGGAGGCCTCTAATGCCTCGTTTCCACTGAGCGGATCGGTTTGCTTAGAATGGAACGGGTTAGAATGGTCCGGTCTATTCTGCTGAGCATTTCCACTGCAAATCGGAAAGTATAGGATCGGTCTGTCAGACCGATTTAAACAGATTTAATGGTGTGTACGGGGCCTAAGATGTGTAATGTTTAACTCCCTGACTGTGTTGTATACCATGCAATGTAAAGCCGAGAATTTTCTACCTTGTTTTTGTAAAATGTTTGTGAAACTTCAATAAACACTATTGAAACACAAATTATATGCAGTAACCGCTAGCAACCAATGATAAGTAATAGTGTTCAGTAACCTCTAGCAACCAGTTAGTGAGTGGTAAGGATGTCCAGTAACCTCTAGTAACCAATCAGTGAGCAGTATTGATGTACAGTTATTTCTAGCAACCAATCAACAAGCAGAAGTCATGTGCTGTAACCATTAGCAAATAATCAGTGCAAACAGTTTAAACCCACATAGTCAAGTTGAAAATAAAGAAAGTGGAAGAAGGCAGATCAAAGTGTCCAATCAGCAGACAGAGTGATGGAAACTTTTTTAGTGCACTGCTGCTGCACACCCTCAGAATCCCAGAAGGCTGTTGCCATCACTTTGCCTGATGGAACACTTCGAACCGTCTTCCATTTTCTCTATTTACAATTTGACTGGGCGGGGGGCCTAACTGTTTTCATGGAGCGCATGGAAATAATATAGCATACATGCACCATTTTCAATGCTTAACATCTGGAAAAGTGGCTTGGTGCGGTAACAAAGTTACTACCCTCGTAGTAGAAGTACATAGAATTAAGGAAAAAAGACCCACATACTTGAAGTAATAGAAAATTTACTTTTGATGATTTTTATCCTGAGCGTAAATATCTTCTAATCAAGTGAAACCACAAAAATTGTATAGCCTTTTTTTTTTTTAAAGGAATATTGAAGAAAACACCCTATAAATCGGATTAGCACTTTCTTGACCAGCTCAGGCTATTTATGGACAACATTCTCAGGTAATTAGCAATAATACTGCTACCTGTTTTTGCAGCAAAAAGGAAACTGACAAGTCACTGAGGCTGAAGGAAAAGGTATTAGGAAACAGCAAGACTTATATAAATAATAAATTCCATTACTGTTCTGCTCTTGCGCCACAATGTGAACAACAATCATTAGTGCTGCTATTTTTATGTCTATAATGTTTATGTTATTCTAGAAGACAGGTGACAATGTTCTGCAGCTACATGTGCTTCCTACCAGACACGCTGATTGAATTTTCAGGGGCTCTTGATGGAAAAAAACAGGTTTAGAATATTGACTTAAATATTCAGCTTTCTAACATTTGCTACCAGTAATATATTTATTGCACCTCAGAGCAACCCTATTTCCCACCACCATACAGGTTGACTCTCCTAATCTAGGTCACCACCAGTTCCCCAACTGGAACCAGCCTCAATGTCACTGCTCCCCAGGTGTAGTCTCATCCGACAATCCATACAAAAAAAAAAGGACTCCAATTCTCACCTGTTACACTGTTTACTTTAAATGGAGACTTTAGTATAGTTTTTATTTTTTAAACTGCTCTTCCACCATATTTTTTAGCATTTTTATTGATGTCAATTTCGATTTAGTTTTAGTCATAGGCGGCGTACACACGATCGGATATATCCGATGAAAACGGTCCGCGGACCATTTCCATCGGATATGTCCGATCGGGAGTTTGATCCGATGGCGTGTACACACCATCGGATCAAATTCCCCGCCGCCGGACGGCGCGGTGACGTAGTGGTGACGCGGCGGTGACGTTGACGCCGCCGCGTCACCGCCACGTCACCGCACCAGGAAGTAAAACACTTCCGCGCATGCGCCGAATCCATTCGGCAGCGGCGCGGCGGAGGTGGGGGCCGACATGTCTGCTGGTAAGTGTACTAACCAGCAGACATGTCGGGCAGACAGATTCCCACTGGATAGATTTCAAAGCATGCTTTGAAATCTGTCGGGTGGAGAAATCTGTCCGCTAGCCCATACACACGAGCGGAGATGTCTGCTGAAACGGTCCATCGGACCGTTTTCAGCGGACATATCCCCTCGTGTGTACGCGGCCATAGACTTATAAATAAAACGCCATTTTAGTTTTAGTCGTATTTTAGTAAGGCTATAACTAACAATTATTTTCATAATCGATTAGTTGGCCGATTATTGTTTCGATTAATCGGATAATAGCCTTTAAAAAAAAAAAAAGTATTTTTTTTGGCCCAATTTGTTGTTGGGCAGATTACAAAACACAAATTGCAGCAAAAACACATTACATGCTTTTCTGAAGATTTCTCCATTGAAGTATATTGAACCAAAAAAAAAAAAAAACAGCACCGTTTTGCGTTAAAAATTCCTTGCCCTTTCCAAATACACAGCAGCTGAAAAAAAATCATGGATGTGAACGTGTCCCATAGGAAAACATGTAACTGAACTGTAGTGTGTTTCTGCAAAAAGCACCAAAAAACATGTGTGACCCCGGCCTGAGATGTTTAGTAACATAATGGGGTTAAAAAATAAAAATAAAATAAGTACAAAAAGAGCAAATAACAGTGAAAGTAATATTTACAGTAGCGATTTGCTTTTCTGTACTATAAAGGGCTAATTTTTGTTTTTTTAACCCCATAATGTTACTGGCCGATTAATCGATTATGAAATTTGTAATTGATTAATTTTATAATCAATTAGTTGTCGATTAATCGATTCGTTGTTTCGCCCCTATATTTTAGTAATCTGAAGTGTTTTGGCCATATTTTAATCAACTGAAATCTCCAGTACATGTAGTTGACTAAAATCTATTGGGTTTATTTAAGCATTTCTCTAGAATTTCCAAACTCATTATATACTCTTGGAGTAGGAAAAAATAAATAAACTTATTTTTTATGGTATTATGGTTTGAACAAATTACACAGATAAAGATATATAACAAATATTGGGACATATAACCACTGTTAATTTTGACGTCAAATTTCAATTTAGCTTTAGTCAGTCTTCTGACTAAAATGGCATTTTAGTTTTTCTCTTATTTTAGTCATCTAAATAGTTTTGGGTTTAGTTGTATTTTAGTTGATTAAGGCTGGGTTCACAGTAGTGCGAATTGAATGCAGGTTTTCCAGCATTCAAAAAATGACAGGAGATTGTGGGCAGCTCTCAATGAAGCCGGTTTACACATCTCCGAAGCAGCTGTGGAGCGGATTGCACAGAGGTCCTGTGCATTTTTTGGCTCAGTTTTAGGTCCGAATTCAGGCAAAAATGTGGCTGATTTGTCCCTGAAAATGGAGAACAGGGACTCACAGGAATCCTGCCGTGAGCCGCATGCGAAGACAGTGTGAACCCAGCCTTAGAGTGAAATTTGTCAAAGGAAATATTTTCGCTTAGAAAATAACTTTTGTCGATTGGTATCTTCAACCACCTATCAGTGTATTATGAAGGAAGAGAGTTGGTTGGATTTAATCCCTTCATTCACCTATCCACCTCACTTGTGTGGTAAGCGGAATCAGTTTTTTTGTTGTTCGGTCTGCTACATAAAAGAGAAAAACCGAATCTATGGCCAACTTAAAAGAAAATTATGGGATTTTTTTTTTTTAATCCCATAGTTATACTTACCTAGGTGGATGCAGCATCTTTCCCCTGGCACCTCTACACTGAGAACCGAGCCACCAAACATTGCCAATGGCTCGTTCTCTCAGCTCCATGAGCAAAGCCCTCCATGAGCTGCCCCCTTGCGCTGAGCTGAGAGCTGAGCTGCTGCTACAGCTGCAACAATCCTTACGCCACTCTATTGTACACCAACTTCTCTCTCCTCCCACAACCCATCTAAATAATTTTTTTAACTTACCCCTACTCCTACCAAGCTAAACCTAAAGCTACTATAAAGCAGCTTATATGTCTGTCCTTCTGCCTAGCAGGAAGCAGAGGTAGAGAAAGGTACAGGCTCTGGGAAGATTACCCCCAGTGACCAAGGAAGCTACTTTGCTTACTTCAGCTTTAGTAGAATGCAGACTACACTGGTAACCATGGTAGTGGCAAATGCTGATGTTGGCCCACATGAGTGGATGTTCAATATGTCTTGTTATGCCTTGCACACACGGCCGGACTTTCAGAGAAAAAAAGTCAGACAGCTTTTTTTCTCAGAAATCTGGCGGTGTGTAGCCTCCATCGGACTTTTTTTGTCGGAAGTCCGACAGACCTTAGAGGACCTGTTCTCTATCTTTCCGTCGGACTTCCAACGGACTCACAGCGGAATTTTGCATGGTCAAAAGTCTGACCGTGTTTACAAGGCATTAATGTAACAGAATGAATAGAGCAGAATTAAAAGGTGTAAGTTTCCTATTTCTCTTGGTATAATGTAAGCCAGTGGGGCTCAAGTGCAGTCCCTGACATTAACTAGGGGCCACACATAATATTCAGGGAGTGTAACGCTACCGAAAGAGACATACAGCAGGATGAAGGTTATTGGAGATTGGAGTCATGCTTCAAGAGACAGTCATAGACTGGACATGAATGAAGATGAACGAAGATGAACGAAAATGAAGCCAGCACACCACAAATAAACAGTCTTAAATGAGGAATCGCTGAGAGGCTGAATCAACTGTCGATCCAGGCTTCTGGGCAGATCCCGACCATATGGTCGAAATCTTTTCAGAGCCTGAACTGGCTCTTTGATGTTAGCTAGCCAACAGCGGACTTCAGCCTGCTGTCGGCTGAAAATAGATCACAGGAGTGCAGAACAAACTGCACTCCTGTGATCCTTAGGAGAAGTAAAGCTAAAATAGTTATGGCTATACTTCTCCTTTACCTACTAGAATCTAGTCTAAAAATATTTGTCATTCCCTGGTCTGAGTAAGCACCTATTTTGGGAGGGATACTACCATCTGGAGGGGCCCCAAAGGGTGCATAACAAATTCCAAAGGACCCAATGTGGCCACAAAATTGAATATTAGGTTCCAATACTCTAAAACTCATTACTGCTGGCATTCTTAGGCCGCGTACACATGGCTAAACAAATCCGATCAAATCACGTCACCACTCCAGAAGGTAAAATTCTTCCACGCATGCGTCAAATCCATTCGACGCATGTGCGGACAGATATGTCCGCTGGTTAGTGTACTAACCAGCGGACATGTCGGACGGACAGGTTTCAGCAGACAGATTTTAAAGCATGCTTTAACATTTGTCTGCTGGAAAAACCTGTCTGTTTGCTCGTACACACGATCAAATTTGTCTGCTGAAACGGTCCGTCGGACCGGTTTCAGCAGATAAATTTGATCGTGTTTACGCGGCCTTAAAGGGGTTGTAAAGGAAAAAAATGTTTTCATAATAAGCATCCTTTACCTGCAGACATTCCTCTTTTCACTTCCTCCTTGTTCGTTTTTGCTCAGAAGTTGCTCTATTTCTTCTCTGTTCTGTTCACTTCCTGCTTGTCTGATTTTACTGACCACCGTGAAGGGAAACTTTACTGCGGTGGTCAGTGACGTGCTCACCCCCTCCTGTGAACTACATCTGAGCGGCAGGACGCTCTCTACGTGTTAGAGACTTCAAGGAGGAGTGAATTACTGGGCGTGCCGCAATTCATACTGGGAAATGTAGTTCTTACATGAACAGGTGATGCAAACCAGGAACTGAATGAGAGAACAGAAACTAGAACCCCAGAGGTGATATAGATGAAGGAATTTAATAGGTATTTACTCGTTTTTTAACAGAATCATTACACTATTCTGTCTGTCTACCTTGCAGACATTGGGCCAGATTCAGAAAGAATTAGATTCCCGCAGAGTATCAGAGATACTCTACGCCGCCGTACTTTACCTGGCTCTAGGAGGAATTCAGAGAGATTTTGGCCCGTAAGGTACGGCGGCGTAGTGTAATTCTCCCGGCGGAATCAAAAGCGCGATCCCGCGGCGATCGAACTGCGCATGCTCCGTTCAGAAATTTCCCGCCGTGCATTGCGCAAAATCACGTCGTTACGTCATTTTTTTTTGAGTAGCGTCGTTTACGGACATTCCTATTCCTGGAACGACTTACGCAAAAAAAAATAAAAAATTGAAAGTCGACGCGGGAACGACGGCCATACTTAACATGGGCCGCGTAACGTTAGACCCGCTAAAAGCTGGTTTAACTTTACGTAGCGAAAAAATGACGTACACGATTGCGAACGACGCTCGTAACTTCGTGGATCTCCGTAAAAAGCTCATTTGCATACCCCGACGCTGAAAACGACGCGAACTCCACCCGCAAAAAGATCGCAGTGTAGATCCGAAGGCGTACGAAGACGTAAGCCTGTCAGATCGAAGCCCAACGCCGACGTATCATGGTTTGAGGATTCAAACTAGTGATACGGCGCGCAAAATTTGAAATTACTCCTGTCTAACACCAGTTAGACAGGCGTAATCGCTCTGTGAATCTGGGCCATTAATTTTAGGCAAAAATTTAAAATTTTAGGCAAAAAAGTAATCTAATATAACAGTATAGTTGGAAATTAATTTACAGATCACATTATGTATTCTTGATAAGACAGCATCAATACATATATATTGGTTAAACTGTTCTTATGATAATCATGGTAAATTTAGTTTGCTTTGCTAAGCAGAGTTGCTGAAATTATGAGCTTATATGGTACTCTACATCTGTCAATCATTGGTCTTGTTTTATCGCTAGTTCTGCTACTGGCAAGAATTAAAATTATTAGCAACACTCAAAATGAGTTAGAATTCCACAAATAGACAAAGACAGGCAGACATCTTCCTGAGAACAGCAGGTAAAAAGATACTTGCTATTCTTCGAACAAGTCAGTTGAGTGTCAGGACCTGTTGCGATTCTTGCTGATAATGACATCAGCCGGTAAGTGGTACTTTGATCCTTCCTTTTGCTGTGGGCACTTTGCTGCTTTTATCTGCTACAAGCACATTAATCTTTTCCACCTCAATCACAAGGAGATTTTCCAGCAGGTTGGAGGATCATCCTCTACAAAAACGGGCTCTGCTGATGGCCTGGAGAAGGTTGGAAACACTGCCACTCTAATGCCACGTACAAACGGTCGGAATTTCCGTCAACAGTTCGATGGAAGCTTTTTGTCGGAAATTCCGACCGTGTGTAGGCCCCATTGGACATTTGTTTCCGACAACAAAAATTTGAGCGCTTGTTCTCAAATATTCCAACAGCAAAATCTGTTCTCGTAAATTTCAATCGTGTGTAGACAATTCCAACACACAATTCCATGCATGCTCTGAATCAAGTACGAGATGGAAGCGCTCGGTCTGGTAAAACTAGAGTTCGTAATGGAGATAGCACATTCGTCACGCTGTTACGGACTAAAAAGCACAAGGCTGAAGAGCGCAAATCGTCTCTCACCAAACTTCTACTAACACGACTTCCCTTCAATAGTGCCGTCCTACGCGTTGTATGTGACCGCGTTCTTGGCGTTCGGAAATTCCCGAGAACATTTGTGCGACCGTGTGTATGCAAGACAAGTTTGAGCCAACATCCGTTGGAAAAAATCCACGGTTTTGTTGTCGGAATTTCTGATCGTCTGTACGCAGCATTAGATTATAAAGAAAGGTGAATAACATCAAACTGCCAATAATACAGGAATAGAATGGATTAAGCCTCACATACATTGGTATAAGTTAAAGGGTATGTTTTTGACTCAATTTGTACATAACATATCCAATATACCATTCAATGTCATTACACTAGCACATATATCAGTGATGGCGAACCTCGGCACCCCAGATGTTTTGGAACTACATATCCCATGATGCTTAGCTACACTGCAGAGTGCATGAGCATCATGGGAAATGTAGTTCCAAAACATCTGGGGTGCCGAGGTTCGCCATCACTGACATATATGATTATGAATCCTCTTAAATGTTGTGAGAGATAAAAAGATAAGGATGCCTTACATACAGTAGATGGTACTTTACACCAAAACCCTTCCCAGCTTGCTTCCCTCAGCAGCAATCTTGCGGTGTTGGAGAAATTGTGAACTTAGGGCCAGATTCAGGATGGCGATCAGGTTCTTTTGGCCGGCGTAATGTTTCTCATTTAAGTTACGCCGCCGCAACTTTACGCGCAAGTGCTGTGTTCACAAAGCACTTGCTCCTGAAGTTGCGGCGGCGTAGCGTAAATGGGCCGGCGTAATTCAAATTCGGCGGGTAGGGGGCGTGTAGTATTTAAAATAGGCGCAATCCCGTGCCGAACGTACTGCGCATGCGCCGGCCGTCAATGTATCCCAGTGCGCATGCTCCAAATTATGACGCTGTTTTCGACGTGAACGTCAATGACGTCAACTTCCATTCACGGACGAGTTACGCAAACGACGTAAACATTTTCAAATTCGACGCGGTCACGACGTCCATACTTAACATAGGATGCGCCTGCTTTTTGGTGCTTTATCTTTACGCCGGGAAACCCCTTACGGAAACGGCGTAAAGTCAATGCGTCGGGCGGGCGTAGGTTCGGGAATTGGCGCATCTCGCTGATTTACATATTCTCGGCGTAAATCAGCGGGAACGCCCCTAGCCACCATTTTAAAATTGCAGTTAAGAATACGACGGCGTAATACAATTACGCCGCTCGTATCTTAGCTGCAACCCGGCGTATCTTGTTTTCTGAATACAGAAAACAAAATACGCTGGCGCACATTCTGAGTTATGCCGGCGTATGACTAATACGCCGGCGTAACTGTTACTGAATGTGGCCCTTAGTTCTCAATTGTTGGCATGTCCAAAAATACTACACTTCTGAATTGGAATTTTTCAGTTCCAGGTCATTCAAGTTGCTCCTACCTTAGATCTAATGTTATCATTATTTGGAATTGGTCTAGACACAGTGAAGAAAAAAAGTACTTGATCCCCTGCTGATTTTGTACATTTGCCCACTAACAAAGAAATCATCATTCTATAATTTTAATGGTAGGTTAATTGTAACAGTGAGAGACAGAACAACAAAAATATCCAGAAAAACGCATTTCAAAAAAGTTATAATTAGATTTGCATTTTAATGAGTGAAATAAGTATTTGACCCCTTCGCAAAGCCCGAAGCCTAGTACACACTGTTGGCTTTTTTTTTCGTTCAACCCAGAAGACTGAACAAAAAAAACTGACAGCTCAGATCAGAGCCACTGTACTAACAATCCCATGTTAGTACAGAGACCTCCCCTGCTCTTATATTGTGTTCTGACAGGGGGAACAGCCCCAGAACACTACGGCCAACTAGAAGCTATTCGGCAGACCTTATTTTCCGGTCATGCCCCTTCGAGAGAAGCTGGCCGAACAGCCGCCTTCCGTTGGACCGACTGCAGTACACACAGACCGAATGTTGGCCGGTTTCTATTGACCTGCTGATGCCGCCCCAAAATTTAACCCATGTGTACGGGACTTATGTTCACCTTATATAAAAAGTGTGGACAAAATACTCCCAATGTTTATAAAAAAAATCTTAATTAGTCAAAAGACTTAAAGTGGAAGTAAACCCTCCTTTTGTTTTCAGCCAAGGAAGCTGCCATCTTAGCCTCTGTTTACTCTGCAACTGCTATGATGCTGCACATATGATCCTTTATGGCACCAGCCATTGGATGGTTTGACTGTTTGGTTGAGAGCACAACCAGAGCCGCCATCAGGAATTTTGGGGCCCCTTACACAGCTTCAGGCATGGGCCCCCTGGAGCAGAGAACCGGGGGGGGGGAGTGCTGCCGCCTTAAATTGAGAAGCGGGGGGGGCTGCCACGTATTGAGAAGCGGGGGGGGCCCTTTACAAAGAGAAGAAATAAAGAAAAATATATATAAAAAGGGGGGTAGCCATCCTGGGCCCTTTAATAAAAAGAAAAAGAGAGAGAGAGAAAAATATATATATATACCGTGTTTCCCCGAAAATAAGACCTACCCCTGATTTTCAGAAAAACCTGCAATATAAGCCCTACCCTGAAAATAAGGCCTAGTTTAAAGTGCTGGTGAAATTAGTGTTATACTACAGTGTTATATAGTGTAGACTGTGTGGGGCAGATTCACGTAGATCGGCGCATTATCATTCCGGCGTAGCGCACCACTTTTCCGTTAGACTTGCGCAATCTAGCCGCGTAATCCGGCGATTCACGTAGCTTTTACGCAAGAGCTTGCGCAAACGTAAGGTTTTTTCCGTAGGCGTAAGGAGGAGTAATACAAATTGGGAGGGACGTGGGCGTGTTACATTGAAATGAGCCGTGACCCCATGCAAATGAAGGGCCGGCCGACTCGCGCATGCGCGCGTGAAGGAAACCATGTCAGCTCCGTTGTGCGCATGCTCACAACTCGGGAGCGGCGCAATCATTGAAATTGGAAATGGACTAGGGCAATGTTGTGAACTACGCAGACAGCATAAATAGACACACACAAACGCCCTTCCATTGCAAAAGTACATCCCTTTGTGTCCCTTCCCATTGAATCAAGTGCTTTTGCTCTGTTGTTCGTTAGAGTGTGTTTTGTAGTTGTGAGATTAGTGTTCTGTGTGATCTTGTGCTTGTTGGTAGTTTTGTGAAAGTGTATTTTGATAAGTGTTTGAGACTGTTTGTTTGATTGATAGATTTCTGAGCGTTTGTTTTCTTGCTTTTTTTTTTCATCTGATTTTTTTGTGTGTGTTTCTTGCTGAGTGCTAGTGTGATTTTTGGCTGTTCTTTTTCTCTTTGTGTGTGTTCTTGTCTGATTGGTTGTGCTTGTATTTGTGACAGATTTTTGGTGACTGCTAGTGAGTTTGTTTGGAAGTATGACTGAGAGAAAAAGAAAGCTCAATTTTACTGTGGGGGAAAAAAGAATTCTTGCCCGGGCCATTACCGACTATGGGCGTTTTCTCCACGGCCCGCAGAGTGCCACCACCACCCCGGCCAGGAGGAGGGAGATCTTGGATAGGATCACGGAGCAGGTGAATTCATCGGGGGAGGGGGAGACACGGACCCGCTCTGGGATAGAAAAGAAAATAAATGACCTCCGGCGTGAGGTGAAAAAAAAACTGGCCGCAATAAATGCCCATGCCAGGGGCACAGGAGGGGGCCCACCATGCCGGGTTAGATTTTCAGAGACGGAGCGTGTGGTGGCCCTGACCTTTCACCGGCATGAAGTGGAGGGCCTGCCAGGCTTTGACACAAGTCCGGTCCCCGCGGTGCCAGGTAAGGTTTTTATTTCTCTCAGGTGTGTAGCATGTGTGGGGGAGGGGGTGAAAGGGAATATGTGGCAAGTGTGTGGATCCTCCAACCTGTGAATGTTTTGTGTCATCCACAGCTGTGCAGGAGGGTGCAGGGCCATCTGGACTGACCGCTCCAACCCCAGGACAGCAGCCTAATGAGGCCCCCCCAACAAGGCCAGAGTCCGCAGAGGAGGAACAAGAGGAGGGGGAGGATCATGCGGAGGACGATCATGAGGAGGAGCAGAATCATGAGGAGGAGGAGTCCATGGAAGGCACTGGCCCTTTGGTTTCTGCGGACTCTTCCCCTCTGGCTGCAAGAAGCCTGCCCTCCCTAAGGGTCAGCCCCCCCCCCTCCTCCCCCAACATGGCTCCCCTCACAAGGGCCTCCCCTTCTCCCCGGCCACAACCATCAGCTGGAGCCAGGAGGTCATCCCCAAGCACCAGGGGGGCGCCCAATCTCATGCCCGCCTGTCTGAGAAGGAACCTGGCCACCCAGACCCGCCTTCTGAGACAGCTCTGCCAGACTATGGGGCGGGTGGATCAGAGCCTGTCCTCCATTAATGATAGCCTGGGTAACCTGGACTCCCACTCCCGGGCCTCCACAACCTGCCTAAATGACCTGCAAACTACAGCAGCAGGCGTTGGGCAGGATGTGAGGGCCCTTACCCAGGCTATCCAGGGCAACACGGCAACACTTGGTGCTGCCCTGGACAGAATAGCCGTGGCCTTGGAGGGCAGGCCGCCAGGTGGGCAGATCTCAGGGGCTGCTCCTCCTTCCCCGGCTTTTCCCCTCCCCCATGCGTCTCCCCTGAGGGTCCGGGGCCGTGGCCGGGGGCGCCCCAGGCGTGGCTCAGGCAGAGGGCAATAATTTTTTTTTCCCCCTTTTGTTTGTTTTGAAAGCTTTTTTATTTTTGTTCTCTGCTTTTTTTTGTTTTTTCTAAGCATTTTTTTTTTTCCTATGCATTTTTTGTTTCTATGCATTTTTGTTTGTTTGACTTTTTTGGCATATTTTGGGTTGTGAATGATGTTTGAATGTGGGGGTGACATTCCTGCTGGAAAAGGGGTGTCACCCTCAATTTTGGTGGAGAAGGGTTCCCCAGGACCAGGGAGAAGTGATTCCCAGGTCCGTGTGAATGGTGTATGAATGTACAGTGACATAATTGGAGCCTTGACGTGGCGTTACTGCTCACCAGTCTTGCATGGTGGACTGGTGCCAATCCAATTTGATGAGGATGTGGGGTGTGTGTGCTAGGGACCATAGTGGTGTGCATGCATGCATTCTCATTGTGCCATGATTAATGTGTGTGTTTAACGTGCAAAGATGCATAATGTGAGCTGGCATGAGATGGGGTCATGAGATGGGGTTCCAGTTCATATGCAGAGTCACCTTGAAGGGAAAAGACAGGTGGATGTTAGTCATGCATGTGCCACTTGTGAGGTGTGCATCACGGGAGGGGATAGTCATGCCTGACTCCCATGTCACTCACCAACCAGCCAGCTGTCCCCATACATGTTCTGTTCGCAATCTGTGGGGATGGGGCTCTGATTGTATATGTAGCTGTCATGGGTGTCATGGGTAGTGCCATGTGTTGGGCTGCTGATGTCCTCCTGCAAGGTTGTGGTAATTCCACGATGGCATGAGGGGTGAATCTGAAGATGCGAGACACCTCAGAATCTCTCATGCCAAAGATGTCTATGCGTGTGTGATATATCAAGTGAAGAGTGAGGGGCTTGTATCAGATAAGAATATTGTATTAGATTAGATTAAATTGTAAATTTGATATAAGCCAAAAAAAAAAAAAAAAAAAAACATCTCCCGTGCCCTCCTTAGTGCCATCCTCCGTGCCCTCATCCTTCTTTGTTCATCTAAAGTCAGTAGTATAGCTATGCGCGACGATGCCCCTGGCATGTTGGCATACAGATTGTTGGGCAACACGTGTGACTGCTGAACTCCTCACTAACAGTGTTGCTTTATCTGACAATTAGACTTTTTTTCAAAATTTAGACCAGCTTTTAGGTCCTCTAACTTTAGACAGAACATTTTGCAGTTGCGCACATCGCGTAGCCTGCGCAGCAACTGCGTTTTTTTGTGAATCCCCGTAACTCCCTCATTAGCATATTTGACTAGCAAATCAATGGTGTGTCTAGCGCAGTTTTGCGCGAAGGCAAGCGAAGGTCTAATTCAATTACGCCGGACCAAAAAACGTAGATTTCTGGCGTATATTGTTTTGTGAATCGCGTCCAACTATACGCACGCGCACATTTAGACTTACGCACGCGCAACAGCAGTTGCGCAGGCGTAATCGCTCTGTGAATCTGGGCCTGTGTGTTTATATGATCTATTTGTGCCAAATACATTCGGTATAGGGCTGCAGTGCTCGAAAAGGGAAAGAGAGCTCCAAGGGGTTACAGATGCACCCAGCACTTGAAGAAGGTATGTGGCACAATTGAATTGCAGACATACACATTTTGCAATATGTGGTGCTGTGAATTTTAGGAATTTACAAGTTTTTTTACACAGTTCCACAGGGGATTTCTGACAGGCAGAAGGGAGAGAAGACAGCCCCCGGCATGATAAGACCTACCCCGAAAATAAGCCCTAGTGTTTTTTTGTTTGCCCAAATTAATATAAGACCCGGGCTTATTTTCGGGGGTATATTTTTTTTAAGGGGTGGTTGTCATCTGGGGCCCTGGGGACCTCTGGGCCCTTTAATCATCTTTTTTTTTTTAATAAAAAGAAATTACAAAAAAGGGGGCTTTCTAATCGGGACCTCTGGGACCTTTAATAAAAATAAACCTCTGGGCCCTTTAATAAAAAAGAAATAAAAAAATATATATAAAAAGAAGAAAAAAAAAGAAATTAAAAAATATTAAAAAAATGTAAAACATTTTAATAAAAAAAAGGAGGGTTGTCATCCGGGGGCCCTGGGGACCTCTGGGCCCTGTAATAAAAATAATATTTTATTCATATATATATATATATATATATATAATAAAAAAATATATAAACAATTGTTTTTTTTTTTTATAAAAAAAAGAGGGGTTGTCAATCGGGGGCCCTGGGGATCTCCAGGCCCCTGGGGAAGGGGCTTTCTATCCGGGACCTCTGGGCCCTTTAATAAAAATAAACCTCAGGGCCCTTTAATAAAAAATAAATAAAAAAAATATATATAAAAAAGAAATAAACATTTATAAAAAAAAACAAGGGGGTTGCTTTCCAGGGCCCTGGGGACCTCTGGGTCCTTTTTTAAAAAAATATATATAAAAAAAATATTAAAAAAAGGGGGTTTGACATATGGGGTCCTTGGGGACCTCTGGACCTCTAAAAAAAAATAAAAGAAAAAAAATTGGCCCTTTAATAAAAAATAAAAGAAAAATATACTAAAAAAATATATCAATGACAATGGTCCCAAAAATGTGTCAAAAGTGTCCGAAATGTGTCCGCCATAATGTCGCAGTTACGCTAAAAATCACTGATCGCCGCCATTAGTAGTAAAAAAAAAAATATTAATAAAAGTGCCATAAAACTAACCCTTATTTTGTAGACGCTATAACTTTTTCACAAACCAATCAAAAACGCAATTTTTTTATCAAAACATTTTTGAATATGTATCGGCCTAAACAAAGGAAAAAAAATGTTTTTTTTTATGTATTTTTGGGGGATATTTATTATATCAAAAAGTACAAAATATAGAATTTTTTACAAAATTGTCCCTCTCTATTTTTGTTTATAGTGCAAAAAATAAATACTGATCAAATACCACCAAAAGAAAGCTCCATTTGTGGGGAAAAAAGGACGCCAATTTGTTTGGGAGCCACGTCGCATTACCGCGCAATTGTTAGTTAAAGCGACGCAGTGCCCATTCGCAAAAAGGGGCCAGGTCCTTTAGCTGAATAATGGTCCGGGGCTTAAGTGGTTAACACTGGTTTGACAACAGGAACCTGTAAGTTCCTTTCTTTAAATCCTACAATTTTCTTTTTAGGAACACCTGAGAAAACAGTAGTTGGGAAATAAGTGTGATAGTTCCTAAAAATGTCTAGCTAGCATCCTCCAGTACTAAGGAGAGTACAGAATTCCATGTAACAATAACACGCTGACATGAGAAATGATGATAAACTGCTTAATATCTGTATAAATACATGAAGCATAAAGGAGCAAAGCTCGAGATGGATTATATAAGGCAATTTCAAATTTTACTTGAACATTTCAGTTGAAAAGCTGTCTTGAACGTTCAGCGACTGTAATTAGTGCGGCTAAAAGGGTCACACGCACTAAAAACAATGTAGACGAGTGTATCCGTGTCTAGTAAAGCATCTCTGAACAATGACATTTGTTGTGAGCTTCTACAAGACGAAAGATGCTTCTCTGTACACCGCAGTCTTTGTGGGCCTCCAGCCAGTATTATACATGTGCATGTCTTTTCATTTATGGTCACGTTTGGCTATATTCTCCAGACCAAGATCACTTTTGAATTAAAAAAATAAATGTGAATGTTCTGCATGCACTATTTATCTGTTTGACAACTAAGAAATTTTGTTTTTCTGTTGTTACCATGACAGGAAGTGAAGGGAAATCTCCTAAATGGAAAAGTATGCAGCAAAAACATAAAAGAGGCTCCAACTATCCCCTTTTCTATTTGAGGGATTAAAGGGGTTGTAAAGGTACAATTTTTTCCCCCTAAATAGCTTCCTTTACCTTAGTGCAGTCCTCCTTCACTTACCTCATCCTTCCATTTTGCTTTTAAATGTCCTTATTTCTTCTGAGAAATCCTCACTTCCTGTTCTTCTGTCTGTGACAACACACAGTAATGCAAGGCTTTCTCCCTGGTGTGGAGTGTCGTGCTCGCCTCCTCCCTTGGACAACAGGAGAGTCAGGACGCTCTCTACGTTGCAGATAGAGAAATGAGCTGTGTGTTAGTGGGTGTCCTGACTTCTCAGCACTTTCTCAGCACCCTGTACTCCTTCATCTTCCACCCAACTGCCCTTTGCTGACCAAAGAGTATTTTTGTGGTACCCGCCCTCCAGCCAGCCCATTTACTGGGGATTGGCTGGGGCCCTCTTCAATACTCTAGGCAGCTCCTCTAAAACACCACCCTCTACTTCTGGAAGCTTCTCCAATGTTCCAGAGAACATGGGGAGTTACCAGAGATGCTGCCTGCTGAGTCATTCAGCCCTGACACAGATTCAACACAGGTCTAACTCTCTGCCAGGCCAAATTTTCCTGTATATAGTGGAGTCTTTAAGGCACAGAGTACAGGGATCAGGCATGTGCAGTGCTCAGATATTGTGTGTTCTGGTCAATGCTAGGTTCAGGAGAATGTAGGACCCTGCCCTAGGCTAGGTATATATACGTTTAGCTCTGCTGTACTTGCGGCTCTATGGGTATTTTTCTTACTGAATTGTTTTTAAAGGGTTAAAACAGAGAAGAAGAGAAGTGTGCATGGATTGCACAGATGTACAGCATATGTCTTTTTTTATTATTATTTTGCAAACACCTTAAAGTGGTTGTAAACCCTCCCTCCCTCCTTTTAAAAATGTGCGCAGTTTAGGAGATATTTCACTAGTAGTGCGCCGATTACATCTGGGAAGAAACAGACCTCCGTGCCGTTTCTTCCCTAGCATCTGGCGTTACTGACGGCTCCCACGTGCGGGAGTGACGTCACGCGGCTCCGGCCAATCACAGAGCCGGAGTCCGTGGCCATGGAAGGGAGAGGGGCGAGAAGATGGACACAGCCTGCACAGGGGACAACGCTGGATTTGTTTGCAGGTAAGTGTCACATAATGGGCTAGTATGCAATGCATATTAGCCCATTATGCTTTTAATTTGTGCATTTATGCTTTAAATTTGCAGGGTTTGCAGGGAGCAAAAGGAGAAGTAAAACTCTTTAGGGATTACTTCCTCTTTAAAGAATAAATGTGTTTCAAAAGAACAGTCATCCTTTAAGTGAATGTCAGAATCCCACTTCACGTTCAGCTGTAATGTCTGCAGAAATTCTGTTTCTGCTTCCTACAATTACTGGTCATTTAAGATTCTGAATAACACACTCTATGAGTATTTCACATAATAGTCAAACAGAAAGACTTTCCTGCCCAGAACTTAAAAGACTTCCATTCCAACATTGCATTATTTATTCTGGTAAAACTGTTCTTCAGATAATTTCCTCAACTGACATTGGGTCATGTGGATGCCAGACAGATCTAGAATATCAGAGATATCAGATGATTTCCCCGAAGAGAATCAAGTCAGACACAGGTCAGGAGCACTGCCATGTACTTACTGGCTATCTTATAAGCTCATATTAAAGTGTAACTCTGATGCCGCGTACACACGATCGGATTTCCAATGGAATAAAATCAGATGGAATTTTTTGTTGGAATTCCGATGAAGCTGGCTTTCATCAGTCTTGCCTACACACTGTCAGACTAAATTCCGACCTCCCAAAACGCGGTGATGTAAAACACTACGACTCGAGAAAAATGAAGTTCAATGCTTCCGAGCATGCGTCGACTTGATTCTGAGCATGCATGGATTTTTCTCCACACAGACGATCGGAATTTCCCTTTTGGAAAAATGTAAAACATGTTGGGCCGGATTCAGATACATTTGATGTATCTTTCCGGCGGCGTAGCGTATGGTGTTTACGCTACGCCTCCACAAATATTATGGGCAAGTGCCTTATTCAGAAAGCACTTCCTCCATAATATGTGGCGGCTTTAGCGTAAAGTGCCCGTCCTAACAGCGCGTAATTCAAATTTCTGAAGTGGGGGCGTGATTTATGTAAATTAATCATGACCCCACGTAATTGACATTTTTTTGGACGTGGACATTCCCAGTGCGCATTCGGGAAATCACGTCGCTTTTTGTTAGTGTAAACGACGTGAACGTAACTAACGTCGAGCCCCATTCCCGAACGATTTACGCAAACGACGTAACCGACGTACAATCCGACGCTGTCCCGACGTCCATACTTAACATTGGCTACGCCTCCTATAGCAGGGGTAACCTTACGCCGCTATAACGCTAACGCAAACAACGTAAACTACGACGGCCGGCCGCAAGTGCGTTCGGGAATCGCTGTAAATCCCTCATTTACATATTCAACGCGTAAAATGACGGAAGCGCCACCTAGCGGCCAGCATAAAAACTGCAACTAATATACGATGGTGTAACAGAATTACGCCGCTCGTATATTAGCAGAATTCCGGCGTATCTTCTTTTTCTGAATAGCAAAAAAAGATACGCCGGCTATTCTTAGTATTTACACGGCGTATCTCTTGATACGCTGACGTAAATACTTTCTGGATCCGGCCCGTTCTATTTTTTTACACCGATGGACTTTTTTCATCTGAAAAACTGATCGTGTGTACACGGCCTAAGTTTTCCTTTGGTACCTCCCACCCCCAGTGCTGTTGCCAGCTTCCTCCTTATTCCACTGCTGCAGATCCTCTTCAGGCAGAGAAGACATGGATGGACTTGGGAACTGGCATTCTTTTTTTTTCAACAGAGCTGGAGTTCTGCTTTAATGAAAATAAAGGAATACAAAAGTATGCCCGTTTCTGCCAGTGTAATGCATATATGCAGCAGCATGGTGGGCTGGCCTTGACACTGGGTTGCCACATATATGCACCCATGGGGCTCTGCAGACAGTGCATCCACTGCATGCTTGCAGCACTCTGACCGTCACTGACAGCCTGTTTAGGAAGTGAGACATGCTTTTGATCATATGACTGCTGTCACAGCCAATCACAGTGGTCACACGATCAGGAACTTTAATTCTGGCCAATAATATCCACTTAAAGGGGGTGCCAGGAGGTGTCAGCAAAGGGTTTAAAAAAAAAGGTAAATATATACATCTAAATTCCTCTGTCTAAAGAAAATGTGGTTAATTTACTAAAACTGGAAGCTGATTGGTTTCTATGCACTGACTCTATTATGGAAGTTTAGTGTTTCTCTACTGCGGACAATCACTCTCTCCTTTTGTCCTGCGGACAAGGACAATAGAAAGAATCGAATGTTTTAAATTGTCTCTGAGTCAGGAATTGAGAGGAGACAACTTTAAATTTGGACGCTTCTGGTGAAAACTGTCATAGGCTAGGTTCACAGATATGCGTTTTTTAGTGGGTTTTGCAGAAATGCACTACAGTCCATTTAAGGTGCTTTCCTATGGTACACATTCACATCTATGCATTTTTCAGCCTCTGCATTTTTGGAAAGGGTCAAAGACTTTTTTTTGCCGCAGCAGGTTGCGTTTTGCGTGTAAAAGACTTCTAAGGACTAGTGTTGCTCACGAATATTCGCATTGCGAATATTCGCTACGAATATTGCATATTCGAGTATTCGCGAATAACGCGAATATCGCGGCGAATATTCGCTATTTCGAATATTCGAATGTTTTAAAAATTTTTTTAGAACAGATCACATCCTAGAGATCCCCATCGACGTCTAAAAGCATTGCTGGTATGATTAGAGACCTTGGGCCGAGTAGCTGCAGCGCTCATTTTATATTGCCGAAAAATCGCAATGCGATTATTCGGTAATAGCGATATCGCGCGATTATTTTATATTGTAATATATCACGAATATTCTGAGCCAATCAGAGTGCTCCATTCCGCATTTCTCGAAATTTCGCAATTATTTTATATTGTAATATATCACGAATATTCTGAGCCAATCAGAGTGCTCCTTCCGCATTTGCCGAATATTCGCAATTTTTGTGTATTGTAATATATCGCGAATATTCTGAGCCAATCAGAGTGCTCCTTCCGCATTTCTCGAATATTCGCAATTATTGTGTATTGTAATATATCACGAATATTCTGAGCCAATCAGAGTGCTCCTTCCGCATTTCTCGAATATTCGCAATTATTGTGTATTGTAATATATCACGAATATTCTGAGCCAATCAGAGTGCTCCTTCCGCATTTCTCGAATATTCGCAATTATTTTGTATTGTAATATATCACGAATATTCTGAGCCAATCAGAGTGCTCCATTCCGCATTTCTCGAATATTCGCAATTATTTTATATTGTAATATATCACGAATATTCTGAGCCAATCAGAGTGCTCCATTCCGCATTTCTTGAATATTCGCATTCGCAATTCGCAATTCGCAATTCGCAAAAATTCGCGAAAATTCGCGAAAATTCGCAATCATTTAATTTACAAAAAATATCACGAATATTCGTATTTAGCGAATATATGTCGAATATTCGACTATATATTCGAGATATATCGCGAATTCGAATATGGCATATTCTGCTCAACACTACTAAGGACCCGCATCAAAAAAGCAAGTGTTGCATTTTTGATGTGTTTTTACAGGCGTCTTTTTTTTCATAAAAAACTGTAAATAGTCTTTTTTTAAAGAAGCGGGTGGCTTCTGCGTCCTTCACAACCGATGAGCCAACAGATGTCAACAGGGTTCCCCCGCTGACAGCTGAATGTAAAAAAAGTACCGTATTTATCGGCGTATAACACGCACAGGCGTATAACACGCATCCTAACTTTAAGAGGGAAGTTTCAGGAAAAAAACATTCCACAGCCCCCTGCGTATAGCACACAGGCACAGTTTACCCTCTATTTTCAGGGTAAAAAAAGTAGTGTTATACGCCAATAAATACAGTAATTGCCGGGAAAAAAAATGGCATGGGATCCACCCCAAAATCCATACCAGACCCTTATCTGAGCATGCAGCTTGTGGCCATGAAAGGAGGAGGATGAGCAAGCAAGCACTTCCCCTTTCTGAACCATACCAGGCAACATGCCTTCAACATGGGAGGTGCTCTGCCCCCCCCCCTCCACAAGCACCTTGTCCCTGTGGGCCTCTTCCTTGCAACCCTGGATGATGGTTGTGGGGGTCTGCAGACAGGGGGGCTAATCGGAATCTGGAAGCCCCCATTGTAGTTGAGGATTTGTCAGGGGTCACCAAAGCCTGGGCTATTCCTGAAGCCTGCGGCGGCTGCCCACTCAGCCTCTTCACAGTGGCCGCCCATTTAGTTCATGGCAAAGCTGGGGGGCAGGGACTAGAGGTCAGCTGACTGGTGAGGAATGTGAAGTGGGAGGGGCTGGAGGAGACCCTATCTGCTGATTTCAGCATAGGCGTCACTGCTATGTGAAATCACAAAGTCGGAGACACAGTGAGTAACACTACCTGTGATTAGAGTTGCCTTTAAAAGTCCCCACTACAGTCCTCAGATCAGCAGATGACCTTGATCAAGAGCACCTAAGTTGGCTAATCCCAACTCCCCTCTAGCACTGCCACTGATCCCAACTGCCCGCCAGCACTGCCACTGATCCCAACTGCCCGCCAGCACTGCCACTGATCTCAACCCCCCACCAGCACTGCCACTGATCCCAACTCCCCACCAGCACTGCCACTGATCCCAACTCCCCACCAGCACTGCCACTGATCCCAACTCCCCACCAGCACTGCCACTGATCCCAACTCCCCACCAGCACTGCCACTGATCCCAACTCCCCACCAGCACTGCCACTGATCCCAACTCCCCACCAGCACTGCCACTGATCCCAACTCCCCACCAGCACTGCCACTGATCCCAACTCCCCACCAGCACTGCCACTGATCCCAACTGCCCGCCAGCACTGCCACTGATCCCAACTGCCCGCCAGCACTGCCACTGATCTCAACCCCCCACCAGCACTGCCACTGATCCCAACTCCCCACCAGCACTGCCACTGATCCCAACTCCCCACCAGCACTGCCACTGATCCCAACTCCCCACCAGCACTGCCACTGATCCCAACTCCCCACCAGCACTGCCACTGATCCCAACTCCCCACCAGCACTGCCACTGATCCCAACTCCCCACCAGCACTGCCACTGATCCCAACTCCCCACCAGCACTGCCACTGATCCCAACTCCCCACCAGCACTGCCACTGATCCCAACTGTCCGCCAGCACTGCCACTGATCCCATACTCCCCACCAGGGAGTAAGAGAAGGAAAAAATTAGAGAACACATGGAAGGGAGAGGAAAAGAAGTGGAGGAACAAAGAAAAAGGGAGAGAAAGAATAAGAGAAAGAACAAGAAAGACGTCTAGAAAGGGATGGGGATAACAAACAAGAAATTACAATAGAGAGATCGAGAAAAATCTTCCAACATGCTTGTTCCACATAAGTTGATCCTTAAGCTTTGTACACACGATTGGATTTTCATCGGCTAAAGCGTAGGACTTTTGTCCGAAGGGCATTGGCCAGGAACTTGTATTGCATACAAACAGGAAAGAATTGTCGGCCAACAAACATGAAACTCAGCTCTTTGGGCAACTTCTGTTAAAGCGGATGTCCGCTCAAAAAAAATAATTAAAAGCAAGCAGCTACAAATACTGCAGCTGCTGACTTTTAATATTAGGACACTTACCTGTCCTAGAGTCCAGCGCCGTCTGCAGCAGAGGACGAGCGATTGCTCGTCACTCTGCTGCTCCCCCCGCCATCCACGGTGAGGGAACCAGGAAGTGAAGCGCTCCGGCTTCACTGCCCGGTTCCCTACAGGGCATGCGCGAGTCGCGCTGCACCCGCCGATTAGCTCGCGCTGTGTGCTGGGAGCCGAGTGTTCCCAGCACACAACGGGGGACGGACGGGATGTCAGGAAATGCCCGTCTTTTGCCCGAGACGTGTGGCCGGAAGTGGGTGCAAATACCTGTCTTTAGACAGGTATCTGCACCCCCCTCCCCCCTGAAAGGTGTCAAATGTGACACCGGAGGGGGGAGGGTGCCGATCGGCGCGACTTCACTTTAGGGTGGAGCTCCGCTTTAATGTTGTGTTATGGTGAGCATTGCTTCTGAGCATGCGTGTTAGTACTTTGGAGTTTTGTCCGACGGACTTGTGTGCACACGCTCGGATAATCCGACAACACACATTTGTTGGGTAAACAATTTTAAAGCATGCTATCCCACATTTGTCCACGGAAAATCTGACAACAATTGTCCCATGGAGCATACAAACGGTCTGTCAAGCAGGAGCGCTGATAGATGGATCAAAAATCTTTTGGTCCCAGCTGAACCAGCCAAATTGAACCAGCAGTTACTGAAGTGATACTCTAAAGAATTTCCCATCACTACTCCCCCGGCTACCACACAAAAGGTTATACAGGGAACTGGGGGTTAGGGAGCTGGGCCAGCACGGACAGTAATTAAACCCTCTCAGAAGAGGAGAGGGCTATGATGTACAAGGAGGCAGGCTCCTCTTGTGTAGTCAAGACTTCAAAGGCATATTGCTGGTGAATAAATAGTTTTTTTGGCACATGTGCACCTAGCTTTGTTATCAATAAAAAAAACAGTCACTTTTTGTTACTTGAAAGCTGGTTGTTAATATGTGTCAGTGAAGAATGAAACGAAAAAGAAAAAGCCCAATGTTAAAAGCCAATCCTGATCAGGCTGGGTGGCACATTAATCAAACACACCCTACGCACTGGCTAGACTCGTTATACTGCATGCCTGCAACACTTGCAAGCAACAACCAATCACTTTTGTCAGTTTCATCTGCTTTCATAGTGTTATACTAAAAGCCTGTCCATTTAAATAGTTTGTTTGAGCCAAGCTGGCCCAAATTAGCTATTCAAAAGGGACATTAAAATGTTGGCTTTATAGCTAAAGTCCAGGATGCTTTACATTTTTCTCTCACACATCTCTATACCCAATAAATTCCAACAGCACATTTTTCTGTAACTTTTTCTATTCGGAGAAAAGGCTACAACACCAAGCATTCCTTTCTGTCTGCAAGTGTGCCTGCCCACTGGGAGAAGGGATCAGTGGAGTGCCCAGTGTCCCATCCTAAGGACTAGTGTTGCTCACGAATATTCGCATTGCGAATATTCATAACGAATATTGCATATTCGAGTATTCGCGAGTAAATCGAATATCTCGGTGAATATTCGCTATTGCGAATATTCGTATTTTTTCAAATTTATTTTTAAAACAGATCACATCCTAGTGATCTCCATCAACGTCTAAAAGCATTGCTGGTATTATTAGAGACCCTGGGCCGAGTAGCTGAGGCGATCCTTTTATGTTGCCAAATATTCGCAATGCGAATATTCGTATTACGAATATTCGCGAATACTTTCTCTGCCCTTCTGTGTTTTGTGTATATATAAAAAAAAAAATAAAAAAATTAGCTTTAGTTTAGTCATATAAGTTTGTGTAAGTAGAGTTAGTGTTTAGTGCATATTAGTTTAGTAATCCAGGAAATGATCTCCGTTTTCGCGTATTGACGAGAATTTCGCAATCAATTTCGCATTCGCATTAGAGAGATTTCGCATTCGCATTAGCGAAATTTCGCAACATTTTTTTTTTAATAAAATATCACGAATATTCGATATTAACGAATATTTCGCGAATATTCTTCTATATATTCGTGAAATATCGCGAAATCGAATATGGCGTATTCCGCTCATCACTACTAAGGACATTAGATGCACCTCAGAATATTACATGCAGCTGGGATTGCTCAGGAACAGGACGCCCTGCTCATACTGGGGACACTTTGATTAACGGTCTCATAAACCAGATAATGAGAAAAAGTAAGCCCTGTGAAGCACAATCTCCCAAGGGCTTTAGTCAGTGGCTCCTTCCTGAATTGCATATTGGTATGTAGCACTATTGGTTAGGGTGACCAGACATCCCCGGTTTCAGGGGACAGTGCCCGGATTGAGGACACTGTCCCCGGACCAAGTCTGCTGCTCCTACTAGCTTAAGGGGTGTATTTTTTTTACATTATCTGCCCCTTTCTGATGATCAAGTGCTGGTCAGAGTGGAGCAGGGGCGGACTGACAACTCATGGGGCCCCCGGGCAATAGAAGATTATGGGGCCCCAGGCTTACAGATGGCCACCAAGCCAGGTGGCAGTACAGAGGCGGGGCAGCTAAAATCTCAGGATTTTCACATCAAAAGCATGTAGGTTTTGGACATATCAGGGACAGATGTAAAAAAAACAGATTTTTACATACTGTCCCTGGTTTTAATGAGTCTGGCAACCCTGATGGGGCCCCCTAGTGGCATGGGGCCCTCAGGCACTGCCCAAGTTCCTCAATGGTCAGTCCGCCCCTGCAGTGGAGGGAATATTTCTTCTGTTTCGGGAGCATGCCCATTCAGCTCCCCTCACATGTTTTTCTGCCTTGAAGTCCTGGCCAGCTGCCTGCCTGCTTATCTCCTTGCCATCCCTGGTGGAGTGATCTTCCTCCGCTCCCCATCCAGTAGGCTGTGAGGTGGCAGCGGCAATGGGCTGAGAGTTGCTGATTGTTGCCATTACTAGAAAAAAAAATATGTCTACCGGTTACTATTGGTTAACCGGTAGAGATGAGCTTGGGTGTCCTCCGAACGCATGTCTAGTTGAACTCTGAAGTTGGGCAACTTTTAAAATTCATCTCTAGCCAAACTCTAAACTCTAATGCCGCGTACACACGGTCGTTTTTTGCGATGAAAAAAAACGTTGTTTTTTAAAACGTCATTTAAATTGATCGTGTGTGGGCAAAACGTCGTTTTTTGTCTTAAAAAAAAACGACAAAAAAAAATTCCAACATGCTTGAATTTTTTGTGTCGTTTTTCAAAACGTCGTTTTTTGTTTCACAAAAAGTCACCGTGTGTAGCAAAAACGTCGTTTAAAACAACGTTTTTCAACCCGCGCATGCCCAGAAGCTAGTTATGAAGCGAGCTTCAATGGAAAAGAGTGGTGAACGTAACCTCGTTTTTTGTGAAAAAAACGATGGTGTGTATGCAACATCGTCTTTGAAAGTGACGTTTCAAAAACGTAGTTTTTTACTTCACAAAAAACTTCGGTTTTTTTTTTTCATCGCAAAAAACGACCGTGTGTACGCGGCATTAAAGCCTCGTACACACAATCGGATTTTCCGACAACAAATGTTGGATAACATGTTTTCAAATTTTCCAACAACAAATGTGTGTCGTCAGAAAAAAATACAAAGTACAAACACGCATGCTCCAAACCAATGCTAACCATAAGACAATATTAACAGAAGTTGCCCAAAGGGTGGGATTAAAGAGCAGAAAAAACACGTAGTACGTCTACAAATCTGATCATTTGTACATGGCTTAACTCTTCATTTACTCCATTGAGTTTGTGTAATTCCCACCCCAAGGCTCATGTAAACAAAAAGGAGGGAATGTCCCAGTAGGGTTGACACCATCTCTTTAAAACCAAACACGTATAATTTACACAGGTTCTAAGGCTAATTTAATGCAGATAAAGTACTAAATGATTTTAACCACTTAACCCCCGGACTATATTGCTGCCCAATGACCAGAGCACTTTTTGCGATTCGGCACTGCATCGATTTAACTGACAATTGCGCGGTCGTGTGACGTAGCTCCCAAACAAAATTGGCATCCTTTTTTTCCCACAAATAGAGCTTTCTTTTGGTGGTATTTGATCATCTCTGCGGTTTATATTTTTTGCGCTATAAACAAAAATAGAGCGACTATTTTGGAAAAAATGCAATATTTTTTACTTTTTTCTGTAATAAATATCCCCCAAAAATATATAAAAAAAAACTTTTTTTCCCTCAGTTTAGGCCGATACGTATTCTTCTACATATTTTTCATTAAAAAAAATCGCAATTAGCGTTTATTGATTGGTTTGCGCAAAAGTTATAGGCCCAGATTCAGATACAATTATTCGCGTAGAGTATCAGAAATACACTACGCCGACGTATTTTACCTGGCTCTACGTGGAATCCCGGTAGATTTTGTCCAGTAAACTACGGCGGCGTAGTGTATTTCTCCCGGCGCAAGCCATCTACGCGAGTAGGGGGCGTGAAGCATTTAAAATAGGCGCGTTCCCGCGGTGATCGAACTGCGCATGCTCCGTTCAGAAATTTCCCGCCGTGCATTGCGCGAAATCACGTCGTTACGTCATTTTTTCTTGAGTAGCATCGTTTACGGACATTCCTATTCCCGAACGAGTTACGTAAAAAATAAAAAATACATTTTAAATTCGACGCGGGAACGACGACCATATTTAACATGGGCTACGCACCGTTAGACCAGCAAAAAGCTGGTCTAACAGTACGTAGCAAAAAAATGACGTAAGCGATTGCGAAGACCACTCGTATCTTCGTGGATCGCCGTAAAAACACATTTGCATATCCCGACGCATGAAAACGACGCGGACTCCTCCCAGCGGCCGCAAAAATATCGCAGCGTAGATCCGAAGGCTTACGAAGACGTAAGCCACTCGGATCGAAGCCCGAAGCCGCCGTATCATGGTTTGAGGATTCAAACTAGTGATACGGCGCGCCAAATTTGAAATTACTCCTGTCTAACACCAGTTAGACAGGCGTAATTGCTCTGTGAATCTGGGCCATAGTGTTTACAAAATATTTTTTTTACTAGTAATGGCGGCTATCAGCGTTTTTTTTTTTCAGTACTGCGACCTTATGGCGGACACTTCGGACACTTTTGACAAATTTTTGGCACCATTGTCATTTTTTTAGCGATCAGTGCTATAAAAATGCAATGGATTACTATAAAAATGCCATTGGCAGTGAAGGGGTTAACACTAGGGGGCGGGGAAGGGGTTAAGTGTGTTCTTGGGTGTGTTCTAACTGTATGGGGGGGTGGCCTCACTAGGGGAAATCACTGATCTTCTGTAGAGCTACGGACTCTCGCCCAGGAAAGCCGACCTGCCACCGTATAACTGCGGCGGCTGGTCGGCAAGCAGTTAATCACCACCTTAATCAGCCACAGAACCAGTGTAATTAGCAGCTCATTTGAGCAAAGAAAAAGTGAAAGTTTAGCTAGAGAGGAGTCTGGAAGTGGCCCAACTTGTCTCTAGTATCCAGGCAGAGGCATTATAAAGGAATTCAATTCTTTAGCTACCTAATACCCATATTATAAATGCCCCAAACCCACTTACTTGGCAGTCAATGTGCCCAGCACATTTCTCTATGGGTCGGTCAAAATGATTGGCGCCAGTCAATTTTCATACCCATGTGCAATAAACCTTTGAAAGAAAAGTTGGGAAGGTGGGGGAGGGAAGTACAGGATACCGGCAAGTTTCCACTTAAATCACAGTCTCTGGTCTTCTTGCCTGTCTTTCTAGCTTTATATCTCTCCCACTGGGCTATATTGACTGTACACTAGGGTTGCCACCTTATCCCTTTAAAACCAAAAACGTAAATTACACAGGTTATCACTGAGAACGAAAGTGAAAGAAAATGCCAAATTTTGGGTTGTCACTAGAACAGGGATGGGGGGAAATCTTCCAATGGGAATACTCGTTTTGGTGACCCAGGTGGCAGCAAGGGATTGACTAGTTTTGGAGGGATCCCTTCTCACTGTTTTGGTTGTGGGACAGGAAGTGAATAGAAATCTCCCTAATGGGGCACAGGTGGCAAAAAAAGGCAGACAGGGGTTATAACTCTTCCTTACTCTATCCAAAAAAAAAAAAAGTTTAGACTATACTTCTACTATGATGCCGCGTACGGCCTTTTGGCTAAGATCAAGTGTAGTATCTGTTCTTATCAGTTGCCAATAGGTGGTGCTAAACTGACTGTCCCCAGTACTCGGCGAGGGGGAAAGGGATGGCAGTCGGTGGACGCTAAGCCTGTTGGTGTAGAGGCGAAAGCCTTCTGATCAGGGCAGAGAGGCATGAGGTCGAAGCTGAAGGGCCGGGACCCTGGCCTTTGGCCTGGATTCGGTGGTGTCTGCCCCAGTCAGTTGTTCGGCGAGGGAACCTTTGCTAATCCTTTCGGGGAGAGGCGGGTAGTACTTCCCGAATGTAATTAGGTGGGAGAGATGGGGGTTGTGGGTAGTAGTCGGCTGCGGCTGGCTCTCCCCAACCTCTTCTCCTACCTTCCTGGATGGGAAGGGTGCTGCCGGTCCGGACCGGGGGTCAGGGTCCGTTGAAAAGCCTGTGGAGATAGTGCCCCTGGAGTGGCAGTCCAGGGGTGCCATACATTGCACTGAGTGTTTGAGGGGCACTCAACGTGTGGCACCTTAGGTCACTGATCTCCACAAACACCTTTTTGACACCTGCCTCTAGGACCGAGCCTTTTAGCCTTTTGGCTAGGACCAGAGGAATTTTTGTTCCTGGCCGGAGGGCTGGCCATCGTATTGCATGGTGGCCACTTTCCACTCACCATTCCCACCTTCCTTTTCCCCCACTTTCTTTTTTATTTTACCCTCTGTCTGTCTTGTTTTGTCACTTTTTTTGTTGGTGCTTGCACTTTAGTGTGGCGAGTAGGGTGCTGGTCCTCGGGCCTGACTCTGAAAGTCTTGGGAGTAGGTGGACATGGCCTTCTGGCTTAGTTCACCTGCTCTCATGGGGTCTCCCTTCGGGGGAGCCTCACCGAGGAGGGTTCTGTTTCGGCAGTCCCTCCGAGGATGTTAGGCCATGTGGTTTCGGCTGCATGGGCCTTAGTGGGGTCCTAGTGGTTTCGGCTGCTTGGACTCCTATACTCTTTTCCCTGCCAGGAGCCTAACGCCCCGGGGGATCAGAGCTGGGTCCTCTTCGGAGGACCATTGACGATGGCATCCGTCGCAGTTTTTTGTGTTTCACTCTTTATGTGTGTGCACATTTTTTCCTGCACCGGGTGAAGTTTTTGGGTTGTGTTTTGCACGCCACAGGCTTTTCAAAAAAAATAAAAATGATGCCGCGTACACACGATCGGAATTTCCGACAAGAAATGTTCGATGTGAGCTTTTGGTCACAAACTCCGATCGTGTGTAGGCCCCATCGGACATTTTCTGTCGGAATTTCCGACAGCAAAACTTTGAGAGCTGGTTCTCAAATTTTCAGATGGCAAACGCTCTTGACGGAAATTCCGATCGTCTGTATGCAATTCCGACGAACAAAAATCCTACGTATGCTCGGAACTATTGAACTTTATTTTTCTTGGCTCGTAGTAGTGTTGTACGTCACCGCATTCTTGTTGTTCGGAATTTCCGACAACATTTGTGTGTATGCAACACAAATGTTCGTCGGAAAAAAAATCCACGGTTTTGTTGTCGGAAATTACAATCGTGTGTACGCGGCATAAGTCTTACTAAGCTGGTATTATACTGAAGTCCAAACAGTCACCTGAGCACAGAACACAATGTAACAGGCTGCCGATAAAATGTAGTAAGATACATTTCTCCAGTCGAAGCATGTCCCATAAGGTTTGGGGCTAGAGCTTTATACATCTCCCATAGCTAAAATTCTGCACATTTATTTATGAGATGTGCTTTTTCAGTTTCATATATTTTATACAGTTTCATTTCATTACATATAAAGTATTTGAACATTAAACTTAAAGGGTCAGTAAAGGAAAAACATTTTTGGGCTGAAATGACTGTTTACAGGGTATAGAGAGTATAAAAGTTAACTGATTCCTTTTAAAAATGATTAAATGATTAAAAATAGATAAAAACCAATCATATAATCAACCTACAGTTCTAGTTTCGTTTTTGCTGTCATTTCCTGTCTCTCTGATGTACAGAGCCAGAGAGCCAATAGAGGGCAGTGGTGGTTTGTCTAAAACCCTCAACCCAGTTTCAGTTTACACACAGTAATCACACCTCCTTGATTAGTGACCACAGTGAGAAAGCTCCCAGCACTGTGGTTATAAGGAAACAGACAACCAGGAAGTGTGGAGATCAGAGCAGGATTACAGCACCATCAAAGCAAAAATAAACAATGAGGACATGAAAACAGCACTGCAGTAAGGTAAAGGAAGCTATTTAGCTAAAAAAAAACTATTTTAATTTGTATTAATTACAAAGTTATAGGTCATGTATTTTATAAAAAAAAAAAAAATACTTTCAGTTTATTCAATTCCGTCATCTCCCGAGATCAAACAGCACACAGCTATTTAGTTGCACATAAAAAACACAAGCCTCAACTACACAACCATAAAATTGTAGTAAAAATGGAAGCAGCTAATCCATTATCTTTGTCAGGATATGTACAGGATCCGGTTAAATCCCAACTCTGTGGTTCCCGCAGGTAGAAATTATGCCAGTGAGCAACATGAACAGATAGGTAAGAAAAAATAAACCCCTGGCAATACTATTGGTTAGTGGGGGGAGAGTTTTTGCCCCCAGAGTTGGGCTTTAAGAAGGGAAAAAACAGACTTCATAGTAAACAGAAATACATTTTTAAATTGTAGGACCCGCAAAAAAAGTTTATAGCCCCAGTCTGGTTGTTAGTGCTATTTGGGGCTCCTTGGAGGGATTTCCCCTCACTGTCACAGTAAAGCCTCGTACACACGATCGGATTTTCCGACAACACATGTGCAATGGCAGGGTTTTCTCTGAAAATCTGATCGTTTGTTTGTATGCGCCATGGGACAATTGTTGTCGGATTTCCATCTTTACAGTAAATTCCCCCCCCCCCCCCATTTTATCATATTTTACAATTCATACAGCACAAAAACATTTTTTACCATTCTATTACTTTCTTTTTAGCAGGTTAATTCATAGAACACTATAAGCAGCTTGCAATTTGAACAATTTCAAAGTGTAATTAAAGGGACAAACTGAGAGAAAGTGCATTAACAATGTATCACCCAAGCCTTGAGACATTTAAAGGGGTTGTAAAGGTTCGTCTTTTATTTTCTAAATAGTTTCCTTTAAGCTAGTGCATTGTTGGTTCACGTACCTTTTCCTTCCATTTCCCTTCTAAATGTTTTTTTTTTCTTTGTTTGAATTCCTCACCTGTTTCTCCTCAGTAAGCTTTCCACCATCATCCGAGCGGTAGAAAGTCATTTAGAACAGCTTACTGAACACCTTACTGAGGAGGAACAGGAAGTGAGAAATTCAGACAAAGAAAACAAAGAAAAAAAACATTTAGAAGGGAAATTGAATGAAAAGGTAAGTGAACCAACAATACATTAGCTTAAAGTAACCTATTTAGAAAATAAAAAAACAAACCTTTACAACCCATTTAATAAATTATTAGGACAGACTGTGTGCAGATCCAGTTTACAACTGATAATTAGATCTGCCGGCACAGTACAGATCCGGGTTAATTATGAATTAATTAATTAATTATAAATGGGAATTTTTAAGCAAGTAAAAAGGTAAGTGGCAATACATAGGGGGTTATTTATGAAAGGCAAATCCACTTTGCACTACAAGTGAAAACTACAAGTGCAAAGTGCACTTGAAATTGCACTGAAAGTACACTTGAAAGTGCAGTCGCTGTTGTAAGGAAAATAAAAGACAGCATTTTGCTTGCATACGCGAGGATAATAGAATCAGCAGAGCTTCCCCTCATTTCAGATCTACCCCTCAGATTTACAGTGACTGCACTTCCAAGTGCACTTTCAGTGCAATTTCAAATGCACTTTGCACTTGTAGTTTGCACCAGGGCTGCCTTAATAGCATCATGGGCCTCTGGGCAAAGTAATGCTCTGGGACCCCTACAATGATGACAGTGCAGGTAACAGACATCAAGTAGGTAGGAGACTGCCTCTTATGTGTATCTATCACTCTCAGTGCCATCGTCGGGCCCCCCAATTTCGGGGCAGCGTGGGCTCAAGGGCCAGCTGATTTGGGGAAAGTGCAGGGCCCCCCCATGCAGCTGGGGCCCCTGGGCAGTGCCCAGGTGTGCCCTCTCATTAGGACAGCCCTGGTTTGCACTTGTAGTGCAAAGTGCATTTGCCTTTGGTAAATAACCCCCATAGGCTGCTAGAAATCTACATTTTTCTGCGTATACTCCTCCAGTTAGGTTAGCATACGAGTTCCCGACTGTTAATATGCAGGTCACAGTTTTTGTAAGCCTTTTAGCCTTGTATCAGAAGCGCCCACATGAAATGGTGCATTGATATATATGATACCAAATTGGTTTGTGTCCTGTGTTTTAAAGGATGCCATAAATAAAGAATAAAAAAACAAGTGTAAGTAGGCATTTTAAAGCTAAACACCCAACAAAAAAATAATTTAAAGATATTCTTAAAGGGGTTGTTAAGGTTTGTCTTTTATTTTCTAAATTGGTTCCTTTAAGCTAGTGCATTGTTGTTTCACTTACCTTTTTCTTCCATTTCCCTTCTAAATGTTTTTTTCTTTGTCTGAATTGATCACTTCTTGTTTCCCCTCAGTAAGCTTTCCACCATCATCCGAGCGGTGGAATGTCAGTCAGAACAGCTTACTGAGGAGGAACAGGAAGTGAGAAATTCAGACAAAAAAAAAACAAAGAAAAGGAAACATTTAGAAGGGAAATCGAAGGAAAAGGTAAGTGAACCATCAATGCACTAGCTTAAAGCGGAGGTTCACCCTCAAAATGAACTGTTTTGCTAACCTATCTGCAGCCTTAATAAAGGCTTGTAGTGTTGTAATTTTTTTTTAACCACTTCAGCCCCGAGCCTGTTTTTCAGATTCGGTGCTTACGAGACTAAAACAGTTTTTTTTTGCTAGAAAATTATTTAAAAGCCCCAAACATTATATATTGTTTTTTCTAACACCCTAGAGAATAAAATGGCGGTCATTGCAATACTTTTTCTCACACCGTATTTGCGCAGCGGTCTTACAAGCGCACTTTTTTTGGAAAAAATTCACTTTCTTGAATTAAAAAATAAGACAACAATAAATTTGGCCCAATTTTTTTATATATTGTGAAAGATAATGTTACGCCGAGTAAAATGATACCCAACATGTCACGCTTAAAAATTGCGCCCGCTCGTGGCATGGCGTCAAACTTTTACCCTTAAAAATCTCGAAAGGCGACGTTTAAAAAATTCTACAGGTTGCATTTTTTGAGATGCAGAGGAGGTCTAGGGCTAGAATTATTGCTCTCGCTCTAACGATCGCGGCGATACCTCACTTGTGTGGTTTGAACACCGTATTCATATTTTTGACGTCACTTCCGCCCAGCAGAGGTATGGGGACGGCTGAGGGACATTTTTTCCCTCAGTCGCATCCCCGGACAGCCAGCAAGAGGACCCGATCGCCTCCGCCGCTACTGACGGCTACGGTAAGCGGCGGAGGGCGCGGGAGAGCGGCGGGAGGGGGGGCACCCTCTCCCGCCGCCGGTAACGGCGATCTTGCGGTGAATCCGCCGCGATGACCGCCGTTATCGTTAACAGGACCGCCCCACGAAGAGATGGATATCTCGGTTGTGGCAGCAGCTGCTGCCGTTACCGAGATATCCATCTTCAAAAAAATGACGTCTTTGGACGTGGGGCTGGTCAGAAGTGGTTAATGTATACACTTACCTGTCTTCAGCCGCACTTCCGGGTCTTCTTCCTTGCGGGGAGTGGGTGTGTCGCTCCTTTTCCCCGACGGGGAGCTCTGCGCAATGTCTCCTGGGAGTGAGTGATGATCCTCCCAGGAGACGATTGACGTGCGGGTAAAGCGCGTCATCGTCTTCCGAAAATATCCGACGGGGACTCGGCTCTTTACTAGGCTATACGGCGCCTGCGCCTGCCGTGTAGAGCTGACTGCTCAGGCGCCGTAAAGTGCCGAGTCCCTGTCGGATATTTTCGGAAGGCAATGACGCGCTTTACCCGTACGTCAATCATTTTTGCGACGCCTACTCCCCGGGGGGGGATCGAGAACCCGGAAGTCGGGTGAAAACAAGAAAAAAAGGTGAGTACAGCCCGAAAAAAAAAAAAAAACAGCAAATCCAGCATACTGTTGATGTCAGCAGTATGCTGGATATAACAGTATATCTAGATTTAAGGGTGAACCTCCGCTTTAAAGGAGTTGTAATGTCTGCAAGGTAGACAGACAGAATAGTGTAATGATTCTGTTAAAAAACAAGTAAATACCTATTCTAGTTTCTGTTCTCTCACTCACTTCCTGGTTTGCGGCTCTCGATCATGTAAGAACTACATTTCCCAGTATGCATTGCGGCATGCCCAGTAATTCACACCTCCTTGAAGTCTCTAACACGTAGAGAGCACCCTGCTGCACAGATGTAGTTATCAGGAGGGGGCAAGCAGGTCACTGACCACTGCAGTAAAGCCTCCCTTCACGGTGGTGAGTAACAATCAGACAAGCAGGAAGTGAACAGAGCAGAGAAGAAATAGAGCAACTTCTGAGCAAAAACGAACAATGAGGAAGTGAAAAGCGGAATGTCTGCAGGTAAAGGATGCTTATTATGAAAAAAAAAAATTCCTTTACAACCCCTTTAAAGGAACCTATTTAAAAAATAAGAAACAAACCTTTACAAGCCCTTTAAGTATCCAAAAAGGATATGAAGGCACCAAATGCCTTTCTAAACTCAGATACTACCTTTGCTGTACATAACCTGTACAGAAAGCAGAGCTGTGGGGAAGCAGTTCACGACCACTCCTGCAGGAAGGGGCGGAGACAGGACCAGTCATCCTGCACAAAGTGAGAGCAGCAGTGACCGGTCTTTATTACAGGAAGCTTCCGCACAGAGGCAAAGTTTTACACTGAATTACTGAACATGCCAATATTCAAGCAAGAATACATAAAAAAAATTATTAATCCAAAATTGTTTTCATTCAAAATAAATACAAAGTTAAAAAAATATATATATTTTTTTAAAGAAGATGAAAGTGACAGGAGACTAAAAAAACTCAAGTATTGTTAATAAAGCAATGTAGGTCCCAATCCAGAAAAATAGGTCAATCTCAGTATTTGCTGATGATACAAAGCTAAGCAGAGAAATAAGCTCACAACAGGATAAAGAAACTTCACAAGAAGACCTCGATAAAATTAAAGGGTGGGAAACCACATGACAAATATTTAATATCGATAAATCTTTGTAAATTGGTAAATTAATGCAAAAAAATATGAATGCAAGTTACTCCCTGGGAAAAGGACCCCTGGGAGAAGCAAGGATGGAAGAGGACCTTGGGGGCCTAGTAGATCACAGGCTCAAGGCCAAGCTGCAGCAAACAAGGCCAGCATGCATTACGTTACATGGTAACTAGAGATGAGCCAAACACCCCCGCGTTCGGTTTGCACCAGAACGTTCGAACAGACCGTCCGCTCACGCAAACATTTAGAACCCCATTGAAGTCTATGGCACTCGAACGTTCAAATTCAAAAGTGCTCATTTTAAAGCCCAATATTCAAGTTATTGTTGGAAAACGTCTTTGAGAACCCGGGTCTTGCCCCAGGGAACATGTATCAATGGAAAAAAGTTTTAAAAACAGTCGTTTATTCAGGAGCAGGACTCCTGAGAAAATGACCGTTTTTAAAACTTTTTTCCATTGATACATGTTCCCTCGGGCAAGACCCGGGTTCTCAAAGACGTTTTCACAGGCAAGCTATAGACACCCAGCAGGTACAATATTTAAAGGAATTTTTATTTTTATTTTTTTATTTAAGCATCATTAAAATCACTGCTCCTGGAGCAGTGATTTTAATGATGCTTAAATAAAAAAAAAAAAATGAAAAATTCCTTTAAATATTGTACCTGCTGGGTGTCTATACCTGTGATAACGTCTTTAACCACTTAAGGACCCCCGCACGCACATATACGGCCACAGAATGGCACGTACAGGCACAAGGGCGTAAATTTACGTCCCCGCCTAAGTGCGGTTCGGGGGTCCCATCGGGACCCCCTCCGCGGCGTGCGGGGGTCCCCCTGGCTCCGGGAGCGATCCGGGATCTGGGGGCGGATGTCGGCGAATACCCGCCCCCCCCCCCGCGATCGCTCCCAGCCAATGGGAGCGCGCTCCCAACCTGTCACTTCCTCCTCCTGTGTTTACACAGGAAGGAGGAAATGATGTATTTTCTCATCGCAGCGCTGTTTCCCAGCGCTGCTGATGAGAGAAGACATCACAAGTAAGTGTGCACCAACACAACACTGACACACACTCACATAGGCATATTAACCCCTTGTGATCGCCCCCCCCACCCCCCTGTCACAGTGTCACTGAATGCAGTGATCTAATCACTGCATTTAGTGTCAGTGTGACAGGCAGTGTAAAAAACAGTTAGTGTTAGGTTCAGGATAGCCCCCCCACCCCCCCTAATAAAGTTTTAACCCCCTGATCACCGCCCTAGTTAACCCTTTCACTCCCTATTGCCAGCATCACTAAGCGATCATTTTTCTGATCGCTGTATTAGTGTCGCTGTTCCCGCTAGGTAGCTATTTTTTTTTTCTTGCGATTTTTTTTTTACTAAAGACATGTGGCTAAATAAATTTTGGCCTAAATGTTTGACTAAAATTTAGTTTATTTGATTTTTTTTTTAACAAAAAGTAAAAAATAGTGTTTTTTTTTCAAAAATGTCGCTCTATTTTTGTATATAGCGCAAAAAATAAAAATCGCAGAGGTGATCAAATACCACCAAAAGAAAGCTCTATTTGTGGGAAGAAAAGGACGCAAATTTTGTTTGGGAGCCACGTCGCACGACCGCGCAATTGTCTGTTAAAGCGACGCAGTGCCGAATCGCAAAAACACCTTGGGTCATTTACCAGCGTATTGGTCCGGGTCTTAAGTGGTTAAATAGCACAATCACCTGCCTGCCAGTAAATTAGGAAGAAATGATCTAGCTAAGCTATACAGTGTATAAATATATGTACAACTCCTAGGGATGTATATATATCCTCTACACACTGTAAATTAAGCTAAACTGACTAGCCTGCCTGCTCTATCTAGCTATATAAAAAGACTATGGGCCAGATTCACGTATTCCAGAGCATCTTTGCTCTGGAGTAACGCTTCTGATTTGCGTTGCGCTGCCGAAATTTTAGGAGCAAGTGCTGTCATTCACGAAGCACTTGCTCCTAAAGTTGCGGCAGCGCATCACAAATGAGCCGGCGGAATTCAAATGTCGCGGGTACGGGGCGTGTAGTATGCTAACTACGCGCGATCCCGCCGCCAACGTACTGCGCATGCGTCGAGTGTCAAAACATCCCCGTGCGCATGCTCCAAAATCTGTGAATGAACGTCAATGACGTCACATTCCCATTCATGACCGTTTTACGCAAGCGACGTTTTTTTTTTTTTTTCCCGACGCGATGACGACGCCTATACCTAACATAGGATACTCCAGCCCCATGTAGGTATATCTATGCGCCGCGTATCCCGTCCGGAAACGTCGTATCGTCATTGCGTCGCGCCGGATTTCGATCGTGAATTGCCGATTTCCGCTCATTAACATATTTTTTGAGCGTAAATCGGCGGGAACGCCCCCGGCGCCATTTTTAAGTTGAAGTAACGATGCGATGGCGAAACTCAGTTACGCTGCTCGCATCGGAACTTCAACCCGGCGTTTCTTGTTTTCTGGTTACAGAAAACAGAAACGCCGGCTCAAAGCCACAGTTAGGCTGGCGGATCACTCGATCCGCCAGCGTAACCTTTGCTGAATCTGGCCCTATTTCTCTGTCTCTCTGACTGATCTCTGTTCAGCGCCGGAACACACTACACGAGGCCGCCCAGCAGGCAGTCTTATATAGTGTGGGGCGTGTGCTAAAGTCCTGAGCCATAATTGGCCAAAGCCACCCTGGCTTTGGCCAATTATGGCTCTCCGTTTTTTGCGTGCTGTGATTGGCCAAGCATGTAGGGTCATAGTGCATGTTTGGCCAATCATCAGCGCGCAATGCCGCAGTGAATTATAGGCCGTTGCGCGTCACTCAAATTTGGCGCGAATTATCTGTTTTGTTCGAATTTCGTCGAAGGTACGAACAGACAATGTTCGAGTCGAACATACGTTCGATTCGAACGTGGAGCTCATCCCTAATGGTAACATAGTTGTCAGCCAAACAGGAAGTTAGGAGCACGCTGGATTTCTGGCAGATCACGAGGATTTTGTAACAGAATAAAACATGGAGAAATTAAAATCAATTTCAGAATATACGCAATATGTTTTTTATTTTGCACTGACATATGCTTGAAGGCCAGTACACAACAGAACACAATGCAGGAAAGGTGCGCTCCGTGAACGCTTTTGCAATCTGTTGTGGGTGCCAACAGCACCCCAAAACACAGATTGCAAGCCCAGTACTTTTTTGGCCACCAGGTGTCATGGTCCTGTTATACCATGCGATTTAGTGCAGCATGTGTTTCAAAAACATGCACCAAAAGCATGTGATCTGGAGGAACACACATGAATCACACAGGAACATGCACCACATTCCTTTGTGATTCTGGTGTGAACAAGTTCTAAATCTAAAGCCTCGTTTAGGCTTATACATTCAAGTTAATGAGGAAGCGCCACAAACGCCCGCAACCACATGCAATGCACAGGGTTACAGCACGTTTGCCGGCAAAAATGGTATTAAAACAGGCAGTGAGGGTGCGTCATATCGCCTGAGCTTTAGAGGCAAGGAAGATTTAGACACACGTCTAAGGGCCAGATTCAGGTAGATGGGAGCATCTTTACTCTAGAGTAACATTTCTCATTTACGTTACTCTGGCGAAATTTTAGGAGCAAGTGCTGTTATTCATGAAGCACTTGCTCCTAAAGTTGCGGCAGCGTATCGTAAATGAGCCAGCGGAATTCAAATTGGGCGGGTACGGGGCGTGTATTATTTAAACTAAGCGCGATCCCGCTTTTATTTTCGACGCAATGACGACGGCTATACTTAACATAGGATATTCGAACAGGGGGCTGCTTTATCTTTACGCCGCGTATCGCTTACGGAAACGTCGGAAAGTCACTGCGTCGCACCCGAATACGATCGTGAATTGCCGATTCCCGCTGATTAACATATTTTTTCGGCGTTAATCAGCGGGAACGCCCCCGGCGCCATTTTTAAATTAAAGTTGCGATGCGATGGCGAAATTCAATTACGCCGATCGCATCGGAACTCCAACCCGGCGTTTCTTGTTTTGTGGTTACAGAAAACAAAAATGCCGGCTTAAAGTGACAGTTAGGCTGGAGTATCACTGATACTCCAGCCTAACTCTACCTGAATCTGGCCCATAATCTACCCTAAATATATACAGTATCTCTCAAAAGTAAGTACACCCATCACATTTTTGTAAATATTTTAATTACAACTTTTCATGTGACAACACTGAAGAACACTTTGCTACAATGTAAAGTAGTGAGTGTACAGCTTGTATAACTGTGAATATTTGCTGTCCACTCAAAATAACTCAACACGCAGCCATTAATGTCTTAACCACTGGCAACAAAAGTGAGTACACCCCCAAGTGAAAATGTTCAAATTGAGCCCAAAGTGTCAATATTTTTGTGTGGCCACCATTATTTTCCAGCACTGCCTTAACCCTCTTGGGCATGGAGTTCATCAGAGCTTCACAGGTTGCCACTGGAGTCATCTTCCCCTCCTCCATGACATCACAGAGCTGGTGAATGTTAGAGACCTTGCGCTCCTCCACCCTCCATTTGAGGATGCCCCACAGATGCTCAATAAGGTTTAGATCTGGAGACATGCTTGGCCAGTCCATTACCTTTACCCTCAGCTTCTTTAGCAAGGCAGTGGTCATCTTGGAGGCGTGTTTGGGGTCATTATCATGTTGGAATACTGCCCTGCGGCCCAGTCTCCGAAGGGAGGGGGTTATGCTCTGTTTCAGTATGTCACAGTACATGTTGGCATTCATGGTTTATCTTGGTCTCATCAGACCACAGGACATGGTTCTAGTAATCTACAGTATGTCCTTTGTCTGCTTGTATTCAGCAAACTGTTTGTGGGCTTTCTTGTGCATCATCTTTAGAAGAGGCTTCCTTCTGGGACAACAGCCATGTAGACCAATTAGATGCAATGTGTGGCGTATGGTCTGAGCACTAACAGGCTGACCACCCACCCCTTGAACCTCTGCAGCAATGCTGGCAACACTCATACGTCCATTTCCCAAAGACAACCTCTGGATATGATGCTGAGCACGTGCACTCAACTTCTTTGGGCGACCATGGCAAGGCCTGTTCTGAGTGGAACCTGTCCACCACTGTATGGTCTTGGGCACCGTGCTGCAGCTCAGTTTCAGGGTCTTGGCAATCTTTTTATAGCCTAGGTCACCTTTAGGTAGAGCAACAATTATTTTTTTCAGATCTTAAGAATTCTTTGCCATGAGGTGCCATGTTAAACTTCCCGTGACCAGTATGAGAGAGTGAGAGCGAAAATAGCAAATTTAAAAAACCTCCCCATTCACACCTGAGACCTTGTAACACTAAGGCCCTGTACACACGAGGAGACATGTCCAATGAAAACGTCATCGGACATGTCTCCGGGGATCTTTTGGTCTAATGTGTGTACACACCATCAGACCAAAATCCCCGCGGACAGAGAAATCGGTGACATAGAAGACACCGACGTCCTCAAACCAGGAAGTTCAATGCTTCCACGCATGCGTCAAATCAATTTGACGCATGCGCAGGATTTCGGTCCGCTGGTTAGATGTACTAACCAGTGGACATGTCCGACTAAAATAATTTGTCCGCTAGAAACCTGTCTGCTAGGCCGTACACACGATCGGACATGTCCGCGGAAACTGGTCTGCGGACCAGTTTCAGCAGACATGTCTCCTTGTGTGTACGTGGCCTAACGAGTCACATGACACCGGAAAAATTGATAATTGGGCCCAATTTGGGAATTTTCACTATGGGGTGTACTCACTTTTGTTGCCAGCGGTTTAGACATTAATGGCTGTGTGTTGAGTTATTTTGAGGGGACAGCAAATTTACATAAAGATTACACAAGCTGTACACTCACTACTTTACATTGTAGCAAAGTGTAATTTCTTCGGTGTTGTCACATGAAAAGATATAAGTAATTATTTACAAAAATGTGAGGGGTGTACTCACTTTTGTGAGATAGTGTAGAACCAATAGTGTAGGTAAGCGCACACAGTAACCATCCATTACACACAACTAGAGCATTGAGAGTTCATGCAAGGTTAATCACTATTGGATATTACTTTTGTAGTTTACACAATAGGGAGTCTTTTGTTCCACTGAGTAGTGATCAATCACTAGTGATTTTAGTAAAGTAATTGAACTTCTACAAATCACCCATATAGCTCTAGTCTAACACCACCTGGGCGGCCCTAAATACAAATAAAATAGGATATATTAATCTACTTAACTAATTACAAGCCAATTAACAGTATTTTAAATTGCTAGAATATGGTGTATGGAAATCATGAGGGATTAGAGTGGTAGTAAAGTGAAAGTAGTAGCTGCTAGTAATTCATTATGTACGGTCCAAGGGTATTGCAAAATTCATGTGTAACTTTGTACAGCAATATCCTTTAAAGTTAAATGAAGGGAGCTCTCCTCTGACTGTTGTGATTACGCACAAGCTTTACGAGCGCAAATATCCTATTTTTAGACAGAAACAAAACAGTAGGGCTTCTCAGCTTGTGTTATATGTACCTTCTGGGATAGGTATGACCTAAGTTCAAGAGCAGCTTCCAGTTTGAAGTTGTAGCAACATATAAATCTATTTAGAATGAATTGAATGGTGTATTTTAAAGACTTTGGTGCTGCTGGAAAACATTTATAGTAAAACCTTGGTTTGAGAGTAATTTGGTTTAAGAGCATTTTGGAAGACAAGCAAAATGTTTTAATACATTTTGCCTTGATATACAAGCGATGTCTTGATATAATGCCGCGTACACACGATCACTTTTTGTGATGTAAAAAACGTAGTTTTATCTCATGAAACAAAACAACGTTTTTCAAACTTCATTTTAAAAAACGATGTTGCCTACACACCATCGTTTTCTGAAAATGGTCTTGCAAAGCGCGGTTACGTAAGACACTTTCAACGGCACTCTGTTCCATTGAACCTCCCGTCTCATAACTTGCTTCTGGGCATGCGCGGGTTTAAAAACGTCGTTTTGCCCACACACGATCATTTTTTGTGAAACAAAAGACGACATTCTGAAAAACGACATATAAAATTCAAGCATGTTCGAATTTTTTTTTTGGTCGTTTTTTTTAAGACATAAAACAACATTTTGCCCACACACGATCATTTTAAATGACGTTTTTTAAAACGTTGTTTTGTTTCATCACAATAAACGTAGCAATATGTAGCAATATGGTTACATTTAATGAAGGTACAACATTTAGAAACTTATTACTACACTTAGAGGTGCCTCTCTTCTCTTTATACCCTGTAAAAAAAAATATTTGATATACAAGTGCTTTGGATTACAAGCATGTTTCTGGAACGAATTAAGGTTTTACTGTATATGCATTTGGATGTTATCAGTACATACGCAATAAAGAACATTATTCAGGGCGTCCAAGATAAGCTTCAAACCTATTAGCAATCAAAGTATTAAAAAAATATATATTTCATGGTTTTTAGATTTGTTGAGTTGATATGTATAGCTTCTTTTTTTTTTTTTTGAAAGGGTAAAAAATCATATCAGTTTATTTTTTATTTTTTGCAGTTTGACTTTCAGGGGAGATTTCCCTTTACTTCACTTCCTGTCCTGGAAACTCAATAGAAATAGGAGGAAATCCACACGATCGGAAATTCCGACACGAAAAGTCTGATGTAAGCTTTTGGTCGGAGATTTCGACCGTGTGTATGATCCATCTGACTTTTTCTGTCTGCATTTCCGACAGCAAAAATTGCATGCTCGGAATCAAGTCGACGCATGCTTGGAATCATTGAACTTCATTTTTCTCGGCTCGTCGTAGTGTTGTACGTCACCGCTTTCTTGGCGGTCAGAATTTTGTGTGACCGCGTGTATGCAACACAAGTTGGAGATTCTGTTGGAAAAAAAATCCAAGTTTTTCTTGTCAGAATTTCCGATCGTGTGTACGTGGCATAAGGCTGGGTTCACACTATTGCGAATTGGATGCAATTTCCCAGGATCCAATTTACATAGCACGAGGTTGTAACTGGCTCTCTATGGAGCCGGTTCACACACCCCCTGATTGGCTCTGGTGTGAATTGCACAGGAGTCCAATGCGTATTTTGGTCCGTTTCAGGTCCGAATTCAGCCCAAAATTCGTGCTGAAATCAGACCTGGAACAGAGTACAGGGACGCACTATATATATATATATATATATATATATATATATATATATATATATATTGATATATAAAATTGATCCTTTTATATCCTTCACAGAATGGGGTTTTAATCTTACCAAAAAAAAGTTGCACATCACCAAGAGTTTCTTTAGTGCGCATGCGCTAATGACGTATGTAGCGTGCAAGCGTATATGGTAAATATCTCCTAAACCATGCAGGTTTAGGAGATATTTACAGTACCTACAAGTACCAAGTGGTGTAACTAGGTTTGCAACCACTTAAAGGGGTAGTTCCCCCAAAAACCTTTTTTTTAACATTGATTGAGGCTCGTTTTGTCAAGGGGAATCGGGTGTTTTTTTTTTAGAAACGAAGCAGTACTTACCGTTTTAGAGATGCATCGTCTCCGACACTTCCGGGTATGGTCTTCGGGTCTGGGCGTTCCTATTTGATTGACAGGCTTCCGACGGTCGGATACATCGCGTCACGATTTTCCGAAAGTAGCCGAACGACGGTGCGCAGGCGCAGTATAGAGCCGCACCGGCGCTCGGCTTCTTTCGGCTACTCGTGACGCGATGTATGCGACCGTTGGAAGCCTGTCAATCAAATAGGCACGCCCAGACCAGACGATCATACCCGGAAGCGACGGAGACGATGCATCTGTAAAACGGTAAGTACTGCTTCGTTTCTAATAAAAAAACACCCGATTCCCCTTGACATAACGAGCCTCAATCAATGTTAAAAAAAGGTTTTTGGGGGAATTACCCCTTTAAAAGACAAATAGACTGTGCACTTTACAAGTGCATTTGCACTCACTTTCCCCAGAATGTAGTGAATGTGGCATAGTTTTACTTTGTAAATAATACCCAATCAGGTTAGCGTAAAATAAAATAAAATAAAACAGCCGCATATTTGCTTGCACTTGATTGGATGATGGAAATCAGCAGAACTTCAGCACATTTACTAAGCTCTGGGGGAAATAAGTGCAACTGCACTTGCAAAGTGCACAGTTTATTTTCCTTTAATAAATCAATCCCAAGTAGTTTTATTTGATAAAAAAAAAATAATAAATAAATAAACAGAAAACATGGGGATTTTATTACACAGCATTGTCAGTTTCACACAAGACGTTGTCATTTCTGCAGCCCAATTTGTCACTTGGTTGGAGATGTGGTCACCCCAGTGCCGGGAACATTGATAGATGTGTGTGAAAGTAATTCTTCAAGATTTAAATTGTTTAACTTGAAAAATAATTATTAGTATCAAGGACAAACACAGATGAAGTAATGTGGTCTCATGTTAGAATACACAATAGGAAATACTGTATGTTATTTATATTATTGTAGGAACGCTTAGCCTGTTTACTCATAATAGTAGTGTGAGGCCTTGTTCACATCTTTGTATTTTCAGTGATATTTGCATTTTGCAGATTTGCGCTACAGTCCATTTAACATGGTTTCCTATGGAACACGTTCTGTAGTGCAAATCTGCAAAATGCAAAAAGCAATAAAAATTCATAGGTGTGTATATATATATATATATATAAAAAAAAAACTAACACACAACATAGACATCATTGACCCATGTTAGGTTTGACTAAAGACTGAGGCCGCGTACACACGATCCGCAGACCAGTTTCAGCAGACGTGTTCGATTGTGTGTACGGCCGTTTTCCAGCGGACAAAAGTTTCCAAACATGCTTAGAAACCTGTCCGCTGGAAACCTGTCCGTCGGACATGTTCGATGGTTAGTACACGAAATCATCAGACCAAAATCCCGCGCATGCTCAGAATCAAGTCGACGCATGCTTGGAAGCATTGGACTTTGTTTTTTCATCACGTCGTTGTGTTCTACGCCACCGTGTTCTGGTCCGAGGGGATTTTGGTCCGATGGTGTGTACGCACATCAGACCACTTCAGCGTGTCTGATCGTGTGTACGCGGCCTCATACACACAATCAGACTTCTATCTGACTTTTCCCGTGGATTTTTGTTCGAAGGGCGTTGGCCGTGAACATTTTCTGCATACACACGGCAGAAAATTTTCAGCCAATTTTCACCAAATCATGTGGTTTCAATCTCTTTACCGCCACCCTGTGGGCAACTTCTGCTATTGTTGTCTGATCTTTAGCATTGGTTCAGAGCATGCGTGTTTGTACTTTAGACTTTATTCCGATGGATCGAACATTTGTTGCCAGAAAGTTTTCACGGTGAACATTTGTCCGATGAAAAAGCGAAAACATTTGTCCGATGGAGCGTACACACGGTCAGATTATCCGATCAAACAGGTCTGTCGGACATTTGTTGTCAAAAAATCTGATTAAGTGTATGGGCCTTTAGGTTTACTCTAAGGCCTGATTCATACCCAGGGCTTTTTTTCAGGGGGAACTTGGGGAAACTCAGTTCCAACACCTCTGGCTCAGACCCTTTGGTGCCTGCTTACCACAATCACTTGTAAATACAGAAGTCTGGTTTCTGTGTTTACAAGTGACAGCTCTGCACTCTGTGTGTAACCTGCTGAACTCTACACTCTGTATGTAATGCAATCCTGGTATTTTATGCCCCTTTAAGACCCTTCTACTGTTTGGGTAATCTGAATGGGGTCTTGGTTGAGTTCCCTGCACCTATTTTTTGAGAAAAAAAGCTCTGTTCATATCTATGCATTATAGCGGGGTCTTCCTGTCAGAGTCTAATGACAGGCCATCCTCGCTGGAACTTTATTCACGTTTGTAAATATGTAAGTTACCTTTAAGGAATTATGCATTGTGGGATCGGAAGTAGCGGGAAATATGGACTCCATTGACTCTTACGAGGAACAGACTACATTTCCCACAATGCTCTGCCCTGTTGGAGCATGTGACTCCTCCGCACAGACTTGTGAGGAGGTTACTTAAGGAGAGGGTGTGGCGCCTTTTCTCTCTCTCGGGACCAGCATCTTTTCCTCTGCGGAGCTGCTGAGGACAGACACAGCCGTGCTGCTAGGCCAGAAGCCTAGGCCTGAATCCACTGAGAGACCAGCCACTCAGAAGGAAGCAAGGCTCGAGTATCCAGCCTGTGTCCCTGGGAATCGGAGAGGAAACCCAGCTTACATCTGAACCAGTGGAATACCCTCGTCCGGGATCCTTGTGCTGTGGAGCAGTGATTCACGAACGCACTTTAATGAGAGGAATTCAGGCGGATCGGCCTGTCGGGTGAGAGAGCACATGCTCAGCTCCTAAGCTTCCCTTAGACAGACACTTTAGTGCCACCTCACAGGCCGCCCACACGCGTTTGGCCTCCAGCTTAAATTTAGCGGCTCTTTACTGTTTATAGTGGTTATGCAGAAGTGACGGACGCTGGCCAGCAATCAGCTCACCAACGTTGTTGTTAACCACTAGCCGGCCAGCCACCGTGGTTCTACGGCGGCAGGTCGGCTCTCCTGGGCGAGAGCCCGTAGCTCTACGTCGGGACTTTCGCGCCCCCCGCTCGCCCCCGAGTCCCGCGCGCGTGCCCGGTGGGCGCGATCGCCGCCGGGCACACGCGCTCGTTTGTTACAGAGCAAGGAACGAGAGCTGTGAGTGTAAACACACATCGCTCGTTCCTGTCAGCGTGGGAAACGCTGATCTTCCGTTCATACAATGTATGAACGGAAGATCAGTGATTCCCCCTAGTGAGGCCACCCCCCCATACAGTTAGAACACAAATAGGAACACACTTAACCCCTTCCCCGCCCCCTAGTGTTAACCCCTTCACTGCCAATGGCATTTTTATAGTAATCCAATGCATTTTTATAGCATTGATCGCTATAAAAATGCCAATGGTCGCAAAAATGTGTCAAAAGTGTCCGATGTGTCCGCCATAATATCGCAGTACTGAAAAAAAACGCTGATCGCCGCCATTACTAGTAAAAAAAAAATATTAATAAAAATGCCATAAAACTACCCCCTTTTTTGTAAACGCTATAAATTTTGCGCAAACCAATCAATAAACGCTAATTGCGATTTTTTTTACGAAAAATATGTAGAAGAATACGTATCGGCCTAAACTGAGGAAAAAAAAAAAGTTTTTTTATATCTTTTTTGGGGATATTTATTATAGCAAAATGTAAAAAATATTGCATTTTTTTCAAAATAGTCGCTCTATTTTTGTTTATAGCGCAAAAAATAAAAACCGCAGAGATGATCAAATACCACCAAAAGAAAGCTCTATTTGTGGGAAAAAAAGGACGCCAATTTTGTTTGGGAGCCACGTTGCACGACCGCGCAATTGTCAGTTAAAGCGACGCAGTGCCGAATCACAAAAAGTGCTCTGGTCTTTGGACAGCAATATGGTCCGGGCCTAAAGTGGTTAAAGATACCTTATCCGATTAGTTCCCGCTTACCATTCATTACTTGTGGATTACAAATCTTAACGTGCACCACCCGGCCGCAACGTGGACTGTAGCTGTTTTCAGGACTGTTCACTAGAGGGAGCTTGCGGGCACGAACTGTTCACTTTAGTTTAGTTGAATGGTACCATTCATTAGTATAAGATCTGTTTTCGTTCATAAATGTCACTTGCTGATTTCCACAAGGGCCCTTGCGAAATCATATTGTGTTCCTGCATAACAACCATTCATTTGATGATCTAAACCAGAGGTAGGCAACCTCGGCTCTCCAGATGTTTTGGAACTACATTTCCCATGATGCTCAAACTACACTGCAGAGTGCAAGAGCATCATGGGAAATGTAGTTCCAAAACATCTGGAGAGCCAAGGTTCCCCATCACTGATCTAAACTTATGTTTGTTTCTTTGAGTGCTTATGAAGTAAACTCACCCTTTTGATTTAAACATACTACTGTGTGAAGTGTATTCTTCGTGTCTGGAGGGACTATCCAAAATTCAGGTAATACTACTATTACATTGTTATTGAATATTGTATGCCTGTCATTGTGCCCCCAGCCCAGCAGGGGTCACAATACACCCACCAGACTTCTGATGTGTCAAGGGAGGGTTCGAGCAATGTTAAAGAGGGGTGAGCCAAATGAAAAGAGTAGATCCCAAAACAACCAGCGGCTCCTGAGGGGGTGGCGCTACAGCATTTTAAGTGCTTTTTGCAGATTTGCACTACAGTCCATTTAAGTCCTGTTCATTTCGTCTCATTAGCCAGCTGTTACGTTTCTATGTGCTTTTTTTGCATCAATTTTTTTAAAGTTTTTATACCGCAGTGTGTTCCATCTGAAGCTTCTTTTTAAACCCTTGGTTTATATTTTCTGTTTGCATGCCTCCCATGGCTTCAGGAACCCCAGCTATATCCAAGCTGAAACGGTAGTGTACCAATTACACTCTCAGCCAGTGTGAATTTCCCCGCAGTTTCATTTTTTAAATGAGAGAAAGACACTTTAATAAACAGATTACACATAGCAGAAAAAGACCTCAGCATCAGGTTGTTTTAAGCCGATTATAATCTTCTGCTTACAGTCTCCGAGTCTGGGGGGGGGGGGGGGGGGGTTGAAGCAGTCATTGCTAGTTTAGGCACCGAGGCCCCCAATCTGTATTCAGGTCCTAGGTTCCCAGAATCTGTGTTTCAGGAAGACATGGACCCAAATCTGAAGCAAAACTCCTCCAATGGTCCCCCAGGCACACACCTCCCACAGAATAGAGCCCCCTTAAAAGCCAGGGACCATAGCCAATAGACAAGAGGCAGGCTAGTCCCCTCCAAAAGCCCCTGTCCTGGTTTGGTTTGTCACTAGAGAAGTGAGGGGAGGAGTGGAGGAGCTGGACCATGACAGAAAAGTAATATGCCGCGTACACGCGACCATTTTTCATGTCAGGGAAAAAACAACGTTTTTCTTGGCGTAATTCTTGTCAAGCCTGCCTTGCCTACACACGATTGTGGGGAAAAAAATGCTCAAGCAAAGCGCAGTGACCTACAACACGTACAACGGCACTATAAAGGGGAAGTTACATTCGAATGGCGCCACCCTTTGGGCTGATTATGCAAATCTCTCTTCTCATAACTTGCTTCTGAGCATGCAAGTTTTTTTCCCCGTCGTTAAAGCCTACACATGACCGTTTTTCACGATGAGAAAAAATAGAGCATGTTCTAAATTTTTAATGGCCTTTTTTCACATCGAGAAAAATGCTCTGGAGTCTACACACGATCGTTTTTAATAACCAATTGAAAAATGGCTTTTTTCTCCTCATGAAAAACGGTCGTGTGTACGCAGCAATAGACATTCCCAGAAGAGAAGTGGTATATGATATACAGGAATAGAGGATCTGTGCTAGGGAATGGACTTTACTGCTGTACTGTAGATTCATTTTCCAGAGTTATTCAAAAGACACATTGCAAGTGTAGCGCTCACCAAAGGAGTAGCCGCTGGTTAGATTTGGGATCGGCGTGTCACCTCTGTAGCATGTCTAGGGGTATGCTGATGAATAGATGATGTGAGCAATGATGGAATGTCCAAACAGCAGGGTGTCGTTTTCTGTGCTTTTATTTTCTTGCCCAACACGGCAAACTGGTAACCTGGTGAATAGAGAAGATGGTGAAAGAAAGAAGAAAGTTGCAGATTCAGGCCTCAACTATTTGTAGAAGCAGTCCTGCTTCAATGGTACCCTTTTGCTTCGTCGCCACTCCAGCCTGAGTGGGTGTAGTGTACCCGGACAGTCTCTCTCACAGAACTGGCAACCGGGAATATCACGAAGAACCTTGAGAAGGAAGGTCAGGCCGCTGCCACAGGGTTGACTCAATGTGAATTAGGAGTGATGCCTCTGCCACAGGCCCCTACTCTGGAATGCAGTTCAATGGAGCAATTCCTTCTCAATAAGTAAAGTTGCATGAATTCAGCCTTGGGTAGCGTCTTTAGTTTATTTTGGAATCACTGACTGACGAATTACAACATATAATTTCTCAGTGTCCGGCAAACTTGGATCCCCGGTGGATTGTCTAAGCCCTAACAGATCACCTGCCTCCGGGCTCACCTCGGACCGACCTCCCCACCGGACAGCACAACTCGCTCTGGGATCTTCTTATAGATATAGGGATTCGGTAAGTCACTAAGGCCCCCCTTTTCAGCTTCGGTTGCTCCGGGCCATGAGGGCCCAGAGCCAGGAACTCCGCATAGCACACGCGTCCCGGCCCGGTAGGCCATATCGCCGGGGGCCGGGATTGTGTGAACACCCTAAAGGTGGGTGCCGCACCAGGAACGGGTAGAAGACCCCACAAAATGGCGTCTGCGCCAGAAATACCCTCCCCCAGCATGCCCCGCGAGGGAAACACTCCTCTAATTGGCTGCTGGAGAAAAGCGTCTCCGCCTGGACCCCTCTGGCGCCACCTGTCACTCAGCGATGGGAAAGCATCTCTGGAACACAGAATGAAACCGCAGGCAGCCCAGCCTGGCAGAAACCTAATTTTTCACAATCAACATGAATGAGAGCAAAGTAACTCTCTCATACCCCCTCTAAATTTAAATAGTGTCCGTACTGAAAGTACAGGGGCGCTACACAAGTAAGTAAGATCTCTAAGTATGTATGTAAAGAAATAGGAACTGCAACCTGCTTACATTATTTGTAATAAAAACATCTTTGCCATTCAGCTTCCCTCCATCCACTTTGCATATTATTTTATATATACTGTGATTCGGTACTTGCCAGATACACTGCAGAAATCTCCCTCCACTGAGTCTGACTGCAACCATTTTGCTGCTGCCTGTTCACTTCCTGGATTCACACAGGGACACACCTTCAGCTCTGCAGCACTCATTGGCCTCTTATGACTCACCCCCCCTCCTGGCAAACTCTCAGGAGAGTGAGAGAAAGAGCTGTGCATGATGTAATAAGCCTAGGCTTTTTACCAGACAAGAAACAGGAAGTGGGCTGTATAAGGAATTTACTGGCAGAAAAAAACAATATTTTACTATCCAAAGTTGAAACAACAAGGGCAGAAGATTTAATAGATGGAAAGTTGAAAAAAATGACTGAAGTTCCCGCTTTGACATGATTGATTTTTCAATGCTTTTACCTGTCATTTGTTCGTAATAAAATCGAAATTGAAGCACATCACTGCTAAGAGGTCCAGAAATAACTTTAGTCTAATAAAAGTCAGGGGGAAGATCCAAAGAGTATCCCATGCATTTTGGAGGTCAGTAGTGATGAGCGGAATACGCCATATTCGATTTCGCGATATTTCGCGAATATTTCGAAGAATATTCGCGAATATTCGTTAATATCGAATATTCGTGATATTTTATAAAAAAAAAAAAAAAAAAAAAAAATTGCGAATTTTCGCCAATGCGAATTTTCGCTAATGCGAATTTTCGCTAATGTGAAATTTCGCGATTTTTTTTATAAAATATCACGAATATTCGATATTTACGATATTTTATATAAAAAAAGCGAAATTTCACATATGCGGTTGCGAATATTCGTTAATATCGAATATTCGTGATATTTGATAAAAAAAAAAAATTGCGAATTTTCGCTATTGCGAATTTTTTTGCGAAATTTGAAAAATATCGAATATTCGAAATAGCGAATATTCGCCGCGATATTCGAGATATTCGCGAATACTCGAATATGCAATATTCGTAGCGAATATTCGCAATGCGAATATTCGTGAGCAACACTAGAGGTCAGGGCTGGATTGAACACAATGTGAATAGACAGGAAACTGGACATTTAATGGTATTTATTTGGCATCATTTGATTCCGATTCAGCAGGGAATCCATGAACAGATCAGAATGGACATAGGGTGCCAATGGGAATGTAGGCACCCTGTAGACAGAGATTCACTAACCTGCTGTGGGGCGATGAGCTGTGCAGGGATGTTTTTCAGGCCATTGAGATGTGGTGCCAATCTATTCACTTCGAATGGGTTGCTTAATGCAGCACAGGTTAATTCACAAAAAAATGTGCATGGTCCAATGCAATGCATCCCAACTTTACTGTCTGTTAAAGCATTGTTGTGCCCCACCGCTGCAAAAATTAAAAGCCAGCAGCTACACATACTGTAGCTGCTGGCTTTTATTATTCGGACACTTACCTCTCCTGGAGTCCAGCGATGTTGGCACCTAGGGATGAGCCGAACACCAGTCTCCCCCCCCCCCCCCCCCATTCGGTTCGCACCATAACCTTTCGAATGGACCAAACGTTTGCTCGAACATTTAGAACCCCATTGACGTCTATGGGACTCGAACGTTCGAATTCAAAAGTGCTAATTTTAATGCCCCATATGCAAGTTATTGTCGTAAAACGTCTTTGAGAACCTGGGTCTTGCCCCAGGGAACATGTATCAATGATAAAAAAAATAACTTTTTAAAAATGGTCGTTTTTTTCAGGACTCCAATAAAAACGACCGTTTTTAAAACTTTTTTTCCATTGATACATGTTCCCTCGGACAAGACCCAGGTTCTCAAAGACGTTTCACAGGCATACTATAGACACACAGCAGGTACAATATTTAAAGTCATTTTTCCTTTTTTTTTTTTTTATTTAAGCATCATTAAAATCACTGCTCCAGTGATTTTAATTAAGCTTAAATAAAAAAATAAAAAAAATGAAAAATGCCTTTAGGGTTGAAAATGTATTTATTGGTATCGTAATAAGCAATACAAAGAGATACATTAAGAAACCTGCCTTATAAGAAATAATGAACATCATCGGTCGTCCTTAGGAGCCAAAGACGACTCCCGTCAAGAGGGTGTCATTGTTTCCGATCAGGGAACATATGGAAAAAGAAAATAAAAAGGAAAAAGAGAAGAGGGGAGCGACCCAAAGAAGGTCGTGGAAAGGGAGAAAGTGGAAAGGAGAGAAGATAGAGCAGAAAAGGGCAGGTAACAGTGGGAAAAGAGCACGGGGGCTGCCATGTAAACACTTGTGGGACAGGGTTATCAGGAGGGCAGTGGGGGGGGGGGGGGGGCATCCGGAGGTATATGCCTCGACCAGCTTAATGTTAAAGTCACAAGTTAGGATGATCGTATTGGGAGAGGTAACATATTGGTGGGAGTATCAGAGGTGGAGAAGTGGAGCCAAACAGACCACAGCATCAGGAATTTGTCAAAGGTGTCATTGTCAAGGGCCAGCATCTCCTCCATTCTCATGGTATCATTCATGATCGAGACCCACCGTGATAAGGGGGGGGGTGACAGTCGACTTCCAAAATGAGGGTATGAGCTGTCTCACTGAGGACATGAAAAGAAAAATGCCTTTAAATATTGTACCTGCTGGGTGTCTATAGTATGCCTGTGAAAACGTCTTTAAATAGCACAATCACCTGCCTGCAAGTAAATTAGAAAAATCTGATCTAGCTAAACTATACAGTGTATAAATATATGTACAACACCTGGGATGTATATATATCCTCTACACACTGTAACATTAACTGACTAGCCTGCCTGCTCTATCTACCTGCAAAAAATTACACTCTCTCTGTCTCTCTCTGTTCTCTCTAACCACCACCGCAACACACTACATAAGACCGACCTGCAGGCGGCCTTTTATAGTGTGGGGCGTGTACTAAATCCCCTGAGCCATAATTGGCCAAAGCTTTGGCCAATTATGGCTCTCTGTTTTTTGCGCGCTGTCATTGGCCAAGCATGCGGGTCATAGTGCATGCTTGGCCAATCATCAGCCAGCGATGCTGCAGTGAATTATGGTCTGTGAAACATAACTCGAATTTGGAGCGAACGACCCGTTTTGTTTGTATTTCGACGAATGATCGAACATACAATGTTTGAGGCGAACATGAGTTTGACTCGAATACGAAGCTCAGCCCTATTGGCACCTCAGCTGATGTTTCCATCCTCTGTCGGGCGCTGCCGCCACCATTGCGGGTAAGGGAACCCTGCAGTGTAGCCTTACGACTTCACGCCGGAAACCCTACTGCGCATGCGCGAGGCTCCGCTCCTCTCTCCTACTGGCCCGGCAGCAGGAGGAGAAGGAGGAGGAGGGGGGAGCCGAGCGGTGATGTCATGGCCCGTGGCCCGGACTCCCGGAGGTGTCAAAGACAGGTATCCGCTCCCCCTGAAAGGTGCCAAATTTTTGAACCGGGGGGAGAGACAAATTAGCGGAAGTTCAACCTCTGGGTGGAACTCCCCTTTAAAGTGGTAGTAAACGCTGCATTTTGATTTTTACCTACAGGGAAGTTTATAATAAAGCTTACCTTTAGGCATAGGTGTCTACAGCTTATTGCATTAGGGTGTGCACCCCCAAATCTCAAACACACACGCCTTTCTCTGCAGCCTCACCTGCACTGGACAGTGAATGAGCACAGGATAGTGTTCTGTGCTGAGCCGCTTCCTGATCATTCACAAGCACAGTTTTCTATGCTTCAGTTATGAATGAACATAGTAAGTGAGTGCGTTCACTGTGTTCATTTAGAAAAGGAAGGGGCCGGTAAATAGCATATTTACTATCCCCTTCCCCCACTCTCCATTCAGGGATTGCAACATGGGCGGAAAGCCCAGGCAATAGGGAGAATCGGTACTGCATGCAGTGATTAGGGTGTGCCCAGGATCACCAGGCACACCCCCTGCACACGCCTATGCCTGTAGATAAAATGAATATCTCCTAAACCTGCAACATTTAGGAGATATTCTAGAGAGCAGCAGCCGGTGATGTCACCAGTGATGTGTGCCGTGGTCGAGATTCCCGTATGCGTGTGAGGGAGGGGCATCATTGCAGCTCAGCCGTTCAAACAGCCGCAGCCTATGAACCCAGAAGATAGACTGGCTAAAGATAGAAGCCTCTATAGAAGGGACAGCGTGCTGCTGGAGGGCTTCATTTCAAGGTAAGTCTTTCATAATGTGCTAGTATGCAGGATCTTTTTTTGTAAAGAGTTTAAAGAGGAAGTAAACCAATCTATAAAACCATTTTCATTTCCGGCACATGCCGGAAAAGTAACACTCCCATTGGCTGAGCTCTCAACCAAACTGTCAAACCATCCAATGGCTGGTATCTAAACTGATCACATGTGCAGCATCTTGGCAGTTGTAGATTAAACAGAGGCAAAGATGGCAGCTTCCTTGGCTGAAAATGATAGGAGGGTTTACTTACACTTTAAGCATATGTGGATATTTTAATTTCCATTGTCTGGGCACAGGTCTACTTTAAAAGTAATAGGTTTCATTTTCAAATGTTATTATGTGAATGAGCGAAGTTTATTTAACTGGAAGTTCATTGATTCAATTAGAAATTCTTGTAGAATCTATTTTTAGCTAGTCTGCCGAAGCTTGGAGGTTCTTTTCATATAGCAGCTGAAATCCCGGTCTATTTTTCTTTTCCTGAGATTAGATTTGGCCGCACAAGTTGTTTAATTCAGTAAGTCATCAACAAGAGAGAGCCGAATGTTCCTGTAACAATTCTGTACTGGGAGGAGTTGAATGGATTTGCATCGGATAGACTGCTGACTCTAATCGAGGGTAAATTGCTCCGCTCCCAGCAATGCTCTGCTTCCGATTGATTATTCCATTGTTCTTATCCCCTTGATGTGTACATAATTTTAAAGTGGTGCAGTATTGATAGACCACGCTCACACAGCTATTCACTGAGTTTTATTTTTTAGGATAATTCTCCGTACTCAGGAGGGAATAAAAGCTCTACTGAAACCTATAGAAACTTGATCAAAGGAGCAAATTGCTACTAATTACTCAATATACACTAAACGGTTGTTTTTCAATTACTAATTTACCGTAGACCTGACGTACATAAGCAAAGAATATATTTTAATTAAGCAAGAATACAATGTGTGTTTAACACAAATTTGTTACTGTAAAGCCCAATTGATCCCCTGTAATATTTTTCTCTAAAGCCTCATACACACGATCGTCTTTTCTGATGGGAATTGGGGGTTGACAGCCTGTTGGCGGAAAAGCCGACCACTTGTACGATCCAATCGGACAATTGTTGCTGGATTTTCCACGGACAAATGTTGGATGGCAGTCTTTAAAATTTTCCATGAATAACAGTCTATTGTCGAAATTTCCGATCGCGCGTACACAAGTCCGTCGGACAAAAGCGCAAAATACAAACACACATGCTCGGGAGCAATGCTCACCAAACACAAAATTAGCAGAAGGTGTAAAAAGGGTGGCGCTAAAGAGCCACATAGTACGCTGGATGTTTTCAACACTGCTTCTAGGGGTGTCTCGTTTTTTTCCCTGCTTCTAAAAGTCCTTGCATGTTAGCCTATGTGTCCATGCACACACAGGGCCGGGCTGTCTTAATAGCATCATGGGCCCCTGGGCAAAGCAATGCACTGGGGTCCCATCTTGCCCCAATTTGCACATCTACATTCAAGAAATAAAGTATAAATAGTTGATACAATTAAACATATATTCATTAGTACTTTCAATAAAATCTATTTTACAAAAGGAAAACATTTCATAAAGCAAAGATTAGTCAGCACAAAGGGCACAGTACAGGTGGAATGTCAGAAGGGCACACAGTACCGGGGGGGGGGGGGGTCAAGAGAGCACCATACTTGAATCAGGAGGGCACAGTATAGGTTCTGGGATGCTTCACGGGACACAACCATATCGGGACAGTTTAGTAAAAAGCATGACTGTCCCAGCAAATCCGGGACAATTGGCAAGTATGATGTAATGCAAAATTATTGTGGAGCCCCCCATGTACCTGGGGCCCCTGGGCAGTGCCCAGGAGTGCCCTTGCATTAAGATGGCCTTGTGCACACATAGGGTCTTAGAGGAGTTTAGAGGCAGGGGTGTTTCGAGACAGAAAAAAGCATCCAGGAACAGAGGTATTTTGGTATAAAAAACACTTGACGCCTGTAAACACGTGTAAATGGTAGACGCATTTAGCGATTGAGCATTATATTATTTTAAAGCGGTTGTATACCTGCATATACATTTTTTTTTTTTACACCTGCAAGGCAAAAGCCATAATGAGCTAATATGCACCGCATACTAGCTCATTATGAAATACTTACCTCGGAACAATGTCATCTTGCCTGGCGTGTCTTCCGGGTATCGCCGCTCCAGCGCTGTGACAGGCTGGAGCGACGATGTCGTCACTCCCACGCATGCAGGCGGGAGTTTTCAATTCGGCAAGGTCCGGCGGCTGCCAGTCCTTTAGCCGAGGATCGCCCCTGCGCATGCGCCGCTGCAATCAGCGGCGCATTGCGAGGGGAATATCTCCTAAACTGTACAGGTTTAGGTGATATTCTCTATACCTACAGGTAAGCCTTATTATAGGCTTACCTGTAGGTAAAAATGAAAAAGTGGGGTATACAACCACTTTAAATGGCCAGAATAAATTATTATTCTGACCAATGAAATGAATTATCGCCCAAGTCAAAGCCAAATTTGATTTGGATTGTCTATCTATGCACACCAAACCCAATGGTTATAGGAGGGGGTTTTGTGGTGTACACTTTTTAACCCCCTTTTTGGGACCCAACCCTGGCCTGAAATTTGTATACGTCACCCTGAAGATTCCTTCTTGGGAATTTTATTTTATTTTTCATGAGTCTTGGATTTGGAAAATCAGGGGCAATTTATGTACACCCCTTCCCTGGCTTTGTGTGCCACCCGACCCTCTTACAGACCAGGGGGAGGTGGTAGGCCAAACACTTAGCTAACAATTGGATTGGTGTTTTCTGTGTAAGTTAAATCTGTTACAAATTTGCATAATTCGAGAGCAGCGGATATTACCGTGAAACGCGTAGACATTTAAATACTGGGTTAAGCTTTCTGTGTTTTTTTTTAACTATACATGTCCCTTTGCTACAATCATAAAGAAGATCTTGCTCCACATACTTCTTTTATATGTTTGAGAGATATTTTATATATTTTGTACTTATTTTATCCTTTTCTTGGTGTTAAAAACACTTATAGATATCCAACATACAACAGAAAGAAACCAAATTATTTTAAATGATATCATTGTATATGTGTTGGACACTCCCTGGGGAGCATACACTATATTACCAAAAGTATTGGGACTCCTGCCTTTACACAACGTTAATGGCATCCCAGTCTTAGTCCGTAGGGTTCAGTATTAAGTTGGCCCACCCTTTACAGCTTTAACATATATATTGTATCATTACCGCTCACTGACTGGTTGCTAGAAGTTACAGCACACATTACGGCTCACTGATTAGTTGCTTGAGGTTACAGCACATGATTTATGCTTGTTGACTTGTTGCTAGAGATTACTGTACATCAATATTGCTCACTGATTGGTTTCTAGAGGTTACTGCACATCATTACTGCTTACTGATTGGTTGCTAGGGGTTATAGCACATCATCTCCTCACACCATGGTCAGAGTAGGTGAGGGGACCCATTAATAGACAGAAAACTCCTAGGGATCCTAAGACTCCTGGGATCAGTGGCAGTGCTGGGGGGAGGGGAGGGTGTGATCAATTTTCAGCATGACCCTTTATCTCCCCAGTGGACAGCATTCCGTATAGGTGATGGTGGGTATGACTTCAGGGGGGCATGATATACATATGAATAATGCCTCTATTCACATACAAATGCCGCCGGTCTGCCGATATTTACATGAATGCTGGTATTTAATTGTAAACACAGTCTGCAGGTGAGTCATCTGTACACAACAATAGGGCATAGCTGGGCAGCATTAGTACCAGAACTTCACACTGAGATATCAGGACACAGCACTGGACTAAAACCTCAAGGGATGAGGGAATTTAAACTGAGATAGTTGGCAAGTATGAGGCAGCTGCCCCACAATAATGACAGGGCCCAGGGTAGCTTTCCCTTTCGCCCTACCTTAAAGACGGCCTTGCTGAACACAGATGGATCACTGGGCATGCGATTATCCAACAAAAAGATAAGAGGGGGGAATAGGGGAAGTGAGCAGGGTGGGCCAAAGTCAATGCATTGCCTAGGGTGCACTTTTGTCTTAATCCATCAATAAACTGGAACAATAAGGCCTCGTACACACAACCGGTTTACTCGGCAGAATCCAGCAAGAAACTTGTTGGGAGACGTGTTTTGCCGAGGAAACCTGTCGTGTGTACATTTTTCGACGAGGAAACTGTCGAGAAACTCAACGAGCCAAAAAGAGAGCATGTTCTCTTTTTCCTTGACGGGAATGGAGAAGATTGGCCCGACGAGTTCCTCGGTCGTGTGTACGAGGCCTTATAGGTGTTCTGAAGATACACTATACCATCCCTTTAAGAAGTATGACATTTCTGCATTGTTCCAGTATGTTGTAAAACACGATGGAGATATTGCTTCACACGTGACAGATGTCGTTTTTATTTTTCCATAAAACCTGTACATTTTTCCAGAATCTGGGGCCATGTCTAATGGGACTGTGTGCAATGACAAGCTCACCCGCTGATGGATGTGAACATTTCTAAAATGGCAGAGGAAGAATAAATAGGGGTGTCATTTCAGAAATTGGGCAGTATCGTACACAAATTCACTTTACAAGAAAGATGGTTTTCTTTGTACGAGAAATAAAGATGGAATTTTAAGTGCATATAAGATGGTGCTTACACACATCTGCAAGTCCTGGGGCTTGATGCCTCTCTGAAAGGTTTTCAAACACAAGAGATATAAAATGACAACAGAAAATGTCAAATTCACACTTCACATGAATTGGCCAGATGTCGCCATTACCCAATCACAATATTATTTTCGATACAACGCTACATCTTTCTTGCCAAGAATAAAAAAGGCTTGTTCCAAACTCCTTCATGTAATGCCTAGGCAAGGTCACATGGTCTCTGGCCACCAGGACACACAGTACCTCACAAAAGTGAGTACACCCCTCATATTTTTGTAAATATTTTATTATATCTTTTCATGTGACAATACTGAAGAAATGACACTTTGCTACAATGTAAAGCAGTGTACAGCTTGTATAACAGTTTAAATTTGCTGTCCCCTTAAATTAACTCAACACACAGCCCAACCTTTAGGCTTTCAAAATTAAACATCCAAACAGCACCACAGATGTCAATATACTATATATATTATATATATATATATATATATATATATATATATATATATATATATATATATATATATATATATATATATATATATATATATATATATATATTTATAAAAAAAAATTGACATCTAGATATCTCTATATATATCTAGATATCTATAAAGATATATATAGATATATATATGCTCACTTTATTGCTAAAATTACTCTGAAATTCAAGACATAAATGTGTGTAGCAAGATACTAGCTGCCGCTGTTATCAAACAATCTCATGGGCTCTATTAGTAGTGAAGTGGAGAAGTGTGTGGAACGCATAGCATGCCTTGGAACACATTTTTTACCACATAGCGCATGCACAGTAAGTTTTTTTTGGTCAGAACCTCACTTCTATTACACAATCTGATGGGTGGTGGTAATCTGACAGAACACCACCCTGAAATTCCCTCACTTTGAAGGTATTTCCTCTCACTTCCTGTTGAGGCTATGGGACAGGAAGTGAAGAGAACCCTCCCCTTTGAGACACAGATGGCAAAAAAAAAACTCTGCTCTATCCAATTTTATAAATTTTTTTTAAAGTGTTGCCTTTTTAATTACACCTTAAAAGGGGTACTATAGGTTATACGTTTTTTTTTTTTTTAAATAACAAACATTTCACACTTACCTCCGCTGTGCAGATTGTTTTGCATGCAGTGGCCCCCGATCCTCGTCTTCTGGGGTCCCTCTGCATCTGTCTCGGCTCCTCCCCGCATCAGCTAACCCCCCTGGGAAGAGCTTTCCCAAGGGTGTTACCTTGCGGGCGCGCTCCTGTGTCCTGTATTCTGTGTCCATAGCCGCCAACTACAGGACTTGGCCCTGCCCCCGGCCCTCTCGTCATTGGAGTTGAATGACAGCAGCACAAGCCAATGGCTGCGTTGCTATCAATCTATCCAATGAATACTTGAGAAGCCCGGGACGAGAAGCCAGCGCTTTCATGACAGAGGACTTTCGAGGGCTCAGGTAAGTTAACGGGGGACTGGGGGGCTTGTAAGCATCTGATGTTTTCTCACCTTAATGCATAGGATGCATTAAGGTGAAAAAACGCAAAGCTTTACAACCCATTTAACACACAAAAATGTAGTGCAGGGTCCATTTTTTTTGTCAGTGCACAGCCACGTCCACCTTGCATTGTAGTGTGATGTAATGTGTTGCAGCATAGGTGCAGAGGGGGTTCCATTCAATATAGGTGGTGTATCAGTGTGTGTACAGTGCGTTACCATACATTACAATAACGTGCAAAATACTACACAGAGCATGAACAGCCCTCACACACATAAAAAAAAAAAAACTATTACTACAGTTCTCATTTTAGTTGTCCTAACTCTTAAGAGGAAAGAAATCTGAAAATAATAGAATTATTATATTTTTGAAGAAGCGAGAGCAGCAAGGCATCAGTTTAGGCGGTGCGGTGTGGTGTGCAGTGTGGTGTGCAGTGTGGTGTGCAGTGTGTGAAGAGGGAACTTCGCCTGACAAGACACATTCAGAGTCACAATGAGTGACGGAGACATGACCAAGATGAGTGACAGGTAAATAGAAGAGCAGAAATTGGAAGCAGACAGCGTCTACGCTGAAAAACCTCATTATCCACACGCTTGTTGTCAGGATAGAGTACTGCTATGTCAATACATTACAGCTTCCTCTGGATTCACATGGGTTAGTATACGGCATACGAGGCAGGGAATGCCCAACAATAAAAAGTCAATTGGTTGAGGATTTGGGCACTTAATATCAGTTATCTATTTGAAAAGCAGAATAAACATCTCATCGTTGCACTAGATCAATAAAACTTTGTAAAAGAAAAGCAGAATAAAAATTTTCAGTAAGTCAGCGAGGAAAAGCAAATCTGTAAGCCAGCCAATACATAAAACCTAGGGGGGGAAAAAAAGAGGAGTGTTGGACACTTAACCCCCCCCCCCCCTTTACCTTGTCCTTAAAAAAAAAAAAAACACACACACACAACATACACCCCCCAGCAACTATAGACTCCCAAAAACAAAATATTTACCAGACAACAATAGATCCACAACAAGACCCCACAAGCAATAATAGGTCTCCCAGCAGCCAGCAACAATAGACCTCTCCCTCAACAGTAGATGCCTCTCAGCAACAATTGGCTCCCCCAGAAAGAATAGACCCCCACCAGCATCAATAGATCCATCCCCATGCAACAATAGCTCCCTCCCCTGCAACTGACCCCCCAGAAACAATACATACTTCACTTTTTTTTCTTTCCCCTTTTACTTTGTTCACTGGGTTGTCCTCAAACAAACATACAACCAGGACTTTATTTTCCAGGTTCTCCCCCCTTCTAAGCCATCCCTTGTCTCCACACCCTACTCACGTCCAAGTATGGTTCATTGGTCCCACTCCAAGCCTCTTCCCAGTACCTCCTCTTTTACAGAATACAGAACCAAGTATCATGTTGTGGTCCAAAGTATTTTTTTTTTATCATTAACAACCCCCCCCCCCCCAGCAACTATAGACACCAAAAAAAACAAAATATTTCCCTAGAAACAATAGATCCACCCCAACAACATAAGACCCCACCAGCAACAATAGATCTCCCAGCATCAACAGACCCTCCGGCAGTAATAGACCTCTCCCTTAACAGTAGATACCTCTCAGCAACAATTGACCCCCCCCCCCAAGAAACAATAGAACCCCCATCGACAACAAACAGACCACTCCCCTGCAACTATAGATCTTCCAGCAGTCAACAAAAAAAGGCCCTCTAGATCAGTGGCTCTCAACCTCAGTCCTAAAGTACCCCCAATAGCTCTACCATGAGATATTTTTCAGGATACTGAATTTTATATATATCATTCCCCGCATTCCTACAAAAAAAAAGCAAACACACATTACCCAGAAAGTCTAGCATTGTCCTTCTGCGATCCACCGATCAGTTGCTTCACACCAGATCCCATGCCGCCATCTTTCTTTCTTTCTGACGTCATTGGGGTCTAGCTGTCTCTCCCTGGTCCAGGCTTGCACCATCACCTCCACGGGCCACAGTATGGAGGCTGATGCCTTCTGAGATATGTGGCAGGCATATCTCAAGAGGCTTTAATAGCAGAGGAGACATCACCCTCGCCTAGGCAGGAATAGAGGCAGGGTGACGTTTTAAAGTGGTAGTAAACTCTGTACTACCACTTGTACCCACAGGTAAGCCTATAATAAGTCTTACCTGTAGGTACTGTAAATATCTCCTAAACTTGTTTAGGAGATATTCAAAGTGCATGCAGCTGATGACATCATCGGTACATACGCTCTGCAGGTCCGGCTTACAGTGCCCGAAACGGTGGCTTCCACGCATGCGCGGGAGTGACGTCATCATGCTCCCAGGCCAGCCACTCATGTAGCCAAATGCCGCAGACCCAAAAGCAACATAGGAGAAGATGTCAGCTGTCTCAGCGGCGCGGAAGGGCTTTGTTCTAAAGTAATTTTCTCATAATGTGCTAGTACGCAATGCCTACTAGCACATTATGATACAGTCTTGCACGATTTCTTTTTTTTTTAAGCACCAGCAGTTTACAACGGCTTTAAAAAGAATAAAAGTTCAAAGTAAATGAGCTCTGTCAGGGCCACCCAAGAAACAGCAGGTGCTATGTGCAGGCAGTCCTTTGAAGTCTATTAGGATGCAGCAGCTGCACAGACACAGCCGCTCATCCGAAGGTGAATGACCCAAAAGCAGGTGGCATGATGTCACATAAGGACAAGAGGCGGGATCTTTCAAACTTCAGCCACTTCTAAAATGAGACCAAGTTTTCTTTTATGTAAGGTGACCAGATTTTCTTCATGAAATCCGGGGACATATATGTAGTGCGCATATGTAGTGCCCATCAATGCAGCCTGCTCAGTGCCCATCAGTGCATAGCGAGTGAGAAGAGGAGACCGATTATACAGAGCGGGGATCCCCTGTTTACCCCGCACACCCGCTGTCCTCAGACAAAGTCCCGCCTCGTATAATAGAGGTCAGTGGGCTGTCTATCATAGGCACAGGCCCAGGAGGTGGGACTTTGAGAGCCGGGTAAGCGGGAGATCCCCACTCTGTATAATCTGATGTATAATGGTAGAGTCGGCCCTGGGTGCTTCCCCCTCAGCCCCAGCTTGCAGTGCACCCACACAGGATTGGCCCTGACAAATCCGGGGACAGATGGGCTCTGGGGAAAATGTCCTCAATCTGGGGACTGTCCCTGGAAACCAGGGACGTCTGGTCACCCTACACTACTTATGACCAAGTCAAGATGGACCATAAAGTCCTCGCATTATCACTGCAGTTTCTCTGTCTATTCAGACAATGATACAACACCAATCGGCTTTGTAATACAAACCTGTTATCATGAAAGCCTTTTCCAGTGAATGAGAGGACAATGATACTTTCATGTAATGATGGTGACACCGTCACTTCTCTACCAATCACCCACCCAGTGTTTAGGGCCAGGGATCTATGGTTAGCTCTGCTTCCCTCGCTGTCACGCCACTTACACTGACCGGAAGCAATCTTCCAGCCGCAGTTACCTGTATAAGCTATATTTTTACTGTAGACTTCTACAACGTAATTACTGAGCACAGTGGGTGTGAGACATATATCCCTGTTCCAGGTCAGTGACTCACAGTATTATAGCTTCAAGCAGTATTAAAACCAAAAACAAAGATGGAATATATTACAACTTAACAATCTTTAGATGTGGTGGCTGCATTAGTTTTCTTTAGTTAGGCTTTTTGTTGCACACCTGTTAATCTAGACACCTCCAGTATTAAAGTGGAGTTCCACCCTAAAAAAAAAAACAAAAAAAATACAGAAAAATCCTGCAAATAAAAAAAAAAAAAAAAAAAAAAAAAGTTTTTTACTCACCAGAAAAGGTGGTTTCTATGCGGAAGTTCCTAATCTGCCTCTTCCTAGTCCGCGGCAGGTCTTCTTCCTCGTCGTCCTCGCGTTGTCTTCTGGTGAATGCGGTGCGCTGCCTTCTGGGAACTGTGTGTATCCCAGAAAGCAGCCGCCCAGGATCAAGGAATCAGCCTTGGCGGGCCCACATCGCGGGCGAGTAGGACAGGTAAGTGTTCTTATTAAAAACCAGCAACTGCAGTGTTTGTAGCTGCTGACTTTAAAAAATTGCGGGTGGAACTCCGCTTTGAGGCTCATACACACAATCTGACTTTTTGACAACAAATGTCAAAATGCTTTGTCCTAACCATCTACCGTATTTATCGGCGTATGCCGCGCACTTTTCCCCCCTTAAAATAAGGGGAAAATCTTGGGTGTGCGATATACGCCGATACCCGCTTCCCGCGCTCAGTTTTCTCATTCGGCCAGGCTCGGCTTCGCTCGTGCTCGCGCATAAACGTCACAGAGCGTGAGCACGAGCGAAGCCGAGCCTGGCCCGAATGTACCCGAGTGTACTGCACTCGGTATATGTTGGCGGAGGCGTTCAAACTGAGCGGGGGAAGCAGGGATTCGACTCGAGACAGCGCTGGAGAAGCCGGGAGGAGACCACTGAAGCCGAAGACGGGCGCCGGACCGGACAAGGCCGCCGATGGACGCTGCGCAAGACACCAAGACTGTAAGTACTAAAATGTTTTTTTACAGGAATTTCAGGTCCACATTAGGGGTGAGCGCTATACGCCGGAGCGCGCAATACCCCGATAAATACTGTAAATTCTACTTTGGACAGCTTGTTCTGTTTAACCCCTTAGGAACTGCCCCACACACGTATGTGATCTGACCCTTCCGAGTCTGGGATACGTTCCTCTGCCGACCCGCTCCTGCTGTAATTGGACACAGTGGGAGGCAATCAGCAGGTCCAGCAGACACAATGTCTGCCAGGACCCGCCGATCGCTCGGAAGAACTGCAGTCTACCTACATAAACAAGGCAGACCGCTAAGCAGAAACACAGATCTTTACCTTCCCCCAGTCAAAACACCTCCCCAACAGTTAATGTACATACGATCGGATATCTGATGGAATCTAGTCCGATGATTTTTTTTGTCGGATATCCGATGAAGCTGACTTTCATCAGTCTTCCCTACACACCATCAGTCAAAAATCTGATCGTGCCAAAACATGGTGACGTAAAACACTACGAACGAGCCGAAAAAAATGAAGTTCAATGCTTCCGAGCATGCGTCAACTTGATTCTGAGCATGCGTGGACTTTTGTCCGATGGAGTTCCACACAGACGATCGGTTTTTTATCCATAGAAAAAATGTAAAACGTTCTATTTTTTTCACCGAGGGAAAAAAAACGATGGGGCCCACACACAATCAGTTTGTCCGATGAAAACAGTCCATCGGTCTGTGTACACGGATTCAACAAGCACTCCCAGGGAACACATTTAATCGCCCCTGATGTTACTCCTTTCCAGCAAGTGCCATTACTACAGTGTATATTTTATTGTATATATTGTATATTTATATTGTATACAGTGTATATTTTTAGTAATTTTAGCACTGATCACTATATTAGTGTCGTTGGTCCCCAAAAAGTGTCAGGTGTCCGATTTATCTGCCGCAATATCGAAGTCCTGCTATAAGTCACTGATTGCTGCCATTACAAGTAAAAATAAATAAAAATATCCCATAGTTTGTAGACGCTATAAAACTTTTCTGCAAATCATTCAATTTACACTTCTTCCGATTTTTATTTTTTTTACCAAAAACATGTAGCAGAATAGAATTTGATTTTTTTTTTACATTTTTTTTTATTGGGTACAGGGCCGTCTTTACCATAGGGCAAACGGGGGCAGCTGCCCAGGGCCCTATCATTGTTGGGGGCCCAAAGCAGAGCCGCCCATTAAGCCCCTGTGCTGCCCACAAATCAGCGCTGAAAATCATCGCAGCCAGGTGACAGTACTGCTTCCCTTCCCAATGTTTTAAAATGTACAGCACCCATGGCTTCCCTTTAGACGTGCACTTCTCCCTTCCTGGCACTGGGTGCTGCTTGTATATAAAAGTGAATTAGAATGTGATTTTATAACATCCCCAGTTTGCTCTTCCCGAGGGTAATTTCTTCTTCATGTCCTGCTCCTTAAGGTATCTCACTGTTTGCTAATCTGCCCAAAGTCTTTATAATATTTGATGATTCACTGCAGGCCTGGTCAGTGTTTTAAAAAGTTCCTGTATTTTACACATGGCATGGCATGGGGTCACAGCACCGTCTGTCCATTCTGCTTTAGCACCATGACCCCCCAGGTAATGCCATGTGTAAAATACAGGAACTCTTTAAATCACAGACCAGACCTGCAGTCCAGGCTGAGTAAGGCCTCAGAGCACATGGCATTACTGTCTGTATTTAACTGCTTGATGGGCTTATTTTAGGCCTGGCTGGTTCACATGTATGTGTTTTGGCGGCCCACATTTGCGCAGGCACAGCAGCCCATTCATTTGATTGGTTTCCCACAATGAAAAGCGTTCTATGAATGGAGGAGTTGTGCCTTTCATTCATCTTCTTGTCCTCTATTCACAATTTTCATTGCGGGAAGCAATAGTACAGCTTCTATGAATGGATCAGGGGAAATGGCGGGCATTGTTAGTAGTTGTAACAAGTGCCTGAGAAGTCCAGCCACACATTTTAACCCTTGTAGTGCCCGAAGATCACTACCGCAGGGGTATCTGGGGAGTGGGGGGGGGGTGAGGACAGAAGTTACTTGACTCACGGTGCCAAGAATCTTTCAGCCGGACACAGTGAGGTAAATCCACCAGGGTAGGTCCATCAAATGAATCCCACTGGTTCAACTTCCTTCCATAGATAGCAAAGGACCATCCCTGGATTAGCAGGCCCCAGAAACTCCTGTGCCTACTCTCAGTTGCTAGGCCTCAGGCCAGCTGGCCCTGAGGCTACAAAACAGCTTAACATCCCTGAGACCAGGAGGGCCCTCAGGTCGGGATCGGAAGACGAACCCCACCAAACGGCATCTGTCCCTTAAGTACCCCTCCCCAGAATGCACAGCGGGTTGATCACGCCCCCTGAGCCTCTTCTGAGAGAGAGATACCCAATACATTCAGCCTGTTGCCTTTCCAACCGTGACAACACCCACCATCAGGGGAAAACTTGTGCAACCCAGCTGAACTGAACAGAACCAACAATTTAGAATAATCATCCTGAGCCAAATCTACTGCTCAGGCAACTATAATTTAACACATAGCGCCTACTCAATGGGAGCTCATTGTACACCCTATTCTGGTGGCCTGTGTCTTCTACTGTACATGTAGTCAATTCCAGTTAGTGCGTGTTCTCATCGGGAGTTGCGATTCACATGCGGTGCGATTTGAGACCATTTATTTTGAATAGGCTGAATTACACTGGACCACAACAAAAGTAGTGTGTCACCCGGCCCTCAAAGTGTTTACTGAAGACTCTGCACAGATATATTTGCAGTCATTTAGTACACATTTTACAGATAAAAGCGCCAGGTTAATTGTTATACAGCTGAAATGTGTTTGGTTCCATGTATTGCAGCCAGCCCTCTCCCTCAATGCAATCAGACTGGTCACATGTACAACATCAGGGTGCAATTGTCGCATCTCAACATCCATAAGCAAAGGTGATAATTGAACTTGCCAAACATACTTGACATGGGAATTATAGACATTTCAATCATGAAGATACTGAATAGTAAGCTGGTAGAAATGTGACATCAAAGATTATTTTCAAGAAAAAACATTACTATAGTCTTAACCTACAAAAGAGCACTCAATGTGTACAAATTAGTCTCCCTCTCTGTAAATGAATGTTGCTTTGCCAGGCATGTCATATATGATAATTAACATGTGTAAGTATTCAACAACCCGTAGGGCTTGTGTTCACTATGGGGTTATTTACTAAAGGCAAATCCACTTTGCACTACAAGTGCACTTCAAGTACACTTGTAAATGCAGTCGCTGTAGATTGCTGTAGATCTAAGACAGTGGTTCTCAACCTTACTAGTGCCGTGACCCCTTAATAAAATTTCCCAAGTTGTGGGGACTCCTAACCGTAAAATTATTTTTGTAGTGTGGCGCTCCCTGAGTCCCCTCCACTCGTACGGTATTAAAACCTCATATGGTACATTTTAGGATGTACCACTCTTTCTCTTTGTTCTCTTTGCTTTCCCTTGTATCTCTCTCTATCCTAATTTCTTATTTTTTTCACCCATCCCTCTCTTTTTTTTTCTTCCTCGTCCTTTTTTTCCCTTCTTTCCATGTATTCTCTATTTTTATTCATTGTTTTACTCCTTAGTGGGGGGAATGGGATGAGTGGCAATGCTGGGGGGGAGTTTTGATCAGCCAACTTAGATGCTCTTGATCAAAGTCATCTGCTGATCTGAGAACTGTAGTGGGGATTTTTAATGGCAACTATAATCACAGGTAGTGTTACTCACTGTATCTCTGACTTTTATGCTGAAATCAGGTCTCCTCCAGCCCCTCCCACCTCACATTCCTCACCAGTCAACTTACCTCTAGTCTCTGCCCCACAGCCATGCCGTGAACTGAATGTGCAGCTGTGAAGAGGCTGAGTGGGTGTCCGTGGGCTCCAGGGACAGCCCAGCTGGGCGGCCAGAGGCTCCAGGGACAGCCCTGCTGGGCAACCGCAAAACAGTTTTGAGAGTGGTGCGGGAACAGCCCAGGATTTGGTGACCCCTGGCAAATCATCATTTGACCCCCGAGGGGGTCCCGACCCCCAGGTTGAGAACCACTGATCTAAGGGGAAGCGCTGACGATTTTATCATTCAATAATGTGCAAGCTAAAATGCTATTTTTTATTTTTCTTGCACGTCCCCCTCGGAGCTACAGCGACTGCACTTCTAAGTGCACTTTCAAGTAGTGCAAAGTGAATTTTCCTTTAGTAAATCAACCCCTATGAGACTAGTCAGACACAATTTTCACTTTTTACATTCTCTTGTCACCAACGCATGCGCTGTGCACTCTGCATTGAAACCACATTGAGTGAGCTCTCAATTCAGAGCGCTGTGCTGTGATCGTGACACCCATGCGCACGTGCGTGAGTGACATTATTGCAGCCCGACCAGTCAAACACCTAGAACAGCCTTTCTTAAGCTTTTTACCCCAAAGGAACCTTGAAGTAATTTTCAAGTCATGCGGAATCTCTGCTCAATTTATTGGTGGTCACTGGAAAGAATGCCCCTTACCTTGATGGACAGTGGGAAGACTGATCCTCTTACAGTAGTGGTCAGCTTGCCACTCCTACATACAGCTAAAAAGGACCATAGGCGCATAGCTCCCAACTGTCCCTGATTTCCAGGGACTGTCCCTTATTTGAAGCATCGTCCCTCTGTCCATCATTCCTCCTCATTTGTCACTCATTTTGGTCTGATCTATACAGTATAGATGTATAAAAAATTCACTTTTTATCTATTAAAAAGTTTTTTCCAGTGCTAAACCTTTCACCTGATTTCTAAATTGCTGCATTTGTAAATTCCAAAAGCCAACATAAAGGAATAGTAGTGGTAAAAAAGCCCTTGTGGGTTTAACCAATCTTTTTTTTTTACAATTCTCCTTTAATGGGGCGTGGTAAGGGGTGTGTCCTATGTCTGCATAGTTTTTCTGACAGGTGTCCCTCATTCCCATCTCAAAAAGATGGGAGGTATGAAATAGACATCCTACAGCTGGCCCTGCCAAGCAGAGGCGACTCTAGGGGGGGGGCAGAGGGGGCCCTGACCCCCCCCAACATTATGCTGTGCCCCACCATGTGCCCCCCCCAAAAAAAAAAAATTCTCGGGCCGCCCCTGGAGTAACAGTCTCTCCTGAGAGGAAGAGCGTCCCCAGTCAGCTCTGCGGGGCATTCCTCCCCCTCCCTCTGCTCGCTGACACTGCATAATGCAAGCGTTCACACAACCACAGCCGCCCAATCTGCTCCTTCCCCTGCATCCTCATTGGCACGGAGAAGAGTGAGTAGCAGAAAGGACTCCATGAGCACTGTGGGGGAGGGGGGGGGGCCCAAGCCTTCATCTCAGTTACTGAAAAAACAGACTGATTTCTCCCGTCCTTAAGACAGGAGAACCAGCCTGTAAATTCCGAGAGTGGTGACTGCAAGCTGAGCCGAGTGTCAGTCTATGACACTCTTTTACAGCCCAGCGAGTCCAGCCACCTCCCCCCCACTCTCCTCACATACGAGCAGGAAGGAATACAGCTCCTCCTCCTCCTCCTTTCAGTCCCGCCCACACTATCTCGGTGTGCTGTATCTGAAGAGAGGGGATGTGTGTTCAGGAAATATGAAAATCAGCAGCATGTGTGTGAATGATGCCTGAGATTCTAGCCTGGACGGTGAGTAAGTGTGTGCACTGCAGTACACTGTAATCACTGAACTGCATTATCTCCACCCTTCTCTCCCCCATCTGTCTCCCTCCCCTCTCCTGTTCTTTCAAGACATTCACAATTTACTTTCTGTAACGGTCACCACCGTTTACGATATTCCATTCCATCGCCCCACGACAGCTTATCCGACAGTCCGATAGACATCAGACACGACCCATTTCATTTCCCAGAATAACCAAGACAACACAAGCTCTGGTACTGGTTCCAAAATGAATGAATGAATCCTTTAATGGTAGCTTAGCTTTCTTATATACAGTACAAGCATGTTACAGTTAATCACAGGGACAAAGACACACTCCACCCACACATCACACAATGGGGGGCTTCATATACATTCTTTTAGATAATGACATTCCGATGAGTTAATTACTACTCATTACCCAGATGGTCTGGCTCCGCATTTAGAGGGGTTAATTACTACAGCTTGACAAGTCACATTCCACATCTTAACAGTGTCATTAGCATACACAATAAACAGGTCTTAGGAGCAGACCTAATTAGCACAATGGACACAAAACAGTATTAGCATCACACAATGGAATGTCTAGGAGCAGACTCAATTAACACATCAAAAGCATGTGTCCCCACATTGAATGAAAACACTCTATTGACCTGTCGGAGTCAGACTTTAACAACTTGTAATATTTAAAGATATCCTGCAAAACATGAATTATCAGTAATATCCCATCCCATGTAATTTATCATTATCATTTCTCAGTCACCCTATGCACAAAAGGGGCACAGGATTACCCTAGACCCAAGAGTCATTAGTGATGCTGGCACTCGAGTACCCCCCATCCTTCAAAAGTCTCTGGGTGTCACGGGCCATTCTGTTACACTTTCACTTTCAGTTAGGCAGGTAATATACAGTGCAAATTTCTTTCCTACATCCACAGATTGCAGGAAAGAAACTTGCATGATTCCCCCATCAACACAGACAGTGCTGACGGGAATATCCCTCCTGCCCAGCAATTGTATTCTCCCGACAAACAGTGATTCTCACTAGTGGCTACACAGCAACCACTAGTAATAATCATAAGAGAATCTGCTCATTAAAGGTTCAAATCTCAGCCAGTTCCTGCTGAACCAGCTGAGATTTAAAGTGGATGTAAACCCCCATTAACAGAGTTAATCCAGCACTGAGTAATCCCCTTTTAATGTTCAGTGAGTATTAACAGAATTCCAGATAAAAACTTGCCAAATTATAAAGTCTGTTTCTCTGTTTTTGCTTTTAGTGACAGATTATTTACAAATCTAGCTTGGACATGTTTATCATATGCTATGTTATGTTTATCATAACATGAGGTGACCCAAAGTTCATTGTATATTACCAGGATGTGTTATATGGGGGAGGGGTGGATTTCTCACTTTTTATACCTCATGTTATGATAAACATAACATATGATAAACATGTCCAAGCTAGATATGTAAATAACATGTCACTCAAAGCAAGAAGAGAGAAAACAGACTTTATTTAGGCAGGTTTTAATCTGGAAGACTGTTCATTTTCACTGAAGATTAAAAGAGGATTACTCAGATCTGGATTAACTCTGTGTGGCAAGACTGGACACAGATGATAGGAAATGTTATACTCTACATTGTGACATAAAAAAAAAAAAAAAATGTAGGTTTACATCCACTTTAAACTGTCTATGGCTGGTCTTAGCTCTTAGGCAGTCCATACATTGATCACTTTTTTTCATTCAACTATTAGGAAAAATGATCCAATTCCCCTATCTACACATTATAGGTGGATGGTGGAATCATCCCAGTGTGGACCAGTGCTGGAATAACCAGAGTTGCTGTCCTGTCCCGGGTATTCACAGCGCTGGTCTCTGTCTCCTTGGCAGCAGCGGCAGCACATTGGAACCCAGTGCTGGTTACTTTATGGGGCTGATGTACAGGAGGGCCAGCACAATTTGTTGTTAGAGATGGGCTGGGCATGTTCAAAAATCCACATGCCAGAGCTTGCCTGCCAGGAAGCCCACACTGCACAGCGCTAATCACAGGCAGTGAGAGATTTCCCGGTCCGCAGCTCTGCACAGATCAGGAAATGTCTCACTGCCTGTGATTAGCACTGTGGAGTGTTGGCTTCCTGGCGGGATTGGGCATGTGGGATTTCAAACACACCCAAGCCCATCTCTATTGGTTGTAGACAGTTGAGCTCCCTGCAGGTTTCTTAGCAGCAGTGGAGCCTTCTCTGACATGCTTTTCAGGATGCAACCCAGTCAAATCCTAGTGTTAAATATCAGAGATTTTATTGATCAAAGCCCACACTTTACAGGCATAGAGCCCACACTTTACATGCATAGAGCCCACACGGCTGCGGAACATACGTTTGATTATATATATATATATATGTGGTTGTACTCTTGATGCTAATAAATACTGTATTTATTAGATCTGACTTGGAGCATTACCTGGATCACATCCCGATCAGCATATCAACAGAGAAGGTTATACAGCATTACTGCTGCTAGGTGACCATCTGGGGGCTCAGCTCTATATAACCAATAGTGCCAGCCTTCCCCTGCATGCACCCATAATGTCACCAGCACTAGGTCCTAATGGACTGCCGCTGCTGCCAAGGAGACCGATGCCAGACCAGCGCTGTCAATAGCAGGGACAGGACAGCTGGGGAACCCCACAGTGGCAGAACACCAGGGCTCGGTGGAAAGACAACCTTTGCAACCCTGAAAGTTCTCCCACTGCTTTGGACCCTTATATTTTCTTGGTGTGCTGACATATATCTCTTGTTTTCTGCCACCCTGGGGGGCCCCAGTATAGTAGGAGCCTCTCACACTGAATCTGTGGCTTCAGTTAAAAATCACACAATTTCAAAGCCGCACCTTAGTGTGACTTCAGGTGCGACTTGGCTGACATCTGTGCACCTAAATTCGCCAAAAGTAGCGCAGGAACTTTTTCAAATCAGTACGGCACCGCAAAGTTGGCATCGCACCGATTTGAACAGTTGCATTGTCGAGAATAGGAGATTTACCAATTGCACTAGTGTGAATGGAGGGTTCAATGGGAGAACAAATCAATCCAGCTCAAGCAACCCCAAGGAATCTTGTTGTGTTACACTATGCGATTTATTATTGCTCTGTGTCTTTAAGATCTGCTCCCTTCTGTCTAGCTCAACTCTCTCACCATAGTTCCTTATATTCCCCTCCCCTTCCTGTCTTTCTCTCTCTCCTCTCTCCATGGGTGTCCGCTCCATAGGGCAACGGGGGTCAGTTGCCCCCCCCCCCCTGGAATTTAAGAACTGCAGGGGGTGTCAGCCCGACACCCCCCGCGAATGAATATCAGCACGGGGGGTGATCAGCGCGAGTGTCTTTGGGGCAGGCAGAAGGAGCCGCTCCGCCAGAGAGTGGGGTCCTGACTCCTGCACCAATCCAGAGGCGACGTGAGGAGACTTGCAGAAGCGGAGGCGGGGTCTGTATGAGCGGGAATTTTGGGCCTGGCGAGCAGAGCAGATGAGGATGCTGTACGAGTCGGGCGGTGGAAGGCAGAGTTTCTGGCTGTTTGTGAGATGGCCGGGGGAGATCATCTGAAGGAGAGAAAGATGCTGAGAGGAGTGGTCAGGGAGATGTCAGCACGAAAACATATGGCACCAGGTGAGGCTGACAAGACTGCACTCTGCACAGCACAGAGAGGTGACAGGCATGCTCTGTATCCTGTTACATGCAGTCTAACATTACTTGATAATAGATGTCTCTGGGTATAACAAGTGAGCTACTGGTTGCTGGTGCCCTGGTGTTGATCTGGTGTTGCTCGTGACATGGTGGTGCCCTGGTGTTGCTGGTAACATGGTGGTGCCCTGGTGTTGCTGGTGACATGGTGGTGATCTGGTGTTGCTGGTGACATGGTGGTGATCTGGTGTTGCTGGTGCCCTGGTGTTGCAGGTGACATGGTGGTGCCCTGGTGTTGCTGGTGACATGGTGGTGCCCTGGTGTTGCTGGTGACATGGTGGTGCCCTGGTGTTGCTGGTGACATGGTGGTGCCCTGGTGTTGCTGGTGACATGGTGGTGATCTGGTGTTGCTGGTGACATGGTGGTGCCCTGGTGTTGCTGGTGACATGGTGGTGCCTTGGTGTTGCTGGTGACATGGTGGTGCCTTGGTGTTGCTGGTGACATGGTGGTGCCCTGGTGTTGCTGGTGACATGGTGGTAATCTGGTGTTGCTGGTGACATGGTGGTGCCCTGGTGTTGCTGGTGACATGGTGGTAATCTGGTGTTGCTGGTGACATGGTGGTGCCCTGGTGTTGCTGGTGACATGGTGGTGCCCTGGTGTTGCTGGTGACATGGTGGTGATCTGGTGTTGCTGGTGACATGGTGGTGCCCTGGTGTTGCTGGTGACATGGTGGTGCCCTGGTGTTCCTTGTGACATGGTGGTGCCCTGGTGACATGGTGGTGCCCTGGTGTTGATGGTGATGTGTGTATGTACATTACTCTTGCCTAGCGCTAGCGGTCGAAGAAAGGGTAAAATGCGACTGTGTATTGCCGCTGCTGATGCGCCCCCCCTGAAAATATTTCAGCGGACGCCCATGCCTCTCTCTCATTAACTCAGTATACCTTCCATGCTAAACATCTTTCCATGTGGCTTACAACTGCAATGTTTTTCTACCTATGAATTTCATCCATCATTAAACAGAACATTCAAAACGATTAATCGTTTGTCTCTCTAACAGTGAGTTTATTCATTGAGTTAAGCTGTCTGAATTGAAGGGATCATTAGAACACCAGGTCATGTAAGCCCTATATGAAGCTGGAGATAAAGTTTATGGCCTTGTAGTTGAAACAGAACACATCTATAGAGGAACCCTAGTTGAGAATGGCTGGTCTAGAACATGCAGACTTGGAAGGAAGAAGACAATGAAAGCATGCTACTGGAGGGCTTTGTTTAAAAGGTATGTCTGCCATAGAGTGCTAGTATGCATAATAGCGCATCAGCCTGTGGGGGTGGGGGGGGGGCATTTTTCTAGAAGAGTTACTACTGCTTTTTAGAGGCGGAAAAAAAAAAACTCTGGTTTGCGTTTTTGAGCGGAGGTTTTCTGGCAGGGAAAAAAAAATGTTAAACGCCTGCACAAAACCGCTCTATGCTGTATGAGAGTGTTTTTGAAACAGTGATAGAAACCCCATTAAAGGAGAACTGCATGCACTCAGAAAACATCAACTTGACGTACACAACCTGATCAATGCATGCAACGCATTAAAAACGTTGTCCGTTTGTTAATCTTGCCAAACATTTTCCTAACAGATTCCTCCATCCACACTAGACAACGCAAATGGATGAATCTCCTGCTGACGCCATTGTATTCTGACAGCCGGAGCTAATGGCTAGTATCAGAATACAGTGGGCACTGCCAAACAAAGCAAGCTGATTGCCTGTAGTCAGTGTTCTGCTGAGATGAATGCACTCAGCTCCTTCCATTTTTAGATCGAAGGACGTCAGGCAGTAGGATGCCGACAGGGCCACCCATTGCTCAGATTTCTGCGATTTTGACATCATTTGTGCTGGTGCCATGCCGTGCCATTAATTTTGAATGCTGATTGAAAACAATAACCTCTCTGCAGCAATGACCGGTAGTCTAAGTTTATGTGCTCGACGATGCCTTGGCTGTGAGCATTTTTTATTTTATTTTTTTACGGCAAAACACGTTTACTTTTTTGGTAATGCTGACACATGCCCTGTTGATTCCTGTGAAAATACCCTGCAAACAGATCTTTAATTTAGGAGCAGTATCATCAGAACAGAGAGCTCATCAACCAATCTGAACTTCAAGCTGTAATAAATTGTTATCCCAGCAAACATTACCTTTTTTAGCACAAAATTAGGCAAACGAGGACACATATAAGCACCAGGCAGAGACAAACAATATCAAACAAACAATATCAGACATGTCATTTTAAATGGCATAATTTTATTTTAATATTAAAAACTGTATAACCCATAGACTCTGACAACCAACCAATAGTGTAGCTTCAAGGAGAGTATTGAGCAGGGGTCTTTAAACTGTGACTCAAGGGCCCTTTGTTTGTTTTTATCTGGCCCTTGGGGCACTATTTCATCCACTGATACCAACAATGGAGCATAATTGCCCTCTGTGACACCAACGATGTGGCACAATTCCTCCCAATGACACCAACAATGGTGCCCAATGATGGGGCACAATTCCTATCACTTACACTAATTATGGGGCCCAATGAAATCCATGATAGGGCACAATTTCTACCACTTGCACTACTATTGGGGAGCAATTAATTTCATTGAAACAATGGGACATTTTGTTTCCCCCACTGATGTTGGGACCTTTGCTACTCCCACTGGCTACAGTCCAGTCCTCATAAAGTCTAAAAGGACAGTAAACTGGCCCTTTGTTTAGAACGTCTGGAGAGCCCTGGTATAGAGGAAACAGTGTTTTTATTTTTTTATTTATTTTTTTAACCAAAGCAGTTTCCATGTGGAAAAGCATCCATTTGATATTACTTATTAAAACTATATATGTGATTAAGTAGGTTCAAAAACTGGGTCAAGTAATGTAAAAGCAAACCAGAAGTGAAAAAGGTAACTGGTCCTGCTGCATGTTGGGTTACTTGTCTTATTATTATGAATCGGGTGCTCTAAAATGACAATGTCAACCCACCTACCTTGGTGGAGAGCTTGATCTGGCTTCCTTTCACCTCCTAAGACTCTCTATTAGCCCATCGTTACAATAGGTGGCATTACCTAGGAAATTTCAAGTTTGCAACCAAGAAAAGAAGAAATCAGGAATAATATTTGCATCACTGGATTTGAAACTTCCTTCAACCCAAGAAATTTGTTTGATTTTCCCCATCAACACATTCGGTGTTGACAGGGGAACCTCTCCCGCTGAGCTATCGTCCCCTCCAGGAGACGACAGTGATTATTGCTAGTGGCTACAACAGCTGCTAGCCTAAATCGTATGTAAAATCCAGCAGGCTGGTTGTACCCAAGTTGATCAATCAACTTGGGTACATTCAGCCTGCCCATCCATGATTCAAAGTTCAGTCGGTTCCACTTTTGGTAAGCTGCAATAGATTACTATTTTGCACTTTGTTTTAAATATTTATTTTTGTTAGAAGACATTTTGTAGATCTCTTCTTCAAAAAAAAAAACGCAATCCTCCTTTTTAAATAGGAAGTGTAGATTCTGTAGAATCTGTAAAATGCAGAGAGAAGGAGTCAGGTTCTGTAATAGTGTAAGTTTAGCCCGCACACGAGATTCATCAGCAGATGCCACCCTATGGTGGAAGTAACAGAAAATGGGATCAAATACTTAACATCATCTTCCTTTCCTGGCGCCAATCCATGGCAGCATACATGTGGTTGTATGCTACCTTGTTGGCACCAGATAAAGACGTCAGATGTGGAAGGTACAGTGGAGAAGAGTGTCAAAAGGGGGGAGCATGGCATCAGTGCTTGAGGAGGGAAAATTAAGTGGCAACTCTGCAAATGCTCCTGCCACCCCTATCCCCCAAGCAACAGTTTTGTTTATTGAATTTTTCACTCCATAGTTTTTAATTCCACATGCAAATCATTAAAGTAGAAGTCAATTTGAAAGTGACACTAAACCATATCCTAATTTTTCAAAAATAATCCACACACCCACTACATAAAGCCCCTGAAAATCGATTTTTCATTAAATTGTTTCTTACTGTGTTTTTATGTTTCCTTGTAACATCCTCTGTGAACTTCTGAGCCTCTCGTTTTCCCCCTTACTCCCTTTTTATTGGAACAAGCAGTGCATGATAGTAAGTCATGTGCACCCGTAGTCCATACTCCATGATTTGGAGGGGGCTGAGAGCAATAGCAGATGAGTTCAGGTTTTGGAGGGGGAGGAGAGCAATAGCAGGTGAGTTCAGATTTGGCGGGGGCGGAGAGCAATAGCAGGTGAGTTCAGATTTGGCGGGGGCGGAGAGCAATAGCAGGTGAGTTATGATTTGGAGGGGGCGGAGAGCAATAGCAGGTGAGTTATGATTTGGAGGGGACGGAGAGCAATAGCAGGTGAGTTATGATTTGGAGGGGACGGAGAGCAATAGCAGGTGAGTTATGATTTGGAGGGGGCGGAGAGCAATAGCAGATGAGTTATGATTTGGAGGGGGCGGAGAGCAATAGCAGGTGAGTTCAGATTTTGAGGGGGCTGAGAGCAATAGCAGGTGAGTTATGATTTGGAGGGGGCGGAGAGCAATAGCAGGTGAGTTATGATTTGGAGGGGGCGGAGAGCATTAGCAGGTGAGTTCAGATTTGGAGGGAGCTGAGAGCAATAGCAGGTGAGTTATGATTTGGAGGGGGAGGAGAGCAATAGCAGGTGAGTTATGATTTGGAGGGGGCGGAGAGCAATAGCAGGTGAGTTATGATTTGGAGGGGGCGGAGAGCAATAGCAGGTGAGTTATGATTTGGAGGGGACGGAGAGCAATAGCAGGTGAGTTATGATTTGGAGGGGGCGGAGAGCAATAGCAGGTGAGTTATGATTTGGAGGGGGCGGAGAGCAATAGCAGGTGAGTTCAGATTTTGAGGGGGCTGAGAGCAATAGCAGGTGAGTTATGATTTGGAGGGGGCGGAGAGCAATAGCAGGTGAGTTATGATTTGGAGGGGGCGGAGAGCATTAGCAGGTGAGTTCAGATTTGGAGGGAGCTGAGAGCAATAGCAGGTGAGTTATGATTTGGAGGGGGAGGAGAGCAATAGCAGGTGAGTTATGATTTGGAGGGGGCGGAGAGCAATAGCAGGTGAGTTATGATTTGGAGGGGGCGGAGAGCAATAGCAGGTGAGTTCAGATTTTGAGGGGGCTGAGAGCAATAGCAGGCGAGTTCAGATTTGGAGGGGGAGGAGAGCAATAGCAGGTGAGTTATGAAGACAAAGAAAAATGGATAGCCGCACTCCAAAACCTGATGGGTGGTCTTTTATTCAATAGACAGCATGTACAAAAATAGGGTCACAGCAGTGGAAACAAGGAACATCCGACGCGTTTCGCACTGGATCAGTGCTTATTCATGGCTATCCATGGCTAGCCATGAATAAGCACTGATCCAGTGCGAAACGCGTCGGCTGTTCCTTGTTTCCACTGCTGTGACCCTATTTTTGTACATGCTGTCTATTGAATAAAAGACCACCCATCAAGTTTTGGAGTGCGGCTATCCATTTTTCTTTGTCTTCATTTTGCTTAGTGCACCGCCAGCACCCTCGGTATCCTGCACCACCTGTAACCATTTAGTGATCCCACCTGGAGCGGTGACTCCTTTCTCTCTCAGCAGGTGAGTTATGATTTGGAGGGGGCGGAGAGCAATAGCAGGTGAGTTATAGCAGGTGAGTTAATACATATTTCTCTCTCTCTCAGCAGGTGAGTTATGATTTGGAGGGGGCGGAGAGCAATAGCAATAGCAGGAGAGCAATAGCAGGTGAGTTAATACATATTTGAGTAAAATGTATTATTTTTGAACCGGGAGTTTTTTGTCACTTTAGTTTATACTATATTGTGCACATTTCCACATTAACCCCTAGTTTGCTCTCCGCTAGTGCGGACAGGTCCAAGTTCTTCTGGAAGAGCGTCTTCTTCCTTCGGCCATTGAGCAGCCACTGATGATATTACTCCTGCTCGTGCATGCTGGGGTCACATTGTGCTTGCACTCATCTCCATTCTCCACATCTTACAGATGCAGAGAGAGGACCAAGAGTTAAGCCGGCCACAGATGGTGCGATTTTCTTTTCTGCAACCACGTGTTGCAGGAAAGAAATTCACTAGATTGCCCCCCAACAACACAGTCAGTGTAGACAAGGGAATTCCTCCCAAGGAGCCTTTGTGTTCTATAACAGCCGGTAACAATAATCGCATATAAAATACGGCAGGCTGGTTGTACCCAAGTTGATCGCTCAACTTGGTACATTCAGGCTGCTCATGCATGGTTCGAATCTTGGCTGCTCCCTGCTGAACTGGCCGAGTTTGAGTCATCTATCATTTATAAAATATATTGTGCCAGCCCCACACTACTAAACTCCTAGCATTTTTTTTATTTTTTACTTTATTTCCACTTTGGACCTGTTACCTTGCACTCTGAATTGTTGAATAAAATGTACAAAAAAAACACAGGTTGGGGAACAAAGCGAGATAATATACTCTTTTCTTTGGCTCCTGTAGCACAGAGGGTGATGTCCTTCTCCCAGACAATGCCGAGTACTTCAAACCTCTCAGGAAAACGTTACAGCGCAGGATTATCGTCACTGCGACTGCGATACTCATTCCTCTGGATCTCAATGGAAGAAAGATGATCCTCTCTCACTCACCTAGAGGCTGCAGTATAACAGGTGGGTAGGGGGGGGGGGGGGGAGGCAAGTCGATTATCAAACCTTTTCTCCTACAGGTGAGTCCTAAAAGTGAACCTTGCCGTCAAGATCTGCATAGAAAATGTATGTAAAAGCTTCTGTTATTGGCTCCCCTTTGGTCTGGTAAATATTGAAATTGAAATTGTTTTATTATATCTATATAACAAGTACAAAAAAACTAGCTGTTCATCAAGCCAGAAATCTCGTGAGCGGAGATCTTCCTGTGCTCTATGAACTGCTGTTGTTCTCTGCTAGCTATATGGACTACAAAACACCTCCTCCTGTTATGATGAGAGGGAGGTGTTATGCAGTCCAAACATGCTCCCTACCCTAGTGTGACAACGCTGCTCAGTTCATTTCACACATAGACAAGAAGTGAGTTAAAGAGGATTTCCAGCCTGTACAAAAAAAAAAAGTAAAAGTCAGCAGCTACAAATACTGTAGCTGCTGACTTTTAATTTAAGGACACTTACCTGTCCAGGGATCCCGTGACGTTGGCACCCCAAGCCGATCCGCCCCTCAGCTCTGTGTGCAGGTATATTCACCAAGGGAAACAGAAAGGGAAGCCTTGCAGCTTCACACCTGGTTTCCTACTGCACATGTGCGAGTCGCGCTGCGCTTTCTAAATGGTCACGCTGTCTCACAGCAAGGAGGGGGGGGGGTGGAAATTGTGTAGATCGTCGCACAAGGATTGCGGGGATCTTACCTGTAAGTGGGAGCGGGTACCTGGTTTTGACAGGTATCTGCTTAAACCCCCTGAAAGGTGCCAAATGTGGCAGTGGAGGGGGAAGCAAACAAGCGGAGTTCCACTTTTGGGTGGAGGGCCCCTTTAACGACAGCAGTACCAGGTTAAAATAAGCAAAATTAGTGTCAAGAAAAAGAAAACTAATGCAGCCAGCACATCCCATGCCCGGTGCTATCAATGTTATGGGTTTGAATATGCATTAACAATCATAATAAGATAATATTTAATGTAAACATAAAAACTTGACTTTGAAAGCACTAAACACAGTACATCATAACCAAAACATAATAAGGTGCAGGGATACAAGAGGTAACAAGCCAACCTTTTCATTCTCCCGTGACTCCCCACAGCCCCCCCTTGTCCGCTGACCATCTGCAGGGCAGAGAAGTGCGCTAGCCAGGTAGGAGCGCATAACTCACCTGCCAATCACCAGCAACAGGCTCATGCTGTGCATTCCAACACATGAGTTGAATTGCTTTAATCCTGCCCCTGACTTTGCCCCCCCCCCCCCCCCCCAGCACTAAAGTCGTCTCAGAAGTGACAGCCAGGTGACGGCAATGGCAACATGCCGCAAGCAGAGTGGCAAACTCAGCAGAACAGGCTACCCAGAGGTTAAACTGCAATTTGTGGATCTGCCATGCCGGTTAGGAACCCCTGTCACATCTAATTTCCTGCAACCCTATCCCTGGTCATAGAAGCAGCACAGAACCTGAGCCTGTCCTGCTCTGTCCTACCTGTCTGAGGAGCCCGAGCCATTGGTGAGTGCACAGTCCCAGGTGTCTCCTAGGTGTCTCCTAGTCCCAGGTGTCTCCTAGGTGTCTCCTAGTCCCAGGTGTCTCCTACAGTAGGTGTCTCCTAGTCCCAGGTGTCTCCTAGGTGTCTCCTAGTCCAGGCTCCAGTGTCTGCAGGATCCCAGGCAGTACTGCTCACTATGCCTTTCCTGCTGCTGATCTCTGCTTGAGATTTCATAGCATTGGAAGCGACTATGTGCTTTATTCTAATCCTCCCCCCTTTCCTTATTCGTGCTCCGACATTTATTTAGCTTGGCTGCCTCTAGTGGTTTTTAAGCAGCCTGAAAAAAATCCCTCGCAGCCTTTATTGCTGGAAACTAGACATGAACATAGACAGAGTTCAATTGATTTTCTAATATTTCCGTGGTGACTGCTGTATAGGGCTCATTCATACGGGCAAAAAAAAATGCTGCGTTTAGATGCGTACAGCGTATAGATATGCAGCACTGTAGTAATCAATGAGCCTATACACATGGTTGCGTCTGCATGTGAAAATGTGTGCTGCGTTTAGTCGCACACAAAAAAAGGGCGTCCAGGGACGCACGGATCTGCAGATTTTACTTTTGTATTTGCATATATGTACATAAAAAAGCATAGATGCGTGCCAACGCACACATAAGCCATACATGGAATATGCATCTTAGCCAGAGTACTTTGTTGCATATTGTATGCAGAATCTTCTGCTAGCTCTGCCAGCAAAAATCAGCATCCCGGTTCGAAAATACATACACTATATTACCAAAAGTATTGGGACACCTGCATTTACACGCACATGAACTTTAACCACGTAAAGCGGGAATTCACCCGCAATTTCTTTTTTTTTTAAAGTCAGCAGCTACTAACACACTTACCTGTCCTAGTCGCCCATGATGTCAGTCCCCTGACGGTGATTGCTCGGTCCTGGCGCCTCCACCCTTACTAAGGGAAACAGGCAGTGAAGCCTTACGGCTTCACTGCCCGTTTCCTACTGCGCATGCGCGACTCGCGTGACGCTTTGTGAATGGGCGGCTGCCTCCTGGGATACACACAGTTCCCAGAAGGCAGCTCGCTCATTCACCAGAAGACGCCGCAACGGAGGACGAGGCAGAAGATCCACCGCGGTGGAAGAAGAGGCAGAAGAGCTACTTTTGCATAGCAAAAGCCCTTTCAGGTGAGTATAAAAAAAGATTTTTTTTTCAATTTTTTTAAAGATTTTTTGGGGGGAAAAAACAAAACGGGTGGAACTCCACTTTGAGGACCGAAATGATTTACCCTCTTAACCACTTAAGACCCAGACCTTTAGGCAGCTAAAGGACCCGGCCAGTTTTTGCGATTCGGCACTGCGTCGCTTTAACAGACAATTGCGCGGTCGTGCGACGTGGTGGTATTTGATCACCTCTGCAATTTTTATTTATAAACAAAAATAGAGCGACAATTTAAAAAAAATATATATATTTTTTACTTTTTGCTATAATAAATACCCCCCAAACATTTATATATATATATATATATATATATATATATATATATATATAAAAAATGTCCTCCGTTTAGGCTGATACGTATTTTTCTACCTATTTTTGGCAAAAAAATATCGCAATAAGCGTTTATCGGTTGGTTTGCACAAAATGTATAGCGTTTACAAAACAGGGGATAGTTTTATTGCATTTTTATAAAAAAAAATGTTTTACTACTAATGGTGGCGATCAGCGATTTTTTTTCGTGACTGCAACATTATGACGGACACTTCGGACAATTTTGACAGATTTTTGGGACCATTGTAATTTTCACAGCAAAAAATTCATTTAAAATGCATTGTTTACTGTGAAAATGACAATTGCAAGTTTGGAGTTAACCACAAGGGGTCGCTGAAGGGGTTATATGTGACCTCATATGTGTTTACAACTATAGGGGGTGTGGCTGTAGGTGTGACGTCATCGATTGTGTATCCCTATAAAAGGGACCACACGATCGATGACGGTGCCACAGTGAAGAACTGGGAAGCTGTGTTTACACACGGCTCTCCCCGTTCTTCAGCTCCGGGGACCGTTCGCGGGACTCCAGCGGCAATCAGGTCCCGCTGTCACGGAGCATCGGACCGGGTCGCGTGCACGCGCCAGCGGTGGGCGTATACCGACGGTGCGCGTATACCAACGTATATCGGTGTGAATGGGTCCTTAAGCGGTTAATGAAGCAAGCCAATTTTTTAGCGATTCGGCCCTGCATCGCTTTAACTGACAATTGCGTGGTCGTGCGACGTTGTACCCAAACAAAATTTACGTCCTTTTTTTCCTCATAAATAGAGCTTTCTTTTGGTGGTATTTGATCACCTCTACGGTTTTTATTTTTTGCGCTATAAACTAAAAAATTGCGATATTTTTGATTATAAAAAACAGTTTTTTACTTTTTGCTATAACAAATATCACCAAAAACGTTTTTAAAAGACAAATATTTTCTTCAGTTTAGGCAAATATGTATTCTTCTTCATATTATTTTTGGTAAAAAAAAACGCAATAAGCGTATATTGATTGGGCAAAAGTCATAGCGTCTACAAAATAGAGGATAGATTAATGGCATTAATATGGCTGGGTTTTTTTTCTTTCTTTTTTATCGATCTGCGATTCCTATTTATTTTTTGCGGGATTGCGGCAGGCAGATTAGACACTTTTGACAAATTTTTGGGACCATTGACATTTATACAGCGATTAGTGCTATAAAGATGCACCGATTACTGTGAAAATGTCACTAGCAGGGAAGAGGTTAAAACTAGGGGTGATCAAGGGGTTAAATGAGTTACCTCATATGCTTTTATCAGTATGGGGATGAGACTTACTAGAGGAGGAGACATATCGCTGTTCCTACTTAGTTTCCTACTAATACTGTCCTGACAGAATGGGGATTTGTGTGTTTACACACATAAATCCCCATTCTGACTCTTGTGCCCGCAGTTGCGGGTTGCCCACGGCAATCGCGCCAGCTGGCCATGTGCATTGGGTTCTCCCGCCGTCCACCCATGTTCCCTAAAGGAGCCGACGTACGGGTATGGTGTTTCATGGGAACAAACCACTTGTCGGCAAGTAAATGGTATCCCAGTCTTAGTCCATAAGGTTCAGTATTGAGTTGGCCCGCCCTTTAACCCCTTCCATACAGGGCATTTTCACCCCCTGGGCATTTTCACCCCCTGCCCAGACCAATTTTTAGTTTTCAGCGCTGTTGCACTTTGAATGACAATTGCACGGTCGTGCAACACTGTACCCAAATTAAATTGTTATGTTTTTTTCCCCACACAAATAGAGCTTTCTTTTGGTGGTATTTGATCATCTCTGCGGTTTTTATTTTTTGCGCTATAAACAAAAGAAGAGCGACAATTTAAAAAAAAAACACATTTTTTTTTACTATTTTATTTAATACATATCACAATTTTTTTTTTTTTTTAAACTTTTGTTTCCCTCAGTTTAGACCAATACGTATTATTCTACGTATTTTTGGTAAAAAAACGCAATAATCGTATATTGATTGGTTTGCGCAAAAGTTATAGCGTTTACAAAATAGGTGATAGATTTATGGCATTTTTATTTTTATTTATTTACTAGTAATGGCGGCGATCTGGGTTTTTTTTTTGTGACCGTGACATTGCGGCGGACATATCGGACACTTTTGACACTTTTTGGGACCATTCACATTTTCACAGCGATTAGTGCTATAAAACTGCACTGATTACTGTGTAAATGTGACTGGCAGTGAATGGGTTTAACACTAGGGGGCGCTGAAGGGGTTAAAGTGTTTCCTAAAGTATGTTCTAACTGTAGGGGGAGGGGGACTCGCAGGGGGAGGAGATCGATGTGTATTCCTCTGTACTGGGAACACACATCAGTCTCCTCACCGCTGACAGGAGGTGGATCTGTGTGTTTACACACACAGATCCACACTCCTGCCGTGATTGCCGGTAATCGCGGGTGCTCGACGGCAATCGCGGCCATCGTGCACGCGCGCGGGGGTCGCGAGTGGTGCCGCTGGCGGCGCGCACGGGCGCCCTAGAACGCCGTGAAGACAGGACGTTGTGCAACGTCTAGTCTCATCGGCGAGGGGTTGTTCAGAACGTAAATCCCCTATGGGCTGGAATTGAAGTGGTTAAAGTGATTGTAAACCTTTGTTTTTTTACATAACAAACATGTCAAACTTAGAGCCGGTTCACACAGGAGCAACACGACTTTGTGCGTGACTTTGCGAGGCGACCTCAGTGCGACTTGGACAGGGGACTTTGCCAGTGGCCAATCAAAGAGTAATCAGCTCTGTGGGAGGGAGGGGTTTGTAGAGAAAACAATTTTTACTTCCAGTGAAGCCCGGAGTGACAAGGACAGAAGGGAAGATAACGCAGGGCTGGCATGACTGGGGTGGAATCAGGGAAACAAAGGGTTAAGGAATGAGGAGGTGCTTTCAGGTGAGTGGCTGTAGGCTTAGCTCTGGGGAAGGGGAGGAGTGCCTTATATAGGGGGCGGGGATGGCGCCAAAAGGCACAGGCAGAGTGGAATAGACACAGGGAGGCAGGTTTTCTCTCTGCTCCCTAAAGGTAGGCCCAAGCATGGACATTGATTTGCTGCTAGCGCGTCTGAGGGCCGCGGCGGCCAGTCGGGAGCCAGGATGGCTAGAAGCCCAGGTGGGGGGCCTTATCGCGGATGTGGCGGGGGGGTCCCGGGACGAATCGCGGGTGACACCACGTGCTCGGCGGTCGCACCCGCCGGAGCGCTATTCTCCTACCCCCACCGCCAGGGCCCAGCGGCATAGTCGGAGCCCGCAGGAGGACCCGTCGCCCCCCCCGGCTAAGCGAGCACATGCTTCGGCTGGGGGTGATGGTGGACGGCATCCGCCGCCTAGTCTGGACCCAGTGGGCGGGGTCTCAGGCAGCAATGGCGCCCGAGCCTCGTCCACGCATCGGAGCAGCACTGAGCAAGCGGTCCCCCCCCCGGGGCACGGGGACACAGGGGGGAATCCCAAAGAGCAAAGCGCGGGGCAACAGCCGGAGGGTCGTCCAGGATCGGGACCACCGGTTCCCAGGCAGTGGGGAGGCCGGAGTCCCGGGAGCGTAGGCCCGGTCCAAGGGTAGAGGACGATCCGCCGGGAGGCTGGGATCTACGGGCTCCAGGCCTCCTGCGCCTGGGAGGCAGACATCGCCAGTGACGCCGGCCTCGGAAGATCGATCGGGGGGTGAGGCATCCGATTCGGAGGATGGGGATCGGGTGGAGGAGTCGCCTGCGGTGGAGTTGCCGGTATCGGCTGTGAGGGACGTGCCCGGCCAGCCTGGTAAGTCTTCTAATGATTCTCCTATTGATTTTGCTACTGCATTGCGTGCACTGTTAGGGGGGGGTGGGGGTCCTCCGGGGTTACCAGGTAATGCTGTACCTACTGTGTTGTCGCCGCCCGGGGGCCCCGGGGTGGCGGGGGTTTCGCCTGCTGCCCAGGGTTCTTCCCCTGGGGGCATGCAGGATTTGTTGGGTGGGTTGCAGGACCTTTTGCACTGTTTTGCTGGGGCGGGTACGCTGCCTCAGGCTGCACCATGGGTAGGGGGTTCAGCTGGGTGGGGGGCTCCTGGAGAAGTGGGGGCACATGCCCCGGCTGGGGTGGTACCGGAAAGTAGTGCTGGCAGTGACACGGGGGGTGAGAAAACGGGGGGTGTCAGGACAGATGTGGTACGGATGGCTGATTCTGCAAAAGGGGAGGTATATGTATGCTATGAGGGGCCGCTGGGGGCTCATCTGAAACAGGAGGTCAGGGACAAAATCGAAAAGGGTGAGTATGTGGAGATTTTTTCCCTGTTGCCATTAGAGAAATTTAATTTAGATAGGGTGAAGCCAGACAGTTCTAAAAAAGATGACGAGGAGAAGAGACGATACAGCTTGATTCCTCGGACGTTCAGCAATTGGTTGCAGGCATTTGCGATCATGGCCAGCGTCATAGGGGAAAAGAGCCCGGAACACTGTTCGGCGCTCTTCGGCTATATGGACGCCATAGGGGAAGCTTATCGGGTTTATGGGGGGACGGGGTGGTTGAGGTACGACGAGCAGTTCCGCCAGCTGCGGGCTGTGCGTCCTACACTGCGATGGGACCACAAGGATGATTTCCGCGCCCCGGACTAATACTCAGTTTTTTCAGGGCGGGCTGGGGGTACACCCACCTCTGGATCGCCGGCCGGAAAAAAAATGGGGGGTGTGTTGGCAGTATAACGAGGGTTCCTGCAAATTTGGGGGTACCTGTCGTTTTAAACACGAGTGCTCCATATGTGGGGGGGCTCACCCCCTGTCCCGATGCTTCAAAAAAGGAAAGCGGACAGGGATGCTACAAACAAAGGGGACAACGCCAGTGAAGGGGGAAAGGATGGGACCTTTTCTAAATAGATACCGGGACAGGGCCGCGGCGCGGCTGCTCGTGGCCGGGTTTTCCGAGAGTTTTGTCATTCCCTGTTCTTTGACGAAGGTGCCTCCCTTGGCAAGGAATCTGCGGTCTGCCTTGGAGAACCCGGCCGTGGTGTCGGCAAAATTGGCGAAAGAGGTAGAGCTGGGTAGGATGGCGGGACCGTTCACAGAGATGCCATTGCCGGATTTGGTGGTGTCGCCTCTGGGGGTGGTGCCCAAGAAGGAGCCAAACAAGTTTCGCCTCATTCACCACCTGTCCTTTCCAAAAGGGGGGTCGGTGAACGATGCGATCGATCCCGAGGCATGCACGGTATCGTACACATCATTTGACGCGGCGGTGGGGTGGGTGCGTCGATACGGGAAGGGGGCCTTGATGGCTTGATACCAATACACCCGGACAGTTTCCGGCTGTTGGGTTGTCGGTGGCAAGATGGGTTCTATGTGGATCGCTGCTTGCCAATGGGCTGCTCGATTTCCTGCGCATTGTTCGAAACATTTAGTTCCTTCTTGGAGGGGGTGGTCAGGGATGTGTCAGGCTCGGACTCTGTCATTCATTACCTGGACGACTTCCTGTGCGTGGGTCCTCCGTCATCCAAGGTGTGCGCAATTTTGTTGGCAACGTTACAGCACATGGCGGACAGGTTCGGGGTGCCATTGGCGGCCGACAAGACGGAGGGCCCGGTCACAGCGTTGAGTTTCTTGGGGATCATGATTGATTCCGAGGCTATGGAGTGCAGGCTTCCGGTGGACAAGGTGGAGAATCTTCGGCTGGAGATTCGGGGGATGCTGGGGCGGGACAAGGTTCAGTTGCGGGCCTTACAGTCTTTGTTGGGCAAGTTAAATTTTGCCTGCCGCCTCATTCCCATGGGCAGGGTTTTCTGCCGACGGCTGTCGGCAGCTACGGCGGGTGTTAGGGCACCAAAGCATTACATCCGCTTAACAGGGGAGCTGAAGGCCGATTTGCAGGTGTGGCATACGTTTCTAGAAACGTACAATGGGAGGGCGATATGGATGTCTGGGCCCGTCAGCAACTTCGATTTGGACTTGGCCACGGATGCGGCCGGGTCCACGGGCTATGGGTCTTTCTTTAATGGACGATGGAGCGCGGAGGCGTGGCCGGAGTCCTGGGTGTCAGCAGGTTTTGGGAAGAACCTGGTGCTGCTAAAACTATTCCCGGTGGTAGTGGCGATAGAGTTATGGGGTGCGGAATGCAGAGATTTGAAGATCAGGTTGAACTGCGACAACATGGGTGTGGTGGAGGTCATTAATCGGATTTCCGGCTCTTCGTTGCCGGTGGTGCGATTGCTGCGCCACCTCGTGTTGCGCTGTTTACAGTGGAATATATTTCTGTATGCGGTGCACATACCGGGGGTAGAGAACAGACTCGCTGATGCTTTGTCTCGATTCCAGTGGGACAGGTTCAGGGAGCTGGCCCCAAGGGCGGATGCGGTCGGGGTCCCTTGCCCGGGGTGGATGTGGGGACTTGCATTGGAGTAGCAGCAGATTGGATCAGGAAGTCGGTGAGTGGGCAGACATGGACCGCATATTCTAAGGTATGGGAGGAATGGGCTGGTTTCAGACGGCTGGCGGATGCCAAGCTGGGGGAGGGGGAAATGGGCTGGTTGGTGGTGTATTTTGTGACTAGGCATATGGAGAAGGGCGGGTCTGTGTCGTCCCTGGAGAAGAAATTAGCGGCCTTGGCATTTTTATTCAAATTGGAGGGGCGGGAAGATCACACAAAAATATTCTGGGTAAAACAGGCGGTTAAGGGTTACAGGAAGGGGCGGCAGTGCAGAGATACACGGAGACCAGTGTCGTTTTCAATTCTGTGCAGGATTTTTGGAGTATTGGGGGAAGTTTGTTCGTCGCAATATGGAGTACAGTTGTTTCGGGCGTTTTTTTCGGTCGCATTTTTTGGAGCTTTTCGGGTGGGGGAAATAGTCAGTCCTTCAAAGCGGGTGGGCCTTTTGATAGAGGACGTCAGGGCATCAGAGGACAAGGTGAGTTTCCGGCTGAGGCGGTCAAAGACGGACCAAAAAGGTAGAGGGGTGGAAGTAGTGCTATATCTGCTGCCGGGTTCGGAGGTGTGCCCGATGCGGGTGGTAAGGGAATTTCTACGGGAGCGTCCAGTGGGTGGTGGGCCGTGCTGGATACATGAGGATGGTTCATTTCTATCACGTTTTCAATTCATAGCGGTCTTTAGGAAATGTTTGCAAAAAGCAGGGTTGGACGAGCGATTGTTTGCCTCGCACTGCGGGTTGGATGAGGCGGCAGTAAAAAGGATTGGGAGATGGGAATCGAGGAGATTCCGTTCTTATGTGCGCCCACATATGGTAGTGGAATAAAAGGTGTTGGGGGTACATTGCCTGACATGCCGAGATGGGATTGTGGGGTTGAGTGTGTATAGTCACGGTTGCTGTTTTGTTTTTCAGATGGAGAGCAGGCGTGCCTCGTGTGGATCATGGGGCATTCTTACGTTTGTAGGGGGGCCCGTAGAGCGGATGCTAGGCCTGGAGGAAGACAGTTGGGCATTTCTAGGCGGGAGGCGACGATCAGGTGGCTGGGCATCCCTGGGATGGGTTGGCGCAGGGTGCTGCCGGAAGTGCAGCGCTATGCTCAGCTCGACTGACCCCCGGATGTGTTGCTGTTACACGTCGGGGGGAACGACCTGGGGATTCAGCCTATAGGGGACTTGATGTCGGCAGTCAAGGCGGATGTCTTGACATTGCGGGCATCTTTCCCAAAGATGTTGATTATCTGGTCTGACATTGTCGTGCGAACCACGTGGCGCATGGCAAGGTCAGTCGATAGGGTCAATAAGGGGAGGGTAAAAGTAAACAAGGTTTTAGGAAGGTTTGTGGCACAACACGGGGGGTTGGTGGTGCCACACAGGGAATTGGAGCTGAATGTGGGGCTGTACCTACTCAGGGATGGTGTTCACCTAACTGATGTGGGTACAGATTTGTGGCTGCTAGGTTTGCAGGAGGGTATTCAGAGGGCCCTGCGGGTGTGGAGGGGCCCGTAAGAAAAAGGGAATTTTTCCTTCCGGGCTGTGGCGGTGTCCTTGGTCTTTGATGGTGACAGTTAACTGAGAAATGGAAGGGAGCTGTGGTGGCTCAACGTGATTGGCACTGCGCTGACAAGCCATTCACCTCTGCAGCCAAGGGTTCGGATCCCGGTCTCGGCTACATGTGAATTGAGTTTGGTGGTCTCAGCCCGGCTCCCGGTGGGTGTGCTATGCAAGGTACGCCTGTGCTTAGTACGCCCATCCCCCCCACAAAAACCACCACACTTGCACGCACACAAAATTGGTTTAAAAAAAACACATGCACTTTGGCCATGCGGTCTCTTAAAATAAAGAGAGGCGAAGGACCTACGGGGCTGGCTGGGTGGGCTAGGCCCCCTCACTCCCTCATAGGGGGAGTCCCTCTGCCCCATTGGGGTCCCGTTGGGCCCCAGTTGGGCTCCCAAGAGGAGCAGGTAGGGCGGGGTGAGTGGGAGGCCCCCCTTCACACCCGCCATTGCCACCAGGGGCATGGAGAAGGATGGCGATTGCCTCCGGGGGGAGGGTCTGCCTACTCCCAACTCCTGCAGTCCGGCTCCTCTCTCTCGAGTTCACGCACAAAAATACACTTAAAAAAAAAAAAAATGAGAAATGGAAATGGTTGGGGGGCTCATCGGTGGGATGGGCTCCTTATGGGGTTATTGCAGTGGAACGGTGTCCGCTACAATACGGTGACGGTGCACTGCGGGTTAAAAAGGGGTGTCTCCGAGCTGGAGTCGGCTGGAGGCCTGGGTATGGTGATGGTAAGCAGTGTGGTGGTGAAGAAAAGGTTAATGGGGGATTACTGTCAAAGACCAATTAGGACTGGTGTTAAAAAAATAGTAATAAAAGTGTTTGGTATTTATATTGTTAATAATTACAGTTGGAATTGTTGGAAATTCCTAGCATCAAAAAGTTTGGTTAATTATTTAATTTTGGTTACAAAATAAATGGCTGTTGTGGCCAATTTTACTCCAATTTTACTGTGTCGGTCTCGTTTACTGGGTTTAGGTGGGCATGGGGTGCAAAAGGGGGGTGGTATAAGGGGATTGATATGGGGGAAGGTTTAAGTTATGGTTGCACATTGAAACTACGCTAGTCATGGAAAGTTGCTTCAGTTAAAACAGGGGATCCAACCTGGAACCGACTTCCATTGAAATCAATGTGTACAAGTTGCCTAGAAGTCGGATTGAAGTAGTACAGGAACCTTTTCTGAAGTCGAAGCGACTTCAGTAGTGTACATTTAGATGGCTCTCATTGACTTTAATGTAATTTGACATGCCGCGTGACTAGGGGAGACTTCAGGTCGGATCCCAAGTCGCCCCTGTGTGAACTGGCTCTTACCTCCTTTGCACAGAGTGGCTCCGATTCTTCTCTTCTGGGGTCCCTCCACTGCGCTCCTGGTTCCTCCCCACATTGAGTGCCCCCACAGGGAAGCGCTTCCATGGGGACACTCGTGCGGGCGCCCTCCCGAGTCTTACTGCTGTGTTCATTGAGGCCCTGTACACACGATCAGACATGTCCGAGGAAACATGTCCGACTGACCGTTTTCATCGGACAAGGCTGAATTGTCTGTTGGTCTGATGTGCGTACACACCATCGGACCAAAATCCCCTCAGACCAGAACACGGTGACGTAGAACACAACGAGGTGATGAAAAAACGAAGTTCAATGCTTCCAAGCATGCGTTGACTTGATTCTGCGAATGCGTGGGATTTTGGTCAGTTTGATTTGTGTACTAACCATCGAACCTGTCCGACGGACAAGTTTCCAGCAGACAGATTTCAAAGCAAGCTTGAAAACTTTTGTTCACTGGAAAACCGTCCGATAGGCCGTACACACGATCGAACATGTCCACTGAAACTGGTCTGCGGACCAGTTTAAGCGGACATGTTCGATCGTGTGTACGCATCCTGACACAGATAGGATTCGACCCCGCCTCCCATGTCATTGGATTTGATTCCCACATCATTGGATTTGATTGACAGCAGCGGGAGCCATTTGCTGTGCTGCTATCAATCTATCCAATCAGCACCTGATACACTGGCTGGAGCGGGTGTGCATCTGTCTTTACATGTTAAAGGCACCCCAAGTGCAGCAAACGCACCATGCTCAGCTCAAAAAAAGTTCCGGAGCTTCTCTGGAGTGATTTTTGCGTGTAGGACAGCACATTCAAGTGAATGGGTTGCCTTATGCTTGCCGAGTGAAAACACTCCAAAATACCCAAAATAAATGCATGTGGGAATGTGCGTTTTTGCTAAGTGGAGATGTGAACTAGGCCTGACAACTGAGTATCACTGTCCATTCCCTCCTACTGTATGTATTTGTAAAAAGATGGCCATACACTATGCAATCTGATTGTACAATCTCCTTTAGATTTACCAGAACTATAGAATAAGAGCACACACCTAAACAACCCATTCAATTTGTATCAAATCAGACAGGCCTTGCACTACATAAAGATGGGAGATCTAAAGGAGATTGTACAATCAGATTGTATAGAAAGTGGCTGGAAGGAAGTATTTTAATGTGGGAGGTGTGGTCCAGAGTAGTGAACACACCCTATCACACCCTCTTCTGTGAAAGTGAAGGTTTCTGGAAGATTACCTAACAGGAAGTGAAAGCTGAGAAAGTGATGGAATCTCAAAATCCTTTTAAAATAAAAATAAACTGACACAAATTTAAACCTCCCGTGGATAAGATAAGTGAGAGAAAAGCACATTGGGATGGCTGAGCCACAAATGGCTTCAGAAAACACTTCTATGTATTACCACTACCGACTACCACTGTGAATGCCAATATAGCAATGTACCAACGTCCCGATAATTTGTAACTAGGAATAGAACTGGGCTAATAAAAGTGGACTTTAGACGGTACAGGTAGATATAGTAAAAATACTATGGGTATGTTCATAAAAATAGGAAATTTACAGAACAAGAAATAATAAACAATACTTTGTGAACATGATACTTATAATAACGGCATATTATTCACAGTGCATACATAGGAGAAGTTTCATACAAGTTCGTACTAGTGCATGTATGTTACTAAAATAGAATACATACAGCACCAGAAATAATATAACACAAACTTATAGATCCTTAGAGCTGCGTTGAATATGCGGAGTGATGGGGATTACTCAACATGTTTCGCGTTGAAAAAACGCTTCCTCAGGAGTATAACGGTGAGTCCAATAAGTCTCAGCAGGATTGTTTAAAACAAACCATCGAGAGTAGTAATGTGGCATATATAGTGATGTTACCTTGCCTGCCTGGTAGGCTGTTGACATATACATGTAGAAAACTTTGGACTGGTGCATGAAAGAATAAAGGTAAAAAACGGTTTGTATAGGGCGACAAGAAATACTCCACAAAAGGTCCCAATGTCGAAACCAGGATTGATAGCCAGCGAATCTGTATAGCTTGTAGACTTAATATCAAACAGAGCCTGGAAAACCGGTCCGAACGGGAGCCCACAGGAGTATATGGTGTCGCACCAAACATGTGCAGCCCTCTATGTATTAGACCAGGGATCCTCAAACTATGGCCCTCCAGCTGTTGCGAAACTACACATCCCATGAGGCATTGTAAAACTCTGACATTCACAGACATGACTAGGCATCATGGGAATTGTAGTTCCTGAACAACTGGAGGGCCATAGTTTGAAGACCCATGTATTAGACAAACTAAAATTCTGCCCAAAAGAGTTAACTTATCCTTTAAATAGGCTCTGCCTGCCCCAAGATGGCTGCAAGAGTCACATGGGGTGGCATCATCCAATTGGATAGCTTCCCCATTGACCCAGGAAACCATAGAAGAGCCGAGTTCCTCTTGACTTCCCCTCCAATTGCAATGCCACTGTGGTCAAGCGCCACCTGCAGCGGAGAAAATAGACTGCACCTGCTTACACGTGAATGGAAAGTGACGTCAAGTGATTGACACCATCAGTACCTTTACCATTAGTTGTATGTTAGTGCAGCCAGGTGTTTGGCTAAGAATGGAAAATAAGAGAAACGCTAACTGCAGTTACTGTGTGTAGCTGCTGCCCTGCGGTGCTGAACTGTTTAACAGTTATATCAGCAAGAGGAGGCAACTGCAAAGCAGGAAAAGTTCAATAGACTGAGTCAGGCAGCACTGCACTGTGGGAACTGTAGTTCAAGAAGAGACTCTACAGTAATCTAATGCAGCGTACACACGATCGTTTTTCGGCATGAAAAAAAACTTTGTTTTTCAGCATGTCCAAAAAATAACGTTTTTCCAACTTCATCATTAAAAACGATGTTGCCCACACACCATCGTTTTTGAAAAATGATGAACAAAGCACAGTGACGTACAACACGTACGGCGGTACTCTAAAGGGGAAGTTCTATTCGCCTTCGGGCTGCTTTTAGCTGATTCCGTGTTAGTAAAAGACGATTTGCGCCTTTTTGTCTGTTACAGCGTGATGAATGTGCTTACTCCATTATGAATGGTAGTTTTACCAGAACGAGCGCTTCCGTCTCATAACTTTCTTCTTAGCATGCGCGGGTTTAAAACGTAGTTTTAGCAGACACACGATCATTTTTTACAACACGAAAAAAAACATTTTTTAAAACGACTTGAAAAAATGCAGCATGCTCAAATTATTTTTTTTTTTCGTTTTTCAGAAGATGAAAAATGATGTGAAGCCCACACACAATCATTTTAAATGATTTTTTTTAATGCGCGAAAAATGGTTGTGTGTATGCGGCATAAGAGTTTTTAAACTGCAAAAAGAGATTGCCAGGAGGAGAAAAAACAGCTGCATTTTCTTAGGCTGTACAGGACTCGGCTTCCTCTTGCCATGAGGGAAACTCAAACCTAAGGTTGCCACCTTTTCTTCAAGCCAAACCCGAACACTTTAGCGGCACGGGGCCAATCTCTTTTTTCCTCTAGTATACACTATAGGATTATAAAAGACCTGGGACACCTTTGGGTGCCCCAAGATGAGTAGTAACTATGCGGCGAACAGTGGGTGTGGCCAAACTGCTCCTGCTGACATCATCATCCCGCCCCCAGTGATGCCAAACCTGCACCAGACAGACACTCGCAGCTTCCGGACGGCAACAAATTTGTGTGTGACTATCTTGGTTACTTGGGGAGCCCCGGTCCAGTCTGAATAATGTGTCTGCGTTTCAGGCAGACTGAAACCCGAAAACATGATTCAAAACCCGGACTGCCTGGGTGAATCCTGGAGAGCTGGCAAGTAATCCTACTCAAACCATCATTTATTCTAACCTGTACCAATACACTGAATTCAGTTAGCACTAAACGGTCTTCTGTTTATTTCCTGGTACTAATTTTACAACAAAGGTTCAAGGTATCTATACTTGTGTTCTTATAAGTGCTTACAGTAACTTATTTAGCCAGGTGTGTCAGAGGGGCTCAGTGTGTTCTTGGAGTTGAAGCGCAGAACAGAGAACCCAAATTTTTTTTTTTTTTTTTTGTCTCCCCCCCCTGTGGTTTGTTTCTAGCTCTATTCAGACATTTTCATTATATAACCTTGCGTCTCCTTATAGTTCTTCCATTGTTTCCATTTTCTGTTGTGTTTTTCGAGTTCGCTGTTATCACTACTGCTTAAATATTCCAGTTTGTTATAGTTATCAATTCTCGCGAACCATTCTTTTATGTCTGGTTTATTTGGGTTTAGCCAATTTTTTGGGATTAGTCCTTTAGCGGCATTTATTAACTGCGGGAGCAGGGTCTCTTTTCTTCTGTTCCTAGGTCCTTTTCTGTCGTGAAACAGACATGCGTAGATATTATTGTCTAGTTCTTCCTGGGTTATTTCCTTTACGATTAGTTGGATTTCCTTCCAGTATTCTATTATTTTGGGGCAGCTCCACCAGATGTGCAGGGTTGATCCTGTCTGTCCACAGCCTCTCCAGCATAGCGAAGAGTTGTCTTTGCAGAGAACCCAAATTACCAAGCGGCTCCAGCAGGGGGTAGCGCTACATTAGTATCTAAAGACATACAATGCAATAGATTGCAAGCCAGTGGGAACAGTATACCAAAAGTTAAAGGAAAAAGTCTCCATTCATTCCAAAAAGAAGAAAACAAAGATAAAATAACACAACATTAAAACCGTGTAAGGTCCTAGTATGTTGCAAGTGGTATTTGATATGTGTGATTTCTTTATTGTCTATTTGCTAGTTAGTGGGAATAATTCTTGACCCCCCCCCCTCTCGCATCATGCACCATTCCGTCATTATGCCTGGGTACGTTTGCAGACATTCCTATCTATTTGAATCAAACAATAAAGTCTGAGAGGAGAATAGTTTAATTTATGTTATATAATTTGTAATTACTTAAAAAAATAAAAATTCGAACCTTTAGTTTGCAGAGCACACGGGAATCTCTAATAAGAAAGCCTTGTGCTTGTTGCATGCTTTGTAATCCTTTTCATGTCAGAGAGGGGTTGTATTTGCTGGTCAGGTCTATTTTTAGTACAACAGCATCTCGCTGAGAGGTATCAAAGAGCACGCAACTCTGACACAGAACTCCTCCTGCTGGCTGCAAGTGGTAGTGATTAAATATTTATATGCAAAATGCCACAATTAACTTATTAACCACTTCAGCTCCAGAAGATTTACCCCCCCTCCCCCCCTTCCTGACCAGGCCATTTTTTGCAGTATGTCACTGTGTTAATTTAACTGACACTTGCGCCATCATGCGATGCTGTGCCCAAATCAAATTGGGTCCTCCCCCCCACAAACGGAGCTTTCTTTTGGTGGTCAAATGATCAAAATGACAAAAAAATAAAATTGTGAAAAAAAAAAACTACATTTTTGCTTTCTGCTATAAAACATATACAATACAAAATCGAATTTCTTTATCAGATTAGGCCAATATGTATTCTGCTACATATTTTTGGTAGAAACAAAAAAAGCAATAAGAGTATATATTGATTGGTTTGCACAAAGGTTATAGCGTCTACAAACTATGGGATATATTTATGGAATTTATATATTTGTTCTGCTAGTAATGGCGGTGATCAGCGAGTTGTAGTGGAATTGCGATATTGCAGCAATTAATTGACACTTTTTTGGGGACCAGTAACACTAATACAGTGATCAGTGCTAAAAATATGCACTGCCACTGTACTAATCACACTGGCTGGGAAGGTGTTAACCACTTAAGGACCGAGGGTGTTTTTCAGATTTCGTGTTTACGAGACTAAAACATTTTTTTTGCTAGAAAATTACTTGAAACCCCCAAACATTATATATATTTTTTTCTAACACCCTAGAGAATAAAATGGCAGTCATTGCAATACTTTTTGTTACACCGTATTTGCGCAGCGGTCTTACAAGCGCACTTTTTTTGGAAAAAAAATCACTTTTTTGAATAAAAAAATAAGACAACAATAAATTTGACCCAATTTTTTTACACCTAACATGTCACGCTTAAAAATTGCGCCCGCTTGTGGCATGGCGTCAAACTTTTACCCTTAAAAATCTCAATAGGCGACGTTTAAAAAATTCTATAGGTTGCATTTTTTGAGATACAGAGGAGGTCTAGGGCTAGAATTATTGCTCTCGCTCTAACGATCGCGGCGATACCTCACTTGTGTGGTTTGAACGCCGTTTTCATATGCGGGCGCTACTCGCGTATGCGTTCGCTTCTGCACGCGAGCTCGTCGGGACGGGGCGCTTTTTTTGGTTTCGGATTTATTTTTATTTATTTTATCATTTTAAACACTGAAATAAAAAAAAAATTATCACTTTTATTCCTATTACAAGGAATGTAAACATCCCTTGTAATAGAAAAAAGCATGACAGGTCCTCTTAAACATGAGATCTGGGGTCAAAAAGACTTCAGATCTCATATTTAGGCTTAAATGAAAAAGAAAAAGAAAAAAAAAGAAAAAGAAAAACAGGTAAACAAAGAAATTGTCCCTTTAAGACACTGGGCGGGACTGACGTTTTGACGTCACTTCCGCCCAGCAGAGCTATGGGGACAGGTGAGGGACATTTTTCCCTCACTCGCATCCCCGGACAGCAGACGAGCAGACCCGATCGCCTCCGCCGCTGCCGACGGCTACGGTAAGCGGCGGAGGGCGCGGAAGAGCGGCGGAAGGGGGGGCCCCTCTCCCGCTACCGATAACGGCGATCTCGCAGCGAATCTGCCGCGGAGACTGCCCTTATCGTGTGCAGGCCTGCCCACTGTAAAGATGGATATCTCGGTTGTGGCAGCAGCTGCTGCCGTTACCGAGATATCCATCTTTAAAAATAGGACGTATATATACAGTGGGCGGGTGTTAAATGGTCAAAATCAGGGATGGTCAAAGGGTTAACTGTGTGCCTAGCTGGTGTTTTACTACTGTGTGGGAGGTGCTTTGACTAGAGGAAGGCATAGATTCGTGTCTCTGCGTTGCAAGAACACAGAATCAATGCCTTGCTTACTGATAGAATGACAATCTACTTGTTTACATAGGCGGATAACCGCTCTAAAAAAAAAGACAAACTAATGCTCCTGTGCTTGAGAAATTGCTGTGCGGCTGATTTTGAGTGTTGTCGGAGCTCTGAAGAAGAGGGGACACCCTTCAAAATGCGTCTGTACCTTTGGACTCTTCATCCCACAACTGATATTGGCCAGCGGATCGTGCTGATGAAACATGCGGTGGACACATTTTGCTTGGTTTTATCACTCGTTCGTATGTTTTTAAAATTTTTGCAATATTAAAGTGTAGTAATGGTAACGCTGGACCCGCTGTTCAGCTACCGCTGTGTAGTATCACAGTGGGAGCAAGCCGCCAGCATCTTACACTCACATCCGATACCCAAAAATGCAGAATCACGTACAGTATATAAATGCAGTGCGGCCGCCCTGTAGCAGTAAAAGTGCTTTAGAGTGGTCAGCAACTGGTTAACATAAAATGTGTTCAATACTATTATGCCGCGTACACACGATCACTTCAGAATTCCAACAGAAAAATATAGAACATGTTCTATATCTAAACTCCGATGGGAAAAAAGTCCATCGGACATTCCGATCGTATGTATGGGGCATTAGTACTGAGCACAAAGAAAATGTGATAAAACAATAGGTTTCCTTTTAAACTAGGGCTGTTACTGATCAAAATGTTTGTGTTCGATTAATCGATTGTTTTTTTTAATCGATTAATCGACTAATTTCGATTAATTATAACGCACATACAGATCCAACTACTTTTAGCTGATCTCCTTGCAGGCTGATTCCCAGTGCAGCTACCAACCACTGGGAAAATGGATAGCAGGATACAAAAACCAGACAAAGGCAGCGCTTCAAGTAGGTAACAAAATAAACATTGCACTGGAGATAAAATCGATGTAGCTACATAAACTATAACAATGGTGCGAGTAATACCAAACGGTACCAAAAGCAGTAATAAAAAACATGTAGCTAAGTATGATACTGGTATAAAAATGTGTACAACGATGCCACTGCTGAATCCAGATGAGGAGGGGTTAACATCAGTCCGTTGGCATGTAGATGTTTCATGAAGGGAACTATCACAACTCCCAGTGGATGGCTGTAGAATCTCAGGTTGATAGAGGGAAGTGATAGAGGGAAGTGTAACAGCCCTTGCATGTGGCAGATAGTAAGGTCCCGCCGGCATGCAGATATAAAGCCACAGCAAAGGAGCCCTTCAGATGGATACGGCAAGCCACGCCGGTGTCGGTGACATTACCGAATCTCCGATGGAACTCCCTGAGGGCCCAGAAGCCGGCGGAGAGGTGAGTACCAATAAAAGGATTTTAATCGATCAAAAAGATTTTGATCGATCAAAAAAATAAAGATTAATCGATTAATTAAAAGTTAATTTGCACAGCCCTATTTTAAACACAACTTTTTTTATGTTTACTGTTAACTCTTTAGGCCTCATGCTCCCTTTTGCTCCTAAACTCATGTTTTTGAAGCACATGCCCATGCATGCATTTTTACCAGAGTTCAGGAGTAGGGTTGAGCGAACCCGAACTGTAAGTTTGGGTTCGTACCAGACTTTTGTTTTTTTTTGTACCCAAACTCGAACAATTTGCTGTAATTTCGGGTTCGGGTCCGGTGTTCGGCTATGTAATGGTGCGCTGTAGGGCAGCCAATCACCATTTGTTTTATTTGTGTGACCTAGAAGCCATCACAGCCATGCCTACTAATGGCATGGCTGTGATTGGCCAGTGCAGCATGTGACCCAGCCTCTATATAAGCTGGATGCACATAGCACAGCTCGTCACTCTGCTTTAGCTAGGGTAGGGAAAGGCTGCCGCTGCTACTCTCAGGCCGCGTACACACGACCGAGAAACTCGTCGGGCTAAACCCATAGTTCCGCCCATCGAGTTTCCCGTTCTGCTTGTCGAGCAGCTCGACGAGCTTGCTCTGCGTACACACGTTCAAAGTCCAAATCTCGTCGATCTCACCACGTGTGACAGCACTATAAAGGGGACGTACGTTTGGTTTGGCGCCACCCTTGGGGCTCCTTTTGCTAATATCGTGTTTACGCGTGTTAGTAAAAGTTTGGTGAGTGACGATTCGCGCGTCTCAGTTTTCCTGCTTTTCAGATCGATCTCTGCCGTTCAGTTTGTACTTGTGGGTTCGTATCTTGGCTATCGGGGCGTGCGGTCTGGTCGTATTGTTTTACATTGCGGTCCTGTCCGCCCGTTTTTGATTTTCAGGTCGTTCTTCATAGGTCTTGCTGTTCTTCAGTGCGGTCTGTTTAGTGCAATTCTGTTTAGACGTTCGTTTCTAACCTTGTAGCCATGTTGCAGGCACCTCGTCATCAGCGAGCTTGTGCTGTGCATGCGATGTCTATCGGTCTATTGCTTTTAGACCTAGATGACTAGTCCATGAACAGGGTGAGGACTGAGGAGGCGTTCATGGACCAAGAATTGGTTACTCCGTATGAACCAATTCTCGCATATGCCTTTGCTGCGGGAGCTTCAGGAAAATAATCCTGAAGATTACAGGAATTTCCTGAGGATGTCGGATCCCGTTTTCCAGCACCTGTTGGCCTTGGTGTCCCCCTATATTACCAGGGAGGACACCGTTATGCGGAAGGCTATTGGTGCTGAGCAGAGGCTAGTTGCCACCCTACGTTATCTGGCAACTGGGAGAAGCCTTCAGGACTTAAAGTTCTCTACGGGCATCTCCCCCCAGGCTCTGGGCCTTATTATTCCTGATACCTGCTCTGCTATCATCCAGGTTCTGTAGGAGGAATATATGAGGATAAGTTTTCTCCTTTAATATCCCATTTTATGTATATAATGTATGCTAATGTATTGTAGTTATCTCCTCCTGAGGGTGAGGGGGGGCTGGTCTGCTGCACATCGCAACCCCGGAGCCAGAGAAAATGCCCGACCCCCTCAAACCCAAACTGAACCGGACGAGGGGTTGGGAAATAGTCTGAAAAGGATAGTAGATAAATAATACATAGGGAAATAATGTCATAGGGACCTATTGGAAATAGGGAATGAATCAGATAACAATATTGCTGAACACTACTATGGCCCAGTATAAGGGCAATAAATAGAAGTTGATAAAGTATGTTAGGTGTGACTGGTCACTGTAAACGTGTGTCTTCCACCCAAATATTTTGGTATACAGTAAATGGATGTGACCTAACACACACTAATAAAACACATGTTGGCCTCAATCCCTGATTTGGTAGATAGGAGAGAAGGGTTTGTGGGACTTTAAATGAGGGAACGCCATGTCAAGAGAGAATAATAACTAGGGTTGTCCCGATACCACTTTTTTAGGACCGAGTACAAGTACCGATACTTTTTTTCATGTACTCGCCGATACCGAATACCGATACTTTTTTTAATGTCATGTGGCAGTTTGACTGATGGACACTGATAGGTGGCACTGACTGATGGGGACAGATAGATGGCAGGATCTGGGTCTAGCACATAACTGGCCACAGACTCGTTCTTCCACAATGTTTAGTGTTGTGGAAAGGAAACAAGGGACTATATCAGGGCTCAAAATTTCAAGTCCTGAGCTACTAGCCAGGTCTCAAGAAGTACTCACCACCAGTTTCCCCACCCTGCCCTGCCCCTTAACTCGAGTTAACATACAACGTAATTATAACCCCATTGGTGTCAGTGGACGCTATGATAACCTCCAAAACAGGTATCGGAGGCTATAGTAATAACCCCCAGCATTGATGTCAGTGGATGCATTAAAAAACCTCAGCACTGGTGCCAGACGCAATAATAACTCCCAACGCAGGTATCAAAGGACACATAAATAACCTCTAGCATTGATGTCAGTGGACATCATATTATCTCCCAACACTGGTATCAGACGACGCAATAAAAACTTGGAGCATTGAAGTCAGTGGACTCATAATAACAGCTAGGTGTCAGTATTAATATCCCCCTCTCCTACATTGGTGGTTAGTGGCATTAAAATGTATCCCCTCCCATGACCCCCAATGTGTGGGGAGGGTATTAACTTTCACTGACATTACCACATGCAGAAGGGGGTGGTGAGTTAAAATTTCACTGCCATGAGGACCAGTGCAAGGTTGAGTGGGGGATGAGGAGGTTAACATTCACTGCCATAAAGACCAATGCATGTGGGGGGTTAACTTTCACTTCCACTGACCCCCCCCCCAACATCCCCCACCTGCATTGATGTACATGTTAATGCTAACCCCTTCCTCAATTTCAGTCTGTTCCAGTCCCATTGCCCTAATGCTATGGTTCTGGACAGGGAGCGAGAGCAATGAAACAAGTAGTTAGCTGAGCTTACCTCAGCACACACTTGGCCCTGATAAGTTCACATCACCCTATTTCGGGAGTGCAGGTGGATGGGTGGGCAGTTCAGGCAGATGGACGGGCGAGTAGGCGGGTCAGCAGGCAGACAATTCAGGCAGGTGGGCGGGATCTCAGAAGATTGCTGCATCCCCTTCCAGCCCACACAACAAGCAGCGAGAGCCTGAAACTGCCAGTCTCGAAGCTGGCGGGAGGGGGAGCAAAATCCTCCCTCCACCAGCCATCGGAGCCTGCACTGTGTGGTGCTTGTGCTTGAAACGATAGCAGTGAAAATTTTCAAGGCTGGGCTACATGACAAAGGTGTGGAACGAATTGATGCTCCTCCACACCGCTCCGATCCGCCTACTGACGCCACCCGTTCCGCCCACTGAGTCCGTTCGCCCACTCAGGCCACACACTAATCCACCTACTGACTCTGCCCGATCCGACCCGAAGAGGAAGTATTGGGTCAGGCATCGTGAGCATTTGTGCGAGTACAAGTACTCGCACAAATGCTTGGTATCGGTACCGATACTAGTATCTGTATCGGAACAACACTAATAATAACATAAAAATGTAGGTACAGTAAATGATTTATTACAATCTTGGATACATATCGGATACTTTGTACAAGTGTAAAAAGTGTGCAAACGTAAGAACGGATGATGTTTCAAAGCCAAAGGGTAGTGGCACCAAATATTAAATTGATTTTGATATTTTTCTTCTGTTCGCTCATTTTACATTTTTTTTTATTTATTAAAACAAACAATTAAAATATATATTTTTGAAAGCATTCCTACTTTACAGCATTTCTTCACACCTGCCTGCCTGCTTGCCTGCCAGCCTGCTTGCCTGCTGCAGCATCGTTCCAATGCTGCAAACTGTCCCCTGCCGACTCTAAGCCAGAGAATTGAGTGATCACGTAACCGCTGATTGCACAGCTCTTGGGTCTGCTCTGAGCAGTGACTGTTAACCACTTTAGCCCCGGACCAATATGCTGCTAAATGCCCAAAGGCGTTTTTACAATTCGGCACTGCGTCGCTTTAACAGACAATTGCGCAGTCATGCGACGTGGCTCCCAAACAAAATTTGCGTCCTTTTTTCCCCACAAATAGAGCTTTCTTTTGGTGGTATTTGATCACCTCTACGGTTTTTATTTTTTGCGCTATAAACAAAAATAGAGCGACAATTTTGAAAAAAAATCAATATTTTTTACTTTTTGCTATAATAAATATCCCCCAAAAACATATATAACATTTTTTTTTTTCCTCAGTTTAGGCCGATACGTATTCTTCTACCTATTTTTGGTAAAAAAAATCACAATAAGCGTTTATCGATTGGTTTGCGCAAAATTTATAGCGTTTACAAAATATGGGATAGTTTTATTGCATTTTTATTACTATTTTTTTTACATCTAATGGCGCCAATTAGCGATTTTTTTCGTGACTGTGACATTATGGCGGACATTTCGGACAATTTTGACACATTTTTGGGACCATTGTCATTTTCACAGCAAAAAATGCATTTAAATTGCATTGTTTATTGTGAAAATGACAGTTGCAGTTTGGGAGTTAACCGCAGGGGGCGCTGTAGGATTTGTGTGTGTTTACAACTGTAGGGGGGTGTGGCTGTAGGTCTGACATTATCGATCGAGTCTCCCTGTAAAATGGATCACTCGATCGATTCAGCCGCCACAGTAAAGCACGGAGAAGCCGTGTTTACATACGGCTCTCCCCATTCTTCAGCTCCGGGGAGCGATCGCGAGCGGGCGGCTAGAAACGAATAGCCTCGCCCTCGTCCCGGATCGCTCCCCGCGGGTTTCCGACCGCCGCATGTAGCGCGGGGGGGGGGGGTTCCCGATCGGACCCCCGACCCGCGCAAAGGCAGGGACGTAAATATACGTCCATCTGCATGTACGTGCCCTTTTGTGGACGTATATGTACATGCGGCGGTCGGGAAGTGGTTAATCACTGGTTCTCTGCTCTGCCCTCCAGTGCTCACTGAAATGCCAGGCAGGAGAGGGAGTTGCATACTGAGAGGCTAAGCCAGATGCCCATAAGGCATCTGATTGGATCCTGACATTATTGTCAGGATGCATTCAGAGTCTGGAGCAGCTCTATGACAAGGGCCGACAGCAGGCTTTACTGCACTCCTGTCACCCACATAAGAAGTGTGACCAAAATGGCTTTAGCCATACTTTTGATTTAAAGGGTCACTAAAGGAAAACATTTTTTTTTTTTTTGCTGAAATGACTGTTTACAGGGTATAGAGACATAATAGTTAATTGATTCCTTTTAAAAATTATTAAAAATAGATACAAATAAATCATATAATGTGCCTGCAGTTTAGTTTCATTTTTAAACTGGTTTCATGTTTCTATGAAGTAAAGAGACACACACAGAACAAAAACAAACAAATACAGGGCAGTGTTTTGTTTTTAAAATGAATCTGATTGGTTCTGAGTAGTTTTAGACACACAGTAATAACAGCTCGGACCACAGTGAAAAGCTGCCATGAGATTTTTCATAAGGAGCCAGACAAGCAGGAAGTGTGGAGATCAGAGCAGAATTACAGCAACTTCAAAGCAAAAACGAACAATGCGGACATGAAACCAGGACTGCAGTAAGGTAAAGCAAGCTATTTAGCTAAAAAAAAATCCTTTTGTGATCCTTTAAAGATACAATATACATACAGTAAGAAAAAAAACTTGGGCCTTTAGGTTCTGAGAATTGATAATGATTTTTTTTTTAATATAATATTTAAAACTGATTGTGATTGAAAACTTTATATGTGTTATTTTGTTTTTCAGTAAATTATATATAATAGATGTGATTTTTCAGAAGAAAGCTATAATTGCACAGTTTTTTTACTGTCTGGATGATAACACAACCTCAAATTGTTTCAAATGTCAAAGGCAGCTTATAAAAGGAAAGCACACATTTTACTACCCAATTTACTTCCTTGAAGGTCACACCTAGCTGAGAACCAGTCTGGACTCGCTAAATATGAGATTTACACCGTCAAGAGCTCCTTCAACACACAAATCACAAGCACATGGCGTATCCAAGCGATGATAGCTGCTATACGTGGTCCTAAATGTCACATCTGCTAACCATAGAGTCTAATATGAGTTTAATATGTCAAGATATCAGTTTGATGACCTGGTATTTCGGAACTTTGGGAAACAATAGCAAGGAAATGAATGGCAAAGTCCGTGGTAATCTATGTGTACTGGGCCTCTTCAGCTAATTAAATTCATCAGTTATCTCATATAGTGTAACTGAGATCTGCAGAATGTTGCAAGGGATATTAGATTAATATGCTCCCCTCAAAGGTGCTGCAGACAGTTGTAGGGCATTGGTTGGAATGCTAAATTGATTAACCTGTTCAGCACCAGATGGGCACGCAACACAACTTTACCCAACATTCCAAGCCTCTGAGATCTCGGAGGAATTTTAAACAGTTTGCTCAACACCGTGATAATGAGTATTACTGCAGAACACGTTACATGCAAAGTATAATTTCAGAGAGTGTATTACATTTTTTCTGAGCCCACAAGTTTTGTGGTTCACCTTTGTGTTTCAGGCATGAGAAAATACAGATTTTTTTTTCATGTGGCATATTAACAGCTAATGAAAAATGAATACGTTTCCCTAATGTAGAAAGCTTGTGGGGTATGAAAAGGTGTGATTGGGTCCTTAGATGTCATTCAGACTTCTGAATGGGGTAGATTCAGCTGTGTTCTGACATTACAACATATTAGTGCTGCACAATTAATCGTTAAAAAAATCTTGATTCAACCCTCCCCCCACGATCCTAATCCAACATTTCCCAGATTCTATTTAACAAATACAGAGCCATTCTCTGCTCAGAGCTGCCAAAAAAAAAAGTTTATCAACATTCCACTGCGCTGGGAGATAAGGAGAAACATTGTAACTGTAGCCAAGGTTTGCTACTATGCTTATGATTAGGGGACAGTTTCTTTATTGTTATAATGGGTTTGGCTCCCTCTAGTGCATGCTGGACTATGTGTGTTCTTTTATCCTGCGTGAAAACTCAGAGTAAGGTATCATGGAACATGTGGTCCGGGATGAGGAAGTGACATTGTTAGCAGGATCAATCTGGACTACAGGTAACAGAATGCTGTGCGCACAGAACAGCCTGATGGAAGATGACATAAAAAGGGCTGGTGCGGCATGATTCGCTCTCTCTGAACACCATTCTGACCCTGCCAGCAGAAAGTCCGTATGCCAAGGAGTGCTGAGAATCTGCAGTCTATACAGCAGGGAGTCGGATAGCCAGCCCCAGAGAGATCTCTGAGAACAGCATCACTATCCTTGTACAGCGGACCGGCGTGTGTTCCGGACCATCCAGAGGTGCCTGCAATCCAGTCTACTGGGAGCTGCAGTGTGGTGCGGTGCCGCCATTTCCACAGGACAAAGATAAAGGCAGAGAATTCCGACTGGAACCCTCTACTCATATGATCCATTCATCTGATGTTCGTAGTGGTGAGCGGGCACAGCCCTTGTGATAGTTAACAGTACTGCTGTGTAGGGATGAGCGGTGTTCACGTCCAAATTCGAAAGCCACAGAACACCCTTTAAAGTGCTAATTTTAAAGGCTTATATGCATGGTATTGTCATAAAAAAGTATTTGGGGACCTGGGTCCTGCCCCAGGGGACATGTATCAATGCAAAGAAAATGTTTTAAAAACAGCAGTTTTTTTGGGAGCAGTGATTTTAATAATGCTTAAAGTGAAACAATAAAAGTAAAATATTCTTTTAACCACTTCATTACTGGGCACTTAAACCCCCTTTGTGCCCAGACCAATTTTCAGCTTTCAGCGCTAACACATTTTGAATGAGAATTGCGCGGACATACAACACTGTACCAAAATTATATTTTTATCATTTTTTTCCTACAAATAGAGCTTTCTTTTGGTGGTATTTGATCATCTCTGCGATTTTTATTTTTTGCGCTATAAACAAAAAAAGACTGACAATTTTGAAAAAAAAAAACACAATATTTTTAACTTTTTGTATAATAATATCCCAATTTAAAAAAATATATATATTTATATTTTTTCCTCAGTTTAGGCCAATACGTATTCTTCTACATATTTTTGTTCAATCAATATACGCTTATTGCGATTTTTTTTGTTTGCGCAAAAGTTATAGCGCCTACAAAATAGGGGATAGATTTATGATTTATTTTTTACTAGTAATGGCAGCGATCTGCGATTTTTTTAATTTTTTTTGTCAGGCCTGTGATGGACACATCGGACACTTTTGACACAATTTTGGGACCATTTATACAGCGTTCAGTGCTATAAAAATGCACTAATTACTGTATAAATGTGACTGGCAGGAAAGGGGTTAACACTAGGGGGTGAGGAAGGGGTTAAATGTATTCCTTGTGAGTGTTCTAACTGTGTCACAGATCGGTCTCTTCTCTCCCTGACAGGACATGGAGCTCTGTGTTTGCACACAGAGCTCCACGTCCCTGCTGTCACCGCCGATTGTAGGCACCTGGCGGACATCGCGGCCGCCAGGCACACGCATCGGCTCCTCAGCAATGCGCCGGCACAGTGTTTACCCGGTGCGCGCCCCCCAGTGGCGCGCGCGAGTAATGCACATAAAAGGACGTCCACTCGGCACTTGAGAGCCGCGCTGTGGACGTCTTTCGTCTATAGCGTGGGTCTCCAATGGTTAAATTTCGTGCCTGGGGGGTGTCTATAGTATGCCTGTAAAGTGGCGCATTTTTCCCATGTTTAGAACAGTCCCACAGCAAAAGGACATTTCTAAAGGAAATAAAGTTTTTTAACTACTTACAGACCGCCCACCGTCGTTATACGTTGGTACTTTAAAGATGGATATCTCGGTAACGGCAGCAGCTGCTGCCACAACCGAGATATCCATCTCTTCAGTGGGCGGGCCTGTCAACGATAACGGTGGTCTCCGCGGCAGATTCGCCGCAAGATCACCGTTATCGGTGGCGGGAGAGGCCCCCCGTCCCGCCGCTCTCCCGCGCCCTCCGCCGCTTACCGGAGCCGTCGGTAGCGGCGGAGGCGATCGGGTCCGCTCGGCTGCTGTGTGGGGATGCGAGTGAGGCCAACATGGCACCCACCCGTCCCCATAGCTCTGCTGGGTGGAAGTGATGTCAAAACGTCAGTCTCGCCCAGCGTCTTAAAGAGACATTTTTTTGTTTACCTTTTTTTCAAATGGTAACATTTTTTATTTATTTTTTCATTTAAGCCTAAATATGAGATCTGGGGTCTTTTTGACCCCAGATCTCATATTTAAGAGGGCCTGCCATGCTTTTCTCTATTACAAGGGATTTTTACATTCCTTGTAATAGGAATAAAAGTGATAATTTTTTTATTTTTTTTATTTCAGTGGTAAAAATTGTAAAATAAATAAAAATTATTCCGAAAACAAAAAAACATTTTTTTTAAAGCGCCCCGTCCCGATGAGCTCGCACGCAGAAGCGAACGCATACGCGAGTAGCGCCCGCATATGAAAACGGTGTTCAAACCACACAAGTGAGGTATCCCTGCGATTGTTAGAGCGAGAGCAATAATTCTAGCCCTAGACCTCCTCTGTAGCTCAAAAAATTCAACCTATAGAATTTTTTAAACGTCGCCTATTGAGATTTTTAAGGGTAAAAGTTTGACGCCATGCCACGAGCGGGCACAATTTTTAAGCATGACATGACATCATTTTACTGTGCGTAACATTATCTTTCACAATATGTAAAAAAATTGGGCCAAATTTTTTATTTTTTTTATTTAAAAAAGTGATTTTTTTCCAAAAAATATATACATATATATATATATATATATATATATATATATATATATATATATATATATATATATATATATATATATAAATGTTTGGGGGTTTTAAGTAATTTTATAGCAAAAAAAAAATGTTTTAGTCTCGTAAACACCAAATCTGAAAAACAGGCTCGGGGCTTAAGTGGTTAAAAAATGGCGTACTGGTCCCCCTCAAAATCCATACCAGATTTTTCAGATCTGGTATGTATTTTAAGGGGAACCCCGTGCCAAAATAAAAAAATGGCGTAGAGGTCCCCCCAAAAATCCATACCAGACCCTTATCCGAGCACGCAAACTGTCAGGCCGCAGGAAAAGAGGGGGGAACGAGAGAGCGCCCCCCTTCTGAACCGTACAAGGCCACATGCCTTCTGTTGCAAAGTATGATTGATAGGTGCAGCGGAGTCAGTTGAGATCAGACGTTGTGTAGTAACAGGAACTGGCTTCTTTATTGGAACATCATCACACAGACAAAGATGTCTCTGTACATGGTAAGAAGGACACACACAGCTCACAGGCAAGAAAAAGAAAACCAACAAGTAGATCACTATGGATAGGAAATACAACACATATCATAGAGCATACATAGCATAGCATATCATTAAGCATTAGCGACATCTTGTGTCCTTTTTGTAAACATCATTCCATACAATAGGCTAAGCTGAAGGTTTTGTTGTATCTCCAACACCTTCATCATTGAAGGATGCTTTGGGGTCTGGACCCCAAAGCACCTTGTCCCCATGTTGATGGAGACAGGGGCCTCATTCCAACAACCCTTGCCCAGTGGTTGTGGGGGTCTGCAGGTGGGGAGGGGGCTTATCAGAATCTGGAAGCCCCCTTTAACAAGGGGACCCCAGATCCCGCCACCGCCATGTGAATTGGTAACAAGGTACATTGTATCCCTTACCATTTCACAAAAAAATTGAAAATGGAAAAAAACAAGAGCCAGTTTGGGTCAAGTCCTTTATTAAAAAATAAAAAAGTCCACCGATTTAATCCATCTCGCTCCGACTAGACAAAAAAAAAGCCACTACAGATGCGCCTCCATAGCAGGCTGCCACTGAGTGACGCTTCTCTTGTTTTGACAGCTCTTATATAGCTGAGGACGGGGCCACTCGGTGACTTACACAGGTCACCCCGCCACCATCCGACACCACGGGGGTTTCCTGCGGTTAAGCCTGATTAGCCCCCCGCTTGCAGGGCTGTGCGGATGAGGCCCTTGTCCCCATGATGGGGATAAGGTGCTTTGGGGTCCAGACCCCAAAATACCCTCCCCATGTTGAGGGCATGTGGCCTGGTACAGTCCAGGAGGGGGGGAGCCAGGCCGTTTTTTTTACAATTAATTGTATCTGTATTTGCGAGGCCTGACAATTCATTACAGCCGCAATCAGTTTTAAATGACTTTTTTCCTTTGGAAATGTAATTTTGCTGCAGGGACTGTTCTAAACACTGGAAAAATGCACCCCATTTACAGGCATACTATAGACACCCCACAAGCACGAAATTTGAAGGAATATTCCTTACTTCTATTGTTTCACTTTAAGCATTATTAAAATTTCTGCCCCCTAAAAAAGCGACGTTTTTAAAACTTTTTTTTGCATTAATACATGTCCCCTGGGGCAGGACTCAGGTCCCCAAACACTTTCTATGACAATACCATGCATATAAGCCTTTAAAATTAGCACTTTTGATTCTTCATGTTCGTGTCCTATAGACTTTAAAGATGTTCGAACAAATTTTTTGCCTGTTCGCAAATTCTGGTGCCAACCAAATCGGGGGGTGTTCGACTCATCCGTACTGCTAAGTAACACTTATACAGACTTGCTGGTGATACTTGTAGTTCCACGGATATGAATCTACTTCTACACAGGCCACACACAGCAGGTGCTTGGGGTCCATACACCCATTGTGCTTTAAAATTCGTATTGTGAACACTTCTTTGTTACAGTTAAAGGAGGCGCATACACTGGTTAGCATTTCTTTGGATAAGGGCCAGTTGAAGCGGAATTCGCGGTGGCGGTATAGCGCCGCTAAAAATTGCGGCGCTATACCGTCGTATTTACCGCGATATTCGGTTGCTAGCGGTGCGGTTTTAACCCCCGCTAGCGCCCGAAAAAGGGTTAATACTGCCCACAATGCGCCTCTGTAGAGGCGCATTGCGGGCGGTATTACCGCCGTTTCCTATTGATTTCAATGGGAAGGAGCGGTTTTGGAGCGGTAAACACCCCGCTCCTATACCGCTCCAAAGATGTGGCTAGCAGGACCTTTGGAGCGGTCCCGCTAGCACACCACTTCAGTGTGAAAGCCTTCGGGCTTTCACATTGAAGACTACAGGGCATGATTTTTTCAGGAGGTATAGCAGCGGTATTTTTAGCGCGGTAACACCTGAAAAACGCCCCAGTGTGAAAGGGACCTTAGTGGTAATGCTATGCTGTAACTTCTGGCAACCAATCACAATCACTGCCTGATCTGATACAGTAAATGTATTTATTGTATGTCTCAGACCAGGTCAAGAGCAATATTGCATGCCCCCCCCCCCTAAGGATTTTTTTTTATTCCAGGGTCCAATCAACATTAAAGACGGCCCTGGATAGCTGTACTTTTTGATATGAATACAAATTTGGATTTCAGAGTACAGAGCAGAGAGCTGAATCTTTACTAATCATTTTCCCCCCACACAAGCATTTATAAAATTGTCTGTGTCCTGGAGATCAGCTTCAAAGATTGTGATCATGTCATAATGGAATGTTTAACGTTAGAAGGTTAAAAAAATATATGTGTGTAATAGTAGTGTGTGTTTATGCAGCAGAACCACCGTATGGAGATAAACATCAGAATTTCTCCTGTCCATTTTCTTGTCCTTACAGATCTTCACACGTCTCAAAGCTCATGGCAAGATTGTGTAGTGACATATAATAAACAATGCATTTCAAGTATGGTATTTGCTGTGCTTTTCAGACACAGAAAATAAGGGTTAATTTGTACGTGCAGAAATAGGCCCTGCATAGAGTTTGTAAAATGTGGACAACCTGCGCTGTAACTGGCAAGTCTGTAGACGCACAATCTTACCTGATTATAGAGTAGGAGATTCAAATGTGAGCAACTAAACATAACTGCCAGTTCTAGAAATTGGGATGGAAGCTATAGTTAGTTTGCAAACAAAACACTTTCATCCTAGATGACGGCATGTAGCACTGATTGTGTCTGCCATCAAGTGGCTGGCTTGGATCTTACAAGCTGAAAGCACCACTGAGCTATGGATGATTGGTGGTAGAAGGTTTTCTGTTGTAGGATAAGTTCACATTTTGGAACATGTTATACCCATATTTAGGGTTTAACACATGGGTCATCAAACTATGGCCCTCCAGTTGTTCAGGAACTACAATTCCCATCATGCCTAGTGATGTCTATGAATGTCAGAGTTTTACAATGCCTCATGGGACGTGTAGTTCCGCAACAACTGGAGGGCCGTAGTTTGAGGATCCCTGTTTTTTTTTTCAAATATAACGTTTTTTATTTCTTACAAAACAAACAAGACATACATACATGCATACAATAAAAAAAATACAATACAATACAGTATAGTGCTGTCCACCGGGAGGGGCCATGAAAGAAACATGTGCATTCTTATCCTGGGGCGGACCAGATATTCTCAAGTGTACAAAGCAAACATAGGACAGTATCGGCCCTATATCCCGAGGCTACCCAGATAACCTAGATAACCTCCTCCTCCTCAGCTGGTCTGTATCATATAATAAAGACCCCATAGGGCAAATCACGCCACTATCCTATGACCAACTGAAATTCAATTGCCCTGTCCAGGTCTCCCCTGTCACTTGCTACAGCAAAAAAAAAAGAGGGCGCCAGCGGGGGAGCAGTGGGTATAGAGTGAGTAGAGGCCCAGTGGGAGGGGTATAGGGAAAGATAGATAGGGATAGAACGAAAAAAGAGAAGTGAAGAGAAGAGCGAAAAGTGAGGGGGGGGGGACCGGGGGGGGGGGTGACCCAGGGTTGGGGGGCGAGCCCCCACCGTCGCAGACGGCGGAGCCAGGTCTCCTGCTCAAATTAGGAAGCAAGCATTTCCAATCCTTCATCTGATAGAATATACATATTCCAGAGCCTCCACGCCTGAGAGTGCTTCTCCTGCTTGTTCTGGGAGGTGAGGACCAGGTCCTCCAATCGCCTGATATCTTCCACCCTCCGCATCCACATGCCTACCGACGGGGGCGATCTCTTTTTCCACTTGAGAGGAATGCAGGACTTAGCCGCATTCAGTAGGTGCCGTACAATTGACTTCTTGTAGGTCCGTTCCGGGAGTGGGGTGTCATTGAGTAGGAAAAAGCCCGGATCGTTCACCATTGCCTGGTCTGTAAACTTCTGGGTGATCGTACCGACCGTTGACCAGAAGTGCTGCAATTTGGGACAGGACCAAAAGATGTGGAGGAGCGTCCCCACCTCCGCTAAACATCTCCAGCACAGGTTGGGGGACGCAGGAAAAAATCTGTGTAAGACCTGGGGGGTATAATACCATCTGGTCAGGATCTTATAATTGAGCTCCTGAGTTTTTGTACAGATCGATGTTTTGAGGGAAAGGCGAATTATCTTCTGTCTTTGGGCATCCGTGAAGGAGCGCTGCAGTTCGGCTTCCCATTTCTGTAGGAAGGGCAGCTCGGGTTGTATCGGGGGAGAGTTAAGTAATCCATACATTTTGGACAGCACCCGTGGCATTGGCCCTTCTTCCCTGCAATATTCCTCGAAGGACGTCAACTCCCGCTGATAGCGCGCTGGATTCTCAATAGAGTGTAGGAAGTGGTGCAGGCGTATCGCCTTCCAGAACGGGAGTCGGAACTGACCGGTGTCGTTAGTCAGGGCCTGAATAGAAGGCCAATGATCTCCCTCCAGGAAGTGGGAGGCTTGGACCCTCCCCGTCGATGTCAGTGTCTCGTATTCTGCTACCTCCAGTCCCGGAGGGAACGCTGGATTCCCCAAGATCGGGTACAGTGGAGAGTCGCCTGACGAGAGGTGGGAAGAGAGCAAAGTTGCCGCTCCCACCCCCAGGGTAGTGCCAATGACTGGGTGGGAAGTCATGTCTGAGGGTAATCGGTCAGCACACCAGGGTGCCCCTCCCAACGGAATCTCCGCCTGTGCCTGTTCCAGATGGACCCAGAGCTTGGATTTACCGTTTCGGTTCCAATCTATAATTCTGCCCATATGGACTGCCCTGTAATAATTCCGCACATCCGGGAGGGCCAGCCCTCCGAGATGTTTAGGCAACGTTAGGAGACTCCTACGTAGACGGGGTTTGGAGCCAGCCCATACAAAATTGGTGAAGATGGAGTTCACCTGTTTAAAGAATGAGGGTGCAATCTTGATCGGCAATGCCTGGAATAAGTACAGGAACTTGGGTAGGATCGACATCTTGATTAGATTGCACCTCCCGAACCAGGAGTGCAATCCCTTGGTCCAGCCTTTCAGTAACTCCCGAACCCTGGCCAGCAACGGCGGGAAATTAAGATCGAAAGTGCGCCCCAGGTCTCCTGGGATCCGAGTTCCCAAGTACCCGAGGGAACAGTCTGACCATTTAAATTTAAACTGGGCTCGTAACGAGCTCAACCTAGCGGGAGGAACATTGACCCCCATTGCCGCCGATTTGTCAAAATTTATTTTTAGATTGGACAGATTCCCATATCTATCAAACTCCCGAAGTAAGTTCGGTAGGGATATCACTGGATTGGTCAAGGAGAACAGGAGATCATCCGCGTACGCCGAGATTTTGTACTGCTCGCCCCTCACAGTAATCCCTGCAATGTCTGGCTGTGCGCGTATCGTACGTAGGAACGGCTCCAGGGCCAAGGCAAAGAGCAGGGGTGAGAGCGGGCACCCCTGCCTGGTCCCGTTTGTAATGGGGAAAGATTCCGAAAGGATTCCGTTAGCCTTGACCTGTGCCGTAGGTATGGAGTAAATGCTAGAGATCCAGTGAAGCATCTTGGGTCCTATGCCTATACGTCTGAGAACGGCAAACATAAATGCCCAGTTAACCCGGTCAAATGCCTTCTCGGCATCTGTGCCGAGGAAGACACAGGGCTCTTTGGTTTTGGTTGCCACGTGAATCAGGTTAATCACCTTTGTGGTGTTGTCTCTCGCCTCCCGGGAGGGGACGAAGCCCACCTGGTCCCAGTGTACAACGTCCGGCATGAATTGAGTCATCCTGTTAGCTAGGATTTTGGTAAATAGCTTGAGGTCAGTGTTCAATAGAGAGATAGGTCTGTAGCTTCCGCACGCCGATGGGTCCTTACCCTCTTTGTGAATCAGGGTTATATGAGCCCGTAGAGTATCCCTAGGAAGGGCTCCTCCCTCCCCAAGGCCATTAAACATCTTCACCACATGGGAACCTAGACACGGGAGGAAAGTCTGGTAGTACTGTAAGGTGAATCCGTCTGGTCCCGGTGCCTTACCGGGTCTCATGCCACCCACCGCTCGTTGCAGTTCCTCTACCGTAATAGGGTCCTCTAAGTCCGTTCTCAGCGTCGTTGAGAGCTGGGGTAGCCCCGAGGTCTCTATATAGTCATTGATCGTCGTTACGCTGGGGGTCCCAGCCGTGAGATTGTACAAAGAGGAGTAATAAGACCCAAATTCTTGTGCTATATGGGTGGGCAGAGTCTTCTTTTGTCCAGAGGGTGCAATTATGTGGGGGATGAACGCTTTAAGTCTGCGGTTCTGAACTGCTCTGGCAAGTATCTTTCCGCATTTGTTCCCAGATTCATATGTGAGTTTCCGGCAAAATTGTAATGCCGCTTTAGCCCTGTACTGAAGTAAGTCAACCGTCCGTCTCCTGAGTGAGAGCAATTCTGCCTCCAGAGAGGGCGTAGGCGTCCGCTTGTGAGTGGATTCCACCACGCGGATTTTGTCCAAGAGACCCATCAATAGCTGCTCTCGCTCCCGTTTAATGCGCGCGCTGCATTTGATCAGAATACCTCTGATCACCGATTTATGTGCTTCCCACAGAATACCTGGGTCACAGTTTCCAGTGCCATTGGTTCTGAAGTAGTGTTGCATCTCAGTTGTGACCTCTGCTAAGACTTCCGCTGTCTGAAGCAGGCTTTCATTCAGGCGCCAGAATCGTGTTCTGGACCTCGAGGTCTCATTAAGGTCATAGTGCATGGTAATAGGTGCGTGGTCCGACCACGTGATGTTCCCAATCGTTGGTGCGTGTACTGCTTCCAACTGACCGTGAGGGATGAAAAAATAATCAATCCGCGAGTATACCTTATGCGGAGAGGAGTAAAAGGTGTAGTCTCTCGCCCCGGAGTGGTGCAACCTCCATACGTCAACCAGTTGGGCGTTGTGTAGGTCCCTGGAGATGCGTTTATGCGTCCCTGGTCGCACGGAGGAATGTCCCGATGAAGTGTCTACTGATGGGGACAGAGGGATGTTGAAATCCCCTCCCACAATCAATTGTCCCTCCCGAAATTCCGTTCGTAGATCCAGGGTATCATGTATAAAGGTGTCTTGTCGGTCGTTGGGTGCGTACAGGGTGGCCAATGTCACTTTTGTGTCCCCTATGGTCCCCTTGATAAACATGTAGCGACCTCCGGCGTCCGCCAGGGTGTCGCCACACTTCCAGGGCACCTCTCCAGAAATAAGAATGGACACCCCTTTGGATTTGGCTGACTCGTTGGTTGCGTGGTACACAAAGGGGAAAAAGCGACTATTCAAGCACGGAGGCCCCCCTGTCCTGAAGTGCGTCTCTTGCAAGAATGCTATGTGTGCTTTAATCCTTTTAAGATCATTCAGGAGCATACGGCGCTTTTCGGGCACATTGAGTCCCTTCGCATTTAGCGAGAAAATGTGAAGACTGTCCATCTTCCCCGGGTCGCCCGGAGGGAGCTAGTAGGGAGGGGGTTAGGTAGAGAGGGTAGGGGGGGGTAGAGAGCACAGTCAGGCGCAGGAGTGGGGAGGGAGAGAAAGAGAGAAGGAGAGAAGGAGAGAAAGAGAGAAAGAGAGAAAGAGAGAAAGAGAGAAGGAGAGAGGGAGAGAGAGGGAGAGAGAGGGAGAGAGAGGGAGAGAGAGGGAGAGAGAGGGAGAGAGGGAGAGAGGGAGAGAGGGAGGGAGAGGGAGAGAGGGAGAGAGGGAGAGAGAGAGGGAGGGAGAGAGAGAGAGAGAGAGAGAAGGAGAGAAGGAGAGAAGGAGAGAGGGAGAGAGAGGGAGAGAGAGGGAGAGAGAGAGGGAGAGAGAGAGGGAGGGGGAGAGAGGGAGGGGAGAGAGAGAGAGAGAGAGAGAGAGAGAGAACACAAATGTAGCACTTGTAGAGTTTTTTAGACAAAAAAAAAAAACCCTGAACAGTGGACAGCATGCACCGTCTATCCTACTAAGGAGTGCAAGCGTTATGCGCTTGCGCAAAAGAAAGCACGCCCCAATTCACACCAGGGGTGGTGCTTCAGCCTATTGGGGAGGAGGTTAGACAGGACCGAGAAGAGCCACTACGGTCCAGCCCAGTCCCCTTCACATAACATGACCAGACATTCCTAAGAGAAAATAACATGGAAAGGGGAAGCAAACATGGATATATTAAAATTTTAACTAAACACTTAACAATCAACTGTGTGGTTACCGCTGCAAGCCCAAATACCAGTAGCAGTCCCCTACCCCCCTATCCCGGGTCCCTCGATCCAGCGTCAACACAGGAAATATCCCTCAACTAAACAGACCTCCCCCCCCCCCCCTCCAAGCCATCAGCAGAAGAGAGCGTGCACAGTACATAGATCGTAATGACATCCAGAGGGGGATACAGTCCATATATGCAGTTGATTCCCCACAGTCCATCAGCGATATCTTATCTCTACGCCTGGTGGCATTCCCGCACCATATAGTACATTTCTAATTCCATCAGCCGTCTTCTGCCAGAGCTGACCCCGCCACCCCCCGCCATCAGCGTACCTCTTAGTCAGTAGTATAGAAACAGGGGGGGCACAAAGGAGCCAGCCCAAACAATATTACCACCCTCCACCCCCCCTCCCACCGAGGGACCCCATCTCTAATCCAGATCAGAACAGCAGCTGCGACGGGTCTAGGACATCCGCATGTACGGTGTTCCATATAGTGACATACAGTGATCCAGCATAGTGGCGCCCCAAGGACTGACCAGAAGGGGGTAGGACAACGGGGGCGGACCGGGGGGGGGGGGGCCAGGATCGCGGCCGGTCAATGGGGGGGGAGAGAGGCACAAAAGTGATAAAAAGTTAAGAAGAAAAAAAATAAAAATAAAAACAACCTCGGGGGAGAGGAGCAGGGAAGGGGGGGAGATATAAAGTAATAGAGGGAGAGAAAAAATATATATATATATATAGAAAAAATACCAATAGTCATTCGGGGAGGCAGGGGTAAAGAGGAGACATCAAAGGGCTCACCTCACGGCCTGCTGCATTCAGGCTTCTCTCAACTCCTCGGCCGGGTTATATCTCGATCTGCGGCGATCTCTCTGTGGCCTGGGTGACCTGCCTCTCCGGCGCCCCGGTGGACCAGATCGGGGGGCTGTGCGATGTAAGGGCTGTAGCCAGTCAGGGATCTCAAAGGGCTCCGTATCCAGGAACAGAAAGAGGTCTGGCATGTCTGACGAGGATCGCAGGGTGAAAAACTGTTGGGCCTTCTTAAAAGTCACTGATAAGGGAAACCCCCATCTGTACGTGATTCCAGATCTCCGGGCCACCTCCAGTATCGGCTTCAACATGGCTCTGCGTTGCAGGGTAGCCTTAGAGAGGTCGGGGAGGATGCGGAGTGCGGCGCCATCGAAATCCATCTCTCCCTTCTCCCATGCCTTCCGTAGCACCAACTCCTTCTGCGCGTAGTGGTGTATTCGGCAGATCACGTCTCTTGGCCTGTCTGGATCATCCGAGCGAGGGCCCAGGGCCCTGTGGATCCTGTCAAAGGACATGCCAGTTGGGAATTCTCCTCCCAGCAGATCCCGGAATATGCCCAGCACCGATGCCGTCAGGTCTTCTGCCTCCGTGGCCTGCGGCATACCCCTCACCCGCAGATTGTTCCTCCTGCTGCGGTCCTCCATTTCCTCCAGCTGGAGCTGCTGCGTGAGGGCCGTCACTGCCTGGGTGGATTGTTGTGCCTCCACCGCCGCAATCCGTCTCTCTAGTGCAGCCACCGAGGTCTCCCCCACCCCCATCCTTTCCGACAGTGTCTCTACCTCACCTCTCACGGCTGCGATCTCTCTGCGGTGAGCCGTCTCAAGCCTGTTAGCCAAGGCCTCAAAGTCGGATCTCGTGGGGATCGCCCGGAGCAGTTCCCGCAGTTCCTCGTCAGCACGTAAGGTAAGCGGGGTGAGATGCTGATCCTGTGGGTCCCAGGGTTCCGCGGTGAGGATCGCTGGGGTAGTAAAGTCCATCCCAGGGGTAGAGGAGGACGCCGGGGGCGAGGAAGGGGCCTCCATCTGCAGGGCACCCATGGAGCTGTACCTCGTGCCATCCGCCATTTTGGTGGCCGGAGAAGTCCCACTGCCAGTCAGGAGGAATTTGCGGATTTCACTGCTCTGATGTGGTTTAGGAGGAGTCTTCCGCTTACTCTTCCCTCTCCGCTTCCCAGCAGAGAACATACCGGGGAATATCGGTCAATATCACTGAGATATCACTGCAATAGGCCGGGCCGGACCGGGAGCTCCACAAATGTGCGACTCTACTCGTCCATGTCCAGACCACGCCCCTCGAGGATCCCTGGTTTAACATATAACATGTTCCAGCAAGTCTCTTCCTCTCCCCAGTGACATCAGGTGGGCATCTTCCCTGGGCTCCCCACTGTCACTGTTTAAAAAACGGTCTTCTGTGAATAGAAAACTACTAGTCCCGACAGCCTTTGCTGCTCCAAGAAAAAATGTATTAATTAATTAATGCATTTATTCTTTTTTTGAAAAGATGAACTTATCTTTCAAAGATGAATTTCACATCCATTAAAGGGTTGTTCTGAGGCAAAAAAAAATTAAAAGCCAGCAGCTACACATACTGCATAATAAATGGAGGCTTACCTGTCCTGGTGTCCCTCGATGTCAGCATCGCAGCTGAGGGTTTTTTTTTTTTTTTTTTCAAGATATTCAGAAAAAAAAAACCCAGCTGTGATTAAATATCACCAAAAGAAAGCTCTATTTTTATGGGGGGGGGGGGGAGCTGAAAATTGGCCTAGGTAGGAAGAGGGTATAAGTGCCCAGTAAGTGGTTAAAGAAAAAAAGAAATGTATACACATACTTTTGCAGCACAAGGAAACATGTTTATTACTTTTTTTTTTTTACAGGAGTCTGCAGGGTATTACACCTGCAATTAGTAGATTGCAAGTGCAAGGCCAGGCTCCTGTAGACTCTTCCTACAGCAACCTCTGTATGGGCTTTCAGTTAGAAAGCTGCAGGCAGGGTCAAAGGACTACAAGTGTGGTGCTCACTGTACTCCTTATGCATTGGGAACTACAGGTTTGTTATAGCGGCAGATGGGACTTGTAGTGCATTCATTTACAGAACTCTGCGAATAAATGACATGGCTGTGCAGTCAGAGAGAAGAACCTGACTGCACGGCACGCTGAAGCAGGGGGACAATCTGGAGGTGGGGGTATACTAAATATGGGTTTAACATATAACATTGCAAAAAGTGGAATTAGTCCTTAAAGTGGTTGTAAACCCTTTACAACCACTTTAACCTACATGTAAGCCTAGATTAAGGCTTACCTGTAGGTGCTTGAAATATCTCCCAGACCTGCACGGTCTAGAAGATATTTGCAAATCGATGTACGGCAATTTGTTCTGCGCATGCACCAGAGTTAGAAAGGGCATGCTGTGCCATTTCTAACTCGGGTCATGCCGTAAGTGGAGGCTCCCGTGTAGTCACGTGACTACGGGCACTCACAGAGTCGGAGTTTGCGGCCCCGGAAGGAAGAGGGGTGAAGAATGGCCGCTCGCTACTCGTGAGGAAGACGGGGACATCACAGGCTTCTGCTGCAGGTAAGTGTCACATAATGGGCTACTATGCGACGCATAGTAGCCCATAATGCTGTACATTTGCAGGGAAACAATGAGGAAGTAACACCCACCAGGGTTTACTTCCTCTTTAAATTGAAATAACATACAAAATTGCTACACAAGACATTTATTGGGACTCATGTATAAAAAGTGCACTAATAAAAATATTTCATGTTGCCAAAAATGTATTAAAAAGATAAAAATGTACAGAGGATGCCCAGCATAATAAACGTATTTACAATAAATGTATTTGTATGAGCAGCGGTGTAATGTGATAATATACCGTAAGTGCATTTATGTACAGGAAATATACACTTATTATACTTACGATTATTGTGAGCTGTCAAAATAAAAATGTATTTTTTAGTGTTAGAGAAAACATCACGAAACGTTCACCTGTGCGGATCAATATTTCCAGCAAATTTGGTCTGTGAAAGATCTTTCATGCAAATGCTCATTCCACTATCATTCTGAGATGAACAAATGCTAGACTCAAAATCATCCACTTCTTCAGATCACAGGGTTATATCTGCAGGTAACCTTCATCTAATGTCAGTAGACAATGAAGTTGTGACATGTCTCCATAGAGAGAAGCTGGAGAAGCAAAGGGGAGATCGCAGCAGAGCTACTAGAACACAGGTGTCAAACCCAAGGCCCACAGGCCTAAATCCAGCCCTCCAGGCCATTTCATGTGGCCCTCGCACTTCTCCAGCCCTCCTCTGGTCCTACTCCAGACCCTTACTTTCTGCTTTCAAGCAATGCATCCAGCTTCTTCCCAGCAGCAGCATAAGGTAAGGGGGGTGCACTGTGATGTAAGGGAGAGTGGGGGGCTCAACTTCTGATAGTGGGGTGGCTCTTGACATCTAATGTAAAGGGGAGGGGGTTGCGCTTGACATTTAATCTTACAGATGCAACCGGCCCTTTTGAGGGCAATCATAATGCTGATGCGGCCCACGATGAAATTGAGTTTCACACCCCTGTACTTGACATAAAACCAAGCTCTTTTTATTATTATTATTGCTTTAGATCTGTGAAAAAGCAAAAAAAGAAGCCTTGAGAATCCATTACAAAAAGTTACTGCAAGTGTGGCTTCAAAGCTTTCATTGGATTGACAACCCCATAGAAGCCGAACACCAACCTGTAAATTATAAATAAGTGAACATTTTTGGTTCTGGCCTAAGTATATTGTTTCTAAAGCATCCTCTAGCTTGAAGTGTCTGAAGGAAAGGCCACAAAGGGCTCTGTTAATTCTATTTCTGATCCTATCAAAAAAATAAAAATTAAGTGGTTTCACAGTCAAAAGGTGTTTTACCTTAAATATATTCACTGCATTAAGGTGAAAAACCTTTCAGCAGCTGCCCCCTTCCCTAAAAACTTACCTGAGCCCTCTCTTGATCCAGCGCTGTGCTTGTCTGCAACAGTGCCCTCATCTTTTTCTCTTCTCACAGTAAAGAAGACCACCTCTATTGTAAGCTACCCCACTTAATCCCTCTGCCACCATTCCAAAGCAACGGCAGTGGATCATTCAGCAAGAAATGATTTTCTGAATAAACCCTTTAAAGAGCCCATTTGTGTGCCCAAAATACAAATGAGTCCTATGATCCAAACTTCCTTAGAGGAATCTACACAAAATAAGTGCAAATTTTAATAAATTTACAGTGCAGGAAGAATAAATACGATTATACAAGAATATTACGACACTAAGAATCCCACCAACCAATATTGGCTAATGCTTATTGTGCAGTATTAAGCCTAGAGGAATGAGATAATACATTAAAGTAATATTAAAGTCTTGGGCTTTTTTGTTTTTTAAATAACAAGCACGGGTCGTAACCAAGTTGGTGCTGGATGCATGGTTGAGAAGCTCTGTCGCCATGGAGGGGGAATTAATCCTGTTTACTATCCTGCTACCCTTTTACTGTAGCTCAAGACACTCCCTACACTCCCCTGCTAATGATGACCCGGAGCAAGTTACAATTGAATTTTTGGCGCCACGGAGATACATCATACTTTATCTTGCGGCACATCCACCCACATGGCAGCAGCAGCAATATGGCAACTCAGGCGGAAGACTCAGATCCGGCCCTAAAAGAACAGGCTAACTTCACAGCCCTGATGCAAGCCCTTATGGGGTGTCAAACCACCCTTACTAAAAAGATTGATACCTTGCAGCTGGAGATCGGTCTCATCGGGAAGGACTTTGATAAAGTCCATCACTGCCTCATGGAAACAGAGTGCCGGCTGGGAGACACAGAAGTCACGATCTGAGACCACTCTGCACATGAAGGTGGAGCACTTGGAATCTAGGGCAGAAGATGCAGAGAACCGCAATCGGTGGAACAATTTGTGCATAATAGGGCTGCCTGAGGAGACAGAAGGCTCAGATCCACCTGCCTTTTATAAAATGGCTGCTCCCCAGGCAGCTTTTTCATTGTTTTTTGCGGTTAAGAGGGCCCATAGGATGCCTCCTGCCCACAGTCCTCCTGGGGTACAGCTGTGCACCTTCATCTTTTGCCTATTAAATTTCCATGTGAAGGGCCCGCAAGATGGATGTTGTTCAACATGAATCCGCTCGACTTATGTTCTTCCCAGATTTCTCGGTGGATACCCAGAAGCTCAGAAAGTCTTCATCTCTACGTAGCCATGGTATGAAGTACAGCATGCTTTTCGCAGCATGTCTTCAGGTACAAGACAGGGAGACGGTTCGCTTTTTCACCTCGTCTGAGGAGGCCTCGCAGTGGGTTAATTCCTTATCTCACCTGTGACTGTACACTCTTTATCTGGTTTGCTAACTGCTGTGAATATTGCACCATTTATTCAGTTTAACTCCCCTTTGATAAGAATTCACATGCTGCATTAATATAAAAAGCCCTTGTCTCATATGCTTCTGCAGTCCGCCTTCCACATTTTGGACACATGACTATTACTAGCTATCACTGGCGCAGTGACATTATTAAGTGGAAGGGGATATATGCTCTCCCAATAGGTTCTGCAAAGGCAGTGGAGGTTTCCAGGCTGTGTGACTTTATTTTTCTATTAACTTTGCACCTACCTTGGCTTAGGCAGCAATTTAAATGTATTCTTGTGTTGCACTTTAAAGGGGAGGGGAGAGAGGCTGCCCTGTTTTCTGCTGCAGCCAAAATGCCTTACAGTCCCACTTTGGAGCCTTTAATACTTCTGTATTTTTTCTTTATTTTTGGATCTGCCTGACTGATCTGCACGATATTTTGCAACAGGCTACCTAAACTAGTGCCCTCAGATTAATCTGGGTGATGAAACCTGGACGCTCAACTATTGGTGATATCTCTTTTGGACTATGCTTATCTCTGTGTTAGGACTGTTTTTACATCTTCCTATTGCTTGCTCCTTGTTCATGACTCCAGTTGGTTAATGACCATGCTTAGTTCGGGGATTCAGACATGCCCTGGTTCAGGTGGGTATGCAGGGTGGGAAGGGATGGGGGACAATTATGCCCAAGTTCAAGGGGCTGCTTGCTTGAAGGAATGTGTTTGAATGCTGATGCTGCTGACTGTTTTAAGCCTGTACAGAAATGTGCATTAATTTTGAGATGCTATTTATCTGCCAAGAAACACCAGGGTCCAGGTGTCCTTGCTCCCTGGAGCTTGCTATTTTTTCCTATCCCCTATGGCAATGCTGACCACAATTTCATGGTATGTTGGGGCTTAAACTCTAAGATTAATTGCTCCCTAGTATTTAAGTATTTGAAAACCTACAAGGCTGATTTGTATTTTTCAAGAGACCCATCTCACTGGTAGCAGAATACTGGTCCTAAAAAAAAACCTGGGTAAGTCACTATTATCATGCCAATTATTCATCCTTTGCCCGTGCTGTAAGTGTGCTAATCTGTAAATTCCTTTTGTTTACACTCCTGGACTTACACCTGGGTCTTGAGGGGAAGTTTGTGATTCTTCATTCTGTTATTGCCAATGTACCCATGGTATTGATGGGGTTTTATATCCCTCCGCCAGCCTCAGTCTTTCTGCTGACCAAGTTGTCTCAGCTTGTAGCAGCCTTTATCACTGACATGTGATTTTAGCAGGAGATTTTAACGTGATACCTTACCCTCAGCTGGATAAACTGACACTGGATGCTGCTGTTGACTCTTCACTCTCTAGATGTGCTTCCACTTTTTGGATTCACATGTAGCAATATGGACTATAATTGCAATGAACAGCTATACCCGGCACTATTTTTATATCATATTATCCCTCTAGTGCCCAGCGTTACTAAACCGACATCATGGGGATTGTGGGATTGATGGTTCCATCAGGTGACTGTTCCCCTAACAGACCTCTGAGACTATCACAGTGCAGGTGCATTTATACAGAGACTTGATTACACACAGGTGGATTCTATTTATCATCATTAGTCATTTAGGTCAACATTGGATCATTCAGAGATCCTCACTGAACTTCTGGAGAGAGTTTGCTGCACTGAAAGCAAAAGGGGCGGAATAATTTTGCACGCCCAATTTTTCAGTTTTTTATTTGTTAAAAAAGTTTAAAAAAAATCCAATAAATTTCGTTCTACTTCATATTTGTGTCCCACTTGTTGTTGCTTCTTCACAAAAAATTACAGTTTTATATCTTTATGTTTGAAGCCTGAAATGTGGCAAAAGGTCCGAATACTTTAGCAAGGTTCTGTATATATAACAATAATGAGGGGTGTAATCAGCGCAAAAAATAGAGAATCAAAAAAATGTACTAATAAATGTAGGAATGAAAAACAACTACCAGAGTGTAATTCATACGGATGCAAGCTGGACACCAGAAAAGGACATTCACAAAATCCCAAATATTGATATAAATAGAAAAAGCAGTGCAGCGCAAACTCAAAATTAAATAGTATTAAACATACTCATAAATGTGAAAACAAAGAAAAGGAAAATTGTCAAAAAAAAAATATATATATATATATAAACAATATTAGGGTTGTCCCGATACCACTTTTTTAGGACCGAGTACAAGTACTGATACTTTTTTTAAATGTGTCCCCAAATGCAGCCATGTCCCCCACATATTGCAGCCATGTCATGTCCCCCACATATGCAGCCATGTCCTGTGCCCCATATTGCAGCCATGTCATGTCCATGTCATGTCCCCCATACCTCCGGCTCCTCTGATTATACGGCCGCCGCCGCTGCTGCCGGGTTAATCCCCGTGCAACACAGCGAGCATTACAAGTTTTCGTTGGTAAACTTGTAATACCCGCGGCGCCATGTATAGACACGCAATTGGACGGATCCGTCCAATCGCGAGCAAGGGGGGAGTGTCTATGCACGTATCCGTTGCACGGGGATAAGCGGCGGTCGGCGGCGGGTGGCGAGCGGCGGGAAGTATTCTATTTCGGTATCGGGGGTATTTGCGGGAGTACAAGTACTCCCGCAAATACTCGGAATCGGTATCGGTATCGGGACAACCCTAAACAATATGTATGTGTAAATAAGAGATGAGTAAGATCCTGCGACCAAATAATGAAAGAATCTTCACCACGTGACTGGTAAACCGATTTCAAATTCAGAATGTGATCCCTTCACCAGTAAAGATGGGTACTCTCACCTCAGGTAAAGACCTTTGTTTTACCAAAAGGTCTATATAAGCTTTAAAATCAATGGTAGGAATCCGGATGGCTCAGGGGTGTATATTATTCCTTCAAAGGAGATAGCCGTAGGACCAGGAGACACAGATATCCTCAGTGGCACCACCAACCAAGCATGTACCGATAATATACAAAGAGACAAACGAGATCTAAGAGCTTCCGTATAACCCAGATGACTTTATTTTGATTTTAACCACTTGTCATCTGCCCACCGTCAAATGACGGCGGGCAGACGACTCCATTATCCTGACATCACGTCATATGACGTGATGTCCCTTTAAAGCCGCGGGCGGGCGCGCGCGCGCGCACCCGCCGCTCTGCGGGGATCCCGTGCGAGTGCCCGGCGGCAACGATCGCCGCCGGGCACACGCGATTGCTCAGTAACTGAGCTGGGACGTGCAGCTCTGTATGTAAACACAGAGCTGCACGTCCCTGTCAGGGAGAGAGGAGATCGATTGTGTCCCTTGTACATAGGGACACAATCGGTCACCTCCCCCAGTCACCCCCCCTCCCCCCACAGTTAGAACACTCATAGGACACACATTTAACCCCTTCCCCGCCCCCTAGTGGTTAACCCCTATACTGCCAGTCACATTTATACAGTAATCAATGCATATTTATAGCATTGTTCACTGTATAAATGTAAATGGTCCCAAAAATGTCAGAAAAGTGTCCGAAATGTCCGCCATAACGCCGCAGTCCCAATAAAAAAATCGCAGATCGCCGCCATTAATAGTAAAAAAAAAAAATGCCATAAACTATCCCCTATTTTGTAAACGCTATAAATTTTGCGCAAACCAATCGATAAACGCTTATTGCATTTTTTTTTTACCAAAAATATGTAGAAGAATACGTATCGGCCTAAACTGAGGGAAAAAATATTTTTTTTATATATTTTTTGGGTTATTTATTATAGCAAAAAGGAAAAAATATTGCATTTTTTTAAAAATTGACGCTCTATTTTTGTTTATAGCGCAACAAATAAAAACCGCAGAGGTGATCAAATACCACCAAAAGAAAGCTCTATTTGTGGGGAAAAAAAGGACGCCAATTTTGTTTGGGAGCCACGTCGCACGACCACGCAATTGTCAGTTAAAGCGACGCAGTGCCGGAAGCTTATATTTTGTCTGGGCAGGAAGGGGGTGTAGGTGCACAGTAGGCAAGTGGTTAAAGCTTATATAGACCTTTTGGTAAAACAAAGGTCTTTACCTGAGGTGAGAGTACCCATCTTTACTGGTGAAGATATCACATTCTGAATTTGAAATCGGTTTACCAGTCACGTGGTGAACATTCTTTCATTATTTGGTCGCAGGATCTTACTCATCTCTTATTTACACATACATATTGTATATATTTTTTTTGGACAATTTTCCTTTTCTTTGTTTTCACATTTATGAGTATGTTTAATACTATTTAATTTTGGGTTTGCGCTGCACTGCTTTTTCTATTTATATCAGGTTCTGTATATATATCTAAATGTATTTATGTTCCGCTTTTTTACGAGAGAGATCAGCATATATCTGTTGTTTTTGTACCCACTTCTGTTGTGTTTCTATAGTAGGATTTGCTATATATTGAAGTTCGGCCTTTAAAACATCCTCAGTCACTGAACAACCCCAAGCCCTAGATTTAATTTTTTTTGATCCTTGAAACCTGAAATAAATAATCCTCTCTGTATAAGCTTTTAGAGAATCCCAGTAGATCTGTGAAGATATATACGGTTTGTTAACAGTTCCATAGGCCAAAATATCAAATATTAACTTCTGTTTTGAAGGTAAAGGGGCAAACCAATAGGGATTAATTTTCCATAGAGTGTGAATCTTAATTGAATTTAAGGCTCTACACACATTTATAACTTGTTCCATTAGGAGTGGTGGGCTAAGCCATGCCACCTCCACCAGCCAGCATATTTCTGTTACCTCACTTTGCGTAGGAGAATGGGGTCCCACCACGCACCAGGGCGGACCCCATTTGTGTACATGATTAACTCTTCTTGCTTCCATACCGTGTTAAGGAGGTCATGGATCTCCTTAACACTGGCCTGTTCCCATTTGCTATGGGAGATGGGCCACTTTAGGAGGGAGCTAAAGCAGAAACCCCCTCGCTACCAGATGACCTGCCACTTTACCAGATAACATGCCTAATGACTGGTTGCTTTATGTCTTGAACTTGTACTTGGTTACTCTTAGCAACAGCATTGCTCTTCCTGGACTTGCTGAGTTACTTCATACCCCTGCAGTGCTTTACGGACCCTGGTTCTTTTGGATAAGTCAAAGTCAACATGCACCCCTTCAGACCAGGCTTAAACCAGTTAAACTTTACTGAATGTCCTCTGCAGCATTACAGCACAAAACACAGTCCAATGAATCCCTCACTAACTAATCTGATTGTGGCTGCCCAGGCATACCTTGTAAGGTTGAAAGTCCATGGAAGGTGGTGCTCCAGTCTTTTGTGGGACTACAATGCGCAGCAGCCCCACATAAGCTTCCCATGCAGGCTCCTCTCTCCCTCCAGGGGTTACATCTTCTGTGAGCCTCCTGCTTCTCCTCCCATGTATGTGGAGTTTGCCTGGGCAGAGCCTCCCCCGTTTATATAACATAAAAAGGAAGGCAAAGCCCTGAAAAAAAGTGGGAACAGTAGAGCTAGCATTAACCCTTTCCTAACCTGGGCAGCCTAGCTAGCTTACTAAAATAACTATTTTCCCTTGTAGGCAGCCTTTTACAACTTGAACACAAAAAGTGTAGCGCTAAAAATGTGAGGAATAAACATATAACACTGTAAAGCATCATACAAAACATGAAGTGAAATAACCCATGTAATAAGTGAACCGTCACATAAATTAATCACCAAGTGTTCAAACAGTCATATCAATAGATATGAATATAATGATTGACTCAAAGTGTCCAAACAAACGAAATGATGAGTGAAGGAGATTTTTGATAGCAGATCCACCACCAAAGAGTAAACAGGAGGCTTACCGGAAAGCGTGGACTCAACTAAGTTTACACCTAATGAGTCGCTAGGGCTTAATGTAATGGTATCCGGACATCAACCTTCCATTGAGAAACAGGGATGGGTTTTTGAATAGGAACCAGATCTTCATATAATAAATAAGGGACCAAAAAATTGCAGTAGTACCAAGGCTGGTACATAAGACTCTTCAATTCTTTGCAAGGGATCCAAAATGCTCAGATGCCACAGTTATGGGAGGAAAGAAATGGATGCAGACATAGTGTGATAACGTATAAACTGTTTACTAAAATATACAAAATCCAAATGGTTGCACTCACATTTCAGCAGGAAAATCAGAAGCATAAAAACACATCTAGCAGTAAATCAGCAACGGACCCGACGCGTTTCGATCAAACGATCATCATCTGGGGTGCTGACTGACTGCTGTACTAGAACGATATATATAGCTATGCCCCCCTACCTTAATCACGGCTCCAGCTTCAGAAAATCATTGATAACCAATGACTTCCGGGTATGGCGATAGCGTGTAACCGGCGTGCGTTCCAAATCTCGCTCTGAGAGAGCTAGCTGGAGGGCAACGCTGGACGTACACGCGAAGTGACGTCAGGACGCACAGACGTAACGGCGTCTATCCATCCAACGTGGGCGGGCGCTGAGCTGGCATCACAGCGCTTCCGCCCTCACAAAGCACACCAATGACTGGATGCGCTCCAAGCCTCGCACACAAACAGAAGGCGATGGAGCGCATCACCAGGTGATCACGTGAACCAATAAGGCATATAGGCGTGCAAAGCTGGTAAACTCGCTGTTAATCCCACAATATGTCGGTCAAGCCAAAAAAGGGTGGGTGGCAGTACTAAACACACGGTCCCTCGCCATTACAGGGAATGTCACCAACGTAACCCTAAGGGTACGCAATTCTTGATTATTGATAAATATGTACCACCTTGGAGGGGAGGAGCCAAAACGAGAGGGGTATTTTGTATATTTTAGTAAACAGTTTATACGTTATCACACTATGTCTGCATCCATTTCTTTCCTCCCATAACTGTGGCATCTGAGCATTTTGGATCCCTTGCAAAGAATTGAAGAGTCTTATGTACCAGCCTTGGTACTACTGCAATTTTTTGGTCCCTTATTTATTATATGAAGATCTGGTTCCTATTCAAAAACCCATCCCTGTTTCTCAATGGAAGGTTGATGTCCGGATACCATTACATTAAGCCCTAGCGACTCATTCGGTGTAAACTTAGTTGAGTCCACGCTTTCCGGTAAGCCTCCTGTTTACTCTTTGGTGGTGGATCTGCTATCAAAAATCTCCTTCACTCATCATTTCGTTTGTTTGGACACTTTGAGTCAATCATTATATTCATATCTATTGATATGACTGTTTGAACACTTGGTGATTAATTTATGTGACGGTTCACTTATTACATGGGTTATTTCACTTCATGTTTTGTATGATGCTTTACAGTGTTATATGTTTATTCCTCACATTTTTAGCGCTACACTTTTTGTGTTCTATTTGATTTCTTCTACAGAATTGATCCAATTCTGTTGTGTTGGCAGCTTTATTTGTGTTTAGTTAGGTAGCGCGGTGTTATATATGCACTTGTATATATTTTCTTTTACTCTAGCCTTTTACAACTTGCCTACACACAGAGAAGTAGACAGTAGTTGGGTCATGACAGAAGGCAGCTAAGCTAGTAGTCGGGCCCAGGCAGGGTCATGGGTGGTGACAGGCAAGAGAGTAGTCAGGTACAGGCAAAGTTTAACACAGGCAGCGAACAAAAGAGTAGTCAGATCAATCTGAGCAGGCAAGAAGCAGGTAAGTACTGTAGCCCTTTAGCTCTGGTGATAATACACAGCTACCTCAAAGGTTGGCAGGGATTTTGAGAACAGAGGTACTGGGAGCCTCAACAGGGATATAGAGAGTATTGTAACATATTACAAACAAGGAATGCAACTGATTGGCTGGTCTAGTTTTCCATGTACCCATTCATACAGTGCCCCCCCCCCCCCCCCACAGATTCTGGCCATCATTACATTTAGTTAGTATATAACAAATACCCTTAACCCCAAATGAGGAGGATGATACATTTTCCAGCAGTCTTTGATGACATGCAATAGATGTTGATCATGTGATGATAATTTGCCTAATTGGCTGTCGAAGTTAATCATTTTTGAGGCAAGCTTTAGGCTATTCTTTTCTGGAGAGGTCTTTCAAAACTTATAACAGTGACTTTACCTGTCAAGATGTTCCTAGTTGAGAGAAAACTAATTACATTTTGTGTGTGCAATTTGTAAAAAGCAAACATAGAAGTTAAAATGATCCTTATTGTACAATATTCATTGTTAGCTTGATCTTTTGCCGCAGCTCCTATTCTGAAATGTCTACAATACCTCATTGTCTGTTATCCCTATTGACTTCAAACGAGGAAAATAAAAATCTATCCAGCTAGGAACAATATTTGTTAGCAGAACCTTTGGAACTGCCACTGAAAAATGTAAAGCCTGTGCTAGTAGAAGTACAGCAAACATAGAATAATTTAGTCGTTTTTTCATCATAAATGCTTAATTTATAAGACCATCAAGGACAAACACTTCAGAAAAAAAAGTAGATTGCTAGAATGTGCACGTCGTTCTAAATCAAATATAGGGACGCTCTAGCACAACCAAAAAATAAATAAATTACATGGCCCAGTTATAAGGGAGAATGGATATTGCATGCAGTATTACTCCATACATACCACAAGCCGCATACAATGCATATGATCATTCTTATGATCAGAAGGATCATTTTAACTTCTATGTTTGTTTTTTATAAATTGCACACACAAAATGTAATTTGTTTTCTTTCATCTAGGAACATTTTGACAAGTAAATTCACTGTTATAAGTTTTGAAAGACCTCTCCAAAAAAGAATAGCCTGTGCTAGTTCACATCAGATGCAGTTACATGCGCTTTTTTCTGTGTTAAAAATGCATGCATCCATGTATTCCAACGGCTCTAGTTCACACTTGTGCAGTCAGTTTCCAGTGCAGAAAAAAAAGTAGAGCATGCTGCATCTTTTCTGCACAGAACTGTACTGGCCGGTGCTCAAAGTTTTTGGTGGGGGGCGCAAACAAACGAAAAAAAAACAACAATTGCAGCCTCACTGTGCCCATCAAACGCAGTTACTGTGCCCATCAATTGCAACCACTGTGCCCATCAAAGGCAGCCACTGTGCCCATCAATTGCAGCCACTGTGCCCATCAATTGCAGCCACTGTGCCCATTAAATGCAGCCACTGTGTCCATTAAATGCAGCCACTGCGCCATCAATTGTCGCCACTGTGCCAGCAATTGTCGCCACTGTGGCATGCCATCAAATGCAGCCACTGTGCCATCAATTGTTACCACTGTGCCCATCAATTGTCGCCACTGTGCCCATCAATTGTCGCCACTGTGCCCAGCAATTGTCACCACTGTGCCCAGCAATTGTCGCCACTGTGCCCAGCAATTGTCGCCACTGTGCCCATCAATTGTCGCCACTGTGCCCAACAATTGTCGCCACTGTGCCCAACAATTGTCGCCACTGTGCCCATCAAATTGTCGCCACTGTTCTCTGTAAAATGCTGCCACTGTGCCCTGTAAAATGCCCCCTTCCCCCCCAACCCCCGGCCTGGCACTTACCTTTCTGGGGTCAGCCATCCTGCTTCTACCATCCCTCGATGTCTTCTCCTGCCCTTGATGACGCTTCAGCCATTCAGGTTACCGGTGAACCTGATTGGCTGAGACGCCTGTCAGTCTTATCCAAAGAAACACACCCCCAGTGCGTCCCTTGGGTAAGCATCTGGAAGCCGGAGGGCTGTGATCGGAAAGCTCCTGGCTCTGATAGGCACTTCCACAGCCAACCAGCTGCCGTTATTCAGATGGCCGGCACTCGCCAGGGGGCCGGCCATCTGAATAGTCGGCGGCCGCGGCAATACATAGATTCATGCAATGCATTAATCTATGTATTGTATACAGTGGCAGTGCAAAAGCCAGAGGGGGCTGCGCTCCGGTGCCCTCTGTGGACGCACCGCTACTGCTGGAACTTCTTGTGGTGTAAACTGTAAGCAAAAACTGATCAAAAAGTATCCGAAGTGCATTTATGTGATGTGAACTGGCTCTAAAAATGCATACACAGTGTTTTCCATGTTTTGCAATGGATCATACCAGTGCAGTCAATTTCCGGGGGAAGTAACTGACCGGAAACGGACTGCATTGGTGTGAACTAAAGCCATTGGAATACATGGAAAACTCTGTGCATGCATTTTTAGTGCAGAAAAAAAGTGCACAGAACTGCATCTGGTGTGAAATGGCCCTCAAGCTGTCCTGAAAAATGATTAACTATGACAGCCAATTAGGCCATTTATCATCACATGATACTGGGAAATGTATTGTCCTCCTAATTTGGGGTTAAGAGTATTTGTTATATACTGACTAAATGTAATGACAGAAAGGGAATTCCCTTAAAGGGGTTGTAAAGGTACATTTTTTTCCTAAATGGCTTCCTTTACCTTAGTGCAGTCCTCCTTCACTTACCTCATCCTTCCATTTTGCTTTTAAATGTCCTTATTTCTTCTGAGAAATCCTCGCTTCCTGTTCTTCTGTAACTCCACAAAGTAATGTGAGGCTTTCTCCCTGGTGTGGAGTGTCATGCTCGCCCCCTCCCTTGGACTACAGGAGAGTCAGGATGCTCTCTACGTTGCTGATAGAGAAAGCAGCTGTGTGTTGGTGGGCATCCTGACTCTCCTGCTCGCCCCCTCAAGGAGGGGGGCGAGCATGACACTCCACACCAGGGAGAAAGCCTTGCATTACTGTGTGGAGTTACAGACAGAAGAACAGGAAGTGAGGATTTTTCAGAAGAAATGAGGACATTTAATAGCAAAATGGAAGGATGAGGTAAGTGAAGGAGGACTGCACTAAGGTAAAGGAAGCTATTTAGGAAAAATTGTACTTTTACAACCCCTTTAAGTGGACTTTTGAAAGCATTTTTTCTTCAGGGGTGTGTTTTAGAAGACAAAGACATATATCTACAACATTATGTAAAACATTGTATTATATTAGATATCATACAACAGAGACCTTTAATAATAATTGCAGTAAATAGTGAGGATATTTGTTGTAGGTAACTTACATGCTTCATTAGTGTTTAACAGAAAATCATTCCAAATGTCATCTTTATGATTAAAACCAATGTAAAGGAAAGTACATTGTACAAGTGTGCCTCAGTGTGGACGGCAAGAGCGGCTCAATCTGTTTTGGAAATAGGTCAAAGGACCTGTAAGGGCACAATTGCCCAGCATGCAAGAAAGGTAGGCGCAGAGGCACTGGGGTTCACAAGAGGGCAGTTAGGCCTGCAAATCAAAAAGTATATATATATATCGGTGTGGTGATAGATATATCCTGCATGTTAAAACCAATGCACAAATAATCTAAAATAAAATAAAAATGATAATAGGGTAGCTGCATGTGCCTTTAAATACTTTGGTTTATATATAATTCATATCTTGCAATGTAAATGTGATGATGGCAAGAATCAGGGAAGAGCACCGTTTAAATGATGACATGGAAAACTAGGCCAGCCAATCAGTTGCATCCCTTGTTTGTAATGTGTTACAATACTCTGTATGACTGTCCGGGCTTCCAGTACCTCTGTTCTTAGAATCCCTGCCGAACTTTAAGGTAGCTGTGTATTATCCCCAGCTACCCGAAAAATAAATGCTTATATGTGCATGGCCACATAGACTAACATAGAGGTGCGTTTAGAGACAAAGGTCAGTAAAAATGCATTTTTTTAAGTCCTGTGTGCATGGGGCCTCATGCCGCGTACACACGACCGTTTTTCCCGATGTGAAAAACAATTATTTTTTTAATGTCATTAAAAATGATCGTGTGTGGGCTCCAGGGCATTTTTTGCGACGTTAAAAATTGGCATTAAAAATTGAGAACATGCTATAAATTTTTGCGTCATTTTTCACATCGTAAAAATTGGTCGTGTGTAGGCTTTAACAACGTGAAAATAATGCGCATGCTCAGAAGCAAGTTATGATACGGGAGCGCTCGTTCTGGTAAAACTAGCATTCGCAATGGAGATGGAACATTCATCACGCTGTAACAGACTGACCAAACTTTTATTTACACAAAATCGGCAAAAGCAGCCCCAAGGGTGGCACCATGCGAATGGAACTTCCCCTTTATAGTGCCGTTGTACGTCACTGTGCTTTGCTAGAGCATTTTTTTTCATGATCGTGTGTAGGCAAGAAAGCTTAACAATAATCGAGTTGAAAAAAAAAAGTTTTTTATAAACCATTAAAAATGGTCGTGTGTACGCGGCAGAGTCAGATTCTGCAAATTCACATACACACCTATATCAATCAGTCAATCAAAGCAAACCTGTTCAAACCTGTTCAGGAGTCAGAACACGAGGTGGAATTCACGGTGCCTAAATCAAGTGCCCCAGATTCTCCTGAATTGCTTGAAGTCAGAGGGCCAGATTCAGGTAGCATAGCGTATCTTTGTGCGGGCGTAGCGTATCGAATATACGCTACGCCGCCGCGACTTAGAGAGGCAAGTGCTGTATTCACAAAGCACTTGCTCCGTAAGTTGCGGCGGCGTAGCGTAAATCGGCCAGCGTAAGCAGGAAGGAGGTGGGCGGCATCTATTTAAATTAAGCATGACCCCATGCTAATGAATGGCCGGCCGAACTGGGCATGCGTGCGCATGCTCAGAATCACGTTGCATAAACTCCCTAAAATACGTTGGCGTAAATGCCTATGACGTGAACGTAACTTACGCACAGCCCTATTCACGTAGTACTACGTAAACGGCGCACACAACGTAAAATTCAACGGGCGTCGTTCCCTGGCCCATACCTTTGCATTAGCTGCGCCTGCTATAGCAGGAGTAACTTTACGCCGGACGTAAGCCTTACGCAAATCGCGTATATGAAGTGGCCGGGCGCATCTACGTTCTATTTCTAATGGGAACGCCGAATGCGTCCAGCGTAACTATGCGCCCATGATACGCCGGCGTAGGCAAGTTACGTTGGACGGCTGAAGCCATGTTTTTTGGCGTATCACGCTTTGTGAATCGGCGCAAAGATGCGATGGCGCACATTTAAAATTACGGTGGTGTATCTGGAGATACGCCAGCGTACTTCTTTGCTGAATCTGGGCCAGAAGATCTATTCGGACTACAAAGGAGATACCACCATCACAAGCTGTCATACTCTCCCAAAACACGGCATACTTGAACCAACATCCTGGGAAGACCTAGAGAAACTGCCAAAATGTGAAGCCAATAAATATAGGAAGGCAGCAGAAGAAGAATTAAAGTCACTTCAGGAAAATAAAACCTGGAAACTCAGAGCTCCCTCCTAACTGCAAAACTATAGGAAGTAAGTAGACTTCCAAACTAAAGACAGACTAAGAAGGGAATATCCACAAAGTATTTTGAGCATTATCTCTTGCAAAAGTAGGCAGTAATGCCTTGTTTCCACTGCACGGAATGGTTCGGGTCAGTAAATTTGGAGCGGTTAGGATGGGACCGGTCTATTCGCGTGAGCGTTTCCACTGCAATTCGAACCGTCAGGGACCATTCAGGGTATAGAGAAAAATCCTAACCCGTCCACCAATCAGTGAGATGTATTTGTAGGTCCGCCCTAATGGAACCGTTCCACTCTCTCTGGACCCACATGAGAAGCAGGACCCTTGCTGGTGCGGCACGGTTCGCTTTTACGGACACGCTTTCATAATGGAAACACCCAAAATAGCGTACCGTACCGAACCGATCCGCTCAGTGGAAACGAGGCATTGGTAAATCCTAATAATACAATTTAATACAATTCTCTTATTTGGTCCCTTTTGATATGCTCAATTTACCTTTAAAAACGTTTTGTTATATCTGTTAAATAAGTGTAGAAAAAAATTTGAATTGATCCTTCCAGAAATCTAGTGAACTGAAAACTTCCTGTGCTCTCTGCCGTTGCGGATTCTTATCAGTTAGCATTGTTCCCAGTTCTCTCTGTTGTCTACAGCAGTGTTTTTCAACTCCAGTCCTCAAGGCACACCAACAGGTCATGTTTTCAGGCTTCCCATTATTTTGCACAGGTGATTTGATCAGTTTTACTGCCTTAGTAATCACCACAGCCATTTCATCGGAGGGAAATCCTGAAAACTTGACCTGTTGGTGTGCCTTGAGGACTGGAGTTGAAAAACACTGGTCTACAGAACACCAGCCTAGTGCAGGGGTCTCCAAACATTCTAAACAAAGGGCCGGTTTATTGTCCTTCAGACTCTTGGAGGGCCGGACTTTGGCCAGCGGGAGTATACATTTTCCTGGCATCATTTTTAGTAAACACCTGGTATTAGGGGGAGGAATAGTGCCCCATTGCTGGTATCATAGGGAGTAATAGTGCGCTATTAGTTGTGTCAATGGGAGAAATGGTGCTCCATTGTCAGTGTCAGATGGCAGAATAGTGTCTCATATCAGTGGGAGGGATAGTGCCCTCAAGGGCCGGATAAAGGCAAGCAAAGGGCCGCATCCGGCCCTCGGGCCGCAGTTTGAAGACCACTGGCCTAGTGCATTACCACTTATATTTTTATTAAAAACAGAATAAAAGCAATAATCTTACTCACAGGCAAAGCTTAGGTAAGCGCTTTTCAGACAGCTAGACTGGACCACTCGGCACACGCCAGTGGAACCTCAGACATCTGGACGGGTGACGCGTTTCTGGGGCGTGCCCCCTTCCTCAAAGCTTAAGTGGTCCGTGGTGACTCTCTCCTATGTGCCCTTGTTTATGATATGATAAACGAGGGCACATAGGAGAGAGTCACCACGGACCACTTAGGCTTTGAGGAAGGGGGCACGCCCCAGAAACGCGTCAACCAGCCAAATGTCTGAGGTCCAGTCTAGCTGTCTGAAAAGCGCTTACCTAAGCTTTCCCTGTGAGTAGGATTATTGCTTTTATTCTGTTTTTAATAAAAATATAAGTGGTAATGCACTAGGTCGGTGCGCCCTCCCTTCTTTTCTTTCTTCCTTTAGCTATATGAACACCCTTTGTTCTGAGGAGGGCTGCAAGATTCTAGACTACACTACATTACCCGGATTTGGCGAAACACCAGAGCGCAGGAGAATTTTGTTTCACTGGTCTACAGAACATCCCCTTTCTTATGGAGAGGATGAAATGGGAGGTGTCCTGTAGTTCTAACACACCTTCTATCCTGGGTTGACAATCTTGCTCCTCCTTAGATACAGTACAGAAAATGAACGTTGTCCCTCTAGCACAGGAAGAATGTTGTTGGAATAATCACCAAGTGGAAATAACTGAAAAAAGCCCCCCAAAAAAATCGAATGCAGTTATTACATCTAAGGACCGATGAGCTGAAATATACTAAATTATTGTTCTTGGGTTTAGACAGGGCTTTTATTTTCAGAGGGAACCTGGGGGAACTCAGTTCCACCACCTCTGGCTCAGACCCTTTGGTGCCCGCTCACCACAATCACTTGTAAACACAGAAGTCTGGTTTCTGTGTTTACAAGTGACAGCTCTACACTCTGTATGTAACCCCCTGAACTCTGCACTCTGTATGTAATGCAATCCTGGTATTTAATGCCCATTTAAGACCCTTCTACTGTTTGTGAAATCTGAACAGGGTCGTGGTTGAGTTCCTGCACCTATTTTCTGAGAAAAAAAAGCTCTGGGTTTAGATAAGCGTTAAGTCGCTTGTGAAATATAAATAAGACATAAGTTGGCAGTTTTAAACAATTGAATGATTTCATCTTTATCATTGTATGTCTAAATAATGCAGTGTTTGGTGATAAAGGGCAGTACATGTTTGTTCCATTCATCTGTATTCTGATAGTTACTATATCTTCCTCACTCATGTCTTATGGGTATCTGTATATTTAATTACATTTAGTTTTGCACATTAAAGCTGTTAACAGATTATCAACGGTTATGTGAATGAAAATGTCATTTACATAAGGGATAAGGCCAATTTTAGGATTTTCTTGATCTGCTAATTTTTACAATATATTTCAGCAGCACTGAGTAATACTATTATTAGTATGTAGAAGTGTTTTCATTGTCCTCTGAGTATGAACAGAGTAATTAATAAAAACTAAATATGTAAAGTTTATTTTATGCCAATTAGCATTGCACACAATGCAATTTATTTATTAGCAACCCCATCTTACCTTTAGGAAACATCCTGTATTGCCCAGCAGTGGGGAGACACAAGGCCTCCCACAATTTCGATATGGCTTACAAGAAGTGAAGAGGTAAATAGGATGGAGGACTTGTTACTATCTGCCCAAAATCGACATGAGATTTACTCCGAAACTTGGGCCCAATGGAATATATTTAAATTCTTGGAAGAAGGAAAGGCCCTTTTTTTACCCTGAGGTCACTAAATACAGAGTTGCAAGGGAGGGCTTGTTGGGTCCTTCACCTCCCATGTCGGCAGCTATATTGATTCTGGATCTTGTATTCACCCCCTCTTTCTCCCATTCCCCCCTTTTTTTTGGTTTATTCCAAAGGTGTTAAAGAAAACAGTGTTATCCGTGCATTCAGGACAGAAATTATTAACTGAGGTTAGAATGTGGACTATTCCAATATTTGATCATGTTTTAAAGAATTTATGATTATTGTGCCGATATGGCCGCCCATACATTTATACTAATCATGATTAATGTTGTATATCTGAATTTGTATAGACTTGTTTGATGTTCACTTGATTGATGCAATTGATCAAATGGGTTGGTCGGTTTCTGTATGTAAAAAAGAGACCTCTACTCTGGGGCTACCATCAAATCTCTATATTTAATAGGATAAAAAAAATGTAGATGAACAAGCAGGTAAAAATGTAAGATACTTCAAAATGTTTGTAGCACCCTCCAAGTAAGGCTGCTAGGCAAATTTACTTTTTTACTTCTGCTGTAATCAAAGGAGCAGTGATTGTTTGGCTTGGTCTGCTCAGCTTCACAGGCTGAAAGTTTGATTGCTTTCCCCTGCCTCTAGAAGAAGTTTAGAGAACTTAGGGCAGAAGGATTGAAAAAAGACACAAGTCCATCCACTTTAACCAAAAAAGGAGAAGAAAACACACAAATCAAAAACCTCCATATACATTATCCAAAACCCACAGTTGATTCAGAGAAAGGCAAATAAAAAAAAAACCCTAATAAAGCACAATCCATCTTGCTCTAGCAGGGGAAAGCTATTCCTTCCAGATCCCTAATGCCTCGTACACATGGTCGGACTTTCCGAAAAAAAAAAGTCAGACAGGCTTTTTTTCTCGGAAAGTCCGGCCTTGTGTAGACTTCATCAGACTTTTTTGGTCGGAAGTCTGAGGGACCTTAAATAGAGAACCTGTTCTCTATCTTTCCCTCAGACTTCCAACGGACTCTTGCATTGTCAAAAGTCCGACCGTGTGTACGAGGCATTAGAGGCAATCAGATATTCCCTGGATCAACTTTACCCATAAACAGTCTGGAGCCCTGAAGAGAACATCTTCTTTCTTCTTCCCCCCTGTGGGGATGGATCCGCATGCTCGAGGGAAGAGGATCTGCTTGTTCCTGCCCCCCCCCCCGGACTGGAAGCTGGACTACTCAGCTAGAGGATGCATGTCTGGACTCATCATTGCTAGGATCTTTGGTGTCTTGTGGCCTGTAGCTGCAAGAATCTAGATTACCATATTTTCCGGCTTATAAGACGACTTTTTGGATGCAAAAAAATGCATCCAAAGTCGGGGGTCGTCTTATACGCTGCTGACAGTCTCGTCAGGCTGCGGGCATCCATGATTTAAAAGCCACGCCTCCTCCTTTAGACTGTTCCGTGATAGGCGGAACAGAAATGTTCCCAGCAGGGCCTCTGTTCAGTGTTCCGTCTATCACGGATGACTTCTCATCCTCGGACGAGAGGACATCTGTGATAGGCAGAACACTGAACAGAGGTCCTGCTGGGAAAATATGTGTTCCGCCTATCACGGAACAGTCTGAGAAGAAGGCGCGGCATTTGAATCATGGATGCCCACAGCCTGGAAGCCAGCATGTTTAAAAAAATAAGGTAGGGAGATCGTCTAGCCGGCACAGTGGGGGCAAGTGATGGCACAGTGGGGGCAAGTGATGGCACAGTGAGATAAAAAAAAAGCCTGTTTCTGTCAGCGGTTGTTCCTGTCAGCGGTGGTTCCGGATACCCCTCAGCTTCCAGAAAGACTAGTAGGAAGGGGTAGTCTTATATGGTGAGTATATCCCAAAACCAACATTTTTCCTGGAAAAATAGGGGGTTGTCTTATACGCCCGCAAATACGGTTCATTAGCCTATTTCTGCTACATGTGCCAAGCAATTCCCCTGGTCCTCAGCTGGGAGTGAATTACTGTATTGCTGCTGATTAGAGATAAGGAAGAGTCCTCTGCAGTTTGAGCATCAAGCGATTTGGAGTATCCCATACCCCACTGTCTAAGTTGTTTATAAAACTTCAAAACAACATCCCTGGACTGTTTATTGAGTCTTAGGCTCCATACACACGATCGGACATATCCGATGAAAACGGTCCGCGGACCATTTCCATCGGATATGTCCGATCGGGAGTTTGATCCGATGGCGTGTACACACCATCGGATCAAATTCCCCGCCGCCGGACGGCGCAGTGACGCGGCGGTGATGTTGACGCCGCCGCTTCACCGCCACGTCACCGCACCAGGAAGTAAAACACTTCCGCGCATGCGCCGAATCCATTCGGCGGCGGCGCGGCGGCGGTGGGGGACGACATGCCTGCTGGTAAGTGTACTAACCAGCAGACATGTCGGGCGGACAGATTCCACCGGATGGGTTTCAAAGCATGCTTTGAAATCTGTCGGGTGGAGAAATCTGTCCGATAGCCCATACACACAAGCGGAGATGTCTGCTGAAACGGTCCATCGGACCGTTTTCAGCGGACATATCCCCTCGTGTGTAAGCGGCCTTAAAGGATGAAATGCTGCTGTGTGCCTGGCTGCCCTGCACTGATTCAAGAAAAAAAAAAAAACATATGTACATCTACCACAACTCCTATGGGGGCAATGCTACATTACTTTTATGTAAATCTCTAATAGGAGTGTAACCCTTATCCCCCTGTAGTGTGGCATGACTGGTTTTTCGTGTATGATGGAGTGAAAAATAGGTTGGGAGCCAGTCACTTTAGTCTTTTTACTTTTTATTGCTAAACCTAATTTTAGGTGAGAGGAATAAGGGGTGGAGGATTCCCAAAAATAGAATTAAACTAGGACGGGTATTCTTAGGCCGCATACACACGGAGGGACATGTCCACTGAAACGGTCCGACGGACCGTTTCCAGCGAACATGCCTCCTCCGGATTTTCATCTGACGGCGTGTACACACCATCGGATCAAAATCCCCGCCGGCAGACAGCGCGGTGACGTTGACGCCGCCACGTCACCGCACCAGGAAGTCAAAAACTTCCATGCATGCGTCGCATCCATTCGACGCTTGTGCAGGCAGATATGTCCGCTGGTTAGTGTACTAACCAGCGGACATATCCGACGGACATGTCTCCAGCGGACAAATTTTAAAGCATGCTTTAAAATTTGTCCGCTGGTCAGACATGTCCGCTAGCCCGTACACACGATCGGATTTGTCTGCTGAAACCGTCCGTTCGGACCAGTTTCAGCGGACAAATTTGATCGTGTGTACACGGCCTTAAATAACAGTAGTAGTATCTTGGCTGTGTGGTTGGAGCAGTCTGTAGTTACTGAAGAGGCAAATGTACCAAGCCTGGAACAGACAGAATTTGGATCAGCTGTGCATGGCAACCAATCAGCTTCTGGTTTTCCAGGGGTTTTCACTTTCACAGTGCTTTAATTATTATTTGGGATGCAGCCCTCCTGAGACTGGGGAATCTTCAAAAAACTGCACAAATACAAATACACACAGGAGGGCAACAACACCTTGTGCATTACCATAGACAAATTTGTTTTCAACACGCAAGACAAATGGATACTCAGTTAAAATCAATAAGCTTGAATCACAATTGCTTTAGCAGGGGTCTCAAACTGGAGGCCCTCCATCATGCCCCTCCCTGTGGGAGTCATGCTTGTAACCGTCAGCCTTGCAATGCCTCATGGAACTTGTAGTTTCGCAACAGCTGGAGGGCCAACAGTTTGAGACTCGTTCTTTAGCCAAACGCAATGTGCCTGTCATAGGACCAAACACGATTGGATGGCGGATGCGTTTCGGGGGACAAACCCCCTTCCTCAGAGCTATCTAGTCAGCTCTGAGGAAGGGGGTTTGTCCCCGAAACGCGTCAACCATCCAATCGGGTTTGGTCCTATGACAGGCACATCGTGTTTCGCTAAAGCATTTGTGATGCATGCTTATCGATTTGAACTGTTTGTGAGTATCCATTTGTCTTGTGTGTTGAAATAAATCTGTCTATGGTAATGCAGAAGGTGTTTGCACCCTCCTGTGTGTTTTTCGTAGCTGAAGATAGAAGCTGATTGGTTACTGTGCACAGCTGTTTCAGATTCTGTCTGCTCCAGTTTTTGTAAAATTCATACCTGGAGTGTAATACAGCAACCATAGAGTGTAAAGGGTGCTGGTCCCGAAAGTAAATACCATTGAGGAGAAACAAAGCTTTATTATGAACATCCATCACTATGACTTTACATTCCAAAGCTTTGTGGAAAAAAAAATCACATTCCTCAATTCCCACAGTGTACAAGCTAAGTGCATAACCATTGATTTATTTTTTCTGGTTATTTTTGGATCATTGTTATATAAAAAATATAGCAACATGATTTTGTTGCCTTTTTTACAGTGCTATTCATTAAGGGGTGAAAACACATTAGCTATTTTTTGGGGGGCCAGTGGTGGAGGAGCTTATCCAGTCACCCATGATTACTTACAATATCAATTCTATTAGTAAATTTTTTTATCATCATTGTCTTAGTGGATCTAAACCCATATATATATATGAGGTTTTTGGACTTCGTCCACATCAGTTATTTAATGATAAATAATGTCTCTAACCATCTTGCCTGACCTACGGTATATTAGAAACAAACCACAGTAATTTTCTTAAAGTGGTTGTGTACAACCAATTTTACCTACAGATGGGCCTTTGTTAAGGTTTACCTGTAGGTGCTGGAAATATCTCCTAAACCTCTTGTTTAGGAGATCTTTGCAATATACACGTGCGCCAACCTCATTGGCGCATTCACACTTTAGAAAGGGCACAGACATGACCTTTCTAAAGGGATAATACCGTGACTGGCAGCCCAAACTCGCTCATCCAAGGCTTTAGGAACCTTGCTTTGTGCACTGTTCCAAATCATTTGGTGGAGGGGGGATTATGGTGTGGAGTTGTTTTTCAGGGGTTGGGCTTGGCTCTTTAGTTCCAGTGAAGGGAACTCCTAAGGCGTCAGCATACCAACACATTTTGGACAATTTCATGCTCCCAATTTTGTGGGAACATTTTGGGGATGGCCCCTTCCTGTTCCAACATGACTGCATACCAGTGCACAAAGCAAGGTCCATAAAGACATAGATTAGCGATTTTGGGGTGGAGGAAATTTGACTGGCCTTCACAGAGTCCTGACCTCAACCCAATAGAACACCTTTTGGATAAATTAGAACAAAGACTGAGAGCCAGGCCCTCCCGTCCAACATCAGTGCCTCACCTCACAAATGCGCTTCTGGAAGAATGGTCAAACATTCCCATAGACTGAGGCGCCGTACACACGGCAGAGAACCTCGACGGGCAGAACACATCGTTCCGCCCGTCGAGGTTCTCTCCCGGCCGTCGAATTCGGCGACCCGCCCGTCGGGAATGGCAACCAGCCATTCTTCCAGGCGGGCCGTCGAGGAAATAGAGAGCGTGCTCTCTATTTCGGCTCGACGGGCTTCCCGACGGGAAGCTCGCTGAGACCGTACACACGGCCGAGGTCCTCGCTGGAATGTGCATTCCAGCGAGGTTCTCGCTGATTTTCAGCGAGAACCTCGGCCGTGTGTACGGCGCCTCACTCATAAACCTTGTGGACAGCCTTCCCAGAAGAGTTTAAGCTATTATAGCTGCAAAGGGTGGGCCAACTCAATATTGAACCGTATGGACTAATGCCTCGTACACATGACCCGTTTTCCCGGCAGGAGAGCTTTTGGCTGGGAATCCCGGCCATGTGTATGCTCCATCACAGTTTCCCCGACAGGAAAACTAAAAAAAAAGAGAACATGTTTTCTTTTTTACTGGCGGACTTTTTCCCCTCGAGAAAACCGGTCGTGTGTATGCTTTTACGAGGGGAAAAAAACATGCATGCTCCGAATCAAGTATGAGACGGGATCGCTCGTTTTGGTAAAACTAGCGTTCGGAATGGAGATATCACATTCGTCACGCTGTAACGGACTGAAAAGCACGAAGACTGAAAAGCATGAATCGTCTCTCACCAAACTTTTACTAACACGAGGATTAGCAAAAGCAGCCCAAAGGGTGGCACAGTTGGAATGGAACTTCCCTTTTAAAGTCCCGTCGTACGTGGTATACGTCACCGCGCTTTGGACGGGCGGTATTTGGCCTGAACTTGTGTGCAGGTCAGGCTTGAGAGGAATCCCGTCGAGAAAAACATTGTTTTTTTCCCTGCCAAGAAAAACGGTCGTGTGTATGGGTGCATTAGACTGGGGTGCCATTATAGTTCATGTGTGTGTAAAGGCAGGTGTCCCAATACTTTTGGTAAGTGTGTGTATATATATATATATGTATTTATATATATGTATTTATTTATATTAAAGGTATATTGTATGCAGGAAATACTACTATCTGAAGTGTAGGGAGGTTGTTTGAGGTCACTCTTCCTGGCGTTACTAATGGTGGTCCTACTGATATACAGTATAATAGGGTGACTACAGATAAAATTTGCCCCTCTCAATATAAAAACATTTGTGTTTCTATTATTTCTTATGGAGAAATTTGCTTTGATATACAAGTGCTTTGGATTACAAGTATGTTTCTGGAACAAATTATGCTCGCAATCCAAGGTTTTACTGTATATTGATACAATGGAGGACTATGCATATAGTGTGTCCAAATGTATTCACGGTTTGTTTAAAGAAAGAACATAACCACCAGTATACACCACTTATATTCACTCTATCTAACAGTGCATTCAGAAAATTGGATTAAAAAAATATTTCATACATATATTAAAGTTCATTCTCACAGGCTGGTGGGCAAATTTAACCATTTTTTTGGGGTAAAAGTGGAGCTATGCTTTAAAACAGTGCTTATTACAGCAACTGAAATCCACAAGCATTGGATTGTCAGAATGTTCAGGGACAAAGCTTGGCATTCTCCTGCCTGCTTCTATTTTTAGAACCCTAAATATTCACCATGCAGCAAGTGATGCCGCAGAGGGTGGGGTGACAGTCAAGTGCGTGTAATGACGGTGGGATTGAAGCACAGCAGTTTCATTAACTTCTTACAGACTGAGAAAAAAAAAAAATCTTTACAGAAATGCAGACATTGTTATCATGGTGGGCACTAATAAATGTAAATTTTATATTCCCTTTAGATCCTAAAAATCCTCTTTTCAGATAATGCGCCACTACAATTATTATTCACCAATTATACCCAGGCTTCTTTAAAGCTGTGTAGTTCCAGTGGGACCTACAATTCATTCATGATGCAGATGGAGAGGATGTGAGCTGCATTTCTAGGAGACGATAACCAAATTAAAGAGATTTTAACTATTGAGTTTAGAAAAAAAAAAAAAAGAAAGGACACTCCGTGCAAATGACCTTTCATTATTGTAGCTTTCTTAAAGGGGTTGTAAAGGTAAAAAATGTTTTCCTAAATAGCTTCCTTTACCTTAGTGCAGTCCTCTTTCACTTACCTCATCCTTCCATTTTGCTTTTAAATGTCATTATTTCTTCTGAGAAATCCTCACTTCCTGTTCTTCTGTCTGTAACTACACACCGTAATGCAAGGCTTTCTCCCTGGTGTGGAGAAAGCCTCTTGAGAGGGTGAGCAGGCAAGTCAGGACACTCTCTACTTTGCAGATAGAGAAAGGAGCTGTGTGTTCGTGGGCGTCCTGACACTCCTGTTCGCCCCCTCAGGAGTCTTTCTCCACACCAGGAAGAAAGCCTTGCATTACAGTGGTGAGTTACAGACAGAATAACAGGAAGTGAGGATTTCTCAGGATTATTCAGAAGAAATAAGGACATTTAAAAGCAAAATGGAAGGATGAGGTAAGTGAAGGAGGACTGCACTAAGGTGAAGGAAGCTATTTGGGGGGGGGGGAATGCCTTTACAACCCCTTTAATTATGAATAAGCATGGTAATGTTTGGTGGAGATGTTGTATTATAAAGAAGCATTGTCACATTCACACAGTTAGTCCTTGAGTTGATTCTTTACCTATACCCTCCTGTACAAGGTCTGTGTGTTGTCTGCAGCTGTCGGCTTTCCAACTTTCTCTATTTTACATGTCATACTGATAACAGAAGCTGTATTTAAAGGATCACTAAAGGAATTTTTTTTTTAGCTAAATAGCTTCCTTTACCTTACTGCAGTACTGGTTTAATGTCCTTATTGTTCGTTTTTGCTTTGAAGTTGCTGTAATTCTGCTCTGAGCTCCACACTTCCTGCTTGTCTGTTTCCTTATAACCACAGTACTGGAAGCTTTCTCACTGTGGTCTAAGCTGTCATTACTGTGTGTCTAAAACTTCCCAGAACCAATCAGATTCATTTTAAAAACAAAACACTGCCCTGGATGTATTTGTTTTTGTTCTGTGTGTCTATTTCTACTTTGTAGAAACATGAAGCCAGTTCAAAAGTGAAACTAACCTGCAGGCACATTATATAATTGATTTTTATCTATTTTTAATCATTTTGAAAAAGAATCAGTGAACTTTTATGTCTCTATACCCTGTAAACAGTCATTTCAGCCAAAAAATTTTTTTCCTTTAGTGACCCTTTAATGACCAGAATTTAACATCAAGCAAAAAAAAGCTGTTGGTGTAATTTCTGTCAGTACAATGAAAATGCAATGGTGAACGATTCTACATAACAATGATGCTACAAGCACTCGACAGGTAAAACGTCAAACTGTGATTAAACAATGCATCCTATGTGACAAAACCATAGCCGATAAATCACGTCTTCCCCGAGGACTGCCAAATGCATCTCACACATATGAAACAATATATGTAATGTATGAGAGTGTGGACGACAACACTATGTAATACAAGTGAATGTATGAGGCTCCTGCGCCACCAAATAAATAAGGTGAAATTAAAAAATGCTGCTCAATCTGAATTGTGATAAATACTAATAAATATAACAACAGTGACTGGAATAAAATTGATTAGCGCATAATTTATTCAGCACTGAGAATCTGGATAATAAATAGTGATCTGTGCAAAAGTGCAAATGCATAAAAATAAATGTCCCAGCGCATAAATGATTCAACTTATAAAGTCCATATAGTGAATTACAATCTATGCAGAAAAAGTGCAAATGCATAAAATAAAGTGAACTGTCCCATCCGTGGTGGTGTAGCAGATCCTATAATATGGGTGACTTTTCTTCAGGAAATATGCTCACATTGCGCTTACCTTAATAAGGCAAAAATATAGCCTTTTAATGTGTGTTGCTCTGGCTCCCCAGCAGGTGTCACTTCGTCCTTTCAGTAAGATGGTGTGATGATGTTGTGTAGATCTTATGTTCCAAGGTTGGACGAGGGGGGGGGGAGTTCCAGTGTCACTCAAATAAAGAGGAATGGTGCCATGGTGAAGTACGTATGTACGTTTAATAAAAATAATAAGAGAGACTTACATCAAAGTAAAAACAAACAGGTACGATCGAGTTCCGCGTCTAACTTCCGGTTTCCGGGTTCAGGTCTTACATGTTACGCTGCGTCACGCAGCTTCATCAGAGATACCTGATTGGTTGCTAGCCTTGTCATTTATACGTTCAGAGCGGAAGTGTGTCGGCGGCCATTTTGTCGGAGTGTATGTCTCCGTTACGGCGGCGGCCATTTTGTTGGTTGGAGATCTTCTATTATGTTTACACAGTCCGGTTTTCCGTGACTGAAGTATTCTACTGCCGAGTTATAAATGTGTAAGGGGGTTAATAAAATACAGAAGGGTAGGCAATATAGGATGTGTACCTAGTTTCTGCATTGTTGATGCCTCCTTCTATTTATTGTAAGTGATATTAACCCTTTCTGTAACATATACTGGGCAGTGTATGGTTGAATGGCAAATATGAACAACAATGTGTATACATTAAACAATGTAAATTAATATATGAGGATATGCAATACATTTAAAAACATCTAAAAAATAAAAATTGATATAAATATAGATATGTAGATAAAACCTATATTAAAAATTACTTAAAAAACAGTTAAGATCAAATTCTACATTCATTCCATCAGGTGCCATTGTTTGTAAGTTAAAAATCCATTGTGACTCCTTTTGACTAATGTTTCTGACTAAATGTGCTCCTCTCCATGGTTTCTTATATTTTTCTATTGCCCAGAAACTCATTTGTGTGGGATCGCTATTATGGTACTGGGCAAAGTGTTTACTGACGTTGTGTTTTGGGAACTTTTTTTTGATGTTTCGTATATGTTCTCCAATTCTTACCATGAGTGGTCTTTTAGTGCGTCCTACATATTGTAGGTTGCATGTACATTACAGTACATAGACTACGCCTTCTGTGTGGCAGCTGATAAAGTCTTTAATCTCATAGATTTGTCCTGTTTTGGTCGAGGTAAAATCTGTTCTTTTCCTCTGTGGTTTCTTTGAGTGTCTGCATGCAAAACAATATTTGCATGGGTGGAATGCTTTACTAATAAAATAACTGTGTCCACTTTTTGGGGGTTCTACCACATTTTTGACTACCAAGTCTCGTAGTGTTGGTGCTCTTCTGTACACTATGTTGGGTTTCTCTGGCAATATGCTTTTCAAATGTTTGTCGCTTTTTAGTATATGCCAATGCTTTTTGATGGATTTTTCAATTTCTCGATGTTGTATGTTATAGTCGAGTATGATCATCGGTGCTTCCATTTTGTGTTGTTTCATTTTAGGTCCCTGTAGCATAGTTTGTCTGTTAAGTTCCGATACCTCATTGATTTGTTTTTGTATAAAGTTTTCCGTATACCCCTTTTCCTTAAACCTGTCTCCTATAAATGCCGCTTGGGATTTGTAATCTTCTTCATATGTGCAATTTCTTCTGATTCTTGTCAGTTGTCCCTTTGGAATATTAAACAGCCAGGATTTATGATGGCAGCTTCTCATCGAGAGATAGCTATTTGCATCGACATTTTTGAAGTGTGTCTTGGTGGTTAGTTTGTTGTCTGTAACCGAAATGTCTAAATCTAAAAAGTTGATGCATTCATCACTGATGTTCCATGTGAGTGAAATATTGAGATTGTTTTGGTTCAACTTTTCTAGAAATGTTGTAAGTGTTTCTTTGCTGCCATTCCAGACTATTAGTATATCATCAATATATCTTTTATAGAGTGTTAATTCCATCGGGATGTTTGAATATATTGCACCTTCCTCCCATTGGGCCATAAAAGCATTAGCCACACTGGGGGCAAATTTAGCCCCCATGGCTATGCCCGTGGTTTGTTTGTAGAAGGACTGGTTGTACCAAAAGTAGTTGTGTTTTAGGCAGAAGTCAATACACTTTACTAAAAATTTTCTTTTGTTTACAAATAAGGGAGCTATATTTCTTTAAAAGCCACTTTGTGGAATTGCAAGCCTGGTGGTGCTCTACCATTGTATATAATGATGACACGTCTGCTGTTGCAAGTAGAGTTCTTCCTTTTAATACTGGTGTATCTTCTAACAGCTGTAGCACATGCTTAGTATCTTTGAGGTAGGATGTTGTTTGTTGGACCGCTGGTTGTATGTAGTGGTCTAGGTATTCTCCCAGTCTAGAAGTTAGGGAGTCAATTCCATTGACAATAGGTCTTCCTGGCGGGTTAACTTTATCTTTATGTAATTTTGGGACCATATAAATGATGGGTATCCTGCACAGATCTGGAATAAGGTATTGCGCCTCTTTTTTGTTGAGGATTGCTTTCTTTACCCCTAGATGTATGAGTTTTTCAAGCTCTTTTTTATATACATTGAGGGGGTTACCTAGTAGTTTAGTGTAGGTTTTTTCGTCTTGTAATTGCTTTTCCATATCCTTTTGGTACTGTTCCTTTGACTGCACTACTACCCCTCCGCCTTTGTCGGCAGGTCGGATTACAATGTCCGTCCTTTTAGTTAGTGACTTAATGCCCTTTTGGATATGTACCGGATTGGTGGCTTTCTTTACTTTTAGTGTATCTAGGTCCTGAAGTACTAGTTTCTTGAACACATCGATATAGTGGTTGTCATGAACTTGCGGATTGAATACCGAATTATTGCGCAAGTTGCTAGATTGCACATTTTCGATATTGGACTTGGTGGTGGTAAAATTTGTGGGATTATTCATTATATATTTTTTTATATTGATTTTTCTAATATATTTCTGGATTCCTATGTAGGTGTCAAATTTGTTAAGACTTTTTGCTGGTGCATGTTTCAGGCCATTGTCTAAAACTGCAATTTCTTCCACAGTGAGAGGTAGGCCACTAATGTTAAAGATGCCACTTCCTATTATTCGCTTTTTCTTTTTCTTTTGGCATCTCTTTCCCGATCTACATCCCCTCTTCTTTCGGTTGGCGTTCTTCCCCTTACTTCCGGGGTTCTTCTTCTTGGTTCTGGAGTTCTTCTTCTTGGTGATCTTGGGGGATCTGGATTTCTCCGTCTCGGCGATCGGGGATTCTCCCTGTATTCTCTTCTGGGTGTGTGGTCTCTCCTCTCTCTCTCTAAAAAAGACCTTTGAGGAGGCTGGTTATGATAATCTTGGTAATGGTAGGTGTCTTGGTAATTTCTAATCGGTTCATATCTATTATACAGTGGAGGAGGACTTCTTTCTAATCTTCTAGACTGTTCATGATGATACGGTTGTCCTCTATTTTCGACATAGTCTCTTTCTGGATTTTTTCTATTGTTGTATGGTCTTTTGAAAAATTTCTTGAATGTTTTTTTCCTGAATTTTTTCGGGGTTTGATATCCCTGTGTTGCATTTCCTCTGTATTCTTGTTGAGGCCTCGGATCCGCCCTATATTGTTCTCTAGTGGGGATGTATTCTTGTTGGTATCTAGGGTCTTCTCTATAGGGTTCTCCATTGGGGATCTGAATTGTCTGTGTTGGTTCTTGTATTCGGACCTCTCTTTTGGGAGTTGAGTAGGTGGAAAGAGGTGGAGGCTTTTCAATTTTAGTTTGCCATTTGAATACTTGATCTAATTTGTAGTCCGACACATCTCGTTGGTGTTTCTTCATTTTCCTCTGTTGTGTCTCTAAATCTTTGGTTACTAAATCTCTATTGAGTTGTAATACAAGCCAAGCCTGCCCGTTCCTGGAACGTATAATACACTGTGGTGTAGGTTTTATGAATTTGTTATTAGTTCAGGGCTTGACAAATCCAAGGCGCCAGTTTGCCTTGGTCCACACCTATGTGTACTAAAATCGCAATCTCATTCCAGTTTCTGTGCGATCTCAGGACAGGTGTGATTTTGTGTCTCTCGCTCTCCCCACAACTGCCTCCCATTAAAGGGGTTGTAAAGGTAATTTTTTTCCCCCTAAATAGCTTCCTTTACCTTAGTGCAGTCCTCCTTCACTTACCTCATCCATCAATTTTGCTTGTAAATGTCCTTATTTCTTCTGAGAAATCCTTGCTTTCTGTTCACCACAATGTTTCACTGTGGGGATGGTGTTCTTTGGGTGATGTGATGGGTTTGCGCCAGACATAGCATTTTCTTTGATGGCCAAACAGTTCAATTTTAGTTTAATCAGACCAGCGCACCTTCCTCCATACATTTTGGGAGTCTCTCACATGCCTTTTTGCAAACTCAAAACATGCCATTTTGTAATGGCTTTCTTCTGCCATAAAGCCCAACTCTATGGAGTGTACGGCTTATTGTTGTCCTATGTACATATACTCCAGTCTCTGCTGTGGAACTCTGCAGCTTCTCCAGGGTTACCTTATGTCTCAGTGCTGCCTTTCTGATAAATGCCCTCCTTGCCCGGTCCGTGAGTTTTGGTGTGGGGCCATCTCTTGGCAGGTTTGCTGTTGTGTCGTGTTCTTTTCATTTGGTTATGATAGATTTGATGGTGCTCCTAGGGATCATCGGAGATTTTAATATTTTTTTATAACCTAACCCGGACTTGTACTCCTCAACAAACATTGTCCCTTACTTGTTTGGAGAGTTCCTTGGTCTTCATTGCTGCGTTTGGTTAGTGGTGTCTCTTAGGTGTTGCAGCTTCTGGGGCCTTTCAAAAAGGTGTGTGCATGTAATGACAGATCATGTGCACAAATAAACAAGTATTCAGCGCTGAAACATATAGTGAAAATACAAACAAATATAGGATGCTAGCCAGCACTTAGGATAAATTCAAATAAAACATCCCAACAGAACTTATGATAATAAAAGTGCAGCGCAGACAACAAAATTGAAATGGAAAAAGTTAAATAAAGTCCATAAGTGAATAAGTGTGAGAAAGAAATCCAATGATTTATAAATTGGTGCAAATCCAGAGTAGGTGACCAAAGAAAAGATCCTCCACCAGAGAATAAGGAAGGCCTCTTACCTTATTGATTCGACCTGAATTAGGTCACAAAGCGTGGTATGCAAACACTCATCCTGATATCAAGGGGCAACGAATTGTATGGCAACTCCGTGTCACAGCAACAAGACCCAGGGAATGGCAGCAGTATAGGGCATAGGGAACAACGAGGAAAGGAATCTAGTGCTCTCTGAAGCAAAACCAGTATTTATTAAAACAGTAACACTCACGTTGTATAGCACTCACAGCCGAGTGCCAAGCTCCAGGCAATAAGTTCAGATCAAACGTCTACAGCCATGAACAACATGAGGCGGCGATCGGGGTGACGAGGGGGAGGAGCTACATGTGACATCACTGGCGATCGCCACCTCATGTTGTTCATGGCTGTAGACGTTTGATCTGAACTTATTGCTTGGAGCTTAGCACTTGGCTGTGAGTGCTGTAAACGTGAGTGTTACTGTTTTAATAAATGCTGGTTTTGCTACAGAGAGCATCAGATTCCTTTCCTCTTTGTTCCCTATGCACGATCGGTTTAGATTGCACACAGGTGGACATCATGTCACTAATTATGTGACTTCTGAAGGTAATTGGTTACACCAGAGATTTTTATGGGCTTCATAACAAAAGGGGGTGAATACATACGCACATGCCCATTATCATTTTTTTTATTTCTGAAAAATAGTTTTATGTATATATTTTTCTAATTTTACTTCACCAACTTAGACTATTGTGTGCTGATCCATCACATTTAATTAAGATTAAAAAAACATTGGACTAAAGGCTGTAATGTAACAAGATAGAAAAAGAGGAAGCTGCGCTGCATTAAAGTATTGCAAACATAAAACAACATAGATATAACAAAATGCTGTATATATATGGTGCACAAAAAAAACAAAAACCTGTGCAAAATTCAATAGCTTGACACTAATGATGAATGATCAAAAGTTTGTGTAGGATAGATGAATCCCAAAAGTTCAGAGAAGGATATGACAGAGATAACAAAAGTAGTCCGAATGGGTGTTGAACAGCTCCAAAGGAATCGTGTGCATCAGCCAGATTGATAAGAGTATCCTCCACCACTTATATTCTAACTGCTTACCAAAATGATTGGACCTCTAACGAGATCAACAGCGCATAGAATCAAAGCAAGCCAGCACAAGAAATCCAAGCATCATGTCACTCTGTCTGTGTCTCCTTATCCATATGTAGTCAGATTATCGTTCCTCCATAAGCATGACCCAGAAGGAAAACATTGACATAGCGTAATAACGTCTAAAAATATTTTTTATTGTATGTAAAAGATACACTCACATTTATGCAGATTAAAAAGTGCGTGTAAAGCGGCGTACACACGACCGAGGTTCTCGCTAGAAAGCAGCGAAAACCTCGCTGGAAGCTGCATTCCAGCGAGAACCTCGGCCGTGTGTACGCTCCTGGCTCGCCCCGCCCGTCGGGAATCCCGTCTTTTTGCTCGACGGCCCGCCTGGATGAATGGCTGGTTGCCATTCCCGACGGGCGGGTCGCCGATTTCGACGGCCGGCAGAGAACCTCGACGGGCGGAACGATGTGTTCTGCTCGTCGAGGTTCTCTGCCGTGTGTACGCCGCCTTACTGCTGTAGCCAGCCGGCTCTGTCATCCGCTCGTCCTTCCGGATAGACAACGTGGTACAATTCGTGGTGACGTCAGCACGCCGCTTTACCCTACGCCGTTTCATCACAACAATGACTTCTTCCAGGGGCACGAGCGGCGTGCTGACTCGCCACTCTTTATTCAGCAAAAAACATCCAAGGACCGCCCAGCTCTGAAGTTTGAAAATCGAGGGCGCGATCCGCCATTTTGGATTAGGGATCCCTGCCAGTAATAAGCTGGTGTAAATAGGGATAAACTATAGCAAAGAAAACAAATCTAATGCCAAGTCTCCAGTCGCAAATCAGAATGTTTAAACTAAGGTTGTCGCATGTAGACCATACACGCCGCGACCACAGATGAAAAAACATATAATGGTTTAAGGACTGGATTTCCAAAATGAAAACATAGATATAATGACATATCAAAAATGCTTAACATTGGTTTCTATATAATAGAAAAGTTTAAAAGGGCTATATAAAATCATTGCTCAGTATCACATATGTTGTGGGCTAAATCAATAGCACATATAGCAAAAGTTTTTTATTTAAAACGTGGTTTAGGAAATAATTTTAAAAAATTACGTTGAAAAAATGTTGTTGGAAAAAGTGCGCATGACCATACGCAACAAATATGGCAGAACAACAACAATATAATTCAAATCTAAATGGCAGAAAAAGAACCATATGTTCTATAAAAAAATTAAAAATGAATTTAATTTAGTATAAAATAATAAATATATAAGTAAAAAATAGAGAATGGCAAAAAAAAGGGGAGGACCCAGATTAGCCAAAAATCAGAGCCGGTTTACAAAGACCAAAATATTACATATTACGACTAGCCATTATCAATGAAAGCGTTTACATCTGTGTCTACATTGAGTCCATAAGGAATGTAGGTACGGATCCGATATATCAAGGCCATTTCAAGCCTGGATAATTCTCTAACTAACGAACTAACTCTCCAATGAGGATCGAATTTATCTATCCGCATGAAGAGGGTTCCTTCTGGGTTACGATTATGGTATTGATCGTAATGGCTGGATACTGAGTGTTGTGATACTGAGATTATGGTATTGATCGTAATGGCTGGATACTGAGTGTTGTGAAAACCCAGACCTAATGTTGGTAATATGTTCACCTAATCTTACTTTCATTTGTCTTTTGGTCCTGCCAATATATTGTAACCCGCACGGACACAGTAAGAGATAAACAACCCCGGTTGTACTGCAAGTAATGAAAGGCTCAATCTTGTGCTCTTTCAAAGTGCTTTTTGAAAAAAATGATAAAGTTTTTCTAGATTTATTTTTATTTAATGTACAAACCTGGCAGTTCCTACATTGATGATACCCCTTAATGTCTCGTTGAAAAAAGGACACCTTTTGTAATGTAACAAAATGGGTAAAACACCAAGGGGGTGAATACTTTTGCAAGGCACTGTAAATTGAGAAATATAAGGTAGTGCTGTTACCCTTAGGTATTGGGGTATTCATATTTGGTATACTAAGAGGTGTTAATAACACAGTACAACAGCAGCCACCTAAGTTCTGTCTCCATTAAGGAGTTTGTTTTTTCTTCTGCACGAGTCATCTTTCCGCACCGCGCTTGCTTGCGGGCTGCTTTGAATGACGCTTTTCCTAATTTGGCAGTAGACTCTGTGAGGGACCTATAAGTGTAATAGATCACCGACACAGCCCTCCAGGCGATGAACAGGACCTTACCCCTCGCTTTAGCGAAAGCCAGGATAAAACCTTTTCTACCTTTCTTAGGTAGTAAAATCATTATTTTAATTATATTTTTAGTCCTTACCCATATATTTAAAACATAAGAAAAATAGCCATGTTTAAAATATATAAAAATGTTCAATAACAAGCCCAATGTCCAATCTTGGTAGGCTGTAAAATACAAAAAAAAAGTCAACAAACAAAAGAACCACGGGATGTCACCGTTGTATTAGAAATTAACTGATATTATGAAAAAGCTTGCAGCCGTAAAAATGTCCACCAGGTGTCACCACCAGATTACAAATCAAACTGTAATCCTACGCACTGAACAGCAGAAAATTGCTAGAACTGGAATGTAAAATTCATAATTAGTAGGGTTGTCCCAATACCACTTTAAGACCGAGTACAAGTACCAATACTTTTTTTCAAGTACTCGCCGATACCAAATACCGATACTTTTTTTATGTCATGTGTCAATATTTTTTTTTATTTTACAATTTAAATATTTCACTTTTTTTTTTTTTTTTTTTTACAATGCTTTCTTGGGGGGGGGAGGGGGGGATGTGTCAGTGTGTTTATTTTAATATGTATTATTTTTTACAATGAAATTATTTTTATTAGTTATTGCCATTTTTTTTCTTAGCCCTGTTGGAGAGCTTTGGTGAGATATCAGGGGTCATAACAGACCGCTGATATCTCACCTTTGTGACAGAGAAATGGACTAGGGACACAGATTCCCCAGTCCCGTTCTCAGCTGCACTGGAAATGAATGGACAGGATCCATCAGACCGATCTCATCGGTTTAACCGATCGTGTGTAAGCGGCATTAGAAGAATATAACTGGTACAAAAAAAAACATGTACCAGTTCTTTAGTGACACCTAGTGGTTTTTAGCCATTATGCAAAAAGCATTTACATAAAGTATATTTCTAACCCAAAAATGTGTTTTGAATACAGTAGGGAAATATTAGGTTTAGTTGCTATCTTTAGACTACATGCCACATCGCTTGTCCCTCTGGATGTCTGGGAAAGCAAGACGCCAGCTTAAGATTCCTTCTGGCTACCACCATTGGTTTCTTTGCTTGGTTATACCATACATGTCAGCACATCATGCTCTGTGTCGATTTTTGGGGGGGGTTCCCATTCGCCCCCTGTTTGTGGGCGCTGCACATCACCTCAGCTCCCTGGGTGGACTTACTTTCGGCCATGGCTCCATATGCACCAAACCCAGTAATCATTAATTCCATATTTGTCAAGCATCCGCCCCTGAAGAGTGTATACATACACGAAACACATCGGGCTACTAGGGATGCTACATTGATACTATCCAATACAATCGAATGAACCTATATGTTTTCACTGGTCCTTGTATACAATATATATATTTTATACTTTTTTGTCCTCGCTGTCCATTTGATATCTGTACATATGTTATACTCATTGAATGCATCCATTAACTAATGCAGATCACTATGTGGCCCTTGGTTATGCACTGTTGTACCCTTGATGCTTTTACTGCAACGCACATATTATGTGACTGGCTAGTACTAAGAAATGACATTAATGTTTAATGATCGTTTCCTACATATGTTTTCTGTTTTTTGAGACATGTCATGCATCTTTTTGTTTAATAAATATGTATTTCTTTTTACCCACACAATGTCTGCAGCCTTACTCAAAGTCCCAAATTTCTCTTTTTATTTAGTTGCTGTCTTTGTCCCCACTGGGGGAGATTTGTTTTGCCTGTCCCAGTGACCTTTGTCACTGGGAAAGAAAGTGATCCAAAATGTTATGGTTGTCACCAGTACAGAAGGTGAGGACAATCTACCAATGGGGACTCCATGTCTGGTGATAACTATCAGAGGAGATTTTCCCTAACCTGAGAGAGGGAAACCTCATAGATGAGACACGGACAGTAAGAAACAAAACCAACAAGCGTTTTAAATCATTCCCTACTAGCAAAAAGAATAAATTGGATAGAGATTCACTTTTAAAAAGTATTGCCACAGTTAATTTTAAGAAAACCCCACTATGGGCCAGATTCTCAGCGGCGCTGATACCCCATCGTATCAGATACCCCGATACCCCGTATCACTTTGGCATAGATACGCCTGAAGATCCGACAAGTGTAATACCATTACACTTGCGGATCGTAGTTGTAATGAAAACTCCGGCCACTAGGTGGCCTTTACGTTGTTTTCTCATTTGCCTATGCAAATGAGGCTACTACGCCGATTCCCGATTGCTTTTACGCTGCCCCGTCGTCGCGTATGTCGTTTTCGTCCGCGTAAGGTTACCCCTGCTAATATGGGGGTTAACCTTAGGCAGTACCGTCGGATGCCATGTTAAGTATGGCGTCGGGTCAGCATCGGCTTTTTCCGTCGCTTACGTCGTTTTACTAACTCGTTCGCAAATAGGGCATTGGGTAGTGACGATCACGTCGTTTTGACGTCGGTTTCAACAACGCTTTCCGACGTGAGCTGGAGCATGCGCACTGGGCTTTTTCCCCGGCCGGCGCATGCGCAGTATATTCGACGCGGGGGTTCGCTTAATTTAAATACAAGCCGCCCCCTTTGAATTACGCGGGCTTACGCTGGGCGATTTACTCTACGCCTCCGCAAACTACGGAGCAAGTGCATGGAGAATACGGCACTTGCTCTGTTACGTTGCGGCGGCGTAGTGTAAATAGCTTACGCTACGCTGGCGAATTTGTATGAGAATCTGGCCCTATGTGTTTTATGCATTCCGTTCACATAGTATACCTTAAAAATGTAAAAAAAACAATAATTCTACCTTTTAGATCAGGGGTCAGCAACCTTTTTCCAATTAGAGGCCGGATTCAATGAATGTAAATGCATGGAGGGCAGAATTCACCTGCTAATAAATGAAGATAATAATAATCCTAACAGTAATAACATTACAGGTTTACCCTCCTTTAAGGTGCTTCACTACTACAGAGCCAGTTCAGCCCAAGGAAGCGTGTGGCTGGGAAATTCAGATTTTACTGCCCCCTCCTCATCCTGGCACCCAAGGGTGGCAGACACCAGCCCTACCAGCCAGCATGGCCTGGAGATGGGGTTTCTGTCCCTAGGGAAAATGGTGTCCCTGTCCCCAGGGGAGATGGTGTCCCTGTCCCCGGGGGAGAAGGACCCCCCCCTTTTGCAGTGTCCTCTGTACCCCCAAAGCAGTGTCCTCTGCCACCCTGCACCCCACACACTGTGTGGGTAGAACTCTCCTACCTTACACAGGCGGACAGAAGAGCAGAGATCGGCATCACAGGTCTGGATGGGGGCAAGAACTGCTGAAGTTAACCTTTCACATTAACAGGCTGGTGATTGGTTGCTAGGATCACCCAGCAACCAATCACCTGCTGTTTAATGTAAACAGTTAAAGGGGTTGTAAACCTTTTATGGTTTTTCACCTTAATGCATTCTATGCAGCCCCCCCCCAGCCCCTGTTTTACTTACCTGACCCCGCTCTTTCTCCGGCCGGGAATAAGCACACCAGCACTAGTTGGTGTCTCATGTCCTGATTGGATAGATTGACAGCAGCGCAGCCATTAGCTTCTATCGAGCGGGCACTAACACGTAGTCGGCGTTATGATCCTAAGTTGAACAATTTTTTGATTGGTGGCCTAGACTATATACTGCATCACAACTTCTTTCTGTTCGACCGCTCCCACTACCTCCAGGTGCAGGGCGTTGCGATGGGGACTTGCTGTGCCCCATCGTACGCAAACCTGTACCTGGGGGAGTGGGAGCGGTCCCTCCCAGACGACGAGGACCTCGTCGAGTACCTTCGCCACATCAAGGTGTGGCGTCGGTACATCGATGACGTCTTCGTCGTCTGGGATGGCTCAGAAGTAGATCTTCTGGCTTTCTTTAATGCACTTAATGTCAATGATCGCAATTTAACGTTTACCATGATTCATGATAAAAAGACTGTTACGTTTCTTGATGTGCAATTATTCATTGACACCGATGGCAGCCTCTGCAGTACTCTGTACCGCAAGAGCACATCTGGCAACACCATCCTACACTTTGATAGCCACCACCCTATCCCACTAAAAAATTCCATTCCATATGGGCAATATTTGCGCTTGAGGCGCAATTGCTCTACTGATGAGCTCTTCAGGGAGGAGGCAGGAAAACTCCAGAATAGGCTGTTGGCCAGGGGCTACAGCAGGTCCTGCTTACGCAGGGCCTTCAATCGTACCCTTACCCAATCCAGACATGATCTTCTGTCTAAGAAAAATGTCATGAACCCCAAGTCCGTAACCACAAGATTGATTGTTCGCTATTCCCTGCAATACGAGGCCATGAACAAAATAATACAAAACCACTGGACTGTTCTTACAGACGATCCCAAAATCAATCCTTTTGTTTCAGATCACCCTTCGGTTGTTCATAAACGAGCAATGTCACTGAGGGATCTTCTGGTGTCAAGCGAATATAGAGCAGCCACCCCCACCAACTATGGTGGTTGGCCTGTGGGCACATTTCAATGTGGACATTGTTCCATGTGTTCCCTGATGAGACGTGATAAGATTTTTGGTCTCCCTAACGGTGAAATTTTTAAACCTGTATACTTTGCCAACTGTCGCACACGTGGCGTGGTGTACTTTATGGAGTGTGAATGTGGAGCATACTACATAGGCAAAACCAAACAAGAATTCTGGAAACGTATAAGCAAACATAAATACAGCATGGATATCGGGAACATTTATTTGCCTGTTGGCAGACATGTCGCCCTGGTCCACAATTATCATGTTCCGCATGTCTCATTCGCCGTCCTCGACCGGGTAACCATTCCCGATCGGGGAGGCGACTGGAATAAAATTATTTTACAGAAAGAACAGAAATGGATCTTCAGACTCGGGGCCACCAGACCCCCGGGCCTGAATGACTCCATATCCTTTGCGCCATTTCTTAAGGGCTTCTTCTCAGGAAAAAAATCAATAATTCACTTTTTCATCACTCCCAGTCACCACGTCCACTAATTTATGTATACATTTCAATATCCAAGCAATTATTTACCTGTTAAACATACTAATTAATATTTCCCGTCTCGGACATGATTTGCTGCCCAGCTATATTATAGGCCCCATGATTTTCATTTCTTCAGTATCACCATTTTTTAGATATACATATAGCTTTAACCATAGTTGATATTTATTTCTCTATTAGAACTTTGTTGTTCTTTGCCTAATTTTTTGTTGGCTAGTATGTTACATATGTATAGGAGCTCCAGTCCCATAAAATATCTGGATTATATTACCATATTGTCGTTGCATTATGACATTGCATTATATTCCTTTACATTGTTGTATCTGTATTTAATTTCATCTGCTGTATATCTGTATTTCAGTTCCGCATCTTGTTCCTGCTATTTGGCTTCCACCCACTGGGGGGCGTCCAGTCTCACCGATCACTTCCCCCTCAGCTAGCGGCGGGCTTTCAGTGAGGAGGGGGAGACACATAGAGTGATCTCTACATTCCCCACTAGAGGGCGGGCTGGTCCCGTCCAATGTGGGGATTCCCTCCTCACCGACGGCATCAGTGGCCATCCCAACGCTGGGTGCGCCCTGCGCACGTGCACGGCGCGCGTGACGTCACCGACGCGACACGGAATGCGCGGCGAACGCCGAAGGATCCCCTCCATTGACGCCGAGGGACCCACGGATGCTTGGCCTTTGCGGGGTCCCAACCCCTAGCCACCCCCACAACATCTGCTGGGACGGGAAACAGGGGGAGGAGGATGGGGGCGGCTGTCACCCACTATAGCAATCACCATAATCGTGTACACCTGGCATGCTCCTATTTAGTCTGCATTACAGGTATTATCCCTGGCAGACTTGATTCCCTTCCACCCATGTAGGAGTGATTTCGTACTGACTGGGTAAGATTACTTATAATCCTTATACCTCACATCGCTTCAATTCACTTATACCCTTCATGTAACCAATTTACCCTCCATTCTTCTCTTGCTTCTTAGATTGAGGCGCCACGATTTTATTACTTGGGATCTTGGTTATCCCCGTATGTTTTACTCATTTCAGGTACCCACCCACTTTAGTCTTTCACAGTCACTTATTACTTCCCCACACATTCCCCTTCCTCCATATATATCACCACACTCGATCGACTTCTCCACAGTCGCCCACATTTTTTAGGTTCACTATTCGGCACTGTTCACCCTCTCACCTTCTTCCCTTTATTTACCATGCCATTCACTCGTCCATTCACCCACACCCCTCACATCAATATTCCCTATTCTTGTATGTTACTAACCCCAATACACTACTATACTATGACTCTCCTACCTATTGTGGAGTTCGGGGATTTTACTTGCATGCCTGCTGTTCCCTAATTTAGTCATACCTTATATCTTATAATTTAAACTAACTGACCAATTCATACTTATATATCGTTTTATTAGGTGTTGAGTTGGTGACCGCCCCCTATCTCGGTCCCCTCCAGCCTCCCTTTCCCGGGGGCCTTCCTCTCCCCCCTCTCCCCACAATTGGAATCCATCTGGTTCCACCAGCATCGGTGAGCCCTTGTAGGCCCCCTCTACCACACTTTGGTGGGCATGGGTGGTGAGCTGGCCCCCCCCAGTCTCGGTGGTATCCATCCAGGAATCTGTCTGTGGACTGACTCTGGCCCTGTACATAATCCAAACTGCACATTGTGAATGGGTAACTATACTTAGATAAAGATACGTATGTGTTAATATTTAAATGTGAAAGATTTTTATTTTATTTCTTACTGTTATGTATGTTGTTACAGTTGCATCCAATTCTCTGAAGAAGACCCATTGAAGGGTTGAAACGCGTCAGAATTCACTTGACTTAATAGTTAACCATTCACGTTAATTGTCTGTCATGTTCATTTGGTGCATACCCCATGTGCAGTTGCTTTCAATGTACACAATACCAGAGCCAATTTTTATTTTATGTATTTTTACCCATTAAAATATACCTTTTCTACATATACATTCTTGTACGACATTTCCATTACTCATCCTTACCTTGATTATTTGATCATTTGATTGCTGCCTAAAAACCCCAATGGGGAACTCCCTCCTTTCTCCAGAACAGGAGGATTGGGGCCACGCTGTGCAAAAGGAACTGCACAGCGGATGTTTGTTTAAAAAAACAAGGGCTTACAACACCTTTAACTCCAGCAGTTCCCGCACCCATCCAGCCCTGTGATACCGTCCGTTTGCCACTGTCCAATAAAGGAGGACAGCGGTGAAAATGTCAGCAGGTCAAGTGGCCGTGAGTTAATCACGGCAATAACGGGCCAGACATTTAGCAGTGTTGGGCCAAGTGCGGTCCGTGGCTTGCTGTCCCCTTGTTTAGTGCCAGAGCTTGCATCTTTAACCACTTGCCACCCGCCCGTAATGTACTGCAGGCAAGGGTCAGCTGTAGGCAAAGCGACACACCTATACATCGATGCCGACTCACGGGTTTAGGGTGCACACAGATGCACCCCTCATCCTCTGTGATTATACACAACAGAAGCCTGTCAGCAAGTCCCTGCTAATGATTTACAGCCAGGACTTGCTGATCAGCTATGTGCAATCACAGCCCAGAGCTCTGTGTTATAAACAAATCCAATGATGCGGCACCGGGGGGCGGTGTACAGAGGGAGTGATCGGTCAGTTTCTCTTCTCTGCAAAGGTCTCTTATTAAAAGCAGAACACTGTACACACATTACATATAGTTAGGCACATATTTAATCCCATGGTCGTCAGATGTTAACTGCTTCCCAGCCATGTCATAAGTACAGTGACAGTGTGTATTATTATTACTAATCACTGTATTAACATCCTTGGTGATGTCAGAGGCAGTTAGTCAGTTCCCCCACCTCAGTTAGTGCACTATCGCAGTTGCATAAGTTTCTGATCGCTGCCATTAGTAGTACAAAATAAAAAACAATTCCAGTATATAGACACACTATATAGGCACCATAACTTTCACACAAACCAATCAATATACACTTATTGGAATTTTTTCTCAAAAACATGTAGCAGAATACATTTTGGACAGTTTATGAAGAAATTGGATTTTCTTATTGGATATGTTTTTTTGTTTTGTTTTGTTTTTTTACAATTTTCGTTCTTTTATCGTTTATCGCAAAAAAGCAAAACAAAACAAAACCCAGTGGTGATCAAATACTACCAAAAGAAAGCTCTATTTGTGTGAAAAATTATATAAATGTTATTTGGGTACAGCGTTGCATGACTGCACAATTACCAGTAGCGCAGTGCCGAATAGCAAACAATGGTCTGGTCGTGAAGGGTGTAAAATCTTCCGGAAGCAAGTGATTGAAAAAAATAAATAAATCAAAGACAGCTTCCATAAATATATCCCATAGATTCCATGCAAACAATTAGAATGCTATGCAAGTAAATTGGTGAATATTATACACTAGAAAAATGGATCTACATTTTTGCTCTGGGCAACATGTTTCCACAAACCAGTCCAGAACACCTTCACTGTCGTATAACGCATTGATGAAATTGATGACAAACCACATTAATAAAAAGGTGACAATTATAAAAAAAAAAAAACACACACACCAGCATGTTTGTGCAATATTTTATAAATATAAGCTTAATCATTTTTCACAAAACAATGTTCTTACAAAATGTAGTATCTTGTTAGAAGATTATTAGAAAATCCTGACTTTTTATTGAAAAGTTAAGTCTCTGGATCACATGATTTCTGCATGCCCATCCCTGAGAAGTAGCAGGCATGATACGCCCAAATGTAAAAATCTATTTTTTTCTGATCCCTTGGGATAAAAGTTTGGTCCTCCTAAAAATAGGTATTTTGCACTCCCTTAAAATATTTTTTATTTTTTTTGAGTGACAAAGATGTTGGGTTATACAGCCGTCTACAGGATTGGACGCTGTCAAGCACAAAAATTGTAGGCCAGCCCAAGGACAACCCCTTCTGTGCCCAACGCAACTTTTTTCTCTAGTCGCTACGGGGATGGAGACTTTCTTTTCTCCACTCTGCTGAGAAGTCGAACCCCATTCTTTGCTGGCAATTTTTTTTTTAATGGTCTTAATTTTTTTCCTCTGGATTCTTCTTCCATCAACTTCCAAACCACATTAGACTGAACATGCAGGGCTAACCTGGAATGGGACCTTTAGTCACTGGGCTCTGCAATGTGGCACATTTTAGAAGTTCATGTACTTGTAGAATTTAGCCGTGGAGCACTTTCCAGAGCAGTAGCATTTCTTCAGGGTTTGCCTTGTCTCCGACTCTCTCTCCGGTGAATAATGGCACTACTTTGCAATCTGGAATCTGGTAAGCCTGTCATTTTAGGGTCTGCATCACTGAGGGCTCCCTCAGCTCAAGAGGGTAAGACTTAGCCCCCCTTCCCTGCTGTCAGGAGCATCTACTGCAATCCTCAAGATATTCAGTAAATCAGTCCCTAAGCATGCCCCAGCTCCATCTCCTGCATAGTCTATCTTTGACCATCTGAGCCCTTGGAATAGGCCAGACCACTGTTTGCTGTGATCATCTTTGTCTCAGAGTCCAAACAGTCCATCTCTGAAGAGCATGTTTTTAAGGCACCTCAGTCTCCTTCTGTCACCTCAAAATAACAATGGGTATTTTCGAACCTTATTTATGCAGTGTGTTGGAGAGTCATTCTGCTGTCTCCAGCCTAAGGTCTTTCAAACTGCAAAGACCTTTCTACTACACCCCTATTTGAGGTATTCTCTATTTGGACTGGAAACACTGTGAAGGTATATATATATACATATACACTTCACGCTATGGTGTATCAAAACTTAGCTCTATGTAGCTGTCTGCATCTTGATTATTTCCCTCAGAGAATAAAATCTTAAATCAATATCAGATTGGTGTGGCGCTTACTACTAGCCAAATCATACGTGAATGTAAAGAGCCATAAAATCCTTACCCAACTGTACTATATGTTCAAATTGGAACAGCTCCGTTCCAACACGAGGTAATCAAGAAGTCGCCATCTTAATTACCTTGTGTTGGAGTGAAGCTGTTCGAATTATGCTATTGGAGGCTGCCTCTGGGCTCTCTTCTCCCTTACATGCATGCATAACCAAGAGTGCGACAACCTTCCTACAGCGTCGAGATACCGGATCTAGTGGAGCGGAGAAAGTACCCATTAAAAAAGTGTGCTTGAGACCTACGTATGGATACTTATGACCTACTTATGTCACATAAGGGGTCATTATTATTCTGGTGTGTGTGGTGGAAAAGGAGGGGAGCACGGAGTAAATTGCACAAACTGAATATAGAAGAAAGTGAAGTTCTGAGCACCAGTCGCTTTTATATAAGTGCCTGTGGAATGGTTTCTACATAGAGACTCTTAAATTTGCACATTTAGTACAGTTGGATGATTGTATGGCACTTTATATTCACGTATGATGATATTTATATGATGGCACATATGAATTTATAGCAGGTACTTTTGGTTTATTTATTGGTTAGTAGTAAGCGCTGCACCAATCTGATATTATCTGAAATCCTTTGTCCCTCAATGGACTCCAAGAAAAATATTTTATGTCCAATACATAAATCTTAATTTTAGGTTGATTGATCCTTCATCCCAAGGGTTTAGAAAAAATTTGATTTTCATATCCGGGCATGTCATGGTCGCTACCTCTAAGGGATGGAATACTTCCTTCCTATGCAGAAATCATGTGTTCCAGAGACATCATTATGCAAAACATACACCAGAAAGAGACTAATATTTCAGATTTGTATAAATAACAGAAAGTTACTATGCCCAACAGCTCTGTATTTCTTCGGAACTCTGGCAATAAGATTTCATCTTCAAAAATATGTGTCTTGGCTAGTTGTATTTGCAATTCTAATTTCCTGCCGGATTCTTTACTGTGACAAATACAAGAAGGACCAGGAAATGCACCATCTACTAATTTTCGAAAGGGGTGGGGGCTTAATGTTCATCAGTTTTAGGTTTTCAAGGGGTGGCCCTTACTGTAAATGGAACTTTATAGATGAATAATTAGATATGGACACGATCCTGGTGTGACATTCAAAAATGATGAGCGCTGCACTAATCTTAAAGAGGTTGTAACCACCCCGACACCCCCCCCCCCCCCAAAAAAAAGGAGATTTGTTCTTTTAAAGCATGTTAAACCGCATAGTGCTTGTGCGGCGTTATTTGTCCCATTGTATGTAATATACCTGGTTAATCCGGCCTGTTTTGTGTGCTTCACAGTGACCATGGCTGGTAGAACACAAAATACAAAAATAAATAGAAAACTTATAGCCAACGAGGTAGCATTTATAGAGGAGATCATACATAAAAAGTAGAATACAAAAAATTACAAAACAGCAGTACAAAAAAAACTCCTTTAACAATATTTCAAAATTAAAATATAGGAGAAATGCCAAATTTCTCTAAAATAATAAGGCAGGTTTCACAGTTAATTGATGTCAACATTTAAAGTGTGACTTGTCATTCCCCATGAACCTGTGTAAAACAGCTCTGACCACTGCAAAAAAAAAAAATCATTAAAGTGTAAGTAAACTCCTATTGTTTTCAGCCAAGGAAACTGCCTTCTTTGCCCCTGTTTAATCTACAACTGCCATTATGCTTCACATGTGATCAGTTTAGACACCAGCCATTGGGTGGCTTGACAGTTTGGTTGAGAGCACAACCAATGGGGGTATTGTTTAATTTTCGTCATGTGCCGGAAATGTAACTGCTTTATGGATAGGTTTACTTCCGCTTACTTACCTGTCCAGCAGTAAGTCTACTCTTCACTATGTTAAAGAGCTACTGGATGCTGAGGATCCTTTAGCATCTGACAACCTTTTGGGTGTGTTGGATGACTGACAGCTGAGTGCCGCAGCTTCATCCTCTAGCTAGAAGAAGGAAATACAACGTGCAGAATGGGACCAAATAGCCAACACCCCAGGAAATGCTTTGGCCACAGAAGACTAGTAAGCATTGATGATCTATTTTGCAGGAACGGTTTTGAAGGGGGGGGGGGGGTATAATATATATATCTATATATATATATCTATATATATATATATATATATATATATATATAGATATATATATACATATATAAATATATATATATATAGATAGGACAGGGCCACTTTAACTAATAGTGATACTTTAGATCATGCAAAAATTACACACACATAATGCTCAATAACTAAGCTCCAAGTCGAATCTTCAAAGCACCGGTCAACCATAGATGCTTAGAAGAGTTCTCCTCTATGTGTAACTAAGGTACCCACACTGCACTGTGATGCCAAAGGGAAGTTGGACTTCTAAATTCAAACATAAAATATGAATGTTGTGGAAGTTTGGCAGGCACTACATGATGCCTGCACTGAAGTGCTAATAGAATGATTCTGTTACCTCCAAACTGTTCTGCACCCCAAAGCTGGTACAAAAGCCATTACAAGCTGCTAAAGCTAACCAGAGAGAAACCCTTTCCTTTTTTTCCCCATTTGCTTTGCAGAGGGGTAGTATTGTATACACACACACTGTAGTGATCGACATCATTAAGACAAGTAACCAGTTAAATTAGTGGTTGTTTTCTGCTGGTTCCATAAACTCTGAAGTAAAGACAGCTTCAGCATACTCATCACAAAGGCCATGCAGCTCTGCTGCTACTTCACCTAAGGCGTCATTCATGAGCTCTTCTGCCAAGCTGTAAAACAATGAATAAAGGGAATTACAGATGAGTTTCATAATTCCATCCATGTGATTAGTGAAGATAAAGTAAGGTAGATGGCTAAAGAAAAAACAATTTACACATTAATATTCACACAGTTCAAGTAAAAAGAGCCCTTTCACACTGCTGACGTTTTAATGCACTGTAAACTTCATCTACAGCACAAGGAGGCAGTTTTAGTTTTAGTTTTTTTAATCCTTCTTGTTAACCCATAAAGCAGTTTCCAGTAAGCATACTTTCCACCGACTGACTATGCACTATATAAGTTTACTGTATAATCAAAACAAAAACACTGCAGCACATGAAAATGCTCAGCGTTCCTGTGCGACCCAGGTGTGAATCGGCCCTCATTGTCTTCAGCCCCCTTTCAAATCAAAATCCCCAACTTAACATCACAGTTCCACCATCACAGTAGTGTCCTCCCTTCACTTCACCCACCCCACACTTTGCTGTCTACCGCCTCCCCCCACAGTAGTGTCCCTCAATCTCAGTGTCCTCTGCTCCTTCATCTCACCCCAACCTAGTAGTGTCCCTCCCCGCAGTAGAATCCTCTGCCCCCCCACCACACTTCCCTTCCCACATCAGTATCCTCTCCCCATTTACTCGCCTATCTTACACACAACAGAGTGGAAGGCAGGAAAGTTTGGGATGGAGGACGAGAACCCGGAGCTGCCTGTGTTAACTTTGTATATTGACAAGCTGGGTATGTTACTAGGACTGCTCTGCATTCTAGAAACCAATCACCAGCTTGCTAATATGACAAGTTAATTTGGGCAGCTCTGGATCCATCCAGAACTGCCCTGCCGTCCACTCAGCAGGGAAGTCTTCAAGGGCAAATTGGATCAAAAGCCACCAAATCTCCAGACATGAGTAAGGGAATATAATGAAGAAACGATCCCCCATGGTGAAGTACGTATATTAAATTGATTAAAAATAGCGCTAAAAATTCCACTTGATACGAGTACACATAAAATACAAAAGTAAGTGGGAGCAGGGATGCCAAACTGTGAGTAGCATGTATGACCGGTGTTGGTGGAGGAAGACCCTTAGTCAGTATATTGTATCAATGAAATCATATGCACCATTGGAAACTATTTGATGGAAGCTTTTGGAGTTTTTTAATATTATTATAATTGTTATTTTTTTTGACACTGCACTTCAAATTTTGTTATCCACTGGAGACATTGGGTGGCAATATATTTCATGTAATTATCATATTTGCACATTCACTTATGGTTAATATTCCGCTAGGGACATCTAATGGACGTTCATGACTTTGCACTTTATGATGTTTATGCTGTATTTAAAGCAGGGCGCGCAGTTCACCACAATTATTCTTTCTATTCAGGTTTTTTAAACTAACAATGGGCAGCCCCTAAAATATAAAATGTATAGATTTCCTGCCAATGACTTACAATCACTTACCTCTCAGCAATGTGCCATGGGTTAAATGCACCCACTTCCTCATGAGATGTCAGCCGAAGGTGTCTATCAAATCTTTCTGTATAATTTTGAATACTTTGTAGCATGTGATGAGGAACAGAGATCCTGAGTCCTTTATCTTGTGATGATGAAGGCTGAATTAAATGGTGCGGAGGGGATCGAGATAGCTCTTCTTTATTTATCTGGAGTGAACTACAATAGAGAAAACACAAATAACGGTTCTTGTGTACTGAATAGGAGACAATATTCACAGTTCAATAAAGGAGTTGTCCACTTAATAAGAAAAAGTGGAAGCCCAGTTTTAGAGCTCTATATGCACAACAAATAAGAGCACTAACAAAGCTCTTATCTTCAAGTTACTAGGACCCCTTTCACACTTAGGCCACCCGTGTGTTCGCGGTAAAGTGCCACTCGTTTTAGCGTCGCTTTACTGCTGTTTGCACGGTGCTTTTCAACCGCTAGCGAGACACTCTGAAACCCAACAGAGCTGCAGTGTCTGGGACTTTTTTTCAGGCTTGTGCAGCACACTAACTGAATTTGGGACTTGTGAGTGTCATACGGGAGACTTTATAGCTGTAGCTTTTCATTATAGAAATTCAATTTTCAAAACTTTCACTTGCCTCTACTTATACTTTCTTCTAGGTATACATGTAGACCAAGCTGTCCATCAAAAGTGAAGTTGGCAGGGGTTGGGACAAACTATAACACAGCTTACATTTAAACCTTGTAAACAAAATCACAAGGAGCAAAGTTGGGGCTGTAGGGTTGATGGTGAAGCACAGTGATGTGTTTTTTCCACCAAAAACTCTAATGCCCTGTACACACGACCGGTCAATCCGATGAAAACGGTCTGATGGATTTTTCCATCAGTTATCTGATAAAGCCGACTGATGGTCAGTCGTGCCTACACACCATCGGTAAAAAAACGATCGTGTCAGAACGCGGTCACGTAAACCACGTACAACGATATTATAAAGGGGAAGTTCAAATCCAATAGCGCCACCCTTGGGGCTGCTTTTGCTGATTTTGTGTTAGTAAAAGACGCTTGCGCTTTTCAGTCTGTTACAGCGTGATGAATGTGCGATCTCCATAACAAACGCTAGTTTTACCAGAACGAGCGCTCCCATCCCCTAATTTAGTCTGAGCATGCGTTGATTTTTAACCGGTGGACGTGCCTACAGATGATCGTTTTTTTTCATATCGGTTAGGTATCCATCAGATAATCTTAAAACAAGTAGGGCTGCAACTAACGATTATTGTCATATTAGATTAGTTGGCCGATTATTGTTTTGATTAATCGACTAATCGGATAATCTTAAAAAAAAAAATACAGTGTTGTGTACAATTTAGTTATTATGTAAATAAAAAAAGTTTTTTTTTTCTTAAGGCTGCATTCACACCTGAGCGTAGCGTTTTGCGGCGTTGTTTACCGCGATTTTGTACAAGTCTAGGGTCACCCATGTTAAATGCCCAAAAACACTCAATTCGAGCAACAAAAAAGTGTCCAGAACTTGTTTGAGCTTCAGGCATTCGGCGTCAGGTGTTTGAGTGGAGATGTGAACCATCTCCATTGAGAATAAAGGGATTTTTAAATACAGCTTACCTGTAAAATCCTTTTCTTGGAGTACATCACGGGACACAGAGCGGCATATTCATTACTATATGGGTTATATGGAGTACCTTCAGGTGTGGACACTGGCAATCTCAAACAAACAGGAAGTCCCTCCCTATATAACCCCCTCCCCTAGAGGGAGTCCCTCAGTTTTGTAGCAAGCAGTATGCCTCCCAAAATGTTCCCAAAAAGAGGGGTGGGAGCTCTGTGTCCCGTGATGTACTCCAAGAAAAGGATTTTACAGGTAAGCTGTATTTAAAAATCCCTTTTTCTTTCTCGTACATCACGGGACACAGAGCGGCATATTCATTACTATATGGGATGTCCGAAAGCAATGCTTTAATGAGGGGAGGGAGACATCTTCCAAAGAAGGATTTAATTTAGAGGTATACTCAAATACTAGTAAATCCAACTTAAACGAGAAATGTAAATCTCAAATCAAATCAAGGGAGCCCCCTCAGATCCTGAGGAGCTTGAATCGCGGCCTGTAGTACTGACTGCCCAAAGGCTGTATCCGCATTCCTTCTTACGTCCATTTGATAAAATTTTGTAAACGTGTGGACTGATGACCACGTTGCTGCCTTGCATATTCGAGCCATAGAGATCTGATGATGTGCTGCCCAGGAGGTGCCCATGGCCCTGGTAGAATGGGCCTTTACCGACAAAGGAGGAGGCAACCTCTTCAAACCGCAGGCCCGAACAATTAATTGTTTAATCCATCTTGCGATGGTGGATCAAGCAGCTGCCTGACCCATCTTGGGCCCTTCCGGTAAAACGAACACCACATCTGTTTTCCGAACCTTCTCTGTAGCTTTAAGATAGGCCTTTATGGCCCTGACAATATCCAACGTATGCAGCAACCCCTCCTTTCTAGAGGTGGGTTTTGGAAGAAGGATGGAAGTACCACATCCTGGTTCAGGTGGAAACTAGATATAACCTTTGGTAGAAAGGAAGGATGAGGACGGAACCCCGCCCTATCCTTATGCAAAATGAGATATGGTTCCTTACAAGATAAGGCTGCCAATTCCGATACTCTCCTGGCCGAAACTATGGTGATCAGAAATACCGACTTTCTAGTCAGTAAAACCAAAGGTACCTCAGCCAACGGCTCAAGGGGTTGTTTCTGTAGAGGTGACAGAACAAGATTTAAGTCCCATGAACAAAGTGGTGATTTGACCGGAGGATTAACACGTAAGACTCCCTGTACGAAGATCTTAACCAGCGAGTGGGCGGCCAGCGGCCTCTGAAACCACACTGATAAGGCTGAAATCTGTCCCTAGATCGTGCTTAATGCCCGGCCTTTATCCACTCCTAGCTGGAGAAAAAGGGATTTTTAAATACAGCTTACCTGTAAAATCCTTTTCTTGGAGTACATCACGGGACACAGAGCGGCATATTCATTACTATGTGGGTTATATGGAGTACCTTCAGGTGTGGACACTGGCAATCTCAAACAGGAAGTCCCCTCCCTATATAACCCCCTCCCCTAGAGGGAGTCCCTCAGTTTTGTAGCAAGCAGTATGCCTCCCAAAATGGTCACCCAAAAGAGGGGTGGGAGCTCTGTGTCCCGTGATGTACTCCAAGAAAAGGATTTTACAGGTAAGCTGTATTTAAAAATCCCTTTTTCTTTCTCGTACATCACGGGACACAGAGCGGCATATTCATTACTATGTGGGATGTCCGAAAGCAATGCTTTAATGAGGGGAGGGAGACATCTTCCAAAGAAGGATTCAATTTAGAGGTAAACTCAAAAAATAATAATAATTCCAACTTAGTCAAGAAAAAACTTTTTTTTTTTTTTTTTACAACCAAGGGTGCTTCTGATCCCGAGGATCTCAAACTGCAGCCTGTAGTACTGCCTGTCCAAAGGCAGAATCTGCATTCCTTCTCACGTCTAGTTGATAAAACTTTGTAAACGTGTGGACTGATGACCACGTTGCTGCCTTGCATATCTGAGCCATAGAGATCTGATGGTGTGCTGCCCAGGAGGCGCCCATGGCCCTGGTAGAATGGGCCTTTACCGACAAAGGAGGAGGCAACCTCTTCAAACCGTAGGCCTGAATGATTAATTGTCTAATCCATCTCGAGATGGTGGATTTTGCAGCTGCCTGCCCCTTCTTGGGGCCATCTGGTAGAACGAACAACACATCTGTTTTCCGGATCTTTTCTGTAGCTTTAAGATAGGCCTTCATGGCCCGGACAATATCCAAGGTATGCAGCAACCCCTCCTTTCTAGATGTGGGTTTTGGAAAGAAGAATGGAAGTACCAAATCCTGGTTCAAGTGAAATTTGGATATAACCTTTGGTAGAAAGGAAGGATGGGGCCGGAGAACTGCCCTGTCCTTATGCAGAACGAGATATGGTTCCTTACACGATAATGCTGCTAATTCTGACACTCTCCTGGCCGAAACTATGGCGACCAAGAAAACCAACTTTCTTGTCAGTAAGACTAAAGGAATCTCAGCCAACGGCTCAAAGGGTTGTTTCTGTAAAGTGGACAGGACAAGATTTAAGTCCCATGGACAAATTGGTGACTTGACAGGAGGATTAATACGCAAGACCCCTTGTAAGAAGGTCTTTACCAGCGAGTGGGTGGCCAGCGGCCTCTGAAACCACACTGACAGAGCTGAGATCTGTCCCTTGATTGTGCTTAGTGCCAGGCCTTTATCCACTCCTAGCTGGAGAAAACTTAACACCCTATCAATAGTATATTTGCGGGAATTCCATCTTTTGGATTCACACCAGCCTACGTAGTTCCTCCACACCCTGTAATAAATCACCCTGGAGACCGGCTTTCTAGCCCTAATCAGGGTAGGAATTACCTGCCTAGACAGACCTCTACCCCTGAGAATCAGGGATTCAGCCTCCAGGCCGTCAAATTTAGACGCCGTAATGTAGGGTGGAGGATCGGGCCTTGTGAGAGTAGGTCTGGTTGTAGAGGAAGAGTCCAAGGGTCTCCCACTGCCATCTTCAGGACTAGTGAGTACCAAGTCCTCCGGGGCCAAGCCGGAGCTACTAGAATGACTGGCTTGTGCTCCACTCTGATCTTGCGCAACAGGCGAGGGAGTAACTGTAGTGGAGGGAATGCATATAGAAGTTTGAATTGATGCCAAGGGCAAACCAACGCATCGGTTCCGCAGGCCATAGGATCCCTCGCTCGAGACACGAACCTGTCTAGTTTCTTGTTGAACCTGGATGCCATTATATCTACGTCTGGCATTCCCCACCTCTGGCAGATTGTCTGAAAGACCTGGGGATGCAGAGACCACTCCCCTGGCAACAGACTCTGGCGACTTAAGAAGTCTGCCTGCAGGTTGTCCACTCCGGGAATGAATATCGCTGAAATGCAGGGTACATGAACCTCTGCCCACTGAAAAATCAAGCTCACCTCCCTCTGAGCGGCCTGACTCCTGGTTCCCCCTTGGTGGTTTATGTATGCCACCGCCGTGGCATTGTCTGACTGGATTCTCACCGGGAACCCCTTTAATCTGGAGGTCCATGCCAGAAGGGCTAGGCGAGCAGCTCTGATCTCCAAGATATTGATGGGGAGCTGCCTCTCTGCTTTCACCCAAGTTCCCTGGCGAGAGAACCCCTCGAAGACCGCCCCCCAGCCTGCCAGGCTGGCGTCTGTGGTAACTACCTTCCAGACAACAGGGCTGAAGGATTTTCCCTTTAGAAGATTCTGGGGGTTCAACCACCAGGCCAGGCTTTGTCGGACCCTTGATGATAGCGTCAAAGGGGACTCTAAGGCATGTGCCCTCTTGCCCCAGGCTGCTAGAATGGCTGCCTGTAGGACGCGAGTGTGGATCTGAGCGTATGGAACTGCCTCGAACGTGGCCACTAGCTTGCCTAGTACTCGCATACACAGGCGAATAGTTGGTTTTTTCTTGTTTAGAACCAACTGAACCAACCCCTTGATAGCCTCGATCTTTACCAGGGGCAGGAACACCCTTTGCTGTTCTGTGTCTAACCTCATGCCGAGGTATTCCAACTGCTTTGTAGGCTGGAACGCTGACTTTCCCCGGTTTAGGACCCAGCCGAATTCTTCGAGGTACCGAACCGTGAGGTTTACTGCCTTTTGCAGACCCGGCCGTGAGTGATCTATGATTAAAAGGTCGTCCAAGTATGCTAGGACTGTGACCCCCTGGATCCTTAAATTGGCCAGAACTGGGGCTAGGATCTTCGTGAATACCCGGGGGGCCGTGGCCAGCCCGAAGGGGAGCGCCCTGAATTGGAAGTGTCGCTGCCCCACCGCGAAGCGTAAAAATCTTTGATGCAACTGAAAGATTGGTACATGAAGGTAAGCATCCTTTATGTCTATGGAGGCCAGAAAATCGTCCTTCTGAAGCGCGGCGGCTGCTGACCGGATGGATTCCATCCGGAAGGAACGAACCCTTAGGTAACCGTTTAACCTCTTTAGGTCCAAGATTGGCCTGACATCGCCGTTGGGCTTTGGTATGACAAAGAGATTGGAATAGAAACCTAGCCCTTGCTCTTGGGCTGGCACCTCTATTATTACGTCCTGGCAAAGCAGGTGATCCAAAGCTGCCAGCATTGAGGCCTTCCTTGCTGGATCCCTTGGTAGCCTTGATTCTTGAAAATGAGGCGGAGGATACCTTAGAAACTCCAGTCTGTAACCTGTGGTTACAGATGCCCGGACCCATTTGTCGGGGATCTTGGCTTCCCAAACTTCTGAGAAGAAACGAAGCCTTCCCCCCACCCGCGAGAGTGGGGGCGCCCCTTCATAAGGCAGACTTAGGGGCTGTCTTTGTCGGCTTGCGATACCATGGCCTCTTACCCCCAGGGGCCTGTCCCTGCGATCTACTGTTAACGTTGGATCATGCAGGCGGCCGTCGATACTGCCTGGAATTTGAGGGCCCCGAGACAGGAAAGAGCTGCCTTTTAAATGTAGGACCCCGGAATGTCTTTTTGACCGGTAAAAGGGTACTCTTGCCATTTGAAATAGTCTGAATATATTTATCCAGATCCTCTCCGAAGAGTCGTCCTCCATGGAAGGGAAACCCTGCCAGAAGCTTTTTGCATGGGGGCTCCGCCGCCCAGTTCTTCAACCATAAGAGCCTTCTCATGTGCACCAAAAATAGTGATAAACGAGAGGCCTGCTGGATGGAATCTTTTATAGCATCTACAGCAAAACACAGAGCTCTGGGAATGTCAGAAAACTCTTCTGCTTGTTGGGTAGGCATGTCCTTTAACATTTCCTTTGTCTGGTCTTTTAACGCCTGACAAACACCAATCGCAGCCACAGCTGGCTGCACCACTGCTCCTGCCGTAGCAAAGGATGCTTTTAAAAGTGTCTCTAACCTTTTATCAACCGGATCTTTAAACATATGTATGTTTTCCACCGGGCAAGTTAGTGATTTATTCACACATGAGATGGCTGCATCCACTACTGGGAGCCTCCACCTCTTGGAGAATCTTTCCTCCATGGGGTAAATGACCGCAAATCTTTTCGGTGGCAGAAAAATCCTGTCCGGCCGTACCCAATCCCGAAAGATCAATTCCTCCAAGAGAGGATGGACCGGAAAAACTGCGTTGCTTAACGGAGCTTTCAAAGAGCCCAGAGAGGATACCGGAGGAACCTGAGGCTCTGGCAATGGTAAACTAAATGCCGAGCGGACCATGTCCGTCAAAGACTGTACCCACAGTCTTTCTGTCTGGGAGTCTGAAAATGGTTCCTCAGAGGCAGATCCCTCAATCCCTGAACCCTCTTGGTTCAGGTCTAGTTGATCCTCCTGTGATTCCAATTCCTCCGGAGAGAGAATCTCAGCATCTGAGGATACACCTCTTGGTGATGGGGATCTAACCCGTTTCTTACCAGGAATAGCTCTAGCGATCAATGCTGCTATTCTCTCTTCTAGCCCCCCTAGGGATACGGCTAGCATCTCCTCTGTGATAAACACAGGGCTGGGTTGATCTGGGCCAGCCTCCGCACCAGATCCCCCTAATGGCTCATCCAAGGCGCTCTTTATGTTAATAAGTTGCGGGGAAAGTATCGGCATATCATCAGAATCAGAAGGGGAACCCCTTTGTTTTTTGGTCTTTTTTGTACCCTTTGACCCCGAACCTTTGGAAGCCATAATACAAAATCGAGGGACTCCGCCCACACAACAGACTGTAGTGGGCAGGAGTACAAAACCAGAGCTTAGGGGACAATAGATCACTAATGCCCATAAACTGATGGGATCCCGTATGTTTTTCTCTTTTTTTTTTTTTTTTAAATATATATTATATATATTTTCTTTTTTAAAACATACAGTGACCCCAAACTTTAGTTTGCCAGCCTCCAACCTGCTGCAAAAAGGGGAATTTCTTGGCTTAACAAAAAAGGCATTGGAACAAAGTCCAGCATGTACTACCCCTCTTCCGCCACCGGGAGTCACTGTTCTGCCGCTCTGCGTCCTCTCCTTCTGAAATCAGCCTCAGACTGAGCACTGACAATGCCTGCTGATCTATAACAGCACAAGGCGCGCCCCTGTATGACGCCGCAGGCACGCCCCCCCCCCCGCCGTCCTGTGTGAACGGCGCGAAAAAACGTCTATAAGACGTGCGTGCGCACGCGCGCGCGCGTATGCCGGAAACAGGAGGAACATGGAGGAGCCGCGCTGCTGGAGATCCAGGACTGCAGAAACAGGCGGCAGATTCAAACCCCCGGCCAGGTAGGACTCTCCAAACGGCCCCTAGGGATCCTTACTAGTCCTAGGAAGAAAGCAGCAGGTTAGCTAGCAACACATTCTTAGACAGGGGAACCTAGTGATGGGGGAGAAAAAGTGTCATCCTGTCTCTCTCAGACATAGTGAGCAAGGTTGCCCATGCAGAGCATACTTAGGCTATCCCCCCTTTTAGGTTACCCCGGAGAGCCTGCTGTCGAACCAAGTCCCGCAGGCTCCCCCTTACCTGCTCCATGCTGCAGGATGTTTGTCCAGCAAACTGATCCAATCTTCTCCCATCTCCGTGGGTAGCGTAGTAGACCTTCAGGCCCTGGGGTCCTATGAAGGTACCCACTGTCCTGGACCTATATAGCACCCTGGCAAACAGGAACTTATGGTTTTTAACAAACTCCAAGTCCTGGGCCCAGGGTCCAGCCCTCCAAAGAGGAGCATTATAGGCAAAACCCCACGGTTTGGGGCCCGGGTACTGTCCACTTTGGCACTGAGGCTCCTTGGACAGATCCGGTTAGCCCGCCCTTAATCCCAAGGATGTGGAGCAAAGCTATTCCGTGACCAACACCTAAGACACTGGCGAAAAAACTGAAGGACTCCCTCTAGGGGAGGGGGTTATATAGGGAGGGGACTTCCTGTTTGAGATTGCCAGTGTCCACACCTGAATGTACTCCATATAACCCACATAGTAATGAATATGCCGCTCTGTGTCCCGTGATGTACGAGAAAGAAAACGTAATACTCTATCAATGGTATACTTGCGGGAAACCCATCTCTTAGCCTCACACCAGCCTACGTAGGCCCTCCAAACCCTGTAACAAAATTACCCTGGAGGCCGGCTTTCTAGCCTTAATGAGGGTAGGGATTACCTGCCTAGACAGACCTCTACCCCTGAGAATCAGGGATTCAGCCGCCAGGCCGTCAATTTTAGACGCCGTAATGCAGGGTGGAGGATCGGGCCTTGTGAGAGTAGGTCTGGCCATAGAGGAAGAGTCCAAGGGCCTTCCGCTGCCAATTTCAGGACTAGTGAGTACCATGCCCTCCGGTACCAAGCTGGGGCTACCAGGATAACCGGCCTGTGCTATGATCCTGCGCCACAGGCGGGGTAGTAACTGCAGCGGGGGAAATGCATATAGAAGCTATGATTGATGCCAAGGGCAAACCAACACATCGGTTCCGCAGGCCATAGGGTCCCTCGTTCGAGACATGAACCTGTCTAGCTTCTTGTTGAATCCTTATGCCATGACCTCCACGTCTGGCACTCCCCACTTCTGGCAGATTGTCTGAAAAAAACTTGTGGATGCAGAGACCACTCCCCCGGCGACAGGGTTCGGCGACTTAGGAAGTACGCCTGCAGGTTGTCCACCTCGGGAATGAATGTCGCCGATATGCAGGGTACATAAACCTCTGCCCCCCGAAAAACCAAGTTCCTCTCACTCTGAGTGGCTTGACTCTTGGTTTCCCCTTGGTGGTTCACATATATGCCACCGCTGTGGCATTGTCTGAATGACTTCTCACCGAGGACCCCTGTAATCTGGATGTCTATGCCAGGAGGGCTAGCCGAGCCGCTCTGATCTCCCAGACCTTGATGGGCAGCAGCCTCTCCGCCTCTGCCCAAGTTACTTGGCGAGTGAACCCGTTCAAGACCGCTCTCCAGCCTTCCAGACCACTGGGCAGAACCAAGCTGCTAGAATTGCTGTCTGTAGTACACGAGTGTGGAAGCGTGTGGTATCGCCTCGAACATGGCCATTAGTTTGCCTAGTAATCGCATACATAGGCGAATAGTTGGTTCTCTTTTGCTTAGAACCAACTGAATTAATCTTTTGATAGCCTCGACCTTTACCAGGGGCAGGAACACCCATCTTCTGTTCTGTGTCTAATCTCATGCCGAGATATTCCAACTGCTTTGTAGGTTGAAATGCTGATCTTTCCCCAGTTTAGGACTCAGCCGAACCTCTCGAGGTACTGAACCATGAGGGCTACTACGCATTCCACCAAGGAAGCGAGTAATCTATGATTAAGAGGTCGTCCAGGTATGCTAGGACCGAGATCCCTTGGATCCTTTAGACTGACTAGAATTGGAGCAAGGACCTTCGTGAATACCCGGGGGCCGTAGCCAGCCCGAAGGGGGGCGCCACGAATTGGAAGTGACGCTGTATCACTGCGAAGCGTAAAAACAAAAATATTTGATGTGGCTGAAAGACTTGGTACATGAAGGTAACCATCCTTTATGTCTATAGAAGCCAGATCCTTCTGGAGTGTGGCGGCTGCTGACCGAACGGATTCTGTCCGGAAAGAGCGAACCTTTAGGTAAGCATTTAAACCTTTTAGGTCCAAAATTGGTCTGACATCGCCGATGGGCCTTGGTATGACAAACAGATTGGAATAGAAACCTAGCCCCTGTTCTTGGGCTGGTACCTCTACCATTATGCCCTGGCAAGCAGATGAACCAACGCCGCCCGCATTGAGGCCTTCCTTGTGGAGGAAATTTTTGAAATTCTAATCTGTAGCCTGCGGCCACAGATGATCGGACCCCCTCTGTCGGGGATCGATCCCCAGAGGCCTGTCCTTGCGATCCATTTTAAAAGTTTGATCGCGCAGGAGGTCCGTACTGCCTGGAATTTGAGGGCCCCGGAACAGGGGGGGAACTGCCTTTTAAACGCAGGACCCCGGAACTTCTTTTGACTGGTAAAAGGGTACTTTTGCCACTTGAAACAGTCTGAATGTATTTATCCAGATCTTTCCATGGAAGGGCAAACCTGCCAGCAGTCTTTTACATGGGCTCGGCCGCCCAGTTCTTCAACCATAAGAGCCTTCTCATATGCACTAAAAATAGTGACAACGAGACGCCTGCTGGATGGAGTCTTTTTATAACCTCTACCGCAAAGCACAGAGCTCTGGGAATATCCAATAACTCCTCTGCCTATTGGGCAGGGATGTCTTAAGCATCTGTTTTGTCTGGTTCTTTAACGCCTGACAAAACTCCAATTGCAGCCCCTGCTGGCTGTAGCCAAGGATGCTGGAAAAAGTGTCTCTAAACGTTTATTGACCGGGACCTTAAACATTTGTATGTTTCCCCTTAGGCCAGTTAATGATTTATTCACCCATGAGATGGCTGCGTCCACAGTTGGGAGCGCCCCCTTTCTTAGAAAAATGTTTTTTCCATAGGGTAAATAACAGAAAACCTTCCAGGTGGTCTCCCATCCAGGCACTAACCAGGCCCGACCCTGCTTAGCCTCCGAGATCAGACGAGATCGGGCGCTTTCCGGGAGATGCGGCCTCAAGGACCTCACGGGTAGTTGAAAAGCAGTGCCCGAACCGGGACCTGAACCCTGGACCCTCAGATTAAAAGTCCGATGCTCTACCAACTGAGCCATCCGGGCCCCCTTTTTAAAGAGCACTTGGTCAGGGGAAAGAGTGCCTGCAAGCACAAATATTTCCTGGCAGACGTGCATAAAGACTACCCTCTCGTCAGCTTTAGGCGGCAGAAAAAATTCTGTCCGGTCGTCCCAATCCTGGAAAAACCAATTCCTCTAACAGAGGATGGGCCAGAAACGCTGCGTTGCTTAAAGGCGTTTTTAAAAGAACCCAAAGAGGATACCGCAGGAACCTGAGGCTCTGGAAATGGCAAATTGAATGCCAAGCGGGCCATGTCTGTCAAAGACTGGACCCACAGACTCTCCGCCTGGGAGGCTGAAAACGATTCTACAGTGGTAGATCCTCTAGGTTCTGTCCCTTTTGGCGATGGGGATCTAGTCCGCTTCTTGCCAGAAAAAGAGCCAGCGATCATAGCTGTTAACCTCTTTTCTCTAGCCCCCCTAGGGTGACGGCTAGCATCTCCTCTGTGATAACACAGGGTTGGGCCGACCTGGGCCAGCCTCAGCACCAGACCCCCTTAATGGCTTATCCAGGGTGACCCCCTATAGGAATAACCTGTGGGGAAAGTATTGGCATATTATCAGAACCAGAGGAGGAACCCCTTTGTCTTTGCCTTTTCTCTTTATTATTTTTATTTTTTTATTTATTTTTTGATCCTGAACCCTTGGAAGCCATAATACAAAAGCGAAGGACTCCGATTACAACAACAGACTGTTATAGCCAGGAGTACAAAAAAATAAGGTTTAGGGGACAATAGGATCACTAATGCCCCAAAACCGGTGGGGCTCAGTATGTTTTCTTTTATATATTATTCACCACATACAGCCCCACCCCCAACATGTTTGCCAGCATTCAACCTGTTGCCAAGGGGATTTTGGCTTAACAAAAAGTATTGGAGCTGACTCCAGTATGTAGTACCCCTTCTCGCCACCGGGAGTCACTGTGCTGCCAGCTCTACGTCCTCTCTCTCTCCAGCTCAGCTCTGAACTGAGCTAAGAACGCACCTGCTGTGTATAACAGCAATTAAAGGCGCGCCCACTCTACACTGCAGTCACACTCCCGCCCCTCCCCCCCCCCTCCCGAACGGCGCGGAAATTTTCTATATGCATGCGCGCGTGCACGCGCGCGACTGTCGGGGGAGGAGAGCCCAGGAGGAGACGCACTCTGGAGCCCAGGAATGCAGGTTGGAGGACGCATCAGGCGGCAGATTTGAATCCCGGCAAGGTAAGGCTAACACAGGCCCCTAAGGAGTCCCTTTAGCCTAGAGACAGATCTTTTTTTTTTTTTTTTTTTTTTAAAGATCTTCAACCAGCGAGCAGCAGGTAGCTAGCAAACATACATAGATAGGTAGGGGGATCAAGTTATGGGGGGAAACATTTCAGGGCATCCTGTCTATCAGACATAGTGACCATGGTGCCAATGCAGAGCATACTCAGGCTACCCCCCTTAAGATCCCCCTGGAGAGCCTGCTGTCGAACCAAGTCCCGCAGGCTCCCCACTTACCTGCTCCATGCAGCAGGACGTTTTGCAAAACGGTCCAATCTTCTCCCATCTCCGTGGGTAGCGTAGTAGACCTTCAGGCCCTGGGGTCCTATGAAGGTACCCACTGTCCTGGACCTATATAGCACCCTGGCAAACAGGAACTTATGGTTTTTACAAACTCCAAGTCCTGGGCCCAGGGTCCAGCCCTCCAAAGAGGAGCATTATAGGCAAAACCCCACGGTTTGGGGCCCGGGTACTGTCCACTTTGGCACTGAGGCTCCTTGGACAGATCCGGTTAGCAAAGCTATTCCGTGACCAACACCTAAGACACTGGCGAAAAAACTGAGGGACTCCCTCTAGGGGAGGGGGTTATATAGGGAGGGACTTCCTGTTTGTTTGAGATTGCCAGTGTCCACACCTGAAGGTACTCCATATAACCCATATAGTAATGAATATGCCGCTCTGTGTCCCGTGATGTACGAGAAAGAAAATGTATTTTTTCCCCTCTGGCGTTTTGGAGCTTCATGCTTCAGGCGACAAAACGCTCAGGTGTGAATGCAGCCTAAATATCCATACGCAGTGGTAAATATAAATAACTAACTACAGTAATTGTAATGCCTTCTATTACCTCCACTTTCTCTGGGTTCAGATGCTGATCATCCCTGCACAGAGACTTTATAGAGTTTTTTTTTTTTTTTAAACAAACTTGTTAAACTTACCTGCTCTGTGTAATGGTTTTGCACAGAGCAGCCCAGATCCTCCACTTCTGGGGTCCCTCACCGATGCTTCTGACTCCTCGTGCCTTCAGAGTGCCTCAATAGCAAGGTGCAAAGTATAGTATAGTGTGCCTGCTATAGCAAGGTAAAAAAAAAAAATCTGCATTTAGAAGCACTCACTTCCTGCCCAGGACTACAAGTCCCATGAGGCATTGCTCCTCACACTTTCACATGTACTGAGCTGTATGTGTGCTGCACTGTATTTCCTGATATGTAAACAAATAATGAATTCTATATGCAGGCCAACTAATCAACTGGCCGATTAATCGATTATGAAAATAGTTGACAACTATTTTCATAATCGATTGGTTGTCGATTAATCGATTAGTTGTTTCGACCCTAAAAACAAGTTCCATTTTTTTTTAACCGATAGATAAATAACCGATGAGGCCCACACACGATCGGTTTGGTCTGATAAAAACGGTCCATCAGACCAATCTCATCAGACAAATCGATCGTGTGTACGCGGCATTACAGCCAATGCACTGCAACTCTGCATTTTCCATGAAAAACTCTGTCTCAAGTGACCAAGGACTTCCAGGCAAGAACTTTGATTTACAGTTTGACCAGTAGGTACAAATTCATTCTGAACAATTCCACATGAATCAAACAAAAAACCACAGTGACCATTGATTTGACTTTTGATTTGCTCATTCGAGCTTTCTGGGGGCTCGGCAACGTTGGGTGTGCTATTCTGAACTTCCTTTCCTCATCTTAGGATCGTACTCAAGCACCCAGGATTTATCTCCCGTGATCCCCTGACTCAAAAAAAAAAAATCAGGCTCTCTTTCCGAACAGACCAGCGGGTCTTGGCAAACAAGTTGACTGTTCCTTCTGATCAGGTGACAAGTTTTGCACACACTTTTTTTCCATGTTCAAACCCTGAGTCACGATTTCATGAACAATTGACTTGGTAATTCCTGTTTCCTCTGCAACCATTATGATAGCGAGCTGTTGGTCACATTTGAGAATAGACCTCACTGCATACACATTATGTTATATTTTTGACAAAGGAGGGGCGTCCTTATCATTGTTTGTCTTCAATACCTTCTCGTCCTTCTTTGAAAGCCTTGTGCCATCAGTACACTTGTGCAAATGTTAGCACAGCTTCTTCATAAGCTTTCCTCACCATTTCCAAACTTTCTGTTGCATGTTTACCCAATTTGATACAAAGGTTTATCGTGTCCTGCTGTTCCAAACTCCCTTGCATTTTTCTAAATACGAGGAGGTTGAACAGAGTGTCATAAAAAAAAAGATGGTTTCAACTGACAAGGCTGGAATGAAACTGTTGAGTGTTCTAGCTGGTACCCCACCCCAAGTGACATTGGTAAGCTTCTCCCTTCACAGAGCCCTTCTCGAACATAGTAACTTTATTCATATTATATTCTGGACACACATTTATGATTCAACCTAATATATGTTGAAAACGGTCTTATATTGAAGGTGTGATTTAACCGTGCAGAACCAAAATATCAGCTGAAGTTGGCTTTTAAGAGATGGAGGTGGCACTGGCAGCCATAAGTTCCTGGTAGATTAGAGCATACAAATGACAAAAAGAAATAAATAAAAGTTGTTTTAGTGAAATGATCTTCTACTTACTCTCCTTCTACAGGTTCCTCCAGAAAAATTTCCACTACAGGTTCCCTTTTCTCTGTAGGCTTTGTGATCATAATAGGATGGGGAGAGCTAGGATTCTTGTCCATGTTTGCATGTATTCTTTCTGTAATGAGAGACCACCCTAATAAGGCAATATATAACCAAAGGCAAATGTAAATATTTGTGTGAATACTGTATGTGAACCAAAAAATGTATTATTTATATTTACCCTTTTCTTCTTGTGCCCAAAAATCTGGGTCTGAATAGACTATCTTGGTATACCTCTGACGAACTGATTCCTGGTATTTCTAAGATTCCCCAGAAACAACACAAATAGTTAGTACAGTTACAGAGATGTTCTGCTATCTTAAGCAAAGTCAGATAGAGAAAAACGATTCTTCTGGTCAGACTATAGTTTGTAGAAGACTCAGTATGATGACGCTTATTATGGTGTGGTGCCCAAGCTATACACAGACAAATTTCATATTCTACTCATGATGTGAGTGTCCAGTCTGGATTAATACAATTCAGAAGTAAAAATGAGCTTGAAATAAGACAGTTAAGAAAAATGTATGTAAATATATTATGCAAATATTTTCTGTATTACTTGGACAGTATTCAAACAGTGATTCCTAGAACAGTAATATGGGCTCTTAAATCTTACTTCGATTTCCTCTATTCTCTCAATCATGGCCTCCAAGTTGATATCATCTTGTGGGATAATGTTGGGATACTCATTTCTATCAAATATATCTAGTTTCCGTAGACTCTCATCCCTCTGCTTTTCCAGTAAGGCATCCTTTTGTTTCTTGGGCTAAAAAACAAAGCAAACTTCACCAATAAGTGAATTCCCCTGAGCAGTTAGTTTATAACCGGCACCCTAGATAACCCCATAAAATATATTGGAAAGCTAAAACAGTGCTAATCCCAAAATAAATAGCAACCACCTAAAATATTTGAGTAGTACAATGGATAATAAAAAAAGCTGAGTGTATTTAACCTGTTCACTAATGCCCCGTACACACGATCGGAAATTCCGACAGCAAAAGTCCGATGTGAGCTTTTGAATGGAAATTCCGTCCGTGTGTATGCTCTATCAGACTTTTGCCGTCAGAATTTCCGCCAAGATTGAGAGCTGGTTCTCAAATTTTCAGGCAGAAAAATCCGATCCTCTGTAGCAATTCCGACGTGCAAAATTCCGACGCATGCTCAGAAGCATTGAACTTTTTCTCGGCTCGTCGTAGTGTTGTACGTCACCACGTTCTTGACGGACGAAAGTTCAGAGATCTTTTGTGCGACTGTGTGTATGCAAGCCAAGCTTGAGCGGAATTCGTTTGGAAAAACCATCAAAGGTTTTTCAGACAAAAAATCTGATCGTGTGTACGTGGCATAACATCACAGATTACTAGGTATCCATAGTATCCAGAATCCATTTATCCAGAAAGATGATTGTGTTGTTAATGAATAGCTGCTGTCTTGCAAAGATACTTTAATACCTCACTCAGAGAAATCCAACATAAATGATCCACCATCCCCGAATTAACTATTGCCAACAGCAGAACGAGTTGTGAAGGTTATAGCTATAGTAAGGACCGGTCCACTGCCAGAAAACACTGATAAACACTCAAAGCCATTGGCTGATCAAAGGCTGATTGGCTGATGATTTTCCAGTATGCTTGTTCAACAGAAGTAATACAGACTTCTGTCTGACAGGCAGCTGTACAAATGGGTGGAATGTTGGCCGGTTTCTACTGTACCAGCTGATTTCGGCTTATATTCGTCCTATGTGTACCTGGCATTAAAGCAACTGTATATAAAGATATTTTAACCTTTCTTACATTTTTTTGTTTTTACCTGTTGTCTTGATGCATTCCTTTCTTCAAGATTGTCCTCCACCAACTCTTTTACTGCATGAACTTCTTCCCTGAATTACAAAACAAAAAAGTAAGTCGACCCCCTTAGCACCATAACATACACGTACTGCAGAGCACACAGTTCAGTAATACATGCACGGTCAATTCAGCTACCCCATACTCCCCAATAGCAACCAAGATCTCGAAGCAATAATTTATCTCACATCACTATTGAAGTTTTTCCCCTTCCCTAAAACACTGCATAAAAAGTACATCTGGGGTAGAAAAACAGCCAGATTATATGCTTACCTTTCTCTGACTTCCTGCTGCAGCATCTAGCCAAGGGTGACATCATCTGCCTTCTGGACTCTTTGAATGTTGATATCTCATGAGTAGACAATCCTGCACTGTTTTGCAGTATTTTGGCTATTCCGCATCCCATTCCCAGAGGATCTTAGCCGCATGGGGAAGGAAGTCATCCCCTTAAGGAGAGGCGCATATGCTAGCTACTGTACTGCGTTTTTTTTTTGGGGGGGGGGTTCCACTTTAAATACTAGCCTGCCAGCAATATTCTGGGACTTCAGAGAGCCAGACTACTCAGTGTGCAGCAGTATTAAATACAAAGTGCAAGTCATAACATCAGATTCTGCACTTCCAAAAACCTTAACACTATAACCTTAACCTCTTAACCACTATACTTAACCACTATAACCTTAACAATAACACTTACAATAACATCCAAGAACCCCAGTATTCGTGTTATTTGCTTCCACCTTTTAATCAAGTCCCAGACAGCAATCTTAGAATGCTTTTTGAGAATTATCCAAAAACCCAACAAATCTTATGTGAAGCCAAAACATTTTTTTTGCTTCGGATAGAATCGAAAATAAGTGCAGCGAGACAGTGGTTGGAGTAGATTGACATGTAACCTGGTTACTTATTATGCTAGTTTTAGTGCATTCTCTAGTCTTGTGTGTCTTTAGGATTTTCTTGCAGTTTTTCAAATATTATAAGTTTACTCCTAATGAAACTAAATATAATAGTACTGTAACGACACCCCAAGTATGAAAGGGGTTAAAGTTGATTAGGATATTCCATTCCCGAACACAAGGCAGCTACCAGACACTCCAACCAGGCATACAAGAAACCCATACCAAAAATTCTCCCCCACATACGAGACGACGCTCCGTGTAGAGGGTAAACTGTGCCTGCGTGTTATACGCAGGGGACGGTGGAACGTTTTTTTCCTGAAACTTCCCTCTTAAAGTTAGGGTGCGTTTTAGACGACAATAAATACATATAGTACACTGCAAAGAACTGCTATGCACATTACCCTATTGTACACTCCCTATGGGTTAAAAAATAAATAAATAAACAAAACAAGAAAAGTCATGTGAAAGAAAACTAGTATTTTGGTTATTAGTAGGTGCTGTCGTTTAAACAACTAACAATTATCTTATATTTCTCAGAGACTGTATTTTTTTTTGTGTTTTATAGTATGCAGAATGCAACAGAAGGAACTGGAAGATAGTGGGGTAAAAATACTCAACATTCCCAGTTGTAAGTATGAGTAGTGTGGGATTATGGAAGGCAGATCTCAGATTTGAAATATGAAGACATAAAAAGGTTAATTCAGGTCATTGAGCTCCATCTACGTAGCAGTAATATATATCTATACCTCTATCTCTCTATATAGTTTATTTATATTTGTTCTGACCCTTCAGTTGAATGTAAATCCCATAAAAAATAAATAAAAGAAATGCATTTTCCCTGCTCACGCATGTTTTCTTTACACATGGTACATACTATTATCAATTCTCTAAGGCAGGGGTCTGAAACTGGCTGCCTTTCAGCTGTTGCCAAACTACAAGTTCCATCATGCCTGTGGGAGTCATTCTTGTAACTGTCAGCCTTGCAATGCCTCATGGGACTTGTAGTTCCGCAACAGCTGGAGGGCCACCAGTTTGAGACCCCTGCTCTAAGGGTATGTAAACCTTTGAGCGCAACTGTATACATAAACACTTTTGGCAGCCAGACTCTGTTAGTGCAAGAATCAAAAGCTAAGATTAACTACAACCTAAACATTTTTCTTATATTTTTAATAGATTAGTGAATGCTTAAAATGCTTTTGGATTTTAATAGCTGTCCCCTGGTGGGGAGATTTCCCTTGTTTTCTATCTGGGTGACCAATCAGGCAGTGGGGTAAATCTCCTCAAACCTTGGCAAAGTTTGTATTGTTGAGTACCTGCTAACGGGTCATCTATCTCACTGTTCCAGTAACTATCTTTTTACTAAGAGATAAAGCATGGGAAAATCTCCCCAACAGGGTCCAGAACAAAAATAAACAAGTTTTCCTTTCTTACCTGCTTCCTTTACAGCATATCATTGCTGTCAAGGTCAAGTTCTTAAACTTTTCTACCTTCTTACCTTAGATCATGAAAATTAGCAATTTGATTCCTGTATAGATCATCCAGCTGATGCATCCTTTTTGCCATTTCCGAATCCAACCAAGCCAACCTTCCAAAGAACAACATATACATATAATAAGCAGACTCATCTACTAAATACATTTTGTCTGTTCTATTTAGATGTTTGTGCATTCACAATAATGGGCAGACCTCACATACTTTACATTGTATCTAAAATATGAATGTTTTTCAAAGCAGAAAAATGTCTAATTCTAGACAAAAAATCATGATATCTCTGATCCGCCATCTCTGTGTCAGATCCGATTATCAGCAGTGTATGTGTATAGGGTGTGTCACTTGCACACCACGTGGAACTGAACATGAAAATGTATATTTTTTTTCCTGGAATTCCTACTTAAAAATAGCAGTGCACTTCCTCATAGCTAGTCTCCTCTTTGCCATCCATCTGCATTTTTGACAGCACACCTTCCAGAGTTCAGTTTCTTTCACCACTTGCCATCTGGCTGTTAAAAATTGCCAGAGAACTGCTTTCTAGGAGCGGAAGGCCATTTTAAAATGACCAACTCAGTGCTCAGTTTAGCGCATTTATGAGCATGCTCCATTATCCTTGTGTCCATTGGACATGGCAGATCACAAAATAAGGTACAGAATCAATGAACCAGTGTCCTGGTCACCATCTAGCATCATTACCAGTGTTATCAAAGTACCAGCACAGTCACTGCCAAAAAAATTGAAAATGGACACTAGGGAGAACGCCGTTCAAATTCTGAGTATGACTTATGACAGCAGTAGGGTGACCTCAAAGTCAGATTTAGAATCAGATAATGAATCCCAGAGGCCTATTTTAAAACTTTGGGGAAAATAGTAAGGAGGTTCATATGGAAGGAAAGAAAACCTCGAATATCAGTGGAGACCTTAATTAGACCTAGCCGCGAGGGGGGACTATCATTCCCTGACTTTAAAAGGTATTATAGATCAGCAGTACTAAAGAGAATAACTGAATGGCTACAAGAAGGAGATCAAAAGAAAAAATGGGTAGAAGTTGAGGAGAGTTTAAGTAGAAAAGATCTGGGGAAGAGAATATGGATACCAAAACGCTATAGAAATTTACCTCAGGAGAGTCCATCAATGACAAAAGAAACTTTCAGAATCTGGGATGTAATATGTAAAGAAGGAAAATGGACATATAACAGCCCGCTGATGCCCCTCACGGGTACGGGATGTACCTGCGATGGACAACTTCGGATACATTAAGATTAAGGGATGTGATGAAAGGTAACTTATTAAGTTCCCTAGAGGAAATACGAGAAATGTATGGACCTACCCCTGGGGATGAATGGAGATATAGGCAGGTTCAACATCTGGTAGCTACCCTTCAGAAACCCCTGCGAGGTATGAAGGAACTAAACCCCTGGGAAAAACTGATAGTGCATGGAGGAAAAAGAGGGCAGGGGATATCCAATATTTATAAAATATTGACCTCCTTTGGAGAATCTGGTTTATTAAAAGCACTAGGAGGATGGGAACAACAATTGAATCAAAACATCTCAGAAGATAAGAAAAGACAGGTATTAGATCTCGTCCATTCCTCATCAACCGATTCAAAAATGAAAGAAATTAATTATAAACTCCTTACGAAATGGTATTATGTCCCAATTAAACTTAATAGAATCAATATTGAAGCATCACCTCTCTGTTGGAGAGGATGTGGAATGGAGGGCACACACGCCCACATTTGGTGGCAATGCCCCTCGATACAGGTGTACTGGGCAGAGATCTTAGAAATTATTAAAAAGATTAGTGGACAGGAAGTGAAATTAGATCCCTGGCACTGCCTCTTCCATGGAACGGGAGTAGCCAGGAAAAAGTATAAAAGATCACTGATCCCATTCTTTCTGAATGGAGCTAAAGCCTTAATACCTAAGAGATGGAGGGAAAAGAAGGCCCCATCAATAAGAGAATGGATAAAAGAACTGGATAAGACCTGTAAGATGGAGGAATTAAACTCGAACCATAATGAGTGTAGGTCAGAATATGAGGTGATCTGGAGTAAATGGAGAGAATTTAAGGAGCGGGAAGTTTAGGGGTGGGGGGGGAGCACGGGAACATGTGTATTTTTATACTCGCTTTCCCTTGTCCCTTTTTCCCCCCCTTTTTTTTTTTTTTATTATTTTTTTTTTTCTCTCGATCACAATACACACCACTTATTTTTTTTATTTTTTTTTCTCCCTCACTTAGGTTTCTGTGCCTAACTTATAGGGAATTCGCTTCCCCCTTCTTACATTGAACACAATATTATATTTATTTTTTCTTTGTCTATTGTATTACTTAGTGCCTGTGCCCTAGTTTTAGGGCATTTATCACTTCCCCTTTGTACACAATCACAAAAATAGTAATTTTGCTCTTTTTTTTTTTTTTTCTGATAGCACTTAGGACCTAAGGGTCTTACATTTAGGGGAACTACTTTCTCTTTTCTTTTTTTTTTTTATCCCCTTTTATACACCCAACACACATTATCACTCCATATTTTTCTTTTTTTTTTCTCTCTCTCTCTCACTAAGGTTGCTTGTGCCTAATTTATAGGGGATCGGTTTCCCCCTCTGTACATTGAACTCAACACTACAATCTTTTTAGTTTATCTCACTACTTAGTATTGATGCCCTAATCTTAGGGTACTTATCTTTCCCTGTACACAATCACAATTTTTTTTTCTCCCCTTTTTCTTTTCCATCTCTCTCTCTCTCTTTCTCTCTCTCACTCCACCTCTGTCCCCGCAGCCTGGCTACCGCTCGGTTTCTTAGGATCACCTCATGAAAAGCCGCCCCATTACTTTAAAGAATTCTGCCTACCTCGATCAATAACAATGGGAGTAAGGAGTGGAAAAAGGAGGATAAAATTAAGAGAAGTAAACCTCTAGATAGGGGGGAATGTAATACAATTGACAGGCAGCATAGAAAGTGGTAGGATGGTATTAAAATGAGCATTATCTTTGAGACAATGTATATATGTGTTTATGTATAATGTGTATTTATTTGTAGTATAGTTTTTATGTATATTATGTATTTATTCGTTGTATACTTGGAAAATAATGTTTAATAAATACATTTTGGAAAAAGAAAAAGAATCAGATAATGAACCTAAAGCAAAGCAGTGGTTCATTGATGGCCATCTCTGATTCAGAGGATGGAGGGGTCCCTGCTAAAATAGTTAGGTCTAATAATAGGTCAACAAGCACTGAAAAGCCTACCGAACTTCAGCTGGCAAGCACCAACAGTGCAGTACCATTCTGGTGGGAATTTTTTTTTAAAAATAATTTAGGAAGTCAGGAAATCGGATGCATCATTTTTGCCCCTTGAAAGCCTGAAGGAGTTTTGGCCCCTCTATGCATTTAGTTCATTCCGATTTTATTATATTATGACAATACATTATAGAGTATAATACAGGCAATGATGTGTTCATATAGGTAATACAGTTATTTCGTCTAGTCACTTTCGGGTATATTTTTGTTTCCATACATTATTCAAAAAGACTATACAAAACAAGACTGGGGAAGACAAGACTAAACAGGACAAAACAAGACAGGACAGGACTAAACAAGACAGGACAGGACTTAACAAGACAGGACAGGACTTAACAAGACAGGACAGGACTTAACAAGACAGGACAGGACTTAACAAGACAGGACAGGACTTAACAAGACAGGACAGGACTTAACAAGACAGGACAGGACTTAACAAGACAGGACAGGACTAAACAAGACAGGACAGAACTAAACAAGGCAAGACAAGACTAGACAAGACAAGTCAAGACATAACAAAACGAGGCAAGACAAAAAAAAAAAAAACCCCACCACGCCCCGCTAATTTGTTTTGTTCCTACAAGTGATTTCTAAATTCTTGTTGTTTCTCTATATACCGTCCAGGGGGCCCAGGTCCGAAGGTGCTCCTCATGTATATCCAATTCAATTGCTAAAAGTGATTCCATCTGGCCTCACTCGACTCGGAAAAAGCTTTCGACTCCGTTGAGTGGGACTTTCTGTGGCGAGTGCTGGCTAGATTCGGGTTTGGCTGTCGGTTCATTGCCTGGCTTAGGATGCTCTATGGGTCTCCGGTGGCCAGGATACGCACTGGCGGTAACGTCCCCCCCCCCTTTCAGCTGCGCAGGGGGACGCGACAGGGTTGCCAGCTGTTTCCGGGCCTTTTCGCCCTGGCAATCGAGCCCATGGCCATCATGCTCCGCTCGACGCCGGACGTGAGGGGCCTGGAGGTGGGTCCGCTGATTGAACGGGTGTCGCTATATGCCGACGACACCCTTTTGTATCTCGGTGATGACTCCCAATCACTGGTCACGGCCCTCCAGCTCATTAATGATTTCGGTAGGTTCTCAGGAATTCGTATCAATTGGGATAAATCCAGTTTGTTTCGCCTTTCTAGCCCTCCGCCCTCTTCGGTGGACCTGACGCCACTGCGCAGGGTCTCTAAATTTAGGTATCTTGGGATTGATATTAGTAATAATTTAGAACACTATTTGGCTGATAACTGATAACCTATACCCGGCGCTACAAGCCCTGACTGTGAAGTGTCAGGCCTGGAAAGCGCTCCCCCTGACGCCTGTGGGCCGGGTGAATTTGCTGAAAATGGTGTTTCTTCCTAAATTGCTATATATATTTCGGAATACCCCTGTCCCAATCCCTGCTTCCTTTTTCCGCAAGCTAGATGGTGTAGTTTCCTCCTTTATCTGGGGTGGGAGGGCCCCCAGAATAGCACAGCACAAGCTTCAACTTCCTTTGTCTCTGGGGGGGGCTGGCTCTGCCCTCTTTTAGGAAGTATTACTGGGCGGCAGTCTTGGTCACAGTACGCTGGTGGTTCCGGCAGACTAGGTCCAACCCTGCGGTGAACCTTGAGGCTGCTGTTCTGGGTTCCTATTCAGCTCTTACCAATTTAGTTTAGAGGACCCAGGGCTGCTCCACAGGCAACCCTCCCAATGCGTACTACGCTACAGGTGTGGGACAAGGTTGCTGAGATGGTTGCAGTCCCTGACTCCGTCTCGCCTCATGCCCCACTGTGGGGTAACCCGAGGCTGTTGCACTTTAGATCTATCCCGGACCCCAGTGTCTGGGCCAGGTTTGGAATAGTAAAAATACAACACATTATGCCGGAGGGTTGCTGCTCCCTTTCCCAGAACTGCGTACAAAGTTTCGGCTCCCCTCATGGATGCTGTTTCGGTACCTACAGTTGAAGCATGCGGCGCAAGCGCAATTCCCCAGGGTGATTTCAATCGAGCCACATAGGATAGAGAGGTTCCTTATTTCGCGTGGGGTGGACAGGATGGTATCCTCCATTTACCTTCGCCTAACATGTGCAGACTCAGAGGGGGAGTCCCCTCTTCTCCGGGTTTGGAGGACGGACATTCCTGACCTCTCAGTGGACGACTGGGAAGGGGTCCTGTCCCATTACATTCCGACAGTAATATCAGCTAGAGACAGATTTATACAGCTTAAGTTTATCCATAGGGCCTATTACACCCCTCAGCGGCTTGCCAGAATTTTCCACACTCAATCAGACCTGTGTCCTAAATGCCGGGGTGCTGTGGGTTCGTTCTATCATGTCGTTTGGGATTGCCCGGTCATTCAGGGATACTGGGATGGAGTGGTGACAGAAATTAATGCCGCTACTGGACTTCAGGTGCCACTGGACCCTAAAATTCTCCTTTTAGGTTTCACAGACTACGTGACTCAATCCACACATGCTGGACTGTTACTTTTCTACCTCTGTTTCTACGCCAGGAAGGCACTGCTGTGCCAGTGGAAGCTGGCGGCTCCCCCTACGGTGGCCCAATGGCTTGCGTTGGTGGACTCCGTCCTACCCCTTTACAGACTGACGTATATGGGCCGTAAGTGCCCCCAGAAGTTTGACAAGATCTGGAAGTCATGGGTGACGGCTAGGGCGACCCCTGTTTAGTGCCGCTGGCTAAGACGATCTGGACTCTGCGATGACCCTCGTGACTGAGTAGCTCCGGTGACCTCTGACAATATTTAGTATGCCCACCGCCTCCCGAGTGTTTAATGTAATGCCCACGCAGGCTGTGCCCTCCTAGTAATGGGCTTCGGCCAGTTGTTTGTCTGTACGCCACAGGAGACTGCGGGAGCCCAAGGCCCCTTCTAAACCTTTGCAGCCTCTCACATTCCCCCCCCCCCAATTGGGAAAGATGCTTCTTGCCCTGATGCCGACACATGGATAGACAGGGATTGCCGTACCCAGCTGCCCATCCTGACCCTGACAGGTTTTGATTTTTGATCTTTTGTATATCAACCAGTGTTTATCTTCGTAATTTTCCTTCAGTACAGCTCCTTTCTGTACTGAACCTCTACTGTACCATGGTATTGTTGATTCAACCTCTGTACCATTTTTATTTTATTTATTTTTATTTTTTGTATCTTTATTTTTCAACTGATTTATTTGTAACCCTTCCTGTTTTGTTTGCCTTTCCTTTTTTTATTAATAAAAACGTTTCTGTTAAAAAAAAAAAAGTGATTCCATCTTCTCTATACCATCCATTTCATTGGCCCATTCCTTAACTGATGGAGTTTGTATTGAGCGCCAGTGCCGTGGTATAACTAATCTTGCTGCTGTCAACCAGTGTCTCAAAAGACCCCTTTTAATATTCTTATATGATCCTGGTAATATTGAGAGCAAAGTGATTTGTGGTGTATTTAATATTGGTTCCCCAGTAACTAAAGTATAGAGCTGCATAATTTTTTCCCAAAAATGTAAGATTTGGGGACATTCCCACCAGATGTGGAGCAATGAACCTTTAAATGAATGGCATCGCCAACATATATCTGATTTATCTGGGTATATACGCTTTAATGACATTGGGCTCCAATACCACCTGGAAAGAAGTTTATAATTTGTCTCTTGGAGCTTTAATTGTTAGTGACATACAATGTGTTAAATTAAATGCTTTCTTCCACTCTGCATCTTTAATTTGAACATTTAACTCATTCGCCCATTTCCTTGTGTATTCAGGGGGTTCAGGGTGCTTTTTAATGGCTAATATTTTATAGATTGAGGATAAGACATGTTTTGGTTTTGAGTCTTGTAGCAACAGAAGTTCAAACTGAGTTGTGTCTCTATACAAACATGTATTTGAGGGAAGAGAGGATAAGAAAGATAATAGTTGCCGATATTCCAACCATTGCGTAAGTGAGGGTTTCTGTGTAAAGATTAAGTTTAATATGGGTGGGAATGCTGCCTGGGAAGTAATCTGGCACACTCTACGATGTGATTCTTTGTTCCAAATGAGGAAATCTTTACGTTTTAAGGCCGGTGGAAATCATGGGTTACCAAATAATGGTGTCATAGGTCCCAATAGGTCCCAAGTTTTTAACAGATGGGATGTTAGAGAAGGCATAGTAAAACATGAATCTCGATAGATATCACTATTCCCAAAATCTAACCAAGGAAGAGCGGTAAGATCAAATTGATTTAACCCTTGCTCTATTAGTACCCATTGTTTAGTGTTGGAGGAGTGGAACCAGTTCACTATCCTTGTTAATACTGCTGCTACATAGTAATGGTAAAGATCAGGTGCACCCGCTCCTCCGTTCACTTTGGGCAGTGATAGTAATTTCTTTTTTAATCTATGTTTTTTATGGCCCCAGATAAATTTTGTAAAGGCCAACTGTAAAGTAGAAAAATAAGATCTAGGAATAAAGACAGGCGTGGTTTGGAAAAGATACAGAAACCGAGGTATTATATCCATTTTTAAAATATTAATCCTCCCAAACCACGAATATTGATTGTGATCATATTTTTTTAGATCCTGTAAGGTTCGTTGCATAAGAGGAATATAGTTTGTTAGATATAAATGGTTCAAATCGGAGGGGATTAAAATACCTAAGTATTTCAATACTGAAGAGCAGATTTTGAAAGAGAAACTATTTTTCAGTACCGTCATTTGTTGTGGACTGAGTGACACATTGAGAATAACTGATTTTGATATATTTACTTTAAAATTACTAAGGGTACCAAAACGTTTAAATTCAGATAAGATAGCGGGTATGGAAACATATGGATTAGTGACATAAAGCAATAGATCGTTGGCAAACAAGGCTAATTTTATTTCCGTTTGGTTTATCTGTATGCCCGCAATTAAAGGGTTCTGTCTAATTGCTATTGCTAGATGCTCCATTACCAGGACATAAAGTAAGGGTGATAGAGGGCATCCTTGTCGAGTGCCATTTTGTATAGTGAAACTTGTTGATAACGATCCATTGATCTTTATCCTAGCCTCAGGTTTAGTATATAATGCTAGAATCTTGTGAAGTAAATTTAAGCCCAAACCTATTTGCATTAATGATTGTTTTAAGAAGGGCCATCCAATCCGGTCAAAGGCCTTCTCTGCATCAACTGAAAGGAGACATACTGGTATTTTTGCTGTTTGGGCATAATTCATTAATAAAAGGGTTTTTATAGTATTGTCCCGTGCTTCTCTACCTTGTACAAAACCCGTCTGGTCTAAATGTATCAGGTTTGGAATGAGAGGTTGGAGACGTAATGCAATTAGTTTCGCAAAGATTTTTAAGTCAATCCCAATTAACGAGATCGGGCGAAAACTGGAACATAATGTTAGGTCCTTTTCTGGTTTTGGAATCAGGGTGATATGAGCTTCTAATGTCTGAGTTGAGAATTGGTTCCTAGGGGAAATAGAATTTAATACTTGGAGCAAAAATGGGGATAAATATTCCTTATAGGTTTTATAAAATTTTGGGGCGAATCCATCTGGGCCTGGACTCTTTCCTGATGGAATATCGGCAATCACATCTAGTAATTCCTCAAGTTGAAAAGGACGATCTAACAATTTTCTTTTGTCATCATCTAATACTGGGATAGCTGTTTCCTGTACATAATCTTCAATTTGTTGTTTGACTCCAACTACATCTTCCGAGGATGGTGCTAGAGCCAAATTATAGAGACCTGAAAAATAATCTCTAAAAATATGTTGAATAGATTGTGGGTCTGACGTAATTTCTCCAGATGGCTTTTTTATACTGGGTATAAAGGTCTGGGATGGACAGGGATGCAATGTTCGTGATAATAGTCTCCCACATTTATCCCCTGATCTATATCTTTCCAGTGCTCTTCTCTGTTCGTATGATTTATGGGATGTTTCAAATAGCTGCAGAAGAGAGGCCCTTGTAGATGAAATATTAGCTAATATTTCTGCACAATGACTGGTTTTATGTAAAGTTTCTAAAGATTGAAGCTTTGATAGAGTATTTTGGATAATTATGTTTTTTTTGTTTTTTAAGTCGTGAGCCATGTTGAATAAACAGACCCCGTAATACTGCTTTTAGAGCTTCCCATTTTAAGGGGAGTGCTGTTTCATCTTGGGCATGGTCAGAAATAAAGTTACTAATCGCTTCTATAACTGCCTTATGACATATTGGATCTGACATAAGTGTATCGTTTAAGCGCCAAGACCAATTTGTTCGATGGGTCTGCGGTGGATTTATTGTTAAAAATACTGGAGAATGGTCAGACCAGGTAAATGAGCCTATTTCCATTGAAGGATCCCATTCTAATACCTTTTGTCCAGTTAAGAAATAGTCCAGTCTAGTATATGTTTTATGGGCCAATGAAAAATACGTGTAGTTACGATCTTTAGGGTATAAGATCCGCCATAGATCTAATAGCCTATGTTCATAGAATTTCTTTTTAAGAGCCCTCAAGCGAGAGTATGAGATGTTTGATCGTTGAGTAGAACTATCTAGTATGGGATCTAAGGCTAAGTTAAGATCTCCTCCCACAATAATAATTCCTTCTGCAAAATCTGCTAACAGATCAAGGTAATGTGAGATTTTTATCGATTGGTCACAGTTCGGGATATAAAGATTTGCAATGGTGATAATCTTATTCCATAAGCGAATTTTGAGAAAAATGTATCTACCATTTGGGTCAGCTATATGATTCAAATATTGTATTGGCATATGTTTATGAAGTGCTATTGACACTCCTCTTGCTTTTGAACCCGGCGTAGAACTATGGAACCATTGAGAGTAATGTTTACGTGGACACTCAGGGATACCACCAGTACGGAAATGAGTCTCCTGGAGGAGTATAATATCTACCTTGGCTTTGTGCAAACTATATAGAATCTGGCCTCTTTTTGATTCATTATTAAGACCTTTAACATTGTAGGTACAAAGTTTCAGAGATGCTATAGAAGAGTAAGTTGCTGCCATAAACAAAAACACATAAACAAAGAAGAAAAAAAAAAAAAAGGGGGGGGGGAAGCGGAGAAAAAAAAAAAAAAGGCGGTGAAAAAATTAATAAAAAGAGAGGCTCCCTCTCCAAACTCTTCGTACTACCAGAAGAGTACAAAAGGGATAACAAAGGGGAGAAAAAAAAGGGGGGGGGAAGGAAAAAAAAAAAAAACGCACACAAATAAACACTCAGGGGAAATAGATAAAAGTGGTGATAACAGAGAAAAAAAAAAACCTGAATCACCCCCCAAAACAAAGGGAAATGGAATATATCCAAAAAAAAAGACACCAAGTCCTACCAGAGGGCTGATGTACCTACAAGGGGGAGAATTAATGGGCATTTAGGCAGCGATAAAGTCTGAAACATGTGGTATTTTCATTCTCAGAAGAGTAGAAGACTGTTTTAGGGTCCAATTGTAAGTATGCCTGTGCTGTGTGCGAGAAATAACTATTTCTTTCAAAACGTATTAAAGTGGTTGTAACCTTAAATATCCGAGATCTCTTTCTGACATCAGCCAGGGATGTCACATAACTGCCATGTTGGCTGCTCAGCCCCTCCAGCTGTTGCCCATGGATCAGAGTAGGAGTGCAGCCGGAAGTCACATGACCGGCATGAAGATGTGAAAAAAAGGTATTTAGAGGCTTTGTTTTTTTTTAAAACGCTTACACTATGTATTATCGCTGGATAAAAGAGGGGCTGGCAATGACAATTCTTAGGCCGCGTACACACCACTAAATTGACAGACCGTTTAGATCGGATTTGTCTGCTGGGATATATTGGTTTGATCGTGTACCTACGATCAAACCAAAATCCCCGCCGGCAGACAGCGCGGTGACGTTGACGCCCCCACGTCACCGAACCAGGAAGTAAAATACTTCCACGCATGCGTCGAATCCATTCGACACATGTGCAAACAGATATGTCCGCTGGTTAGCGTAACAAACCAGCAGACATGTCGGACGGACGGGTTCCCAGCAGACAGATTTTAAAGCATGCTTTAAAATTTGTCTGCTGAAAAAACCTGTCTGTCCGCCCATACACACGATCGAATTTGTCTGCTGAAACGGTCCGTCGGACCGTTTCCAGCAGATAAATTCGATCGCGTGTGTACGCGGCCTTAAAGTTTCTTTTAGTACTAACAGCAGCAGCAGGGGGAAGGCGGAGACAGCTCACACAGATAAATTCGATCGCGTGTGTACGCGGCCTTAAAGTTTCTTTTAGTACTAACAGCAGCAGCAGGGGGAAGGCAGAGACAGCTCACACAGATAAAGGAACTGACAAGCAGGGAGGGAGGGAGAGAAGAATCACAGTAGATGACGGAGGCATGTAAACTGACCACAGTGTCAGGGCCTGGCAGCCATGATAAACTGTGGTCAGTTTACAGAAGAGAGGGCAGAACCAAGCAGGATCAGACAGTTTTTTTTTTTTTTTACAGCTTACAGAGGGACAGGTTGAACAGCACAAACATTGTGCTGTTTAACCTGCTTTGAGGGAACAGAATCTTTTTTTTTATTAAGGTGTAATTTCCCACAAAAAAAAAAAAAACTACAAAAAAAAAAACTTGGCAAGCCTCTTAATAAATATCTTGGGGTGTGTACTTTCAAATGGTCAATTTGTGAGTGTTTGCATTGTTCTGGCATTTTAGGACCCCAAGAAATTAGGGCAGCAGTCAGAAAATCAGGGTCAATTTCATTTAAAGCCTATATACCATAGTTTATAGACTATAAAACTTTCTCAAAGGCTAAATGTTTTGCCTAAATTTATAAAGAAAAAATATTTAATTTTTATAATAGAAATCAAAAGTAACAGGGTTTTTTATTTCTTTATTTTTTTAAATGTTTGGGAATTACATACCTCCAGAAGAAAGATCTCAGTCTCAGAAAAATTATATGAAATAAATTTGGGTACAATGTTGACTGACTTAGTTATTGTCAGTCAAAGAGTCACAATGCTGAAAGCTGAAAAATTGCCTGGACAGAAAGGGGGTTTAACATTCGGGTCTGCAAGTGGTTAAATACCTTGAAGTATCTTTTGTCTTGAGGTCTTCCTTTTCATTTTCATTTATGGAGTCGATTTCATTACATAATCTAGATTGAGAGCCATGCAGTCTTTTCTGTTCTGTGCTCCAGTTTAATCTAATTGGACAGTATAAAGTTAAAAGATAAACTACTTATATTATGATTTTATTCAAAAGTTCAAAACTCACAAAAAATACAAAAAATTATAATGGGCGGACAGCAGTGGAAGCAGAACTTGTAAAATTCTTAGCTTTGATTATAGTCTAGATCAGTGGTCTCCAAACTGCGGCCCAGGGGCCAGATGTGGCCCTTTGCTTGCCTTTATCTGGCCCTTGGGGCATTATCCCTCCCTCTGATACAAGACATGTGACATCGACAATAGAGAACCATTTCTCTTACTGACACCACTAATGGGGAACTATTCCTCCCTATGATACCAACAATGGGGTAATACCACCCCCCCCCCCCCAATACCAGATGTTTACTTCCACTGATACCAGGAAAATTTCCACACCCACTGGCCAAAGTCTGGCCCTCCTAGTGTCTGAAAGACAATAAATTTGGCCCTTTGTTTAAAATGTTTGGAGACCCCTGGTCTAGATTAACTCAAGTCCTACAAAAGCCTGATGCCGCGTACATACGATCATTTTTCGGCATAAAAAAAAAGCAACGTTTTTCCAACTTCAACATTAAACGACGTTACCCACACACCATCGTTTTTTAAAAATGCTCTAGCAAAGCGCGGTGACGTACAACACATACAACGGCATTATAAGGGGGAAGTTCCATGCGGATGACGCCACCCTTGGGGCTGCTTTTAGCTGATTCCTTGTTAGTAAAAGACGATTCGCGCTTTTCTGTCTGTTACAGCGTGATGAATGTGCTTACCCAATTATGAACGGTAGTTTTACCAGAACAAGCACTCCCATCTCATAACTTGCTTCTAAACATGTGGATTTTTAACGTCGTTTTAGCCCACACACGATAATTTTTTACAACCCGAAAAACGACATCGTTTAAAACGTTGTTAAAAAATGCAGCATGTTCGAAAAAAAAATTTGTCGTTCTTCAGAACCCGAAAAATGATGTGTAGCCCGATCATTTTAAATTACATTTTTTTAAACAATGTTTTTTTCATGCCTTAAAATGATCGTGTGTACGCGGCATGATATAGTCATAAACTGGCAATTATTGATTCAAAGTGGACGAGGGTGCGTATCCCAATGCACTAAAGGCCACCAAGATAAAATTGACCTCTATTTCAGTAACCTAAATGTATGTTTCATGTCCAAAAATTTAAATTAGTGAGGTAAAAAAAAAAAAAAAAACAATAGATTATACTTGTTTTAATTACCTCCAAGTAACATAAATCTATACAGATGTCAACTTGTATAGCAAACAATCAATTTGTAAGGGAATGGATACAATGATAGCAATATCAACCCCATATGGTACTATCATATGTATACCCAAAACAGTTGTAAGATATATAACTGGGCTTATTTTCTAGTATGGTCTTAGAGGATGCAGAGATGGCAGCTATCCCAGTTCTGTCCCACCATGAAATGTACATTGAAAAAAAAGGAATACCGTATTTGTCGGTGTATAAGGAGACTGGGCATATAAGACAACCCCCTAATTTTACATTTTTTTTATGATTTTTTTTTTTGCCTGTACTCTTCGTATAAGACAACCCCCCTTCCGAGGCTTCATATTTCTTCCTTCTGGAGACATATTCTTCCTTCTTGCTGGAGCCAATCACGACGAACAATGTATTCTATTAATGAATACAAAGCCTGCTTGGATTGGCAGAAGCTGTAACATCATCAGACCACGCCTCATTGACTCTCAAAGCCAATCTGAGCAGGCTACTGTATGTAGCGTGCTCGGATTGGCAGAGGTTGTTGTGCCAATCAGAGCAGGCTCTGTATTAATTTGAATACATTGCGCACCGGGATTGCCAAGCGGTATATACTGTATGTAGCCGAAGCTACATACAGTATTACTGCACATCCAGCAGGTATCCAAGCAGCTGACCCGGTGTATAAGACGACCCCTGCTTTTTGGCCAGTTTTTTTAAGTGTAAAAGGTAGTCTTAAATGCCAGCAAATACAGTAGTTTCTAGAAATCCAATCTCACTCAGAATGTGAAGGACTATTAAAGACTATCTCTCTGATATTAAATGCGGGTACACTCATCCATGTGGACACAAAAACACCACTAGTGGAGGAGCTCCCTACCCAACATACCCACAAAGATCCTTCTCTAGTAGAAAATCAAGGTCTTGGCAGGCATATTGTTGTACCTCACCCCAGCAAAAAAAGGAAAAAACATGGAGGTGGAAAAGCAATAGAAAAATATGTGCTCCCAAAAGGACCTGAACTACTTCCATAACAGGCCAATTCTGACACTTTTTATATACATTTAAAAATCTACTTTAACTGGAAAAATACTTAGAACCCCCAAGCATTATAAAGGGTAAACCGCCGCTCCAGACGACACTCTTCAGTTGTGAGTAAAGTTCAAAAACTCAAGTGGGTGCAGGCAATGCGTAGTGCAATGTAGGGAAAAAGAAATGGACAGCCGCACTCCAATGGATGAAATTTTTTTAAAATAGCGCCTGTTTATTCCAGTCAAAAAATATAACTAAAACAGCAAAAACAGCAAACAGTGGGGTAACAAAAGTGGACGCGTTTCACATCGACAACCGATGCTTAGTCATATAATTTTTTGACTGGAATAAACAGGCGCTATTTTTAAGTTTTTTCATCCATTGGAGTGCGGCTGTCCATTTTTTTTTCCCCCAACATTCCCCAAGCATTATAGTTTTTTTTTTCTATCAGAGACCATAGAGAATACAATGAATTGAAGAAGAAAAATCACCGCTCCAGGTGGGTCTGCTATGCAATCACAGGCTGGCTCAGGATACCGAGGGTGCTGGCAGTGCACTAGGCAAGCATGGGAAATAAATGAAGGATGGATAGCCGCACTCCAAGAGCCGTTGAGGCTGTCTTTATTGAACGAACAGAAAAAAGGAGGGTGAATACCCCGCACTGCCAATATTGGTTAAGTGGTAGCTGCTAACACGGCTCGTATGAGAAAAGCAAAAGAATTGGATCAAAACCTCCGTCTATCCAAGATGGCGTCATCTTGGATAGACGGAAGTGCCGTTTTTTCATTGCTGGGCTTCGTCCATCCATCCCACAGAGGTTTTGATGACCAGCCAAAATATTGCCCTGTCAAGGAGCCCATTTTGACATCAGCCAATACAAGCCTATCCTGACTTTCAGTGGTGTAAGCCATCTGAAGTCAATTGGTTCCGGTAAGCCTGCATTGCTTTCGGTGGTGGGAACAACTCAGTGGAGAAGTTATTTAGCATTCACCAATCATCAGATTGACTGTTATTTTTACACCAAGATTTATTTTCATTTTCCTTTCACGGGATATTATTGCACCTGGCATCTATTGGCCAGTAACCTATTCATGTTTGTCTAAAGAAATGAACCATCACTGTTTCTTCAGTATATGTGTATTTCTATATGTGAATAATTGCATTCAATAGCAGTTGATCATATTATGTAATGCTATCATACTAACAGATTATTTATACACTGTTTATCACGCACCAGTTACATAGTGCCTGTCCCTGGATTTACCAGGGTCCTTCATTTGTTTCACAAATTTATTCACCTTCTTTTTGTGCCCCTGACTATCATTAACAGTTAGTCACTTTAAGCGCTACACATTTTCCACATATTTATTGAACGAACAGCAAATACATCACAGGGTTACAGCAATAGAGACATGGGAACAGCCGACGCGTTTCGCACTGGATTAGTGCTTATTCATGGCTGCCATGAATAGGCACTAATCCAGTGCAAAACGCGTCGGCTGTTCCCATGTCTCTATTGCTGTAACCCTGTGATGTATTTGCTATTCGTTCAATAAAGACAACCTCAACGGCTCTTGGAGTGCGGCTATCCATCCTTCATTTATTTCCCATAGAGAAAACAATGGCAGTCATTGCAATATTTTATGTTACACAGTATTTGCACAGCAGTCTTTTAAATACAATTATTTTTAGAAAAAATACAATTTGAGTTAAAAAATTTGTAGTTTAAATTATCCATAGGTGATGCTTTAAAAGCTTTTGAAGGTTACCAGTTTAGATTTACAGAGGTCTGGCAGATAGTTTTGCCAACATAAAAAAGTGGGCAAGGACATTTCATAACATATATAATTTCCTCAGAACTGCAATCAAAGAATGAATGTATTTTTACGATTTCTCTATTTTTAGGATTCATCAATTATTTTACAGTGGGAACGTAAGAACATGCCTTGCAATGTCCGCATATAAAGCTTCCCATCGGTCTATTTGGTAATGCCGGAGTGACCTTTCTCGGAGCATTTCCTAAATGACTATGCACCAACATGTCACTTAACCACTTAAGGACCCCCGCACGCACATATACGGCCACAGAATGGCACGTACAGGCACAAGGGCGTAAATTTACGTCCCCGCCTGAGTGCGGTTCGGGGGTCCCATCGGGACCCCCTCCGCGGCGTGCGGGGGTCCCCCTACCTCTGGGAGCGATCCGGGATCTGCGGGCGGATGTCCGTGATATCCGCCCCCCCCGCGATCGCTCCCAGCCAATGGGAGCGCGCTCCCAGCCTGTCACTTCCTCCTCCTGTGTTTACACAGGAAGGAGGAAATTATGTATTCTCTCATCGCAGCGCTGTTTCCCAGCGCTGCTGATGAGAGAAGACATCACAAGTAAGTGTGCACCAACACAACACTGACACACACTCACATAGGCATATTAACCCCTTGTGATCGCCCCCCCCCCCCCACCCCCGTCACAGTGTCACTGAATGCAGTGATTTAATCACTGCATTTAGTGTCAGTGTGACAGGCAGTGTAAAAAACAGTTAGTGTTAGGTTCAGGATAGCCCCCCCACCCCCCCTAATAAAGTTTTAACCCCCTGATCACCGCCCTAGTTAACCCTTTCACTCCCTATTGCCAGCGTCACTAAGCGATCATTTTTCTGATCGCTGTATTAGTGCCGCTGTTCCCGCTAGGTAGCTATTTTTTTTTATTGAGATTTTTTTTTTTACTAAAGACATGTGGCTAAATAAATTTTGGCCTAAATGTTTGACTAAAATTTAGTTTATTTGATTTTTTTTTTAACAAAAAGTAAAAAATAGTGTTTTTTTTTCAAAAATGTCGCTCTATTTTTGTATATAGCGCAAAAAATAAAAATCGCAGAGGTGATCAAATACCACCAAAAGAAAGCTCTATTTGTGGGAAGAAAAGGACGCAAATTTTGTTTGGGAGCCACGTCGCACGACCGCGCAATTGTCTGTTAAAGCGACGCAGTGCCGAATCGCAAAAACACCTTGGGTCATTTACCAGCGTATTGGTCCGGGTCTTAAGTGGTTAAATTCCTACCTTTTTTGTATGCAAGTGCAACTATGTGATTTTTCAAAAGGGTTTTGGATAAATGCTTTTTATGTAAACGTCCCAATATTTATTAATGAAGATCTGACCTGTTTAGAGATGTATTTATAATTCACATTCTCACCTTGTCTTCCATCCTAACTAGTTTTTGACCAAGTAGGGTTTCCCTTGGGACTGTATTCACCTTAGATCATCTTAGCTCACAGAGATCTCAGAGGCATTCCCACTGCTCAACAGATTGGTAGACAGATTCAGTTAGTGATTTTAGGACTGTATTCACCTTATCATATGATCTAAGAAGGTTATATGATAAAGTGAATACTGTCCCAAGGGAAACCCTACTTGGTTAGAAACTAGTTGGGACAGAATAAGGAATACTTTTAGATTACCAAAATAAAGGTTACATTTTATCTTGGTGGCCATTGGTGCATTGGAATATGCACCTTAGTCCAGTTTAAATCTATAGTCTAGATCACAGGTGTCAAACACAAGACCCACGGGCCAAATCCGGCCCTCCAGGCCAATTCATGTGGCCCTCACACCTCTCCTGCAGCTGCAGGAGAGCTCCAGCCCTCCTCTGGTCCTCCTTCAGACCCTTACTTTCTGCTTTCAAGCAATGCATTCAGCTTCTTCCCAGAAGCAGCATAAGGTAAGGGGGGTTTACTGTGATATAAGGGAGAGTGGGGGACTCAACTTCTGATGGTGGGGTGCCTCTTGACATCTAATATATGGGGAGGGGATGCGCTGGACATCTAATCTTACAGATACAACCGCCCTTTTGAGGCCAATCATAATGCTGATGCGGCCCACGATGAAAATTGAGTTTGACACCCCTGGTCTAGATTATTAGAGTGGATTTCTTACAATTACTTTAAGCCTAGGTTCACATTGGAGCGATTTGTCATGCTACAAGTCACAAGCCTATTGGCGGCAATGGCACTGTTCTAGGGGTGCAACAGATCAAAAAACGTACAGTTCGGATCATTTCTCGGATCAGAGTCACGGATCGGATAATTTTTCGGATCAGCAAAAAAAAAATGTTGTAACGTAGCTCAAGCACTTTCAGCATGTGTTTAAAGCCCTCGTTTTGCAGAACCGAATATGGCCTCATGTCTGTACCTATAAACACACCGATAGCGTTTGTGATGGCTTTAGCCCAGTCTGATTGTGCAACAAGGGGCTACTTAAATTCTGCAGTGATAAGCGGATGTTGAGCAGCTTTCGTTTTCGCTTTCACTCCTGTCGGTGACACACCGGGGTGATGTCGCTTCAAATGCGTGGCCATGCTTGACGTGTTTCCACTGTCATATGGCTTTCTTGTGCCACAGTGACCAAACACCGTCACAGTTTTATCCATAACCTCTTTACTTCATCATTCTATTTGACAGGGAAGCCAAAATGCTCCCATACAGGGGATTTAAATGACGCGGGGCATTCAAGCTCCTTCGTTCCTCTGCTGCTCATGACTACGCTGTGTGTGGACTGAACATGCGCACAACTTTTTTTTTTTTTTTTTAGAAATCAATCCGCGGATCACGTGTGTGCGGTTCGGATCAATGACGATCCTTTGCACCACTACACTGTTCCAATCTGTGCAACACCGATTTTGCGGCACCACACCCATTTGCAAAACTAGTTCCTGCACTACTTTTGCCGTTTTCAGGTGCGACTACAATAGACATCTGTGTATAAAGCCACACAGATGTCTATCAAGTAGCACCTGAAATCGTGCTGACCTTGCTACTTTGAAAATCGCATTACTTCAAGTGAAGTAGCCAGATTTCAAAAGTAGCATCAATTTGAACCAGGGCTAAAAGGCACCGCATATAAATTGCTTGTGAAAGTAGAAACGTCGATATTTGGTAGCCATTAGCATACTTTAAATATTCTTCATATTATCAGATTTCCTTTTCTGACTCAAGCAGGAGGACAAGTTATCCAATGAGCAAAGAACGCAAACTTTCAGGGTGGCTGTACACACTACAACCTGATTGCAAGATTATTGTGCAAGCTCCAATAAATTTAGCAAAACAATAAAATATAAAGGCAAACCTAAATGATCCATTTGTGCAGACTCTTACATTGCATAAATATTGGTAGACCCAACAATATTCATATTGTATAGTGTAATGTGAACTTTTGGACTTGCTCCTTTTTTATTAGGCAGTGAATGAGGTCACTTATTTTGTAGTGGTGGTTACTACTGTACCTTTTTGGAGAAGCTGGTGGAGATGTTGGGTTCGGAGGCACCCAAGGAGTTTTCTTCTCTCTGACAACAGGACGGTTCTCCTTTAACTTGAATGCCACAGTTTTCTTCTGGAAGTGTGCATGCCGGGAGGGCCCTGTCTTTCGAGGCATTCTAAATCCCTACAAGTAGCATAAGGGAACACTTTGCATAAAACTTCTGTGTTTATAAAGTCTAAATTAATGTTCAGGAATGCATGCTTTCTGCCAGCCCATTAATGTGTAAAATCAGGGAAACAATCATAGTATTTGGGACAAATAGCAGGCTGCCTCTCATTTAGTTTATTTGGACAGGTTTACTATATATTTGTAAAAAACCCCTGCACCTGCATTCCTGGGGATTTGCAAAGTTCTGAGACAGATTGAATATTGAAGAGGAGACAGATTTTCACTTTACAAAGATACAGTTAGTAGAGTTAGTAGTAAGGGTCAAGTTTTATTCACGTGCAGTGCAACTTTACAGCACCTGAAAGAGAAAATCTTACGAGAAAAACTGGCAACACACTAGTAGAATTTTGTTTAAACATTCATATTAGGAACATTCATGGGATCAAATCAAATCGATGTTCAGTTTTGACCACAATGATGAGAAAATTCAGAGGATTAGGATGTTTGACATTCAATGTTTCTCAAACCAATGAATGTCAAACAGGGAATGTGGTTTTAGCTTAGGAAATGATAGTCATTCCAAAATCAAACAAAGTTTAAAGTACTTTCGAAAAACAATTATCCAGCCATCGAAAGTACAAAGAAATTTCATACGAATGTTCGGACAAATGTTTATTTGAAAATCTACTAGTATATAGACAGCCTAAAGCTCGTAACCTCATAAAATCCGTCTCATGATTTATCCCTACTTCTCATATATAACACTGCCTTGCTGTGCGACATAATTGATAAATGCCCCCTCATTTGTGTATAATTACAGCATACAGAGAGATTGGGTTCGGAGCACAAACCTTGGGTCTTTGTGGAATCAACACACCCTTGTTCTTGTTCTGTCCAGCCTCCGCTCTAGGCAGGTCCTTCAGATGACCAGAATGAATTAATGTTTCTATAGCAGACCGAAGTACCACTTGCCTTTCTGGTGGTGATGTCTCTAGTGCAGGCCCACGGTCGGTCTGTGTGGCAGCACTGAGTGATTCTGGGGGATCATCTACATAACAATTTATAATTCGGTTTTAGAACATCATAAATGTTACACAACAAGACAGACTCATCAAAACCTAAAAAAACAAGGATTTTCAGGGTAGATTATGATTTTTTTATTGTAAAAGTTAACTGTGCCATATTCACATGCTGCTACATCTTACACATATTTCTAGGTTCTCTGTCAAGTGACCAGCTGTATGTATATAAGAAAATAGGCCACCTAGAGCACACTGAATCCTTGTGGGTCAAAGCAGGCCATACACTTGCAGTGAAACACAATCACCATGTAGTACTCCTACATAGGAAGCACAGTCTTAATCTGTAATAGAAAATATTATTTTGCCTGGCTAATTATACTAGCTTTGCATCTGCTGCAATAGTACACAGCTTTCACATATTATTGTATCCAGTTATGCATGTACAGCATCCAAAAAAGACTGCTAGTGTCGCCCTTCCTCCAATTTTAGCACTACTCCGCACTCAGGAGTTAGCAATAGAGATAGTTGGCAGCAGGATTTAAAGTGTGAATATACACTGTCAAGCAGCTGCTTAAAAAATATGAAACATCAAACAAACATTAAAAAATAGGAAGAAACTTTTAACAGTCCCAGAGTCCAGTGTGATACTGTAGCAGTGCTATTCTCAAACCAAACCACCGTTTGAAAAACCTCTATATGTATATAGTACACATAGGAAACAATAATGGTGCGGGTGAACAAAATGTCATTGATCAAAGTATTCCTTATCAAGTGCTCCTTTCACCAGGGGGTAGTCACCACGTGGGGGGATGTTCTCCCCTTTTGGGGATGCGCTAACCGAACTGTGAAATAAAATAGCATGGAACAATCATCTGCATCTGTCCTGAATATTGCACTCTCCACCACTTGCTTTCACTTGTTGGGTCCAAACCGCAATCCCATGAAAGGAAATACATTCATATAGTGCAGTACCATTTAAAAAGTTTATTTAAACCCCACAGGTACCCCTTATACAAATATGCGTACCCCAAGACAAAAGATCTCAAGCATGTATTATGTTACTGTGCCTGTGTTTTTGCTCTGATCTCCATGAGAATGAAGCCGCTCTTATTAACTTCCTTGTTCCTGGTCCTGGAGTGCTCACAGTGCTTCTGATGGTTCGATAGGAGTCACATACTGACGCGTTTCATCATTGGATGACTTCGTCTGAGGGCGTTTTTCAGACGAAGTCATCCAATGACGAAACACGACAGGGCGTGACTCCTATCGAACGACCAAAAGCACTGTGGGCACTTCAGGACCAGGAACAAGGAAGTTAATAAGATCGGCTTCATTCTCATGCTGATCGGAGCAAAAACACGTGGTGACTACCCTCTGGTAAAAGGAGCACTTGATAAGGAACACTTTGATCAATGACATTTTGTTCACCCGCACCATTATTGTTTCCTATGTGTACTATATACATATAGAGGTTTTTCAAACGGTGGTTTGGTTTGAGAATAGCGCTGCTACAGTATCACACTGGACTCTGGGACTGTTAAAAGTTTCTTCCTATTTTTTACTGTTTGTTTGATGCATGTACAGCATTGTATAATATTAGAGGAGCCAGACCCTTCGGCTACCATCCTGCGGTTACCATCTATGCTGAAGCACGGCTTAGTGCTTTTTATGCGATTGTGCTACCTTTGTTTTTTATTACATTAAAATTGTGACAGAGAGCACTAGATTAGAGGTCGACCGATATTGGTTTTTCTCTGGCCGATGCCAATATTTATGATGCCGATTTTTATTGGCAACACTGGCTCATGGCACTGGATGGCACTAATTGGCACTGGAAGGAAGATGGCACAAGAAGAAGGCACTTATTGGCACTGGCAGGTTGCACTGGATAGCACTGAAAGATGGTACAAGCAGGTGGCACCGATTGGCAGGTGGCACTGGGTGGCAATAGTTAGCACTGGTTGGCATTGGCAGGTGGCACTGATGGCTTTAGTTGGCACTGGTAAGTGGCACTGGATCGCACTGGCAGGTGGCACTGGATGGAAGGTGGCACTAACTGGCACTGTATGGTGGCACTGGTATTGGCACTGGCAGGTGGCACTGGATGGAAGGTGGCACTAATTGGCACTGGATGGTGGCACTGGTATTTGCCACTGGCAGATGGCACTGGATGGCAAGTGGCAATAATTGGCACTGGCAGGTGGCACTGGTGCAAAAAAATTGTGTCACCTCCCCCTCTCCCTCCAGTATAGACACCCCCCCCCCTGCCCGCCGTAGTACAGACACCAGAGAGCGGTGTGTGTCCCACGAGCGCGGCCCCTCCTCCTCTGTGGGCGTAAACAGAGGGACGCCGCGCTGGGTGTACCAAGATGGCCGGGGCTCCGGTGCTAGGCCGAAGCCGCGGTCTTTCCAGATGCTGTGACCACGGTGGCAATCCGCCGTGGTCACAGCATCAGGAAAGGCCGCGGCTTCGGTCTAGCTCCGGCTCCGTGGCACCGCTAGCGGGAATTGTAAAATATCGGCCTGATTTGGATAAAAATCGGCCTGCTGATATATCGGTCGACCTCTACACTAGATGTACATTTATTTTTACATGACGCTGATCGAGAGCATGCAGCACTGACTGGAGGTGTTGGAGATTAAAAGAGTGAAGGCAATCATCAGATCCTACCCCTATTAGGGGACTGCTCACTGGGACCTGCTGGTAAAACAGGGGTCTGAGTATAAGGCGATCCATTTACTGGTGGAGGATTATTTATGAGCACAAGATTATTTTATAACACTGAGATGGAAGATCACATCATCTTGTTTAATTGACAGCCTAATGCACTGCTGAGTCACTTCAAGTGTTTGCTTTTGGACTGATTTCCACTGTTTATTATATACAATCGCTATGTTTTAGGATCAGTTGTTGCAGTTTTTACATATATCCACTTAAGTACTTGTTAGTTTGTTGCTAGTTGTGCTGCACTATACAGTAAAACCTTGGTTTGGAAGTAACTTGGTTTGAGAGCGTTTTGCAAGACAAGCAAAATGTTTTAATACATTTTGCCTTGATATACAAGCGATGTCTTGATATAAGAGTAGCGTCATGTCACAACTGAGTATAAAAAAAAGAGAAGTGCCTCTAAGTGTAGCAATATGGTTACATTTAATGAAGGTACAACATTTAGCAACTTATTGCTTCACTTAGAGGTGCCTCTCTTCTATTTTATACTCTGTAAAAAAAAATGCTTTGATATAGAAGTGCTTTGGATTACAAGCATGTTTCTGGAACAAATTATGCTCACAATCCAAGGTTTTACTGTATATATTTTCTATTCTGAATTGAAGTGTTTAAGAAAACACTTTCAGTGAGGAGCAGCAACTAGATTATTTCATATATAGTCACTTATATATTATGAGAGGGCATTATTTGTTTATTTGCACCAATTATAGTTTAGGTTTATTTAGTGCAATAATATTGCTTGTGGCCAGCACTGAATGATGGAGCAGCCCAAAGCTGGCCATACATTATGCAACTTTCTTGCTCAGTTTTCTTTAGATGTACCTTTAACTCTATAGTGCAAGGGTCTGTTTGATTGCACACAAATTGAAAGTGTTTAGGTTTGACTTCATATCATATGATTTTGATAAATCTAAAGGAAAATTGTACACTGAATGGCAAGCCTAACTTTATTTACACTGCACTCCTGAAGGAACTGACCAAATTTGCTTTCTCAATGATAGTGGCTATGATACTTAGTGGCCAAATGTATCATGTTCCCATTTTAACCAAGCTCTGTGCCGTCAGTGGGGATGTGTCGGTTTTTGTAAAAAGTAAAAAAACTGCTTATTCCTTATTTAAAACGCCTCGCAGTACACTCATAAAAACTGGTTAGGCACACATTTAACCCTTTGATCACCCTAGATGTTGAACCCCTTCCCAGCCAGTGTCATTAGAACAGTGACGGTGCATATTTTTAGCACGATTGTGACGAAAGCGGGTATCGAATCCCTGTCCTCCTCGCCAACTGGAGACAAAGGACTGGCCAATCTCACACCATGCTGTCACTTGCGCAACAATGCCACTCTTGCAAGGTCCTAGGTGTTATCAGAGTTCTGTCGATGAACCTGGTATTATCAGTTCTCAAACTTCACAGATGTTCCTGATTTTATGGTACATTAGAACTGTCCCAATGTGGATGCAATCCAATTTTCTTCAAATCAGGGGGGTGTTGACAGAGGCCATCTGACCAATCATCGGGTGAGTGCCGTGCTGGGAGGCCACCATGTTATGACCATGTCCCGGATACCTTTTCGATAAGTATTCATATCTCTGAGTATCTAGTCAGTTAACTTTCCAGACACTTTTACAGGCCCTGAGATGGATATTGGGAAATTGATAAGAGGTGTCTGGCATGAAGAGGTTGTGGAATATATGAGTTGAAGTAGAAGGTGGGGGGCTACTGCAGCTGGGTCTTCCTAGGACAAAATGGCTGCTATGCACACAGCTCTTTGTGAGCCCAGTACGCAGGACCATTACACGGATACCTGTATTAGTGTCATTTGTTCTCACAAAGTGTAAAAAAATGTTAGATTGCCCGCCATACTATCACATTCCTGCCATAAGTTGCTTATCACCGCCATTACTAGTATAAAAAAAAAAAAAGTTCCAGTATCTATACCATAGTTCGTAGATGCTTTAACATTCACGCAAACCAATCAATATACACTGATTGTGGCAGAATACTTATTGGCCTAAATTGATGAAGATATTCGATTTAAAAAATATTGGATAGGTTTTATAGCAAAAAGTAAAAAATATTTAATTTTTTTAAATGTCCGGTCTTTTTTCATTTGTATTGCAAAAAAAAAACCTGGGGTGATCAAATGCCACAAAAAAAAAGCTCTATTTGTGTGCAAAAAAAAACGACTGCTGTGGTTAACCACTTCCTTACTGGGCACGGTATACCCCGTTCCTGACCAGGTGAAATTTCAGCTTCTGGCACTGCGTCGCTCTGACAATTGCGCGGTTGTGCGACGTGGCTCCCAAACAAAATTTTTTCTCCACAAATAGAGCTTTCTTTTGGTGGTATTTGATCACCTCTGCGGTTTTTATTTTTTGCGCTATAAACAAAAATAGAGCGACAATTTTGGAAAAAAAATAAATATTTTTTACTTGTTGCTATAATAAATAGCCCAATTAAAAAAAAAAAAAAAAATTCTCAGTCTAGGCGATACGTATTCTTCTACATATTTTTGTTTAAAAAAAAAAAACGCAATAAGCGTCTGGTTTGCGCAAAAGTTATTGCGCTTACAAAATAGGGAACAGAATTATTATAATTTTTTTATTCTTTTTTTTTTTACCACTAATGGCGGCGATCAGCGGTTTTTTTCGTGACTGCGACATTATGGCGGACACATGACACATTTTTGGCGCCATTCACATTTATACAACGATCAGTGCTATAAATATGCACTAATTACTGTATAAATGTGACTGGCATTGAAGGGGTTAACACTAGGGGGTGAGGAAGGGGTTAAAACGTGCACCCTGAATTGTGTTCTAACTGTGAGGGGGGAGGGGTGACTGGGGAAGGTGACCGATCTATGTCCCTATGTACAAGGGACACAGATCGGTCTCCTCTCTCCCCTGACAGGACATGGATCTGTGTGTTTACACACACAGATCCATGTCTTGTCCCTGTAGCCGCCGATCGCGAGTGACTGGCGGACATCGCGACCGCCAGGCACGCGCATTGGCATCTCAGCAATCCGGCGGGCACGCGTGCGCCGCCGACGGCACTCGCGCGCCCCCCAGTGGCCTGGAGGAGCGGAGGCCGTAAAAACACGGCCTCCCAGAGAAGTAGAACCACCCTCCGGCCGTACAAAGTCGTACGGCCGTCAGGTAGTGGTTAAAGTAACCACTTCAGCCCCAGAAAATTTGTCTGCTCAATAACCAGGCCATTTTTTGCAATATGACACTGCGTCGCATTAACTGACAATTGTGCGGTCGTGCGACTCTGCATCCAAGCAAAATTGACGTCCTTTTTTCCCACAAATAGAGCTTTCTTACAAAAAAAGAGCGACTGTTTTGAAAAAAAGAAACACAATATTTTGTACTTTTTGTAAAATAAATATCCCCAATTTTTTTTACAAAAAAGCTAATTTTTTCCTCAGTTTAGGCCATTATGTATTCTTCTACATATTTGTGGTAATATAAATCACAATAAGCGTATATTGATTGGTTTGCGTAAAAGTTATAGCGTCTACAAAATAGGGGATAGACTTATGGCATTTATATTATCATTTTTTTTTTTTTTTTTTACTACTAATGGCAGCAATCTTTTTATATCGGGACTGTGACATTATGGTGGATACATTGGACACTTTTGACACATTTTTGGAACCACTGGCATTTATACAGCGATTAGTGCTATAAAAATGCACTAATTGCTGTATAAATGTCACTGGCAGGGAAGGGGTTAATGCCGGGGGGGGGGGGCAAGGGGTTAACCGTGTTCCCTAGTGTGTGTTCTAACTGTAGGGGGGAGGGGACTCACTATAGAAGATGACAGATCGTGGTTCCCAGCTTGTACGAACTCACAATCTGCATCTCCTCTAAGAACAGAATAGGGATGTGTGTTTACACACACACACACACACACGTCCCTGTTCTGCCTCTCGTGCCCACGATCGCTCGCTGCAAGCACCGGTAATGAGCATCGTCACCCCTTCAGTGCAGCAGGCGCGCCCGGTATCCCATTTAAACGGACCGATGTAGAGCTACGACGGTTTGTGGGATCGTGCCGACCTGCCGCAGTATAATGACAGCGTCAGATCGGCATATGGGTAATGTAGACCTAAGTAAACAAATGGTTTCTGTGTCAGCATCAGTGTGTGTGAATGTATGTACAGTATGGCTGTAATGCGATGGGTGGGTCTCGGTCTTCTTCGGACATCCCATATTTATGTTGAATACAATTATTACGATTTCAATCTCAAAGTTCTTACTTGGAAGACTTTATTATTGACATAAGCCAAATAGAGGAGTCCCTATGGAAACTGAAGATATTGCCTAACCCATCTTTTAAGGAAGATAAAACACGCTTACCAACCACTAGCCGTCTGTTTACACGTTTCCGATTCTCTTCTGGCAACACCTTCTGCTTAAGGATAGGTGGCGGAGGGTGGCCCTCTCTAACAGGTGATCTGGCATCATAATAATTCTTCCTGTTGTGCGGTGATCTACTTGCTGCAGCGTTTGGAGATGCCTTCCTTGCATGAGAAGACGTCTTACCTTCAAGAAGTAAATCTAAGTTCTAAACACACAATGGTGAAGGACATATGTGAGAGGATTACCAAGATCCAGGACAACAATGGTCAGCTACATAAGATACATCAATGCAAAGCACATTAAAATAATTAGCGCCATGGACGATACCTATTTACAACAAAGACTATAACCTGAAAAAAACTACAATAGCTTATGCTACTAGGCTTTAATCTAAAGTAGCATTAAACTGATTGTAAACCTCAGACAACCAACCATATCCCTCTATAGCAAGGGTGTCAAACTCAATTTCATTGTGGGCCGCATCAACATTATAAATGCCCACAAAAGGGCTGATTGTATCTGTAAGATTAGATGAAAAATGGAGATGGAGCTCCAGCTGACTGAGAGCCTCAGTCCTGTTCCTGTGTGCTGTGTAAAGGGGTGTGTTCCTTCCCTCCAATCAGCTGTCAGAGCTTTCCTAACTGAGCTTTGCAGAGTATAACTTCAGCTACACCCCATCTTTTTTCTAAACGCTTTTAAAATTCCGCATTTTGAATGAATATAGAGAAGAGAAGACTGCAGATATTCATGTACAACTTATGTAGAAGGATTTTTTTTTGTGTAGATCAGCAGAGGATAGTCACTTCACTGGAAATATGTAAGTGTTTACAACAACTTTAAAGGGGTGTTCCAGCCCATTTTTATTTTTATTAAAAGTCAGCAGCTACAAAAAGTGTAGCTGCTGGCTTTTAATAAACATACACTTACCTGCTCCAGGGTTCCAGCGACGCGTCAGCCGGGGCTTCGCTCCTCTACCCCCCCCCCCTCCCCGGCCGGCGTCTTCATGCCAAGTGTGGGCATGAAGACGGGATCGCTTGTCTGATTGGACAGGCGATCGCCTAGGACCTGTGACGTGTCCTAGGCGATCGCCTACAGGGAGGGGCTGAAGATAGGCGATTAAGCTAATCGCTAATCGCCTAACCAGCCCCTCGGCGGAAGGAGGAAGTGGGACAGGAAGTCCCACTCCTCCTGAAGCCCCCACTCCCCCCCTAAAAAAAAATTACATGCCAAATGTGGCATGTAAGGGGGTGAGGAGTGGGTTAAGCGGAAGTTCAATTTTTGAGTGGAACTCCGCTTTAAAGAACTTCTAACCCATAACAATGTTGCATGTTAGACTTAAAGTAGAATTATAAGCAAAACTTTGTTTTTTCATTTTGGATAGAGCAAGGGAGGGTTATAACACCCGTCAAAAAAAAATGTGCCCTTTGTGTCCCATTGTGGAGATTTCCCTTCACTTCCTGACCCATAGTCAAACAGGGTGTGACAGGCTAAGGCCCCTTTTACATGGGCAGGCTGATCGTTTTTTTTTTTTTTTTAGGTGGAACTGATCAGACCATCCATTGTTCTCCAAGGAGCAGCGGATGTCAATGGGCATGTGTCCTGTTGACACCTGCTGACATCTGATCCTATCTGCTAAAAAAATACAGATGGGGATCGGATGACAGTTGGATGGAAGCGGACAGGCGATTAATTTCCATCCGACCGCCCATAGAGGAAAGCAGGCTGTGTCCGTGTCCACTCTGCATAGGCGGAGCAGACACGGACCTGTCATCTGTCTACTCAGCAGGAATCAGTGGACAGATTCTCCAATGAGCAAGCGAATCCGCTGGCAGAGTCTGCCCGTCTGAAATGGGCCTAATTCACATAATAAAGTGTTTCTTTGCATTTAAGACCCTTTTATAAACTAGAAAATGTAACATATCCAATGTTTAACATCTTGCTATTAAACAAGTTAGAAAATTACAAAGAGATGAATCACAGTGGGGTGTCTAAAGTTATGCCGCGTACACACGGTCGTTTTTTTGTGATGAAACAAAACAACGTTTTAAACGTCATTTAAAATGATCGTGTGTGGGCAAAACGTCGTTTTATGTCTTAAAAAAACGACCAAAAACAAAATTCGAACATGCTTGAATTTTTTATGTCGTTTTTCAGAATGTCGTCTTTTGTTTCACAAAAAATTATCGTGTGTGGGCAAAATGACGTTTAAAACGACGTTTTTAAACCCGCGCATGCTCAGAAGCAAGTTATGAGACGGGAGCTTCAATGGAACAGAGTGCCGTCGAAAGTGTCTTACGTAACCGCGCTTTGCTAGAGCATTTTCAGAAAACGATGGTGTGTATGCAACATCGTTTTTTAAAATGAAGTTTGAAAAACGTCGTTTTGTTTCATGAGATAAAACAACGTTTTTTTACATCACAAAAAGTGATCGTGTGTACGCGGCATTAGGAGCAGAAGCAGTCTCAAGTATACTAGTATGAACAACAAAGGAGTCCAATATCCTGAAGGCAGGGATTTACCCCATTAGTCATCCTGCATTACCCAATGAAGGTGCAATATAAATGGGAAAAAATATGTACTAATTATTTTACAGGGAGATTCAGGAGCCCTCATATCTGGAAGAAACCCATATTGGGATGGTGTGGGCTTTAAAATAAATATCTAAGAGAAAATAAAATATAGAAACATCGATAAATGTTGTGGATGGCAATCCTAGAAGCAAACACCTGATACGCGTGTGGTTATTCCAAGTCATGGTAATGGATGGCACCCCCCAGAACTAGCACCTTCAAAAACAAGTCAAGAATGGCAATTGCCATTTTATTTTAGAGACAGAGATTAGAAGCACATTTTTGTACAGTCATACAGCATTTAAAAAAAGAAAATCTTATGTACCTCAGTTTGTTGGAGAATTGAAATGATTATATCGGAGGCAGCTGGTTCCCCTCCAGCCTCCAGCTTTGCAGAACACAGGGAAAGCTGGCGGATGAGATGGCCAAGCTCCTTGTAGAGAGAAGGTATCTGCTGCTCGCCACGTTCATTCAGCTGAGTGATGAACATCTGTAGAACACGAATTGCTCCTCGGTGAACTGCTGCCAATCTAGACATGGTTCGGGACTGGCATACACACATAATTATTAGCGCCAACAAGAAAAAAAAACACCCGCAACTAAAATGCCATAAGCGTATATTGATTGGTTTGCGCAAAAGTTATAGCATCTACAAAATGGGGGATAGTTTTATGGCATTTTTATTATAATTATTTATTTTTTTACTAGTAATGACGGCGATCTGCGATTTTTCATTGTTACTGCGACTTTATGGCGGACACATTTTTGGGACCATTGTCATTTTTACGGAGATTAGTGCTAAAAAAAATGCACCGATTACTGTGAAAATTACATTGACAGTGAAGGGGTTAACCACTAGGCGGCGCTGAAGGAGTTAAGTTTGTCCTAGGGAGTAATTCTAACTATTAGAGGACGTGGCTACGAGTGATACGTCACTGATTGCTGCTCCCGATGAGAGGCAGCAGACAATCAGTGACAGTGTCACTAGGCAGAAAGGGGAGATGCTTGTTTACACTTGCCTCTCCCTGTTCTGCAGCTTTGTGACCGGATCACGGGACACCAGCGGACATAGAGTCTGCAGGCACGTTACTCTGCCCAGCCGTGCCATTCTGCCGAAGTACAGTACAGACTAAAAGTTTGGACACACCTTCTCATTCAAAGAGTTTTCTTTATTTTCATGACTATGAAAATTGTAGAGTCACACTGAAGGCATCAAAACTATGAATTAACACATGTGGAATTATATACATAACAAAAAAGTGTGAAACAACTGAAAATATAGGTCATATTCTAGGTTCTTCAAAGTAGCCACCTTTTGCAGCAGACACATCTCTAGAACAACTGTTAAGAGGAGACTGTGTGAATCTGGCCTTCATGGTAGAATATCTGCTAGGAAACCACTGCTAAAGAAAGACAACAAGCAGAAGAGACTTGTTTGGGCTAAAGAACACAAGGAATGGACATTAGACCAGTGGAAATCTGTGCTTTGGTCTGATGAGTCCAAACTTGAGATCTTTGGTTCCAACCACTGTGTCTTTGTGCGATACAGAAAAGGTGAACGGATGGACTCTACATGCCTGGTTCCCACCGTGAAGCATGGAGGAGGTGTGATGCTGTGGGGGTGCTTTGCTGGTGACACTGTTGGGGATTTATTCAAAATTGAAGGCATACTGACCCAGCATGGCTACCACAGCATCTTGCAGCGGCATGCTATTCCATCCGGTTTGCGTTTAGTTGAACCATCATTTATTTTTCAACAGAACAATGACCCCAAACACACCTCCAGGCTGTGTAAGGGCTGCACCAGATGACCTGGCCTCCACAGTCACCGGACCTGAACCCAATCGAGATGGTTTGGGGTGAGCTGGACCGCAGAGTGAAGGCAAAAGGGCCAACAAGTGCTAAGCATCTCTGGGAACTCCTTCAAGACTGTTGGAAGACCATTTCAGGTGACTACCTCTTGAAGCTCATCTAGAGAATGCCAAGAGTGTGCAAAGCAGTAATCAAAGCAAAAGGTGGCTACTTTGAAGAACCTAAAATATGACATATTTCAGTTGTTTCACACTTTTTTGTTATGTATATAATTCCACATCTGTTAATTCATAGTTTTGATGCCTCCAGTGTGAAAGTCATGAAAATAAAGAAAACTCTTTGAATGAGAAGGTGTGTCCAAACTTTTGGTCTGTACTGTATATGTGCCGGTTGTTAATCGGTTAACTGGTGTTCATACTAAATAGGCTGTCAAATGTGTATGTATAAAAATATGGTAGAGACATTAGACTGTAAGCTCCTATATAAAAAGTTTTAAAGGACAACCTGGGTGCTACATAAACACCTAAATACTAAGAAGTAGAAAGAAAAAAAAAAAGGTTCCAATAATGTTTGGCTATCATCACACACACACACTACAACTGACAGCTATACAGACAAAACGTTGTTTCATTACCTTCTTCGTATGCTTTATTTTATGTGGGCTTAGCTTTTCTAGATCTTCTTGGATCTCTTTTACCTGGTTAGTATGAAAGAAAAAAAACATTTAAACCTAAAACAGCATTTTTATTAAAGTGTTTGTTAGGGCATATATACAAGTCTATGTCAGCCCCTCTCTTAGAGGCTGGCATAGCACACTTTATTTTAAAATGAGCTCTGTAAATACTGTATATTAGCTGTCTTGAACCCGGTCTCATCACTCGCGGCCGCTTTCCAGCTCTGACAGATGTCCTCTGTGTTCTCTGACATCAGAGGGAGATCACGTGGCCACTCGTCTCCTCTGCAGAAGACATCTATCAGGGCTGGAAAAAGCCTGCGAGTCACGTGAACGGCCTGAAGACAGCTAATATACAGTATTTACAGAGCTTGTTTTAAAATAAAAAAACATACACAGTGGGCTATGCCAGCCTCTAATAACTGGCTGCATCTAAAGTATACATCTCCTAAACAGTGCACGTTTAGGACATATTTACTGTATCTATAGGCAAGCCTATAAGTAAAAATCCTACAAATTAGTTAAATCTCCCACTTTAAAAGAAGCTGATCATTGGATAATAACCAGATTTTCTTACCTGTTGCCGTAGAACATAAAGCATTCTGCTAAATCTGGTTGCCCGTTCCTGCTGGCGTATTCGGCCCCTGGCCTCTTCTAAGGGATCCAAAGTATCTCTATTGTATTCTAACACAAAAAAGTGATATCTGAATTGTTGTCCTAGGGTACCACACTACTGTTAACAAACAGAGGAGATCTAACCACAGCAACTGTTTTTGGGACTATCATGTATGAATACAAATGTTTATAGCAGTTAAAGTGGAAGTAAACCCACTCTCATCCTTTCTAAACTACCGAAATAGTGCTGATCTATAAGGATATAGATGCCTTCTGCATGTATCCTTACCTGTCAAATGTCTCCCCTCTGTCTGTTCTAAGGACTGAAAAACTGCAGATTCTGTGGGTGGGTCTGTTTGGAGCTCTGTGGGTTGAGTCGTGATGCAGTAGACTCCCCGCCCACCTCTACACTCCCCTTGTCAACATGCACTAAACTAGGGCCGAAAACAACTAATCAATTATGAAATTAATCGATTACAATTTTCATAATCAATTCATCGGGAAGCAACATAATGGGGTTAAAAAAAAAAATTAGCCCTTTATAGCAGGTGTCGTCAACCCCCGGCCCGGCACCACCTCTCCAGTCGGGCTGCAGGACACATTGGTTGGCGATCATCAGCCCGGGAGATCCGTTGTTAAAATTCAGCGCCTGTGCAGAGAGATGACGCCATCTTTCTGCGCTACGCAGAGGCGCGCCTCTGTCCCGATCTACGCTACAGACCTGGAGGAGAGAGAGAGAGAGAGAGAGAGAGAGAGAATTACGTCATCTCTCCGCCCAACGTCATTGCGTCATCTCCCGCAAACGGCTCCACTTCACATTCGCGCGCTGAGACTGTGTGAGTACAGTGGGCGCTTCTGAGGGACTTGCAGATATTTATATTATTTTTTATACTGGGACTTATAAAAAAAAAATTATACTGGGACATTAAAATGTCCCAGTATAAAAAATGATTAAATGCCCCAGTATAAAAAAATGATTTAATCATTTTTTTATACTGGGACATTTAATCATTTTTTTTATACTGGGACATTTAATCTGCAACTGGTGCCATGTGGCAGGCAATCTGCAACTGGTGCCATGTGGCAGGCAATCTGCAACTGGTGCCATGTGGCAGGCAATCTGCAACTGGTGCCATGTGGCAGGCAATCTGCAACTGGTGCCATGTGGCAGGCAATCTGCAACTGGTGCCATGTGGCAGGCAATCTGCATCTGGTGGCAGGCAATCTGCATCTGGTGGCAGGCAATCTGCATCTGGTGGCAGGCAATCTGCATCTGGTGGCAGGCAATCTGCATCTGGTGGCAGGCAATCTGCATCTGGTGGCAGGCAATCTGCATCTGGTGGCATGTGGCAGATTCTGCATTATGGTGAGTTTAACTATTTAATTTTATATTACAATATAGTAATAAAAATAATGCGCTTCAATCATCCTGACACCATATTAACCATGGTGTTGTGATGATTGAAGTGCTAACACCAGCCATTTCCTGTCATATTGGCTGTGAAAAACCACATTGTCGGCCCGCATCATCGGGCCTTGGCACAATTTACATCCACAATGCTGGTCCCCGGTGCCAAAAAGGTTGGGGACCACTGCTTTAAAGTACAAAAAAGCAAATCGCTACTGTAAATATTACTTTAACTGTCCCACAGTAAAATAAAATGAACCCCTTACAGTAGCGATTATTTGCTCTTTTTGTACTTATTTTTGTTTTTTTAACCCCATTATGTTACTAAACATCTCAGGTCTGGGTTTTTTGGTGCTTTTTGCAGAAACACACTACAGTTAATTTACATGTTTTCCTATGGGACACGTTCACATCCATGATTTTTATTCAGCTTCTGCGTATTTGGAAAGGGCAAGGACTTTTTAATGCAAAACTGTGCTATTTTTTTGGTTTTTTTGGTTCAATATACTTTAATGGAGAAGCTGCAGAAAAGCATGTAATGTGTTTTTGTGGCAATTTGTGTTTTGTAATCTGCCCAACAACAAATTGGCCCAAAACAATAAAAAAAATGCTATTTTTTATTTATTTTTTTAAGGCTATTATCAGATTAATTGAAACAATAAATCGGCCAACTAATCGTTTATAAAATTAATCGTCCAGTCAAAATCCAGAAAAGTAACCACATGACTTCAGAAAAGGAGTGGGGGTGGGAATTAAAAATAATGCCAGTCTCCAGGCTAGTGCATGAGATATGTAAATAACCTGTCACTCACAGCAAGGGGGCGGAACGGACTAAGGTTTTTTTATGGCCGTTTTATTTCACTGAGCAAAAAAAGAGGATTGCTCAGAGCTGGATTAACTCTGTGTGGCAAGACTGGGCACAGATGATAGGAAATCTTTTACTCTACATTGTGACATCAAAAAAATAAATAAAAGATTTCGGGTTTACATCCACTTTAAGCAGGCAACAGCCAAATGATTGTTTTCATGAGAATGGTCAGAGAAGTGTGTTCAAATAACAAAGGGCAGATGTAAAAATAACATACAATACACTATGAAACGAGGAAAACTGAAAGCGATATTAAAGGTTCACCTTTAATAAACAATAATGGACATACATGTAGGGGGAAAAAAAGTAATTTTTTTTTGTCACAGCAGTCTGAAAAGCATTGCATGGGATGACTTCACTGCTGCATATGTGCAGGAGTACATTAAAGGGGTTGTAAAGGTTTTTTTTTTTTTTTTTAAATAGATTCCTTTGAGCTAGTGCATTGTTGGTTCACTTACCTTTTCCTTCGATTTCCCTTCTAAATGTTTTTTTTCTTTGTTTTCTTTGTCTGAATTTCTCACTTCCTGTTCCTCTTCAGTAAGCTGTTCTAAATGTCCTACCACCGCTCAGATGATAGTGGAAAGCTTACTGGAGGAGAAAAAACAGGAAGTGAGAAATTCAGACAAAGAAAAAAAAAATTGAAGGGAAATGGAAGGAAAAGGTAAGTGAACCAAAATTCACTAGCTTAAAGGAATCTATTTAGAAAATAAAAGACAAGCCTTTACAACCCCTTTAATTGAATATTACATAATATTTATATATTACATATTATTTCAGACATCAAGCTTTACCTTTCTTGGCCAGTTCTTCAATTTTCCTCATGCAAGAATGGAGTTCTTTCTGCAGACGTCTTACTTCCTGCTCATTCTGTTCCGCTTCAGTTTTTGGGAGGAGACCAGGCCCGGGGTCATGGGTAGGCGGGGAATCTGCCACCTCTACATTATTCCTATTCTTGTCTGGTGTATACACATATACCAAAGCACCCGATTTGGTCACTTCAGGCTTTATGGAACGGTTAGGCTTCCTGTCCTTTACAAAAGTTCTGGCGTTGGCCTTTTCAGGACTGCCGATAATCACCCCTCTTCTGAATGGAGGAGAGCGCAGTTTGTTTGGCTGCAATTTTAGTTCACCCTCCAACTTCTCCTGTAAACGCTTTTGTTTGAGATCTCGCTTTACAAGCCAGATGGCAACGTTCAAGCGTTCTTCTGATACGGCAGAGAAATCCATCGAGGGGGAGGCATCGTAAGATGCTAAATTCTCTAAAGACTTATTTGGAAGACTTGATATCTTTTCAATAGTGATGGGAGAAGGGTTTGACAACTGAGATTTCAGCTTTCTCTCCAATTTATCTTGTAAATGCTTCTTTTGAAGGCTTGAAATCTTCTCAATTATGATGGGAGAAGGATTTGAGAACTGGGTAGCCAGATTTGATGGATGAGTATCAACATTCAGATTAAAGCGCAGCTTAAAAAAAAAAGAAGAAAATAAAGAAGGCAAAGACAACTGCAAATATCAATTAATTTAATTATATATAATGCATTTTTACAGGAGGTGTTTTTATAATGGGAGTAGATAACATTCAAACATTCACTGCAGGTAAATTAATCATTGCCATTTAAAACTCATGCAACAGGAAAATACACCTGCAGTGAATATTTGTTAAATGTCATATTCACTGCTTTATAAATTAATGACGGAGCGATCACTTGTAAACAAACCGGCGTCATGTAATGGGTGGCAGCAGCACTGGTAGCTGGATCTGTGACAATTGCAGTCACAGATCCAGCCATCCCTCCCTGCGCCATACTCTGCAATACCCCCCATACTCTGCAATACCCCCCATACCTTGCAATACGTCGCCTATGGGGATTTTTAAGTAGCGAAGTTTGGCGCAATTCCACGAGTGTGCGCAATTTTGAAGGGTGACATGTTAGGTATCTATTTACTCGGCGTAACTTCATCTTTCATAGTATGCAAAAACATTGGGCTAACTTTACTTGGGTTTTTTTTAAGCACAAAACATTTTTTTTTTTTAAAACACGCGTTCAACAAAATTGCTGCGAAAATACTGTGCAAGATAAAGTATTCTCTGGGGTCTTTGAGAAAAAAAAGCATATATAATGTTTTGGGTTTCTATGTAATTTTTTAGCAAATAAATGATGATTTTTACATGTAGGAGAGAAATGTCAGAATTGGTCTGGGTGTTCCAGAACGCCTGATGGCGTTCCCTGCATGTTGGGCCTCTGTATGTGGCCACGCTGTGTAAAAGTCTCACACATGTGGTATCGCCATACTCGGGAGGAATAGCAGAATGTGTTTTGGGGTGTAATTTGTGGTATGTATATGCTGTGTGTGAGAAATAACCCGCTAATATGACAGATGCATCCCTTGCATCCCTTGTAATAGGAAATGTGTGTGACAGGTCCTCTTTATGGAGAGATGCGGGGTCAATAAGACCTCACATCTCTCCTCCAGGCTGGAAAGCATGAGATCAGTGAAAAAAAATTCACCAATCTTATGATAAGTGTTGGTCACTAGCCGCAATCGCGGCTTTGTTTACTTACGGGTACCCGTGCGTGAAGTCATCACATCGTGCCCGGGCCTTCGACGGTCAGAGAGATGACTGATGTCATCTCTATGCTTCCTGCCTGCGCCGGACAATTCCTTCTCCAGGCCCCCGATGGCACGGGAGAGCCCGGAGAAGCACCGGATTGCGATCAAACGGCCACTATGATCGTTCTTATGGTGCGCAGGATCGCCGGCTGAAGACATGGATATCTGTATAATGCCTCTAGCTGCAGGCATCATTCAGATACCCCCCCCCCCCCCGCAAAGCCCAGGACGTCATATGACGTCCACCCAGGATGGGAGATATTGAATTGGTATTGAAGTGGTTAAAGGAGAAGTCCAGCCTAAGCTCGTTTGGCTGGGCTTCTTCTGTGGGTCACAGGAGTGAAATTAGTTTTGCACTCCTGTGACCGGTTTTCAGCACAGAGTGGTCTGAAGTCTGCTCTCTGCTGACATTACAGAAATCCGTCCAGGCACCGTGTTATCACGACAATGGAAGTCGGGATCCACCAATTTCCTGGACTGACACCCATCTTAGCCTCTCAGCGAGCCGATAAGAGCCTGAGACGCCCAATTCCCACCCCTCCACAGCTTAGCGCTCCAGTGAGCATGGAGGAGCAGAGCAGAGAGATGCTGATTGACAGTCAGCAGCTCTCTGTTCAGGAGCTGTGAGAACCAAGCCATTGGCTATGTTTGATCGCTTGGTTCTCAGTGAAGAGGCGCCAGGAGGACAAATGCAGCATCAGACTGATGCTGCATCCAACTAGGCAAGTATGATCCTGGGAAAAACCGGATACTAATACTTCTCTTTTAATCCCAGAGTTCCTCCAGAGGTTTCTAGGGGTTCCTTGATTAATGAGCATCTTCTGCCTCTCAGATAAGTAACCACTTACACCAGTGATCTTTTTAGCCATCTGTAAGTGGAGATTCTTCCTGAAGACTGCAAATCTAAGAAACTTCTTCCCACTGACTAATGTTCTGTGAACTGTAGATATACTAATTATTAGCAGGGCTTCCCAGAGACCATAAAGTTATTTTGAAGGTTCCGCCATGTAAAAAAAAGGTTAAGAAAAACTGTGCAAGTACATGTAATCAGATTGATTATCTAGGGCAGGTATCTCCAAACTACGGCCCTCCAGCTGTTGCAGAACTACACGTTCCATGAGGCATTGTAAAACTGACATTCACAGACATGAATAGGCATGATGGAAATTCTAGTTCCTGAACAACTGGAGGGCCATAGTTTGGAGACCCCTGATATAGGGTGAAAATCTATAGCAAGCATCAATGGTGGACCGTGGTCCCGATCAGGACCTAGCCACTGTCCCGTCAGGACCGCTGCAGTCTGCCATTTAGGAGCCAGCTCTTTCCCTTTCTTTTCCCTGTGGCTGCCTCTGTCTTCAGCACAGGAGAGAGGGGCGCAAAGACAGTTCTGGAATCCTTTGACCTTTCCTTCAGGCCCCACATCCAATCACTGGCTAAATCTTGTCACCTTAAAGCGGAGTTCCACCCTTAAAACCACTTGGTTTCATCCCATCCAGCATACTGGCGTCAGCGCCAGTATGCTGTTTTTTTTTTTTTTTTTTTTTTTTAATGCATGTACTTACTTTATAATAAATCATTTAATTCCGTGCGCACCGCGGTATGTCGTCGCTATAAGGCGTCACGCCTTCCGGAAACAGCCGATTAGCGTTCGGCTCTTCTCGGCGCCTGCGCACAGACCCAGGAGCTGGCTGCGCAGGCGCCGTATATAGCCGCGTCGCGCCCTCCGAAAAAACCCGAACTAGGACCGGCTATTTACGGCGCCTGCGCAGTCAGCTCCTGGGTCTGTGCGCAGGCGCTGAGAAGAGCCGAACGCTAATCGGCTGTTTCCGGAAGGCGTGACGCCTTAAAGCGGCGACATACGGCGGTGCGCACGGAATTAAATGATTTATTATAAAGTAAGTACATGCATTAAAAAAACAAAAACAAAAAAAAAACAGCATACTGGTGCTGACGCCAGTATGCTGGATGGGATGAAACCAAGTGGTTTTAAGGGTGGAACGCCGCTTTAACCTTCATACATTTCTATCGACACTACGAAGCATTACCAATCCACTACCTGGTTGTCTCCTGCCTCAACTATTGCAACTCCCTTCTTGCAGGCTTACCTCTACATAGACTATGCCCCTTCAGTTTATCATGAATGCTGCTGCTAAACCCGTCCACCTTGCTAACCGATTTGCAGCTACTGCCCCTTTTTGCCCCTCTCCACTATCTCAGCATATCAAAATACTAACTACAACATACAAAGCCATCCACAACTCTTTCCATCACTGTATCACCCACCGCACCTTGAAATATCACTCCAATCACCCACGCCTTTCCTCCCAAGAACTCCTGTTCTTTAGCTCGTTCGTCACCTCCTCCCATGCTTGCCTCCAAGATTTCTCCAGAGCCTCTACCATACTGGAACTCCCTACCCCAGTGTGATAAGACTCACCCGGGACATCCTCAGACCCTCTTATGTCTAAAATCATCCTATGTCCACTAGGGGCATAGGATGACTGAGAAATTATATCTTAGACTACCTGAAATGGTAATTATTATCTACAATATATTCCAGGATATCTGTAAAGAACTATTTACTGTTTGTTGATTCTGAACTCAAACGGGTTAATTATAAAAGTGACTCATTCATACTGTTAGATGCTAATGTCCTTATCCCCAGCCATCTGTTCTCTGTGCTAATTGGCCCTGCTATTGTGTGAAGATGTCCTGTGTTTACACTTATGATGTGTATTGAATAGCAGGAGACGTGGCGTCTACTCTGAAAGGTCATATTTGAGTCACCTAGTCTTTGTAAATGATTAGTTAATTAGCTTATGTTAATTTATGTTCTGGTTACCTCCTCTTACTGTATATAAGGTTGTATTCTTGGTTCTATTAAACACTCCATGTTCAGCAGACAAACTAGTATCATCTCGTTGTGTGCTTGAGAGCAGCTGGAATATCCGATATCTATATCCAGACTGATAGGAAGCGGTATATGACGGAAGCACTCAAGCGGAAGGTTGGGGGATGTTCTGTTACACCCAGCCTGTGCAGTTATCTCCTACTCTGCCCACTTTAGGCAATCCCTGAAAACAAATTTCTACAGAGAAGCCTACCCACCAACACCTAAAAACTGTGCTCCAATCTTTTTCATCAGCTCTACATTTTTTTTTTTTAAGTGATACAGTTTTTATACCACTTGCCCCTGTCTTTTAGATTGCAAGCTCAATAAGCAAGGCCTCCTAATCCTCCTGTATAGAATTGTATTGTACCTATTCTGTTTTCTTTTATTTTGTAAAGCACTTCAAAATTTGTTGGGGCTGTATAAACCCTGTATCTATTACTTGTTTACTCACCTGTGTGTCTCTCCCATGACTTCTGAATGGCAGGCAGTGCTGAGCCCCAGAAGGAGCCGATGGTCCAGGCTGAGAGTCCAGAGCCATCCCAACAATCTAGAGGAATAATGGAAATGTTACGGTGAGACAGAGAACCTCCTAACATGGAATGGGAAAGAGGGGAACCTTTTAGCACAAAGTACTGCATACAGTCAAAAGACACCCCACCCCAGTTATTTAAATTGGAATCACATATGTAAATACGGTAATGCTGACATTTCCATTAGATCTTTCAGATAAGCAAGGCTGAATTCCAGGTGGAATTGGAGTTTGTTTGGTGTCTGGCAAATCCTAATAACTGTAACTTCAAGCAGATTATGGAAATAGTTTCCTGGTCAGGACATTAATACACAAAATATAAAGGAGTTGAGATTTTCAGTAAAGCCTCTATGCCTGCAAAATATGAGCCACCCCCTTTAACCTATTCTGCAAGGTTTATCGTTGTCTTATCTGGTGACGCAGATCCACCACTTGGTCCTGTTCTGATTGGTGGCCACATTGCGGCTATAACTTATTTCTTTATGTAAATGATGTCTGTAGCTCCACCATAGTCTAAAGCCCAATTTATAGGCATTCCGGTGGGTGAGTACAGCCAGCACTGAGCCCCCATCCCCTCTTCAAGCTGCATTTCTTTTACTATTCTGAATGAACAATCAGCCCTATGGAGCTGTGTGATACAGCTGCAGGTTTCAAGCAAACGCACAGGACACCAGCAGCTTTATAACACAGCCCTGAGAGCAATGCTTGTTCACTCAAACATAAAATGATCAGTCAGTGATGCATGGGCTGTGTAACCACTTAAGACCCGGACCAATATGCTGGCAAATGACCCAAGGGGTTTTTGCGATTCGGCACTGCGTCGCTTTAACAGACAATTGCGCGGTCGTGCGACGTGGCTCCCAAACAAAATTTGCGTCCTTTTTTTCCCACAAATAGAGCTTTCTTTTGGTGGTATTTGATCACCTCTGCGGTTTTTATTTTTTGCGCTATAAACAAAAATAGAGCGACAATTTAAAAAAAAATGCAATATTTTTTACTTTTTGCTATAATAAATATCCCCCAAAAATATATAAAAAAACATTTTTTTTCCTCAGTTTAGGCCGATACGTATTCTTCTACATATTTTTGTTAAAAAAAATCGCAATAAGCGTTTATCGGTTGGTTTTCGCAAAATTTATAGCGTTTACAAAATAAGGGATATTTTTATTGCATTTTTATTAATTATTTTTTTTTTACTACTAATAGCGGCGATCGGCGATTTTTTTCGTGACTGCGACAATATGGCGGACACTTCGGACAATTTTGACACATTTTTGGGACAATTGTCATTTTCACAGCAAAAAATGCATTTAAATTGCATTGTTTACTGTGGAAATGACAGTTGCAGTTTGGGAGTTAACCACAGGTGGCGCTGTAGGGAATGTGTGCCCTAATGTGTGTGTTTACAACTGTAGGGGGGTGTGGCTGTAGGTGTGACGTCATCGATCGCGCCCCCCTATTACAGGGATGACGCGATCGATGCTCCGGCCACAGAGAAGCACGGGGAAGCCGTGTGTACACACGGCTCTCCCCGTTCTTCCGCTCCAGGGACGGATCGCCGCACTGCAGCGGCGATCGGGTCCGCGAATCCCGCGGACCCGGTCCTGGAGCTTCGGACCGGGTCGCGGGCGCGCGCCCGCGACCCACGGCTGGGTACTAAAACCAACGTATATATACGTTGATGTGCCCAGCCGTGCCATTCTGCCGACGTAAATGTGCAGGAGGCGGTCCTTAAGTGGTTAACTGATCTGTGGCAGCCTATAAACATGCACCGCCCGTCAATAGAAAGCAATGCACATACATTTTTGGAGTATTTTTATGCATGTGTTGAACAAGCCTATACTATGCTGAGCGTTCCAGCCAACATCTAAATTCGATTTTTAATTTTGAAAAGCCAGTATTAAAAAAAAAAAATGAATGAATTCTCCTCTCCTTTAAGGCCAGGGTAGCTGCCATGATAGCCTCTGTTTTATCTACGTCTGAGATGGTGCTGCACATGTGATCAGTTATGACACCAGCCATTTGTTGGTTTAAGGGTTCGACTAAGGGCAAAAGCAACTGTGACAGTTATCATTCACAGCATGCCTTAAATGTAACAGTTTTGGGAAACAGTTAAATTAATGGAATAAATAAATAGTCCTTCAAAACTGAATCCACCAAAAACAAGTGATGCTGAAACTTCACACAACTGCTCAGTGCTCACAGAACTCTCACATCCATAAAATGATGAATCAGCCTTAAAGGATCACTAAAGATTTTTTTTTTAGCTAAATAGCTTCCTTTAGCTTACTGCAGTACTGGTTTCATGTCCTTATTGTTCGTTTTTGCTTTGAAGTTGCTGTAATCCTGCTCTGTTCTCCACACTTCCTGCTTGTCTGTTTCCTTATAACCACAGTGCTGGGAGCTTTCTCACTGTGGTCTAAGCTGTCATTACTGTGTGTCTAAAACTTCCCAGAACCAATCAGATTAATTTTAAAAACAAAACACTGCCCTGGATTTGTTTGGTTTTGTTCTGTGTGTCTATTTCTACTTTGCAGAAACATGAAGCCAGTTCAAAAGTGAAACTAACCTGCAGGCACATTATATGATTGATTTTTATCTATGTTTAATCATTTTGAAAAGGAATCAGTTAACTTTTATGTCTCTATACCCTGTAAACAGTAATTTTCAGCAAAAATGTTTTTTTCCTTTAGTGACCCTTTAAGGATAACTAGTGTAACCCCCCACTTTTGGGCTCCCTGTCTGCTTCTTACTTCTGTCCAAGCCCTACGCGTTATGTCACATCACGTGACTTCATCCCCCTGATGAAGTCATAGAGCAGACCGGAAGTGATGTAAGAGGTCCGCCGTCTGTTACACTGTTGTTTTTACTCAATGCGCTTTATAATCTTTCTAAATGTAAGCTTCCAATTGTCTTTCAATAAATCTTTGATTATTTAAATATATCACACAATGGGAGGCATTTATTTCATTCCCACGTGTTGTGTGGAATCCTGAGTGAAATATCGAGAGCCGACAGCCGGGAGCTAGGAAGAGGGGATTGCCATAACTAGAGTTATGCTTAAAAGGAAAAGTCCAGCCTGAGATTTTTAGGCTGGGCTTCTCCTCTGGGTCACAGAAGTGCAATTCATCTTGCACTCCTGTGACCCATTTTTTAGTGGAGATCGGTCTGAAGTCCGCTCAATCTGCTGACGTCACTGCCATCAGTCGGAGCAACGCGTCATCCTGATTTCCAAGTCTGGATCCGCCAGCTGCCTTGATTAATCGCAGTCTCAGCGAGCTGCTGAGACACTCGCTCCCACCCTTTTACCGCTCAGCACTCCAATAAGCGCGGAGTAGAGCAGAAACGATTCTGAGTGACAGTCAGAATCGCTCTGCTCGGGGAGGAGAGAGATCCGAGCCATCAGCGGTGTTCGGTGGCTCGGTTCTCAGTGCATATGATGCTGCATCCACGAGGCAAGTATGAATAGCCCCCCAAAAAAAAAAACATACTTCTGTTTTAAGGCTGATTCATAATTTTATGGAGGTGAGAGTTCTGTGAGCACTAAGCAGTTGTGTCAAATTTCAGCATCACTTTTTTTTGTGGATTCAATTTTGAAGGACTATTTATTTATTCCATCAATTTTGGATGAACGTTTTGGACTTATTACTTTAATCACTTTGCACTTTACCAGTGGTGACATTTATAAATTTGTTACTTTTCAATATTGAATGTTCATATAAACATATTTATTATACTCACTTGTTTTCATGTTGAGAAATTGCGCTGATCATTTTATATATATTTATTACTGTTTGTTATTGTGAACACCCTAGATTGAGCAGTAGGTTGTAGTAGATTAGCAGCAGCTTTATTTAGCACATATGGTAGTTTTTATTAATTTGTTTTTTTCTTAGTGGGGGACAACATCTCATATTAGTTAAATTGATTGGTTTAGTTCTGTTAAGAAAGATGTTTCACAAAAATGTTTACACTTTTTTTTAATGTGGAACTAAACCCTTGTATACTTTTCAGCCAAAGAAAGCCACCGATCGGTGACTCTCCCTGTCAGAGGGGTGGTCTGCACTGACAATCAGCACATTGATTATTAGCGCAGCACCCTGAACCTCTGGGCCCCTTTACATTACGCAGCACCCTGAACCTCTGGACTCCTTTATATTACGCAGCACCCTGAACCTCTGGACTCCTTTACATTACGCAGCACCCTGAACCTCTGGGCCCCTTTACATTACGCAGCACCCTGAACCTCTGGGCCCCTTTACATTACGCAGCACCCTGAACCTCTGGACTCCTTTTCATTACGCAGCACCCTGAACCTCTGGGCCCCTTTACATTACGCAGCACCCTGAACCTCTGGACCCCTTTACATTACGCAGCACCCTGAACCTCTGGACTCCTTTACATTACGCAGCACCTTGAACCTCTGGACTCCTTTACATTACGCAGCACCCTGCACCTCTGGACTCCTTTACATTACGCAGCACCCTGCACCACTGGACCCCTTTACATTACACAGCACCCTGCACCCCTTTACATTATGCAGCACTCTGGACTCCTTTACATTACACAGCACCACACCTCTGGACCCCTTTACATTACACAGCACCCTGCACCTCTGGACCCCTTTACATTACGCAGCACCCTGCACCTCTGGACCCCTTTACATTACGCAGCACCCTGCACCTCTGGACCCCTTTACATTACGCAGCACCCTGCACCTCTGGACCCCTTTACAGCACCCTGCACCTCTGGACCCCTTTACATTACGCAGCACCCTGCACCTCTGGACCCCTTTACATTACGCAGCACCCTGCACCTCTGGACCCCTTTACATTACGCAGCACCCTGCACCTCTGGACCCCTTTACATTACGCAGCACCCTGCACCTCTGGACCCCTTTACATTACACAGCACCCTGCACCTCTGGACCCCTTTACATTACACACAGCACCCTGCACCTCTGGACCCCTTTACATTACACACAGCACCCTGCACCTCTGGGCCCCTTTACATTACGCAGCACCTTGCACCTATGGGCCCCTTTACATTACACAGCACCCTGCACCTCTGGACCCCTTTACATTACACACAGCACCCTGCACCTCTGGGCCCCTTTACATTACGCAGCACCCTGCACCTCTGGGCCCCTTTACATTACGCAGCACCCTGCACCTTTGGGCCCCTTTACATTACGCAGCACCCTGCACCTCTGGGCCCCTTTACATTACGCAGCACCCTGCACCTCTGGGCCCCTTTACATTACGCAGCACCCTGCACCTCAGGGCCCCTTTACATTACGCAGCACCCTGCACCTCTGGGCCCCTTTACATTACGCAGCACCCTGCACCTCTGGGCCCCTTTACATTACGCAGCACCCTGCACCTTTGGGCCCCTTTACATTACGCAGCACCCTGCACCTCAGGGCCCCTTTACATTACGCAGCACCCTGCACCTCAGGGCCCCTTTACATTACGCAGCACCCTGCACCTCTGGACCCCTTTACATTACGCAGCACCCTGCACCTCAGGGCCCCTTTACATTACGCAGCACCCTGCACCTCAGGGCCCCTTTACATTACGCAGCACCCTGCACCTCTGGGCCCCTTTACATTACGCAGCACCCTGCACCTCAGGGCCCCTTTACATTACGCAGCACCCTGCACCTCTGGGCCCCTTTACATTACGCAGCACCCTGCACCTCTGGGCCCCTTTACATTACGCAGCACCCTGCACCTCTGGGCCCCTTTACATTACGCAGCACCCTGCACCTCTGGGCCCCTTTACATTACGCAGCACCCTGCACCTCTGGGCCCCTTTACATTATGCAGCACCCTGCACCTCTGGGCCCCTTTACATTACGCAGCACCCTGCACCTCTGGGCCCCTTTACATTACGCAGCACCCTGCACCTCTGGGCCCTTTTACATTACGCAGCACCCTGCACCTCTGGGCTCCCTTACATTAGGCAGCACCCTGCACCTCTGAACCCCTTTACATTACGCAGCACCCTGCACCTCTGAACCCCTTTACATTACGCAGCACCCTGCACCTCTGGGCCCCTTTACATTACACAACACAGCGACCTGCACTTCTGGACCCCTTTACATTACACAGACACCCCCCCCCCCCCAGTGTGCATCACCCAGGGCGGCCCACCCCACTGCTTGTGTACACCCCGTTACAGGAGGAAGAAAATCCTTTTTACAGAATGTTCAAAGGCAATACAGACGAGTAAAGGGAAGAGATAGAGGGACTCAGAGGAGATACCACAGTGAAGTCCTCTATCACAAAGCTGTGACTACAGTAGTAACATATAGCAGCTCAGTCCCCCCATGTGTCACCCCCATACCAAGCCTATTACCTGATTCCCCGACCGTCTCCTTCCTTGTCTTCTTCCTCGCCTCAGCCAACCGCTAGATCCGGCGTCATGACAACCGGCAGCCACTACGGGGCCCCCAATGGACCAAACCTGCTGGGAAGCGTCCTGAGGCGGGAATACCAGGACCGTCCAATCAGAACAGATCAATTTCTTACTAGACAAACGCCCTAGCTTCTTCTTTTCTTTTTACTGCACCTGTGAATAGATATACTGTACAGATATTCTTGTTTAGTTTAATTCTAATAGCACCAATATGTCCCTAAATAAAGATGGCCGCTAGTGCTAGTGACGCGTCATATTCGGCTCCCCATCACACAATGCTCCGGAAGTGCCGTAGCTGACAACTGAGCATGCGCGAAGCGACGGTGCACCACCTAAAGGCATTTTCACCGGGTGTAGCAAGATGGCGGCGACAATCCTCACTTCCGTCACAAATTCTGACGGGTCGCCTAATCTGACACCACCACGGAGTAAACATTACTGCATTTCAAAGACAGAAAAACAATGTGAGCAGGCGTGATTTGCATTGCAGGGGAGCTATAGTATGTCGCTGCCGTGAGAACACAAACTTACCTGCCTCAACTCCTCTGCACATGCGCAGAAAAAGGCTGCCTAAATCTGTCACGTGAGGAAAGGAAAGTGATTTTAGTTCCGCGGCTTCCAGCTGGTCTGTGAGAGAATAGTTCCCAGTCAGCACAGGAGCCATGGCTACCCACACGGAGGTGAAGGTGCACGGCTATGAGGAGTACTGCAGGGTGGTGGAGACTTACCGGGGGAGGACGGTGTTCGCTCTGTTCTGTGGGGATAAGAATGAGGAGGGGGTGAGTTGGTGCCCGGACTGTGTTAAAGGTACTGTACCCTCTATAGGATTTGAAATGTTATTGGCATATAAAGACAGTACTGAGTGTAATTCCCATTGGTGTGCCCAGCCTATTGTATGATTAGCGTGTGCGCTCCAGAGCTCAAACACACGTGTGTGTTTACATATATGTGACCTCAGCACATTGATCTGTTGGGTAGTGCCCGCTATTGAGAAGTGCCCGGAATGTACGGCGCATGCGCTGTACAAAACGGCACAACAGCTGATTTTACGACCAGCTGTTGTGATGGCGAGACGGCGCATGCGCAGAATAGCTGATGGAAGAAATGTTTGTCAGATTGTGGCGTGTGCTGCCGAGGCGTTCTTGTGTCGGTGAGGGTCGGATTTGTACATGTTGGATTTTTAACCACTTCCATACCAGGCACTTACGCACCTTCCCGCCCAAGCCAATTTTCAGCTTTCAGCGCTGTCGCACTTTGAATGACAATTGCGCGGTCGTGCTACACTGTACCCAAACAAAATTGGCGTCCTTTTTTCCTCACAAATAGAGCTTTCTTTTGGTGGTATTTGATCACCTCTGCGTTTTTTATTTTTTGCGCAACAACTAATAAAAGACTGAAAATTTAGAAAAAAAAATACATTTTTATTTTTTTCTGTTAACTTTTTTGTAAATAAGTACGTTTTCTCTTTCAATTACGGGCACTTATATGGCGGCATTATTGGCACTGATGAGGTAGTACTGATGGGCACCGATGAGGTGGCACTGATAGGCGGCGCTGGTATGCGGCACTGATGGGCACTCATAGGCGGCACTGATGGGCACTCATAGGCGGCACTGATGGGCACTCATAGGCGGCACTGATGGGCACTCATAGGCGGCACTGATGGGCACTCATAGGCGGCACTTATGGGTGGGCACTTATGGGTGGGCACTTATGGGTACTTATGGGCACTGATAGGTGGGCACTGGGCATGGATTGGCACGGAGGGGTGGCACTGAAGGACACTGTGGGGTGGCACTGATGTACTTTGAGGGGTGGTACTGATGTATATGTTGCCAGTCAGTGCCCATGTGTGGGCACTGACTGGCTTTTTTTTTTTATCCTGTGTTTTTTTTTTTACGTTTTTTTTTTTTTTTCTTTGCCCTGCCAGTGTGGGCATCCCTGGTGGTCTAGTGTGGGCATACGAGGTGGGGCTGCGCTGATAAACAATCAGCACGAACCCCCCCTGTCAGGAGAGCCGCCGATCGGCTCTCCTGTACTCGTGTCTGTCAGACGCGAGTGAGGAAGAGCCGTCGGCGGCTCTTCCTGTTTACATCGTGATCAGCTGTGATTGGACACCGCTGATCACGTGGTAGCGAGCCTCCGCCGGAGACTCGTTACCGAGATCGGTGATGCAGGGTGTCAGACTGACACCCTGCATCAGTGATCGCCGCGATGCGCTCCCCCAGGGGCGCGCGCGGCATGAAATCGTGCTGGACGTTTGAGAACGACCAGTCACAATTTCATAACCACTTCCCGGCCGTAAATTTTCTATTGGCCGGGCAGGAAGTGGTTAAACGACGGGCACTGCTGCAAAACCCTTTTTTTTTATGCTATTTTTTCTTGGACGCTTGCGGGGTGTGCCCATCTTTTAAAAATTTGCCACCAAAATGTAAAATTCCGTCCCTCACCGTCATGAGCCATCATTTAAAAATCTGCCGCTAACATGTACAAATCCGTCGCTCACCAACATGAACACGCCTTGGCAGTGCGCAGCACAATATGACAGAAACATTTCTTCCATCGGCTATTGTGCGCAGGCGCCATCTTTCTGTCACAACAGCTGATCGTAAAATCAGCTGTTCTGTTCCGTACGGCGTTTGCGCAGTACATCCCTGGTACTTCTCGATGGTGGGCACTATCCGGCATAGTGCCCCTGGAAGAAGTCAGCATTTTGACGAAACGGCGTAGGGAGGAGCGGCGTGCTGACGTCACCACAGTTTACCTCGCTGCTATCCGGAAGGACGGGTGGATAGTGAGAGCCTGCCGGCTACAGCAATTTTTAACACGCACTATTTATTCTACCAACATGTGAGTGCATCTGTTTTTACTTTAATAAATATTACAGACCTTATTACACTGTCAGCATTTTCCTTTCTGGGTCATCCGCACTGAGGAGATACGTTTGACAATATAAGGGTCGAATGCAAACAAATACAGTGGACAAGGCATTCCTAGGAAATCTTGAGCATGGCTGCTGGCCACACGCGCATGTGATCTCAATTACTGAAATCAACTTGTTTTGGTAAGCAGATAGGATATAAGAGGTGCCATGATTTCTTCTGGACCTGTTCAGCACCCATTCGGCTATGTTTGTACTAGGGTTGTCCCGATACCACTTTTTTAGGACCGAGTACAAGTACCGATACTTTTTTTCATGTACTTGCCCATACCGAATACCGATACTTTTTTTAAATGTCGTGACAGTTTTCAAACCACAATACAGACTAAGGATATTTTCTTTAGAATTATGAAGAACTCTAACTCAAGACATTATAAAAGAATAAGAATGAGTAAAAATGAATACATTTTTATTTTCTTGTCCCGCAGTAGTAAAAAACTCAAAGAATTTTCACAAAACATGTTGATAAATACAAAAAAAGTATTCTATTTAGGTATCGGGAGCATTTGCGCGAGTACAAGTACTCCCGCAAATACTCGGTATCGATACCGATACTAGTATCGGTATCTGGACAACCCTAGTTTGCACTTTTCCTAAAACATTTCTTCTGAACCTCTTGGGACTAATTGATATATTTGGACTATTTGTTATTTATCACCATAATTTATAACCACAAGTTCACGCTCTTTCAGTTATAGTTTTGCATAGGTGATTTTTGCACACAGTATTGTGTATGAATTATTCATATATAGTCCATTTATCATTTTGTTTCACATCATTAATGTTTTTTTATGCAGCGCAGCTTATTCCCTACTTATCATTAGTACAATGTCTGTGCATATTTTTAGCACTGATCGCTATAATAATGTTACTGGTTTCCAAAAAAGTGTCCAATCTGTCTGCCGCAATGTCGCAGTCTCTCTACCAATTTAGTGTTGTATAGGAGGTCTGAAGCTAGAATTATTACTCTCGATATAAAGTTTGCTGTAACATCTTACATGTATTGTGTAAACGCCATTTACATATTTTTGTGTGCCAGGACGAGGGCGCTTACTTTATTTTTTTTTCACTGTCCCCCCTCCCCCTTTTTTTTTTTTCCATTCCTTTTTTGCCAATGAAAGTTACCGTCCACAGTCAAAAGTATGCATATCACAGTAAAAAAAAACACAAAAAATGATAGAGCAGCAGAAAAATGGAACATCACGCCCAGTGTAGCACATTATAGATGGTCATGTAAAGCTATTACGGATGTATTGCATTGGGGAGCCCAACAGACTGTTGTATGACAGACCCAAACCCTATATATTGAATGCTACAGATACAATAGAGCGGGGTAGCATGGGTTAGAATCTTTTTAACATAACCATAAATAATGCTTCCCTAAGGCCTGTCTTGCCCAGCAATGGTATAACGTAAAAGACGAAATGTAGACCGGTATATACATCATGATAGAACAGAACCCATTACTTAGTCAGGAAGATGGAAGGCAGCCAGAAGGGGAAGAGATTATGGGATTGAGTATCCCCAAAGAGGGAATGCCGAGAGGGCCTCTCGCCCAGTGAGTGAAGTTGCATCCAAGAGGTCATTCCTGTTGTTGCCATCTCTTGAAGATGCCTGTCGGTGTACACAAAATGATTCCAAGGACGCCCAGGCTCTCGGAAGGTCGTCTCCTGGCTGTGCAAGTTTGCTGTGAGGTCCTCAATGTCTTTCAATTAGTTCACTATAGAGAACTACAGAGATTTTGATGTCCGATCTCCAACAGAGGGGATGCATACACTGTGCCTTTTTTTATTTTTTTTATTTATTTTTTTGATTACCGGTACAGTGGAACCTTGGGATACAAGCAAAATTCGTTCCAGGAGAATGCTTGTAATCCACAGCACTTGCATATCAAAGCGAGTTTCCCCATAGAAGTCGATGGAAACGAAAATAATTTGTTCCTTGTTGACTTCTATGGCATATAGCCAAAGGTGGGGGGGGGGGGCACGGGAGAGACTCGGAAATACTCGGAAACCGTTCGACTGCATTCGGAAACACTTGGGAACAGAGCATTTCCGAACGGCTCAGGCGCCCCTGCACCTCTGGCCAGCGTGCAAATCTGACAGCTGCTGCAACATTTACAACCACCAGCAAGAATCTACTGATCCTTGTCAGCAGCCGCACACATTCAGCTGTCTGAATGTAGCCTTTGGTTTATAAAATGCAGCATATAAACATTCCAGCAACATGGGTAGGATCTAATCCACATGGACATTAGACATTGCTCGCTTTATGGTGATGAATGTGTCAAGGTTCCCATAATTATTCAGACAGAGATCTCCCAGATTAATCATTAGAGCTGAGAGGTGTTCTTCCTACTGAAACACATCAGTTTTGCACTGAACAGAATTACTTTTAAAGTGTATTTAAACCCAAAATGTAATATAATGCAGTCTACCAGTCCTTCCATGTGGTGGCCACTTTTTTTTTTCTGACGATTACAATTTCTGCAAGTACTGAAAATTATCAGTTAATCTTACTAGATATCCAGTGTGTACCTTCTTTTTCACTGAACTGAAATCTCGAACAATGCCATCAGCTTTCCAGTCTTCAGTGAACTACACAACAACTTCACCCTATGTTATTAAAAGAGGGGGGGGGTTTTTGTAGTCAATCGGCAGAGCAGCCTACTGTGACAACCCTGCTTCTCTATAGATACGGTATGGTAGATGAATATTGTCAGGATATGTTACAGGATCACCAGGGGGGAAAAAATATGAAAAAATAAAACAAATACAGCCCCCGCATTCAAGGACTGGTAAGCTGTAGAGCTGCACGATTCTGGATGAAAATGAGAATCACAATTTTTTTATTTTATTTTTTGGCTTGGAATAAAAGATCACGGTTCTGTTGAGTTTTTTTTTTTTTTTGTTTAAAAGATTTACAACCCCTGAACATTAGGTTATCAAACAAGATGATGAAAAAATAAAGACACAATACTCTTTGCTTCTATCAAGTTTATAGAAATGTAATGCAGAAAAAGATACAAAATACCATTAAGTGATATTGGGGCGTTTCTTCTTCCTTCTTTCCCTTTCTTTATTTTTAGTACTTGCTGATACTGATGACTACTGCAAGTTTTTTGTTTACACTTCAGCCATAGTACAAAGCATTGAAAAGTTGTTGTTTTGTCTTTTTTTTTTTTTTTCAGTCTAAAATGTGTAAATATATGTTAAAGAAGTTTTTAATTATTAATAGTTTATAAAATAGAATTAAAAATAAAAAGCTGCAGGAAAATAATAAATGGAGAATAAGGCTAATGGTGTAAATTGAGGGTTAATAAGGAGTTAAACAGAGGAGCAATTTAATATATATATTTTTTTTTTAACTTGACAAGTTTGCTTTAACCACTTTAATACAGGGCACTTTTACCCCCTTTCCTGTCACACTTTGAATGACAATTGTGCGGTCATGTAACACTGAACCTAAACAACACTTTTATCAATTTCTTCTCACAGATAAACCTTTCTTTTGGTGGTATTTTATCACCACTGTTTTTTTTTTGCTAAACAAAGACCAAAGTTTAAAAAACAAAACAAAAAAAAAAAAATCTGTTTCCGTTTTAAAACTTTGTTTTCTCCTGCACTGATAGCTAGCATTGATTGCACTGACCATCATTACTGATGGGCACCTCTGATGGGGACTGATAATCGGCGCAGAAACTTTGATCGGGTCTCCCTGTCATTGCAAACCAAGGAAAGCCGATTGACGGCATGTCCTGGTTACCGCTATGATTGGTCACATGGTAAAGTGTCTACATCGGAGCGAAACACAGCACCACTGATCGCCGCTTTGCGCGCACCCACGGGCTTGCACGAGCGGCTTATCCTGCTGGAATCCATATGACGCCCTGTCAGGATAACAGAGCCACCTTGCGGACATCAATCTGCTAAGTGCTGACTGAGACTGAAATTCATCCCTTTGATCTGTAAATAAACAAAGATGTTTATTTTTCTCTTGGGCCCCTTTCACACGACCGGCCCGTCTTCCGTTTTTCAGGTGAATCTGAGCGGGCCACCCATTGACTTGTATGGGCAGGCGGATGTCAGCGGAGATGTCTGACACCCACCTGCCATCCGATACGTCATGATCCACTGAAAACGGACACATGGCGATACAGACATGCTGTCCGTTTTCATCCGATCTTCCCATAGAGAACAGCAGGGCTCTTGATATGTTGTCCCTGCACAGTGAGCGGAGACGGACCTGTCATGCGCCTGCTCAGTGGGGATCAGCAGAGTCTGCTGAGAGGATCATCCTTGTGTGAAAGGGGCCTTGCTCAGCGCTGAGCAATGTTGTTAAACATTGCCGGGTTCTTTTTTTTTTTTTTTTTTTATAGCTGTGAGCAGGGAACGACTCTACACCTGTTGCATGAATGAATCGTGGAAATGCTGGTTTAAGATCGTGGGGGAGGGGGGGTTGAATCGAGATTACGATCTTTTAACGATTAAACGTTCAGCTCTAGTCAACTGCGATGTATTACACTTTTATGTTAAGATACACTTTAAAGAACATTAAAGTCTTCATTTCTGTTCTGTCTTGTTAGCAATGCACACACAAAAATGAGTTCCTATTGCAAATAGCTGTAGAATTATAACCATTACATATATTAAAATATTATTGGATCATATTTCTCATCCTGTGTACATTTTATTTCTTTTGCTGTAGCTGAACCATTCATTCGTGGGGAAATGAAGCACCTCCCAGAAGGCTCCGTCTTCATATACTGCTTAGTTGGCGAGAGACAATAGTAAGTCTAAGGCTCGGCACACGCTTTACAAGGAGACCATACAATCTCTGTACTGTCAACATCAGAACAACTTCAGTATTCCAGCAGAGTTCATTCAATGGAGCAAAAATTTGAGTTGTCTGTCCCCAAGAAAAATGACTTCTGGCAGATACAGTATAGTTTGTCTTTAGGGTAAAGGAGACCCAATAAGTTGCACTTACAGCAGTTTTTTGCGAACACACAGAGGTCCCAACAGACGGCAGGACTTTTCAGGGAAACTGACAGATGTGAAATTTTTAATGGAAATTAAAAGATAAAAAGCGGGAGGCTACAAACAGAAGTCAGTCGTGTAAGTGCAAAAGTTTGATGTGGAATACCACTTTTTGCATGGAACTGCGGGAATGAAGCCGTGCGAGTTCAGCTGAACTCGCACGATTTCACTCCCGCTTGTCGGTCCCAATTTCAGCCATGATTAGAGACATCTATGCAGTGGGCCGAAATTGCAAAAAGTAGTACAGAAACTGCTTTTTGAAATCTGAGCAGCGTCGCATCTATTAGGACGGTGTCGTTGCCGGCAAATGCCGCCAAAATCGCATGTCACAACGCATCAGTGTGCACCAGGGCTTAAGCCTAGAATGTGCATGCAGATCAATGTATTCAGCATTACCTTCTTCCAGGTCAGTGACTGCTGAAGTATTGAAGCCTCCAAATCGGTTACAGGCAACTAGAATTTTTAAAATGAGCGTTCAGTCGTTTTTTCATGTTGCCTTCAAAATACAAATTGTTGTTGTGGCTTTGTGTTGTAAGTGCTTGTTCATATTGTTAATTAATGTACTGCCTGTTCTTTACTGTAGCTGGAAGGATCCAAATAATGATTTTAAAAAAATCCTGAAACTTACGGGCGTTCCCTCTCTTCTTAAAGTTGGAACGGTAAGCTTGTTCTCGTTACCTTTTTTATTTTATTTCTACATTAGAACAGCAGAAAGCATTGTGCCAACATGCTGCAAAGGGTGGGGCAACTCGATATTGAACCCTATGGACTAAGACTGGGATGCCATTATAGGTCACGTGAGTGTAAAGGCGGACGTCACAATACTTTTGGTAATATAGTGTATATTGAAAAAGCAGTCTGAGGCAATCAGTGAAATCAATCGGTAAGCAACTAAAACCACCAGGAAATATTAGAGCTGTGCCAAAGTCAGGAGGTCCTCACATGTAGGATAGGCAGAAAAAGACCAATAAAAATTGAAAACACATGTAGGATAGGTGGGTCTTCTTCATAAACCTGAGGTCTGCGTCATGCCATGTCCTGCCTGTTTGCTTGGTATACCACATTTAAATTTATACTTTTCAGTGTAGCTCAGATTTTAATAGGTGACAATGAGAAATTAACTCCATTGAATGTACAGTAGTTCTTATAGAATGATACTACCGCTATATATTTAGATAACACATCGGTGTGCTTTTACTAATCTGCATTGTTCTTCACTGGCTTTGGGAAGCAAGCAGAGGCCAATAAAACTGAGAAGAAAGTCAGAAGAAGAGACTGGATGTCAGTCATGTAACCGGCTATCCTCCAATCATGGCGTTCTCTGCTGCACGATAAGGAAAAGCAGATATTGGGTACTGCTATCCACTTCATTATCCTGCAGCAGAGAGAACAGACCAAATAAGCCATGCAAATGAATTCCAACCTTTAGTGAATTACTGTTTTTAGTATGAGCTTTGTCTATTGATTTTCTGTGTTGTGCTGATCTCTTAACTTCTTTTCCAGGCACAGAAACTGACAGAAGAAGAATGCTTTAAACCCGACCTAATCCAGATGCTGTTTTCAGATGAATAACTTTTTGCAAAGTAGGTGTTTGGGGAAACTTTTAATAACCTTTATAGTGGGAATGTATTCAAGTAAAAAAAACATTGTGTGCTTTACCAAGGATGAAGTATATTGGTTCTTTCACTGCATACGTTTTAGGCCTAATGCACAAAGCTCCTGTGCTGATGCTATTCCTAGTGATTAATCATAGCTATGATTAAACACTAGGTATAGTGTGAAACGCATCAGCTGTCCAGTTTGCTGTGGCTTGTAGTGCTGTTTTATTTTACTAATAAAGGCAGCAATTGTTTGGAGTGCAGCTGTCCAGAGAGATATGTCCTTTTTCTCCCTTGCCTGCACCTGTGGTTTCTGTGAGGTGGATCATTACCAAGACTTTCCCTACCTTGGGTGGCTATTTCCCTGTTTCCTGTGCTGATGTGTAAGATCCCCAGAGGTTTTTGGTACTTGGAAAGCTGCAAGGTCCATGTAGAGCCGCCAATACAAGTGAATGGTTGTATGCTTGCATGCTTGGGTAAATGCCAATGACTTCTGCATTAGCTTTTACCAATATGTGTACTTATGTCGCTTCTCTCCGAAGTGGCGTGTTCACGGAGAAGCACATATGCAGATAAACATTGATGCAAAAGATCTCAGCATTTACCCCAGTGCAGCCGCATACAGATATTCACTTGTATTGGTTGCTGTACTCTGCATGTGTGCTTTCCTGAACACCAGAAAGTGCCAGGGATTTTACACCTCCGTACAAACAAGATGCTAAACGTCCATGTACATGATGCCTAAGGCTGGGTTCACATTGGTACAACAAACGCTCTGACTTTGGAAGCTCATAACACAAATCAATGTTTCCCTATGAGAGCCGTCTGAACTGGTCCGCCACAAGTTGATCCGACTTTGAAAATGCTCACTAACTAACCATCTGACTTGGTGATTAGAGCAGCAGTAAAAGGAATTTGTCACACTGAATCCCAGTCAAAAGAAAAGTCATACTATATTAAAGTCAGAGCAAAATCTAATCTTGTTCATTCAAGTGGGATGGAAGTAAGACCTGTGGTGTAGGGCAAAGTAGGATGACGGTCATACAACAGTCGTGTTGTACCAGTGTGAACCCAGTCTTAGTTTGTCAGAATTCGATTTTTCACTTGAAAAGAAAAGCTCTGCCTCCCTTCTGCTGGCATGACCTATTGATATGACCTACATTAATGCAAATTTCACTTTTTTGTTACAGGATCCATTAAGAAAGAGCTTCTGGATTCCATACAACTTTATCTACTTTTTATACTCGCAGCTTTACATTCTGTCTGGTTATTTGAAGAAAAGAGAATACCTAAAATAGTGTTTTTCTCATAAATAAAGTTTAATTAAAGTTGAAACTCTTTGCTTTTATTAATCTGAATCAAAATCTGTAATAATGAAGTAAAATATCCAATGGATTTTTAAGCTTTTATAGGTTGTTGCTAAGAATACCATGTACTAGATAGAAGGCATACACAGGAACTAAAAATGGGGATGTCAGGCAGTACCTCCTTATTGTGGCATTGAGAATCCATGTGCTGACATAGAGTATTATTAGTAATCCATTCACTGGGGAATGTCTAAATCTTGTCACTTGTCTGCTTTTTCATTCTACTTTGTGTGTACTGAAATCTAAAAAGCACCATTATGGCATTTGAATGTGCTGAGATGGGCAGCCATTGTTTTATGCATCACCCCCCCCCCCCCCCCCTTCAAAGGGGTGTATATTATTTATATTGTTATAAACATTCTAGTATGTATTCATGTGAATAGTCAAAATCTACCTTTTTTGTTATGCGCTTTATACTTTCTTGCACACCAGTACTGACCAGAAGAGGGAGGGCAGCACTGAGTCGATCAATGGTGGGGTTGGTGTGCTGCATCTTACTGTCCAATTGTGGGAGGGGAACGACTACTGCCTTGTTTTCCTATAGTTCTCCATAAGCTAGGTCAGTTCTATTACATGATTTTGTGGGTAGGGAAAGGTGTCCAACTTTAGATATGGAACACCAGAGTTGTTGCCGGTGCTGGGCAAAAAACAAAACGACACAATGTATACCCCAATTTCTTTTTTGTAAAATATGAAAAAATATTGCGCTGGGTAAATGCCTAACATATTATGCTTTTAAAACTGTGTGTGCTTGTGCTTGTGGAATGGCAACAACCTATTGTAATTACAAATCGCCATAGGCGACACTTTAAAAATGTTTACAAATTACCTGTTTAGAGTTATAGAGGAGGTCTAGTGCTGGAATTATTGCTCTCTAACATTCGCTGCGATACCTCATGTGTGGTTTACAACTTGCGTATGCGTTCACTTCTGTGTGCAATCACAGACAGATGGGGGCGATTTATAATTTTTATTCTTGCACCGTCCCTTACATTTATTTTTGATCACTTTTATTGTTATTACAAGGAATGTAAACATCCATTGTAATAGAAATAAGGAAGACAGGTCCTCCTTTATGGAGCAATCCAGGGTCAAAAAGACCCCAAATCTCTCCTTTTATCTTTAAAAGAAAAAGGTAAATGTTTACTTCTTCCCTAGACCAGAACTGACATCGCTTTGGTGGCCATACAGGCGATCAGAGACAATCTGGGCTCTGATTGCCTCTATAACCAGGTGGCTGCACCGTCCGATCATTTCTTCTGAAAGAAAACCAGTGGCTAATCGGCCCCTCTGACTGCTTTCATAAGAAAACCATCTGCTGGCTGGAAGTTGAAAAAAGAGAAAAGCTCTCACCCATGACCTGGGTAAACCACTTACAAATCACGGCGTATACACACACACACACACACACACACACGTGTGTGTATGTGTATATATATGTGTGTGTATATATATAATGTATATGTATGTGTAATACAGGTATTTGTTTCCACTTCCTGGCATAGATCACCGTTGTGACCTACGCCATTGCCTGCGTGTACGCTGGCTTCTGGGATTTATTTATTGCATTTTAGTGTAAATCTGAGATCTTTTTGACCCCCCCAGATCTCACCTTTAAGAGGACCTGTCATCCTTTTTTTTTCTATTACAAGGGATGTTTACATTTCTTGTAATAGGAATAAAAGCGACCCAAACTTTTTTTTTTTTTTTTTTTTAAAGGACAGTGTAAAAAAAAACAATTTAAGCACCCCATCCCGGCGAGCTTGAGCGCAAAAGTGAACACATACATAAGTCCTCCTCTCATGTGAAAACTGTCCAAACCGCATATCTGAGGTATCTCCGCAATTGTTAGAGCAATATTTCTAGCACTAGACCTCCTCTAACTTTAAACGCCACCTATGGAGATTAAGGGTAAAAGTTGGTCGCCATTCCACGAGTGGGCACAATTTTAAAGCATGACATGTTGGGTCAATTTACTCGGCGTAACATTGTCTTTCAGAATATAAAAAAAAAATTGGGCCAACCTTACTGTCTTATTTAAGTCAAGTATATATATTTTTTCCCCAAAAAAGTACATTTGTAAGACAGCTGCCAAAATACGGTGTGACAAAGTATTGCAACGACCGCCATTTTGTTCTCTAGGGTGTAAGAACCCCCAAACGTTATACATTTTATTTTATTTTTTTCCCCTAGCAAAAACTTGTAAACGCTGAGTCTGGGGGAAAAAAAGGCCTGGTCCTTAAGTGGTTAAACATATCGTTTGCAAGCATGTTGTGTGGGCTGGCTTCAGAGTCGGAAAACGTTGAACCTGCCCCAGTGCAAAATGGCACTAAAGCCCAAGTTCATCTTAAAACAAATGAAAAATGTACATGTTTTTACATGGGAGGGGGGAAAAAAGGGCATTTATTTTTTTACTTGAGCCTGCATAGTATTGCACCCACAATCGGTGTATTGTGAGTACATGACTTCCTCTAAGCCTTCAGTTAGAGGACACGTCAAAAGGAGTGTGCTGATCACATATATATAGGCCATTAAAGACTACAAGTCCACAGTGGCAGATGTGACTTTTAGTTCATTCACAGATTCCCACACAAAATGTAAAAGTAACAGGGACTGTGGGGGAGAAGAGCCTCTGGACGCTGCCAAGGGATATGGGAGAGCTTTGCACCATTTTACACACTAAATATGTCTAATGTTACTAAAGAGGAATTTAGCCTTTAAAATATCTCTTACAAAAACATTTATCTTTTCATTAGGGGTTCTAATCATTCCCTAGTCTAGTGTGTGCTTTTTTATTTATTTTTTCTTGCTGGGTATATTTGAGGAGATTTTAAACCATCTTAGTCACTGCAAAATGTTTTATTAGCTTTCACAAAGCATTGACGATTGTTTTAAATGTCATTCATACCAACTCTCTTTACAAAATTTGTCATTGTGGCATATGCACTACACAGCAAAAATAATAAGGTGCCTCCACATACCGATACGCCAGGCCCTACATATTGTGCCATTTATAAAGAACACCTTGGCGTCATATGTGCCAACATCTTCCTCCCACGAGGCTACAGGTATGGTCTACAATGGAACAGACCTAACAATGTAGGAGATGGCGTCTGTCTGCACAACTCACTTGGGTTAATTTAATAACCACTTGCCGACCACCCGCTGTCATACGGTGGCAGTATTGCACAAATCGGGCACTTTAAGGAGTTTAGGGGGTACGTGAGCAAGCGCCGGGTGATGTGGGAGTCAATGTGCATGACTGATGGCCGCCAGCTATCCGCAATTGCTCCTGAGGACAGACTCCAGATCTGTCAATGTAAACAGACATATCCATTCTGTCAGGGGAGTAGACAGATTGCCTGTTCCCAGTACTTATGAACAGCGATTGGTCTCCTTCCCCAGTCAACCCTCCCCCAGTTAGAAACACACATGAGGGAACACATTTAACCCCTTGATTGCCCTCTAGTGTTAACCCCCTTCCCTGCCAGTGACATTTACACAGTAATCAGTGGCTTTTTTTTTTTTTTTTTTTACCTCTGGTCGCTGTATAATTGTCACTGAACCCAAAAGAGCATTCAATCTGTCCACCGCAATGTCGCAGTCCCAAAAAAATAAAAATTGCAGATCACCATTACTATTAAAAAAAAGCCATAAAAGTATCCCCTATTTTATAGATGCTATAACTTTTGCGCGAACCAAACAATATACACGTACTAGGATTTTTCTTTAACAAAAATATGTAGAAGAATACATAATCTGCCTAAACTGAGGAAGAAATTAGTTTTTATATATATATTTTGGGGATATTTATTATAGCAAAAAGTAAATATTGTTTGTTTTTTCAAAATTGTCTTTGTTTATAGCACAAAAAATAAAAACCACAAAGGCGATCAAATACCACTAAAGGAAAGCTCTATTTATGGGGGGGGGGATGTCACTTTTGTTTGGGTACAGCGTCGCACGACCACGCAATTGTCCATTAAAGCGACACAGTACTGTATCGGAAAAAAAATGGCCCGCTTAGGAAGTGGATAAAGCCCGGGGGTAACGTGGTTAAAGGCAAATAGACTGTGCAATTTGCAAGTGCAGCTGCTCCAAAGCTTATTAAATGAGAGGAAAGCTCTGACTAAATTCCATCATCCAATCAGGTTTGAGTAAAAAATGCATTGAGTGGAAAAAAAATTTATAAAAATTTATTTTTTTGTCCTTGCATGTGATTGGGTATTCCTTGCAAAGTGGCGCTTCAACTCATTTACGAAGCTCTGGAGCAACTGAAAGGTGCACAGTCTATTTGCCTTTAGTAAGCCAGTCCCACTGTGTTCATCTGGCAATCTGTTTAGAAAAATCCCTAGAGCGCTATTCATTGCAAGTCCATCTTACACCTCATTGGCTTGCCAAATATTCTACGCCACACACAATGTTGAAAAAGTACTGGAATGCTTAGCGATGTTAAAAGTTGACCTAAGATATATAGAAAGGTGGTGAGGAAGATCCGGGCAGCACCCACCCAAACCTGAATTTTTATTTTTTTTGATTCAGGAGTATCAACCCTCAATATGAAAAAGGGGCAGAACAAGATCAGCCAACATTCCACCAAAACCTTTCGGGGGAGATAGTTTGGATCATGCATGGTGGGCCAGTAACCGTAAATGAATATGCTGGAGAAAAGTAGTATAATACACAAAACAGTATCTGCTCAGTCTTCACTAATGACACCACGTGCTTTGCAGACTGTTACAGAGAGATTGACATCATCGTGGGTAACAAAGTGATGCAAAGTTCCAAGTCTATTTATCGCCCATGGGCGCCAGTATTTCCATTCTGTAACAGTACGTAATATAGGTTGCTAATGAAGGCGTGTCATTTTCCAATGGCGTTGTTCTGTGGTTGCTGCTCTACCAGAGCTTGCTGGAGTCTCATACGCTTGCGGGAATAGTGTTGCCAATGTAATATTTGCTGTTCATCAATAAACTTGGCACACTGGGCATTCACTAGCTCTTTGCGGAAATGTTCATACTGTAGCAACTCAAGCATATACAAGCATTGAGGATACCTGGAGGAAAACAAAGCAGAGTATAATTAGGAGCAGAATTTTTGTAGCAGAAGCCCTACAGAATAAATTGTTGGGTTTTGCAAATATTTGTTTTCTTTTATATCACATGATATTTGCATTTTTTAGGGGGGAAGAAATACAATTTAATGAATTCTAGTGCAAACACAATATAATATCCAATTATTTGATCAAATAGAAAAGATAATGTTACACAGAGTAAATGTTACACAGAGTAAACATATGTGACGCTTTAAAATTACTTACGCCTGTAGAACGCTGCCAAACTTTGGTACCTAAAATATTTCCATTGGCAATGCTTTTAAAGCTTCTACAAGTTAGCAGTTTAGAGTTACACAGGAGGTCTGGTGCTGAATTATTGTTTTTGCTATAACGTTTACGGCGATAACTTGGGTGGTGTGAACGCCCTTTACATATGCGTTTGCCCATAAGCATGAGTGTAAGGTCTCTCTTTTTGTTTTTTAAGTTTGATCACTTTTATTGCTTTCACAAGGAATGTAAACATCCCTTGTGATAACAATAACAGGTACTCTTTACTGAGAGATCTGGGGTATATTATACCCCAAATCTCTCCTCTGCCCACACCAAGATCAGTGTGACAAGATCCTTTCCCAGGCCAAAAATGGCTTTGTTTACATCCCACAAAACCAAAAGTGACAAAATACTCATCGCTTCTGGTTTCTAATAACAGAAATGATCGGGTACATTCCGGTACCTGTTCATCTCTATGGTAAGCCAATATTGCTGGCTTCAGTCTCGGGCTCCCAAAACGCAGAGCCCAGGAAGGCACCACATCCTTGTCCACAGTTACTCCTGCCATAGCCCCAGCATAATGCATGGAAGAGTCAGTGGAGTTATTTGAACACAGCATCAGCTACTTGCTCCTTGATGATGCATTACTTGATCCTGATGTTGGTTCTGAGGTTGAAGAAGGTAGGAACATGAGCCTAAAGAGAGGCGAGAACACTGGTAACAACAAATTGCCAGTCATATTCCCCCAGCCACAGCGTATTGCCAAGTTGGCTCCGATGATGAGAATAGGAGGAGATGATGATAATGATGTGACTTGGTTAGCAGATAGAGCAAGGAGGAAAGTGAGGACGAGGCACAACCCCAACAAGGCAGCCACCCTATTCTATTACATTGTGGAGCTGTTATCTCCCAGCCCACTTCCCACAGCTCAGCTGTCTGGGCCTTTTTAAGCACATGTGCAGTCGATCGCACTGCTGCAATTTGCAAACTTTACCTCAATCATGGCAAAAACACCAGCCATTTGGGTACCAGATGCTTGACAAGGAATTTAACCTCCCACTACCCATTGGCAAGAGCACCTGAAAGCCACACAACAAGCGATGTAATTTTTAACTTCACCTTTCAGGTCTACCCCCGCTATATCTCTTGACCTCTCAGCTGCCTCCACTGGGAGGGCTGCTGATATAACAAAAGGTGTCACAGGTCCTTGCAGCACACCGCCAGCTGTAGACTATAGCAGGGAATTTTCTCTGCCCCAGCTGCAGAGGAAAAAAAATACAGTCACTGCCATCTACCTGCCTAGTATCTCAATTCAAGCTTGTCAAAGCTGCTGGCTTTACAACTCCTTTCCATCTGGTGGATTCTGCAGAATGTGCTGTACCACAATGGCAGGTTCCCAGTCACCATTTCTTTGCACATAAGGCCATTCCAGTTCTGTGCCATCACAAGGAAAGCAATGTTGTGGCATCATTGGGCAAGGTAGTTAGCTGCAAGGTCTGCATTACTGCTAAAACGTGGTTCAGCAAGCATTTTTAGGGAGGATATATTTTGTCCACGGCACACTGGGTAACTCTTCTTGCAAGGATGCAGGAGAGGGCTCAGTGCTGCTGCTTGTTTTTCTGCCACGTCTCCATACAGCTGGGGGTAATGATGCGAGATTTGTCAGCTCCACTCTATCCCCTCCTCTGCTGAATTGTCCTGTGAACCAGTCTCCCCTAAGTGAGTCAGGCTTAAAGATGCCATGCAGTGCTTCAGCTGGTCTGTGAAGGGGACAGGAGCCACAATGGAGCAGAGATGATTTCAGCTGGGGCAGGCACATAGTTGGTTCATACCACGCCAACTGGAGCCAAGAATGGTGGTGTGAAATAATGGCACTAACTGCCTGTCTGCCCTTAGACAGGGAAAGTTGACACATGTGCCATGCCTGATATATGTCCTCAATTTGGTTGTGCAGCATTTCATAAACAGGTACCCAGGGTTGGAAGATCTGCTAAAGCAAGCCTAGTCTGGTGCACCCTGTTCTGTTCTTTTGTCGATTATGTTACTTTGATAGTTACATTTTATTTTTTATGGTTAGTAAGCTTTGTTGCTATCACATAGGGGGCTGATAGCATATATGGAATGACAAGTTCTCCTTAATGAGACCTCAGGGGTCTAATTTCTATCTTGCACTCAGCTGAAGCTAAGCAAGCACAGGTTGTTTTGGAAGTGATCAGACAGTGACAGTCGCCTTAACAAGCAGCTAGGAGTGTTTTTAAAAGCTGCAGTCAATGTAAACTAAAGTGATAGCACCGCAGCGAAAACTTGCTATGCAGCTCCCCTTCTCCATTAAACCTCTGATCAAGGAGGAATCACTACTGCAAGGAGATTGGTTTCTTTCCATAGAGTTGAAATTGGCTTGACAGAATATTACATAATTATATTAAGTCTTTGAACTAACCATATTAAAGAAAATATGTAAAAACCAGTCCTAGGATTCTACTATTGGTTGGTAGTATTACTGGGAATAATAAGATTTGTTCCAATGGAGGGCTACTCAAACAGTTAAGCTAAGAAATTTCCTGGTTCAGTCCACCCACATTATGACAGCATCAGAGGCTCGCACTAGTATTGTGCCAGGAACACGGACATGAGGTCCTACCGAGTTTGTTAGCTTTTCTTTATTTCTGGGAACTGAACTGATCATAATGTTCTATGAGGAAGGCACCACACAGTTTAACTAGCTAGTTATGATGAAATGTCCACTGAAGAATTTCTAGTTATGTACCAGAAATCACAAAAACATTCTAAAATCAATAGGCTGCAAAAAAAATCAGCGAGAAAAAAAAAAAAAAAAAAAGGCTGGCTCATGATAAACTAAAGTGCACCATTCCCAAAAAGCACACTATACCTTCCCATATAGGTATAGCAGCATAGTGTGCAAAATCTACCTTCCAGCCAGGCTCCCTTTCTGTGTAAAGAAAGTAGTGCAAAAAAACAAACAAACACCTTCTTAAATATCTGAAACCTGCGACGGCTCTGTCCTGTTATTGTCAGGACGGAACAGCCATCAGGACCAGTGCAACAGGAGGGAGCGCCACCCTGTTCTTTAGCACATAGTGTTTACTCTCTCCTGTCCTCTTTTCGCCCTGGAACTGAAAAGGGCTCCAGGAGAGAAGATCTCCTCACTTCATGTTCCTTCATGGCACCAGCGCGTGGGGAACATACAGGGAGCGTGGATCACATATCTATATACACACACGATCCAATTCAGAGCTACCACCCTGTAGCAGCAAAACTGCTATAGGGCGGTCAGCAACTAGTCAAAGAGGAGCTCCAGGATTCCCCAGAAAAATTCTAATCAGCAGCTACAAATACTGTAGCTGCTGACTTTTAATATTAGGGCACTTATCTGTCCAGGGATCCAACAGTGTCCTCACCCGAGCCAGTTACCAGTTATTCAAGTGCTTTGTGAATGGGACGCAGTCTTCTGGGCCCTGTGAAGTGTCCCTGAAGACTGGGGGGGGGGGAGGTGTGTATCCTTTCACTGTGGCAGACGAACAGAGCTTCCTCTTTTGGAAGCTGCTATTCTTTAAACAGAAAGTAAACCCTGACTGAAAGGTAGGCTTAGCAGTTTCTGCTGCTATACCCATATGAGACAGCATACTGTGCTTTTTGGTAAAGATGAATTTACACTTTATATCTGATATTTTTATTTCTTACCGGTAACTGAGGTTTAAGCAACAGAAAAAACACAGATAAAAATGAAGTATGACAGCACAAATGATTTTCCATTAAAATATTTGATTTGCCATTTTCCCACGTTACATTTTCCTTCTGTCTTCCTCTTTTACAGGTACCAACAAACAAGGGTTAGTGTAGGCCAGGGGTCTCAAACTGGCGGCCCTCCAGCTGTTACGAAACTACAAGTCCCATGAGGCATTGCAAGGCTGACAGTTACAAGCACAGGCAGAGGCATGATGGGACTTGTAGTTTCGCAACAGCTGGAGGGCCGCCAGTTTGAGACCCCTGGTGTAGGCAAACATGAGATTAGTTTGTGCCCCTCCAACTAACTGACTGACTGCACAACTCTGTAGGTCTGGGGCAGGAACATCCCCGCGGGTGACACCCACTACACAGAGTGCTCCATCCTGGAATACACACATCTTTCAGTAATCAGGCAATATTATAGCCTTGGTTGTGACAGACACAAGCCATCTTTTTATCTATTCTATCTCACTTTGGTACAGACAATTCCATCTACTCAAATAAGGCAAAGTACAGTAACTACACACACAAAATGATAGAAGTACTAAAAAGAGATTTGACACTTACTTTAAATATTTTGCATAATCGGGATCTTTCCAGTAAAGAAGGTATTTCAGATAATTAACAAATGACTTGTCCTTGAAGAATCCCCGCTGTGCTAGGACTAAAGAGAAAAGCAACAATAAATTACATGATCATACTCAGAAGAAGATAGCACTTCATAAAGAGAATGTTAAAAATCAGCACTCTACAAAAGATATCAGATCAATACCAGTTCAGAGCAAAATTATAAGTCCAGCCAAAACCGTTATTGTAAAGCCTTAAAGCGGAGGTTCACCCAAAAATCAACTCTCGGACATTAGATCCAGAATACTGCCAACATCTTGGCTTAGGATCGCCCATTCCCCGCAGGATTCCCCGCTCGGAGCCAGATAACAACGGCTCAAAAAATGATAAGTACAAAAAAAAAAAAATGTAAAACCCCAGCATACTGCAGATGTTAGCAGTATGCTGGATCTAATGTCAGAAAGTTGATTTTTGGGTGAACCTCCGCTTTAAACTTAGATGCAGGATGGGTTAGAACTTTCGTTGTGTTTTTCTTGTCGTCTATAGTTTTTCATACCTTCAATATTGCAAACATTTCTAAGACTAATGATTTTTTATTTATTTACTTTTTGTCTGGCTGTCAGGCTGACCCCATCTGACTTCAGTAGTGACCCAGAAAAATAAGATCCCATTCACACCAGCACATTTCGGTGTGTTACCACAACTCATAGTAATGCACTGTATATGTAAAAAGTTACATTGCAGAGCCCTGTGTTATGGAGTAAAACCAGCCCAATGCAGAAAGACCCCTAAACTGGGGTCCCCACTCTTAGATTTACCTTCCTGAAAGATTTACCCTTCATCCATGTTCTAGTGACAATACAAACAGTAATTCTCCCTAACCAGAAAACAGGCAGCAATGAAAACAGACAGTCTAATCCTTCCACACTGTCCAAAATGAAAAAAAAAAAAATATTATATATATATATATATATATATACACACACACACACACACACACACACACACACACACACACTATGACTACACTTAATTTGTATTCACTCAAAGTACTGAAGCCATTTAACCGTCAAAAAAAAAGACAAGAAAGGGGGAAATGTGCACTTACACACAACCAAGCAGAATTCAGCTTCTACTGGGGTCATGGCAGAACATTTCCACACTTATGCATTGTAATATGATACATTAAAATATGCCTGTTACAGCATAATACACTCTGCACCATCTCTGTGATCAAGATCCCCCCAACTGATCTCTGGATAAAAATAATCCCTAACAAAATGCCCTTTTTAGCTACCTAAAGTCAGTTATGTCTCGTTTTCTTCTGGTGAACTCCTTATTGGGATGTCCATGTCACTGCTTGTATGACATGGACACTTCTTATTGGCGGTCTCCTCGAGATGATCGATGGTTGAGGGATCATCCTTAGCATTCCCCCACACCAATAAATGACACCAGCGAAAGGGCACGACTTCACCAGTTAAAAATGAACCATGCAGGAGGGGTTATGGGGTCATATTTTCCATTCAATGAGGCTTAAAGGACAAGATAATGTTACCCCCATATTCAGCTGTCACAATCTGCAAAAAATGTGGCCGTTTAGGGCTCAGCCCACCCGACCAAATTATCCATTAGGTGTAATATGAATGGAAAAATAACAATGTTCTCATTGAGCTACCATGGCGCTGTTGAGCACTGTGGTAGTTCATTAGGTCTTCGTGTCACAGTGTAACTACCTTGCCATATCGGAGGGATGGCCAGACTGATACAGACAGTCTGCAGGAACATGGCATTGCACCCAGGATCTGCTGATTGTGGGTGGAATGCTTTACAGGTCTATTATAAAACAATAAATGCATATATTTTTTTACCTGCAAAAAAATGTGCATTTATTTTTTATTTTTGTAAAGGTGAACGTATCCTTTAAAAGAAAATTTCCACCACTTTATGATTTGTAAATGAACAAAATAGACACAACTGGGAAACAATTTCCATAATATACTTACAGTTAAGGTAATTTGGATTTGCCAGGCACTGAACAAACTCCAATTCCAACTGGAACCGATATCGGGCTTGATCATCTGAAAGAAAATATAAAAGGAAATTTCATCATCATTACTTACATAGGGGGTGATACTAATTTTAAGCAACATTAAACCCAAAATGAAATATATTGCAGCTGAACAATCTTTAGATGTGGTGGCTGCATTACTTATTTTCTTTTTGTACGACTGTGTGGAGTGCACCCTTTATTTTCTGTCCTCTGCGTCCCATTAGAATGAATCTCACTAATGGACATATACAGTAACACAGACCTAGCAAGGGATCTATAACCGTTCATCATTCCACCCAAAAAAAAAAAAAAAAAGGCCTAGTTAGACTTACCGGTGACGGTATTTCTAAGAGCCTTTCAGGACAACCTTGGAGAGAGCGCAGCTCCGCCCATTTCTCAGGAAACACACGTGATCCTTTAAGATCCCTCCTCTTCCACCATGGCCTCAGTTATTGTGGTCTCCGCCCACTGGAAAATAAAGCACAGAACAACCACAACAAAAACCATGATAGACATTTCAAACAATCTTTTTATTCAAAATACCTAGGGAGGGAAATTAGCGGTTGTCCTGAAAGGCTCTTAGAAATACCGTCACCGGTAAGTCTAACTAGGCCTTTCTCCAATCGCCTTTCAGGACAACCTTGGAGAGGATAACCGAGTAACTTACCCTAGGGTGGGACCACTGCTTGCAGCACCTTTCTGCCGAAGGCCTGATCTGCAGCGGACAGTAAGTCTAGCCTGTAGTGCCTTAGAAAAGTTGAATAGCTGGACCATGTAGCTGCCTTGCAGATCTGGTCAGGCGTGGCACCGGCTCTTTCGGCCCAGGAAACTGCCGTAGATCTTGTTGAATGGGCCGTCACTCCTGAAGGAGGCACCTCTCCTTTGGCTTGGTAACCGTCGGCAATGGCTTGTTTGAGCAATCTGGCCAGTGTACTTTTGGAAGCCTTCTCCCCTTTCCGGGATCCTGAGAATATCACGAACAAGGCGTTGGTTTTCCTGAAATCCTTGGTGACCGCGAGGTATTGAAGCACACACCTTCTTACATCCAAAGTATGAAAATTCTCTTCCCCTGCATTAGAGGGAGTTGAGGAGAAGGTAGGAAGGACTATTTCCTGAGACCTGTGAAAGGTTGATGAGACCTTAGGGAGAAAAGCTGGATCAGTTTGGAGAACTATTCTGTCCGGCAAAATTCTTAAGAAAGGCTCTGTAACCGCCAAAGCCTGGATTTCGCTGACCCTTCTTGCGGTCGTTATGGCCACCAAAAAAATTGTTTTTAGAACTAAATTCTTCAAAGAAATCTCCCTTATGGGTTCAAACGGGGCCCCCGTGAGACCCTGCAACACAATTGATAAATCCCAATTGGGAAAAGTTCTAAAGGCTATCGGTCTACTCCGACCTAGCGCCTTGAAAAATCTTGAAATTAAATGTTCTTTAGATAAAGTCCTTTCTAGATAAACCGACAGGGCCGCCACTTGAGTTTTTAGGGTGCTAATTGCTAACCCCTTCTCCATTCCTGCATGAAGAAACTCTACAACGGAAATTATACTGTTAATCTGGAAATTTTTGGAGGTACACCAGGAGTTGAATTTTCGCCAAACTTTGAGATAAATTGCTCTGGTCACCGGCTTCCTGCTGTCTAGCAAAGTTCTTATCACTTTATTAGAGAGCCCCTTAGCTCTTAAGAGGTCCTCTTCAGAAACCAGGCCGTCAACTGCAAGCGTTCTACCTCTGGATGGTTCACAGAACCCTGACACAGTAGGTCCTTCCTGAGTGGAAGTTTCCACGGTGGTTTCGTGGCTAAACTCTGAAGAGATGCAAACCACGGTCTTTTTGGCCAATACGGAGTGATTAAGATCAGATTGGATTTCTCTTCCCTGAATTTCCTTAGGACTAGAGGTATCAGAGTGAAGGGGGGGAAGGCGTAAGACAGCTGGTAGTGCCACTGTTGAGCTAGTGCGTCTATGGCTACCGCCTGGTCCTCTCTGTGGAGAGAGAAGAACCTTTGCACTTTCGCATTCTGCTGGTTGTCAAACAGGTCTATCTGTGGCTGGCCCCACTCCTGAGCGATTGCCCTGAAGACCTCCGGGTTTAAGCTCCATTCTGCCTCTAGTATACTTCTCCTGCTTAGCAGGTCTGCTAATAGGTTTTGAGACCCTTTTAGGTGCACCGCTGATAGGGATGCTACATTCCGCTCTGCCCATGAGAGGAGATGGTTGGCCAGTTGCATAAGGCCTCTGCTTCTGGTACCCCCCTGCTTTAGGACATACGCCACTGCCGTGGTGTTGTCCGACAGGACCTGCACATGTTGACCCTTCACCAACTGACGGAAAGCTTGAAGCCCTAGAAATATTGCTTTTAACTCCCTCCAGTTTGAGGATCTTCTGGACTCTGTTCTGGACCAGACGCCCTGGGCAGTCTGTCCCTCTAGATGGGCCCCCCAACCCCAGGAACTCGCGTCTGTTGTTAAACGCTTTCCTACTGGGAATACCCATGGAAGACCCTTGTTCAAATTTACCGGGTTTCTCCACCACCAGAGTGCTCGTTTTACGTTTGAAGTTAACCTGAAACGTTTCTCTAGTGACTCTTGGTGTGACCAAGACTGAAGGATATTCATTTGGAGAGGACGAGAGTGTAACCTCGCCCATGGGACCGCCGGAATTGAGGCTGTAAGCAGCCCCAGGACGGCCATTGCTGTCCTGACTGACACCCCTTGGTTTGTCTGTACTTGAGCCACCGCCACCATGACCTTCTCCATCTTTTCCTGAGGTAAAAAGACCTTCTGAAGGATCGAATCTATGTTGTACCCCAGAAACCTTGTTTCTTGAGAAGGTATCAAGTTCGATTTCTCGCGGTTTAGTAACCAGCCGAGACTTCCAAGATGAACCTGCGACGACTGTAGATTCGTCGCAAGTTGATCCCGGGAGTCCGCAAAAAACAGTAGGTCGTCCAAGTATGGGATGACCGAGATCGCTTTGAGCTTCAGGGGTTCTAGGGCCTCTGCCATGATCTTGGTAAAGATCCTGGGTGAGGATGACAACCCGAAAGGGAGGGCTCTGAACTGAAGATGCCATATCCTGTTCCCCAGGTCTACTGCCAGTCTGAGGAACTGTTGAGATGCTTGGGCAATCGGGACGTGCAAGTAGGCATCCCTGAGGTCCAGAGATGCCATGAAGCAACCGGGTGTCAACAGCTTTGTTATTGAATAAATCGTATCCATCCGGAACCGTTTGTACTTTATTGACTTGTTTAACACCTTTAGGTTCAAGATCAGGCGGAATTTGCCTGAGGGTTTTTTGACCAAAAAAATGTGGGAATAAAAACCCTGACCCTCTTGATGTTTTGGGACCTGTATTATCACTCTCTGACTCATCAGATCCTGTAACAGGTTCGTCATTGCAGTAGCCTTTTCTTTGTCCCGGGGAAGGGTTGTGACATAGAACCTCGTTGGGGGACACTCTGAAAATTCCAGACTGTACCCCTCCGTAATGATTCTTTCCACAAAGGGGCTCGTGGTCATCTGTTTCCACTGTGGGAGAAAAGCAGCCAGTCTTCCTCCCACCGGAAGCAGATCGTCACTTGCTTTTGGTAGTTGGTTCTGAGGGGTTTTTAAATAAGATACCTCCTCTACCTCTTCCTCTTTGGGACCCCCATCTCTTTTTATTTTCTTCCTTACTCTTATGGGACTGTTGAAAAGGACGAAAATTTTTCTTAGGGTTCTGACCCTTTTTAGGGGGGAAAGCCTTCTTCTTATCTGCCGTTCTGTCAAGAACTTTTTCTAGGTCCTGACCGAACAAAAGGTCCCCTGAGAAAGGCAGACCACAAAGCTTGACCTTAGAGGGGATATCACCCGACCAGGTCTTTAACCAAACTGCTCGCCTGACTGAGTTCACCAGGGCTGCTGACCTTGCAGCCATTTTAATGGACTCAGCAGAAGCATCTGCCATATATTTGATGGCTTTTAAGATTAAGGGGAAGGAATCTATTAGATCCTTTCTTGAGGTGCCTGCCTCGACATGACTCCTTAATTTCTCAACCCAGCACTCTAGATTGCGGGCGACTATTGTGGCGGCCATGGCTGGTTTCAGACTGGTTGCAGTAGAATCCCAGGCCTTCTTTAGGAGGGAATCTGCCCTCTTGTCCATCGGATCTTTCAGGACCCCCATGTCCTCAAAAGCCAGGTCTGTATGACGAGACACCTGTGAGAAAGCTGCGTCTACTTTAGGCTTTTTGTTCCACACCTCTGTCTCACCGCTTTCAAATGGAAACCTTCTTCTAAGGGTCTTTGAAAAAAAGGGGGCCCTTTCAGGGTCCTTCCATTCCTTCTTGACGGTGTCCGAGAGGACTTTGTGGACCGGGAAAACCCGGCTTTTAGACTCATCCAGCCCCTGATACATCTTATCGTGTATGGATAACTGAACCTTCTCTTCCTGGATACCCAGGGTAACATAAATTGCCTTGAGTAAGTCCTCCACTTCGTCTAATGACAATTTAAACTTTGAGCTTTTGCTACTATCATCTTCCTCCTCCTCCTCATCTGAATCCCTGAGAGAGGGGAGAGTACTAGTCCCTTCATCTGCCGAATCCCCCTCTGTTTGACCCGAAACTGGGATTTTCGGACTGGGTGGTGGCTGCTGTGGCTCCCCCAAACTTGAGGAGCCTTGTGTGATCATCTCCTTCACTGAGCCTAAAGAGCTTGCCAGCTCCTGGACTGAGGAAAAAAGATCCTTATACTGTTGTGAAGTTTCCTCTTCCACCAGATTTTTAATGCAGGATCTGCACATTGGTTTTTGCCAAGAATCCCTTAAAGCATTTTTGCAAGACGGGCATTTCCTGGGTGTATCCAAGTGCCTAGCTTTGGTTGTAGATTTTTCCTGTAACGAGATGAAACCAAAGTTACCATCTCCAAAAAAAAATTTTTTTTTTTTTTTTTTTTAAAAACACCCAAGTGCCGCCACCAGAATAAAACCAAAGGCCTGGACTAAGTGCCACCACCACTAACGGTTATACAGACCAAGAGCGTTTTAACCTGGACTGGTAACCACAGGCTCCCTCAGGGAGGAACAACAAAACACAAAATTAAGCCCAATATAGTAAGAATAAAAAGGCACCGCTGTACCCCTCTTACCTGGGCCTGACCGGTGCTTGCAGCGCCTGTATCCGCCGGTGTTGTCTGTCTCTCCTCCATTGTAGAGCGCAGTCACACAAGTAGCTGGAGATTGACTCCATTTTAAATTTTCCCGGCCGCCCGCGTCATCATCGGGGGCCGGAAACGGAAGCACCGGTCACCTGACCTGCCCCACAGATGCTGCGTTCCAGGCGCTGGGAACCAGCAGCGCCACGCCCCCCCCGGAAACGGCGTCACCGTGCGTGACGCGGTCGCCAGCCGGGACCCGGAACTGAGAATGCGGACCACCGCCGACCTGCGCTGGCTACCGCTCGGTCACCTGGACCTCTACCGCAGTTCCTGGGCACAACGACACCGTCCCCTGGGAGGCCGAAAGTTCCGCTGAACCGGAGCGTCTGGGGACTCCTGAACGCCCCCTCCCCGTGAAGAGGGGTCAGGATGGTCGCCGCCAACAATATACAGCAAAGGTAAGCTCAAAAAAACTCTCCTTGAGAGAGACAGCTCCCTGGTTCCCTGTGATGCTTCCACCATGGCGGAGGAAACACAATAACTGAGGCCATGGTGGAAGAGGAGGGATCTTAAAGGATCACGTGTGTTTCCTGAGAAATGGGCGGAGCTGCGCTCTCTCCAAGGTTGTCCTGAAAGGCGATTGGAGAAAAAGGGTGTGCCTTATGATACACTTTACAGCCCACTTCTGTACACTGGGGGGGGGGAATACAAAATAAGGTTGCAGTGCAGACCCCCTCCAAGGGTTAAATGCAGGTTTGCTTCTAGCGATAGAGGAATAGGGAGTAATTCTCACCGCCTAGCTCCCTCCTGCAGGATGAGAGGTGCCACAAAGCTTCCCCTCTAAGGTGCGCCTGACCACCTACAATGCAGGGCAGAGGTTGATTGCTTTCTCTGTTGGTACAGCCCTGGAGCTAGATGTATACCACAGGTGTCAAACACAAGACCTGCAGGCCAAATCCCACCCTCCAGGCCATTTCATGTGGCCCTCGCACCTCTCCTGCAGCTGCGGGACCCCCCCTTACGCAGCCGTGGAGAGGCTCGTCTCTGCCCTCCTGTCCCGGGGACGGAACTCCTCCTACGGATCCTTCGCCTCTCTTGGCAGCTTCAGCACCCCCTAATCTCTGCCTCCCCTGTTTTCAGCATTTACTAGACTCGAGCAGCTGACCCCAGCCCTCTTCCAGACCCTGCTTCTTCCCAGCAGCAGCACAAGTAAGGAGGGTGCACTGTGATGTAAGGGAGGGTCGGGACTCAGGATTTCTGATGGTGGAGGGGGGTGTTGACATCTGATGTAAGGGGAGGGAGGGGTACTTTGCGTATCTAGTATTACAGATACAACCTGTCCTTTGAGGGCCACCTTAATGATGATGCAGCCCTCAGAACCTGCACACAGATTGCTCTAAAGACTTCATTAGAAACATTTAATGAATACAAATGTAATGATGTGGGGCATTTAATACAGAAAGTGGAGCATATACTGCATGAAAGAGGAGATCCTCCTGGCTGTGCCCATCCTGCACCTCGAACTGGAAGCCTGATTGGGGCGATCAGCCTGGGCTCCAGCTCTCTATGAAATAGAAGATCTTCCTAGATGATCAGCTCTCCATGAAAGAGGAGATCCTCCTGGGTGATCAGCAATTAGTCTGGGTACCAGATCTGCATGGAATAGAAGGGGGGGGGGGATTAAGCCTGGGCTCCAGCTTTCTAAGGAATAGGCGATCCTCCTGGGTGATCAGTCTGGGCTCCAGCTTTCTAAGGAATAGGAGATCCTCCTGGGTGACCAGCCTGGGATCCAGCTTTCTAAGGAATAGGAGATCCTCCTAGGTGACCAGCCTGGGATCCAGCTTTCTAAGGAATAGGAGATCCTCCTAGGTGACCAGCCTGGGCTCCAGCTTTCTAAGGAATAGGAGATCCTCCTGGGTGATCAGCCTGGGCTCCAGCTTTCTAAGGAATAGGAGATCCTCCTGGGTGATCAGCCTGGGCTCCAGCTTTCTAAGGAATAGGAGATCCTCCTAGGTGACCAGCCTGGGATCCAGCTTTCTAAGGAATAGGAGATCCTCCTAGGTGACCAGCCTGGGATCCAGCTTTCTAAGGAATAGGCGATCCTCCTGGGTGATCAGCCTGGGCTCCAGCTTTCTAAGGAATAGGAGATACTCCTAGGTGACCAGTCTGGGATCCAGCTTTCTAAGGAATAGGAGATCCTCCTAGGTGACCAGCCTGGGATCCAGCTTTCTAAGGAATAGGAGATCCTCCTAGGTGACCAGCCTGGGCTCCAGCTTTCTAAGGAATATGAGATCCTCCTGGGTGATCAGCCTGGGCTCCAGCTTTCTAAGGAATAGGAGATCCTCCTGGGTGATCAGCCTGGGCTCCAGCTTTCTAAGGAATATGAGACCCTCCTAGGTGACCAGCCTGGGATCCAGCTTTCTAAGGAATAGGGAGATCCTCCTAGGTGACCAGCTTGGGCTCCAGCTTTTAAGGAATAGGCGATCCTCCTGGGTGATCAGTCTGGGCTCCAGCTTTTAAGGAATAGGCGATCCTCCTGGGTGATCAGTCTGGGCTCCAGCTTTTAAGGAATAGGTGATCCTCCTGGGTGATCAGTCTGGGCTCCAGCTTTCTAAGGAATAGGTGACCAGCCTGGGATCCAGCTTTCTAAGGAATAGGAGATCCTCCTGGGTGATCAGCCTGGGCTCCAGCTTTCTAAGGAATAGGAGATCTTCCTGGGCGATCAGTCTGGGCTCCAGCTTTTAAGGAATAGGCGATCCTCCTGGGTGATCAGTCTGGGCTCCAGCTTTCTAAGGAATAGGTGACCAGCCTGGGATCCAGCTTTCTAAGGAATAGGAGATCTTCCTGGGTGATCGGCCTGGGCTCCAGCTTTCTAAGGAATAGGAGATCCTCCTGGGTGATCAGCCTGGGCTCCAGCTTTCTAAGGAATAGTAGATATTCCTGGGTGATCAGCCTGGGCTCCAGCTTTCTAAGGAATAGGAGATCTCCCTGGGTGATCAGCCTGGGCTCCAGCTTTCTAAGGAATAGGAGATCTTCCTGGGTGATCAGCCTGGGCTCCAGCTTTCTAAGGAATAGGAGATCCTCCTAGGTGACCAGCCTGGGCTCCAGCTTTCTAAGGAATAGGAGATCTTCCTGGGTGATCAGCCTGGGCTCCAGCTTTCTAAGGAATAGGAGATCTCCCTGGGTGATCAGCCTGGGCTCCAGCTCTGCAAGAACTGCCTCCCCCCAAGAGCAAGGCAGTAACTGTAATGGATGACTCGGTGAGGAGGGGGATACACACATAAATAGTAGGAAGGTCCCCTGTGATATGAGACCAAAGGACAACCCTCCTATATATCGCTGTTGGTACATAGACACTCCGAACACACTTACCGCTCTCCATTGGCACGGCAGCCATCACAGCCTTGCAAGCTTGATAATCCGGTAGGAGTCTAGGGCGAAAGCTTCTTTAAGAGGAAGATAAACAAAAGCACCGGAAGCGGAAGTTTGTTGTGTTGGCGGAAGTGTCTTCAATGGGCGTGGTTGGTTTGGCGGAAGAGATTTATGACACACGATGTTTCCTTTGGCGCAAAAACGGGGATATGGGGAGTTGGGGACAGAGAAAGGGGGATGGGTGAGATCTGTGGAGGGGGTGTGTGTTCTTCTCTTACACCATTCTTCAGAATGTCGCCTGCTGCAGTTGTGTATTTTTGAGATTTGTGCGGTATATTTATAAGATTGGTCCAGTATATAATCCTGTATAACGGTGTTTCATCAGATTAGGTGTACCCTTGTAAGGAAGTGACGCTTCGTCGCCGCCATCTTGCTACACCCTGCACTCCACAGTAAGAATACGCTGAGAAGGGGATAAGCAGACATCTTGTTACACCCACCGGAGTTTTGCAACATACACGTTTTTTTTTTTTTAACCGTAAATCAAGTACTGTATATTGTAAAATACAGTACTTACAACTCCGTCGTACAGTTTAGATGTTGAAGTTTAAAAGCTGCTGCAAGTGTGCTAATCTCACAGATATGAGGTAAAATTAAACATGTAACATTCACACAGAGATGTAAGCACTGTATTTCTCCATATAAACTCAGTTACTGTTAAAAATAAGTGCAAAATGTAAAACTCCGGTGGGTGTAACAAGATGTCCGCTTGCCCCCTTCTCCGTGTATCCTTATTGTAGACGGGTGGGGGTGTAGCAAGATGGCGGCAACGGAATTTCACTTTCGTTACACATTCTGACAGGTCGCCTAATCTGATGAAACACCAGTGTGCTGTCAAGAAATGCCCGACTGGCGCCTAGAATTATCGACCTGGCGCCCAGGGCAGCAGAGCTGGGGTATCCTGTGCCCAGTAAAGACAACAGTAAAGTTGGCCTAATTTTTGTTTTATATTGTGAAAGATAATGGTACGCCGAGTAAATTGATACCCAACATGTCACGGTTCAAAATAGCGTCCGCTTGTGGAATGGCGAAAAACTTTTACCTCTCCATAGGCGACGTTTAAAAAAGTCTACAGGTTGCATGTTTTGAGTTGCAGTGGAGGTCTAGAGCTAGAATTATTGCTCTCGCTTTAACGATTGCGGCGATTCCTCACATGTGTGGTTTGATTACCGTTTACATATGTGGGCGCTACTCACGTATGTGTTCGCTTCTGTGCACGAGCTTGGTGGGATGGGGCGCGTTTTATGACTCCTAACTTTTTTAGCTGGCTCCTAGATTCCAAGCAAATGTCAATCCCTGCATTACGGAGCCACCAAACATCTGAATTTATGATCAGCTGTAGACAGCGCCTGCGCACAATAGCCGACATGGTGCCACACGCTCCCGATGCTTGTGAAAGTCTGAAAGGGGCGGATTTGTTCATGATGGGTGCGTGTGAGGGGCGGATGCCTACATGAAGTGGGCGTATTTTGTAATAATGGGTAGTGCTGCTAAGATAGGGGTGGAATTTTTCACGAAACTCAAACGCATCTAAACAAATATATCTCTGCTAACATTGAAAAACCCGCCCTTCAGTTGGCTAAACGCGTGTTTGAGTTTCGTGACAAATTCCACCTCCATCTTAGCAGCACTGCCTATCGGTACAAAATACGCCCCCTTCATGTCGGCTATTGTGCGCAGGCACCGGCTACAGCTGATCGTAAATTTTGTTGTTTGGCGGCTCCGTACTGCGCATTCACAGTCCCGGCTGGGCATTGCTCAATAGGGGCATTTCTCAACAGGACACCGGCAGACAGAGTGTTGAGGGGTTAGAGCTACTCTCAGGTTTTTTGCTTTCTTTTTCCCCTATAAAAATACCTAGAAATGCACAGGTCACCTTTACAAACACAGCCAATAATAAGGGACACCTGAAGATAAAAAACAAATTGTGCAACTCTGACCAGAGATGAATAATGTCCCTGTTATAAGTGTGGGCCGTATACATTCCTCATGAAGGCTGACTGGAAAACTTGAAGGATGTTATGCCTAGCTGTTATTGTTCACCATCACAGAAGTGAGCTCCTAAATGCTGAGCTCCCACATCCAAAGGGGGGAGGGGGTTTGAATCGGAGAAGGAGCTCACTCTTGGGATCATGGGGTTAAACAGAAACAGCTGAGCCCCTCTTAGCAGCGTCCTAGGAGTTTTCCAGTCAGGCTTCGTGAGGTGTGTTAATGGCCTCCACCTATAGCAAGGGCAATATTTGATTTTAGTGAAATCAAGAGGTTTCTTATCTGCATGGATAGTTTGTGGTAAAGGTGAACTATTGAAAATATAGGGGTTAAGGAAAGGGGAGAAGGTGCAAGTTTACCATAAGTGTATAGATAATATGAATGAAATTACCTATAATTGATCGCTTATCAAATGATAGCTTTGTTGCCGTAAACCATTTGTATCATAAATAGATGCAAGGAAAAGGGGGAAAGGTGGGGGCATGGGAAATGGTCTGAGATCAGGCCAGGAAAAAAAGAGGGTTCCTGTTGGCAACAAAAAATGATACAAAAATTAATTTATTGTAGTATCAAAAGGGGTTTTTGTTAAAAGAATGCAATTCTAGCAATCATGACAATTAAGTGTATAATTACCGTTCACATAAAGACAGACAAGACTCACATTTAAACAACAAGACAACATAAAATCACGACACTGGTCCGGACGTAAGAAATTCAGTCACCAGTGATATGCAGCATGTTTGGGCATATAAGCCTAGTCAGATGTAAAAAGAATTGGGCATAGGAAAATTCATGTCAGTGGAAACAATGTAGCAAATGATGGCCCGGCCAATTCAACCAAATTAGTGCATTCACTTGGTGACTGGATCCCGTGTGTGGGGTAGAGGGAAGTAGGGGAGGTGCTATAAAAACTACTGTAGCAATGAAAATACTGTTTGAGAGAAGTCTACCATATATTTTTTACAGATCTAGTCACTATAAACCATAGTTGTTATATAATGTTAATCGTGCAATTGCAATCTGTAGTTTGGTGCATGAGTAGTTGAATACTACTGGTAGAAGCAATCCTTAGACAGTCCCATAATGCATACTAGTGTAATGAAAACTCATGTAGCTGTTGTACAGCGGGTATCTAATAATAGTTCCTGATGTATAGTAGATGCAATCAGAATAAGTTCATTGAAATACGAGCGCTTTGATAGCGAATGTAACTGTCTGTACTTTACCCATTCAGTCACTGGTAGTCATTCTATCCAGACTTCAGATCATCTTGATCAATATGTATAAGGGATTTGTACAGACCTTGGTTGAGGATAGCAGTTGTAGCGGTGTTGTCCGATCACCTGTACATCCAACTCAAAAGAGGCTTTGCATTCGGCTCAAGTGAGGCTTTTCATCAACAAGGTTCGAGAAGACTTGGCTATAGTAATGCGCTCCTTGCATGGGGAATCATGCTGGGTAGTTTGAATGAAAGATTTTTTCCAGCGTCGATTGGTGACGTCACCAATCAACGCTGGTCACGTGACGCTTGTTTTCTGTGTGCAAGCAGCGAGGAAAAAATCTTTCATTTAAACTACCCAGGGTATTTTGATAATTTTTTGTTGCCAACAGTAACCCTCTTTTTTTTCCTGGCCTGATCTCAGACCATTTCCCATGCCCCCACCTTTCCCCCTTTTCCTTGCATCTATTTATAAAGGTGAACTATGCCTTTAAATGCTCTGCTTATAAAATACAGCAGCATAGATCTGCACACAGTGCGTTTGATGCTTGTCTTCCACCTGTCACCTCTGCAATTTAAATGAAATTTTGTCCCTGTCTTCTATGTCTGTTTTTCAGGTAGCTCCATTCCCTTGCTATGAGTGTGCTCCTACCTTGACATGCCTGTGGGGCAACAGGCACAGGCAGCGCAGAACCCCCTCTAGGCCCATACACACAGTCTGACTTTTTGCCAACAAACTTCAAAATGAGCAGGTTTTCAAAAAAATGCGACTGTGTGCATGCTCCATCGGACAAACTTTTTCGGTTTTCATCGGACAAAAGTTCGCTCTACAAATGAACAAACTTTTCGGCAACAAAGGTCCTACGGTGCAAAGTCCTATCGGGTGTACAGAAATCCATCAGACTTTTGTCCGAAGTACAAAAACGCATGCTCAGAACCAACAATAGCAGAAGTTGACCAAAGGGTGGTGGTAAAGAGCAGAAAAACCATGTGATGTTGGGAACGTTTGCAGAAAAGTCAGAGCGTGTGTATGCTATGGGTGTGCCCGGCCAACTCCCTGCAGCCAAAAATCCACCGAAAAGTTTGTTTGAAGTCCGATCGTGTGTACAAGGTTTTAGAGTGGCCGCACACATTACGTGGCACTGCTCAGTCCTGCATTCAGAATCCACCCACTGCTGAGGAAGAAGAGCAAAAGTTCCATCATCAGACAGGTCTGAAGATCCAGGAATAAAGGCCTGTTTACACGATAATGTGACCGCATTCCCATGCAGCTTCTCGCACCGCATTCCGATCCCAATGCCCTTCTGTCAGTTCAAGTTACCAACACCCCAAACGCAGGTCGCAACCGCATTGTGCTTGCCTGCATCGAATCATTTGGTACAGAAGTGTATAAATGTATAATCGGGGGGGGGGGGGAATGAGCTGAGACACCAGCAGCCACCCGAAGTGTACATGCACATAAAATTATAAAGTATCCTTCGAAGAAGAAAAATATATAAATGTAACAACCAATATATCAAAAGAAAAAACATATAACACAGATGTATAAACGCAATGGGGGGGAAGAGGGAAAAAAGGAACTTTCCCTTTTGAGTGAAAACGTAAAACCTGATGTGATACATTTGTCATAGTCCACAATACCTCTGGCCACCACTAGAGGGAGGCATTGCCTAAATCTATCTGGCTGGCCACACACAGCAGAATACATGGTGCACACTAGGGATGCACCAATACAATTTTTTTTTTTAAGAGTACGAGTACCGATTACTTTTTTTTTTTTTTTTTTTAGAACTCGCCGATACCAATTACCAATACCTACCGAAACTGTTTTGTTTTCACTTCAGTTGTCAGCAATGGTACAAAGCATTGAAAAGTTATTTACAAATTAAATATTTATTTTTTTGCACCTTTCAATGTGAAATGTGTAAATATATGTGTGTAAAAATATTTACTAACAAAGCAAAAATATTTTTTTTTAAGTGTTTATCGTTTTTAAAATAGACGTGAAAAAAAAAAAGCTGGAAAATAATAATTAAATGGAGGAGAATAGGGAGTTGATTAAGGCTGTGCAAATACTCGGTATCGGCACTGATACTAGTATCAGTGCAACCCTAGTGCACACTCACGAAAGTGGGATACACACTATAATAAAATCGGGCAAAAGATCGTCCGATTTTCCTCATTGTTTCACAGAAAATCGGAACTGATAAAAAAAAAAGTCGTACAAACATTCTCGTATGCCAAATATTTTTTTTTGGGGGGTTTTATTTTTCTTTGATCATGCACAGTCTTTCTTTTCTGATTTTTCTTGTATGAAAATCATACGAAAACGGTAAACATCAAATCATTCGTTCTGTTCCTGTACGAGAAATTGTTTGGAGTTTGTCCCTAGGAATTTTCGTACGAACATTCGGAATCGGCTTTCGAAAGTAGTCTACACATTATACGAAAATTGTACGATTTTCAGCCAATCAAGGTGGGCACCTGATTGACGATCCTTTCCAACCCCTGGGCGTACTGACCCTTTTAAAGGGACGCAGGGGCTGGACATGAAGGGGTTAATCTAACCCCAATCTACCAAAGCACAATGCAATTACATTAATTATCTTTATACAAGATTAATACAGAGCTTAGAGCAAGCACAAAGACACTACAATACAACAATATCTCCAGGGAAATGAGTCCTAGCTTTGTATAAAGAAACAGGTATTAAAACAAAAACTAGAAATATATTGTAGCTTACCAATCATTAGATGTGGTGGCTGCATTCGTTTTCTTTTTAAGGGTGGGGAATCAATCAGTCAAATTCAATGACGAGGGAGTAGGGGGTGGCGCAGAGCCAAGTTGTCTGTCTATAGACCCAGGCAGCGCAGCTCAGGATCGAGTCCGCGGGTGTGCCACCATAGGAAGCGGCTTCCTATGGTGACACACCCATAAGAGGAATAGCCAGGAACATCGGCAGGGGACCCCAGAAGAGGAGGATTGTATTGGATTATTGCAATTTTTTTTTAACCAAAAATATGTAGAAAAAAACATATCGGCTTTACTAAGAAAAAAATGCGTTTAAAAAAAAAAAAAAACATGGGGATATTTATTATAGCAAAAAAATAAAAAAAAATATGTTTTTTTTTTCTAAATTAATGGTCTTTTTTTGTTTATAGCGCAGAAAAAATAGTTTGGGATTAGCGTTAATTGACAGTTAAAGCGACGCAGTGCCGAATTGTAAAAAGTGCTCTGGTCAGGAAGGGGGTAAAATCTTCTGGGGCTAAAGCGGTTAACACCACATCAGGTTTATATTTCTATTTGTGTCTTTATCGGGGAGCTTGGACCCTTTTTTTCTATTCTGAGCAGGTAAGTATAACATGTTATGTGTAAAAAAAAATATTTATATTTTAAAACCAGTTGCCAACTGTGTCACGCAGATATACTGCGGCACAATGGCTCTCCTGGGCAAAATCCGTAGGGGTACGTCCTACCCATTTTCGGCCACCAGAGGGCCTGCTGCACGGCGGGCACGCTCGCCGCCAGCCACACGCGATCGCATGCACGAGTGCCAGCACAGGTGTAATCGCACAAATCCCTGTGCTGTCAGAAGAGAGCAGCCATATATTTTCTTCTTACGAAGTAGGAATAACTATATGGCTTCTCTCCTAGTCAATCACATCCCCACACAGTTAGAACATGTGACGTCATTTGATGTCCTGTCGAAACAATAGGGTATTCCGCCCGCCGTCATTTGACGGCAGGCGGTACCCTAGTGGTTAAAAAGGTTCACCAGCTCTGAGCCAACTAACCCTCATATCACTATATACATATACAGTATATTTTACTTTCAAACCTCCATGCTGACAGGGTGAAATGATAATACCAGACAGTAACCTCCAGCGAAGGCTCCAGATAAATGGCAGAAAACAGGTTAACTGCTGACATCAAGAACGTTTCTGTATTATCCTAGTCTCCTCTGCACGGCCGCACATTCTGAATGGTAGAAATTATTCAGTGACCTAATAGTGGGGTATTCTCCGACCACTACGGATGTGAATTAGTCTTTCATTCATACCAGAAGCACGCTATACATTGCTGGCATTCCAGAGCGATGTCATCTTCTGCATTAGGGCCCTTTCACACGTGCGGACCGTTTTTTAGGTCCGTTTTTTTCATCATTTAATCATTTTTTTCGTCCATTTTTTATCAGTTTTTCCATCCGTTTTTTCAACCGTTTTTTTTTTAGAACTTTTTTTTATTACATATTTTGATGAAAAACGGATGTTAGCGGATCGGATGTTAAACGGATCGTCCGCTAACATCCGTTTTTCGTCCGCTCTGTTTTTTTGACGGAAGAAAAATAGGGTTTTCTTCCGTTCAAAAAAACGGAGCTTAACGGAGACAGATGCAAACGGACGTTAGTGGATGCTTATCCGCTAACGTCCGCTATCCCATAGGGATGCATTGCGGTCCGTTTTTCATCCGTAAAAAAAAAATGGACGAACGGTCCGCACGTGTAAAAGGGCCCTTAGGTTGTTGAACTAGAATTGTATCAGACGCTTTATAGAAACAGTAAAGCCCCATACACACTATCAGTTTTCCTGCAGGTTTTTCTCTTCAGGTTTAACAAAACCATCTAATATGAGGTCAAACCTTAAAGCCGCGTACACGTGATCGGTTCAAACTGATGAAAACGGACTGAGGTTCATTTTTATTGGTCCAAACCGATCGCGTGTAGGCCCCATCGGTCCGTTATCCTTCGGTCCAAAAACAGATGGCTTGCTTTAAAATTGAACCGATGGACGGCTAACCGATAGGTCAAAACCGATCGTTATTACGCACGAGCACCGGTTAAAAATCCACGCATGCTCAGAATCAAGTCGACGCATGCTTGGAAGCATTCAACTTCGTTTTTTTCATCATGTCGTCGTGTTTTACGTTACCGTGTTCTGACACGATCGGTTCATGAACCGATGGTGTGTAGGCACATCAGTCAGCTTCATCGGTGAACCGATGAAAACAGTCCGACGGACAGATCGTGTGTACAAGGCTTTAGTGTTTCAATTTGTATGCAATCAGGCAGGCCCTTGCACTACATGGTTTTGGTAAATCTAAAGAGAAAGACCTGCAGGAAAACTGATAGTGTGTATGGGGCCTAATGTGCTCAGAGAAAAGGCTGTACTTCTTTCATGTTCATGACACCTGATGCTAACACCAAGCACAACATCATTATATATTTGCATATACAGTATATACAGTGCCTTGCGAAAGTATTCGGCCCCCTTGAACTTTGCGACCTTTTGTCACATTTCAGGCTTTAAACATAAGGATATAAAACTGGATTTTTTTGTGAAGAATCAACAACAAGTGGGACACAATCATGAAGTGGAACGAAATGTATTGGATATTTCAAACTTTTTTAACAATAAAAAAATTGAAAAATTGGGCGTGCAAAATTATTCAGCCCCTTTACTTTCAGTGCAGCAAACTCTCTCCAGAAGTTCAGTGAGGATCTCTGAATGATCCAATGCTGACCTAAATGACTAATGATGATTAATAGAATCCACCTGTGTGTAATCAAGTCTCCGTATAAATGCACCTGCACTGTGATAGTCTCAGAGGTCCGTTTAAAGCGCAGAGAGCATCATGAAGAACAAGGAACACACCAGGCAAGTCCGAGATACTCTTCTGGAGAAGTTTAAAGCCGGATTTGGATACAAAAAGATTTCCCAAGCTTTAAACATCCCAAGGAGCACGGTGCAAGTGATAATATTGAAATGGAAGGAGTATCAGACCACTGCAAATCTACAAAGACCTGGCCGTTCCCTCTAAACTTTCAGCTCATACAAGGAGAAGACTGATCAGAGATACAGCCGAGAGGCCCATGATCACTCTGGATGAACTACAGAGATCTACAGCTGAGGTGGGAGACTCTGTCCATAGGACAACATAAAAAGTGTAGTTTAAAGTTTGCCACAAGCCACCTGGGAGACACACCAAACATGTGGAAGAAGGTGCTCTGGTCAGATGAAACCAAAATCAAACTTTTTGGCAAAAATGCAAAACATTATGTTTGGCGTAAAAACAACACAGCTCATCACCCTGAACACACCATCCCCACTGTGAAACATGGTGGTGGCAGCATCATTGGTTTGGGCCTGCTTTTCTTCAGCAGGGACAGGGAAGATGGTCAAAATTGATGGGAAGTTGGATGGAGCCAAATACAGGACCATTCTGGAAGAAAACCTGATGGAGTCTGCAAAAGACCTGAGACGGGGGCAGAGATTTGTCTTCCAACAAGACAATGATCTAAAACATAAAGCAAAATCTACAATGTAATGGTTCACAAATAAACATATCCAGGTGTTAGAATGGCCAAGTCAAAGTCCAGACCTGAATCTAATCGAGAATCTGTGGAAAGAACTGAAAACTGCTGTTCACAAACGCTCTCCATCCAACCTCACTGAGCTCGAGCTGTTTTGCAAGGAGGAATGGGCAAAAATGTCAGTCTCTCCATGTGCAAAACTGATAGAGACATACCCCAAGCGACTTACAGCTGTAATCGCAGCAAAAGGTGGCGCTACAAAGTATTAACTTAAGGCGGCTGAGTAATTTTGCACGCCCAATTTTTCAGTTTTTTATTTGTTAAAAAAAGTTTGAAATATCCAATAAATTTCGTTCCACTTCATGATTTGTGTCCCACTTGTTGATTCTTCACAAAAAATTACAGTTTTATATCTTTATGTTTGAAGCCTGAAATGTGGCAAAAGGTCGCAAAGTTCAAGGGGGCCGAATACTTTTGCAAGGCACTGTATAAAAAGTCTTCGCAGCCCTGTTAAAATGTCAGGTTTCTGTGATGTAAAAAATGAGACAAAGATAAATAATTTCATGTATTTTTTCACCTTTAATGGGGCCTATAAACTGTACAACTCAATCGTAAAACAAACTGAAATCTTTTAGGTGGAGGAAAGTAAAAATAAAAACCTAAAATAATATGGTTGTATACCCGTTTTTCGGGTTCTAAAAAAATAAGTTTTTTTTCAATGTCATTAAAAACGATCGTGTGTGGGCTCCATAGCATTTTTCACAATCTAAAAATTGGGCAAAATTTTTATCGAACATGCTCTATTTTTTCACGACGTTTTAAACGTTGTCTTTTTAAGGTTGTAAAAAATGGTCGTGTGTGGGCTTTAACGACGTGAAAAAACGCGCATGCTCAGAAGCAAGTTATGCGACGGAGCGCTCGTTCTGGTAAAAGTACCGTTCGTAATGGAGTAAGCATATTCATCACGCTGTAACAGACAGAAAAGCGTGAATCGTCTTTTACTAACATGAAATCAGCTATAGCAGTCCCAAGGGTGGCGCCATCTGAATGGAATGTCCTCTTTATAGTGTACGTCACCGCGCTTTGCTAGAGCATTTTTTTTCACGATGGTGTGTAGGCAAGGCCGTTTTAATGATCGGGTTGAAAACATAATTTTTTAGAACCAAAAAACGGTCGTGTGTACATGGCATAATACTTTGTTGAAGCTCCTTTTGATTACATTAGAGCACTCCATTTTTTTGGGAAGGAGTCTATCAGCATGGCACATCTTGACTTGGCAATATTTGCCCACTCTTCTGTGCATAGACCTCTTCAGATCACCCCACAGATTTTCAATTGGATTCAGGTCTGGGCCATTCCAAAACTTTAATCTTCTTCTGGTGAAGCCATTTCTTTGTTGATTTGGATGTAAGCTATGGGTCGTTGTCATGCTGAATGATGAAGTTCCTTTTCACGTTCAGCTTTCTAGCAGAAGCCTGAAGGTTTTGTGCCAATATTAACTGGTATTTGGAACTGTTTATAAATCCCTCTGCCTTGGCTAAGGCCTCTGTTCCAGCTGAAGAAAAACAGGCCCAAATCATGCTTCACAGTGGGTATAGTGTTCTTTTGGTGATGTGCAGTGTTGTTTTTCGCCAAACATAACTTTTGGAATTATGGCCAAAAAGTTCAACCTTTGGTTTCATCAGACCATAACACATTTCTCCACATGCTTTTGAAAGACTTCAGATGTGTTTTTGCACATGTACCACACAGCCAGTACTTGCCAGATATTCCTGCAGCTCCGTTAATGTTCCTGTAGGCCTCTTGGCATCCTCCCCAACCTGTTTTCTTTTTGTCTTTTCATCAATTTTGGAGGGATGTCCAGTTCTTGGTCACTGTTGTGCCATATTTTCTCCACTTGATGATGACTGTCTTTACTGTGTTCCATGGTATATCTAATGTCCTGGAATTTCTTTTGTACCCTTCTTCTGACTGATACCTTGTAACAATAAAATTCCTCAGATACTAGGGTTGTCCCGATACCAGTATTTGCGGGAGTAGCCGCCGCATACCGCAAAGCCGCCGACGCGTTAAACCCGTGGATTACAGGCAGCTTTCGTTTGAATACTTGTAATCCCCACCGCGCCATGTATAGACACTCCCCTTCTCGGGATTGGACGGATCCCTCCAATCCCGAGAAGGGGAGTGTCTATACATGGCGCGGCGGGGATTACAAGTTTTTAAATGAAAGCTGCCTGTAATGCACGCTGATTAACACGGCAGCAGCAGCGGTGGCATCATCTACTACTAGGTATGGGGGACATGGCTGCAATATGTGGGGAGACATGGCTGCATTTATGGGGGACAGGACATGGCTGAAAATATGGGGGACATGACTGCATCTTTGGGGGACAGGACATGGCTGCATCTGTGGGGGACATGCATGGCTGCATATTTCGGGGACATGGCTGCATATGGGGGACATGGCTGCAATATATGGGGGGTCATGGCTGCAATATGTGGGGGACATGGCTGCATATATGGGGGACATGGCTGCATCTGTGGGGGACATGGCTGCAATATATGTGGGGACATGGCTGCAATATGTGGCGGGACATGGCTGCATCTATGGGGGGACATAGCTGCATCTATGGGGGACAGGACATGGCTGCATCTGTGGGGGACATGGCTGCATATGTGGGGACATGGCTGCATCTGTGGGGGACATGGCTGCAATATGTGGGGGGACATGGGTGCAATATATGGGGGGGACATGGCTGCAATATGTGGGGGGACATGGCTGGATATATGTGGGGGGACATGGCTGCAATATATGTGGGGGGACATGGCTGCATTTGGGGACACATTTAAAAAAAGTATCGGTATTCGGTATCAGCGAGTACATGAAAAAAAGTATCGGTACTTGTACTCAGTCCCAAAAAAGTGGTATCGGGACAACCCTATCAGATACTTTGGGCTCTCTCTGCGGATCATGGCTTTTGCTGTAGGATGCGACTAAGAAAATGTTAGAAAAGACCTACGAGAACAGCTGAACTTTATTTGGGGTTAATCAGAGGCAATCAAAATTAGAAGGGGGAATAACGATAGGGAGGGGAAAGAAAATAGGCCAGGAAAGATGGGAAAGGGGAGTAGAGCAGAATGGCACAATAGGAAAGCAATCACATTTGCCCCATCCGTATATAGTAAGGGGAGAAAAACAATTGCTAAGGGTAGAAATTGATGGTCGGACTTTGAGGCAGATCGGAATTATATTAAGAATAGAGATTTTATTACAAAAGTAGAATATTACATCAATACCAAAAATACATAAAAATAACCATATAAATAAACAAATAATACAGAAAAAAATCCTTTGAAGTCGTCTACGCGGTTCGCCATTGGGCTTCTTCAGGACGATACAAAAGGAGTTTTTGACAGTATGTGAATATTATTTTGATGTGTCATAATACGGCAATACAGCCAGCAAGTGAGTTTCTCACAAGAATAATAGACTAGACGATTGATCTATGAGGATTTTCCAGAATGTTATAATCAGTGGCAGAAATCGCCTCTTCAAGTGGTTTTTAAAGAAAAACCCCCCACAAAAAATGGAAAAAAAGGCAGAATAAACGGCAGGGGAGAGAAATCCCCAATCTAAAATTTCCAAAACTGGAGCTGGGGCGGTGTACTCTAAGGCCGCGTACACACGAGCAGACAGATTAGTTCAAATCGGTCGGGCCGACCGATTTGAACAAATCTGTCTGCTGGGGACATATTGGTTTGATCGTGTACACACGATCAAACCAAAATCCCCGCCGCCAGACGGCGCGGTGACGTGGCGGTGACGTTGATGCCGCCACGTCACCGCACCAGGAAGTAAAACACTTCCGCGCATGCGTCGAAACCATTCGGCGCGTGTGCGAGAAGACATGTCTGCTGGTTAGCGTACTAACCAGCAGACATGTCCGGCGGACGGGTTCCCAGCTGACAGATTTCAAAGCATGCTTTGAAATCTGTCGGGTGGCCAAATCCGTCGGCTCGCCCATACACACGGTCGAATCTGTCTGCTGGGACGGTCGGGCCGACCGTTTCCAGCAGATAGATTTGATCGTGTGTACGCGGCCTGAGTTGTAGATATACAGCTACAGGGTATAACTCCAATTGCTGTTTCAACATTCAGCAAAAAACTGACAATATTGTCCACAAGGTGTCAGATAGTTTTTGAGGATATGTACTGACGTGTGTGCCCCAGGGTAATAGCAGGGGCTATTACCCTGTATTTCTGCCATTGATTATAACATTCTGGAACATCCTCATAGATTAATCGTCTAGTCTATTATTCTTGTGAGAAACTCACTTGCTGGCTGTATCCATTGTGATGCCGTATTATGATACATCGAAATAATATTCACATACTGTCAAAAACTCCTTTTGTATCGTCCTGAAGAAGCCCAAGGGCGAAACGCATAGGCGACTTCAATGGATTTTTTTCTGTATTATTTGTTTATTTATATGGTTATTTTATTGTATTTTTGGTATTGATGTAATATTCTACTTTTGTAATAAAAATCTCTATTTTTAATATACTTCCGATCTGCCTCAAAGTCCGACCATCGGAATTCTACCCTTAGCAATTGTTTTTCTCCCCTTGTTATCAGAGGCACTTTAAATGATGGGAGGTGTGTACTGACTCCTATTTAAAGGGGTGTTCCAGCCTTTTTTTATGTTTATTAAAAGTCAGCAGCTACAAAAGTTGTAGCTGCTGGCTTTTAATAAACATACACTTACCTTCTCCATGGTTCCAGCGACGCGCCGGCCAAGGATCCGCTTCTCCCCCCCCCCCCCCCCTCACTGGCCGGCGTCTTCATTTCAAGTGTGGGCTTCCGGCCGTGACAGCTTTCGGCTTCACGGCCGGGCACACACTGCGCATGCGCGAACGGCGCTGCGCCGTCCCATTGGACAGGCGATCGCCTGGGACCTGTGACGTGTCCCAGGCGATCGCCTACAGGGAGGGGCTGCAGTAAGGCGATTAAGCTAATCGCCTTACCAGCCCCTCGGAGGAAGTGGGACAGGAAGTCCCACTCCTCCTGAAGCCCCCACTCCCCCCCCCCCCCCCCAAATAATTACATGCCAAATGTGGCATGTAAGGGGGTGAGGAGTGGGTTAAGCGAAAGTGACTTCTTCATTCTGAACACAGCTACATCCCCAGTTATAAGAGGGTGTGCACACTTATGCAACCATATTATTTTATTTTTACCCCTGAACTCTGTACATAGAGCACCTCCGTGCTTCTTTGGTAAGAATAAAATACAAAATATGCATTGAAATTTTTTTTCTCTATTTTATCTTTTTAACATTTGGTAGTCATATCCCCCAATTTTTTTTTATTTTTTATCCCATGGACGAAATGTGAGAAATAACATATATATATCATACAATCATTCCTTGACCCTTTCATGACTAAGCCTATTTTTGACATTGTGTTTACAAGTTAAAATCCGTATTTTTTGCTAGAAAATTACTTAGAAACCCCAAACATTATATATATTTTTTTTAGCAGAGAATCTAGAGAATAAAATGGCGATTGTTGCAATATTTTATGTCACACTGTATTTGTGCAGTGGTGTTTTAAACACAACTTTTTGTAAGAAAATACATTTTCATTAATTTAAAGCGGATCTCCACCCTAAAGTGAAGATCCGCTGATCGGAACCCTCCCCCCCTCCGGTGTCACAATTGACACCTTTCAGGGGGAGGGGGGTGCAGATACCTCTCTAAAGACAGGTATCTGCAACCACTTCCGGCCCGCAGTCTCGGGCAAAAGACGGGTTTTTTGGCGACATCCCGTCGCCCCCCCGTTGTGTGCTGGGAACTCTCAGCTCCCAGCACACAGCGGGAGCCAATCGCCGGGCGCAGCGCGACTCGCGCATGCGCCGCAGGGAACCGGGCAGTGAAGCCGCAGCGCTTCACTTCCTGGTTCCCTCACCGTGGATGGAGGGGGAGCAGCAGGGTGACGAGCGATCGCTCATCCTCTGCTGCGGACGCCGCTGGACTCCAGGACAGGTAAGTGTCCTAATATTAAAAGTCAGCAGCTGCAGTATTTGTTGCTGCTGGCTTTTAATATTTTTTTATAGTGAACCATCCGCTTTAAAAAAAATGAAAAGTAAAGTTAGCCCAATTTTTTTGTATAATGTGAAAGATGATGATACACCCAGTAAATAGATACCAAACATGTCACGCTTTATAATTGCACGCACTTGTGGAATGGCGACAAACTACGGTACCTAAAAATCTCCATAGGCGACGCTTTAAATTTTAACGGTTACCAGGTTAGAGTTACAGAGGAGGTCTATGGCTAGAATTATTGCTCTTGCTCTGACGATCGCAGTGATACCTCACATGTGTGATTTGAACACCATTTACATATGTGGGCGCCACTTTCGTATGCGTTTTCTTTGCCGCGCAAGCTCGCGGGGACGGGAGCGCTTTAAACATTTTTTTTTCTTATTTTTTTTTTTTTTTTTATAATATAAAATTGTATTTTAAAAAAATAAATGTTTTGACCACTTTATTGCTGTCAAAAGGAATGTAAATATCCCTTGTGACAGTAATAGGCGGTGACAGGTACTCTTTACTTTACACTAAAAGACCCCCAATCCCTACTTTGCAATTCAAAGTATTCAGATCGCCAAAAACTGCGATTCTGAATACTGTGTCTTTTTTTAAAACCGGCACCATTGGCAGCCGAGTAACTCGGAAGTGACGTCATGACGTCGCTTGCGTGTTTACACTGAAGAGACTGGATCAAAGCCATTCACGGCTTTGTTTCAGTCTCTCGCTGGGCACTGGAGGCGGCGGATCACGGATCAGGTCTCCCGATTGAACGGGAGGCCCTGTAAGAGCGGCGGAGGCGGCAGGAGGGGTGATGTCCCTTCCCGCTCTTCCAGGATAACAACCGAGCGGCTTTTAGCCGCATCAGCTGTTATCCCTGGAAAGCCAATCACCGGCTCTAAAAAATGATACCGACCTGCAGGGCATCATCCCGGTATAAACCCCAAAAGCCGAGGACGCATATGTGCGTACGCTCGGCTGCAAAGGGATAAACACATACCATATACACTGCATATATAATCTAAGGAAGATATGCTTAAAAAATAATTTACCATTTGCCAATTAAAAAAATACGTCCCTAGATTTCATTTAAAAAATCTGGTCACCTTACTGTATCTTGCTTATATTTTGTACATTTTACTCTTTATTTTTTTTTATTTTATTTTTTTTACTCAAATATTCCATAAAAAGATTTATCTAGCACCACAAAAAGATTGCTTGGTTCCATATTGCCTAAAAAAACACATTTTGAATAGATTTTTACTTGGGCTGTCTGAAAATTATAATGATTAAAATAATAAGTAGGGTTTTATGTAAAGGCAGGAAAAATAAACCAATAGGTTTAAACCCTTATAGATTCTTTCTTAAACTAAAAATTGTTTTTGTCTTTACATACACTGTAAGAGTGTACATGAAATGTTAAATAGTTAAAAAAAAGGTGCTGTTTTTGGCCACTCCATGTCAAATAAACACAATAAATGGTGAAGTTACAAAAATCAACCACTAAGCATTCCAAAGCAGGAAAACACACATTAGTTACGCCACGCAGATCACAATTTTGTTGTTTAAGGCTATACAATGGTCTCCTATCATACATGTAGAGACAAGAAAGAAAATTATGCTTTTAATCATGAGCTCAAAGCATGGTAAATTATGGTTCTCCATATTTATGTAGCCCATAATTTACCTTCTCTTTTTTGGGAGTGATATAACTATTCTTTATAAGGTCTACTCAAAAAGCTTTTGTTGAGCTGCCAGAGTTTAAAAAAAGTAGAAATTGTAAGCTATGTTTTTGTGGGCAATCTGGCATACGGAATACAAATTCCAGCATTACAGAGCTGGGACAGTATGTTTACTATACATTGCTTATTGTTACATTAGCGGCTTTTGTAACTCATGCATACATTTCCTTCTATTTACCATGTATTTTGTTTACTATGGTGAATTTCACTTGTAAATTTATTAAAACTTAACACAAAATCTTAATGTACACAGGACATTTTACAACCTCTCCTGAACAAACTTACTTTACAGATAGTAACCGACATTTAAAAAAAAGTTTTTTTTCCGCGTTTACATGACACGTATAGCCGCGTTTGCGTTTAGAACCATTTTTTTTTTTAAATAGTCAAAAAATGAAAAAACGCCTGTAAATGATAAGTGGCTAAACACGCTTGTTGCAAACAACGCCTGTTACAAGCTGTAACAGGCGTTTGGCATTTCAAATGCCCTAAACACTCGTCCTGATGATGAAGACTCTTTGATTAATTGAATTCCTGACACAATTTCTCAGGGTGTATCCCATTTCTACCGGTCGATTCCAAATTAAATCAAAAGCATGCAAACTTAGACAAAGAGATTCACATCTCACCTTTTCAACGTTGTCAGCCAAAAGAGACTGGAGCTTAGCCAGCTCTCCAGTTTTATTAAACATAAAACATCACAAAATGCATTGATTGGTTCACATTATATGTCACACCTGCTGATTACACCCAGTTCACCCACCCTCTTGTACTCAGAATGGGAGCCCTCATTGGTCAGTTCATACAGGCATAACAAAAGTCAATTTTCAGCTCTTCAAACAGTTCTCTTGAAACAAGACAAAAGTTCCTTTAGGAATGGGGGATGTGGACTTTCTCTCGAAAAGTTATTTGCATAGTTGCTTCTCTCCAGGGAAGGCTTGGACTATGAGGCAAAGAGGAAATGGCAGTAGAAGGGTGGGGGAATGGAGTGAGAATGAGGAGTGAGTCGCAGCTGCTTTATATTAGCCCTTTGTATCTTCATCTCAAGTGGTAACTTTTACAATGTAATATCTGCTTCTTCATATTTTCAATGCTGGGTTCATATCTTTAAAACAATATCTGATATCTGACAAATCTTATCAAGGAACATATACACTTAATTTCAGTGATTCTAATCATAACATAAGATAACATTTTATTTTTGATTCACATCCATCACACTGATTGCATTTTTTTGCTTTCCAAAAAATGCTTCTAAACTCAATTGCCTAGAAACTGCTATAACCGACCCAGTGTACTGATAAGATAACATAAAGGATAGTTCAGGGGCAGCTGGGAAATAAATAAAAAAACGCCCAACTGCTTGTAAACGTCCGTTTATCAGCAGCCGTGTACATGAAGCCAAAAAATAACATTTGGCACATAAAATTGCCCATATAGATGAGATTTTAGCGACTAAATTTGGATCCATTTTAGAATAAAATAAAAAGCACCTTTTGCTTCACTACTTCTCTTCAATCTGAAAAGATAAAATTAAAATGCAGTTTTTATGGCAATACTTACCCTCAATCCAAAGTGTTCCCCAGCAGTACTTACTTATTGTAGCCGATAACAGATTACAGTTATCTGGCATTGCAGACTTACCCTCTCTTTGCTTAGACTGTCTCTGTATTCCTCTAGTGCTGGGCTCGGCTTGCATGCATTATCTTCCTGAGCCAAGCAGAGAGCACTCTGGAAACTGTGATCTGCAGAACTATCCCTGGACTACATCTCCCAGCAAGCCATCTGCTCCAGGGAAAGAACTCTGGGAGAGGCTATAAAGGGGGCCAGCAGAACAGTCCTCTTGCTTTCTGGGTCCCATTAAGTAGACACCCATCCGCTGCTGTGCGAGAGGACTGTGGCCTACCACGCTGCAACACAGTGACCCCAGCTCCAACCCAGGCAGGATCAATGCTGTTTGTTACACAAGGGGCACCACCGCAGCATCGCTGTAACTAGCTGTATCAGAAAACTTATGGTTCCAGCAGCCATACTGTCATCCCGTTCTGCAGAAGGAAGAATTGACTTGGATCGCTAAGAAAATAGGAGATGGAAGTTGGGACTTTAGATGAGGTCTATGAGTATAGCACCTCCATCCCTGGTTAGGAAAATAAAAAAAATTGGTAGTGGGAAAATTTGGGACTTTGAGTGAGGTTGCAGACATGGTGAGGGTAATAGAATGAAGTACAAAGTCACAAAAATGCAAAACATACAGTGCCTTGCGAAAGTATTCGGCCCCCTTGAACTTTGCGACCTTTTGCCACATTTCAGGCTTCAAACATAAAGATATAAAACTGTAGTTTTTGGTGAAGAATCAATAACAAGTGGGACACAATCATAAAGTGGAACAAAATTTATTGGATATTTCAAACTTTTTTAACAAATAAAAAACTGAAAAATTGGGCATGGAAAATCATTCAGCCCCTTTACTTCCACTGCAGCAAACTCTCTCCAGAAGTTCAGTGAGGATCTCTGAATGATCCAATGTTGACCTAAATGACTAATGATGATAAATAGAATCCACCTGTGTGTAATCAAGTCTCTGTATAAATGCACCTGCACTGTGATAGTCTCAGAGATTTGTTTAAAGCGCAGAGAGCATCATGAAGAACAAGGAACACACCAGGCAGGTCCGAGATAGCTGTGGAGACGTTTAAAGCTGGATTTGGATACAAAAAGATTTCCCAAGTTTTAAACATCCCAAGGAGTACTATGCAAGCGATAATATTGAAATGGAAGGGGTATCAGACCACTGCAAATCTACGAAGACCTGGCCGTCCCTCTAAACTTTGAGCTCATACAAGGAGAAGACTGATCAGAGATGCAGCCAAGAGGCCCATGATCACTCTGGATGAACTGCAGAGATCTACAGCTGAGGTGGGAGACTCTGTCCATAGAACAACAATCAGTTGTATACTGCACAAATTTGGCCTTTATGGAAGAGTGGCAAGAAGAAAGACATTTTGAAAGATATCTATGAAATGTGTCGTTTAAAGTTTGCCACGAGCCACCTGGGAGACACACCAAACATGTGGAAGAAGGTGCTCTGGTCAGATGAAACCAAAATCAAACTTTTTGGCAACAATGCAAAACATTATGTTTGGCGTAAAAGCAACACAGCTCGTCACCCTGAACACACCATCCCCACTGTGAAACATGGTGGTGGCAGCATCATGGTTTGGGCCTGCTTTTCTTCAGCAGGGACAGGGAAGATGGTTAAAATTGATGGGAAGATGGATGGAGCTAAATACAGGACCTGGAAGAAAACCTGATGGAGTCTGCAAAAGACCTGAGACTGGGACGTAGATTTGTCTTCCAACAAGACAATGATCCAAAACATAAAGCAAAATCTACAATGGAATGGTTCACAAATAAACATATCCAGGTGTAAGAATGGCCAAGTCAAAGTCTAGACCTGAATCCAATCGAGAATCTGTGGAAAGAACTGAAAACTGCTGTTCACAAAAGCTCTCCATCCAACCTCACTGAGCTCGAGCTGTTTTACAAGGAGGAATGGGCAAAAATGTCAGTCTCTCGATGTGCAAAACTGATAGAGACATACCCCAAGCGACTTACAGCTCTAATCGCAGCAAAAGGTGGCACTACAAAGTATTGACTTAAGGGGGCTGAATAATTTTGCACGCCCAATTTTTCAGTTTTTTATTTGTTAAAAAAGTTTGAAATATCCAATAAATTTCGTTCCACTTCATGATTGTGTCCCACTTGTTGTTGATTCTTCACAAAAAAATACAGTTTTATATCTTTATGTTTGAAGCCTGAAATGTGGCAAAAGGTCGCAAAGTTCAAGGGGGCCGAATACTTTTGCAAGGCACTGTATATGAACATCACAGAGAACATGTAAATGGAAAACATACATTTCAAATAAATGACATTACTACATATTGAGGCACATGAATATGTGTATATGTGGTAGGAGCAACAAGGATACAGCAGTGCCTAGCTAGGTGCCACATGATCATCTGCATGGATTAATGAATGCATAGAATGATTATACATATGTACAGGTGTCATATTAACAGTATTGGCGAAATGGTTAAAAATTTAAAGAACTGGTAAAAAACATAGAGAGTATAATTCATCAAATATATTGTCATGAGGTATAGTATATCCATACTACACCGACACATTTCGTGTATATAACACTCCTCAGGGGCGGATGTTTGGCTTATCTAAAAAGAATATAGAAATTAGGGTAAGATATAATTATTAACTAAGAATTATATAGCAACCAGTAAAAGATGGAAAAATGTCTACCTAGGGTACTCACATGGAATCTAAAATAAATTAATGCGATATGTATGGAGCCACAGCCAAAACGGTATGTCCACCACGGGAGCTAAGGCGGCAATGCAGCGCACACCAAATGGGGGGCAGCAAGGAATACTCCCCAAACGAGGCAGCACTTGGTTAACCTCCCTGGCGGTATGATTCTTTAAGATTTTAGGTGCTAAAAGCGGTACCATTATTTGCAAGGGAATTTGGCGTTTTATACTGTAGGCTTGTAATTCTTAGGAATAACTCACTTAAATCTATTCAAACAAGAGTCTAATAGGCATCCCGGGTATGATTTTTTTTTTTTTTTTTATTAAAATTATAATATAATAAATAATTATAAAAAATGATCACAAATGATAATATAATTATAGTAAAAATTATTCAATAATGTAATCAAATCAAAATCACTGAAATTTGCTCAGTTGCAGAATTTTTGCTGTCATTTTTTTTTTTTTTTATGACGAATTTCCCCATAAATCGCTATCGCTAAATTCTGCAAGTGATTCTGATTTATTATCGCTGTTTTTTAGCTGCTCTAAAACAATTTTTGCCATAAAGGGACACTTTTGGTTGCTATGGGCAATCTACAGTTTGCAGGGAGAAAGAAAAGTTTTTATTATACAAAATGACATGTAGTGTACAGGGCAGACCACTAGGGACATGGGGGTGTGTATTTTTTACATACAGTACTGTAATCTATAAGATTACAGTGTACTGTATGTATAGTGTTTGTTTACTTTTTTAAATTTGGCGCCGTTCCCCCCCCTACGTCGCGACGCTCGCAGGAAGGGAATCGGCGGAACACACAGCATCAGGCGGACATCCGGCCGCCGAGTACTGCGGGGATTCATCGCTGGATCGCAGAGAAAGGTAAGTAAACTTTTTCTGCATCCAGCGTGCCACACGCCGTGCCACACGCCAGGGAGGCTAGTCTGACCGGCGATCCAGCGGGAAACCCCCGCCGGATCGCCAGGAATTTTTGGGGGGAAAAAAAAAATGCACCCCGAGCGTGACTCGGGGTTACCGCTTCTGGCACTGAATGTTAACCCCGAGTCACGCTCGGGAATACCGCCAGGGAGGTTAAGTGGGCTAATGTGTAAGGTGTAGCCAAGGGAAGAACCACTTAAAGTAGCCAGCTGGAGTCTACAAAAAATAAAATGGAAATCAGTAAGTATAGGGACCAATCAGAAGACAGCCAACCCAAACATGAGGGAAGGTATAATAACCTAATAGTGGCGTCTAGGGTTCCCAGACATCCAGAGGGGAGGATGATGTGGTATGACCTGTCAAGCTCGTAGGCGAAAGAATGGAAGGGGAGGACCTTTATATAGCCGCCCCACGCAGGTGCACGCTAGCAAGCCGTCAGTGTCACGTCATTCTATGCATTCATTAATCCATGCAGATGATCATGTGGCACCTGGCTAGGCACTGCTGTATCCTTGTTGCTCCTACCACATATACACATATTCATGTGTCTCAATATGTAGTAATGTCATTTATTTGAAATGTATGTTTTCCATTTACATGTTCTCTGTGATGTTGATATATGTTTGCATTTTTGTGACTATTAAAGTTGTACTTCATTCTATTACCCTCACCATGTCTGCAACCTCACTCAAAGTCCCAAATTTTCCCACTACCAATTTGTTTTACTTGGATTGCTATTTAGGAGGTTCCTATCCTGTTTTCCAGTTTGGTGAGAGGGCATCTGCCCACCAATCCCAGCCACCATTATATTTCACAGGACACTGTATATAGACACCTTACACCTGAAATTGCTCTATCATATTTCACAGGACACTGTATACAGACACCTTACACCTGGAATTGCCTTAAAGGGGTTGTAAAGGTAAATGTTGTTTCACCTTAATGCAATCTATGCATTAAGGTGAAAAACCATCCAAGTATTAGTGGCCTCTCAAGCCCCCTTTAATAATTACCTAACCCCTCGAAAGTTCCACGCCGTGAATGATTCCCAGTCACCTTTAGGTTCTTACACTTTGTGCATTAAAAAAATACATTTATGACGCATACATGAATACATAGGTGCAATAATTTGTGTCTTTTATATCTATCTTGAAAATCCAGCTAAGACCATTTTCTTAGGCTGGGTTCACACTACGATTTTCCCGTCCGTCAGCCGCATGCGATTTATATGAAAAAACGTATGCGGCTGAAACGGATTGAACCGTACGTAAACGTATGCCCAAAAGTGAAACGTATGCGTTTATAAAACGTATACGGTTTCAAAAAGTGCGTACGGTTCCATCCGGTTTTGATTAAAAAAACGCATACGTTTTTGGAATTAGTGTCATTTAATAAATAAAGATTTTCTTGTTTTATTGGAAGTGGGTGGAGTAGGGTGGGTGGTCCTTTTTCCAGTGAAAATGCACATGCGCAGACGAAAAACGCATACGGTTTATACGTATGGAACCGCACATATGTGCGTTTTCCATTGACTTTCATGTTAAAAAAAAAAGTATGCGTTTGCCGTACGGTTTCAAAAACGGACTCAAAACCGTGGTCGAACACGGTTTTGCGTACTGTTAAAAAACGTTTTGCCAGCAAATCGTACGCATCCGGATGCATCTGAGTGCATACGATTTGCAATGCATTGTCTATGTATGCGTTTTCCCATACGGGTCCATACGTTTTCAAAACTGAAATCGTATGCGGCTGACGGACGGGAAAATCGTAGTGTGAACCCAGCCTTAGCTGTCTATTTCTCCATTTCGGAGATATATATAATGCTGTCTATATCTCCATTTGGGAGATTTCCCCTCTCTTCCTATTGGCATTGTGATTTTTTTTTTACCAAAAATATGTAAAGGAATACACATCGGCCTAATCTGAGCAACAAATTCGTTTTTTGTTATATATTTTTTGGAGACATTTATTATAGCAAAATGTAAAAAAATAAAATTATTTTTTTTTTCAAAATTGTCGCTTTATTTTTGTTTATAGCGCAAGAAATAAAAACAGCAGAGGTGATCAAATACCACAAAAAGAAAGCTCTGTTTGTGGGAAAAAAAGTACGTAAATTTTGTTTGGGAGCCACGTCACAAAAAGTGGCCTAGTCATTTGGCAGCCAAATCCTCGGGTGCTGAAGTGGTTAAGAAGAGAGACACAGCAGTGATTGGTCTTCATTACAGGAAGCTCCGGGACAAAGACAACTTTTTATGTGGGAAGACTACAAAGATCTAGAATAAATACACAAAGCACACCAAGATTCAAGGAAGATCACACATTCCCCATTTTTTTTTTATTTGTCCTTTCATAAAACCAAAAAATATGGAATAGTAGAAACGTTAATCACGTGACCTCCGTTTTGTAAGTGGTGATAAGCCTGACCTGAATATACATTTTTGTCTTCACAGCATTCTTGTTAAAATTGTATTTCTCTGAAAAAGCCCAGTAAGGTGACCGTTTATTTTCCACTGATGAAATGTATAATTTGTACGTGTAGACGGTGATTTTATGTTCTTATGTCACTCAGAGGGTAAACCAAAAATAATGTAGCATATGATATAAGTGGTGCTGTCTCTAACCTCTGGTGTGTACTTAACTAGGAAGGCCTTTAATTTATCCAAAAGTTATGGGAATTCTTCCACAACCACACACATTTTGTTGGACATGATTCCAGGTTTTGCATGTAAGGTTATAAAAGGTAGATCGAGTATCTACAGTTCCAATGGTTTATCTAACTTTAGCAAGATTACCAGGAAATGATATTGCTTTATTACTTATGGCCCAATTAAACCTTTTTTATTAATTACTGTAATACTGTCAGGCAGTCAATAACTACAGATCTGTTTTTCCTATTTTTAATTGATATGTGCTGCCACAGCAAAAAATAATAAACCGCGTGCTGCTAGCACGTAGGAGAGTCAGTCCGCTGCACTACTCGGCTAACCAGCGCTGAACAGGGAGAGAGAGCACTGTTTTTTGTTCTTATGGGCCATACGCATGATCCGAATATCGGACGAAGACTTGCCTGAGGAAGATTCGTACGATTCTTTCGAGAGCCGATCATGACATTTCATCTGATATTATTCGATCGGACAAGCACGAAAATTTTCCTCTTACGATACCAGATCGTACAATTTTTGTTTAGTTAGTATAGCTGTCGTCCGAAAATACAACACAAATACATTACAGCACATGACATCACTTCCGATTTTTTGTTTCTGTCGTACGAGAATTTTTGTGACTTTAATAACCTATTCAATTTCTACTTGCGACTATTAAAGTGGAAGTAAACCCTTCTATCATTTTCAGCCAAGGAAGCTGCCATCTTGGTCTATGTTTAATCTTCAACTGCCGTGGTGCTGCACATGTGATCAGTTATGACACCAGCCATTGGATGGTTTGACAGTTTGGTTGAGAGCACAACCAATGTGACAGTTGGCAATCCCGGCATGCCGGAAATTTAACTGCTTTTTGAAACTGTTAAATCGATGGGTTTACTTCCACTTTAAGGGAAAAAAGTCGTACAATCTGTCATACGATATTCGGATTGTGTGTACAGGCCATTAGGAGTGCGGTAGACTGCTGGAGAGACATGCTGCTGGAGTGGCAGGCCACTTCTTGGTGTTAGAGAGCAGTAGTCCTATTGTCCAGCACAGGGTATTTTAACTAGTTGCTGACCGGCCCCTGCTACAGGGTGGCTGCTGTGCGCATAATCACTAATATATATATATATATATACAATTTATACATGATTCCGAATCATGCGCGCCTGTCCGGCTATGCTGTGTCACAGCACATGCAGATCAACGGGTCCCAGCTAATGATTGACCGCTGGCACCCAGGTGATCAGCTCTGAGCTTCAACAAATACAGCTCTGTGAATGTAAACAACACAGAGCTGGCTTCAGTGACAAGGGATCTCGTTGTTTGTTAATTTCCTGCTATGCAGGGAATGAAAGCAAATAGATCCCCAGTAAAACCAGCACACACTACACACACAAATAATTGTTAGGCACACATTTAACCCCTTGTTCGCCCTAGACGTTAACCCTTTCCTGTGCAGTGTGCTGGGTACATCATTGCGTGACCACACAATTGTCAGTTAAAGTAGCCCAGTACCACATAGCAATAAATGGCCTGGTCATGAAGGCGGTAAAACCTTCAGGAGCTAAAGTGGTTACATTTTATCTCTCAGAAAAAAAATTGGTTTTAGGTGAGTAAAAGGAGCATTTATGGGGTTTTTTCTTCCATTCCTCCAAAACCTATTGCTTGCATTCGGCAATCATAAATGGACAAACAGTGAAAGACTATACTAATTGATCCCTGAACAACATATTGAGAAGAACTGTATTATTTCCATTACTTGTAGTACAGGGGTTAAGTTCAAAAGTCTGGATTTTAATGGAGTTTACTTTAGAATATTATGGGTCAGTGGGTTAAAGTGATACTAAAGTTTCTTTTTTTTCTCTTTAAAAATAACAAACATGTTATACTTACCTGCTCTGTGTAATGGTTTTTCACAGAGCAACCCGGTTCCTCCTCTTCTCGGGTGCCTCTTCTGTGCTCATGGCCCCTTCCCTTTGTCAAGTGCCGAGCCACAGCTCTGTGTGTCCATTCAGACACAGAGTTGCGGTTCGGCCCTGCCCTCTCTCTCCTCATTGGCTAACTGACCTTGATTGACAGCAGCGGGAGCCAATGGTGCCGCTGCTGTGTCTGTGCCAATCAGAAGGAAGTCTTGTGCACATCGCCGGATCGAGATGGGGCTCAGTTAAGTATTAGAGGGGGGATTGCTGCACACAGAATAATTTTGATCTTAATGCATAGAATGCATCCTACTAGCAGAAGAGAGAATTGACAGCCAGGTTGAACTCGGGGGTACTGGGCAAAGACAACTGCAAATTAGCACTGACTGCTTACAGCCATTTAGCAAGATATTCCTGCGTAAGGGTGGCTACATATCCCCATTAAGAACGTCAATCTATGACGAAACGCGTCTGTAAATACGGCGTGCAGTGACGTCACCATATTCTACGCTACGAGAAAGGGCATTTGTTTTTATTGTACGACTTTCACCTCCGTGTGTAAGTAGGTTTTTAATCTTTGTATTAAATTAATTGGATGGTACTACACTATGTTGCGGTTTTCTTCATTTCACATGACCTATGGATGGGCTGATTGATACGGGGTCTGAGGATTTCATATGTGACTGTGTTTCCTGGATCTATCCTGCTGATGCCTGTTTGTGACCCGTGACTTATCCTGTGTTGTGAAGTTACCCCTGGGCTTTTTTGCTGTGGATTTCCTTTATTGCTGACACTTAATTACCTTTTGGTAAGCCTCTGTCCATGTGGTGGTGGTTCACAACATTTCAAGAGCACCTGGGTGCTGTTCTTCTCACATATTAAATATTGGACGTTTATTATACTCATTTTTATTTTATTTTGTTCATTTGTATATTCACAAGGACTTGATGTGTTTAAGTTGGCGCAGTTTTTCTCCTCTTCTGTTTGCATTTGTGTTTTTCATGTGACTGCTGCCTTCTGGGATTTATTTTTCAACATATATTTTTTTGGTTAGCGCAATTTTTTATTTTTTATACTTAAAAGAGTGTTTCATGGAAATCTGCTAGCATATTTTTATTGTATTAAAGTGATACTAAAGTTTTATTTTAATTATTTTGTTGAAAAAAAAAAAAAAAACAACATGTTATACTTACCTGCTCTGTGCAGTGGTTTTGCACAGAGCAGCCCAGATGTGTGCTTTATGTTGGCCTAATATAAATCCTGTATAAGAATAATAATAATAAGCTGCTTGCATGCAGCCCCACGCTAATACAAAAAGGTAGACAAATGGCTCTTCCCACTGTATGGGGCTCTGCACCTATGTGAATTAGCCCTTGGATAGCAAAAAGGGTGTATTTTATATTTGTGCAACAAATTGTATGTTGCATCCTCTGCTACTAGGCACTGTCTGTAGTAATTTAGTCAAGCGCAGCATTTTCTAATTATGATGGCTAGACTAAATCTGATGAAGTTTACACAAATTAATGAGAACAAGCGTACAGCATATCTGCCTGACACATACAGTATAATTTTGACCAGAGTGGGGATTAGGGTGAATGCAACATAATGTAAAAACACAAATCTACATAATCATAACATAAGGCATACTCTACTCTACCTTAAAAAACAATAAACTACCCTAAAAAGATACAGTAAAGCTGGCTATACATGGATCTAAACTTGTCCGGTTCAGCAGGGAACCTGGGCTGGCTTATTCAGTCATGTTGGTAAATTGTATTTAAATTGGTCAAAGGCCTCGTAAACCGTTTTCATTGGTCAAAACTGATCGTGTGTAGGCCCCATAGGTTATTTAACCTTAGGTTAAAAAAAAGCCAACTTGCTTTAAAATTAACCTATAGGTCAAAACCGATCGTTAGTAGGCACGACCATCGGTTAAAAATCCATGCATGCTAAGAATCAAGTCGACGCATGCTTGGAATCATTGAACTTGATTTTTGTCAGCACGTCGTTGTGTTTTAGGTCACCGCGTTCTGATACAATCGTTTTTTTTAACTGATGGTGTGTAGGCACATCAGACCATCAGTCAGCTTCATCGGTTAACCTATGACAATGGTCCTTCAGACCGTTCTCATCGGATGGACTGATCGTGTGGACAAGGCTTTAGGCTATGTCTTAAATTGATCGTATTGAATCTTATTGGTATACATTTCTTTGATGAACTTGTCCGTTCGAATGTGTTGTGGGTGGTTTCAGCGACCCATGGGTGTCATGGCTTGGCTTTGACAATCCTTCCTTGTGGCATTTTTAAGTTGGCAGCATTTCGTTTAATGTTTTTTATGTGTAGCTGTCCTTGTATCCAGTTGTGTAGGTTAGTAATAAATATATAAATATATGTATTAGCGATTTGGCAGCCAAATAAGATGCTCACTAGTCTTGTGCGTTGAATTTGATTCACACAAGAAAAATGACCATTGTAGGATCAGCTCACTTCTGGTTTGTTCACTTTGTTGCCAATCAAGTCCTGACGAAGGGGGCACTTATACCCCGAAACACGTTGGCCTACTTTTTGAATTGTACCCCTGACCTTTAATGGAATAAAGTTGTATCTGGACCTCTTAGCAGTGGTGTGGCGCTTCAATTTCAATTTCAAGTCTGTTTACATCACACTACAAGCCAAGTAGACTGTGCAGATCCTCTGGAGTGTAGAAGCAGCCTGCCAAGGAACCAGCCCATGTACACAAACAGTAATACCTTAAGGTCACAATACAGTGCCTTGCGAAAGTATTCGGCCCTGAACCTTTTGCCACATTTCAGGCTTCAAACAAAACACTTTTTTTGTGAAAAATCAACAACAAGTGGGACACAATCATGAAGTGGAACGAAATGTATTGGATATTTCAAACTTTTTTAACAAATAAAAAATACTTTCAGTGCAGCAAACTCTCTCCAGAAGTTCAGTGAGGATCTCTGAATGATCCAATGTTGACCTAAATGACTAATGATGATAAATAGAATCCACCTGTGTGGAACTCTGCACAGCAGTGCCATTTTTAAAATGAGATTGCGGGTGCTGGGAGAGGATCCTCCGCCCGATGCCACAGGGAGAGGGGCTCTGGTGGCAGCAGGCAGGGGCATTGGAGCATGTTACATGTTACGCCCTAAATATGGGCATAACGTAACATGGTGCTAAAGGTAAACGAATGCCTCGTACAAACGTCCGGACTTTCCGAGAAAAAAGTCTGATGTGTGTAGCCCCCACTTTTTTTGTCGGAAGTCCTTAGATAGAGAACCTGTTCTCTTTCTTTTCGCCTGACTTCCAACGGACTCACGGCAGACTTTTGCACGGTCAAAAGTCCGACCGTATGTACGTGGCATTAACCTTTAAATGATTTAGTGCATTTAAGGCTGTCCATCTCTGACCACCAGTGTTAATATGTTGTAAATAGGGGTCATTGCTGGGCATTTTATACTGAGTGGAGCCCTATCAATTTTTTTTCCATGGGGCCCTGTGATTTTTGAATATACCCGTAATTTGTGTTTTTTTAGAATAAGCCACAGGCTTGTTTCATCCAATAACATTGCTTTGTATTTGCTATGTACTTATGTAGTATATGCTAAAATCTACTTCTGGATGCTTTGTGTAATGCTGCTTTTAGACCTCTTGCACATGGGTGAAAATAAGCAATGTCTGTAACCATGTAGTTTTTTTTTTTTTTTTGTTTACCATTCGGAAACACTGGTGTCTTGTTGTGTATGAGACATACATTGGCTGTATACAGATCCGCAATGCAGCAATGATCTAAGAGCTGTAAAAAAAAAAACATTTCATGTCTGAGTGCAGTATTTTATACGCATACTGTAGATGCAAGAGCATATATTTGTAAATTGCAACACTGGCAGCTAGAAGAGGGTGAAAGAATTATATGGGTTTATATGCATGTTTACACATCTGTACACACGTAAATGTGTAGCTCCCTGTCAAATTTTAAGCTAAATTTAGATTTTTGTCTCCATTGCACTTAGTGGAGTAGTGATCTATTTTTCTTGTTTGGCCAGGTTTTCCCAGGCTTGGTGTTCGATTACTCCTGCCTGCTTCTGAAAGACCACTGCAGTATAAATACTTATCGGACCTCAGCCAATCACTACGAGCAAGTGACCAGAAAGTGGCTGCGGGAAGTCATAAATGTTTGGGATGTCTAGTCAGAGTGTCTATGTCCTGGGGCTGCTGCCCCTGGGATGCAGTCTATGTGCTGGAGTTGCTGTTTGGGCCTCAGCAGCTGCTGGGCTGAGGTAAAAAGAAGAAAACAAAGGCTCACCAGCCTAGTGTATTACTGTTAAAAGACTTTAATAACATGTAAAATATATACAGGGCCTACTCACAAGTGCAGTATAAAGAATCGCAGTAAAGCTTAATCGACATGAGCTGCAAAGAGATGACTTTGAATGATACTCCGATCAGTCGTGGAGAAAGTGAAGGGGGTCACCACCGGCTGACGCGTTTCGAAGCTCTAAGCCTCTTCATCAGAGCCCAGCAGTCTGGGCTGAGGTCCTGGAGAAGATGTGCTAAAAGGATTTTTTTTTTTGCTGGAGGGCATCATCTTGGAGTCTGGAGAAGGATCTTTGTCTCCCTTAGGCCCCTTTCACACTGGAGCGTCAGCGATAAAGCGCTGCTATCTTTAGCGGCGCTTTACCGTCGTACTTGTGGATGTATTCGGCTGCTCGTGGGGCACTTTAAACTCCTGCTAGCGGCCAAAAAAAAGGGTTAAAACAACCCTCAAAGCACTGCACTACAGCAGCACTTTGCCGGTGGTATAGCTGCTGTGCCCATTCATTTCAATAGGCAGGAGCTAGTGCACCCTCTTGGCTTTCACACTAGAGAGACAGCAGCGGCTCTTTCAGGGCAATTTGCAGGCACTATTTTTTAGCGTTATAGCGCCTCAGTGTGAAAGTGGTCTTACTGAGGAGTGTTGTGTAGAAGCTGGGTGGCAGACAGATCTCCTAGGACATTATGAGTAAGGCCTGGTCTTGGACTCTCAGGTGTGCATGTGCTAAAAGCAATTGAGCACCACAGTTTACTAAATGGACTGGGTCTGTTCTTACAGAGACCTAGAATTACTGGCCATTCTCTAGTATCTCCAGTCAAGGCTTTTTCAAGAGGATTTTGTAAGAAGTTTGTCCTGCTGTTTATTTCTGATATCGTTTTGCCCTAAATCCACTCTTTCTGCAAATAAAATTCCACAAAAATACAATACAATATTCCAAATCTGATACTGCGTACGAACGACCATTTTTTATGGTCTAGAAAAAACAATGTTTTTTTCAACCCGATTTTTGTTAAGCCTGCCTTGCCTACACACGATCGTGAAAAAAAATGCTCGAGCAAAGCGCGGTGATGTACAACACGTACAACGGCACTATAAAGGGGAAGTTCCATTCAGATGGCGCCACCCTTGGAGTTGCTTTTGCTGATTTAGTGTTAGTAAAAGTTTGGTGAGACACGATTCGCGCTTTTCAGTCTTTGTACATTTCAGTCTATCTCCATTACGAATGCTAGTTTTACCAGAATGAGTGCTCCCATCTCATAACTTGCTTCTGAGCATGAGTGTTTTTTGTTGTTAAAGCCTACACACGACCATTTTTTACGACGTGAAAAACGACAACATGAAAACGGCGCGAAAAATTAAAAATTTCTGGCGCATACACATGATCGTTTTTAACACACATCATGAAAAACGGTTGTGTGTACGCGGCATGAGTGTTCAAATGTAGTGTTCCCACAACAAAATAATATATATGTAGATAGGTACAGCACAGTATAAATACTATAGTTTATACCTCATGGTAATTAATTATATAGTGAGCATATATCATACCCAATGCACTGTGAAAAAAACTAAATATTTTTTATATGCATCCCAAGCGTTCATAAATTTTCATTATCATAAGGTGTAAATCATAGTATTTATACTGCACAGCACCAATTTACATATATATTAATAAGATCTTGCGCATAAACACTGCTGATTGAGGTTTTTTGTTGTTGTTCATTCTGCATGGTGTAAAGAAGGAATACACAGCACCCAATCTAATACACAAATTCATTTATTTCCTACATTTCAAACATTCATCAAAATATAATTTTATTTTATGAGATGTTTATTAATTACAGGAATCTTTCCACAAAACAGATGAGTGGCTATTTACATAATTTTTCAGTGATGCATTACACACTTCATCAGTTAGAAATTTTAACACAAACCACAGTCCATGAAAAAGTTGTCAGGGAAGCACTTGCTTACAATGTAAGCATCCTTGGATATCAGTACTGTTCACAAAATGTGCAAGGGGCTCACAAGAATTTATCAGCCTTGTGTGAAGAGCAGTGGCGGCTGCTCTATTAGGCGCCCAGCCCCTAATCTACATCAGTGTTGCCAACCTACCAGATTGAAATTTACTGGCACGACACCCAAAATTTACTGGCACAGCCACATTTTTACTGGCATTTCACAAAAGTTACAAAATTAAATTTTTAGGTACAAATTTCAGTATTTAGGCTACAAACAGGTACGCTATGCAAATAGCAATGTGATATAATATAGATATTAAGGTAAAAATACATATTTTTGTTATTTTAAATATAATGAGGGCAAATTATTTAGTCACATCACCCCCTGACTCCATCCCCCTCTGCCACCAACACCCCCTGCCTTCATCCCCCTCTGCGGTGCCACAATCCCCCTCTGCCTCCAATCTCCCTCTGCCTCCAATCTCCCCCTCCCTCCAATCTCCCACAGGCCCCCTGCCTCCAATCACATCCTGCCTCCATTCCCCTCTGCGGTGCCACCAACATCCCCTGTCTTCATCCCCACCCTCTGTGATGCCACCATCCCCCTTTGCTGTGCCGTCAACACCCCCTGCCTCCAATCACCCCCTGCCACTAACACCCCATGCCTCCAATCTCCCCCTGCCTCCATCCCCCTCTGCGGTGCCACCGCAGCCACCATCACCCCATGCCTCCAATCACCACCTACCTTCAATCTCCATGTGCAGTTCAAAGACTAACCGATCTCGGCTATTTTTACTGGCACATTTCCGCAACTACGGACATTTACGAACGGGGGAAAAAGTGCCCATTTTTACGAACTGTCAGTAAAAATACGGACGGTTGGCAACACTGATCTACATGCAGGGTGTCGGACACATGGATTTCAATGTTTTTTTTTTAAACACAATAGAGCCTGATGCCGCGTACACACGATCAGTTTTCTCGTTGGGAAAACTGTCATATTTTCTCTTGGACGAGAAAACCGGCCTTGTGTAGGCTCTCCAGCAAGTTTTCCTGACGAGAAAACCTCAGAGAATCACGAAAGGAAAATTTAGAACATGTTCTAAATTTTCTCATCACGAATCGCAGCGTTTTTTCTCTCGCCAGTTTTCCCATAGGGAAACACTGCTAGGGAGCCTACACACGGCCGGTTTTCTCGACAAAGAGAAAACCTGCCGGCCGTGTGTACACAGGGAAAATGGACTAAGCCGGTCCTCGGTTTCCCCGTCGAAACCTGATCGTGTGTACACGGCATGAGGCTCTAATTGGCTTAAAAAAAGGGTGGGCTCAGGACGCAGAGCACTGCAAAGTTGTGTGACAATAGCAAATTAATATTCAATATTTTCTTTCTGCTTCTCCTTTCGGTCCAATCAGGAAGCGGCTCTTAAGACCCGATTGGCTGAGAGAAGAAGTGACTGTATTGGCCGGGAGCATAAGCAAGGGGGAAACCGTTAAGAAGGAGACATAAGGAGAAGCTGTCTGCAACCTGGATGGGGTAATTGCGGGGCTCGTGGGGGGGCGGGGTTTGTTCACTGATCGACCGAGCAAGGGGGTGGGTGGTTTGATCGATCAATAGACTGAATGGGGTGTGGGGGGTGTCCTGTGGTTTGGTTGCCCCCTCCCCCAAAAAATGAAGCACCAGCCGCCACTGGTGAGGATCCTCTGAGCTGTACCCTGGACCTTGCCTATCAAATGTATCTGACAGTTTACAATGCTGCCCAAAGCAACCAGCTGGATTAGTCCCTTTATTGTCTAACCTGCTTGAAAACCTAAAGCATTACAGGAAATTATCATCACCACACTTTTGCACATGAGCTCCAGTGATTCCGCTTACAGCAATTTGCATTAGTACTAACTTCTTTCAGACATTTCACAATTTGTAATGTTACAACCTGAAATTAAAATGTTATTGTGGTTTTTAAGGTAAAGTATATAGGCAATACATTTTGTGGGTAGTGTGGATAGAGTGGGAAGGGTCGAATACTCTGTCAAATAAAGGAAAAAAGGTAAATTAATGAGAAATTAGAGTTCTTCCCAGAACAAGAAGCGAGGGGAAATCTTTCAGTCTGGATACTTGGCCAGGGGACAGTTTTCAAAGAGTGGAATTCCCCTTATTTTGAGGTCTCCTCTAATTTTCTGTTGTGTCTCTAGCACAGGAAGTGAAGGGAAATCTTCCCAATTGTACAAAATTGTACAAAATCTGCTCCAGATACCCAAAGCCAGAAACAAGTCCAAAGGAGAAAGAAGATTTGCGGTCCAAGGCCCTAGACTATGCAACACTTTATCAACCAGCATTCGGTTGGAGGAGAACCACTTGGCCTTTAGAAGAAAGATCAAAACTCATCTCTTTTGGTGACAAAGTAGAAAGGAACGAGCGCCCAGAGGCAATTTAGTTCGCATGTGCCGCGCTATATAAGTTCCTTCACTTCACTTCACTTCACAGAAATACTCCACTTTTAAGTACACAATGGGGTTTATTGTGTATAACACAATTACAAAAATGTGAACTACTTGTTCAAATTCTTAGACAAATACTTTTCAGGGCCGCGTCTCTGAGCGTCCAGTGTTCCTAGAAAAGAGTTTTCAGTGGACAATGAAGTCCTGAGTCAATCTGTGAGCTTGGAGAAAGGAAAGGAGGGAGGAGGAGGGGAGTGCCTTGCCATCATAGACTATGGGGATGTGTGTTTCTATTGATTCACACAATGAAGGGCAACACAATTCTAGTCCCCATGTGCAAGGGTGGCTCCAAGAGAAGGAGCCAAAAAGAACGAGAGAATCTTACCACCACACCATAGATCTCCAGAATGGGTCCAAAGCTCTATTCAGTGATCACATCATTACAAATAAAATTGTTTCTGAGGCATGCAGGACCCCTTCATCAGGCATGTGATCGTCCCACATGCCTGATGAAAGGGTACTGTGAGGCTCCACTGAGTGATCACTGAATAAAGCTTTGGACCCATTCTAGAGATCCGTGGTGTGCTGGTAACATTCTCTAGCTCAGACTATTCACGGTTCCAATCTGTGGTCTCTTCAGCACCCACTTATATGCACAGACATTTTACAGGAACGTGTGCATTGGGAATAGTATGTTGTAACCCTAAGACCCCTTTCACACTGGGGCCGTGCATGCGTTAGTGCTAAAGCACCACTTGTTATAACAGCGCTTTAGCGTTAATAAAGCGGCACTTTTGGCCACTAACGGGGTGCTTTTAACCCCTGCTAGCGGCCAAAGAAGGGGTTAAAAATGCCTGTGTTGCGGCACTTACGAATTGCTTTTCAGGCCCTCGGTAAGCGTTGCCCATTCATTGCAATGGGCAGGGTGTTTTGGAAGAAAACCGCTCCAAAGGTGCTGCTTGCAGGACTTTTTCTAATGTCCCGCAAGCGCACATCTTTTACCTTGAATTGTTAAGAAAATTGTATGAACCAATGCTAATAAATGTAATTCCATGTTGTAACACTACAAACTGTAGGAAAGTCATATGTTGAATATTTTATACAAAACACTTTACATTTTCTTTCAATGTTTGCCAAAAAAGATCAAAATGCACCAGTCACTAATACAAAACAGAGTCCGATATTATAGTTTTTCCAAGACAGCTGGTAGATATTATTTAGATCTTTGCATTATGTATTTGTGGCTGGCAGGCACACATTACATTTTGTTACTGTTCAAAGTGACCTCCAACCAGTGTTATTATGAGATGATAAGAAATAAATTACAATATCTATGAACAGAATAGATTATAAACTTCCACTGACTTCTAGTAAGTATCAATGAGGAGGTATGCCCAGATAATATATCATGAAGTAACCAATCAGTGTGTCATTAAATTTTTTGAGTCCTTTGCTGATAATTTTGTTCCAATGTTTCTTTGGGTGCGATTACCATCAGTACGGAAGGGGATAGTGGATTTCCATCTAACTGGTGCATCCTTGAATTATTAAGTGCAAATGATCCCTCAGGTTTGTTCTAAATCAATAGCAAGGAGATATATTCTGGACCTAGTATGGTTGTATAGCAGAGCAGGACCACCATATGTGAATGGCCTATTCATGATTACATCTCCAGTGGTCAGACGAGGACCCCTGTTCCCTTATCTGTATCTAAGACAACTTTTCCTGGTAGCAATGAAACATGTTGCTTAAATAGTTTTTATTCATTATTGACATCACTTTTGTCTTTTATAATCTTCATTTTCTCTCTTATATAACATCTGTACATTCATTTGCATTTTTAATACTGTAATATATTAATTGGTAATGCTCCACGGCTGCGTATGCAACTCTCCTAATTGTATCTAACTGTGAAATCTTAATAAAAACCTTTACAACAAAAAAAAAAACTTCCACTGGCAGATATATTAACGATAATTGGCTGTATAAATACATTAAATATGCAACCTCTTTGTGCCTCGTATAAGGCATCTGGTCAGGTAGTGCAGTAAATATGTTTAAAGGAAACTAAACCTGTGGGGATGAGGATAGCTCTTCCCGATGGCTCAGTAGCAGTAATATTTAATATGCTATTCATATAGTTTGCTTGTATAGTACTGCAAGGTATTTGAAGACTCAATGATTGGTCACTATACTGGTGACTATATTATGCCAGGTGTGTGACATGTAGTGTATATCTGCTTCTCCTCTCACCATATCCTAGCCTTGGTGTGTGCGAGGGTCAATCTCTCAACACTAAGGAGGTGCTGGTAGGAGATGTAACCTTTGCATCAAGCCATTTCACTTCCTATGTAAAAAATGAATTGGCAAAAAGAGTCCATGGGGTTGATTGGAAAAAGCAAATAGGCTGTTTTTCAAGGGAATTTTCCCCAAACATGTGCAAGGAAAATTTAAAAAAAGTTTTTTTTTTTTGCACATGATTGGATAATGGAGGTCAACAGGGCTTTACTTCATTCTCTAAGCTAAGGGCAAATTTCCTTAAAAAAGTGAGCAGCCAACTTGCCTTGAGTAAATCTCCCCCCCCCCAAAGTCTCCTATCAGGTGCTTCTTGGCACAAGCTGCTCATGTTAGCTCCTTGGGGTAACTCCTAAGTAAAGGTAAATTTCCCCCCAAAATTTACCAAAATCACCTTTTCTTTTTCTAGTGCAAGGTAAAGTGAAAGGTTCCTTTAGCTAGCCAACTGTACATTATGTGACACTAACACTAAAAATATAAAATGTAAAAAAGTATTCTTAACATACAGTTAGAGCAAATGTCCACCTCAGTGCAAAATACCAAACAGCGCTGGTGTTAGATATAAGGTGACTAACAACACCATATAATATAAATCAACAGATAGACAGTCTCAGGTGTTTTGAGGTCAGTATTGACGTAGATGTAATGTCCAATAATGGTGATAGAGGAGATAGAGATTGTGCACCATCCACCGCACTCGCAATCCACCACATGTTATACAAACGATCCCAGCAGGGGTTCACACTCACCAGAGATCAATCAGATCAAGCCTTTCACAATAATCCAAGATATATCTATGAGGGCTGCTGACATATCCGTCTGATAGGGGAATCACTTTTAGAGGATCAGCCTCAGATGTAATAAAAAAACAAAGAATGCCAACATAGCGTAATTCAGTTTAATACTCATCCCTTCCATCAGGCATCCCCCATATTTTATACGTACACAAAGTAATGAAAATTAAGCAGAGTAAAAATGACTTCACCCGATCCTTTGCAAAGAAGCAGCGTGCTTGACCACGGTCAGAGGGACCCTCCGTAGAAGTCGCATTAACGACTAAACTAGTAAGGGTTACAGCTTTACGCTATAACCGGACATTACATCTGTACTTCACTAAGGGATCCGGGAAGGAGTCTCCCACCTGTATACCAGCTGGTGACCGATGGTGCACAATCTCTATCTCCTCTATCACCATTATTGGACATTACATCTACATCAATACTGACCTCAAAACACCTGAGACTGTCTATCTGTTGATTTATATTATATGGTGTTGTTAGTCACCTTATATCTAACATCAGTGCTGTTTGGTATTTTGCACTGAGGTGGACATTTGCTCTAACTGTATGTTAAGAATACTTTTTTACATTTTGAATCTGCTGCTTTTTTCTATTTCCTCTGCATTCATTTTCAGAGGAAACCATATCTCTGGTCTTGTGTTTTTTGAAAAGTGGGAGTCTGTCAGGCGCCGAGCTGTGTATCATAGGCCCTTCAAGAATACTAATTTTTACAACACTAAAAATATGTTTCAAAAAGTCTGTTGGTTGTAACCATCCCTTATACTGTATAAGTTAATTATATTAACAAGTCATTTACAGGAGATTTAATCTGGCACATATACACATCTACAAAATAAGTTGATCATACAATTATACAATTCACCTAAAGTTTATATTTACACATCTTAGCATTGTGTTCACGATGACTTATGTCCATTTGAAATATCCCCTCCATGTCCTCCTCTGTACTACCTGTACAAGCACTACAGTATATTGGTTTTCCATTCCCTGTCAAGCACACAGTCTATAACTGCATGGAGACAAATTGGAAAGAGGGTAGGGGCTTTTAAGTAATGTAGCACTCAGAATGATAAAGTATAATCTAAAGCCAAAACTTTTTTTGGGGGATAGAGTGGTGACGTATTAAAGTATTAAAAAAAAATGCTTAAAGGCTCGTACACAGGATCGGTTCAAACCGATGAAAACGGACTGAGGTTCGTTTTCATCGGTCCAAACCGATCGTGTGTAGGCCCCATCAGTCCATTATCCTTCGGTCAAAAAAAACAGATGGCTTGCTTTAAAATTTAACTGATGGACGGCTAACCGATAGGTCAAAACCGATCGTTAGTACGCACAAGCATCGGTTAAAAATCAAGTCGACGCATGGAAGCATTCAACTTAGTTTTTTTTCAGCACGTCGTCGTGTTTTACGTCACCGCATTCTGACACAATCGGTTCATGAACCGATGGTGTGTAGGCACATCAGTCCATCAGTCAGCTTCATCGGTGAACCGATGAAAGCGGTCCGTCTGACCGTTCTCATTGGATGGACCGATCGTGTGTACGTGGCTTAAGATGAAGGGGATTTCTCCTCATTTTGAAGAGATTTTCTGTTGAGTTTTTGGGACATGGTAAAAAAAATAAAAAAATGCCAGAGGTTCTAACCATTTGCTAGTGTAACCTAAAAAAGGTTTGGATTTAGGTTTACCTAAAATTTCACAGTCTAGCCAAGGGTTCTGTTAAGTCAGAGGCTTATGCCACGTACACACGATCGGTTCATCCAAAGAAAGCGGATTGATGGATTTTTTCATTAGATATCCGATGAAGCTGACTTTCATCAGTCTTGCCTACACACCATCAGTTAAAAATCTGATTGTGTCCAGCGCGTTGGCGTAAAACACCACGATGTGCAGAGAAAAATGTTCAATGCTTCCGAGCATCTGTCGACTTGATTCTGAGCATGCGATTTTTGACCGATGGATTTCCCCACAGACGATCATTTTTTTCTATCAGTTTTTTAACCATCAGAACATTTTAAAATATGTTCTATTTTTTTTCACAGGTGGGAAAAAAACCGATGGGGCGCACACACGATCGGTTCGTCCGATGAAAACGTCCTCCACTGCTCACTGAGATTCCCACTGTCCTCTATATCATTTAATTGATAATCACGTATCAGCCAGAAGAAGTGACCAGAGCACGTGGTGGGGTAGCAGGTATTCAATACACTTGAAGGTGTTAGATACCTCCTGAACCAGGATCAGCAACATGGTGAAGTTTGGAAACACAGGCTACCGAAAATGTAAATATACAGCATCTATTTTTTACAGAGCAGTTTTCACTTAGTTTGGACCCTGTCTTAAGAGAGTTACTTTAATTAAATCCTTTTGGAAAATAGATTTCACTGTGATAATAATGTAACAATCAGATATGACTTGTATTTTATAGCCAATAGGGGTAAAAAGTGACAAAAAAACTATTATGTAACAAAATTTCAATATCACATTTTTACTGTTGACTGTCCGATCCCACCAGATAAAACCAACTGTAAGAAATTATCTTCTGTTTAAGAAGTTTAAACTAGCTTGTTTTTGTTTTTTTTAAATAGTGTAGCTTTTTGACCACCTGACAAAAGAAAAAAAAAAAAAGGAATATTTACTAAGAACCCACCAGCAGATAAGTCTATTTACAATGAGTATGTAATGAATAGGATTTTATATATTTTTTTATACAAAACTGGTGATGTTGAAATCCTAGTTCATGTAACCTTGAAAAGTAAGTTCTTGTATTGCATTTTCATTTGTTCTGAAAGTAATCTTAGATCTTCCATTTCTATGTCCTTTTGAGGTCCGTTTCATCCAGCAATCCCTTTTGACAAATCAAGCTCGAAACAGCTCTTGTGTTCATGATCAAGAAGATAAGTGTTCATGGCACAGGTATGTTGGCACAAATACATTTTGCATCAGTTTCCATCCGTAGTATTTGCCCATGATGGGAAAGTGTCCAAGTCGAACATGACACGGCCCCAGCTGTTGATAGCTATCGTGGTACATAATACACCAATGATATTCATCACGATGCCTGTTTTCACCTGGAAATAAACAATAAGTTACCATTAGTGTTGCTCACGAATATTCGCATTGCGAATATTCGCTACGAATATTGCATATTCGAGTATTCGCGAATAACTCGAATATTGCGGCGAATATTCGCTATGGCGAATATTCGTATTTTTTCAAATGTATTTTTAAAACAGATCACATCCTAGTGATCTCCATTGACGTCTAAAAGCATTGCTGGTATGATTAGAGAGAGACCCTGGGCCAAGTAGCTGATGCGATTCTTTTATGTTGTCGAAAATTCGCATTGCATCCTTTTGCCGAATATTCGAGTAATTCTGATTGGCTCTGATGCGCCCTTCTTTTGCATCAGAGCCAATCAGAATAACTCGAATATTCGGCAAAAGGAATATTGCGTGATTATCTTCTCCGCCCTTCTTTTGCATCAGAGCCAATCAGAATAACTCGAATATTCGGCAAAAGGAATATTGCGCGATATTCCTTTTGCCGAATATTCGAGTTAGTTTTCTGATTAGCTCCGATGCAAAAGAAGGGCGGAGAAGATAATCGTGCAATAGGAATATTGCGCCGATTACTCTTCTCGCCCTTCTTTTGCCCCATTATTCTCCTTTCTTTTAAGTAGAGTTAGTGTAGAGTTAGTGTTTAGTGCATATTAGTTTAGTAATACAGGAAATGATCTCCGTTTATGAGAATTTCGCAATCATTTTCGCATTAGCGAAATTTTGCAAAAAATGTTTTGGATAAAATATCACGAATATTCGATATTAGCGAATATTCGCGAATATTCTTCTATATATTCGCGCAATATCGCGAAATCGAATATGGCGTATTCCGCTCAACACTAGTTACCATAACATGATTGTTGTTCAACAATGAAATATCACAAACTGCATGTAGTGCCCAGTCTATTGGTAGTCCTATGATAATGCAAAGCATCATTCTTTTTAACAAATTTAGTTTTTAAGGTTATTTTTGGCAAATCTTTAAATGAGTTGTAAAGGAATTATTTTTTTTTTGCCTAAAATTAATGTCTGCAAGGTAGACAGACAGAATAGTGTAATGATTCTGTTAACAAATGAGTAAATACCTATTAAATTCCTTCATCTATATCACCTCCGGTGCTCGTTTATGTAAGAACTACATTTCCCAGTATGAATTGCGTCACGCCTAGTAATTCACACCACCTTGAAGTCTCTAAGGCCTCGTACACACGATCAAATCTGTCTGCTGGAAACGGTCTGCTAGACCGTTTCAGCAGACAGATTTGATCGTGTGTACGGCAAACAGACGGATTTGGCCACCCGACAGATTTCAAAGCATGCTTTGAAATCTGTCGGCTGGGAACCCGTCCGCCCCGACATGTCTGCTGGTTAATACGCTAACCAGCAGACATGTCTTCTCGCACACGCGCCAAAAATGGTTTTCGACGCATGCGCGGAAGTGTTTTACATCCTGGGCGGTGACGTGGCGGCGTCAACGTCACCGCCCACGTCCACCGACACGTCAGCGCGCTGTCTGCTGGCGGGGATTTTGGTTTGCTCGTGTGTACACGTGAGCAAACCAAAATCCCAGCAGACAGATCTGTTCAAATCGGTCGGTCCCCGACTGATTTGAACAGACACATTTAATCGTGTGTACGAGGCCTAACACGTAGAGAGCGTCCTGCCACACAGATGTAGTTCCCAGGAGGGGGCGAGCACGTCACTGACCACCGCAGTAAAGTCTCCCTTCACGGTGGTCAGTAAAATCAGACAAGCAGGAAGTGAACAGAACAGAGAAGAAATAGAGCAACTTCTGAGCAAAAACAAACAATGAGGAAGTGAAAAGAGGAATGTCTGCGGGTAAATGATGCTTATTATGAAAAAAAAAAATCCTTTACAACCCCTTTAAGTGAACCTGTGCTATGCCCATGATAGGTTCACTTTTAATAATGGCTCCTTCAGCGGTTCATAATCACTGTGTCTTTGTTCTCTCATAGATCCATTTGGCTGCCAGCAAGGAACAAAAATTATTATTATTGATATTTACAGAATTTATATAGCACCAATAGTTTGCGCAAACAAATACAATGGTATAAGTTAGCACGTAACTCACTCTCTTTCCTCCCATGTGACAGCACTGGTGCTTGGCTATTGGCACCTATGGGGGTGGAGAGAGATTCTTTATTCTTGGAGCTTACACAGGTCTTCTACTCCTTGCTTTAAGGCGGCGTACACACGACGAGTTTCTCGGCAGAATCCAGCGAGAACCTCGATGGGAGACGTATTCTGCCGAGGAAACCGGTCGTGTGTACACTTTTCGCCAAGCAACCCACTGGGAAGCTCGTCAAGCCAAAAAGAGAGCATGTTCTCTATTTTCTCGTTGTTCAATGGGAAAATTTGGCACGACAAGCTTTTTGACTGCCGAACTAGGAACTCGACGGGCGGAACAATGAGTTTCGCCCGACGAGTTTCTCGGTCGTGTGTACGCCGCCTGATTGACCAAACATAGCAGCTAGAGAGCAAAGGGAAGCAAAAACTGTGCTGCATGTTGGGAGCAGAATTAAATTGAACCTGTTGCCTGACAAGGGTTTACTTTTGGTGTACTGATAAAGCACATTTTCTCCACCCAGTGTCATGGTATTTACATGCCCCTGTTATTACAACATTTTAAAATTATTGAATTTAAAGTATATAAAACCAAATTTCCTTGGCGTTTGATAAAGTAGGTATGTGTTAAAACTGACATTTTATTTTTGTCTCCTGAGGCTCATTTGGGAGATATCTCTTCATCTCTTGTCCTAAAGACACAACAGGAAGAGAGAGAAAATATTTTGAAAGTGATGAAAATCCTCTCTAAAGCCCCATAGACACTGCCAGTTTTCCTGCAGGTTTTTCTCTTCAGGTTTACAAAACCATCTAATACAGTGGTTCTCAACTTTCTAGTGCCGTGACCCCTTGATAAAATTTCCCAAGTTGTGGGGACCCCTAACAGTAAAATTTTCGTAGCGTGGGTTGTCAGCACCCAAGGCAAGACAAGTAATTTGTGCCCCCAACGCATGGACATTTAGCACTCCCTGAGCCCCTTCCACTCGTACAGTAATAAGACCCTTTATGGTACATTTTAGGATGTACTACTCTGCCTTTGTTCTCTTTTATTTCCCCTTTATCTCTCTCCATCCTAATGTCTTCATTCCCCCCCCCCCATTTCTCTCTCTAGCCGTCTTTCTTCTCCTCTCCCTTTTTCTTTTTTAGCCCCCTCTTTTCCTATCCCTTCCATGTACTCCTTGGTGGGAGGAATGGAATGAGTGGCAGTGCTGGCGGGGAGTTGGGATGTCTCTGGGTGGCTGCAAAGAGGCTGAGTGGGTGGCTGCGGGCTCCAGGAACAGCCCAGCTGGGTGGCCCCAGGGACAGCCCTGCTGGGCGGCCGTGAAAAGTCTGGGATAGCGTTGCGGGCTTCAGGAACAGCCCAGGATTTGGTGACCCCTGGCAAATCTGCATTCGACCCCCAAGGGGGTCCCGACCCCCAGGTTGAGAACCACTGATCTAATATGAGGTCAAACCTTAATGCCGCGTACACACAATTGTTTTTCGGCATGTAAAAAACAATGTTTTTTAAGCCTCTAGAAAACGAAGGTTCTTCCAACTTCATCATTAAAACGACGTTGCCCACACACGATCATTAAATAAAAATGCTCTAGCAAAGCGCGGTGACGTACAAAACGTACAACGGCACTATAAAGGGGAAGTTCGATGCGAATGATGCCACCCTTGGGGCTGCTTTATCTGATTTTGTGTTAGTAAAGGACAATTCACACTTTTCTGTCTGTTAGGCCGCATACACATGATCAAATCTGTCTGCTGGAAACGGTCTGCCAGACCGTTTCAGCAGACAGATTCGATCGTGTGTACGGGCAAACAGACGGATTTGGCCAGCCGACAGATTTGAAAGCACGCTTTCAAATCTGTCGGCTGGGAACCCGTCCGCCCGACATGTCTGCTGGTTAGTATGCTAACCAGCAGAAATATCTGCTCACAGACGCATCGAATGGATTCAACGCATGCGCGGAAGTGTTTTACTTCCTGGTGCGGTGATGTGGCGGCGTCAACGTCACCGACACGTCAGTGCGCTGTCTGCCGGCGGGGATTTTGGTTTGATCGTGTGTACACGATCAAACCAATACATCCCAGCATACAGATTTGTTCAAATCGGTCTGTCCGACCGATTTGAACAAATCTATTTGCTCGTGTGTACGGGGCCTTACAGCGTGATGAATGTGCTTACTCAATTACGAACGCTAGTTTTACCAGAACGAGCACTCCCGTCTCATAACTTGCTTCTGAGCATGCGCGGGTTTTTCACGTCGTTTAACCACTTCCCGACCGCCCACCGCAGGTATACGTCGGCACTTTGAGGATGGATATCTCGGTAACGGCAGCAGCTGCTGCCACAACCGAGATATCCATCTCTTCTGTGGGCGGTCGGGTAAACGATAATTGGGGTCTCCCGCGGCGGAATCGCCGCGAGATCGCCGTTATCGGTGGCGGACGAGCGTCCCCCCCCCCCCTGCCCGCTGCGCTCCCCACCGCACTCTCCCCCGCTTACCGGAGCCGTCGGTAGCGGCGGAGGCGATCGGTGCGCTCCTCTGGTCAGCGGGGATGCGAGTGAGGGAAAAAATTTCCCTCGTCCATCCCCCGTAGCTCTGCTGGGCGGAAGTGACGTCAAACGTCAGTTCCAAACAGCGTCTTAAAGAGACATTTTTTTTTAAATGTCATTTGAAAAATGACATTTAAAATTTTTTTTTTTTTTTTTTTGCATTTTAGCCTAAATATGAGATCTGAGGTCTTTTTGACCCCAGATCTCATATTTAAGAGGACCTGTCATGCTTTTTTCTATTATAAGGGATGTTTACATTCCTTGTAATAGGAATAAAAGTGATAATTTTTTTTATTTTTTTTTATTTTAGTGTTAAAAATTGGTAAAATGAATACAAATAAATACGAAAACAAAAAAAAAAATGTTTTAAATCGCCCCGTCCCGACGAGCTCGCGCGCAGAAGCGAACGCATACGCGAGTAGCGCCCGCATATGAAAACGGTGTTCAAACCACACAAGTGAGGTATCGCCGCGATCGTTAGAGCGAGAGCAATAATTCTAGCCCTAGACCTCCTCTGTATCTCAAAAAATGCAACCTGTAGAATTTTTCCTAAACAAATTCCTATCCCTGAGGTTTTTAAGGGTAAAAGGACGCCATGCCACCAGCGGGTGCCATCATTTTACAAATCTGAGGGCATCATTTTACCTCGGCGTATCTTTCACAATATGTAAAAAAATAGGAAATATTGTTGTCTTATTTATTTAAAAAAGTGATTTTTTTTCCAAAAAAAGTGCGCTTGTAGGAACCGGCTGCGCAAATACGGTGTAACACAAAAGTATTGCAATGACTGCCATTTTTTTCTCTAGAGTGTTAGAAAAAAAAATATATAATGTTTGGGGGTTTTAAGTAATTTTATAGCAAAAAAAAATGTTTTAGTCTCGTAAACACCGAATCTGAAAAACAGGCCCGGGGCTAAAGTGGTTAAGCCCACACACAATCATTTTTTACAACTTGAAAAATTACATAGTTAAAAAGTTGTTAAAAAATGCAGCATGTTGGAATTTTTTTTGTCATTTTTCAGAACCCGAAAAATGCTGTGAAGCCCACACATGATCGTTTTAAATGACATTTTTTTAAAACGCTGTTTTTTACATGCCGAAAAACGATCGTGTGTATGCGGCATAGGAGTTTAAATTTGTATGCAATCAGACTCCAATCTACTCATGTGCCAGTAACATTTTGGATTTCCCCTTAGCTTCTGTCTGGGAACAGAGACCATAAAAGAAAATAGTAAAGATCGATCTCCTCCAACAAAAGCACAAACAACAATAAAAATGTGAAAAAGGTTCTAACCCTTCCTCTCTATCTCTAAACAGTTTATATTAATAACTTGTGTGATTGCATATTTATATGTATAATTAGTGCATAAAGGCTGTACATTATAAAGAAACTTACCATATCAGACACATGGAGATGACCATATGAGAAGACAATAGCATTAGGTGGTGTGGCGACAGGTAACATGAAAGCAAAGGAGGTGCTCAGAGTACAAGGAATCATTATGTACAGTGGATTAACCATAATAGATTTTGCCTAGGATACAGACAAAAAGAAATAGATGAATCATTTTGTGACCTGTGGTATTTTCACCTATATTGTTACCAAAAGGTTAATTCAACACCTCCAGGTAGTATTACCAAATTCAGAACAGTATGGCACAATCTCTGCATAACCTATATCAGCCATGGGCAGTACAGCACATGGTCCCCATTCTTTTGCACCCACTGGCATATTTGAAGATTACTGTATATAAACAGTATACTACTACTACACACTGAATTCACCATACATATTTTTTTTCTTTTAACATAGTTGTCCAAAGGACAAGGAGAAATTAAAAGGTTGTTAAAACTGTGACTGTAGCACATATATTTAATTATGATTTTCAGAAAACTGTAAGAAATTGTATCAACTGGTTTATCTTAACAGTCAATGTTAATGCTAATAAAAAGATTTTAATTGAAAAGCCTTGAGGCAAAATGTTAAATTTGGATACTAAATTAAGTGCCACTAGAATATTAACTGCTTGCCGACCAGCCGCCTCAGTTATACGGCGGCAGGTCGGCTCTCCTGGGCGAGAGCCCGTAGCTCTACGTCGGCACCTTAGCGGCCGCTAGGGGGCACGTGCGCGGCGGCCGGCACGCGTGCCCCCTGCTTTGCTCCCGAGTCCTGTGCGCGTGCCCTGCAGGCACGATCGCCGCCACACACACACACGCGATCGCTCGTTACAGAGCGGGGACCGGGAGCGATGCGTGTAAAGACATCGCTCCCGGTCCTGTCAGCGGAGGAAACGCTGATCTTCTGTTCATACATACAATGTATGAACAGAAGATCAGTGATTTCCCCTAGTGAGGCCACCCAGGATCACAATTAACCCCTTCCCCGCCCCTTAGTGTTAACTCCTTCACTGCCAATGGCATTTTTATAGTAATCCAATGCATTTTTATAGCATTGATCGTTAAAAAATGCCAATGGTCCCAAAAATGTGTCAAAAGTGTCCGAAGTGTCCGCTATAAGGTCGCAGTACTGGAAAAAAAAAAACGCTGATCGCCGCCATTACTAGTAAAAAAAAAAATAATAATAAAAATGCCATAAAACTACCCCCTATTTTGTAAACGCTATAACTTTTGCGCAAACCAATCAATAAACAATAATTGCGATTTTTTTTTTACGAAAAATATGTAGAAGAATACGTATCGGCCTAAACTGAAGAAAAAAACGTTTTTTTTATATATTTTTGGGGGGATATTTATTACAGAAAAAAGTAAAAAATATTGCATTTTTTTCAAAATAGTCGCTCTATTTTTGTTTATAGCGCAAAAAATAAAAACCGCAGAGATGATCAAATACCACCAAAAGAAAGCTCTATTTGTGGGAAAAAAAGGACGCCAATTTTGTTTGGGAGTCACGTCGCATGACCGCGTAATTGTCAATTAAAACGACGCAGTGCCGAATCGCAAAAAGTGCTCTGGTCATTGGGCAGCAATATGGTCCGGGGTTAAGTGGTTAAAGCCCTCTATCTTACTGACTACCATGAGACCTTAAAAGACTGGGTGCAGTACTAATATATTCTGGAAAGCTAAGTGGTGGCATAATTAAAACAAATTTCTTAGTTTTAGGTAGAAGTTTAGATTTGGACTTTAGTGTAGTAAATCTATTGAGCGTTAGATATTTTTAGGGATATTTTTCAAAATGTGATAAGCAATAGCTGCCTTTGTATTGCTCTCAGTATATAGGTTATCTATATAATTATTAAGAAATCATACACAATTCACATGACCACTGTTCATTGAAGAATACTTTCTGCCACCATCATATCATTCATTTGCAAAAACTATTGACCATATAAAATACAATTTAAAATTCAAACACTATTCCAATTCTTGCAATAAGCCATGTTATAAGCAAATGCCTGTGTACAGTAACCATTATGTATAATCCAACTCAGCTGGTGGAAGCCCCATGAACTGAAAACAACCCAGGGCTAAAGTACAATTAGTCCATCACTACTATGTTAAAGTGTTACTAAACCCACAACAGTAATACCAGTATGAATATGCAGGAAAGCATGCTCGTCATACTCACTGTAGAACCTAAGGGGCTAATCCTCTGCATTGTGTAAAAAGTCTGTTTGATTCTGTCTTCACTGACCCCCCCCCCCTCTTCCACAGTCCTCAATCCATATCCGGATAGTACAGAGGCTAGGGGACAAGCTGCACATGCTCAGTTTGGTGTCTATTGCTAGAGAGTTTTTTTCATTTTCTTGGGAGGGTGCATGTGATCAGCACAGGGCCAATCATCACTGTCCAGACAGAGGGTCAGGGGTAATGCATCCTCATAGGACAATCATGGGAGAATAAAAATTCCTCCCACAAATTTTAGCTAGACACTGATAGAAATCAAATCAAATGATTATGGGTTTAGTAACACTTTAAGTCAGGGGTGGCAAACACAAGGCCCGCGGGCCGAATCTGGCCCGCCAAGCCTTGTCATGTGGCCCGCCAGCCTCCACCGCTTGTTCCAGTGCCAGTGCCGCCTGCTCAGGCCGCACAGTGGGAGGTAAGCGGCGCCCGCGGCCTGGACAGGGTTAACACAGGTCGCGGCCGCCGCTCACCCACCGCTATGTGTCATCTCCGGGCTCCGGCGCGGCTGATTGGCTGAGCTTTGTGTCTCTCTCACACACACAGCTCAGCCTCAGAATCCACGCTGACAGTTCAGCTCGGACACTGCTCCTCCTCTTCCCGCCTCTCTACACTGTGTGGCACGCGCACACCCCCTGTGTCTTCCCCGCTCACACATCCCTGGGAAAATGTGAAGGAAGATGCAGGCAGCCCGCCCCTGACCCTCCATCCTGGGGTGAGTAAGCTCACCCTCTCCCACCTCCAAGTGTATATATTAAATGAATTTAAGGGGTGCTCTGTGCAAGAGGGGGGCTTTGGTGGGCAGAGCCCCCCTTACATCAGAGATCCCCCTTTACATCTGAGTCCACAGCATTACAAGGGGGTCTGTGCGGACTCTGATGTAATGGGGGTCTGTGCGGACTCTGATGTAATGGGGGTCTGTGCGGACTCTGATGTAATGGGGGTCTGTGCGGACTCTGATGTAATGGGGGTCTGTGCGGACTCTGATGTAATGGGGGTCTGTGCAGACTCTGATGTAATGGGGGTCTGTGCGGACCCCTGAATCCCTGCACTGTGTACATAGCGCACCCCCTGAATTCCTGCACTGTGTACGTAGCATAATCCTGACGTAATCCTGAACTCTGCATTCTGTATGTAGTGCAATCCATATACAACTGGCCCTTTAAGGGCAACCACACTGCTGATGCGGCCCTCGATGAATTTGAGTTTGCCACCCCTGCTTTAAGTCATCAATCTACACCTTAAAACCAAGGAGGGGTCCTATGTTAGCTAACAGTTCAAGATATTGGCCCCTCACTTATGAAAATATCCATCCTCTTCCCCCACATAAAAATGTATATAGGTAAACATTAAAGTGGATAGGCTTCTGGGCCTTAATGTGGGCTGATTGTATGAGTTGAACTCCATATGGGCATGGTGTTAACAAGGTTGTAACAGAATGGCCCATGGAACCCAGAGGCTCTTGAAGGGCGTGGGGTACTCCTGTTTCAGCTTCACCAATGACTCTTGTGTCTAGGGTCGTCCTATGTCCACTAGGGGCATAGAATGACTGAGAAATGATATCTTGGATTACAGGAGATGGAACAGTAATGATAATTCACAATGTATTCCAGGATATCTTGAAATATTACAGGTTGTTGATTCTAAACCCAACCGGTCAATAGAAAGAGTGATTCATTCAATGTGGGAACACAGACTGTTAAGGTGTTTAATGTCGTCTGCTACTGTCATGTAAATGAACCTTAGTCTGGCTCTCAAGAACCTTTCATTGCGTGATGCTAATTGACACTGTATTGTGTGCATTTCTATTGATGATAAATGTGTATTGTATAGCAGGTGAGAAGAGCTTATCTCTGAGTCACCTTGTCTGGGTAAATGATTAGTAATAAGCTCAAGTAGATTATCTCAGAGACAGAATGTCTGTCTCCTAAAAGATGTGTATTGAGCTCCCTGTGTCATGTTGTGGGTGGAGTTAAGACATTGTTCCTTGGGGTTTCTAACTGTATAAAAGCTTGAGTTTACCATTAAAGTGTCTATCCGTTTGGAACCAGAGAACAGAGCTGTGTGTCTCGTTTCTGGGGAATCCTATGAGTCATGTTCGTCTGCTGGATTGTGGAGTATCGATATGCTGTCGTGGGTTGGTGGAATGGAATATCTTAAATGGCGTTTAACCCCTGACTGTTACAAAGGTCATGTATTTTCTCTATGTCAGTTGTCTTACATTTGTGTTGACTGCTTTTTGATGTATAGATTTGGTGTGCACTGTTGGCACGAATTAGTTGTATTATGTATAATGTATGTTTATGTGTATGCTCCTGCTATGTTCTTTATAGCTGTAAACAAAACAAATAAACCAAAAACTTCATTTTTGTTCTGGATAAAAACAAAATCGGACCTTCTTTTCATCTATTAAATCTTCTGCTCTTGTTGTCTTGACTTTGGATAGTAAAACATTTTTCTTTCTGCCATTAAATAGCTTATACAGCCCACTTCTATTCCTTGTCTGATCATTAACCTAGGCTTATGACACCATGCAGAGCTCTCTCTCTCAATCTCGTGAGGGTTTGCCAGGAAGGGAGGGGGGATGAGTCATAAGAGGGCCAATGAAAGCTGCAGAGCTGAAGGTGTGCCTCTGTGTGTCTGTGTAAATCCAGAAAGTGAACAGGTAGCTGCTTCAGCTGCCCACAGTTAAAATGGATGCAGCCAGACTTAGTAGAGGGAGATTTCTGCAGAATATTTGGCAAGTGCAGAATCACAGTATATAGAAAATAATATGCAAAGTGGTTGGAGGGAAGCTTCAGAATGGCAAAGGTTTTTTATTACATATTATGTGAGCAGACTGCAGTTCCTCTTTAAAGTGGTTGAAAACCCTGACATATACCCAATGAAATGAACAGCCTCAGATGATACACAGAGATGAAACAAATCCTCCTACATAGGTATATTTACTTGTATATCTGTTGTCTTGTTGCCCTCTCTACACCCATTCCAAAGTGAAAATTGTGTTAAAAACATTCTTAATCTGTCAGCAGCACACAGGGAATGATAACAAAGGAATGTAGCACCACAGAGAAACCACACTTAGAGCTTTGGAGAGAGATAAGTAAACACTGCAGATATATGTGCGTAGTTCAAATTCCATGACTGGGATTTACAACCACTTTAAAAATCACATGGATGGTAAAGGCTTCATATGGTTTAATAAACCTACCATGGAGGCCAGGATGGGAAGGAAAAGAGTTGCTGTAGCAACATTGCTGGCACATTCAGTAAAAACAGCGATCATTAGTGACAGGATGATGGCGATGGCCCAAGCTGGAATACTGTGAAGAAACATCATCTGATGACCAAGCCATGAAGAAAGACCAGATGCCTGTGGGGTAGAAGAACCAAAAGCCATTTTTGTGATATAAATAAACACTTTATGTAACATACATTCATCCATAGCAACCAGTCACATTTCACCATAGTCATGTCAGTTAATGATAATTTATGATTAGTTGTCATGGGATGCTGCATTTGACACAACAGTTGCTTTTCATCTTACTTTATAAGGACAATTACACCACCTCATAAATAGAGCCTTGTGTGAGATAATTTGTTATAATAACAACGTGCAGCACTAATGAAATACAAATACTACACATCTAGTGACATACAAACTATTTCAGAAAATATATAACATTACAAAAGTTAGGCCATGAAGAACTATAAGGAAGAGTCGTGGCTGCCAAGCATTTGTTGCAGTGGAATCGCCTTTAAGCACTAGGACTCACTAACGTATGAAATTTTATGTATTTTCAGTTATTTCTATATCACTAGATGTGTAGTATTGAATCACTCGGTCAAGTGGATCACCTTCTTGATTAGATGCTATTTATGCAGTCATATCAATTCTCACCTACCATGTCATTAAGAAATCTGAAAAATTCAGAGAAGAAAGGGAATTGTATGTTGTCCTCTTCTGAGTCTGCAGCAGAGGACCTCTTTAAAGCCCAAAAGTTCTAGCCTTTAACAAACTTATATTTGTGTCTGTGGGGTCTTCATAGAAGAGAAGAAGTGGTAGGCAAAACCTAGAATAGAGGCTTTTCTAATCTCATAGATAAATTAGGTATGAAACACAAATGGGGAGTGCCCAAGTGAGAGAAAAGAGTATAGGAGTCTAGACACACTGGGGGTTCACACTGGGGGTAAAATCAGCAGAGCTTCCCTTCATTTCAGATCTACCCCTGAGGCCGCGTACACACGGTCGGTCCAAACCGATGAAAATGGACTGAAGTTCAGTTTCATCTGTCCAAACCGACCGTGTGTATGGCCCATCGGTCTTTTGTCCTTCAGTCTAAAGTTTTAAAACTTGCTTTAAAATCGGACTGATGGACGCCTGACCATCGGTCCAAACCGATGGTTAGTACGCAAAAGCATCGGTTTAAAACCCGCACATGCTCAGAATCAAGTCGACCCATGCTTGTAAGCATTGAACTTCGTTTTTTCAGCACGTCGTTGTGTTTTACGTCACCGCGTTCTGACACGATCATTTTTTGAACTGATGGTGTGTACTCACATTAGACCATCAGACCAAACTTCCAAGTGCACTTGTAGTGCAAGGTGGATTTGCCTTTCGTAAATAACCCCCACTGTATCATTAACATACAGTGCCTTGAAAAAGTGTTCATACCCCTTGACATTTTCCACATTTTGTCATGGTACAACCAAAAAGGTAAATGTATTTTATTGGGATTTTTTGTGATAGATCAACACAAAGTGGCACATAATTGTGAAGTGAAAGAAAAATGATAAATGGTTTTCCATATTTTTACCAACTAAATATCAGAAAAGTGTGGCGTGCATTTGTATTCAGTTCCCTTTACTCTAAAATCCCTAACTAAAATTTAGAGGAATCAATTGCTTTCAGAAGCCACCTAACTAAAAAACATGGTGGTGGTAGCATCATATTGTGTGGATGCTTTTCTTCAGCAGGGACAGGGAAGCTTGCCAGAGTTGATGGGAAAATGGATGGAACCAAATACAGGGAAATCTTAGAAGAAAACCTGTTAGAGTCTGCAAAAGACTTGAGACTGGGGCGGGGATTCACCTTCCAGCAAAACAAAGACCCTAAACATACAGCCATAGCTTCAATGGAATGGTTTAGATCAAAACATATTCATGTATTAGAATGGTCCAATCAAAGTTCAGACCTAAATCCAATTGAGAATCTGTGGCAAGACTTGAAAATTGCTGTTCACAGACTCACTCTATCCAATCTGACCGAGCTTGAGCTATTATGCAAAGAGGAATGGGCAAAAATTTCACTCTCTAGATGTGCAAAGCTGGTAGAGACATAGGCCTCGTACACACGACCGAAGAACGAGTTCTTTGTTAGGCTTGTCGAGAAACTTGACAAGCTGTCTTTGCATACACACTGTCAAGACCAAATCTCCTCGCGGTGACTTCAATACATACAACAGCAGTTTGATTCCACTGGCACAACCCTTGGGGCTGCTTTTGCTAATCTCATGTTACTGCGTGTTAGGTAAAAGTTTGGTAAGAGACATTTGCACTTTTCAGTCTATTACAGCGTGACAAATGTGCTATTTCCATTACAAACGTTACTTTTATTGAAGGTGCGCAGGTTTCTAAGCATACACACCAATGTGTTTCTCGTTGAAAACTAGCCCGACGAGGAACACGACGAGGAAATTGAGACTCCTGTCGATGAAAAAGAGAACTTGCTCCCTTTTTTCCTCGTCAAGTTCCCTTAACACTTTTCTCGATGAAAAGCATACACACGACCGGTTTCCACGGCAAAAAAGCTCTGCCACCAAGTTTCTTGATGGATTCTGTCGAGGAAACCGGTCGTGTGTACGTGGCCATACTCCAAAAAAGTTTCAGCGAAAGGTGGTTCTAAAAAAGTATTGATTCAAGGAGGCTGAATACAAATACACGCCATACTTTTCAGATATTTATTTGTAAAAAAAAATGTAAAAACTATTTATCATTTTCCTTCCACTTCACAATTATGTGCCAATTTGTTTTGGTCTATCACATAACATCACAATAAAATACATTTACTTTTTTGGTTGTAATATGACAAAATGTAGAAAATTGTAAGGGGTATGTATACATTTCCTAGGTACTGTAGATGATAAACAAGAAGGCACCATATAAACTAGGCAAAAACGTGAAACAAACACTAGAGGGCAAAGAGGGGAATGAAATGGAAGGTGTAAGATCTGCCGCACTTACAAGGCTATTAACTATAACTAAATTATTATTCCGAAATATATTTATAGGTTCCCTCTATTGCATAAATGGATTCATTGGTCTACACCTACAGTTAGCTAATCTATCGAGACACACACACTGCTGCTGGTAAAATTAACATCTTTCGTTTATTCCCAAGGACATAGGGATATTCCAACTTCACACATTAAACAGCACAATATATCTACAAGAGAAATTCAAAGAAACTTATCACACATGATTTCATCGGCTGGTTCAGCAAGGAGCCTAGAGCTCCCATGTGGAGCATGTGGCAGGATCCAAGAGGTAGACCAAATGGAGGAAGCTTACTCTCCAGTGTGTGCTGGAGAGTATACCCAAAACCACCCACATTTGCCTGTCCAATAAGAGAACGCCAAGCCATTCCTTGGAAGAAATAAGACCGCCGCTCCAGGTGAGTGCACTGTGCAATCGATCTCCTCTGAGAACCAATGCACGAAGCAAACTTAAAACGAAGATATGGACAGCCACACACCAAAAAAAAACGTAAAAAGGTAGCCTTTAATAGTAAACGAACAGGAGCACTGCAAAACACAGCAAGCAGTGGGGTGTATAGCTGACGCGTTTCGCACCGGGGTTCAGTGATTAGTCATAGCTATGACTAAGCACTGAACCCCGATGCGAAACACGTCAGCTATACACACCACTGCTTGCTGTGTTTTGTAGTGCTCCTGTCCTTTTACCATTAAAGGCTACCTTTTAAAAAAAAAATGGTGTGCGGCTGTCCATATCTTCGTTTTAAGTTTGCCAAGACATTCCTTATCCTCTCTTTGAAGCTTCTAGTCACACCAGGTGACCTAGTCCTAGACCTTGGTTATGCAAATTCTGATATGCTTTAAGCCATGTTTGGTTCTCCAACAGAAGGTAAGTCACCATAACTCAGTAAAGACAGGTGGCCAATAAGGATGCTTCCCTGTTTTAGGTGCATCACCCTGATGGGTGACAACAGAAGCCAGAAGTGGGAATGGTGCACTTTTCCAATATGCCCTAAGTTTTAGTAAGTGGAATGTGTCAAGCTTGGTTCTTCCTTCGACTTCCTTCCTTATCTGAAGATGTGGCAGGTATTTCACAGGGCAATTTACTCATTTGATACCTAACACCATTGCACACATACCATTGCTAAATACACACATTTTACCATGATCAAAATAATTCTTAAAATGTAAGCTGCAGCTGTACACTCATCATAGGACATCGTCCAGTCAATATTCTATTATTTCATTCTCTTGGCATCAATTCATACAATAGAACAGAATGTTCAGCCAAGTAAAAGCTTTCCTATGAAAGCTACAATTTTCTCTTGGTAACATTCTAGTTTCTCTGTTGAACTATTTCCATTTTAAAAGTTGATTTTTATCAGATTATGCAGATAGAGACAACATTAAAGGAGCATATCAGTTCTTAGTGCCCTGGACCAACAGGGAACCTTGGAGAATCGCCAGAACACAGTTCATTTTGGCATGAAATTGTACACACTATACTGAACAAAATATTGAAATATAAAACAAATGAGAACTTGCAGCATACTTCCAAACTGCTTAAATGTTTTCTCTGTGTTCTCAAGAACAATGATATACTTACGTCACTGCCTTTTGCCAATGCAAAGCCTCCTCCAAGAAGAAGAACAATACTCCATGGCATCTTCTTATGAACTACCTTCCAAGTCAGTAATGGTGCGGACATAAATGATTCCTCTTCTATAAAAGCAAGGACAGTAATTAAATGTTCGCTTCTTAACATAATTCAATCCAGTGATGATATAGGGCCAGATTCAGAAAGATCCGTGGATCTTTCTGCTGGCTTAACGTATCCCCGATACGTTACGCCGCTGTAAATATTTGCGCAAGTTCTTTATTCAGAAAGAACTTGCGCCATTATTTACAGCAGCGTAACGTATGTGTGGCGGCGTAAGGCCGCGCAATTCAAATGTCTGAAGTGGGGGTGTGATTCATGTAAATGAATCATGACCCCATGTAATTCACGTTTTTTTTTGGACGTTCCCAGTGCGCATGCGTGAGATCACGTCGCTTTTCCTCAATGAAAACAATGTGAACGTTACTAACGTCGAGCCCCATTCCCGAACGATTTACGCAAACGACGTAACCGACGTACAATTCGACGCTGTCCCGACGTCCATACTTAACATTGGCTACGCCTCCTATAGCAGGGGTAACCTTACGCCGCTCGAACGCTTAAGAAAACTACGTAAACTACGATGCGCCGCCACATGTACGTTCGGAAATCACCGTAAATAGCTCATTTGCATATATTACGCAAATACCGCCGTAAGCGCCACCTAGCGGCCAGCGTAATAATGCAACCAAGATACGACGGTGTAACAGACTTACGCCGCTCGTATCTTAGAAGAAAGCCGGTGTATCTTCTTTTCAGAATAGCAAAAAAAGATACGCCAGCTATTCTTAGTATTTACGCAGCGTATCTCTTGATACGCTGCGTAAATAGCTTTCTGAATATGGCCCTCAGTGTATATATTTGACCTAGCCCCCCTCCCTTTTTTCATATAATATTAATTTAAATAGTTCTACAAATACTTAAAAAAATTGAGGTTAAAATTAAGGCTAGATTAATCCCTATAGTGATGTCATATCTTTTTCTATCCTTGTAGTAATACAGTGTACTGTTTGACAGCGGACATTATTAGGTCTGTTGCGGATCTCATATAATCAGGTACATATACATATATAACCTTTTATTATCCTTTATTAACATATAAACTGTTATTGTAGCAAATTATTACTCTTTCTATATAATATATATAATTTTTAGCCCCATTTGGGTACAATTTATTATTTGTATTTATTATCTTATATATTTTTAGGGACCTCCATCCCAGTCCCAGTATATCTCTTCTGGCTGATCCACCGGCTTCTCGATCTTTGGAATAATTTCTCCCGGGGATGAACACCTGTTCCTTATAAATGTTCATCTCAAACTTGCATTTATTGTATATCCTGATACCCATTACACACCCCTGAAGAAGGTTACCCCGAAACGCCTCGGGTGTAAAGAAGGTTCTTTATGTATTTACTTATATGGTGACAATCATTGAAACTGTATATTTTAATTCAATATTTCATTTTTTTTTTATAAATATGTACAATTGTGAATAAAACTATTTGTTTACTCTCAATATCCTGTATATTTTGGAATACTATTAGTGCCTTAAAAGTCCACTCAGGGGGAACCCCCTTTTTCTTTTCTCATATATACTGGATGTGGCACAAACATACATTTGCCATTCACTCCTCTTTCTTGTAATCAAAAGTTCAGCCACTACTATGGCAGCAAATCACCAATTTAGCCATCTTGCAATATCTAATGATGGCCATAGCCCTTGTAATATTTTAGAGAACAGCATAAGCACACAATATCAGTTTAGTGTATGAAGTCAGGTTACTACATGCTTAGCTTGTTATAGGTGCAAAGATGTCTCCCTGAGAATTAAGGGCAACTAGCTGCTGTCATCCACTTGACATACCTCCTGCCTGACAAAAATAGGGTATGCACCGTGCATTACTTGTCAGTACTATTAGGCCCTGGTTCACACTGATGCTATTTCGGATGCGTTCCACAATGCATTGATTCACATGACAAGTGAAATAACAGGCTGCTCACACATATGCAATCCTAACCCAAGGCGATTTCAAAGGGTCCTGGGCGTGTTTCATCGGATGCGGTGCAGTTCTATGTGATTGAACGGAAAATGCATTGAAAATGCACTGGCGTTAAAATACGATGTGATTCTAGTGCATTTTTTAATATTTAGTCCTGTGTTTTTTATGGTGCCTTCCAAAGAGAGAGAGAAATAGAGACAGCGAGAGAGAACCTAGCCCAGTAATGGCGAACCTTGGCACCCCAGATGTTTTGGAACTACATTTCCCATGATGCTCAACTACACTGCAGAGTGCTTGAGCATCATGGGAAAGTTAGTTCCAAAACATCTAGGGTGCCAAGGTTCGCCATCACTAGCCTATCTCATCATTATATACTCCCTGGTGTTGATTTACAAAACAAAAGTATTTTCAACTTGCAAAAGGATGTTTCGCTAAGCTTATTAAATGAGGGGAGGTTCTGCTGACTCCCATCAATCATGTTCAAGCAAAAATACTGTATTTCTTTTTAACTTCTCTTGCACATACAAAGTACAAATTCCTTTGAAAATAAACAGCATAGTATCCCTTCCTAGTAAATCTAACCCTCTGTGTCCACTGCACTATGTGACTGAATAACTGTTAAATGTGTTCAAAAATAAAATGTGGGCTTCTGTGTGTCACCTGGTGGTTTGCCACTTGTATTTGCACAGGAATTTTGGCAGAGGCTTTTTACTGACAACTTTTTTTATTTTATTATATACAGTATCCTTGCCCACATTTTTGTACTATAATGACATAGGCTTATTTTGATGAATCGACATTTCAGTGTAAATGTAATGTGAGGGTTTTAGTTATTGTAAATGTAAACTTTGGGTTTAAAATTTACCAAACTCTGGGAACCGTGGTTAAATGTCCCTGGATTGGCTGCAGTGGAGCTGGTATTAAATAGATTATTGTAAATATGGTATCACTGAATTTGTGGCAGGGACTAGCGTGTTACAATACTGTCTCAGGTTATGGTTAACTGTATTTAGTGTGAATATGCACACAATGTATATGTTTGTGTGAAACTTGCAGTAATCTATGTGAATTTAAGCTATGTACAAGTCTAATATAATGTGTTGCTCTGATGCCGGTAATGGATGTATTGTACCCTTTTTAATAAAAAACATTTATTTTGAGAACAAAAAAACTTTGGGGTTAATAGTTAAAGATCAATCACTAGAAGAGAATGCAGCTTGTTAAACCCAACAGGGGATAGTGCACATGGCACTTTTCCCAATCTAAATCTATGCAGGTGTTGCTGAGCTGTGGATTTGGATTGCTAGCCCTGTCCAGTAGACTATGTATGCAACAACACCGATCAATGTAGATGGAGTATTGAATGGCAGCTCAAGAGGAGAGGAGGCATGAGAGGCAGTCACGCTAAGCCTACACAGGCTCCCTTTTTACCACCTAATAAGCTACCAGTAAGAGCATTGCCTTACTGTGGAGTGGCCTGTCTCCTCATCTCTCCTCGTTTGTTATCACATAGTGTGCGGAGCTGCAGCCTGCTATTCAGGGGAATGAAGAGAGTGGAAATGGTCAGCTTGTGTGGTGAATGAATGCAGCTGGAGAAAAGAGCTTCCTTTGCAAAAACACTGGCTGACAACAACACAAGCTGGTACAACACTAGGCTGTCTTGGACCAGTGTAATAGTTGGTGTTTGCTGTTGTCAGCTTTTTTTTTTTCTGAACGAAAGTGCTCTTATGGAGCTGTAATCATGGACAACATAAGCTGACAGTTTCCACTCTCTGGGCCAGATTCAGGTAGGATAGCGGATCTTTATTCTGGCGTAACGTTCGTCATTTACGTTACTCCGTCGAAACTTTAGGAGCAAGTATTGTATTAACAAAGAACTTGCTCCTAAAGTTGCGACGGCGTAGCGAAAATGAGCCGGCGGAATTCAAATTGGGCGGGTAGGGGGAGTGTAGTATTTAAACTAGGCGCGATCCCGCGGCGAACATACTGCGCATGCGTCGGCTGTCAATGTATCCCAGTGTGCATGCTCCAAATTCTGTCGGTGTTTTCGTCGTCAACGTCAATGACGTCAATCCCCATTCACGGACGAGTTACGCAAACGACGTGAAACTTTTTCAATTCGACGCGATCACGACGGCCATACTTAACATAGGATACTCCACCTAGGGGGCATGTTTTTCTTTACGCCGCTTATCTCTTACGGAAACGTCGGAAAGTCACTGCGTCGGGCCCGCGTATGATCGTGAATTGCCGCTGATTTACATATTCTCTGCGTAAATCAGCGGGAACGCCCCGAGCTGCCATTTTAAAATTGCAGTTCCGATACGACGGCGAAATACAATTATGCCGCTCGTATCTGAACTCAATCCCGGCGTATCTTGTTTTCTGACTACAGAAAACAGATACGACGACGTAGGTTAGAAGTTACGCGGCTTATCTACAGATAAGCCGCGTAACTTCTACCTGAATCTGGCCCTCTGTGCCCTGAATAAGGATGAGCTCTGGCGTGTTCGCACAGTCCATGTGCAGAGCCCTCCAGGATGTCGGCACCGCGCTGCACTAATCACAGGCGCCGAGCATCAGGAAATGTCTCCCTGCCTGTGATCAGCGCATCGCGGTGCCGACTTCCTGACGAGCTCTGCACATGGACTGTGCGAACACGCCAGAGCTCATCCTTAGCCCTGAATATCAGGCTGTGGGCTCAGACTTTGTGTGTACTAATATCATTTAAAGTAAAATTGTAAAAGAAAATCCCAAATTTTGGGTCATCACCAGAGAAGAAATAGGGGGGGGGGGGGGGGGATTTCTTCCAATAAGAATACTAATTCCTTTGACTATGGTAACAACCCAGGATTCCCTCACTTTGGAAAGATTTCCTCTCACTTCCTGTTTTGACTATGGGACAGGAAGTAAAAGGAAATTCTTCACAATGGAACGGAAAGAAATGATGGGAGTTATACCCTCCCCTACTCAGTCCACAATTTCCTTTAGTTTCTACTTTTAAGGTAGCATATACAGATGAACAGCATATGAACCAACCACACATTTATATGTTTAGGCTCTATTTCCACCAATGTGTTTCTGAGTGTATTGAGGGTGCATTACATTGAAGGTATGTCGCACGTTGGGAGTGTTTTTCGTTTATTTATTCTCACCTTCTTGTGGATCTTCAAGATCAAAACTGTCACTCTGATTATGGCAGGTAAATTTAGGTCTTTTTGCTGGCAGAACAAACAGAAGGACAGCTACAAATATAGCCACAGTGGCATCAGTTACATACCTGCAGATTGAAAAACAGATAGGTGTTAACCATTATATAACAAAACATATGTGGGGTTGCGATTGTGATTTATGACTGATATAGCCAAATTTCTCACAAGACTTCAGTCTACAATGAAATCTATTACATCATTTTTTACCGAATTTAACAAATATGTTAAAGGGGTTGTAAAGGTAAAAAAAAATTCCCCCTAAATAGCTTCCTTTACTTTAGTGCAGTCCTCTTTCACTTACCTCATCCCCTTCAATTTTGCTTTTAAATGTCCTTATTTCTTCTGAGAAATCCTCACTTCCTGTTCTTCTGTCTGTAACTCCACACAGTAATGCAAGGCTTTCTCCCTGGTGTGGAGTGTCGTGCTCGCCCCCTCCCTTGGACAGGAGAGTCTGTATGCTCTGTACATTGCAGATAGAGAAAGGAGCTGTGTGTTAGTGGGCGTCCTGACACTCCTGTAGTCCAAGGGAGGGGGCGAGCATGACACTCCACACCAAGGAGAAAGCCTTGCATTACTGTGTGGCGTTACAGACAGAAGAACAGGAAGTGAGGATTTCTCAGAAGAAATAAGGACATTTAAAAGCAAAATTGAAGGACGAGGTAAGTAAAGGAGGACTGTACTAAGGTAAAGGAAGCTATTTAGGAAAAAAAATGTACCTTTACAACCCCTTTAAATTACTATTTAAGGAGACAGACTTGCAATTATTTATTAGGATTTAAATTGGTAGTAAAGTATTTTTATTATTATTTATTTGTACCTACAGGTAAGCCAATAAGAAGGCTTACCTGTAGGTACAGTGAATATCTCCTAAACTTTCGCTATTTAAAAGATATTCACACTGCATGCAGCTGGTGATGTCACCAGCGAATGCGCTCTGAAGGGGCTGGATGCATGCACTTTACTCATGCATTTTAGCATAGTTCCCCATAGGCACATAGGAAGCAATTCATATTGCACATAGGAGCACATGGAAAGGCCCTAAAATTCTCAAATGTATATGCAAGAGGAGTACACATGCTCCTTTATTCTCAGAAGCACCAGCTAATGCTACAGGCTGTGAAATCTTTTTTGGTTCTCATTCATCGCATGAAGAGTGGACCTGCTTTGAGATACCGTTCACTTCCTATCATTGGGAGGTCTACTGCCTGGTTGTCATCATATACATGTCTCAGTGACTCATTAAGTTTACCGCTTAGTTGAGTCCACATTCTCTGGTAAGCCTCCTTAATTACCTTTGGTGGTGGATCTACTATCAACACTACTCTTATCGCTGTCACGTTTATTTGGACACTCAGACTGAGACACTCTTTAGTTATTTCACATTCTTATGAACTGTTTTGAGCTTCAATGTCACACTTTAATATTTGTGTTTTTTGATCTCTCACTTTTTATACTCATATGATACTTCACTGTATGATATATTTAATCTTCACATAATTTTAGCGCTACACTTTTCTTTTGTTATCACTTGTTTTTGTGCAGAATTGATCCAATTCTGTGGTGTTTGGCAGCTTTTTTATGTTTTACTGGGTAGCGCGGTGTTATATGTACTAGTGTATATTTATGGTCGTGGCCCTCTGACCGAGAGTGATGTGGATCACATAAACACGCGACAAGACTTACAACATAAATAGACCTGAAGTGTGCCTTGGTGGTCTGGTCAGTATGCCAAGAAAAGGGGGCATACCCAAAGTAAGTAATGGGTAGTTAATTGAAGAAGGATATGCTGAGAAGTGCCCTGAAAAAGAGAAGGGCGGGAGGGTGTCGAATGCGATTGAATGCGCAGACTCACGGACATGAGGTGAGCTGGGAAGAGTCGGCCCAGTGACGTGTAGTACTGCACACTGAACCGACAAAGAGCATGTGTGAGTGGGCTGCTTAAATACCCTCCGGGCTCCTCCCATAAACTCAGGCCACCATACTGGCCTTCTTATTTATGGTCGTGGCCCTCTGACCGAGAGTGATGTGGATCACATAAACACGCGACAAGACTTACAACATAAATAGACCTGAAGTGTGCCTTGGTGGTCTGGTCAGTATGCCAAGAAAAGGGGGCAAAAGACTCAGATAGGGAAATAGCTTATATTGATTTCTTGTATTTATTGAGCCAGCTTGGTAAAGGCTTGTGCCATTCCTTCCTGAGGATCTGGGATGTATGTGGCAAAACAAGGAGACTTCCCATCAGCCTGGTATCTTGATTACGTGGTCTGGTACTCCCTGTTGGGAGGCAGTTGAGGCTGCTCTAATTCGGAAAGAATGTCCTGAGAACAGACTGGCATTTGAAGCCCAAGTTGCTTAGGATTCTGACATGCTTGACAAACTGGCTGCCACTCAGGGAGCTGGTTTAGAAAGGGTAGCAACGAGCTACAATCAGATTGGCTGGGTAGATGGAGCAGTAGTCGGTCAAACACCGTCACTGGGCGTCAGGCATTGTTAGTCTGAAACAGGTTGCTGTCAACCCCCGGGGCTGGTTTGTTGCGTTTGCAGACTGAGAGTGTAGGGGTTCGAAAGCAAGTCGGGTGGCGTCGGAGCAGTGTCTGACTGCCGGAGCCACTAACTGTAAATTCACTAGGTTGTAGGGAACCGTAGAAGGCCTGGTAGATGGCTGCTAGGATGACTATGCTGGGCAAGGCCCTAAATGGGGAACGAGTAAGGATTTCAGACATGTGCCTAAAGAGGGCACTCTTGAAAGGTAGGCGCTTGCCACTGACTACAGGTTGGTGCTTCTGTATGCTCTGTAGGAGGGACTTGACTGCATGGGCTCGAGAATACTGACAGTTTACTGGGGTCCTGCAGGGACAGGAAATGCTGGACGTCATCTAGATATGGCGTGATAGTATTGTGAGAAAGGGTCAGCTGCGTGTGGCAATACGATATGAAGGCTAGGACGTGTCTAACGTTGCCTATTGCTGCTCCAAAGCAAGTGGCCAAAAATTAGCAGTTAGTGTTCCAAGCAGTGTGATAGGACTTCAGTGTGTTGCGTGCCAAGGAGTGGTTAATAAGCTGGGTTGAGTTGGTGAGATGCTACTTCAGTCCATCGTCAGCAATGACCAGGGTGGGACAGGGATGGTTATTGGGTCAGCTCCAGGCTCTTGCTGGAAAAACAAATAAGGTTAGAATGGGACAGAGCATCAGCTGCGATTTTGCATTTGCCTGGAATATGACTACAGAAGATATTAAACTGGTGACGGAGTGACAGCTGTGCGAGCCTGCGCAGGAAGGACGTGATGGGGAGAGGCTTGATCTACCTTTAATTGATGAAGTCGGCTGTGGCCTGATTGTCTGTGGTGAAGAACACTGTCTGTCTAGTTCAAGTGTGGCCCCAAACCTGGGCAGCTGCCACAATGGGGTACAGCACGAGACGTGATGAAGACTGGGTGAAGCAGAAATTTAAGAGAATTTCTGGGGGCCAAGGTTTGGAGAACCAGTGGCGGACGAAAAATGCACGCAAAAGCCTGTGGTGGCTCGGCTGACACTGCCGGGATGAAGATTGAAATGCTGTTCTATCAGGTGGGGAAGTTGTCCCACATAGCTAAGTCTGCTACTGATGCTTGGTCTAGTTTGAGAACTTGGACTGGATCTTGCATTGGTGTGAGAAAATCAAGACAATACACAGGTGCTCAACAAGACGATATACGTGCACTCACTGACCAACGTGCCCTCGCCGACCAACGTGCCCTCGCCGACCAACGTGCCCTCGCCGACCAACGTGCACTCGCCGATCAACGTGCACTCGCCGACCAACGTGCACTCGCCGACCAACGTGCACCCGCTGACCAACGTGCACTCGCTGACCAACGTGCACTCGCTGACCAACGTGCACCCGCAGACCAACGTGCACCCGCAGACCAACGTGCACTCGCAGACCAACGTGCACTCGCAGACCAACGTGCACTCGCAGACCAACGTGCACTCGCAGACCAAAGTGCACTCGCAGACCAACTTGCACTCGCTGGTGCTGGATGGAAACCTGAACTAACTGCAGGGAAAAAGACAGGGAAAAGATGAGTGGCCCGCGTGCCACTAAAGATGAATGGCCAACTGGGTGCCACTGTGTGTTTGTTTGGCTGACTGTCTCTGAGGTGTGTTTGCAAGTTTAGTTTGTATTCGGGTTTGCACGTAGGTGCGTGCTGCAAAGTGTTTTATACTGCTGCAGACAATATTGTGTGGTTGCAAGGGTCTCGATGATTATGAGGTTTGTTTTGAGATGGCCTTGTGTGGTTGCACGGGTCTCAACAAGTGAGGGGTTGCTGAGACGATGTTGCGTTTGCAATGGTCTCAAGTGAGTGTCGGGCTGCTGAGATGACTATGTATGGCTGCAAAGGTCTGAACGGGTGTCAGGTTGCTGAGATGATATTGCGTTTGCAATGGTGTCAAATGAGTGTCAGTTTGCTAAGACGACTTTGTATGGCTGCAAAGGTCTGAACGGGCGTTAGGTTGCTGAGACGAGATTGTGTGGTTGCAAAGGTGTAGACGAGTTTGAGGTAGCTGATATTACATTTTGCAAGGGTCTCAAATGAGTGTCAAGTTGCTGAGACAATATTCCCCCCTTTTTTCTTTTTTTTTTTTATAAAAACGACTGTAAATGAAACGCTGGTAAACATGAGTTACCACATCTGGCTGTGTTTACAAGCTGTTACAGGCATCGGCGTTTCGCATGCCTTTGAACATCCGTCTGAACCCATTTTTTATTTTTTTTTTAGAAGGTTTCTGAACTCTACTGCCTAGAAATTACTATAAATGATCCTGTGTACATGTACTGATAATATAACAGAGGAGTGATTGGGGATCCTGTGTAGACGTACTGGTAAGATAACATAGAGGAGAGATCAGGGGCGGCTGAAAAACACCCATTTTTCTGGCTGCAAGGGTCTCAATGAATGCCATGTTGCTGGGGCGAGACTGCGTGGTCACAATGGTCTTTGATGAGTGGGAGGTTGCTCGAGACGGTATTGCGTGGTTGCAAGGCTCTCGATGAGTGTGGGGCTGCTGAGACGGTATTGCGTTTGCAAGGGTCTCAACAATGGTGTGAGGCTGCCGAGACGGTATTGCTTGGTTGCAAGGGCCTTGATGAATGTGGGGCTGCTGAGACGGTATTGCGTTTGCAAGGGTCTCATCAATGGTGTGAGGCTGCCGAGACGGTATTGCATGGTTGCAAGGGCCTTGATGAATGTGGGGCTGCTGAGATGGTATTGCGTTTGCAAGGATCTCAACAAGGGTGTCAAGCTGCTGAGACGGTTTTGCGTGGTTGCAAAGGCCTTGATGAATGTAGGGCTGCTGAGATGATTTTGCGTGGTTGCAATGGTCTCAACAGGTGTCAGGTTGCTGGGCCGAGATTGCGTGGTGGCAACGTTTCTTTTTTCTTTTTGCGTTTTTTTTTATATATATATATTTTCTTTGCGTTTTTGTAAGGGCCTTGTGTTGCAAGGGTCTTAACAAGGGTGTCAGGCTGCTGAGATGATTTTGTGTGGTTTCAAGGGTCTCGATGAGTGTGGGTCTGCTGAGACGGTATTGCCTTTGCCAGGGTCTCAACAAGTGTGTCAGGCTGCTGAGACGATTTTGCGTGGTTGCAATGGTCTAAACAGGTGTCAGGTTGCTGGGCCGAAATTGTGTGGTGGCAAAGTTTTTTTTTTTGCACTTTAATGTTTAATTTTGCTTTTTTTTTTTTTGCTTTTTTATATATCTTTTTTTTTTTTTGCCTTTTGTATGGGTCATGTGTTGTAAGGGTCTTAAGGGTGTCAGGCTGCTGAGGCGATATACGAGTGGTTGCAAGGATGTCAATGAGTGTGAGGGCTGCTGAGACGATATTGCGTTTGCAAAGGTCTTAACAAGGGTGTCAAGCTGCTGAGACGATTTTGCGTGGTTGCAACGGTCTCAACAGGTGTCAGGTTGCCAAGGGGCTGAGATTGCGTGGTGGCAAAGGTTTTATTTATTTTTTCTGCGTTTTTTTTATTTTTTGCGTTTTTATATTTATTTATTTTATTTTGCGTTTTGTAAAGGTCATGTGTTGCAAGGGTCTTAACAAGGGTGTCAGGCTGCTGAGATGATTTTGCGTGGTTGCAAGGATCTCAATGAGTGTGAGGGCTGCTGGGACGATATTGCGTTTGCAAGGGTCTCAACAAGGGTGTCAGGCTGCTGAGACGATTTTGCGTGGTTGCAATGGTCTCAACAGGTGTCAGGTTGCCAAGGGGCAGAGATTGCGTGGTGGCAAAGGTTTTTTATTTTTTATTTTTTGCGTTTTTTTTTATTATTATTTTTTTTGCGTTTTTTTATGCGTTTTTATATATATATATTTTTTTTTTTTTGCGTTTTGTAAAGGTCATGTGTTGCAAGGGTCTTAACAAGGGTGTCAGGCTGCTGAGATGATTTGCATGGTTGCAAGGTCTCAATCAATAAGAATTGGGTTACTGAGAAAGAATAGAAACACCTGGTTTGTTTGTACCTTAAGCAAGCAGTATAAGGTAGAAGGACAACGCCTGTTTGAATCGTGGTTCCGTAGAGACCACTAATGAACGATATGGGAGACAACGAATGGTAGCAAATTGATAGGACATAAAGAATGTAATAACATTCTTACTTGCGACAGTGGGCCATGCAAGTGAGTTTGCGGCGGACTGTGGCTAGAGTGAAACATGTCGGGAAGGTGTAGCGTGATGCCGTGCATGGGGCAAAACAACTAGGTTTGGTGTAGAAAATAGAACAGGAGAAGTGCGTACGAATATTTTATAAGCTCCACTGTGGGAACTGAACATATGATGCAGGTGACACCATGAGTGGCCACGAATTTCGACATGACAAACAAGCTAACGAATCCTACCTGGGACAGTGAACATGCAACTGGGTTTACTTGGACTGGAGTGGATGTGCAACACATCCGAAGAGTGTGGCGTGGTGTGGTGTGGCGCCATGCATGACGCACAGGCAATAACTTTGGTAAATAAAGGAGAGAGAAGAATCGTGTACAAACAATTCGCATGGGGTAAACATAGAATGGCAATGGTGGAAAGTATGCAATGTATCTGATACAAAACGGTTATAAAGAGAAATGACTGATACAAAAACGGTTGTAAAATGCATGAAACAAATCCGATACGAATCGGAAGTAAGGAGTGTTGAACAAATCTGCTGTGAATTGATTGTAGAGTGTATGCTACTCCTTGCTGTGAAACCGAACACCTACCAGCCACCCATCCCCCCAGGCTAATCAAGTGCAGACAAGGCAGCAGGTGAGTTCAATTACTACCTCAATCTGCCAAAGAACCCATACAAAGAATATATGCTAATCTCCAAATGAATGAGACAGCAAGCATGTACACTGAATATACAAATAAATAGTTTGTTTGGCAGGAGGAAGTTACAAATGTACCAAGCTTGTAACTAAGATGTTAGAACATGAGCAACAATAACTCAGAGGCAGATTTTTACAAAAGAAATGCAGCATAGGAAGCATAACGAATTGCAAGTTTGCACAAGATGCAAAAGGTTTGAATACAACCTGCGACATTAAGCGGGAACCGCCGTCGAAGACCATGAACGGAGAAGCCGCAATGCACTTGCGATGTCGAATGCGATTGAATGCGCAGACTCACGGACATGAGGTGAGCTGGGAAGAGTCGGCCCAGTGACGTGTAGTACTGCACACTGAACCGACAAAGAGCATGTGTGAGTGTGCTGCTTAAATACCCTCCGGGCTCCTCCCATAAACTCAGGCCACCATACTGGCCTTCTTATATATATTTTTTTCTAATGCTACAGGCTGTGAAAGAGAAAGGAAAGGCAGGGGAACACTGGCAATGTGAGTATTAGTGAGTGAAGAGGGGGGGCTCTTTGCAAGGATAATGTCAATTTGCCCTGAATGGCGCAGGAATCAATACATTTTAACATCTTACCATGCACCACATATATATTTATATTTACAAGTGATAATTATTTACAAGTGATATTAAAGCTTTTATTACTAGTACTGGGGTCCATAATTTGTCATTGTGTTATACTATATGTGGAGATTGGCAATGTTAGGTATGGAACCATTTATATTTAAACTCTTGGCTCTTAAAATAGTAATCCTGTACTAGGAATATCACTTTTACAAAGAATATTTTCTTAAAGGGGTTGTAAAGGATTCCCCCCCCCCCTAAATAGCTTCCTTTACCTTAGTGCAGTCCTCCTTCACTTACCTCATCCTTCCATTTTGCTTTTAAATGTCCTTATTTCTTCTGAGAAATCTTCACTTCCTGTTCTTCTGTCTGTAACTCACCATCATAATGCAAAGCTTTCTCCCTGGTGTGGAAAAAGGCTTTCGAGGGGGGGGGGGGCGAGCAGGAGTGTCATGACGCCCACTAACACACAGCTTCTTTATCTATCTGCAAAGTAGAGAGTGTCCTGACTTACCTGCTTGCCCCCTCCCCCTCAAGAGGCTTTCTCCACACCAGGGAGAAAGCCTCGAATTACGTTGGTGACTTACAGACAGAAGAACAGGAAGTGAGCATTTCTCAGAAGAAATAAGGACATTTAAAAGCAAAATGGAAGGATGAGGTAAGTGAAGGAGGACTGAACTAAGGTAAAGGAAGCTATTTAGGGAAAGATTTTTTCCCTTTACAACCCCTTTAATCCTCTGAACTTGGCTTTGAACATTGTGACAGTCCTACTGTGCCTAATGGTAAATTCTGGATATGGAAAAAGGTAGCACTTGGGTTGATTAGAAGGAACACACTACAGAAATTCATATGCAATTATAAAATATCACTAAATAAAAAATGCAAAAAGCCTTACTCCACATTGTCCTTATTGAAGAGCACAGTGGCCCAACCTTTAACAAAACCAGGATCTCTTGTAAACCAAAGGATGACCAGCAGGGTGAAGAGAAAAAGCACGTTATACTCTGCAAAGGAAATTGGCCCCAGCTTGCGGTATTCTTCTCGGATGACATTATAAGCCGCTCGCTCCTTCTCTGATCTTTTAGCTCCACATCCCCATGTCTTCTTTAAGCTTAATATGAAGAAAAGGTGAAGTGGTTACTCTTTAATGAAGCCATAAAAGCGATTTGCCGAAGAATACATAAACTCCTTATCTTCACCTACTGTCACTTTCCTGAATTTCTTACTGTATCTGCATGATCAGTCCACCAAATCTACCTGTAGGAAGGAGAAGAGAAGAAATAGAGAAGGAAACTGAATAAGAAGAAAGAAAGCAGCTCAGAAAAAGTGGCAACACAGGAACAGAATAAAAAAAATTAATTACAGAAGAGGCAGGAAATAAAATCTTAATACTTATAGTATGTTAGGCAAAGTGCAGCCACAGAAGAAGGGTAGAAAAAAGCAAGTGAATGAAGCCTTTTCATTGGATCTAACAGAACAAGACTGTGCTAAACTACTACTGTGTCTAGACAACGAGTGTTTCATTGCACTACCTTGAATTTCCCAAGTTTCTGTTATAAAATGTTGCAAACAAATGATCTTGATTCATAAATGTAAGGCAAAATGTATTCTGCTAGATTTCCCTGGTAAAATTAACCCAATCAGTGTATATATTATTTACTCTGTGTAAAAGTTATAGCATATACAAACCATGGTATATTTATTTGAAAATTGATCAATTCTCATGTATTGATGGCCTATCTCATTTTTTTGAGGCTCTAAAATGCCAGGGCAGTACAGTGCATCATATGACTGGTGTGGCAGTGATTAGGGATATTGACTGGCGACTGACTTATGTCCGATGAGTGGGCATTTTAGATTGAGGGTTCAGCATGAAGGAGGCCTGTCACGATTGAGCACGATTTAGCATTTTTGGTTTTGCATGTGGGCACTTATTTAAATGTGAGTGTAATATCACAGGTGCACATTTGTATGGTTTTTAATATACTACGCTATGAGAGAAGTGGCATTTGCAACATATTTGGATGGTTGGTGCCTATGAAGCGAGGGAGGGATAAAAGCCTAGAATATCATACACACAAAACGTTATATGACCTCCTTATAATCTAGGAGTCAACTCCTTCTGGTGAGTGGATAATATGCAGGATTAGAGGCTGTTTTGAGCCAGGTTTTTTTAGGTGTTAAAGGGGTCCAAATGGTACAGCACAAGCACTGTGTCATATAACATTCTTTAAAGGAGCATGATCCATTCTTTTAGGGTTAACATACGTTTTAAGAAAGCCTTTCATAAATATAGTGTTTCTAGGCATTTTCAAGATTTCAATACCAAGGACCTGAGTCTTTTAGTCTTTTGTGGTATTGACAAGGTCAGGAGTAATTGGAGAAATTCAGACTGACTAAAGATGTGTTACAAAATGAGACCAAGTGGATGTACCAGATAAATACATTGCAACCTTATGGGTTAAATATTGGTATATTATTAAACTGTTTTCTCATAAATGTTTAATGTTATATTATATTTATGGTAAGTTTAAACTAGGTGTTGTTTTTTTTAGAGGTTATTAGCAATATTTTATGCCCAATACAATTTTAAACAAATTATATGTATTATGAGATTTTAGTATTGTCTATGATAGTTTAGTCCATTGTCAGTATTGTATGGTGTCGTAGTGCTGTCCATACACAAGATGTTGCTGGGGGACCTATCAATTGTAAATGGCTGCTAAGGTATATAGGACATGCAGCGGATATCCACTCCTGATTACATCAAGCCAGACGAAGCGCATTGGGCAGGGTTTTACACTGTGACATTACTTCTGCAAGAGTCACTTACGGTGTGTGGAACGCACGCTGGAAGAATATAACGACTAAGCGCCATTTTGGAAAGGCATTTGAATGCACATTATATTAATAAAAAAGCAAAATACACTATTTTATATGGCATTCTTTTTGGGACGTGTAAATCCTCAAAGCTTAAGTGGCATCAGAAAGCACCAGATGGACCGGTTTGGAGGTCTGGAGCTGTCCTAATGGACAATATTTACATGCATGGCTAGACCCATTTTAGGGTTAAATATTCTGGTGAGTGCATAGAAAATTGGTGGTGGAATAAGGAGCACGAGGTGAATCAATTAACTGATAGTACCACTTGAGATATTGGATATGGAAAATAGAAAGTGGATCTTTTTTTTGAAGATACATGAGAGGACTGTTTATTGTTTGATGAACAATTAATTACATGGTGAGAATTTAGATTTGGTAGCAAATTTGAGAATACAGTATATGTGCACATTAGTTTGGATTATTGTTTAAAGATTCTTAAGGCCCCATACACACGATCGGATATATCCGATGAAAACGGTCCGCGGACCATTTCCATCGGATATGTCCGATCGGGAGTTTGATCCGATGGCGTGTACACACCATCGGATCAAATTCCCCGCCGCCGGACGGCGCGGTGACGTAGTGGTGACGCGGCGGTGACGTTGACGCCGCCGCGTCACCGCCACGTCACCGCACCAGGAAGTAAAACACTTCCGCGCATGCGCCGAATCCATTCGGCAGCGGCGCGGCGGTGGTGGGAGCCGACATGTCTGCTGGTAAGTGTACTAACCAGCAGACATGTCGGGCGGACAGATTCCCACCGGATAGATTTCAAAGCTTGCTTTGAAATCTGTCGGGTGGAGAAATCTGTCCGCTAGCCCATACACACGAGCGGAGATGTCTGCTGAAACGGTCCATCGGACCGTTTTCAGCGGACATATCCCCTCGTGTGTACGCGGCCTAAGATTTGTGTCATATATATTTATTATATTTGTTGGTTCCTGTGGTTATCACACTGGTGATAAATACCATTATAAGGGGTAGCACAGCACATATTTTATACACATTTCTCTTTTGCCACTTACCTATGACTATACCTACTGAGAGCTGTTGAGTGCTCGTGTTGACCTCTTCTTTGTTTACTTGGGGCCTTCAGAGGTGATGCTACGGTCTACACCTTAGAGATGTAGTTTATACTGAGAGAGGTTCCCCCTCCATCTCCCCGCATTTATTTTGACTAATCACTTACTATTTTTTTTGTTTTTCTTTGTCCCTCTTTACTCCTGATTACCTTGTACTTTATGTACAGCACCGTATAAAAGTTTTAGGCAGGTGTGAATAAATGCTGTAAAGTAAGAATGCTTTCAACCAGTGGCTGCTGCTCCATTAGGGGCACATGGTGCCACCCCCCTAATCCATTTTTCCGGCCCCTAATCTACATGCAGGGTGCCAGACACATGGATATCAATGGGGTTTTTATTTTTTTTGGAAGCACATGATTAGAGCCTGAAGCTCTAATTCGCATCAAAAAATGTTGAGCTCAGGGCGCAGAGCACTGTGCTCTGAGCCCACCCAGTTGTATAACAGTAGCAAATTAATAATCGCTATTGTCTTCCTGTTTCCCCTCCCAGCCAATCAGGAAGCGGATTATGAGACCCAATTGGCTGAGAGGAGAAGTGACCGTATTGGCTGGTAACGGGGGAGCATGTACGTGAAGATCCAGGGGAGGGCGTCCTCATCGGAGTTAGCAATCTCGATTTGCATTGCTGCGAACACCCTGACCGCCTGAGTACCTGTGCTGGGGGGGGGGGGGATTCGGGGGTTTAGAAGCCATAAGCTTAATAATAGGATGCAGTGCCAAGCTGCAGGTTTCCAAAACGTGCAAATTATTTTCTTGTATTAGGAGAGGCATGGCCTGCAGAGAGAGAGATATCATTTTGCCCCTGTAGAAATCATTAGTAAGACCTCATCTGGAATATGCAGTTCAGTTTTGGGCACCAGTTCTCAAAAAGGATATCGGAGAACTGGAGAAAGTGCAGAGAAGGGCAACCAAACTGATAAGAGGCATGAAGGAGCTCAGCTATCAGAAACGATTAGCTGAACTGAATTTATACTCTCTTGAGAAGATCAGATTATTGGGGGGATATGATCAACATGTACAAATACATAAGTGGTCCATATAGTGAACTTGGTTGTAAGTTATTCACTTTAAGGTCATCACAGAGGACAAGGGACACTCTTTACATCTTCAAATACGGAAAGGCTTCTTCACAATAAGAGCTGTGAAAATGTGGAATAGACTCCCCCAAAAGCTGGTTAGATTGTTTTAAGAAAGTCCAGGATTAGTTCCTAGATACACATAATATAACTGGATACTAATATTTATAGGTAAAGTTGTTTCGGGTAATTCCGATTGCCTGTTGGGGGACCAGGAAGGATTTTTTCCCCTGCTGGAGCAAATTAGATCATGCTTTGCTGTTTTATTTTTTTTGCCATCCACTGGATCAATTGTGGGTGTAGGAATATATATATATATATATATATATATATATATATATACACTGTATATACACATTTTTTATTATTATTATTTTTTCCTTCTATTGGTTGGACTAGATGTTATTTTGTCTTTTTTCAGCCAGGCTAACTCATGCATGTAACGATGTAATATTTGGTCTTACTACCCTTAGGCTGAATGGTCCGACTGTGTTAAAGGGGCCTTATACTTTATACTATGTATAAGATATTTTCACACAATTTATATTGCTTTTTGACAACTTTAACAAATATAAGATTAAACATAATTTGCACTTAAGAGATCATTTGCTCAATTCATTAAGCTAAAAACACCAGGATACAGCTTTTTTTTTTTACCTACATCCAATGATACTTGAAAATACAAAGAGGAGAACACAATGCTGAAAGTGGAACTGTAGTCAAAACTTTTTTTCTTTTTGGATAGAATAAAGGAGAGTTAAGACCCCTATAAAGGTTTATTTTTGTCATCTTTGTCCCATTGGAGACATTTACCTTCACTTCCTGTCCCATAGCCAAAAGAGAAAGTGAGTGCAAATCCCTGCAAATGAAGAGAATCTCTTGGGGGGGCCCCCAGATCACATGAACTAGTGTCCCCATGGGGAGATCCCCCATTACTATTTTAGGGACAACACAAAATTTGGGATTTTTTTTACTTTCCCTTATAATGATAATGATAAACAGGACAAATAGAGAGGGTGAATCTCCCTAACAGAGACACAGGGAGCAATAAAAAACCTGACATGGGTTCTAATCCATCTCTCCTCTACCCAAAATTATACAAAAAAGTGACTCAGAGAGAATTGAAGCATTTGGATCAAAACAACAACCAGGCAATTAGCATTTTCAAAAGAAGTTCAGCTCTCAATTTTTTTTCAGTACTGATTTTCTCTAAGGCCGCGTACACACCATCGGACATATCGGACCGATCCGATCGGGAGTTTGATCCGATGGCGTGTACACACCATCGGATCAAATTCCCCGCCACCGGACGGCGCGGTGACGTGGCGGTGACGCGGCGGTGACGTTGACGCCGCCGCGTCACCGCACCAGGAAGTAAAACACTTCCGCGCATGCGCCGAATCCAATCGGCGGTTGCGCGGCGGCGGTGGGGGACGACATGTCTGCTGGTAAGTGTACTAACCAGCAGACATGTCGGGCGGACAGATTCCCACCGGATAGATTTCAAAGCATGCTTAGAAATCTGTCGGGTGGAGAAATCTGTCCGCTAGCCCATACACACGAGCGGAGATGTCTGCTGAAACGGTCCATCGGACCGTTTTCAGCGGACATATCCCCTCGTGTGTACGAGGCCTAAGGAAATCCTGCTCCAAAGAACAGCTGATGTAAAGGGGGGGGGGGGGTGTAGTCTTAAAGGCCTATTCTCAGGCCTCTTCCTGTTTTGAATGTTATCATTGGTTGATCTTGAGGGATAATCATTGTCTATATTAGAAATTTGTATTTGTTTGATATGCACTACCTGGAAATTATCAATAAAAACTATTGGAAACAAAGAACTGTGATGTGGAATGATTCTTGTCTTGTCAGTGTGATGCTCCCAATTTTCCTTACATCAGTCCAGGATGAATTTCTTATTTTTAATTCCCCTTATTTACTATTAGACCCCTTTCACACCGAGGTGCTTTTCAGGCACTTTTGTGCTAAAAAAAATTCCCTGAAAAGCTCACAAAAAACGATTTGTTGTGTCACATTTGGCACCTTTCAGGGGGGGAGGAGGGAGCAGATACCTGTGTAATCCAGGTATTTGCTCCCACTTCCAGGCATAGATCACTGCGGTGACTGCAGCGACCTACACCACATCTGGTGCCCCTTCTCCCCCCCCCCCCCCGCTGTCTTCTGGGAGACACACAGGTCCAAGAAGACAGCAGGGACCAGTGGCATCATGCAGCGTGACTCGCGCATGCCCAGTAGGGATCCAGGAAGTGAAGCCGTAGATTACCGAAGATGGCGGCACCTCCACCCAAGAGCCGAGGGACAAATTGGCTTCGGGACCTGACATCACAGACACCCTGCAGTATTTGTAGCTGCTGACTTTTAATATTTTAAGATCAATGAATGCTTTCAAACTGGGGCGGTGCACTGGCAGGGCAATGAAAAAACTCCTGCAAGCAGCATTTTTGGAGCATGTTTGGAGTGCTAAAAAAAAGCGCCTCAAAAGCGCCCCTCTCTATTAAAAATGGTTCTTTTGAGTCACGTGACCTTCAAAAAAGCACCCTGCTAAGGTCTCAAAAGCACTTGAAATGCACCGTAAAAGCAACTCTAAAGTGCAGCAAGAGCACAGTTTTCAAGTGCCTCAGTGTGAAAGGGGTCTTGCTTGATATTATTTGTTGATCATTTTAAAGTAAGTCAGTGTTTATTTAAAAATTACCATTGTAGTCATAAGAGACGTAACTTACTTCATTCCCATGAAGGATAACTGAAGCCACATCCAGGCAATGCACAACATCACAATCATGTTAGGGAACGCAAATCCAAACCAGGAAGCAAAATTCAATATATCACCATTATTGGGAAAAATCCTGGAATAGAATCAAAACAGAATCAAAACAGCTCAGAAATGCTCATCACATTTTATAGCATGTATGATAGATAACATTAGGCCAATTTTGCAAGTAGCTTAATTTAGTATATATATCTTGCCAAGTGGATTTGTCTGCTAGCTTTACTTTATTAACTAACCGGACAAATTTCGATCCATGGCTCCCCGCCGTGAGAACAAATGTGTGAATGGGGGAATCAGCACATTTTTTTCATTCAACCCTCTGGTTTTACAGGAACCCCACACCAAAATATAAAAAAAGTTGTGGTCCCCCACCAATCTATACCAGTCCCTTAGGTCTGGTATGGATTTTGAGGGGAATCCCATGCCATAATTTTTTTTTTAAATACCGTGCCCCCCCCAAAAAAAAAATTCATACCAGACCCATATCCAAAAATGCAGCCTGACAGGCTAGGAAAGGGGGTGACAAACGAGCGACCCCTCTTGAACCATACCAGACCACATGCCCTCAACATGGGGTGGGCTTAATGTAGATGGGGTCCTCTTCCCCGCAACTCTTGGGAGTGGTTGTGGGAATCTGCATTCGGGGGGCTTATCGGAATTTGGTCTACCCGATGATGTAACCAGGTGACCCTGCTCCTTGTAACATCATCAACTGGTGCATGCTGGGTCAATAACAGCACTAGGGAATGGGGTCATCTGGTAGACCGCTCCTTAGTTTATTTAGCAGCAGGAGGCGGCGGAGCTATCAGATGGCGGGAACCAGCGTCGTGTGTGGATGTGTTATCCGTTGTTAAGGACCTACTTCTTGACAACCAACTATTTACTGGTTGTTAAGGATGCCGACGGTTGGCCACTCCTTACAAGAATGCTATCACATCTAAACACTTTGGCAAACGTTCCTAAATACTGCAAAATGCTAAATATAGAGTTTTTTATCCAGCATTTTGAGCATCTAGTTTGCATGAAGCCTTAAACAGCCACCAGAACTTTACATACAACAATATATATTTTGGGTCAGAAGTTAACCTTTTTCTGGTTTCAGACCCCAAATGGATTGCCCAGTATGTCCCCATACCCGCTCCGCTAGACTGTGCAAATCATCATCAACATGACTCATCACCCGTCCTTTTGGGCCAGTGTGGTTTGAAAATTCAATAGTTTGGTAACACCTTACATATGGATAGATTTTAGATTTCTCAGCCTTCAAGTGGTATCAGATACCATCTGTCCAACATATGGTGGGTCTATGATGCAGTGAACATTCAGGACTGCACAAATAAGCTGTAAAGGCTTGAGATTTGAATTTTCCTTTAATGTACCGTATTTGCCGGCGTATTAGGCGACTGGGCATATAAGACGACCCCCTATTTTTCAATTGAAAACATAGCTTTTGGGCTATACTCCCCGTATAAGACTACCCCCTTTCCAAGGCAACACCATTTAAAAAAAAAAAATGAATTCCACCACATATTCGCCACCGATCTAAGTGTAGGCACATGAGCATACACAATAATCATCGCTATTCCAACAGGCTTTAAAGTCTTTAGTTGACTGACCACAATGCACAGGGAATTATTAAATGAGAGGTCCCAATACTATGAGCCCTTGGATTCTTATTTACAGTCAGGGGGACTCACCGGCATTGTCCTAGCCAATTCCTCAATCAACATTGTTCTCCATGACACCTACTACATAGTTGCCCACTTCCACGTGTCCTATCCCACTGAAGGTGAACCTTGGCAACCTGGGTGTTTTGGAACTACATTTCCCATGATGCTCGATTACATTGCAGAGTGCATGAACATCATGGGAAATGTAGTTCCAAAACATCTGGGGTGCCAAGGTTCGCTATCACTGTCCTATCCAGTTACACTGGATGTGCCGTAATACTGTATGTAGCTTAGGCTACATACAGTATACACCGCTGAGCCAATCCCAGTAAACAATGTATTCTATTAATGAATACAAAGCCTGCTTGGATTGGCAGAGGCTGTAACATCATCAGCCCTCTAATCTCTGACTCTCAAAGGCAATCCGAGCAGGCTACTGTATGTAGCCTGCTCGGATTGGCAGGCTCTATATTCACTAGTAGAATACATTGCTTGCATAATTGGCTCAGCAGTGTATACTGTATGTAGCCATAGCTACATACAGTATTACCGCACATCCGGCAGGCTGACATCAAGTGTGCAGCATTTTAAACCCGGCGTATAAGACGACCCCTGATTTTTGGGCATTTTTTTTAAGTGTAAAAGGTAGTCTTATACGCCAGAAAATACAGTAAACCTGACCAGATCTGGGCAAATTAATTTATGACAAAAAAAGTGGGCAGGCACCGGCTTTACATGTAAAGCCAAGATTTGCAGATAAAATTGCAAATTATTGTCTGATCTTATATCTACTTATCTTTTTGATACACTACATTGTCAAAAATATTGGGATGCCTACCTTTACACGCACATGAACTTTAATGGCATCTCAGTCTTAGTCCATAGGGTTCAATATTGAGTTTGCCAACACTATGCAACTATAACAGCCTCAACTCTTCTAAGAAGCCTGTCCACAAGGTTTAGGAGAGTGTCTATGGGAATATTTGATCATTCTTCCAGAAGCGCATTTGTGAGGTCAGGCACTGATGTTGGACAAGAAGGCCTGGCTCGCAGTCTCAACTGTAATTCATCCCAAGTCTTTATGGACCTTGCTTTGTGCACTGGTGTGTGGTCATGTTGGAACAGGAAAGGGCCATCCCCAAACTGTTACCACAAAGTTGGGAGCATGAAATTGTCCAAAATGTCTTGGTATGCTGACGCCTTAAGAGTTCCCTTTACGGGAACTAAGGAGCCAAGCCCAACCCCTGAAAAACAACTCCACACCATAATCCCCCCTCCACCAAATGATTTGGACCAGTGCACAAAGCAAGGTCCATAAATGGTCACTTTGCAGTTATAGTGACATTATTACACAGCATGGTACCAGCACTTGTGTGATTTTATAAAAACTGCAGGAACAGGGGACATATTATGTTAAAGTTATCTCATCAAAATAGAAAAGTTATTGGCTTCTTTGGAAAACAGTTCTATTTTTTCCCCAGTACTTTACACTGATATAATTTGCTCCATGTACTTACGAGCTAAACTGTCCTTTCAGTACAAGGTTTGGTCCAGTTCCTGTTAATGTTGCTGTACCTCCTATACTAGCTGCATAGCAGACACACAGCATCATGCCTTTATTAATATGCTTCTTCTCCCTTTTCTCTTTATCCTCTATGGAGATTTCCCGCGTGTGGCCATTTGCCACTACTGGAGAAAAAGAAACAGATAGAATAAGTGCATTAAAGTATGGAAGATATTGAATCACAACTATTTTCAAAGATTATCAGTGAAAGCCTATGCACTTTTAGAACATGTTTTCTTTAATGCTAAACTCTTGGCAAATATAAAATATACTAATAATTGCAAATCTATATTCAATAAAACATATTTTTTTTTAATGCAAGCACCTAAATTTGACCAGGTTATAGCCTCTTGCAGACCTGTATAGAAGAGCTCAGACTAAGGGAGGGAGAAGCAGCACAAGGAGCCAATCAGGTGCATACTTTCCATCCAGTCCTGGATTTGTCGGGACAGTCCTTTTTTTTTTAGCTGTCCCACCCCTTCTGTGTCCCAGGATCAGGACTGACAGATACAGTCTCTGCTCTTGCTTTAAAATGATTACCCTCCATCTCCTCCCAGCACTCTTCACCGTGCTGGCCATCTCCCCCCAGCACTCTTTACCATACCGGCCATCTCCTCCCAGCAATCTTCACCGTGCTGGCCATCTCCCCCCAGCACTCTTTACCATACCGGCCATCTCCTCCCAGCAATCTTTACCATACCGGCCATCTCCTCCCAGCAATCTTCACCGTGCTGGCCATCTCCCCCAGCACTCTTTACCGTGCCGGCCATCTCCCCCCAGCACTCTTCACCGTGCCGGCCATCTCCCCCCAGCACTCTTCACCGTGCCAGCCATCTCCCCCCAGCACTCTTCACCGTGCCAGCCATCTCCCCCCAGCACTCTTCACCGTGCCAGCATCTCCCCCCAGCACTCTTCACCATGCCCGCCATCTCCCCCAGCTTTTTCCAACACTCTCTCAGTCGCCCCCATTGCCCTCCATCTCTCCCAGCTCTTTTTAGTGTTCGCTCCATCTCCCTCCAGTGTACTCCAGTGCTGGCTGAAGAAGACCACAGCTTTAAAAAAAATCATTCAATTTTGGATGAAATGGCCTTTTAAATTGATATTTATTGGTAATTCAAACAACTAGTTGAAAAACAAAGTTTAAAAATTAAAATCTCCCCATTTTTTTCCATTAAATTGATGGTAGTGATTTACTGACACCATGGTATATCATACAGTATATGATGCTGATGTGCATGATATTTAAATCACTGTAGAGCAATAGTTCAAAAGATCAAAAGTCCACCACGACTTGTAAGTGAAAGTTCGGGTCAATGTTTAATTGGAGAAGGTCAATTAGTAATTTGAAGACAACACAGAGCATAAACACTTTAAGGAGAGGTCTTATTTAATGGATTTCCTCTGCCAACATTAACTCATGTCTAATGCAATAGAAAACTAAAGAAAATATTTTTTACTTTGTGAATCCCACATAGTGGTGGGAACCTGAAAAACATTCTAATTCTTTATTTGTGGGATTTTGTACTCCTGGTTATTTAGTGACTTTTCAAATACGTTTAAGAGATTATGTCTGTATCTTAGACGCAATCCGTTTGGCTTTTTGAACAATATTGTGATGACTTAATTAAGTTGAAATGTTGTTGTGTGTTAAATTCTGCCAAAGATTTTTCTTCCTTCTTGTTCACACAATGGGGTCAATTCACAAAGAGAAACGTTATTGGTTTTCTTCAGTTGTTAAATTACCGCCCCTTATTTAACGCTAACAAACATGGTATTCACGAAAGCTATAATCGTTATTTAACATAGTCGTTATGGTTTTCAACTGAGTCTTTATCCAATCGCTATGCTAACTACTCAAGAGTTATTTTAACGTCCCAAATCGTAAAAATAACGTCTAAGATCGTTAAATAACGCTGGAGAGATGCATTCTGGGAGCAGAAGGGGAGGAGAACAGCTGCATGTGGAAAAGAGCAGATGCAGAGAGAGAGAGAGAGAGAAAGAGAGAGAGAGAGAGAGAGACACAAGCAAGACACACGTGATGTGCATAACTTCTCTGTGTGTGTTTTTCTAAAGCCATGTGTATTTCCTCATAAAGAGAATAAATCATGGGAGATGATAATCGGAATTTAGCTATCACCTGGGTTTCAGAAAAGTCATCCAAAATAGTACGTGAACGGAATACACGTTTATAAATCTGAACAACATTCTAACATGTTCTTCTTCGCCTCTGGATAGTTTTAAATTCAAATAGAGCATGGTTCCATCTTGCCCAACACTACTAAAAACTTTACTACACTACAAAAATCGGCAAAAGCTTCCTCTAACAACGAAATATCGCCTGGGAAATGTCATAACGACACCCTGAGGGAGGTGGTAACCACTTAAGGACCGCCGCACGCACTTATACGTCCACAGAATGGAACGGCTGGGCACAAGGGCGTATATATACGTCCTCGCCCCAGTAGCGGGTCGGGGGTTCGATCGGGACCCCCTCCACTGCGTGCGGCGGTCCCCCTGGCTCTGGGAGCGATCCAGGATGAGGGGGCGGATGTCAGTTTTTTCCGCCCCCCCTGCGATCGCTCCCAGCCAATGGGAGCGCTCCTCCTACGTGTCACTTCCTCCTCCTGTGTAAACACAGGAGGGGGAAATTATGTAATCTCTCATCGCAGCGGTATTTCCAACCGCTGCTGAGGAGAGATCACATCACAAGTAAGTGTGCACCAACACTACACTGACACACACACACATAGGCACATTAACCCCTTGTGATCACCCCCCCACCCCCTGTCACAGTGTCACTGAATGCAGTGATCTAATCACTGCATTTAGTGTCAGTGTGACAGGCAGTGTGACAGTCAGTTAGTGTTAGGTCCAGGGTAGCCCCATACCCCCCCTAATAAAGTTTTAACCCACTGATCACTGCCCTAGTTAACCCTTTCACTCCCTATTGCCAGTGTCACTAAGCAATCATTTTTCTGATCGTTGTATTAGTGTCGCTGTTGCCCCTAGGTAGCTCATTTTCAAAAAAATCAAATACCACCAAAAGAAAGCTCTATTTATGGGAAGAAAAGGACGCAAATTTTGTTTGGGAGCTACTTCGCACGACCGCGCAATTGTCTGTTAAAGCGACGCAGTGCCGAATTGTAAAAACACCTTGGGTCATTTAGCAGCATATTGGTCCGGGTCTTAAGTGGTTAATGTAACGATTGCTTAACGAACTGTCAAAAAAATCTTTGTGAACTGCACTTCTGTACATATTTAACGTTTTGACTCTTTAAAATAACGATTTGACTCGTTAAAATAACGATCGAATCTTTAACCACTTCCTTACTGGGCATGTAAACCCCCTTCCTGACCAGGTGAAATTTCAGCTTGCGGCACTGCGTCGCTTTAACTGACAATTGCGCGGTCGTGCGATACGGCTCCCAAACAAAATTGGAGTCCTTTTTTCCCCACAAGTAGAGCTTTCTTTTGGTGGTATTTGGTCACCTCTGCGATTTTTATTTTTTGCGCTATAAACAAAAAAGTACGACAATTTTGAAAAAAAATGTTTACTTGTTGCTATAAAAAATAGCCCAATTTAAAAAAAAATTCAGTTTAGGGCGATACGTATTCTTCTACATATTTTTGGTTAAAAAAAAAAAAAAAAAAAAATCGCAATAAGTGACTGGTTTGCGCAAAAGTTATAGCGCCTACAAAATAAGGGACAGAATTTTTTTTTTTTTTTTTACTAGTAATGGCGGCGATCTGCGATTTTTATTGCGACTGCGACGTTATGGCGGACACATCGGACACTTTTGGCACCATTCACATTTATACTGCAATCAGTGCTATAAAAATGCACTAATTACTGTATAAATGTGACTGGCAGGGAAGGGGTTAACACTAGGGGGTGAGGAAGGGGTTAACGTGTTTCCTGCATTGTGTTCTAACTGTGGGGGGAGGGGGGGTGACCGATCTGTGTCCCTATGTACTAGGAACACAGATTGGTATGCTCTCTCTATGACAGGACGCTGTCATTGTGAGAGCCGGCAATGAGAGATGATCTCATATGTTTACATATGAGATCATCTCTCATTGGCCCATCAGATCGCATTGCAAACGGCCACTCTGATTGGCCGTTCGCGGCGATCTGTGATTGGCTGTGCCCAAGGGACATGGCCAGTACACAAGTTCCCCGCTGCGCGCTCTGGAGCGCGCGCTGGGAACGAGGAAAGGGGCTGCCGTGAAAACACGGCAGCCCGGAGATTTAGAACCACCCTGCGGCCGTATATACTCGTACGGCCGTAGGGAAGTGGTTAAATAAGGATCCACACCTTAAAATATCGGTTCCGTGTAGTGAAATGTTATTTGATGATTTTTCAAAGCGTTAAATCATTTAGTGAATTGAACTAGCTTCAATAACGTGCAAAATCGTTAAAATAACGACCGCAATCTGGAAATAAAGCTTTGTGAATTGACCCCAATGCCAGTTGAGTTGCACTGATCTGCATGCCATAGATCAACATGTCAACGTCAAGGCACATTAAAACACAATCTTTTTCTATGTATCCTGTTCATGCCATAAACATGCAGTGTTGTATTCAGAGTAAAAATACAGCATGATAATGTATAAAAAGTGCAGCACATAAAAAGTGATATTTAATAGTGAAATGTATCAATATCCATATTACACAAAACACCAGATATTACCCAGTAAAGATACTTTAACGTATAAAGTCATAGAAAGTGATGAGCAGTACCAGTTATATTGATAATCATATGAAATTTGTATTATCAAATAACAAAAGTGATCCTGTGTAATTTAAATTAATAAACACTATATTACCAAAAGTATTGGGACACCTGCCTTACACATCCCAGTCTTAGTCTGTAGGGTTCAATATTGAATTGACTCACCATTTGCAGCTATAACAGCTTCAGCTCTTCTGGGAAGGCCATCCACAATGTTTATGAGTGTGTCTATGGGAATGTTTCAGAAGCGCATTTGTGAGGTCAGGCACTGATGTGGACAGGAAGGCCTGGCTCACAGCCTGTGCTCTAATACGTTGCAAAGGTGTTCTATCAGGTTGAGGTCAGGACTCTGTGAAGGCTAGTCAAGTTTCTTCACCCCAAACTCGCTCATCCATGTCTTTATGGACTTTGTTTTGTGCATTGGTGTGTAGTCATGTTGGAACCGGAAGGGGCCATCCCCAAACTGTTCCCACAACAGTTTGGTATTTGTAATATAGTGTATATAAATAAAATGTTCATGTGAAGGGAGTCCCAATTCCAAACAGATCAGTCAGAATGAGAATCCTGATCTTTGCACTAATGTGACCTGAATACAGAAGTTGAGAACAAAAGCCACACCAGTTCACCCTTTTGTGAGAGGAGGCTTACCGGAGGATTTTGACCCTTGAATTATAGAGCAGTCATGACAGCTTTATATGAAGGTTTTCTCCAGTTGTTATTCCTTTCAGATGTACAAGCACCCCACAGAAATTAGCACCCAGGTTAGCAGTAGTTTCCACTTTAGAAACTACCACAATCCTCCTTCATAACCCGCAACCTATAGCCAATCAAGCATCCAGGGTATACGTAAAAAATAAGCATGTTTCCCATAGTGCAGTACTAGTAAGTAAAATTTTGTTTTCTATTAAAATTGCACTTACAAACTTCAAAACATAAAGACAGTGGGCCAGATCCGCCGTAATTTCAAATCTCTGCCGTCGCATCTTTACGGCGATTCTGAAAGGCAGTTACGCCTAAATTTTACCAAGATACGACCGGCGTAAGTCTCTTACGCCATCGTATCTTGGTTGCATATTTATGCTGGCCGATAGGGGCGCTTCCGTATATTTTCCGCGTCGAATATGCAAATGAGCTAAATACGCCGATCCACGAACGTACTAGCGGCCGACGCATTTTTTTTACGACGTTTGCGTAAGGCTTTTTCCAGCGTAAAGTTACCCCTGCTCAGGGGCGGACTGACAACTCATGGGGCCCCCGGGCAATAGAAGATTATGGGGCCCCCGGGCTTACAGATGGCCGCCAAGCCAGGTGGCAGTACAGAGGCGGGGCAGCTAAAATCTCGGGATTTTCACATCAAAAGCATGTAGGTTTTGGACATATCAGGGACAGATGTAAAAAAAACACAGATCTTTACATACTGTCTCTGGTTTTAATGAGCCTGGCAACCCTGATGGGGCCCCCTAGTGGCATGGGGCCCTCAGGCAGTGCCCGGGTTCCTCAATGGTCAGTCCGCCCCTGCTATATAGAGGCGTACGCAATGTTAAGTATGGACGTCGGGACAGTGTCAAATTTTCCGTCGTTTACGTCGTTTGCGTAAAACGTTCGCGAATAGGGCTTTGCGTAAGTTACGTTCACGTCGAAACCAATGAGTATTTGCGGCATCATTTTAAATTACGCCGCAAATACTCATTGGTTAGTTAGAAACGTCTTTTACGTGGGGTCATAATTGATTACCATACTACACGCCCACTCCAAGCCTACTTTAAATTACGCTGGCTTACTCTGGCCCATTTACTCTACGACGCCGTAACTTAGGACGCAAGTGCTTTGTGAATACAGCACTTGCCTCTCTAAGTTGCGGCGGCGTAGCGTAAACAAGATACGCTACGCCTGCACAAAGATCTTTGTGGATCTGGCCCAGTGCTGTTTACCATCAACCTCAATAATGCCCACATCCAAGATGGCCACCAATCGGCGTGCATGCTGATGATTTGTATGGTTTGAATCAAAGTACTGTTGGAAGCTTCCACATTTGGTTGATCTCTTCCATATGTAAATCCGGGAATCCTCAGCCGTACAAACATGAACAGTCTGAGCCCCGACTAACACACTGCAGGGCCGGGCTCAGCCTGGCTGAATTCCAGACTCACATATAAAAGAGATCAACTTACTGTGAAAGCTCCCAACAGAACTCTGATGCAAAATATTTACAGTGAGTACAGAAAATAATCACCCCCCACAATGGAAAGTGTGCTTATTTTTTACATATACACCCTGGATGTTTAAATGGCTATGGAGGATATTTACAAAAGGCACTTTGCACTACAAGCGCAAACTAAAAGTGCAAAGTGCACTGAAAAGTGCAATCGCATTGAAAGTGCACTTGGTAGTGCAGTCGCTGTAGATCCGAGGGGGACATGAAAAGAAAAGAAAAAATAGTATTTTAGCTTGAACATGATTGGATGATAAATTCAACAGAGCTTCCCCTCATTTTAGATCTACCCCTCAGCGACTGCACATCCATGTCCACTTTCAGTGCAATTTCAAGTGCACTTTACACTTGTAGTTTGCACTTGTAGTGCAAAGTGGATTTTCCTTTCGTAAATAACCCTCAACGACTCACAGGTCATGGAGGAGGATTGCGGGAGTTGCTAAAGTGGAAGACCTGGGTGCTATTTCCTGTGGGGTGCAGAAGGGATCAAATGCAACCAAAAGAAAGCTCTATTTGTGGGGAAAAAAGGACATACCGTATTTTCCGGTGTATAAGACGACTCGGCGTATAAGACGACCCCCTAATTTTCCAGCCAAAATGTTGGTTTTGTGATATACTCACCGTATAAGACTACCCCCTTCCTACTAGTCATGCCTCGCCTCACGGTGCCACCATTACATGCCAGACTATGCCACTACATGCCAGACTGTGCCCCATTACATGCCAGACTGTGCCCCATTACATGCCAGACCTGCCCCATTACATGACCAGACCTGCCCCATTGCATGACCAGACTGTGACCCATTACATGCCAGACCTGCCCCATTACATGACCAGACCGTGCCCCCTTTACATGACCAGACGGTGCCCCATTACATGACCAGACCGTGCCCCATTACATGACCAGACCGTGCCCCATTACATGACCAGACCTGCCCCATTACATGACCAGACTGTGCCCCATTACATGCCAGACCTGCCCCATTACATGACCAGACCGTGCCCCATTACATGACCAGACTGTGCCCCATTACATGCCAGACCTGCCCCATTACATGACCAGACTGTGCCCCATTACATGACCAGACCGTGCCCCATTACATGACCAGACCTGCCCAATTTAATGACCAGACCGTGCCCTTACCTTATCCCATGCGAATCGCGGCCGTGTAACCTAACAGCTTACCTTACCAGAATCGCGGCCGTACGATTTTTCAAAAGCCGTGCCTCTGACGTCTTCTGTTCTGTGATAGGCGGAACATTCAGCTTCCCATGAGGCACTGTGTTCAGTGTTCGCCTATCACGGAGGCCCTCTCGTCCGAGGACGAGAAGGCCTCCGTGATAGGCGGACACCAAACACAGGACGAGAGGGCCTCCGTGATAGGCGGACACTGAACACAGTGCCTCCTGGGAAGCTGATTGTTTCCGCCTATCACGGAACAGAAGATGTCGGAGGCGCGGCTTTTGAAAAATCGCACGGCCGCGATTCTGGTAAGGTAAGCTGTTAGGTTACCGGCGTATAAGACGACCCCCGACTTTTAAGAAGATTTTAAGGGGCTAGAAAGTCGTCTTATACGCCGGAAAATACGGTACATTTTATTTGGGTACAGCGTCACACTACCACGCATTTGTCAGTTAAAGTAATCACCCCCCCCCCCGGTTCTCTGCTTCAGGGGGCCCATGCCTGAAGCTGTGTAAGGGGCTCTTGTTACTATTTAGGAGTACTCTCGTCCCCCTGCTCTCTTCTCCTGACGGCATGCTCCTTGCAAGCACATGTGAATACTGGGTTTCTGATTGGCCCTCCCAATCCCAGTTTGAGTGCAGGTGTACAGTGGATGATATGAGGCTGAAGTCAATGCAAATTCAAGTAATTAATTGTATATAAGTAGTATCCTGTTCATGAAAGTCGGATGAATGTAGGACCAATGTACAGGGCCGATCCGCCCTATAGGCTCACTATGCAAGCCGCTTAGGGCCCCACAAAGATGCGGAGGGCCCCCCAAATTACTAGAGGCCCTGCCTGGTGAGAAGTCATTTTTGGCCCCTTTTTGGCAACTCGCTGGCTGCATGGGAGAATAGTTAAGAAGTCAGCACCCCCTGCTTCTTTCTCACTTTAATGTAAGATGTTATTTTCAACAGCAGAACACCCCTCCCCCCGCTTCTCAACTTTAATCTTTAATGTGACATGTCACTGTCGGTAGCGTCCCCGTCCCCCCCCCTTGCTTCTTAATTTTAATGTGACATGTCACTTTGCTTAGGGTCCCAGGGAGGTCAGGATCGGCACTGCTGTATGTGATGTGGGCCCCAGGCAGAGCATTGTGTACTCGTACTGTGGTACTAGTCCTGACTCCTGGTGAGGTGATACTAAAATCTGGGGGCCACAGGTCACCCTATCACCTCTCTAGGTCTGTCCCTCTTATGTGGTTGGGCGCTTTCCAAGGGGATTGGTGAAGAGTTATGGGTAACGGCATCACGGGTCAGGTAGAGGGCCCCTTAGCAGAATTTTGCTTAGGGCCCCAGAGAGGTCAGGATCGGCACTGCCAATGTAGGATCAATGTAGGACAGATGTCGCAGAGCAAAGTAGGATGAAAGTTGTACTGCTGTCGTGTAGTATAGTGTGAACCCGGCCTAAGTAAAAAAAAAAAATACATAACTGCATTCATCAGTGTTTATTAATACTTGACTGGAGTTCAGATTTAGAATCAAGTAAATTGTTTTGCTCTTCTTGCTAGATTCTCCCTAGGAATAAATGAACAGTTCTGCTTAAAGGGATTGTAAAGGTTTGTTTTTTATTTTCTAAATAGGTTCCTTTAAGCTAGGGCATTGTTGGTTCACTTACCTTTTGCTTCGATTTTCCTTCTAAATGTTTTTTTTCTTTGTCTGAATTTCTCACTTCCTGTTTCTCCTCAGTAAGCTTGTCCCATCATCCGAGCTGTTGTGGCTGAGGGTTAGTCAGCCAGAACAGCTTACTGAGGAGGAACAGGAAGTGAGAAATTCAGACAAAGATAAAAAAAACATTTAGAAGGGAAATGGAAGGAAAAGGTAAGTGAACCAACAATGCACTAGCTTAAAGGAACCTATTTAGAAAATAAAAAACAAACCTTTACAACCCCTTTAAGCAGTTATTAATTTAAAGAAAAAAAATGTTCTTACTTGGCATTTCTATCATAGGAATGGCATCCTTTTCATCCAGTTGCATTGCTGGGTTGGTTTGCCCATCTGAGTCCAATATGGAAGGCTCCTGCTCAGAGTTACTGAGCTGACTGAGGACTGCCTGCACGATAGGCACCATCATGGCTGTGGTTGCAGTATTGCTTATCCACATTGACAGAAAGGCCGTGACTCCCATGAACCCCAACATGAGCCTAGTGGTAAAGGTGAACAGTGAGACATGTGTATTAATTTTATAGTGGAAAAACAATAGCTGTCACTTATAGCTAAAATATCCTATTATAATAAATAAATAAACCATTTATATCTGCAGCTGTAATCTCATTCTAGTAAAATACAGTATTACATCATTTTAGTGAAAACAATGTAGCTTATCACAAATAGGCACAAAACATACACCACTAGATTGTACACACACTCATGTTCATGTCTATGGAACAAAGGGACCACCACTTGCACCAGCTTACCTACCTAAAATAAAAAAGGCAAGGTTTTCACACCTGTCTAGTTTAGTTACTAGAGAACAGTTGGCTAGCGATGTCTGCTTCTGCCATAGACATTAATGTTTCACCAGATCCAACCAAAAGCTGCTACCCTCATCAGATGCTTGTGGCCAGCTTAAAGCACACCAATCATTTACAAAAGTCCCTGAATACCACCCAGTCTCCACCATGTTGGCTATGTGGTACCTTTAACATTTTATTTCTGATTTGTATATTTGTTACATGTATAAACTGGTTTTACTAATTGACATCTTTTGATGTTCTTTGTCTGTGTTATGTTTGTCTGTTATTAGACCTCTATGCTCCTGATGAAGCGTCCTGTACGCGAAACATGTCGAGAGTAAAAGCAAGATCTACTATTTCGCATATCGAACTCAGTTTCAAGAACTAAAAGTTTATATACACCTTTTGATGCTACACTTTCTCATGTTATGAATTTATCTGCATAAGTATAAGCTTTTTTGAAATACCATGTGTAACATGTACTGAGATCATATGTTGATATTACATTTTTTTCATGAAGTCGTGTATACAACTTTCTTCATATATGCCTTTTTTATAAATAAATAATTATAGATCTTTTGCACTAATTACTTGTACCGCCAAAAGTCCACTTTATTAGTCCATAGTAATTCCTATCTCCATATGTGGTCCCTTTGTCCTTTAGCAAATTCCACTATACTGAGTGAGATGGCTCTCATGTGTGTTTAATGCTGTACAAGGTAAGTGTTCTCATTATCCAAGGATTCTCGGCCTTTTGGCTAAGATCAAGCGTAGTATCTGTTCTTATCAGTTTTCAGCGGAGCACTGAAGCACCTCCTAAGTGGAGGGTGGATGTAATCAAATGATGTCATTGCACCTGGAAGGATGGTTTCGGTAGGGGCTATGCCGTGCTGCCCAACAGAATACTGGGGGCCGGCAGAGTCGAGTCTGAGCCATCTGGAAGGGTGCTCCTGGTGAGGATGGAGAGGCATGAGATCGAAGCGGAGGGCCGGGACCCTGGCCTTCTGGCCTGGATTTGATGCGGTTCCTAACCTGATTCTGCCAGTTGCTCTAGAGGGAACGTTGGCCCCACCCTTAGGGGGGGGTCTATAGTGTAGCTAGTACCTCCCTGAGCATAATTAGGTAAGCAGCGAAAAGGGTGTTAGGGCACTCTCCCTGAGCCTCCAGTAGCTCCCGATCCTTCCTGGTGGAGTTGGGGAAGGGGGCCGTGACTGTCCGGACCGCGGACCAGGGTCCATTGAAAAGCCTGTGGAGATAGTGCCCCTGGAGTGGCAGTCCAGGGGTTCCATACATTGCACTGAGTGTGTGAGGGACACTCAACGTGTGGCACCTTATTGGTCACTAATCTCCACAATACACCTTTTCACACCTGCCTCTAGGGACGGGCCTTTTGGCTAGGACCAGAGGAATTTTTGTTTGCTGGCCGGAGGGCCGGTCAACGTATTTGCACGTTGGTCAATTTCTACTCACCTCTCCCACCTTCCTTCTCCCCCACTTTCTATTTATTCACCCCGTTTGTCACGTTTTGTCTTCTTTTTGTTTGGTGCACTGCACTTTTAGTGTGATTAGTAGGGTGCTGGTCCTCGGGCCTGCCCTGAACGTCTTGGGAGTAGGTGGACGTAGCCTTCGGGCTTAGTTCGTCTGCTCTCATGGGGTCTCCCTTCGGGGGAGCCTCACCGAGGAGGGTTCTGTCTCGGCAGTCCCTCCAAGGATGCTGGGCCCGTGTTGGCTTCGGCTGCATGGGCCTATTTGGGTTCATGCGGCTTCGGCTACATGGACCACAGTTAACCTCAGTCCCTGTCAGGAGCCTAACGCCCCGGGGGATCAGGGTTGGGCCCTTTTCGGATGGGCCAATTGACGATGCACCCTTCACAGTTTTTTGTTGCACCTCCTTATGTGTGTGCACATTTTTTCTGCACCGCACGCCACAGGCTTTTCAAAAATAAAAAACGAATTATCCAAGGATCACAGCTATGGAACGCTCTACCAACGGACATCCGCATGGAAGAAAACCATCGGGCCTTCAGGAAAAAACTTAAGACTCGCCTCTTCTGAAGGATCAGGACGACACCGGATGAAAGTGCCTTGAGGCGATTTAGTTTGCATGTGCAGAGCTATACAAGTTATTCACTCACTCATTGGAAGGGGAAAAAGCGAGGACTACAAATGTTGCATGGATAATGGCATTCCAACAGTTAGGAGGAAAGGAATTTGGTAAAAGATGGCAAAGTACAATAAAAAGTAGTGTAATCCTTCACGTTCACTATTGATTTTACCCTTATTACTTTTTTAAATTACCACATATTACAGTAAAACCTTGGATTGCAAGCATAATTCATTCCAGAAACATGCTTCTAATGCAAAGCACTTGTATATCAAAGCATTTTTTTACAGTGTATAAAAGAGAAGAGAGGCACCTCTAAGTGTAGCAATAAGTTGCTAAATGTTGAACCTTCATTAAATGTAACTATATTGCTTCACTTAGAGGCTCCTCTCTTCTCTTTTATACTCAGTTGTGACATGACGCTACTCTTATATCAAGACATCGCTTGTATATCAAGGCTAAATTTATTTAAAAAAATAGCGTGTCTTGCAAAATGCTCTCAAACCAATTTACTCTCAAACCAAAGTTTTACTGTATATACACTCACTGGCCACCTTATTAGGTACACCTTGCCAGTACCGGATTGGACCCCCTTTTGCCTTCAGAACTGCCTTAAAGTGGATGTAAACCCACTCTCATCCTTTCTAAACAACTGCCATGGTGCTGATCTATAAGGATATAGATGCCTCCTGCATGTATCCTTACCTGTCAAATGTTTCCCCTCTGTCTGTTATAAGAACTGAAAAACTGCAGATTATGTGGGTGGATCTGTTGTCTGGAGCTCGGTGGGTGGACTCCCCGCCCTCCTCTACACTCCCCTTACACTAAATTTTGCTATGATCACTAAAATCCAGCCAAAATCCAAAAACATAACCACATGACTTCAGAAAAGGAGTTGGGGTGGGAATTAAAAAATAATGCCTGTCTCCAGGCTAGTGCATGAGATATGTAAATAACCTGTCATTCACAGCAAGGGGGCGGAAAGGACTAAGGTTTTTCTCTGTAAGTCTGTTTTATTTCACTGAACATTAAAAGAGGATTGTTCAGAGATGGATTAACTCTGTGTGGCAAGACTGGGCACAGATAATAGGAAAACTTACACTGTACATTGTGACATAAAAAAATAAATACAAATTTTCAGGTTTACATCCACTTGAATTCTTCATGGCGTAGAGTCAACGAGGTGTTGGAAACATCCCTCAGAGATTTTGATCCCTATTGACCTAATAGCATCACGCAGTTGCTGCAGATTTGTCGGCTGCACATCCATGATGTGGATTTCCCGTTTTACCACATTCCACCACACCCCATTCTCCTTTACCCTGCTAGAATTGAACTATCCTATATACACCACATCCCAAAGGTGCTCTATTAGAATGAGATCTGTTGACTGTGGAGGCCATTGAAGTTCAGTGAATTGACAAGTTCAAAAAAACAGTTTGAGATTATTTGAGTTTATGTGCATTTATCCTGCTGGAAGTGGCCATCAGAAGATGGGGATACTGTAGTCATAAAAGGATGGACATGGTCAGCGACAATACTCAGATATGCCATGCCATTTAAACAATGTTCATTTGGTACTAAGGGGCCCAAAGTGTGTCGAGACAATATCCCCCACACCATTACACCATCAGCCTCAACCGTTGATACAAGGCAGGATGGATCCATGCTTTTTTTATGTTGTTTACACCAAATTCTGACTCTACCATCTGAATATTGTAGCTGAAATCGAGACTCATTAGAACAGGCAACATTTTCCCAATCTTCTATTGTCTAATTGTGGTGAGCCTGTGCGAAATGTAGCCTCAGTTTCCTGTTCTTAGATAACAGAAGTGGCACCCAGTGTGGTCTTCTGATGCTGTAGCCCATCTGCCTCAAGGTTTGATGTGTTGCGTGTTCAGAAATGATATTCTGCATACCTTGGTTGTAACGAGTGGTTATTTGAGTTACTGTTGCCTTTTTATCATTCTGAACCAGTCTGCCCATTCTCCTCTGACAACAAGGCATTATTGTCCACACAACTGCCACTTTAAATTTTGTGAAAGTCCCATTAGATCAGCAGTTTTTGAAATACTCAGACCAGCCCGACTGGCACCAACAACCATGCCACGTTCAAAGTCACTAAAATCCCCTTTCTTCCCCATTCCCCCCTAATGCTTCGCTTGAACTTCAGCAAGTCGCCTTTACCATGCCTAGATGCCTAAATGCATGGAGTTGCTGCCATGTGATTGACTGATTACCAATTTGTGTTACCAAGCAATTAAACAGGTGTACCTAATAAAGTGGCCGGTGAGTGTATATAGAGTATCTTATAAAAGAGAGTACACCCCTCACATTTTTGTAAATATTTTATTATATCTTTTCATGTAACAACACTGAAGAAATTACACTTTTCTACAAAGTAGTGAGTGTACAGCTTGTATGACGGTGTAAATTTGCTGGTCCCTCAAAATAACTCAACACACAGCCATTAACCACTTAACCACTTCAATACCCAGCCCCGGCCTGGGACCATCCTAAAGCCCCGGACTGGATGATGCCTGCAAGAATGCAGCTAAAGGACCAGGCCACTTTTTGAAAATTGGCGCACTGCGTCGCTTCTCTAACTCGACATCTGATTCACGCGCATGTCGTTGCGACGTCGGCACCGATCCCAAACAAACATTGGCGTCCACACATTTTATTCCCCAATAGGAATAAAAGTGGAAAAAAAAAAAAAAAATTCAAATAAAAATATATAAAATATAAGTAAAAAAAAAAATAATAAAAGATAAAAAAAAAATTAAAACGCTTTAGCTCGCTTTGGTGGTAAACCACACATTTGATCACAACTAATCTAGCGATCTCCTCTGTTTTTGTAAAAAATAAATAAAGCGTTGCCTATTTTATACCGAAGTTTTTCCATTTTAATTAAAGCGCTGTTGGGTCTCTATACTCGGTGTAACATAAAATAGGGCTAACTTTAGTGTTTTGTTATTTTTTTAATTCGACGTAATTTTGGAAACCGTCATAATTCTGCTAAAAAAACATATTTTTTACTTTAATTTTCTAGCAAAATATAATTATTAATGTATGTCAGAATAGGCCCCCTAAAAGTATAGCTATATACTGCGTCGCTTTAATATATAAAAACAAAATAAAAAGAGCTTCCACCTCATTTATTTTATTTTTATTTTTTGTTTAGAGCTTTTGAAAATAATTCAATATTTTTTACTTTTTGTATTCCCCCAAAAGTTCTAGTTTAGGCTGATACGTATTCTTCTACCTATTTTTGGTAAAAAAAATCACAATAAGCATTTATCGGTTGGTTTGCGCAAAATGTATAGCGTTTACAAAATAGGGGATAGTTTTATTGCATTTTAATTATTATTTTTTTTTTACTACTAATGGCGGCGATCAGCGATTTTTTTCATGACTGCGACATTATGGCGGACACTTCGGACAATTTTGACACATTTTTGGGACAATTGTCATTTTCACAGCAAAAAATGCATTTAAATTGCTTTGTTTATTGTGGAAATGACAGTTGCAGTTTGGGAGTTAACCACAGGGGGCACTGAAGGGGTTATGTGTGACCTAATGTGTGTTTACAACTGTAGGGGGGTGTGGCTGTAGGTGTGACGTCATCGATGGTGTCCCCCCTATAAAAAGGGATGACGCGATTGATGCAGCCGCCACAGTGAAGCCTGGGGAAGCCGTGTTTATACACGGCTCTCCCCGTTCTTCAGCTCCGGGGACCAATCGCCGCACCTCAGTAATTGGGTCCGCGAGTCCCACGGTCCTGGAGCTTCGGACCGGGTCACAGGAGCGTGCCGCGGGCGCGCGCCTGTGACCCACAGCTGGGTAGTAGTACAGGACGTACCTGTACGTGGATCTGCCCAGCCGTGCCATTCTGCCCGACGTATATGTGCAGGAGGCGGTCCTTAAGTGGTTAATGTCTTAACCACTGGCAACGAAAATGAGTACATCCCTTAGTTAAAATGTCCAAATTATGCAAATATTATGCCAACATTATTTTCCAGCACTGACTTAACCCTCTTGGGCATGGAAATCTCCGGAGCTTCGCATGTTGCCACTGGAGTCCTCTTCCACTCCTCCATGACGACATCACAGAGCTGGTGGATGTTAGAGAGCTTGGGCTCCTCCACCTTTTGTTTGAGGACTCCCCAGAGACACTCAATAAGGTTTAGGTCTGGAGACATGCTTGGCCAGTCCATCACCTTTACCCTCAGCTTCTTTAGCAAGGCAGTGGTTACCTTGGAGGTTACTTTTGGGTCCTTATCATGTTGGAATACTGCCCCGCAGCCCAGTCTCTGAAGGGAGGCGATCATGATCTGCTTCAGTATGTCACAGTACATGTTGGCATTCATGGTTCCCTCAATGAACTCTAGGTTCCCAGTTTTCCGGCAGCCCCAGACCATGACACTCCCACCACCATGCTTGACAGTAGGCAAGACAAACTTGTCTTTGTACTCCTCACCTGGTTGCCGCCACACATGCTTGACACCACTTAAACTAAATACATTTATCTTGGTCTCATCAGAACACAGGACATGGTTCCAGTAATCCATGTCCTTAGTCTGCTTGTCTTCAGCAAACTGTTTGCACTAACAGGCAGACCCCCCACCCCTTCAACCTCTGCACCAATGCTGGCAACACTCATACGTCTATTTTCCAAAGACAACCTCTGACTATAACGCGCACTCAACCCCTTTCGGTCTACCATGACGAGGCCTGATCTGAGCGGAACCTGTCCTGTTAAAACTCTGTATGGTCTTGGCCACTGTGCTGCAGCTCAGTTTCAGGGTCTTGGCAATCTTCTTATAGCTTAGGCCATATTTATGTAGAGCAACAATTCTTCTTTTTCAGATCCTCAGAGAGTTCTTTGCCATGAGGTGTCATGTTGAACTTCCAGTGACCAGTATAAGACAGTGAGAGCGATAACAATAAATTTAACACACCTGCTCCCCATTCACACCTGAGACAAGTCACATGACACCAATGGCTAATTTGGAAATTTTCACTTAGGTATGTACTCACTTTTGTTGCCAGCAGTTTAGACATTTAATGGCTGTGTGTTGAGTTCTTTTGAGGGAACAGCAAATTTACACTGTTATACAAGTATGTTATACAATGTACACTTACTACTTTACATTGTAGAAAAGTGTAATTTCCTCAGTATTGTCACATGAAGAGATATAATAAAATATTTACAAAAATGTGAGGGGTGTACTCACTTTTGTGAGATACTGTTACAGTGTATATAGCATTGATACTGTGCATATTTGATATCTTTTGTGAAAGTATGCAAACACATAAAGTCATTCACAAATAACTACACAGACTTGGTGGGAAACAAAGTTATTTTTAAACTTGGTCAATGTAGATTATTTACTCCAATTTACAGGGCCTGGGAAAAGTATTTGAAAGTAAGCTTGTGAACAGGAGGGCAGTTAGCACAAGCACATTTCAGGCTGTTAATCTATAATTTTCCTCTTCTTACAATCTTAAATATTAAGAAACTGTTTTAATATTCTCTTTAGCTCTCTCCTCTTTTTGACCCCTTACTTACATCCTCTCATGCTTGCCCATCAAACAACAATTATTTATACCCAATCCTTCTACCCCTACTGATTCCTAATGCCGCGTACACACAATCGGAATTTCCGATGGAAAAAGTCAGACAGACTTTTTCCATCGGATATTGCGATCGTGTGTAGCCCCATCTGAGTTTTTTCCATCGGAAATTCCATGAATTCCATCGGAGTTTAGATATAGAATATGTTCTATTTTACTCCGATTGAATTCCGTCGGAATTCCGATGCGAAAAGCAAAAGGCCAGATCGTGTGTACACGGCATTATGGGATACACTTTAGTCCTGAACATGACTACACATCCTGTTACTACTCTAAGGCCGCGTACACACGACCAAATAAATCCGATCAAATCGGTCGGACAGACTGATTTGATCGGATTTGTCTGCTGGGCTATTTTGGTTTGATCGCTGTACACACGATCAAACCAAAATCCCCGCCGGCAGACAGTGCTGACGTGGCGATACGTTGACGCCGCCACGTCACCGCACCAGGAAGTAAAACACTTCCGCGCATCTGAATCGACGCATGGCGGGCAAATGTCTGCTGGTTAGCGTCTAACCAGCAGACATGTCGGACGGACAGGTTCCCAGCAGACAGATTTTTAAAGCATGCTTTAAAATCTGTCTGCTGGCAAAATCTGTCTGTCCGCCCGTACACACGATCAAATCTGTCTGCTGAAACGGTCTGTCAGATAAATTCGATCGTGTGTACGCAGCCTGACACTTTCAGTGTAGTCTACAGTTATATCACTGAAAGCTACACACCTGTGAAAGATTATACAGAGTGTATGGCACAATGCTGTTCATTTATATCACGGCCAAGATTGATTCTAGTACTTTAAGATCTATATATATACTTGTTATTTTTATTCAAGGCCCCCAAGTTTTCCTCCTCCTTGGCATGACAGTCGAACAAAGGAAATAGTAACAGGCAAAACATAAAGTCCCAAAAAAAATACATTTTAATTTCTTGGTTGTATATATGGAATATGGAAAACTTCAAGGGATATGAACACTTTTCCAAGGCACTGTGGGGCAGATTCACAGACATTTTGCGTAGCGTATCAGAAATACACTACGCCGCCGTTTTTTACCTTGCTCTACGTGGAATTCAGGTAGATTTTCTACGGTAAACGACGGCGGCGTAGTGTATTTCTCCCGTCGCAATCCATCTGCGCGAGTAGGGGGCGTGAAACATTTAAATTAGGCGCGTTCCCGCGGCGATCGATCTGCGCATGCTCCGTTCGCAAATTTCCCGCCGTGCATTGCGCGAAATCACGTCGTGACGTCATTCGTTGTTTATGTAGCGTAGTTTACGGGCGATCCACGTCCCGACGAGTTACGTAAACAAAAAAAAAATTTAAATAAATTCGAAGCGGGAACGACGGCCATACTTAACATGGGCTACGTAAAGTTAGAGCAGCAAAAAGCTGCTCTAACATTACGTACAAAAAAATAGACGAAAACGATTGCGACGACCGCTCGTATGTTCGTGAATCGCCGTAAAAAAAATTTGCATATCCCGACGCATCAAAACGACGCAAACTCCTCCCAGCGGCCGCAAATAGATGGCAGCGTAGATCCGAAGGCTTACGAAGACGTAAGCCTCTCGGATCGAAGCCCGAAGCCGCCGTATCATGGTTTGAGGATTCCAACTAGTGATACGGCGCGCGAAATTTGAAATTACTCCTGTCTAACACCAGTTACACAGGCGTAATTGTTTTGTGAATCTGCCCCTGTGTGTGTATATTTATATATACTGTATATATATATATATATATATATATATATATACACACACACATACACAAATATGATATATACAGGCAACATTAGCATATTAAAAAAAAAACATTTATGAACTAAGTGGAGTTCATGTTTTAGAAAGTGCCAGTTTTTTTTAACCACTTCCATACGGGGCATTTTCAACCCCTTCCTGCTAGACCAATTATTATTTTTCAGCGATGTCACACTTTGAATGACAATTGCGCAGTCGTGCGACGTGGCTCCCAAACAAAATTGACGCCCTTTTTTCCCCACAAATAGAGCTTTCTTTTGGTGGTATTTGATCACCTCTGCGTTTTTTATTTTTTGCGCTATATACAAAAGAAGAGCGACAATTTTGAAAAAAAAACACAGTGGGCCAGATTCACATACACTTAATATTGCGCTGCGTAATCAAAATACTCTACGCTGACGTATTTTACCAGGCTCTACACCGAATCCTGGTAGATTTTTGCCCGTACGCTTAGGCGGCGTAGTCTATTTCTCGCCGCGTAATCGAAATACGCGATTAGGGGGCGTGAAGCATTTAAATTAAGCGCGTCCCCGCGCGATCGAACTGCGCATGCTCCGTTCAGAAATTTCCCGCCGTGCATTGCGCGAAATCACGTCGTTACGTCATTCGTTGTTTGAGTAGCGTCGTTTACGAACATTCCTATTCCCGGACGACTTACGTAAAAAATAATAAAAGACGTCGGAAAACGTAGAAATTCGACGCGGGAACGACGGCCATACTTAACATGGGCTGTCTAATATTAGAGCAGCAAAAAGGTATAATGTTACGCAAATAAAAGATGACTAAAGGTGCCGTAAGAGATTGTGATTGAAGATCGTAATTTTGGGGATTGCCGGCAAAAGCTCATTTGCATACCCAGACGCGGAAAACGACGGGAAGTCCACCCAGTGGCCGCAATTTTATTGCAGCGTAGATCCGAAGGCGTACAAACACGTAATCCAGTCGAATTGAAGCCCGCAGCCGTCTATTCATGGATTGAGGTTTTCGACTAGCTAAAAAACGCGCGTAATTTGAAATTACTCCAGTCTAACACCAGTTAGACAGGCGTAATGGCTCTGTGAATCTGGCCCAATATCTTTTACTTTTTGATTTAATAAATATCATAATTAAAAAAAAAACGAATTTCCCTTAGTTTAGACCGATACTTATTCTTCTACATATTTTTGGTAAAAAAAAAAAAATCGCAATAAGCGAATTTGATCAGTTTGCGCAAACGTTCTAGCACCTACAAAATAGGGAATAGAATTATGTCATTTTTTTTTTTTTTTTTTACTGGTAATCGCGGCGATCTGCGATTTTTATTGTAACCGTGACATTCCGGAGGACATATCGGACCCTTTTGACACATTTTTGGGACCATTCACATTTACACAGTGATTAGTGTTATAAAACTGCACTGATTACGGTGTAAATGTGACTGGCATGGAAGGGGTTAACACTAGGGGGCGCTGAAGGGGTTAAATATGGTCCCTAAAATGTGTTCTAACTGTAGGGGGAGGGGGACTCACAAGGGGAGGAGATCGATGTTTGTTTCTCTGTACTGGGAACACACATCAGTCTCCTCACCGCTGACAGGACATGGATCTGTGTGTTTACACACACAGATCCATGGTCCTGCCGTGATTGCGGGCAATTGCAGGTGCCCGGCGGACATCGCCGCTCCCGGGCACGCGCTCCTGGTCTTGAGGAATGCGGCGGGGCACGTGTGCCCCCTAATGGCCGTGAATGCAAGGACGTCATATGACATCCAGTCTGAAGAACGAGAGGTCCCCGCCGACGTCATTTTAATATGACTCGGTAGGGAAGTGGTTAAAGAAGTACAGCCAAAGCTCTTTTGGCTGTACTTCTACTGTGGATCTCAAGAGTGCAGTTTGTTCTGAACTCATGTGATCCGTTTTTTTAGCAAACAGCGGCCTGAAGTCTGCTGATGTCACAGAGCCAGTCCAGGCTCGGGCAAGATCATGACACTGGAGTCAGGATCCACCCACATGCCTGGACCAGCACACGGCTTAGGCTCTCAGTGAGCCGCTGAGAGCCTGAGTCGCCCCGGCTCCTGCCTCCTCCACAACCCAGCTCTCCAGTGAGGGAGGAGGAGGGCAGAGCAGAGAGCTAACAGCAGCTCTCTGTTTAGGGAGATCTGAGAACCGAGTGATCTGCGCTGCTCGGGTTTTCAGTGTTATGCCGCGTACACACGATCACTTTTTGTGATAAAAAAAAACGACGTTTTCAAAAACGTCATTTAAAATGATTGTGTGTGGGCAAAACTTTGTTTTATGTCTGCAAAAAAAACGACAAAAAAAAAAGTTCGAACATGCTTGAATTTTTTGTGTCGTTTTTCAAAATGTCATTTTTTGTGTCATAAAAAGTGATCGTGTGTGGGCAAAACGATGTTGAAAACAACGTTTTTAAACCCACGCATGCTCAGAAGCAAGTTATGAGATGGAGCTTCAATGGAACAGAGTGCCGTCGAACGTGGTGTACGTCACCAAGCTTTGCTAGAGCATTTTGGAAAAACGATGGTGTGTATGCAACGTCGTTTGGAAAATGAAGTTTGAAAAATGTCGTTTTGTTTCGTCACATAAAACGTCGTTTTTTTTCATCACAAAAAGTGATCGTGTGCGCGGCATTAGAGTCGGCAAGTGACAGATGCAGCATCCACCTAAGTAAGTAAAAATCTGCAAAAAACATAACCGCATACTTCTCTTTTAACCACTTAAGCCCCGAGCCTGTTTTTCAGATTCGGTGTTTACGAGACTAAAACTGTTTTTTTTGCTATAAAATTACTTAAAACCCCCAAACATTATATATATTTTTTTCTAACACACTAGAGAATAAAATGGCAGTCATTGCAATACTTTTTGTCACACCGTATTTGCGCAGCGGTCTTACAAGCGCACTTTTTTTGAAAAAAATTCACCTTTTTAAATAAAAAAATAAGACAAAAATACATTTGGCCCAATTTTTTTACATATTGTGAAAGATAATGTTACGCCGAGTAAAATGATACCCAACATGTCACGCTTAAAAATTGCGCCCGCTCGTGGCATGGCGTCAAACTTTTACCCTTAAAAATCTCGATAGGCAACGTTTAAAAAATTCTACAGGTTGCATTTTTTGAGATACAGAGGAGGTCTAGGGCTAGAATTATTGCTCTCGCTCTAACGATCGCGGCGATACCTCACTTGTGTGGTTTGAAAACCGTTTTCATATGCGGGCGCTACTCGCGTATGCGTTTGCTTCTGCGCGCGAGCTCGTTGGGACTGGGCAATTAAAAAAAAAAATGTGTTTTGTTTTCGTATTTATTTTTATTTATTTTACCAATTTTTAACACTGAAATAAAAAAAAAATGGCGGCGATCTGCGATTTTTTTTGGGACTGCGACGTTATGGTGGACACATCGGACACTTTTGACACATTTTTGGCGCCATTCACATTTATACTGCGATCAGTGCTATAAAAATGCATCGATTACTGTATAAATGTGACTGGCAGTGAAGGGGTTAAATGTATTCCCTGGGTGTGTTCTAACTGTGTGGGGGGAGGGGGGTGACTGGGGGAGGTGACCGATGCTGTGTCCCTACGTAAAAGAGACACAGATCGGTCTCCTCTCTCCCCTGAAAGGACATGGATCTCTGTGTTTACACACAGAGATCCATGTCTTGTCCCTGTAACCGCCGATTGCGAGTGCCTGGCGGACATCGCGGCCACCAGGCACGCGCACCGGTATCCCAGGAATGCAGCGGGCACGCGCGCGCCCCCAGGCTTCCACGCGCTCGCCAGGAAGAGCACAGGACGCATTTATGCATCCTGTCAGAGATTCAGAACCGCCCGACGGCCGCATATATTCGTACGGCTGTCGGGAAGTGGTTAAAGTGAGGACGTATAACGACGGTGGGCGGTCAGCAAGTGGTTAATGTTGTTACCTATCAAATGGTGTTTGAGGAACCCGTAATGATGTTACTTGAGAAATCTGCCCCAGATTGTTACAATACTTGCTCAATCTGTGCATTTAAAACACAATAAAAAAAAACTAAAGATAACAGTAGCAATAGCTTTGATAACCGTAATAGCCTTACAAGGGTGGTCGAACTCCAACAATGAGCAGAACCTTCAGTGCTATCCTCTTGTGCAGGTTCCAGTGTTCCACCGCAACGGCTACTATTAATCCTCCCACAAACAGCATGTTCGTGTCCTTCAGGTACTGCATGCATACCTAATAAAACACCATCAAAAACTGTCACATCACATTAAACACAAGAGACAGAAGACACAGACAAAGTCAACTCCTGTCAGCAATTTCAGTTAAAACAACTTTCTCAAAAACTTCAGCTAAAGGTCAAAATAACATAACATGTGAATAGTTGATGTTTTGCTTCCCATTGCTCTGGACCTTTCCTTTCAAGTCTACATATAATGTCCCTAATTTGTCACTACACAATAAACATAATTAGCACATTTAAATGCTGTACAAAAGCTACAATTTAAGATAGTATATTCAGATAGAATTCTAGACTTTGGATAGATGTCAAAATCTGTGTTATGTTTGGAAGGGGTGGATTAAAGTCACTGTAAAGAAATGTGAGTTTCCTCATCTGTAAATATTGCTACATTGCTTTACTCTGTTTATTCGCTTGCCGACTACCTTGTGTAAGAGTACGGTGGCAGAGCGGCTCTCCTGCGCTGGATCATGTATCTAGTACGTAAACTAGCACTTCTGTGTGGGGGTCGTGCACGTGCGCGGCCGTCTTGCCGACTGTGCTGTGATTAGTCATAGCACAAGCCGATCATCGGGTCCCAGTGAATGATTGACCTCCGCCACCCACTGATCGGCAAAGAGGATGATAGGACAGAGCTCTGTGAATGTAAACAATACAAAGCTCTATCCTGTCAGTGGGGATGTGCTTCTTTTTTTTCCCTGCAAAGGGAATAACAGACGGCACATCCCTTAGTAAAATCAGCACAGTGTGAATGCACCAACGCTGTTATGCCCTGTACACACAATCGGTTCGTCTGATGAAAACAAACAGATGGATTTTTTCATCAGATATCCTTGCCTACACACCATCGGTTGTTTTACACACAACAAGTGAAAAATTAAGTTTAATGCTTCTGAGCATGCGTCGACTTGATTCTGAGCAAGCATGGATTTTTGAACGATGGATTTCCCCACAGACGATTGTTTTTTTCTATCAGTTTTTTAACCAATACGAACACTTTAAAACAGGTTCTATTTTTTTTCTACGATGGGAAAAAAACTGATGGGGCCCACACACGATCGGTTCGTCCGGTAAAAACGGTCCATCGGTCCGTTTTCATCAGACGAACCGATCGTGTGTACAAGGCATTAGGCACACATTGAATCCTTTGATTGCCCCAGATGTTAATCGCTTCCCAGCTAGTGTCATTACTCCAGTGACAGTGTATATTTTTAGCACTCATCAATGGCGCAGTTTTTTTCTCCTTTATATGTTACTGTGGTATACACGCTTACTGCTGCCTTTGCTTTTCTGATATCATTATCACCTGTATTTTTGGTTAGGGCAATTTTCTTTTTCTATTGATCACTGTATTAGGTGCCGTACACACGGCAGAGAACCTCGACGGGCAGAACACATCGTTCCGCCCGTCGAGGTTCTCTCCCGGCCGTCGGATTCGGCGACCCGCCCGTCGGGAATGGCAACCAGCCATTCTTCCAGGCGGGCCGTCGAGGAAATAGAGAGCGTGCTCTCTATTTCGGCTCGACGGGCTTCCCGACGGGAAGCTCGCTGAGACCGTACACACGGCCGAGGTCCTCGCTGGAATGTGCATTCCAGCGAGGTTCTCGCTGATTTTCAGCGAGAACCTCGGCCGTGTAGGGGGCCTCAGTGTCACTGGTTCCCACAGTGTCAGACTGCCTTCCATACTATAACAGTCCCGCTATAAGTCACTGATCACCGCCATTACCAGTATGATTTTTTTTAATTAAAACTAAAGTATATATACCATAGTTTGTAAACGCTATAGCGTTCACACAAACCAATCAATATACACTTGTTGGGATTTCTTTTGATTGGTTTTTGATCACCTCTGCATTTAAATTTTTTTGCACTATAAACAAAAAACGACAGACAATTTTGAAAAAAATATATATTTTTTTTACTTTCTGCTATAAAATATATATAATATTTTTTTTTTTTAAATCGAATTTCAGTATACATTCTGCTACATAATTTTTGGTGAAACAAATTCCAAAAAGCGTATATTGATTGGTTTGTGCAAAAGTTATAGCGTCTACAAACTATGGGATGTATTTATGGAAATTTTTATTTATTCATTTTTTTTTTACTAGCAATGGCGGACAATTGCCGTGGAAAAATTAGAAACTAACCGACACTTTTGATGCTTTTTTGGGAACCAGTGACACTAAGGCCGCGTACACACGATCGAACATGTCCGCTGAAACTGGTCCGCAGACCAGTTTCAGCGGACATGTTCGATCGTGTGTACGGCCTATTGGACCGTTTTCCAGCGGACAAAAGTTTCAAAACATGCTTGAAAACATGTCCGCTGGAAACCTGTCCGTCGGACAGGTTCGATGGTTATCATTAGGGTTGTCCCGATACCGATACTAGTATCGGTATCGGGACCGATGCCGAGTATTTGCGCTAGTACTTGTACTCGCGCAAATACCCCCGATGCCTAAATAGAATACTTCACCCCCCCCCCCCCCGCCGCTGCCGCCGCCGCATTGAAAGCCGCCGCATCGCGCCGAATCTGCAAATCCCCTAAAAAAAATGGCTGCGCTACACTAAGCAAGAGCGGGGATAAGTCAAATGCTGTGCGGTGCCTGAGTATTCTCTCCGCTCTGCCAGCTCGCCGTCGCCGCCACTAACATCATAGATTACAGGGAGGGGCAGCAGGTCTCTCCTACACATAACATCGAATCACTCCCCCTTCCTCCCCCTTCCTCCCCCTCCCCACACTCTCCTACCTCACTCACACAAGCCTGAAAGCACTGCAGGTCCAGACAAAGGGCGGGACTTTTCAGGTTACAAAGTAGATGATAGCTTGCTAGCAACCAATCACCCGTCTTTAACTTGAAATGTCCCGCCCTTTGTCTGGAGCTGCCATGCTGTTTCCCGGCTTGTGTGACTAAGGTAGGAAAGTGTGGAGAGGGGGAGGAAGGGGGAATGCTGAATTGATAAGTTGATAAAAAGGACAGTCAGACTGTACTGGTGGAGCTGGAGCTGGGATGTGTACTGGTGGAGCTGGAGCTGGGATGTGTAATGGTGGAGCTGGAGCTGGGATGTGCACTGGTGGAGCTGGGATGTGCACTGGTGTAGCTGGGATGTGTACTGGTGGAGCTGGGATGTGTACTGGTGGAGCTGGAGCTGGGATGTGTAATGGTGGAGCTGGAGCTGGGATGTGTAATGGTGGAGCTGGGATGTGCACTGGTGTAGCTGGGATGTGTACTGGTGGAGCTGGGATGTGTACTGGTGGAGCTGGGATGTGTACTGGTGGAGCTGGGATGTGTACTGGTGGAGCTGGGATGTGTACTGGTGGAGCTGGAGCTGGGATGTGTAATGGTCGAGCTGGAGCTGGGATGTGTAATGGTGGAGCTGGGATGTGTAATGGTGGAGCTGGGATGTGCACTGGTGGAGCTGGGATGTGTACTGGTGGAGCTGGGATGTGTACTGGTGGAGCTGGGATGTGTACTGGTGGAGCTGGGATGTGTACTGGTGGAGCTGGAGCTGGGATGTGTAATGGTCGAGCTGGAGCTGGGATGTGTAATGGTGGAGCTGGGATGTGTACTGGTGGAGCTGGGATGTGTACTGGTGGAGCTGGGATGTGTACTGGTGGAGCTGGGATGTGTACTGGTGGAGCTGGGATGTGTACTGGTGGAGCTGGCATGTGTACTGGTGGAGCTGGGGCTGGGATGTGTAATGGTGGAGCTGGGATGTGTACTGGTGGAGCTGGGGCTGGGATGTGTACTGGTGGAGCTGGGATGTGTACTGGTGGAGCTGGGATGTGTACTGGTGGAGCTGGGATGTGTACTGGTGGAGCTGGCATGTGTACTGGTGGAGCTGGGGCTGGGATGTGTAATGGTGGAGCTGGGATGTGTACTGGTGGAGCTGGCATGTGTACTGGTGGAGCTGGCATGTGTACTGGTGGAGCTGGGGCTGGGATGTGTAATGGTGGAGCTGGGATGTGTACTGGTGGAGCTGGGGCTGGGATGTGTACTGGTGGAGCTGGGATGTGTACTGGTGGAGCTGGGGCTGGGATGTGTAATGGTGGAGCTGGGATGTGTAATGGTGGAGCTGGGATGTGTAATGGTGGAGCTGGGATGTGTACTGGTGGAGCTGGGGCTTGGATGTGTACTGGTGGAGCTGGGATGTGTAATGGTGGAGCTGGGATGTGTAATGGAGCTGTAATGTTAGGGCACTGATGTAAGGGTATGGGGGACATGGCTGCAATATGTTGGGGGACGTGGCAGCATTAGGGGACATATTTAAAAAAAGTATCGGTATTCGGTATCGGCGAGTACACAAAAAAAAGTATCGGTACTTGTACTCGGTCCTAAAAAAGAGGCATCGGGACAACCCTAGTTATCATTGGACCAAAATCCTGCGCATGCTCAGAATCAAGTCGACGAAGCATTGAACTTTGTTTTTTCATCACGTCGTTGTGTTCTACGTCACCATGTTCTGGTCCGAGGGGATTTTGGTCCGATGGTGTGTACGCACATCGGACCAACAGACCACTTCAGCGTGGTCCGATGAAAACGGTCCGTCGGACATGTTTCATCGGACATGTCTGATCGTGTGTACACGGCCTTATACAGAGATCAGTGCTAAAAATATGCGCTCTCACTGTACTAATGACACTGCTTGGGAAGGGGTTAACATCAGGGGCGATCCAAGGTTTAACTGTGTGCCTAGTTAGTGTTTCAGTTTAGTGTGGGTGGCGTTTTTACTTGGGGAAGGCATGGATCTATGTCCCTGCTTTGCAAGAACACAGGATCAATGCCTTCCTTGCTAACAGAACGACGATCTGCCTTGTTTACATAGGCAGACTGCCATTCGGCCTTTGTACCAAAGAATCATCGAGTCCACAGGACCTGCTGATCAGCTCCCACTGTGTAGAATCACAGGGGGTGCGAGTCACCGGAGACGGAAAAGCAGGGGGGCACTTTTCCCGCCACCTCTACAAGTGATCCTTTGGCGAATCCTTGCCGGGACCACTTTTATCAGATGCAAAATCGACTGCAGTACAAAAAAGCTAACTGCTGTCATAACAACGGTATTTAACATCAAAGTAATGACGTAAATGTGGGCGGTCTTGATATAACTCATAAACTCATAAAATGGCAGAGGAAATGCAGCTCCTAATAACCTAATCAGTAGCGTTCTGGGGGAAATAAGAGGAATACAGTTAATGTTACCTGTTTTGATTCCAGGATTCCAAACATTGGGAAGAGCAAAACTGGTAGCAAAGCAGTGATTGCGAGGGGGATAACCTCCGTACACCAGAACACAGCCATGAGCATAATGGCATAGGCACAACTGGCTTCCTGAAATGAAAAGACAAACAAAGCATAAAAAACATGTCACATCATACAGGACATGTCCATAGTTTTTTACTAGATCTTATTTACTTGGTTTTATAAAAAAAAAAAAATATGGCTAAAACTATTGATTATCTAGTCCAGCCTTTCTCAACCAGGGTTCCATAGAACCCTAGGGTTCTTTCAAAGTTTGTTAGAGCTTCCTTAAAGCCGAGGTTCACCCTAAAAACATGTATATAACATTACATTCTGCATAGTTCCAACATTTACAGTATACTGTTTTTTTTATTGTTGTACATACCGTCTTATTGCTATTTTCCACCTAGCTTCTGGGTACTCACTCCCACGGAAGTAGGCGTTCCTATACGGAGGCTAAGTGTCATGTGGCACTTGGCCCAGATGATTGACGTCTTGAGAAAAACTTCCCCCCCGGCGGATAAGGCACGTCACAAGTTTCCGAAAGTAGCTGAACTGCGAGTCGGCTCTATACCGCGCTTTACGGTGCCTGCGCACCGACTAGGAGCCGTGTAGAGCTGACTGCCCTGGCGCCGTATAGAGCCGACTCGCAGTTTGGCTACTTTCGGAAACTTGTGACGTGACTTATCTGCCGGGAGGAAGTTTTTCTCAAGACGTCAATCATCTGGGCGAAGTCCCAAATGACACATAGCCTCTGCATAGAAACGCCTACTCCCGCGCGAGTGAGTACCCGGAAGACGGGTGGAAAATAGCAATAAGACGTTATGTACAGCGAAAAAACAAAAACAAACAGCATACTGTAAATGTTGGAACTATGCAGAATGTAATGTTATATACATGTTTTTAGGGTGAACCTCCGCTTTAAGCAATAGGCAACTTCTACCTGCTAGCTAGATATACCAATAATCTTTTTTTAACTTTCTCTAAGGGGGCATTTTTCTTACTGACCAACAATATAAGGATTATTTCTCCCATTGAGCACTACACAATTGTATTATGGGCTGTGGATTTAGTAATTATTTGGAGAGGTTCCCTAAAACCAGGATGTCATTTCAAGGGTTCATCTGTGTTAAAAATTTTGAGAAATTCAGATCTCACTCATTTTAAAATATGTAATATAAACTACTCAATTTGTGAATCTGAGCTTGTGTAGCTTTTGTGATGCTTGCAGTTTGTATGGGACACAGAAAATCCAGACTTTAAGAACAATAAGGCAAATTCATAATGGATCCAGTTACTTCGTTTTTGGAACTACCCCAATGACATCAATTTACGTATTCCTGTTATGAAACAAAATAAATACTATCAAGTTGACATCATGTTTCTCATCTGCCAAGTGGGCAATCGTAGCCTGTAGTACCACTTCTACCTCCGCATGCACATTAATCTTTGAACTCCCATTCAAATAAAGGTTAACATGAACCTGTGTGCAAATAAAAACTAGTAGCTAACATTAAATTATAGTCGATAGTAACAGCTGTCAGTATGTTCCTTTGTTTTGTGGCCTTTCGCTGCAGTTCAGCTTAGAAACCCTTTTTCTATTGCAGTTTTGATACTTACTCCATAATGGAGAATGGGCACTCCATAGTGTAATGCTTACTAACCCACGGCAAATCCCTGGGATTTCAAATTTGGCAAAAAAAATGCAAATTTTTGTCCAAATTCACCCATTTGAATTTTTAACAAACCATAATGCACTGCATAGGCTTTGAACCATGGCCTGCAGACTGGGACGAGCCAAAAATTTAGGTAATTGAATCACCCAGCATCCTCACTACAAAAGGGGTGACTGAGAGCAGCGGGCAAATTTTTACCCTGATTTATCCACAAGCTTGATTGAAATTGCTCAGCAGTAAGTTTTTATTAGCAATACCAATCTTAAAGTGGTTGTAAAGCCTCAAGGTTTTCATCTTGATGCATTCTATGTTTTAAGGCGAAAAACCTTCTGTGCTGCAGCTCCCCCCAGACCCCCCACCCCTTTTCTTACCTGAGCCCGATCCAATCCAGCGATGTGCAGCGGCTGCAGCTGTTGTCAATTAAATCCAGTGACACAGAAACAGGGGCTGAGTCCCGCTGTCTGTCAATGAACGCAGCAGCAGGACTGGGGAGCGAGCCCCCTGAGTGCCCCCAGGGAAATCGGCTTTCTGTAGGGGCACCCGATGAAGAGGAGGGGCCTGGAGCGCGGCAGGGCACAGAGAAAAACAATTGCAAAGAGCAGGTAAGTATAGGCATGTTTGTTATTTTTATTAAAAAAGACCTGAGGATTTAGAGCCCCTTTAAATGCATAGAGCCAAGACAGGTCCTCTTTATACTTATATATACATGTATAGTGCCATGACAGGTCCTCTTTATTCTCCTTTATACATGTTTAGTACCATGACAGGTTTACAAATTCTACCTAGTGCAAACAGTGATAAATGTAACAGCAATAGCTAAATTTAAAAAATGATTTTGAGTGCACTGTGTGCTAGGGTGGGCCTGAAAGTACCCGGTGCCTAATTGGCAGTATTAAGCCGGCTATTGTTCTGGCCTGTCTATAAGGTGGTGCACGTGAGGCTGTGCACAATGGATGGCAGATGGGCTGCTAGGTAAGGAGCACTCTCTATCGGTACTAACTGTGGGTATCAAGGGGTTAAGCTTGGTTGCTCCGCTCACCTCTCCTGGCCACCGCACTGGCCAATGAGTGAGAGAGCCTCAGCTCTGATGCCATTGGCTCCCGCTGCTGTCATTCTGAGCCAGTAATGAGGAGAGGGGGTGGGGCCGAGCCCGGCTGTGTGTGTCTCATGGGCACAAAGAGCAGGACTTGAGAGCAAGCATGCATAAGTTCCCTCATAGCAAGCAGCTTGCTATGAGGGCACCCAGCGGGGCGAGGAGCCATGAGCGCCGGCAGGGGACCTGAGAACAGGTGGATCAGGGCTGCTCTGTGCAAAACCATTGCACTGAGAGGGCAAGTTATTTTAAAACAAACGATTACTATTACTTAAATTCATTTCAAGTATTTTACCAAGATGTTATCAGAGTGTGGAAGGAATCCTCACCAGAGAAACCCACACAGGCACAGGGAGAACATTCAAAGTCTGTGCAGGTAGAGCCACTGTTGGGATTTAAACCAATGACCCTAGTGCTGCTTGGAAAAAGAGCTAACCACTTAGCCACTGCGCTGCATCATTCCTAATTCTCTGGCAACAACAGACAATTTTGTTTATCGAAATAAGCAAACATACTGCAAACAAATCAGATTAAATAAACCACTTAGATTACACACAGGTATTAGGAGCAGGGCAGTATTGTTGTGCAATAAAACCAATGCTGAGATGGATCAAATTAATTTGAGATTTCTTTGGTTTTATAATTATGTTTGCAATAAAATAAAAATGACGTTTCAGAGCATGCACCGTAGGTTGCTAGGTGAGCGTACCTAGCAACCTACGGTGCACGCTCCGAAACGTTGTCGCTCTGTCGCTGCCCGTGACATCATCACGCTCCCACACTGTTTTGTGTCTGTGTCTCAAGCCTCACTCTTGGTGCACACATTGCCCAGACTTCCTGGTTTCTCAGCTGAAGAAGATCCCAGGGGATATTTTAACATCACAGCCTACATTTGCAGATGGTTATCGCCACCTATGGGCCAGCAAGGACTTGTATGCCGAATTCTCTCATTTTAAATGTAAGTGGATAATGCACCTATTGTAAAATTAAAATCACATTGTTCCTGACCTGGTGGCGCCTTCTTTCTTTTGTTTTGCATATTTAGAGCCTGCTCTCATCTTCCCCCTGGAGGCTTGCCCTGGAAGATGGACTCTGTATTATTTTAATCTATAGGACCTTTTCCCATTTTTTCCATTCTCCATTCCAATTTCTCCCATTGTGTGACACACGCTGTATAATATATTTATAAAAGGGCTTTTATTTAACGGACATATTGTCTTGCATACCTGATTACAGTGCCACTACCCCCATTGTTTTGACAACATTAGAAGAAGCAGACTTGGTGGCGCATCATATGCTAGACAGTTCAGTAGCATTAAATGAGCGATTAAGGTCTAGTTCTTATTTGGGGACATATGAGGGGGGACCAGTGTTAGTACCTGCTAAAATTTGCTCATAGAGAAATAAAACAAGTCCTCTAGCATGAGCGTCAGAAATACTAATGCACTCAAAACACAACATCTGGGATAGTTGGAAGTTGAAATTGAGATAAGGTTGGAAACTTTTTTTGATTTGCAAATATCGGAACAGTTCCAATTGAGGATGTCCATGTATATGTATATAGTAGGAAAATAATGTACGGAGGAGGCAGATAACAAATTATATAAAAAAAAAAAAAAAATTTCACTTGCACATTATTCAGAGCAAACACTGCTTCTCCTTATTTGCTTTGCTAAATAAAAGGCCTCAACCCCAGAGTTTCTTATATGATGAAATGCTGGCTGCACCCACACCTATATGCCTTAATCAGATGGCTATATATAAATTATTGTTATTGTGTTATTGCTGGCTGGAACAGAACAACACTGCCAAATGACACAGAAAACAAACTGGTTTTGCTTCATCTCACATAAGCCAATTAGTACTTAAAGTATATGTAAACTCTAAGGCCGCGTACACACGACCGGTTTCCTCGACAGAATCCATCAAGAAACTTGGTGGGAGAGCTTTTTTGCCGAGGAAACCGGTCGTGTGTACATTTTTCGACGAGCCAAAAAGAGAGCATGTTCTCTATTTTCTCGACGGTAGTCGAATTTGGCTCATCGAGTTTCTCGTCGGGCTGCTTTTCGATGAGAAACTCGAGCGTGTGTATGCTAAGAAACCCGTGCACCTTCGGTAAAAGGTTTGTAATGGAAATAGCACATTTGTCACGCTGTAACAGACTGAAAAGTGCAAATGTCTCTTACCAAACTTTTTCCTAACACGCAGTAACATGTGATTAGCAAAAGCAGCCCCAAGGGTTGTGCCAGTGGAATCGAACATACCCTGCCGTAGTATGTGTTGAATTACTTTGCTTTCCTAACATACAGCTGAGTGAGAAGCAAACGCACAGCGTTGCGCCAGCTTCTCACATTTTTGGGCGCCTATTAGAGCCTATGACTCTAATCAGGTGCTTCCAAAAAACACCCCCACCGCTGTAATTTAGCAGTGACCATAGATAGATTCATGCAATGCATGAATCTATGTTAATTAGAGCGGAGCCAGGAGAGGGGGCGCTGTGCTCCTGCTCCCTTTATGGATGCACCGCCGCTGATACACCCTTAATTTAATTTCACGTTGTTTATAATGTGTAGCGCCTGTGTACTTTCAGTCCAGGTGCTTTCTTAAATCTAGAGGGGGATGAGAAAGTTATGTAGCTCTCATCCATATGATTTGTGCAGATTCAGCTTTGTTCTAGTTGGGCTGTGCTGTCAGTTCATTCTGTGTTCCTGAGGTGCCTTTCCACCCCGGGGCGTCAGGTGGCGGCAGTGGAGTTCAGGTAAGAGCGCCTTCTTGCCAGCAGCCAATCAGAGGGGTTTTTCCCTCGCGGGGCATGCTGGGGGAGGGTACTTCTAGAGGGTCGCCATTTTGGGCAGGGGAGTTAGTGGTTGCATCCGGGTGCTGCACCCACCTTCAGGGTGTGCGCAGATCACGGGCCCCAGCAATATGGCCTACCAGGCCGGGGCACACGTGCCAAGCGTTGTTCTTGGTTTTGGGACGATGGTGGCCAGGAGCGACTATAGCTGCGATGGGACCCAGTGACTTATTGGGTCCCCTATCTCTTAAAAAAAGATCCCAAGCGAGTTGTGCTGTTTGGTGGGGAGTCAATCTGAGGAGAGCTAGGAGGCAGGCGATCCAATAGGGCCTAGACGAGTCATCTGGGATCGAGGTGACCGGACACTGGGAGTTTGTCTAATGGCAACCTGTGAGTCGGTGACTATTTGAGGAAAAAACTATTTGAGGGAGATTCAGGCATCAATGATCTTGAGAAGGATTCACCTTACAAATTGTGTTCTAAAGCGAAGGGCTGGGGCAGAGATCTCATTCCTATTTCTACTTTCAGTCAAGTCTGTGTCAGAAGCTGGAGCTGTGGTGGCTCAACGCGAATGGGAGTGCACTGACAAGCCATTCACCTCTGCAGCCAAGGGTTCGGATCATGGCCTCGGCTACATGTGAATTGAGTTTGGTGGTCTCAGCCCGGCTCCCGGTGGGTGTGCTATGCAAGGTATGCCTGTGCTTAGTACGCCCACCCCCCCCCCCCCCACAAAAACCACCACCACTGTGTCAGAGACTTGTTTCCTTCTGAAGATCCTCAGTGATATTCTGGCTGCCAGTTCTGTAAGAGAGACTGTCCAGGTACGCTGTACCTACTCTGGCTGGAGTGGCGACAAAGTTAAAGTCCCGTTTGGAAGCAGGATTGTTTCTGTCGTTCTTAGGCCTGAGTCTGCAAGTTCTCCTTTCCACACATCTTTATCCTGTCCAACCCAAGTTCATTGCCCATGTTGGGCAAGAATAAAAGCACAAGAAAGACACCGGCTGTTTGGACATTCCGTCATTGTTCTCATCATCATCATCATCATCATCACACCCCTAGACAGTCATACAGGTAACACGCCATCCCAAATCTATCCAGTGGCTCCATTTGGCATGCTATTGTGGGGGCTCGTCGGGGATCGGCTGTTACCTCTGGCAACGGAACTGTGAGTTTTATTTCTGCTATTGAGAACAAGGAATTGTTGCGGTGTTAAACTGTGTGGGGAAGAAGGAGTTAACTTCAGGTAGCGGGAGTCTGGGCGCATGTGCCGTGAAGCCGCTTGTACCTGCAACGTGCCCAGACAAGTTCTTCAAGTGGGAGGAGTTACCCACCCCTGCGTGTGATTGCCCGCCTACGAGAGAGAGACATGTGCAACATGTCTGTTCCTCCGTAGCCGTTTGGAAGATTGAGGCCTCCGATGTCCACCATTGGAGCCCAACCAAGGCCTGCCGCCACCGGCGAACCCCCCAACGATACTGGGATCCGAATGCGGACCGAGGGGAAGTTTGTCCTGTTTTCAACCGGAGGCGTGGAGGCCTTGGGACTGTCTTGTCCACGTTACCTGGAGCTTACTGTTTGGCTCCTGCCCTCCGCACGGTACAAAAAGTTCTATTTGTACAAGAAAGACACCGGCTGTTTGGACAATCCGTCATTGTTCTCATCATCATACCCCTAGACATTCATACAGGTAACACACCATCCCAAATCTATCCAGCGGCTCCAGAGGGGGTATTGCTACAATTGGATAAAGCTCATTTATGTCAACATCATCCTAAAACTGTTTCCTGCGAAACAAACAAAACTGGGTAGTCTTTCCAGATCAGAAAACATGATTAAGTAATTTGGGAAAACACCTTGCAATCTTGATGTACAAACTCTTTTAGGAGAAATAAAAAAGATGTAAGACATGCTCAGTCTATAACAATCCACTTACTTTGAATCTAGTCAAGCTTTTGTATGACATAATTGTTGGTAGATCTAAGGAAATGTAGCCACCCTGCCCTAGGCAGAGTCGTTCTGGGTGGTAGAAAGCCTCTGCTGATTTGGTTTTCTCCTCATCTCAGTGTTGCTGTTGTTTCTCACTGCTGTCACTAGCTGTCGTTGATACCTTTTGAGTGAGAGGTCACAGTAATGCTGAGTTAGAAATATTTATTTTCCCTCTGGTCAACCTCTGGGTAAATGTATTGCCAGTGGTGTATGCTGGAGCAGAGCACAAATATCTGGAGTGGACATTGTGAGAGTCTCTTTCCCCAGGGCTTCAACCTGGGGAGGTGCTTCTGTGTTGTCTGATTTGTTAGGCCTGTAGCCTGTGTGGGTCTAAGTACGTGTGTCGGGAGCTGGAAGGAGGTCAGAATCGTCCTCGGAAACTGTCCTGCTTATTTGAGGAGAAAGCTGAGCCAAGATGGAGAACCAGGTAGAGTAGCCTGCTGGATTAGTGGGTTGGAAAAACATTGGTTTCTTGCAGGGACCTGATGACCTTTTTCGGGGGATGTACAGAGGCATGGAATAATACACAGAGAATGCTAGCCAACTGGAGGTGGATCTGGGGTTTGTAAGTGTTGCTTTGGGTATCTATAGCCCTCTTTGTGCTCTCATTGTGTTTTTAACAACAAAAAACAACTTAAAAAAAAAAAAAACTGGTGCCCAAAGTTTCTCAGTCTCCCATTTTTAGACATGGACTCTGCCCACCCTGCCACTTAAATGGGTTGTAAAGGAAATTTTTTTTTCCGTAATAAGCATCCTTTACCTGCAGACATTCCTCTTTTCACTTCCTTATTGTTCGTTTTTGCTCAGAAGTTGCTCTATTTCTTCTCTGTTCTGTTCACTTCCTGTTTGTCTGATTGTTACTCACCACCGTAAAGGGAGACTTTACTGCGGTGGTCAGTGACGTGCTCGCCCCCTCCTGGGAACTACATCTGTGCGGCAGGACACTCTCTACGTGTTAGAGACTTCAAGGAGGTGTGAATTACTGGGCATGCCTCAATGCATACTGGGAAATGTAGTTCTTACATGAATGAGCACCGCAAACCAAAAAGTGAATGAGAGAACAGAAACTAGAACTCCGAAGGTAATATAGATGGAGAAATTTAATAGGTATTTACTAGTTTTTTAACAGAATCATCACAATATTCTGTCTGTCTACCTTGCAGACATTAATTTTAGGCAAAACATTTTTTCCCTTTATGTAGCACTACTCCCAAAGGAGCCGCTAGTTGATTTGGGATCTGCTCTCATTTGGCTTAGCTCACCCCTGTTTAACTGGCTTGAACCCTCCCTTGACACATCAGAAGTCTGGGGAGTGAGATATTGTGACCTCTGCTGGGCTGGGCTCACAATAAGAGGCATACAACATTCAATGACAATATAACAGTGAACTACCTGGTGTTATGGATGGTCCCTCCAAATGAGAAAATACACTCCACACAGTGAATATATTTAAATATAAGAGGGTAAGTTTACTGTATTGAAACTTAAGGAAGACAGGCATAGAGTTTAACACCAACACAACTAATCAATAACGAGTCAGTCTGATTTGTAAGAGCCGTTGCAAGAATCAGACTTTTAATACAAATAAAGAGATCATAACCCTAAGAATGGTACTATTCACTTAAACTAAACAGGCAGTCTATGCTCGTGAGCGCCCTCTAGCAGGCAGTTCTGCGGGGCAGTAAATGTCCACGATGCGGCCGGTTGGTGCACTTTAGAATTTGTAATCCACAGAGGGCAAATGATCAAAGGAAATTGATTAAGCAAAGTATCCTGAACAGCACGTAGATGAACTGATCATGGTCCAGTGTCGATCACTTCGGTGTAGATGCTATAAACAACACAGACCCCTTAAGTCTGAACTGAGGGGCCTAAAGGGGGGTGGGTGACCTGTGAGGTGATACTGAAAGGTCTGTCTAAGAGGAGAGTTTAGAAGTTGAGCTTGTACTCCCTCACCTGACAGGCCGATCCGCCTGTATTCCTCACAGGAGGTGCGTTGACAAAACACTGCTCCACAGCACAAAGGCCCTGGACGAGGGTGCTCCACTGTTCCAGTTGTCAGCTGGGCTGACTCTCCGATCTCCGGATACACAGGCTGGATACTGGAGATCCTTTGTCCCTCCGGATGGCTTGTCTCTCGATAAATCTAGGCCCCCGGCTTTTGGCCTAACCACACGGCTGTCTCTGTCAGCAGCTCCGCAGAGGAGAAGAGGCTGGACCCAAAAGAGCGAAAAAGCGCCACTCCCTTTCCTTAAGTAACCTCCCCCACAAGTCTGTGCGGAGGTATCACATGTTCCACCAGGGCAAGGCATTGCGGGAAATGTAGTCCGTTACTCCTAAGGCTCCATGCACACGGAAGCTGATAAACTGCAGTTTATTGGCGTTTTGGCTTTTTCTTTTAAAGCCCATGAACTGAACTCTATGTTAGCCTATGTGCCCATGCACACCTGGGAATTTTTCAGTGTTAATGAGCTTTGGAGTTTATTGGCTTTTTCCTGAACGCCCAAAATTTGCGCTCAAAGTGCCATTTTTCGGCGGGAAAAAAACGCTAAAAACGCAAAAACGCTGAAACGGCACCAGCGTTTTTTTTGCATTATTTTTTTTCCATTGAAAAAAAAAAGTAAAAAAAAAAAAAAGCTGATAAAAGCTACACCGAAAAACGCTGATTAAAGCTATTGCAAAAATGCAAAAAAACGTTGCAAGGCTGCCTGCAAAGCTACTGGCATTTTTTTATAGCTTTTATCAGCTTCAGTGTGCATGGAGCCTAATGCCGCGTACACACGGTCATTTTTTGTGATGAAATAAAACGACATTTTAAAAAACGTCATTTAAAATGAGCGTGTGTGGGCAAAACGTTGTTTTATGTCTTCTGAAAAACGACCAAAAAAAATTCCAACATGCTTCAATTTTTTATGTCGTTTTTCAGAATGTAGTTTTTTGTGTCATAAAAAATGATCGTGTGTGGGCAAAACGATGTTTAAAACAACGTTTTTTAAACCCGCGCATGCTCAGAAGCAAGTTATGAGATGGGAGCTTCAATGGAACAGAGTGCCGTCGAACGTGGTGTACGTAACCGCGGTTTGCAAGAGCATTTTCAGAAAACGATGGTGTGTAGGCAACGTCGTTTTTTAAAATGAAGTTTGAAAAACATTGTTTTGTTTCGTGAGATAAAACGACGTTTTTTTACATCACAAAAAGTGATCGTGTGTACGCGGCATAAGAGTCAATGGAGTCCATATCTCCCTCTACTGGTATTCCCGCAATGCGTGACTTCACAACAATGTCTAACATATTTACAAATGATGCATAAAGTTCCAGCGGGATGGCCTGTCATTAGACTCAGACAGGGCGACACCGCTACATTTACAACTCCTTTAACAGAAAGTTTAAGGCCCCTTGCACAGAGGGGCATCTAGCTGCTGTGCATCCCTCCCTGCCCATAACACAGTTTTTTCTGCATTCCGTGTATTCACTGCTAAACACACAGGGCCCTAAACGCAAGTACCACTCTGTACAGCGATCAGTCCTGTCCAGCTGCAGACTGACAAAGAAGTAGACGAGCTGCAGGTAGCAGGACTGGGTGCTTCACTTGTCCAACCTGGGCACACTTAAATGCCAGGAAGGATGCACAGCAGGTAAACGCCCCCAGGTACAAGGGGCCTAAAGAGAACAAGCTTGTCTTCTCTGCTCAGCATTTAGTTAGGTATCCTTAAAAAAGTCTTCCTGGGACAAATTGGGCAACACATAAGTGGAAAGATGATGGAGTCCAACCAACCACATTTTCTATGGGTTACATTTTTTATTTGTGCATTATCATTGTTCTTTGAGTCCAATTTTAAATGTCACAGATTAATATAAATGTATTGAAAGAAGCCATGTGTAATCTGTTGGGAGATTACCGGTACTTTAAACATCATATGTCACATGTTGCCTGAGCTTCCTGGCCTGTCATCATCTCACTTAGGATAGACTTCTTGGTGTTATTCCAAACCCTATACTGGATTATATGTACCAACTTGTTAAAGGTTACATAAATAACACATTACAGACAAACTGTCATTTTCTGTTTTCAGACATACATATTAAATGTTAGTACAAATATAACGTCTCAGCAGCAACCATTTCAGAGGATTTTTCTTAGTAGAGATTTCTGTTTTCTAAGTAGTACCTCTTAGTGAAAATGAAGCTGTTGTCTGCTGGTATTAATCGACTTGCTATTTGTTGCCAAGCGTATATTCAAACAGCAAAAAAATCTCATTAAAATCTCTCATCTAGTGCAGTGCTAATGTCTATGGCATTGAGGTGATTAAAGTGTATCCACAGCCATGACTGGGGTTATCCACAGCCATGACCCATCATTTTATGGAGAGGACTAAGAAGATATAACCATGCCAATGGTGAAGCAGAAAACACATAGCACAGTAAGGAAGGTTTGTGGTCCAGGATGATAGGACAGTCAAAATTAGAAGAGTTGATCGCATACTGTAAGCCACAACATGGGGGTGCTAGACTAATTTGCTTAACAGTGTAGCGTAAGCCGGCGGGGACTCTTTTTGTGCTGCCCCCCCGCAAAGTGCTGCCCTAGGCCTGGGCCTTGTTGACCTAGGCCAGGATACAGCACTGGCTGTTTAAATACACTGCTCGATTACTTCTGCCTTACTTCCTAGACAGACTTTAGGTCATGACACAGGAAGGAGTTGACCAGCTGATCTCATTAGCACACACCCTGCATCATCTCCCTTCAACTGGTCAACTCCTTCCTATGTCATGATCTAAAGTCTGTCTAGGAAGTAAGGCAGAAGTAATCGAGCAGTGTGGCTCTGTTACAAAACACCTCTGAGGCCGCGTACACACTGAGGGACATGTCCGCTGAAACGGTCCGACGGACCGTTTCCAGCGCACATGTCTCCTCCGGATTTTGGACCGATGGCGTGTACACACCATCGGATCAAAATCCCCGCCGGCAGACAGCGCGGTGACATGGCGGTGACGTTGATGCCGCCACGTCACTGCACCAGGAAGTAAAAAACTTCCACGAATGCGTTGCATCCTTCCGACGCTTGTGCGGGCAGATATGTCCACTGGTTAGTGTACTAACCAGCGGACATATGCGACTGACATGTCTCCGGCGGACAAATTTTAAAGCATGTGTTAAAATTTGTCCGCTGGTCAGACATGTCCGCTAGCCCATACACACGATCGTATTTGTCTGCTGAACTGGTCCGTCGGACCAGTTTGAGCGGACAAATTAGATCGTGTGTACGCAGCCTGAGAGTGTCTGCCTGGAGAGGGGGCATGCGCCTTTCCTCCAATCAGCAATTTTAACCACTTTAGCCCCGGGCCTGTTTTTCAGATTCGGTGTTTACGAGACTAAAACATTTTTTTTTGCTATAAAATTACTTAAAACCCCCAAACATTATATATATTTTTTTTCTAACACTCTAGAGAATAAAATGGCAGTCATTGCAATACTTTTTGTTACACCGTATTTGCGCAGCGGTCTTACAAGCGCACTTTTTTTGGAAAAAATTCACTTTTTTAAATTAAAAAATAAGACAACAATAAATTTGGCCCAATTTTTTTACATATTGTGAAAGATAATGTTACGCCGAGTAAAATTATACCCAACATGTCACGCTTAAAAATTGCGCCCGCTCGTGGCATGGCGTCAAACTTTTACCCTTAAAAATCTCGATAGGCGATGTTTAAAAAATTCTACAGGTTGCATTTTTTGAGATACAGAGGAGGTCTAGGGCTAGAATTATTGCTCTCGCTCTAACGATCGCGGCGATACCTCACTTGTGTGGTTTGAACACCGTTTTCATATGCGGGCGCTACTCGCGTATGCGTTCGCTTCTGCGCGCGAGCTCGTCGTAAAGGGGCGATTTAAAAAATTTTTTTTTTTGTTTTTGTATTTATTTGTATTTATTTTACCAATTTTTAACACTAAAATAAAAAAAATAAAAAATTATCACTTTTATTCCTATTACAAGGAATGTAAACATCCCTTGTAATAGAAAAAAGCATGACAGGTCCTCTTAAATATGAGATCTGGGGTCAAAAAGACCTCAGATCTCATATTTAGGCTAAAATGCAAAAAAAAATAAAAAAATGTTAAATGTCATTTTTCAAATGACATTTAAAAAAAAATGTCTCTTTAAGACGCTGTTTGGAACTGACGTTTGATGTCACTTCTGCCCAGCAGAGCTACGGGGATGGACGAGGGAAATTTTTTCCCTCACTCACATCCCCGCTGAACAGACGAGCGCACCCGATCGCCTCCGCCGCTACCGACGGCTCCGGTAAGCGGTGGAGGGCGCGAGAGCGCAGCGGGAGGGGGGGGGGGACGCTCGCCCGCCACCGATAACGGCGATTCCGCCGCGGAGACCACCATTATCGTTTACCCGACCGCCCACAGAAGAAATGGATATCTCGGTTGTGGCAGCAGCTGCTGCCGTTACCGAGATATCCATCTTCAAAGTGCCGACGTATACCTGCGGTGGGCTGTCGGGAAGTGGTTAACTCTGTGTTAAACAGGAAGAGAAAATCTCCTAACATTATCTGAACTTTCTAAACAGTATATAAATGTGAAGACAGCAGTTATACATGTAAACCTATGTAGGAAGATTGGGTTCATCCCTGTGTATCATCTGAGGCTGTTCACTTCACTGGGTGTATGGAGGGTTTACATCCTCTTTAATGTGATGCATAGTTAGGGTGTGGCCCCCAAGTATTTGTTTTTTATGATCTAAAGTCTGTCCAGGAAGTAAGGCAGAAGTAATTAACCACTTGATTACCGAGCCTGTTTTTCAGATTCGGTGTTAACGAGACTAAAACAGTTTTGTTTGCTAGAAAATTACTTAAAACCCCAAACATTATATATATATTTTTTCTAACACCCTAGAGAATAAAATGGCAGTCATTGCAATATTTTTTGTCACACCGTATTTGCGCAGCGGTCTTACAAGCGCACTTTTTTGGAAAAATTAAAAAATAAGACAACAATAAATTTTGCCCAATTTTTTTATATATTATGAAAGATAATGTTACGCCGAGTAAAATGATACCCAACATGTCACGCTAAAAAATTGCGCTCGCTCGTGGCATGGCGTCAAACTTTTACCCTTAAAAATCTGGATAGGCGATGTTTAAAAAATTCTACAGGTTGCATTTTTTGAGTGACAGAGGAGGTCTAGGGCTAGAATTATTGCTCTAACGATCGTGGCGATACCTCACTTGTGTGGTTTGAACACAGTTTTCATATGCAGGCCCTACTCACGTATGCGTTCGCTTCTGTGCGCGAGCTCATCGGGACGGAGCATTTAAAAAAAATTATTTTTTGTTTTCTTATTTATTTTTATTTAGTTTAGATTTTTTTTACACTGAAATAAAAAAAAAAAATCACTTTTATTCCTATTACAAGGAATGTAAACATCCCTTGTAATAGAAAAAGGCATGACAGGTCCTCTTAAATATGAGATCTGGGGTCAAAAAGACCTCACATCTCATATGTAGACTTAAATGCAAAAAATAAAAATAAACTGTCATTTTTTCAAATGACAGGAAAAAAAATGTTTCTTTAAGACGCTGGGCGGGACTGACGTTTTAACGTCACTTCCGCCCAGCAGAGCTATGGGGATGGGTGGGGGCGATTTTTTTCCCTCACTCACATCCCCAGTCAGCTGCCGAACGGACTGGATCGCCTCTGCCGCTACCGACGGCTACGGTAAGCGGCGGAGGGCGCGGGAGAGCGGCGGGAGGGGGGGCCTCTCCTGCCACCGATAACGGCAATCTCGCGGCAAATCCTCCGCGGAGACCGCCGTTATCGTTTACAGGACCGTTGGCACTAAAGATGGATATCTCGGTTGTGCCAGCAGCTGCTGCCTTTACCGAGATATTCATCTTTAAATACAGGATGTATTTTGACTATGGGGCAGAAACCAAGTGGTTAAGCAGTGTTTTTAAACAGCTTTGAAGACAGTGAGGTAAGCCGGTGTAGAATAAATGGAAAGCTGTTTTATTTTTGCAAAATAAATACATTAATGCTTTATTGGTACATAACTAAGCTGGAATAATAAAAAAAAAAGAAGGTGAACTGAACCAAGGCTTTGCTATTGTAAGAAAAAACAAGATTCCCTCTCCCAGCAACACACACATTCCTTCTTTGGCTACTTCTCCTCTCTGAGCAAAAATAAAGTCTTGCATATGCTAAAACACCCTGGAGTGGTCATTTACACAAGTCTATGGACTGATTGGCCCAGTGCTGTCACATGGAGTGAGTCACATGTTCTTCCACGGGTGTGGGTGAGCAAAGGAGAGGTAAGACATTCTGCTGGGATAGGGGAGGGTTAAAGCAAACCTGTTGCTTTACTATGGATAAGGGGAAACACAGATTTTTCTTCAAAGCGGTTGTATACCCCGCTTTGTAATTTTAACCTACAGGTAAGCCTATAATCAGGTTTACCTGTAGGGAAAATAAATTTCTCTTAAACGTACACCATTTGGGAGATATTCACCCTGCATGTAGCCGCTGACGTCAGCAGCCCATGCGCTCTGAAGGTTCGGCGTATCTAGCCGGAACTTCAGAGCTTCTTGCCGGGAAGGGGAGGCTCACATAGCCACATACGTGGGAGTGTCATCATCGCAATTCCGGCCACTCAGAGTGCCGGAGCCTGCGAACCTGGAAGAAAAGCCGGGGGAACAAGGTAGTTGTTGAAAGGTTGCCACTGGATTTAATGTCTGGGGAAAGGGGCCTTTTGCTAGTGTGGTAAAGCAAAGTTTTATGAAAATGGTACACCAGATTTCTTCGGCAGGGACAGAGACTACTTCCTGCCCCCTGGGCCAACTCTCATGGAAGGCCTCCATTCTACCCCCGTGGACTGGCAAACCCAGATCACACCATACCTACACAAAGTACAAAGGCAAAATGTAAAATGTCAGTTCGTCCACACTGCATCAGTATCATTTTGAAGGGTTTTTTCACCTTTACTTGTAGATAAAAACATACTGTGTCTGTAAATTAAAAACAAACAGTCTAGCTCTGACTAAAGTTAGATAATGCCCTTGCTATAGGTGTAGGCCATTTATGTACCTCCCGAAGCTTGATTGAAATACTCACAGGATGTTGCTAAGCGAGGCCTAGTCATCCTGCTCCTATTTACCATCACATAAGTTAGGGTGACCAGACATCCCTGGTTTCAGGGGACAGTCCCCGTATTGAGGACATTGTCCCCGGACCAAGTCTGTCCCTGGTTTTGTCCCCAGATTAGATTTAATAGGGGGCAGGGGCAATTTCAAACACAGTCAGTGCAGAATTAAGATAAAAAAAATTGAATTGCACCCCCCCCCCCCCGCCCTGCCGCTCCTACTAGCTTAGGGGGGGTGTATTTTTCCCATTATCTGTGCCCCTTTCTGATGATCATGTGCTGGTCGGAGCGGAGGGAATCCGTCTTCAGTTTTGGGCGCATGCCCATTCATCTTCGCTCACATGTTATTCTGCCTTGGCTCAAGTCCCAGCCTGTTGCCTGCCTGTTTATCTCCTTGATCTTCCTCTGCTCCCCACCCAGTAGTAGCTGAGGCCCGAAGAGTAAGACTTGAGAGGCTGTGAGGCGGTGCGGCAACGGGCAGAGAGTCGCTGATTGCCGCCATTACTAAACAAAAAATATGTCCCGGATTTCATTTTAAAAATCTGGTCACCTTAAAGGGGAGGTTCCCCTAAAAATAAACTTATAACATTGCACTTATCATATTAACCACTTCCTTACTGGGCATGTATACCCCCTTCCTGACCAGGTGAAATTTCAGCTTGCAGCACTGCGTCGCTTTAACTGACAATTGCGCGGTCGTGCGACGTGGCTCCCAAACAAAATTGGCGTCCTTTTTTCCCCACAAATAGAGCTTTCTTTTGGTGGTATTTGGTCACCTCTGCGGTTTTTATTTTTTGCGCTATAAACAAAAAAGTGTGAAAATTTTGAAAAAAAATACAATATTTTTTAGTTGTTGCTATAAAAAATAGCCCAATTAAAAAAAAAAAAATTCAGTCTAGGGCGATACGTATTCTTCTACATATTTTTGGTAAAAAAATAAAAAAAAATCGCAATAAGCGACTGGTTTGCGCAAAAGTTATAGCGCCTACAAAATAGGGGACAGAATTATTATTTTTTATTATTTTTTTTTTTACTAGTAATGGCGGTGATCTGCGATTTTTATTGCGACTGCGACATCATGGCGGACACATCGGACACTTTTGACACATTTTTGGCACCATTCACATTTATACTGCAATCAGTGCTATAAATATGCACTAATTACTGTATAAATGTGACTGGCAGGGAAGGGGTTAACACTAGGGGGTGAGGAAGGGGTTAAGTGTGTATCCTGCATTGTGTTCTAACAGTGGGGGGAGGGGGGGTGACCGATCTGTGTCCCTATGTACAAGAGACACAGATCAGTCTCCTCTCTCTATGACAGGGCGCTGTCATTGTGAGTGCTGGCAATGAGAAATGATCTCATATGTTTACATATGAGATCATCTCTCATTCGCTGCACAAATCGCATCGCAAACGGCCACTCTGATTGGCTGTTCGCAGCGATCTGTGATTGGGACACGGCCAGTACAGAAGTTCCCCGCTGCGCGCTCTGGAGCGCGTGCTGGGAACGAAGAAAGGGGCTGCCGTGAAAACATGGCGCCCCGGAGAATTAGAACCACCCTGCTGCCGTATATAGTCGTACGGCGTAGGGAAGTGGTTAATGACATCTAGAATCGGCTGTTTATTTTAAAAAAATCCGTCCGTACGTACTGTTTCCTACAGGTAGTCTCACCGCCGCTTCCGGGTATGATGGTCATCCGATCGACGCATACAACGCGTCACGAAATGCCGAAAGAACCCGAACGTCGGTGCGGCTCTATACGGCGCCTGCGCACCGACGTTCGGCTTCTTTCGGCATCTCGTGACGCGCTGTATGCGTTGATCGGATGCCTGTCAATCAAGTAGGCATGCCCATCTCCGACCATCATACCCGGAAGCCGATGTTAGACTACCTGTAGGAAAAGGTACGTACGGACGGATTTAAAAAAAAAAAACAGCCGATTCTAGATGTCATTAATATGATAAATGCAATGTTAAAAGTTTATTTTTAGGGGAACCTCCACTTTAACATAAGTGAGCTCTCAAATGCTGAGCTCAGAGCTACTGCATCAGGGGAAAGAAAGCGCATGTGAGGGTATCGAATTAGGGAAAGGGCTTGTTCCTGTGACAGTGGGAGTGAGCCGTAGTGACTAGGCCTCACTTAGCAACGTCCTCCTAACAATGCCCTGGGAGAATTCCAGTCAGGCTCACTCCTTTTCAGCATTTTTTTTTTTTAAATGGTGAACTAACCCTTTAATGGTTCCTTCACATGCAAAAAACAGGCGCGGGCTGGTGTTGAATATGTAACATCACTAAGAGGCGGTGCATTCTGTTGTTACAATGAAGGTCACTATTTACCTTTTTTCAAGTTTACTTGGGGGCAGGGCTTAGGTTAGGTACCTCAAGTTGGAGTAACCAGCCACACACTTTGTATAAAGCACAATATCCTTTATATGAGTCCTTGTTATTGTGGGACACATCCACACAAACAGTCTTTGGCACAGATATAGAGATATGCATACTATATGCCGAGCAGTGTGGAAATGTACAATACTGTATTCAGGAACTGCGTTATCAGAAGGTAGAAGGTAGGTTCATCTAATAGGGGTATGTGTTCCGTAAAAATAGGTATTTAGGCTGAAGTGGCACTTCCCAGCGGCACTGGCTTGCGTAAACAATGACCGTTTCTTTCTCCCAAAAATGGCTGCCAAAGTCAGTTCAGTGTCCAATCAATCCATTTCTCCTCGCACTGTATGAAATCTCTAAGGCCCTGTACACACGATCAGACATGTCTTATGAGACTTGTCTGACGGACCGTTTTCATCAGACAACGCTGAACTTGTCTGATGGTCTGATGTGCGTACACACTTGGGCCAAAATCCGATCAGACCAGAACGCGGTGACGTAGAACACAACGACGTGATGAAAAAACGAAGTTCAATGCTTCCAAGCATGCGTCGACTTGATTCTGGGCATGCGCGGTCCGATGCTTTTGTGTACTAACCATCGAACCTGTCCGACGGACAGGTTCCATCAGACAGGTTTTAAAGCATGTTTTAAAACTTTGGTCTGACGGACAATGGTCCGATAGGCCGTACACAGCATCGAACTGGTCTGATGAAACTGGTCTGCAGACCAGTTTCATCAGACATGTCTGATCGTGTGTACAGGGCCTAAGGCTCCATTCAGACTCAGGCGTTTTGTCACCTGAAGCCTGAGGCTGAAGCAGCCTGACATACGCTGGAGGGGCGAATTTACATTGTCGGCTATGGAGATGGTTCACATCTCCACGCCGAACGCCCAAACGCCCGTACGCCTGAAGCTCAAACAATTCCCGAACTCTTTTTTTCAGGCGTATCGGGCGTTCAAGAATAGCTGACAATGTAAAACATCACCGCTCCAGCAAAAAGAAAAGGGGGTTTTGACGCCGCAAATTGTGGGGACAAAACGCCTTTTTCATGTCGCCCAAATATGCTGCTGCCACAGACGCCTAGGTCTGAATGCAGCCTTAGGGTTCAATTACCTTATAAGACTTCTCTTCCCATGTAATAATGCCACATAGCCACCTACTGGTGATAAGATTGAAATATACATATTGAAATTTAGCAAAATTACATTTCATTCACTTCTATGCACTGCAGCAAAGCTTGCATTAACATGAGCATGTCTGTATTTTGACACAATGCACCACAACCCACCTCAGTGCAGAATTATTCGGGCAATGGAGAACATAAAAATCCATTGGTCCAGGATAACCTTGACTCAGAAGAAGTGGGATGAATGGTGCTGGCCACCAGACTGAGGACATCTAGTGGTAAAACACTAGTACTGCAAAGGAAATCTCTAGACTGAAGTGGAATATTGTAGCAAAGACTAGTTTTTTTTATCTTTTAGACAACATTCAAGCTTGCAATCGGGGCTGTTAGTGATCAGTTGTGGAAGACCCAGCATGGAGTAATTACCTGCAAATGATTGGCCCTGGACACAGACTGTCATTTAATTTTGAGGCCTGGTTCTCATCCTAGTTTTGTTAAAGTGTTACTAAACCCAGGACCCTGCATTCACTATATCTGGTCTCCCACAGTACACAGAACATGAAAATGCAATTATTTTTGTAAATTTAAACTGCTAAATACCTATTCTCATGAATAGTATATAGCAGTCTTGTGACTTCTATCAGTGTCTGGTTAAAGCTTGTAGGGGGAGTTTTCATTCTCCCCTGGTTGTCCTATGAGGCTGCAGGACCCCTGACCCTCTGTCTGGACAGTGCTGATTGGCCCTGAGCTGATCACATGCACTCTCCCAAGAAAAAAACCTCACTATTAATACACGCCATCTGAGTATGTGCAGCATGCTCAGGATCAGAGAAGAAAGGATCAAACAGCCTTTTTACACAATGCAGAGGATTAACCCATTAGGTTTCACAGTGAGTATAACATTCATACTTTACTGCTTATACAGACTGATTTTACTGTTGTGGGTTTAGTAACACTTTAACCGCTTGACGAACGCCTCATGCACATATACGTCGGCAGAATGGCACAGCTGCGCAAAGCAACGTACAGGTACGTTGCTTTAAATTTGCCGCCGTGCCCCTGCCACAAGCTCGGTGATTCTGCCCGCAGGACCAGGGAACTAAATGTCTGCCGGTGTCCAGCGATCGTGTAACGCTGCTGTAAAACAGGGAGATGCCTATGTAAACAAGGCATTTTCCTGTTCTGTTAACTACTGTACCCTATCATCAGGAGCAGTGATCAATGTCATGACACTGGTAGTCCAGCCCCCACACAGTTAGAATCACCCCCTAGGACACACTTAACCCCTTCCTCGCCCCCAGGTGGTTACCCCCTTTTCCCTGCCAGTGTCATTTACACAGTAATCAGTGCTGTATAAATGAAAATGGTCCCAAAATAGCGTCAAAAGTGTCCGATGTGTCCACATAATGTCGCTGTCATGATAAAAATCGCAGATCGCTGCCATTATTAGTAAAAAATAATAATAAAAATGCCATAAAACGATCCCCTATTATGAAGACGCTATAACTTTTGCGCAAACCAATCAATATACGCTTATTGCTATTTTATATACCAAAAATATGTAGAAGAATACGTATCGGCCTAAACTGAGAAAGAAATTTGTTTTTTTTATATCTTTTTGGGGGATATTTATTATAGCAAAAAGTTAAAATTATTGCTTATTTTTCATTTTTTTTTTAGTTTATAGCACCAAAAGAAAGCTCTATTTGTGTGTGTGGGGGGGGGGGGGGGGGACGTCAATTTTGTTTGGGAGCCACGTCGCACGACTGCGCAATTGTCAGTTAAAGAGACACAGTGCCGAATCGCAAAAAATTGCCCGGTCATTGGGCAGCCAAATTCTCCGTTGCTGAAGTGGTTAACTGCTCCCAATTCATATTTGTTTACTTCAGACTCCTGAAGCCAGCCTAATAAATGTGCTCTGCTGTGCGTTTTTTTTAAGCAGCATAGCCATACCACTGCTTTTTAACTAGACCCCGAAGTACTAATGTTGAACTTATAAAACAGGCATTTCTTATATAATGAGATATATAATAAGATGACATGGTAACCTATGGTTAAATGAATGAACAATTCAATGGCTGTTAAACAACTGCGTAACCTTACAAATGCTCCCATTTATCACATAACTTAATGCTAATATACACTGACAATTCCTCAGATACTGTATGTATCCATCATATAATTCACCATGTCTGCTATCAAAGAATGACCTTTAACCTTCAGAAGCCATCTTCTCACACAGAATTCCAGAAATTGCAAACATCTCATGCCACATACAAAGGAACCTATGTTTTATTCTAAGTCAATATTTCTCTTTTAAGCTTGAAAAAAGACATGTATGATGACAGAAGGAGCAAATAAAGCCATTTTGCACATAGAAAGACATATGATAGAAATGCTCAATTTTTAGACAACAAAATGAACTACCGTATATACTCGAGTATAAGCTGAGTTTTTTCAGCACATTTTTTTTGTGCTGAAAATTCCCCCCCCCCTCCCCCTCCCTCGGCTTAGTCACCTTTTTGCGTCTGATCTCCCGTAGTTTGGGGATACGGCACCAGCTGGCCGTAGGTCCCCTGGACCCCAAACTTGGCACAAACTTGGGGAGCACTGATTTTTCAAAGCTGGGCACCCCTTCCATAGACTCCCATGTTAAACGGTAATTTCTTCAGTGAATTTGGGGACCCGGTACCAGACGGTCGTTGGTTCCCTGGTCCAGGATCTTGGCACACATGTAGCCCTATGTCTCCTCTTCAAGTGTGCAAAGTTTGTTGTCTGGGGAACCTACGGCTGGGGAGTACCGATTTTTCAAAGCTGGGTACCCCTTCCAAGGACTTTCATGTCTAGTCATGGACACAGTGAGGCATGGGCACTAGTGTTGAGCGGAATACGCCATATTCGATTTCGCGATATTTCACGAATATATAGAAGAATATTCGTGAAATATTCGCTAATATCGAATATTCATGATATTTTATCAAAAAAACAATATTGCGAAATGTCGCTAATGCGAATGCGAAATTTCGCTAATGCGAATGCGAAATTTCGCTAATGCGAATGCAAAATTGATTGCGAAATTCTCGTCAACACGCGAAAACGGAGATCATTTCCTGGATTATAAACTAATATGCACTAAACACTAACTCTACTTACACAAACTCATATGACTAAACTAAAGCTAATTTTTTTTTTTTTTTTTTTTATACACAAAACACAGAAGGGCAGAGAAAGTATTTGCGAATATTCGTAATACGAATATTCGCATTGCGAATATTCGGCAACATAAAAGGATCACCTCAGCTACTCGGCCCAGGGTCTCTAATCATACCAGCAATGCTTTTAGACGTCAATGGAGATCACTAGGATGTGATCTGTTTTAAAAATAAATTTGAAAAAATACGAATATTCGCAATATCGAATATTCACCGCGATATTCGATTTATTTGCGAATACTCGAAAATGCGAATATTCGTGAGCAACACTAATGGGCACAGTGAGGCATGCCCATGGACACAGTGAGGCAAAGTGAGGCATAGTAAGGGGTCATCTCAGGGTCTTAAACGTGAGGTGAACAGCCATTGTTTCACTATTGGTGGAGGTTCACCTGTGTGTCTTTTTAGTACCAGCACTCCATGTCCTCACGGATGTTTTTTATTACTAATGGACATTAGCGCTGCATCCTTTTTTTTACATGCAGATGGACACCCTAAGCTTTTACTCGCGTCAATAAGTTTTCCCATTTTTCTTGTAAAATTAGGTGCCTCAGCTTATATTCGGGTCAGCTTATACTCGAGTATTTACAGGTATGTCATTCCAAATGTCATGGTGTGGGACTGTTTTTCAGCATATAGTTCTGGCAAACTTCATATCATTGAAGGAAGGATGAATGGAAAAAATGGACCAAGACATTCTTGATAAAAAATCTGCTGCCATCTACCAGGATTATTATCAAAATATGTGTCAAAAATCACAATGTAAAATTATATTGTAAAACTAGTACACATTAACAGCGCTAATTCAAGTCACAATTGACTCAGAAGAAAATATATGTTGCCATATCCTGCTATAAATGAATCTCTCGTTAACCCTGCTTAAGACGCCAGTAATTAAAAATTAGAGAAAAACATATAAAAAACATTTATAAATGATAAAAACAACCCTCAATAGGTTATCTAACGCACTACGGAGGAGGTGTATATCATTATTAAAGTCAATGATAATCCATTCACTAAATCATGGAAAAGGATCTCATTAGCTAGTGTTCATATGAAATAGATCAATGAGTTGACACGTTGGGATCCCCAATAGGGTGCTCACTCACCAGATAGCTGTCCCAACTGTCCAATCAGCTGTACAGTATCCCGGGAATCACTGAGTTAGGAGGAGGAATCCTCACGATCTAACACGAGTGAGAGCTGCCCAGCTTTAGCACTGTGACAGGCGCTGCTATTGCTTTTATTGATGTAAGCTTAACTTGGAAGGAGCGTGTATTTTTACTTAATAAAATAGTTTTACACTATGTGGAGTCTCCCTCTTCTCTTGCATGATTACATCTACATATGAAATTAACCTTGAGAGACACCAGAGCCAGCCAGGAGGAAGCAGATTAACGTAGGAGAAATCTAGCTGACCTGCATTACCACCCTAAAGAGAGAGCTTGTTCTATGCCCTCTGATGACAGCTATCTGGTGAGCTTTAATGCGGACGTATAGCTACGGGCTCTCGCCCAGGAGAGCCACATTCCCGCAGTAAAATGACGGCGGGCGGGGCTGAAGCGGTTAAAATGCCAGGACAGTACAAATTCCCTTTAAATCACCCCTTTTTGGAAAGTAGACAGTCTGGGGTATTTAGTAAGAGGTATGGCATTTTTTTTTAAGTTGCAAGTTTATTGGCACACTCTTTTGGAAAATTAAGAAATACATATTTTTTTTACTTACTGTCACCATGCAGCATCATTATGTGACTAATGTGTAGTGATCAGGGATACTGACCGTTGACAGTATTTTAAAAATATTTTTTAATAATTTTATTTAAAAAAAATAACATTTTTTATTTATTTTTTATGGTTCACAATTTTTTTTATATTTTTTTACATACTCATCAGAGTAGTTCAGTGTCACTGTAGTAACAGTGGTGGTGGGGGTGATCATGGATTTTTTTTTCACTTTGATTGCTGTCACAATGATTGCTAGTGATCTGTGATTGGCTACAGATAATCACATGGTACTTGTGATTTGATTGGCCCAGGTACCATGTGACAGTTGTTGGCCAATCACAGCATAACTCAATAGGAAACACGGCTGTTGTGAATGAAATTTATAACAGCAGCGGTCACATACAAATGTGGTCGCGGGAGTGGAATGCAACACGCTCCTAACTCGGAACAGACTGGAAGACATACATGTATGTGATCCAGCCTGCTCATGGCAGCCACCCTAAATGTGCTTTGGGCTGTCGACAAGTGGTTACTATGAACCTGCCATTATTTCTACCGAGAGCTGCTCCTACCTACAGTAATTACAGAAAAAGATTATTGCACTTCGGAAAAAAAAATTATAGTAAAATTGCAAGTCAATATTTTTAATCCTACGAAAAGGGACCATTAGTGCCGATTCACACAGGGGTGACCTATAAGTTGACTTGTCAGCCTGACAAGTCACGATCCATTCAGTACAATGAAACCGTTCTAATAGTAGTAACTCAAATCAAGGACAACATTTCCACCTTTGTCTGGTGGTTTTATTATAATTGATTCATTATTACGCAGGTATTTCAAGACTCTATATTCACCTGGAGATATATATTAAGGAGTATTTTTCTTTCGTGGCGGCTTGCATTTTTTTTAATGTTTGTTTGAAAAACATAGCCGTGCTCCGTTTAAGAAAAAGTTTCCTTTACTACTTTGGGGCGACTTCGGAGCGGCTTGCAGGGCCGTCTTTACCATAGGGCAAAAAGGGGCAGCTGCCCAGGGCCCTGTCACTGTTGGGGGCCCAAAGCAGAGCCGCCCGTTAAGCCCCTGTGCTGCCCACAAATCAGTGCTGATAATCATCAGCGGCACGCAGTACTGCTTCCCTTCCCAGTGTTTTAAAATGTACAGCATCCCTGGCTTCCCTTTAGACGTGCACTTCTCCCTTCCTGCCACTGGGTGCTGCTTGTATATAAAAGTGAATTAGAATTTGATTTTATAGCATCCCCGGTTTGCTCTTCCTGAGGCTGACTTCTTCTTCATGTCCTGCTCCTCAAGGTATGTTACTGTTTGCTATATTGTAAATAGAAGTTTTCTGTAGAGGGTGCCCAAAGTCTTTATAATATTTGATGATTCACTGCAGGCCTGGTCAGTGTTTTAAAAAGTTCCTGTATTTTACACATGGCATGGCATGGGGTCACAGTACCGTCTGTCCATTCTGCTTTAGCACCATGGGACCCCATGCCATGCCATGTGTAAAATACAGGAACTCTTTAAATCACAGACCAGACCTGCAGTCCAGGCTGAGTAAGGCCTCAGAGCACATGGCATTACTGTCTGTATTTAACTGCTTGATGGGCTTATTTTGGGCCTGGCTGGTTAACATGTATGTGTTTTGGCGGCCCACATTTGCGCAGGCACAGCAGCCCATTCATTTGATTGGGCCGACATGCCTGCGTTTCCTGCAAAGAAAAGCGCATGCCTCATGTAATAGGCTGCGCTTACGGCACACCTATGCCCATCAAGCAATGAAATACAGCACTGTCTGTCCATTATGCTGTCTGCTCTGACTTATCTGCATTTCCTGCACTGTCAAACTTGCTGCATTTTTAGACGTTTAGGTCATGCTTTTAAAAACACAGTACGTTTGTGTGTGCAAGAACTGCAGGTAAGTAGCATGGTGCCAAAGCAGAATGGATTTCAAGGCAACTGTATTTTTAAAATGCTGAATGCACCTTTTTTCTGCAGGAAACAAAGGCATGGCAGCCCATTCAAATTAATGGGTTGCTGTGCCTGCACAAATGAGGGCCACCAAAACACATATATGTGAACCAGCCAGGCCCAAAAAAGGCTGGAGGGGGGCCAAAAAAAAATCTTTGGCCAGGGCCCAAAACATATTAAAGACGGCCCTGGCGACTTGCATTGACTTTGATTAAATAAGTCGTTTGCAAGCTGTGCTGAGGTTGTGCTGTGCGGGGCGGCTAAAGAGTCGGACAACTTTGAAGCCACCCCTGTGTGAACCGGCAATTAAACATTTCCTAATGTATTTAACTGAAAAAATTATGTAAGGAAGTCCAGCCCATCAGCCCATAAAACACCAGTTTGGCATGCCTGCTCTGAAGCCTGGTACACACGGACGGTTTTCCAGACGGGAAAACTGTGAGGAGAGCTTTTGACCGAGAATCCCGGCCGTGTGTATGCTCCCTTGCAGTTTTTTCGAAGGGAAAACTGCCAAAAACCGCCAGACAAAAAAAGAGAACCAGCTCTCTTTTTTCCCACAGGGATTTCCAGGGGTCTTTTTCCCGGCGTTTTTTGGCAGTTTTCCTATGGGAAAAACTGTGATGAAGCATACTCACGGTCGGGATTCCCAACCAAAGCTTTCATCAGAGTTTTCCGATGGGAAAACCAGCCATGTGTAGGGGGAAAAGTTACCAAGCAGGTTCTCAGCTTTCCCCTCTGAATTTTCGTCTGGAACTTTTCCCATTGGAAATCCCACATATGTGTACGAGGCATAGGGGTTGAAACGGGTCAAAAATGTGTTTATTGTACTTTGTACCCCCTCCCCCGCTGGGGTGGCACTTATCCATCACCAATTTTTTTTTTTTGTTGTTCTAGGTGTTTTTCCGTTTTTTACCTATCATCAGGACAACTAAGGCTGCTTTACACCATCAGACTGTGTGGAGCTCCTCCTAAAATGGCAAAGAAGTGGTTTGTAAGCTTGTTCTTCTTATCATTGACATCCTTTGTGTTACCTCGTCCTATTTCATGTGACTTTGATCGTCTCCTTGGAGTTGATGCTCACTTTTGTTCTGGTAATCTCCATGTGATCTACCCAAATATGGGAGATGCATCCTGCGTGTACATACCTAACTGCTACGAGTATTCCCGAAGCCTGATTAACGTTTGGAGAGCACCACGTATTAAATTTCCTGATGCCAGGCCAGAAAACCTGTACACCTTAATTATGGTGGATCCTGATGCACCCAGCAGATCTAAGCCAATACACAGATTTTGGAGACACTGGTTGGTCACAGATATCCTAGGTAAAGATCTTCAAAAAGGAGTTGTTACTGGAATTATTGCATCTAAGTATTATCGTCCAAAACCATTGCGTCTTACTGGACTCCATAGATACCAGTTCCTAATCTACAGGCAACATCCTAAGGTGTCTCCATCTCTCCTACCCAGTGAAAGAACTCTGGCCTCCTGGGATGTAGCTGCTTTTGTCAATCGATCCAGGCTGGGTGATCCTGTGGCTACAACTCAGTTCTTGGCCATGAATCCCCGTACATAGAATCCCATAAATTTTTCTGACCATTACTCTGTGTTGTGTTATCATAAGTATATTGGGTACCAAGTAGGGCTGCACTGATACCGTTTTTTTTGCCGGCTAGTGGAATTACAGACAATTCTCCTTTAAGAGGGGTGTAACAGTGGGTGCGTCCTATGCCTACATATGTTTGCTAATAGGTGTCTCTCATTCTTATTCTCAGAAAGTTGGGAGGTATGTTTGTGGCCATCTTGATTCTTGTTTCACTGCTTAGAAATGCATGCAACCAGTGAAATAAAAAAAAAAAAACGAATCTGCATATTTGGTCCAGGTCACAAAGTAGTGAAGCAAGGATGACAGCCCTGTATCTTGTAGCTTTAAAAACAAGTCAGCTCCCATATTTCTGTCCAAACTGTTTTTTTGTTTTTTGTTTTTTGTTTTTTTACATTTTTAGTCAATTCTCAAAAAAATATGTTTTTGTCATTAATCACGTTTCATGTATAAGAACACAAAGGATACCAATCACAAAGGAAATGTGGACATGTTTGCAATATCTAAAAAAATTAAAATAATAAATAAATAAATTATATATATATATATATATATATATATATATATATATATATATATATATATATATATATATATATATATACACACACACACACACAGTGCCTTGAAAAAGTATTATACCACTTGAAATTTCCACATTTTGTCATGTTACAACCAAAAAAAGTAAGTTTTATTCGAAGTCTCTACCAACTTTGCACTAGAGAGTGAAATTTTTGCCCATTCTTCTTTGCAAAATAGCTTAACCTCTGTCAGATTGGATACAGAATCTCATTTGGATTTAGGTCTGGACTTTGACTGGGCCATTTTAACACATGCGTATACTTTAATCTAAACCATTACATTTTAGCTCTGGCTGCACGTTTAGGGTCGTTATCCTGTTGGAAGGTAAACCTTTGCCCCAGTCCCAAGTCTTGCAGACTCTAACAGGTTTTCCTCTAAGATTGCCCTGTATTTGGCTTCATCTATCTTCCCATCAACTTAACAGCTTCATCTATCTTCCCATCAACTCAACAGCTTCCCTGTCCCTGCTGAAGAAAAGCATCCCCACAACATGATGCTGCCACCACCATGTTTCACGATGGGAATGGGGTGTTTAGGGTGATGTGCAGTGTTAGTTTTCCACCACACATATTTTGCTTTTAAGTCAAAAAGTAAAATGACCAGAGCACCTTCTTCCACATGTTTGCTGTGTCCCCCACATGGCTTCTTGCAAACTTCAAACAGGACTTCTTATGGCTTTCTCTCAACAATGGCTTTCTTCTTGCCACTCTTCCATAAAGGCCAGATTTGTGAAGTGCAACAGTTCTAGTTGTCCTGTGGGCAGATTCTCCCACCTGAGCTGTGGCTCTCTGCAGCTCCTCCAGAGTTACCATGGGCCTCTTGGCTGCTTCTCTGATTAATGTTCTTCATGCTGGCCTGTCAGTTTAGGTGGATGGCCATGTCTTGGTAGGTTTGCAGTTGTGCCATACTCTTTCCATTTTCAGGTGATGGATTGAACAGTGTTCCATGAGAGGTTCAAATCTTGGGATATTTTTTTTTATAACCTAACCATGATTTAAACTTCTCAACAACTTTATCCATGACCTGTCTGGTGTGTTCTTTGGCCTTCATGATGCTGTTTGTTCACTAAGGTTCTCTAACAAACCTCTGAGGGCTTTACAGAACAGCTGTATTTATACTAAGATTAAATTACACACAACTTTTGGATCATCTAGCTAGGACTAAACTAACTAGCACTAAATGAGAGGGGAAGACAGAGGAAGATACCAAGTTTTAGTGGCCCAGAACTGCCATTAGATGTCAACACACTACAGAAAATTGATAACCTCATGTAGTACAATACAAGACATACAAAAAATACATGAAAATAGGGCAGATCAACTTGTGAGCTAGGAAATGAAAAAAAAAATCATATCAAAAAAATAAAAAAACTTTATACTGGGAGCGTCTCTACACTTATGGTCAATAACCTCATGGAGTGTCTTATTGTTGCTTAAATGGAGGCAGCAGCTGGAAACCTCACATATGTCTCACTGATACCACATCCTTCTTGAGTACAAGACTCCCCAATGTCCAATTTACCTCCATTCAATACCAAACTATACACTGGTCCAGCAATGTTACACACGCATATTGCATATCCTGCACAAATCAGAAACACAACCACATGTACAGCGAGCATTTTCCCTCCACTACCACCTGTGTGTTCACCCCCTTCCCCACCACCTCCTGTGCCATCACCCCTTCCCCACCATTTCCTGTGCTGTTACCCTTTCCCCACCACCTCCTGTGCCATCACCCCTTCCACACCATTTCTTGTGCTGTCACCCCTTCCCCACCACTTCCTGTGCTGTCACCCCTTCCCCACCACTTCCTCAGTTCAGTGTAGTCATCTGTGAACCAATATTAAAGTAGAACTATAGGCAAAAAAATGTTTACATTTTGGATAGAGTAAGGCAGGGCTTGACACATTTTTAAAACATTGCCTATGGAGATTTTAAAGGGTAAAAGTTTGCCGCCATTCCATGAGCGGACACAAGTTTGCAGCGTGACATGTTGGGTATAAATTTACTCGGCGTAACATTATCTTTCACAATATAAAAAAATTAGACTAACTTTACTGTTGTCTTATTTTTTAATTCAAAAAAGTGATTTTTTCCCCAAAAAGTGCGATTGTAAGCCCACTGCGCAAATACGGTGTGACAGAAAGTATTGCAACAACCGCCATTTTATTCTCTAGGGTGTTAGAATAATAAATATATATGATGTTTGGGGGTTCTAAGAGAAGGAGATTGTTGGGCAATGAAAACAGGCAGGGACGCTTCATTAGCATTGCTGGTTGAGGTTGCCAGATTCCAGAAAGAAGCATAGGTCTGCAGAAGGCCGCAAAGCCGCGGCCTCAATTACCGACCGGCGTGGCCGACGTGATCGCGCGCAGGGGGGTGGGGGTTGTGCGCACGGACATAGGTTAGTCCAGCTGTGCCGCCCCAGGTCGCTAATTCTAGTCGCAATTGCAACCTGGCGCCCAGGTTTGTCGAGCCCTGGAGTAAGGGAAGGTTAAAACCCCTGTAAGGTTTATTTTTTCCATCTTTGCCCCATTGGGGAGCATTACAATCACGTCCTTTCCCATATAGGATGTGAGAGGAAAACCTGTAGACCCCTTGGTCACCAGAACTAATGTCCCCATTGGATGTTTTCCCCTATTACTTTTCTGGGGAGAACCCTTCATTTTCTTTTGCTTTGATTTTCAATTATAATATTAAACAGGACAAATTTACACTATGTGGATACCTTTTCCTTATTTTTGGTAATGACCATCTCTGCCACTGATCCATCGTTGAGTCGGTGTCTAATGCTACATATCCCTGAGATGAAATTGTGATTGCCACATTCTGGTATCTGTTATCTCCAGTGCTGACCTCATCCCTACAGTCCTCGGTGCAGTGCCACCATACAGCTCTCAAGACTCATTTGACATATGTCTTGTTAAGTCCATTCAATTTGGTAAGCCTCATTCCTATTGGTGGTGGCTGTTTCCATTTCCTTATCTCCACGAATTGTGTGAATTGAAGTTTTACATACATCTATCTATTTGTACTATTATTTCACTAATGTCATTATGCACACCTTGTTGGATCTCTTCGATGTTTTAATCATCCTTTTTCACTGTTTCACAGATTGGATTATACATTTTTATTTGTGTTTAGAAAGAGGCTCTAATTGGTTTTAACACGATTTATTTTATAGTTCTTTTATCAGGATTTTTTTCAATGTAATTGTTGCACTTGTTTGTATCACTTTGTTTTTTGGCTATTTGTCATAAGTTGTGCTAGCTGCTGCTGTTTGCTTGCGGATAGCGCAGTATTATATATATATATATATATATATATATATATATATATATATATATATATATATACACAAAACAATCGACCTTCCTTAAATACGAGTCATCATGTTTTATATTTCACATATTTTCATACATTGTGTATGTGAAACCGTTAATTCGTATTTGACTCTGAAAAAGTCCTTAGCCCTTTCCAAAACTATGAAAAACCAAGGTTTGGCAAACCTTGGTTTTTCATAGTTTTGGAAAGGGCTAAAGTCAATGATCAAAGAGAATTTGTTCTCAGCAGTAATATGAATGAAGAACACACTTATTCTTTGTCAGCATTTGATCTGGTGCCATGTTGGCAACATGAACACTATACTGGTTCTTTTCCAGTTTACTGTTTTTCTGTAGTAAATAAAGTGCGTATAACTTGTTTTGCAGGTGGTTTTTCAGTGGAAACAAGTAGAAATAAAAGATTGGCAGAGAAAGTCTTCTGCATGTTCCGGCCATATGGTAACTGATCCAGCAATTTGGCAGACATGTTGGGTGATGGCATTGACGCCCAATCCAAGGGCTCTTACATATAGATCTTTTTCTGCATATTACCAGAGCAGGAATCTTTATGGACTCTGAGACGCAATGTACAGTAAATCAATGGTCAGCGTGAAAGTTGCAATAAAGCATGCAATATTTGGCCCAACAAAAATGGGAATGTTCGTTAAGCTCAGTATAGTATTTCGGAGCTGACATTTGGGAGTGTTTGGTGGTCAAAGATCAACCACGCTCTTATAATGGCCATCTGTAGGAGCCAGATTCTCATTCTGAGGTAGATTTACTAAAACTGGAGCAAAGCTAAATCTGGTGCAGCTGTGCAAAGTAACCAATCGGCTTCTAGATAGAAGCACAGGTTCACATTGAGGGCGGGTTTGAAACCGTGGGAGTTCACCAGAACAGGTAAGTATCCTTATATTTAAAGTTAGCAGCTACAGCATTTGTAGCTGCTGACTTAAATTTTTTTGGTTTTACAGGCTGGAACTTCGCTTTAAAGTGTGTTGATTTTTGTGATTGATGTAAATTCTAGAGAATACTGTATTGCATTGAAGAAATAATTCCGGATGGCTGCACTTCCAAAAATCCTTTTATTTTAAGCTTCATATGACAAGTGGTTGACAGATGGAGCAGGGGACAAAGTGGTAGAAGCGTTTCACGCAAATGTTAACGCTTAGTCATTACCCACCTGATTAGTGTATGTGGGGATTAACCAGAGACTCACTCATCTGGAGCAGCTTTTCTTGTTACTGTATGGCTTTCACACGGACGGACCATTCAGGTCCGCCTGTCAGTTTTGAAGGTGGACCTCAACGGCCGCTCCCTGCATCTCTATGGAGCGTCGGATGTCAGCGGAGACATGTCCGCTGACATCCGTTCCAATCCGATCCACTAAAAACAGACGTATGGGGATACACCCCCATCCGTCCATGGCTGATCGGATCAGGTGAGATCGGATGAAAACGGACATGCTGTCCGTTTTCGTCTGATCTCCCCATAGGAGACAGCGGCGCCCGACAAGCTCCTCCCCGCTCAGTGAGCAGAGGGGAGCTTGTCATCCCTCAGCTCAGGGGAGATCAACGGACTGATCTCCTGCTGAGCTGACGGACTTCATAGCGACGGAGTCTGCCTCGTGTGGAAGGAGCCTATTGCCTTCTTGTGGTCTGTATCTGGACGCACTATAACGTTCTTTTCTCTACTTCTTTTATATGTTAAAAAACAAAAAAATGTATAAAAATATTTGATTTAAAAAGCATATCTCCTAATACATACACAACTCTTTAAATTTGTGTTTTTATATCTCACTGTTCAGTTCTTAAAAAATTTGACGAAAAATGTAAAGCCATTCAAATGCATTTTAGTTAATGTTGTATGTGCCGTAGATTTCACATTTTTGCTTTTAAGAATGCGCTCATATAAATAATTGCAGGTTATTCCTAGAACACAGAAAGTACATAACATTTGGCTCTACATCCCTCCCGATTTCCTCCCCTTCCATGCAGAGAATGAAGCTCTTTGCATAGTGGATTAACTGTGCCAGGAATGATCGTTCTTGGCCATTTCAGGACACGGTGGCTTTTGGCAGTGAAAGGTTGTGAGCATTTCGTGAATAGGAGATGTGAAGTATGCTCAGATTCAGTGTGGGGGGGGGGGGGGGGGGGCGTCACACTGAGAGTCTATGTACTTCTGGAATCTTATTCTAAGATATTGAGGATGGTTTTACATAGATATCTCATGTTTATTTACTAGTGGCCTGAACTTGGGAATTTTGCAGGGCTTGGTGTTTTGATATGCCTTTAAAAATAAAAGGGACCAGATAACAAATCAGGTGTAAATCAAACATAAATACTCCCATTCAGTCCATGTTTATTTACTAACCTATTGCAAAAGTTATTTTAAAGTTTAACTCCAAACAAGCAGCTGAATACACAGTTGAAATACATGCATACATACAGTTTTACCTACCAAAAGATTTTTTTTTTTACATTCAGCCTTACAATTGAGGCACCCTCATCAGTGGTTTAAACACAGTTTACATTTTTGGGCGAGACTTACGTATGTGTTCACTACTGCGCATGAGCACAGAGGGATTCTTTTTTTTTTTTTTATCCTATTTACTTTATTTTTTTTTTATATTTACATTGTGCCCTTAATTTAATGTATTTTATTTCTTATTGCTTATATTGCTTTGACAAGGAATGTAAACATCCCTTGTACTTGGGTACTCTGATGGGCTGGTGACAGGTACTCAGGTACTCTGATGGGCTGGTGACAGGTACTCAGGTACTCTGATGGGCTGGTGACAGGTACTCAGGTACTCTGATGGGCTGGTGACAAGTACTCAGGTACTCTGATGGGCTGGTGACAGGTACTTAGGTAATCTGATGGGCTGGTGACAGGTACTCAGGTACTCTGATGGAATGGTGACAAGTACTCAGGTACTCTGATGGGCTGGTGACAGGTACTTAGGTAATCTGATGGGCTGGTGACAGGTACTTAGGTACTCTGATGGGCTGGTGACAGGTACTCAGGTACTCTGATGGGCTGGTGACAGGTACTCAGGTACTCTGATGGGCTGGTGACAGGTACTTAGGTACTCTGATGGGCTGGTGACAGGTACTTAGGTACTCTGATGGGCTGGTGACAGGTACTTAGGTACTCTGATGGGCTGGTGACAGGTACTTAGGTACTCTGATGGGCTGGTGACAGGTACTCAGGTACTCTGATGGGCTGGTGACAGGTACTTAGGTACTCTGATGGGCTGGTGACAGGTACCCAGCTACTCTGATGGACTGGTGACAGGTACTCAGGTACTCTGATGGACTGGTGACGGGTACTCAGGTACTCTGATGGACTGGTGACGGGTACTCTAATGGGCTGGTGACAGGTACTCTGATGCCGGTGAAAGGTATTTGAGTACTTTGATGGGCTGGTGACAGGTACTCTAATGGTCTGTGACAAGTACTCAGGTACTCTGATGGGCTGGTGACAGGTACTCGGATGGGCTAGTGACAGGTTCTCAGGTACTCTGATGGGCTGGTGACAGGTACTCGGATGGGCTAGTGACAGGTTCTCAGGTACTCTGATGGGCTGGTTACAGGTACTCTGATGCTGGTGAAAGGTACTTGGGTACTTTGATAGGCTGGTGATAGGTACTCTGATGGTCTGTGACAGGTACTTTGATTGGCTGTGAAAACACGGTGACCCCCCCCCCCCAATACATTTTTCAACCTGCATTTGGGGTGTCGTTAACTTTGTACTGACATTGCCAGGAGATCACAAGGGCAGTGCAACTGGAATGTGGTGTAGGAAGCCACACGGGAACGTGGCTTTCCCTCCCTGCCTTCTAGTGTTAAAGACCCTAAATATGTAAAGTAGTTTTATGCAGCCCAGGATAGTGGAGCATGGGATCTCTCTCAGGGCCTGTTGACATTGGTACGTAGTCCAGGAAACCCATGTTCCCTGCATGTTTCCTGCTCTGCATTCCAAACGCACTGCCCTTGTGATCTGCAGTGATCCCAAAAGGGAGGGGGGAAAGGGATCGAGTGGATCTATATGCTTTACTAGCTGGGAATCTGGTAAGAGTTTATTACCTACCCCTCTCCTGGTGGATCTTTTCTATTCTATCCAAACCTGACTGGTGGCGGAATCCCTTTCATCTTGGCTTTTTCCCCCTTCAACATACATCCATGGAGTTTATACTTTGATGGGGACATTATGTTTAAGAAGTCACAGATTTTTTTGGACTGAATGGATTTTATTTATTTATTATTATTACTATTAATATTTATTTTCACACAGTCTTAAATTCAATTTATTTTGGTTGTCTCACTAGAAGGGTTTTCCTTACCTTCTTTCCCTAGAGATTAATATATTTCTTATATTTAATATTATCTATTTATTTCTTTAATTATTTCTTAACACTTTGTTCACCACATGGAATGATTAGCGCAATTTTTTCTCCAATGTTTTCTACTTGTATTTACATGACTACCACGTGTAGCTAAAGATTGCTGCTTGGGTTATTAAGTTAACATTATTTTCACATTTACACATATTTATTTTCAATTTTAGCTATTCATATCCTTTAGCGCGATATTTTTTATTGATCTTTAAAAATAAACAATGGACCAAGAATTTATATTAAAAACAAAGGCCCAGATTCACAGAGCAATTACGCCTGTCTAACTGGTGTTAGACAGGAGTAATTTCAAATTTTGCGCGCCGTATCACTAGTTTGAATCCTCAAACCATGATACGGCGGCTTCGGGCTTCGATCTGAGAGGCTTACGTCTTTGTAAGCCTTCGGATCTACGCTGCGATATTTTTGCGGCCGCTGGGAGGAGTCCGCGTCGTTTTCAGCGTAGGGATATGCAAATGAGTTTTTACGGCGATCCACGAAGATACGAGTGGTCTTCGCAATCGCTTTCGTCTATTTTTTTCTACGTACTGTTAGACCAGCTTTTTGCTGGTCTAACGGTGCGTAGCCCATGTTAAGTATGGCCGTCGTTCCCGCGTCGAATTTAAATATATATATATTTTTTTACGTAACTCGTTCGGGAATAGGAATGTCCGTAAACGACGCTACTCAAGAAAAAATGACGTAACGACGTGATTTCGCGCAATGCACGGCGGGAAATTTCTGAACGGAGCATGCGCAGTTCGATCGCCGCGGGAACGCGCCTATTTTAAATGCTTCACGCCCCCTACTCGCGTAGATGGCTTGGGCCGGGAGAAATACACTACGCCGCCGTCGTTTACTGGACAAAATCTACCGGGATTCCACGTAGAGCCAGGTAAAATACGGCGGCGTAGTGTATTTCTGATACTCTACGCGAATCTAATTGTATCTGAATCTGGGCCAAAAACTTTAAGGCACTCACAAAAGGAGAAGCGACCACTAAATAAAAGTGTGGGGAAGATGACACACTGCATCCGATCACAGTCTGAATGGGGAGAAGAGCCAGCCAGGACAGAAAAAGAGGAGATCTATCACAGCTTAGAACTGAGACACCGGCCTCTGTCAAACAAAATCCCACCTCCTGATATGGCTCCTATGATAGATGTCACACTGGCCCAATTTCCCAGCATTGGACCAGTGTGGTGTCTATCACAGGAGGCAACAGTGGCCGATGTCTCAGCTCTAATCGGAGATAGATCTCCTCTCTGTCTGCCCTAGTCATCTCTCCTCCCCATTCAGGCTGTGATCAGATGCAGTGTGTCACAGACTGCTTCTCCACCACTTTCGCCAGTCCTGTATGTCTGCGGTGGAATCTGTGCAGCCTTTCAGAGGGCATCAGAGCAGCCAGACTGGTATCACCCATCTGGCCAGTGTGACATGGGTATGGTCTGCATTCCCCCTGGCGACGCCACTGCTTGTGAGCCAACATAAGATCATAAAATTATCTTTCTGTAAGCTACTAAGCTCCACATCCCCTATGCAACTGAGAATAACAAAATCAGACATGTTTGAAGCCCAACCTAGATGACAACCATGGCTTCCTCTATAGATACAGTGGAATGAGTGAGCAGTAAGGCTATTTAGGTGTAAGCTAGAATTCTACTTTATGAATCATTGTCTCAAACTACAACATAAGGGCTTTTGCACATGAGTGGCTGGGCCCGTTTACCGAAATTTCCGGCATATTACTCCACCCAGACAATCCAGGTGCAGCCTTCCTTATACAGAGTATGGATGCCTTATACACAAGTACAGTCATTCTTGTCAATGGAATGCTGTACACTACACTGGCAATTACATTGAATGGGCTCAGCCCTAAAGTAGCCATAACCTAATGAAGAGGTTGATAGAAACAAGGACTGGCTGCACACAAAAAACGTTTTCCATGTAGGCAGTGGTCAGTATGATAGGGTGGGTCTCATTAAAAAGCCCAAAGCAAGAGTACAATTTTGGAATAAATATGTCATCATCTTACAGCTTATAGAACACAAAGGGGTTGATTTACTAAAACCAGAGAGCGTAAAATCTGGTGCAGCTCTGAATAGAAACCAATCACCTTGCAGTTTTTTTTGTTGTCAATGCTTAGTTGAACAAGCTGTTAGAGGCTGATTGGCTATCATGTACACCTGCACCAAATTTTGCACTCTCCGGTTTTAGTAAATCATCCCCAAAGGGTGCTCACCCCCTGCTGTTAGAAATGGAAAAGATAAAACTTTATGGCTGACTTGTGTTTATTTCCCCTTACAGAACAGAGATAACTTTACATCCTTAAAGTGATTGTAAAGTCTCTTTTTCTTTCTATAAAAATAACAAACATGTTATACTTACCTTCACTGTGTAGTGGGTTTGCACAGAGCAGCCCAGATCCTCCTCATCTCTGGTATCTCCCCGGCGCTCCTGGCCCCTCCCTCCTGTCGAGTGCCCCCACAGTAAGCAGATTTCTATTGTACCCCATCTCTCTCCTGATTGGCTGACTGACCACATGAGTTTGCCGTGGCGAAGTCAGACAGAAGTGGTGGCGGGTACCTGTCAAACCAGATACCTGCTCCCCCGAAAGGTGTCAAATGTGGAAGCAGAGAGGGGAGAGGCAAATAAGCAGAGCTTTCCTCTTTTGGGTGGAACTCTGCTTTAAGCATTGCTTTTATTGATAAGTTAAAACGTTTTTTTAAGGCTAGGCAGAAGTTTTTTTTTTAAATGATACTGTTGTATTTGATACTATTTTGCAACAATTTAGGAACTTATTCATGCAGGCTTGTAAGATTTACTGAACTTACAGAAGTTATTAAAGTTACCGAACGGTCCACTTTTAAACACAAATCCTTAAACCACAAAGAATCTATAGTAAGGGTCTTCAAGCTTTCTAAAGAAAGGCCAGTTTACCATCCTTCATAATTTAGAGGGGGCTGAACTGTAGCCAGTGGGAGTAGAAAATGTCTTGGCATCTGTAACAATGCCCTATCATTGGTGTCAGTGTGGGGAATAGTGCCCCACTATTGGTGTCAGTGAAAGGAATAATGCCTCATCATTGTCAGTGAGAGGAATAGTGTACTATTATTGGTGTCAGTGGGAGGAATAGTGCCCCAATCGTTGGTATCAGTGGGAGGAATAGTGCCCCGTCATTGATATCAGTGGAAAGAATAGTTTCCCATCATTGGTATCAGTGGAAATAATAGTGCCCCCATCATTAGTGTCAATGGGAGCAATAATGCCCCATCACTGGTGTCATTGGAAGGAATAATGCCTGATTGTTGGTGTCAGTGGGAGGAATAGAGCAACATCGTTGATATCAGTAGGTAGAATAGTGTCCCATCATTGTTGTCAGTGGAAGCAATATTGCCCCCATCATTAGTGTCAATGGGAGGAATATTGCCCTAATATTGGTGTCAGTGGGAGGAATAGTGCCCCACTGTTGGGAATCGGGATCAGTGGGATAAATAATGCCCTCATCATTGGTGTCAGTGGGAGGAATAGTGCCCAATCATTGGTGTCAATGGGAGGAATTCCAAGACCATTTCAGGTCTTGAATTCAGACCTGAAATGGTCCAGAAGATGCACAGGACTCCTGTGCAATTCGCTCCATTGAGAGCCGGTCACAGGCTACTGAAATGCGAATTCGCAATAGTGTGAAACCAGCCTAAGTGTCAGAGGCGTAACTACTGTGGAACCTTCAGGGCCTCAGTGCAAGAAACCAAAAAAATGGCCCTCGACCCCTGGATGGGACCTCCCGCACAGTGGTGGAATGCCAGGGTCCAGTTGCAAGTGTGACCTTTGCAAACCTAGTAATTCCACTACTGATGTCAGTAGTTTATTTTTGTTATTTCATCTTTTTATTATTTTTTTACTATTTCAATTTTATTTATATTTCAAAATTTTAGGAGCCCCGTTAAGCAGCTTTGGTGAAATATAAGGGGTCAAAACAGACCTTACTGATGTTCTACCTTTGAGACAGAGAAAAGAGATTGAGGATGCAGCCATCATTCTCCATCTCTGCAGCCTCAGCTGCACAGAATGAATGGAAAGGAATGGCTCTGTACAGAGCTTCATATTTATTCACAAACTAAAGAATTAAGCATAATAAATACAGTTTACTATGCCTCAGTTATGAACAGTTCTGAAATTCATTAAAGCGGAGTTCCGACTTCAAATTTTTCTTTTAACCACTTCCCGCCCGGCCAATAGCCGATTTACGGCCGGGAAGTGGTTATGAAATCGTGACTAGACGTTCTCAAACGTCTAGCACGATTTCATGCCGCGCGCGCCCGTGCGGGCGCGCAGCGCGGCGATCGGTGATGCGGGGTGTCAGTCTGACACCCTGCACCTCCGATCTCGGTAACGAGTCTCTGGCGGAGCCTCGTTACCACGTGATCAGCCGTGTCCAATCACGGCTGATCACGATGTAAACAGGAAGAACCGCCAGCGGCTCTCCTGACAGGGGGGGTTCGCGCTGATTGTTTATCAGCGCAGCCCCCCCTCGGATCGCCACACGGACCACCAGGGAGTGCCCACACTAGACCACCAGGGAACTTAGAAAAAAAAAAAAAAAAGGACATCAGCAAGAAAAAAAAAAGGGGCAGTCAAAAAAAATGATGCCAATCAGTGCCCACACATGGGCACTGATTAGCAACATTGATCCATCAGTGCCACCCCTCAGTGATCATCAGTGCCACCAGTGTCTGTCAGTGCCAGTGCCAATCCATGCCCAGTGCCCACCTATCAGTGCCCACCTGTGCCACCTATCAGTGCCCACCTGTGCCACCTATCAGTGCCCACCTGTGCCACCTATCAGTGCCCACCTGTGCCACCTATGAGTGCTCACCTGTGCCGCCTATGAGTGCCCAGTGCTGCCTATGAGTGCCCATCAGTGCCGCCCATGAGTGCCCATCAGTGCCGCCCATGAGTGCCCATCAGTGCCGCCCATGAGTGCCCATCAGTGCTACCTAATCGGTGCCCATCAGAACTACCTCATCGGTGCCCATCAGTGCCACCTCATCGGTGCCCATCAGTGCCACCATATCAGTGCCCGTAATTGAAAGAGAAAACATACTCATTTACAAAAAAATTAACAGAAAAAAATAAAAACTTTATTTTTTTTTCAAAATCTTCGCTCTATTTTTAGTTGTTGCGCAAAAAAAAAAAATCGCAGAGGTGATCAAATACCACCAAAAGAAAGCTCTATTTGTGGGGAAAAAAGGACGCAAATTTTGTTTGGGTGCAGTGTAGCATGACTGCGCAATTGTCATTCAAATTGCGACAGTGCTGAAAGCTGAAAATTGGCTTGGGCGGGAAGGTGCGTAAGTGCCTGGTATGGAAGTGGTTAAAGTCAGCAGTTACAAATACTGCAGCTGCTGACTTTTAATAATCAGACACTCACCTGTCCATGGTTCCAGTGATTTGAGTGAACGAAGCCCCGCTCCTTTCCCCCTCCTTTCCGCAGTACCGGCATCACTACTTTGGGTTCCCAGCCGGGAACGCACTGTGCATGCGCGAGCCTCACTGCGCACCATGACTAGCGGAACAATCATCTGGGACCTGTGACGTGTGTCCCACATGATTGCAGAGGAGGAGGGGGGAGAGGTGAACTTCCTTCCAACACTGTGGTGCCCAGGGAGGAAGTGGAAACTGGAACCCTTAAAAAAGAGGGTGACCCCCTGACTTGCCAAATGTGGCAAGTCAGGGGGTCAACTTCCCTTAAAGCAGGAGGTTCCATTTTTGGGTGGAACTCTGCTTTAAGACAAGGAAGGAGTTGGTAAATGACATTTCACATTCTAGCGGGAGATGGGAAGGGGGGAACCCGGCAGTGCTGCAGGGAATGGGGTTGGACCTGGAGAGAGCACAGGAGCCTGATCACAGCAGAAACCGATCCCCTCCATTTTTCTCCTGCAGAGGCTGTAAGACTGCAGGAGAAATGGAGGGGATCGGTTCCTCTATATCCTGCCCCTCCTATCCAGGTGTACAGGGGTAAGGGGTCTGCACAGGCCCCCTGGAGAATGGGACCCTGTGAGCCCTGTACATATACCCCTGCTCAGTGTGCATGAAGCCTAAAGTGGATGTAAACCCAACAAATTATTTATTTATTTTTTGATGTCACAATGTAGAGTATACGATTTTCTATCATCTGTGCCCAGTCTTGCCACACAGAATTAATCCAGATCTGAGAAATCCTCTTTTATGTTCAGTGCAAATGAACAGCCTTCCAGATAAAACCCTGCCTAAATCCAAAGTCCGTTTTCTCTCTTCTTGCTTTGAGTGACAGGTTATTTACATATCTAGCTAGGACATGTTTATCATATGTTATGTTTTGTTTATCATAACATGAGGTGATATAACATCATAACACATCCTAGTAATATACAATGAACTTTGGATCACCTCTTGTTATAATAAACATGTCCAAGCTAGATATGTAAATAACCTGTTACTGAAAGCAAAAACAGAGAAACGGACTTTATAATTTGGCAAGTTTTTATCTGGAATTCTGTTAATTTGCACTGAACTTTAAAAGAGGATTACTCAGCGCTGGATTAACTCTGTGTGGCAAGACTGGGCACAGATGATAGGAAATCTTATACTCTACATTGTGACATAAAAAAAAAAACGTCTTCCTGGGAGGGGCAATAAATATCTATGACAGCAAAGATAATCAGTTCTCAGTAACAAAAAGAAACAAAATCAGTTTCTTGGTAAATGTAATAGCATCTTGTGCCTGCTCATAGGGAAGACTTTACCTTTTACGCTCCGGGGGGCCTATTTACATCAGGACAGTACATTGTATCACCAATATTGTCTGTGACCTCCCTGAAGCTGATCTTTTCCCCATTACTGACTTATTAAATTTGCTTAGTGGGGGAGCACGCTTGCCTCCTTCCACACCACATCCTTTGAAATAATGGACAGCGGGGGAATAGTTGCCAGCCAAATAGCATTTTCAGCCAATCAGATATAGCACAAAAAATAAAAACCGCAGAGGTGATCAAATACCACCAAAAGAAAGCTCTATTTGTGGGAAAAAAAGAACGTCAATTTTGTTATGGAGCCACGTCGCAGAACCGTACAATTGTCAGTTAAAGCGACGCAGTGCCGAATTGCAAAAAATGGCCCAGGCATTGGGCAGCCAAATCCTCTGGGGATGAAGTGGTTAAAGGCAATACATGTTTATTCTCAAATACTCCTTATTACATAACTGGCAGTGGATGAGAACTCATATGACTCAATTCATAGCTTGCCTTGATTATTTGAACTCAGAAGATGGGGGGGACTAATGCCCTGTACACACGATCCGTTCATCCGATGAAAACGGTCTGATGGATTTTTTCATCAGATATCCGATGAAGCTGAATTTCATCAGTCGTGCCTACATACCATCGGTTAAAAAAACGATTGTGTCAGAACGTAGTGACATAAAACACAACGACGTGCTGAGAAAAATTAAGTTCAATGCTTCTGATAATGCGTGGACTTGATTCTGAGCATGCATTGATTTTTAACCAATGGATTTCCCCACAGACGATTAATTATTTAACTATTAGATAATTTTAAAACAAGTTCCTAGTTTTTTAACCGATGGATAAAAAAACGATGGGGCCCACACATGATCGGTTCGTCTGATGAAAACGGTCCATCAGACAAACCAATCGTGTGTACGCAGCATAAGAAACTTTTCTCCCATTACATGTATGCTGGGAAAAGGAATGATCTCAAAATACATCTCAGGTCTGCTGAGTGTAAAAAGGAATGCATATGTTTAGCAAATAAAATGCAGTATAAAATACTGGATGTCCATTTAAAATTCTGCTGAAAAAGAGAGACACCAACTTACAACGTAGTACATGAACTCTCACTTTTCTCACTTGGTGTTGATTATTTAATACTAATTACTTGGGATTTTAATAGCGAGTCATTCTTTTTCCTAATAACTATCACACAACGTTAGGCAACATCTCTCTTACACAACTGTGAACAAATATTACTTCTTGCAGGATTTACCAAACCACAATATTTTCTAATGGGTCATTCCACCCAAAGCCAATATTTCTGTATACGATGTTAGCCAGTTGGATAATTTAGTTATCTTCCTATATATGGGAACTACAATGGCCAGATATTCCCAACTTTTCTGTCCGCCAATTACCTGATGTCCCATTCTGGCTGACATGTTCTCTACAAATTCAATCATTTTAAAAATGTCAAACGAGGGCCCATTGCTTGCTTTTGCAATTTCTCCAGTGGGTATTAGAGAGGTATTACCCCAACAGGCACATCACAGCTTTTGTGTCTTCAAAACATACACTATTAGCTGGATTCAGATAGACTTACGACGACGTATCAGTAGATATGCCGTCGTAAGTCCAAATCTGCGCCGTTGTATCTTTTAGCGTATTCTGGAAACCAGATACGCTTAAATTTGGCCAAGATACGACCGGCATAAGTCTCCTACGCCGTCGTATCTTAGCTGCATATTTACGCTGGCCCCTAGGGGATTTACGTGCCGAATATGTAAATTAGGTAGATACGCCTATTCACGAACGTACGCACGCCCGTCGCAGTAAGATATGCCGTTTACGTAAGGCGTTTTTCAGGCGTAAAGGTAAACCACCAAAAAGATGGCGCAGCCAATGTTAAGTATGGACGTCGGAACAGCCGTCGAATTTCATGTCATTTACGTTGTTTGCGTAAGCTGGTTCAGAATGGGGCTGGGCGTAGGTTACGTTCACGTCGAAAGCATTGACTATTTGCGATGTTATTAGAGCATGCGCACTGGGATACATCCACGGCCGGTGAATGCGCAGTTCGTTTGCCGCGTCAATAACGTGGGGTTACCATTTATTTACATACAGCACGCCCACCATCCACCTACTTTGAATTACGCGGGCTTACGCCGGCCCATTTACGCTACGCCTCCGTAACTTAGGGAGCAAGTGCTTTGTGAATACAGCACTTGCCTCTCTAACTTGCGGCGGCGTATCGTATATTCGATACGCTACGCTTGCCTAACAATACGCTGCCCTACCTGAATCCAGCTATATATCGTCAAAAGTATTGGAACGCCTGCCTTTACACTCACATGATCTATGTCTTTATGGACCTTGTTTTGTGCACTGGTGCGCAGTCATGTTGGAACAGGAAGGGGCCATCCCCAAACTGTTCCTACAAAGTTGGGAGTATGAATTTGTCCAAAAAACTCTTGGTATACTGAAGCCTTAAAAGTTCCCTTCACTGGAACTAAAGGGACAAGCAAAATTTGTTTTGTTTGTTCATTCATTTTTAGATTAAAGTGTTACTAAACCCAGAAACCTCCATTCGCTATATCTGATCTCCCACAGAACATGAAGATGCAATTATGTGAGGAGTATATAGTGCATACTGCACTGAGCTGTCCTATCAGGATCTAGGATCCCTGACCCCCTGTCTGGACAGTGCTGATTGGCCCTGTGCTGATCACATGCACTCTCCTAAATAATAAAATAAACTCTCTAGCAATACACACCAAACTGAGCATGTGCAGCCTGACTCCATAGACTCTGTTATCTGGATCTGTTTTGGAGTCAGTGGAAGAGGAGGATCTGTGCATACAGGATCAAACAGCCGTTTTACACAGTGCAGTGGATTAACCCCTTAGGTTCCACAGTGAGTATAACAAGCATACTATTCTGCATACAGTATACCGACTGATTTTACCGTTGTGGGTTTAGTAATACTTTAAATTACAGAAATGTAAAGATGTAAATAATCTTACCAATAAAAATGTTTTCAGAAACTTTGGGGGTTATTTATGTAAGGCAAATCCACTTTGCACTACAAGTACAAACTACGAGTGCAAAGTGCACTTAAAATTTCACTAAGGCCTCGTACACACGAGGGGATATGTCCGCTGAAAACGGTCCGATGGACCGTTTCAGCAGACATCTCCGATCGTGTGTATGGGCTAGCGGACAGATTTGTCCAACAAATTTCAAAGCATGCTTTGAAATTTGTCCGTCGTCCGATATGTCCGCTGGTTAGTACGGGAAACCAGCGGACATATCCTCCCACACATGCGTCGTATCCTGTGAATGGATCCGACGCATGCGCGCGGAAGTGTTTACTTCCTGGTGCGTGACGTAGCGGTGACGTGGCGGCATCAACGTCACCGCCGCGTCACCGACACGTCACCGCGCCGTCCGCCGGCGGGGAATTTGATCCGATGGTGTGTACACGCCATGGGATCAAACTCCCAATCGGACATATCCGATGGAAATGGTCCGCGGACCGTTTTCATCGGATAAGTCCGATCGTGTGTACGAGGCCTTAGAGGCGCCTCTTTTCACTTTTATACCCTGTAAAAAAAATGCTTTGATATACAAGTGCTTTGGATTACAAGCATGTTTCTGGAACGAATTATGCTCGCAAACCAAGGTTTTACTGTATTTTTATGCCAATGATCTCATGAAGGGTATGACTTTAAATGAACCAAAATTGAGCTATGTTTATAATGTCTGCAAGCCATTTTCGCATTTTCATATTTGCCACAAGCCACTCCTCGGCAGAGTATATTGCGCCTCATCTTTCGAACACACATCAGAGACAAACTGATTTTGCTTAGGGAGTTGGAATGCTACCGTCCCACTCTTTCGTTATACTCAATCAATCCTAACCAATCAATTGACTCCTTTTAGTCTCAAGTCCTCAAGTCAAATTCTTATAAACTAAGCAAAGCCTGGACTTCACTCTTGTTTTATAAATGCCTGTTCTTGCTTTAGTGGCTCAAGACAAATCCCAATCTTCACCTAGTCAAATGTAACTCATACTCTCATGATAAAGGTTAACTAGCCTGTTAAAGAAAAACTTCAAAAAATAACAAATGTCCCACTCAGCATTTGGAACATTTCATGGAAGAGTTATTAGTCCATTAAAAAAAAGATCAGAGGTGTGCAAGAGTACATGGCAACCAATCACAGGTCTGCTTTCATTTGTCTAAAATTGCAATCAGCTGCTAAATGTTGACTTGTTGCCCTAAGTTCTGGAACCTTTCTGCACTTACTGTACATCATGGTATTATGTGATTTCTTTTTTTACACATTTAGGATTGTCCCATACCAAATTGCAAGCATGCTAAATTTCCAGTTAGTGGTCATTGTGCAGCATTCAGAGTTGTCATATTCTTGTATGTCTTAGGCCGCGTACACACGATCGAATTTATCTGCTGAAACTATCCCCAACGTTTCAGCAGACAAATCCGATCGTGTGTACGGGCTAGCGCACATGTTTTACCAGCGGACAAATTTCAAAGCATGCTTTGAAATTTGTCCACCGGAGACATGTCGGACATGTCCGTCGGATATGTCCGCTGGTAAGTACACTCACCAACGGACATAACTGTCAACGCATGCGTCGAATGGATTCGACGCATGCATGGAAGTATTTAACTTCCTGGAGTGGTGACGTGGCGGCGTCAACGTCACCGCCACGTCACCACGTCCTCAGCCAGAGGGGATTTTCGTCCGATGGTGTGTACACGCCATCGGACCAAAATCCGATGAGACATGTCCGTTGCAAACGGTCCGTCGGACATGTTTGAGTGGACATGCCTCATCGTGTGTACGCGGCCTTACCTTTTGATCCTAAGATAAAACCTTTGCAGCTTGACAGAATGTGCGCAGATAATAAGGGCCTATCCATTTGCAGAGTTCAAGAATCTAAATTACACTTATTTAATGGCACTTCAGGAAGACTTTTTAAAAAATGTATAGTAACAGATGCGGTAAAAGGGGTCTAGAAAAGCAGGGACCCTGTTTGAATTGCCGTTCTGACTTTTATATTGAAAATATAGAAATGGGAAGGGGATGTAATTTTGCATCTTTGCCTAGTGTGGTAAATGACCTTGTCCTAATGCCGCATGCATACACACGATTGGAAATTCCGACAAGAAAAACATGGATTTTTTTCCGACGGAGTGTTGGCTCAAACTTGTGTTGCATACACACGGTCACACAAATGTTGTCTGAAATTTCGACCATCAAGAACGCAGTGATGTACAACACTACAACAAGCCGAGAAAATATAAAGGTTAAATGATTCCGAGCATGCATAGGATTTTTGTGCGTCGGCATTGCATACAAACGATCGGAATTTCCGACAAAAACTTTTGCCGTCTGAAAATTTGAGAACCAGCTCTCAAATTTCTGCTGCCGGAAATTCCGATGGGGCTTACACACGGTGGGAATTTCTGACCAAAAACTCACATCAAACATTTCATGTCAGAAATTCCAATCGTGTGTACGCAGCATTACACTGGGTCTGGTAAATAGTAGATAAGGCGCGATTTTTTTCTCAGACTGGTAGATTTATTATTATGAACCATGCACAGGGTCAAGCAATTAAGCTCATTACATTGATTACTTGACACATGCAAGAGTTCTGTGCCGTGTCATAGTGTCAGAAGGGTTAGATGTTACTCAGGCAGGGGAGTTTCATGAAATCAGTAGGCCCGTGTACAAGATAAAAAATGGGCCATAGTCATTGATAGAAAACAAAACAAAAAAGTGTGCAGCTGCAAAATGTGGGTGTGGTTTAAATTTGCTCTACAAATTGGGCACGGCTTAAATGGGGTGTGGTTTGAAAGAGTCTGCATAGAGGAGGGTAGTATGTGCAAGTGAGAATTGCGGAGTGTAGAGAAGGGTAGTATGTGCAGGAGAAGAGTGCGGAGTGCATGGAGGTGGTTAGCATGTGCGGATGATGAGTGCAGAGTGCAGAGCGGGGTGTAGTATGTGCAGAATGGTGTCAGTACAGCAGAGGACAGTGTTAGTAGTTTTTTTATTTGTACTATTTAAAAAAATAATTTACAAGTTAATTTATTCATTTTTTTTATGCTTTTTTGGGGGCCAGTGGACAGTTTTTTACAATTCCATTTTTCTAAATTATTTTTGTAATTTTGTATTTTTTTTCACAACGATTTGGGGGAAGGGGTAAACAGTGACAGTAGTTTTTTTGTTTTTATTATCTATTATTTTTTTACTATTTTGTTTTTTTATTATTTTTTTCAAACAATGTTTTAAATATTTTTTTTTTTTGGGGGGGGGGGGTTATGGGCCAGTGACGGTGTCAGTAGTTTATTATATTATATTGTTATTTTTTTCTCAGCATTGAATATGAATGGACAGGAGACAGAGGCTCCTGCCTATTCATAAACAGGGGCTATTCTGCTAATATATCAGAGGATACAGCAGTGATCAGTAGTGATTGCTCACTGTGTTAAATTCAGAAAAGGAACAGGCCGGTAAATTACATATTTACCGGATCCTTCCTCTGTGCTCAATCCTGACACATCCCCAGACAGCAGCTGGCATGAGAGGAGAGGAGGGAAGCTGGCTGCAGGGGAATGAGGGGGGCGGAGGAGGAGCAGTAGGGCATGGAGGGGGGCCAGAGTCAGGAGGAGGACACAGAGGGGGCCGAAGCCCTGGGGAAGGAGGAGGACACGGAGGGGGCCAGAGTCATGAAGAGGAGGAGGAGGACACAGAGGGGGGCCAGAGCCCAGAGGAGGAGGAGGACACAGGGAACAGTTGGGATGATCAGTGTCGCAGGAGGGACAGCTGCAAGCATCCATCTCCCTATATGGCATTTCGGCTTACAGCTGCAGGAGGGAGAGGAGGAGAAGTGGCTGTCAGCCGCTTCACTAAGGCCCCATACACACGAGCAGACAGATTTGCTCAAATCTGTCCGTCCGACAGATTTGAACAAATCTGTCTGCTGGGATTTTGGTTTGCTCGCGTGTACACACGAGCAAACCAAAATCCCCGCCAGCAGAGAGCGCGCTGACGTGTCGGTGACGTGGCGGTGACGTTGACGCCGCCACGTCACCGCACCAGGAAGTAAAACACTTCCGCGCATGCGCCGAATCCATTCGGCGGCGGTGCGGCGGCGGTGCGGGACGACATGTCTGCTGGTAAGTGTACTAACCAGCAGACATGTCGGGCGGACGGATTCCCACCCGATAGATTTCAAAGCATGCTTTGAAATCTGTCGGGTGGCCAAATCCGTCGGCTCGGCCGTACACACGATCGAATCTGTCTGCTGAAACAGACCAGATTTGATCGTGTGTACGAGGCCTAAAGGCTATACAGGGAGATCAGTGCTTGCAGCTGTGCCTTCCACCGCAATGATCGTCCCTGACTGTCAACCAGGAGATCATCCATGTGTGCAGTGTAGATCACAGTGCCCCCCCATGCAGTAAACACTCTGCACTCATGGTTATTACGCCACTGTACCCCTGGTTCTCGTTTATGCAGGTCGACAGGCTCCAAGATGTCTGTTCTAAGTGGAAAAAAAATGGGTCTTGCAGTTTTATTTCAGAACTGGTAATTCCTGGGTTGGGTTCTGAAGTCCAGAGACTTTATAGAGATTTGAGAGGAATGAAGCCTCTAATCCTGTGTACACATTTTACTAGAAATTAGTATCCTGATTGCGCAGGTGTGCACAACCCTTTTAGTATAGGGGCTGTCTTTGGTTCAGGGCTCTCTCTCCTGGAGACAACTTGCTGCAAGAGCAACATGTATGAACAAATGCAAGGAGAGTGTCTCATCTGGCCTCACAAAGAGGTAATCCGAATGAACTGAACCATCACCTAGGAAACTAAGAGAATTAGGCAGGAGCCTGTGCAGCCCATGTTGGGCAGTTTGTTTGACGCAAGGCTGAATGAGATAATGTGGTGAGTCTGTGTGGGGAAAGGCTCAGGGACTACATTGTCTGCATAGCCAGGAGGCTGGAAAATTTCTATTTGCCATTTGTGATGCTGAAAACTCTTGTGAGATGTGAGTTTTGAATGTTTCTTTATAATATAAGTTGGCAAAAAGCCTTTAAATGTACTGTACTTCACTGGCTGCAATAAAGTTCATGGAAAGTGCAAACTTTGAATAAACCCCTATGCACACATTTCTTCATACCACTTGTATATCTATTGTGACACAACAATCTTATGATCATTGATACATCCAGTACTATGGCTATTACCTCACTATCTTATGATTTGGCTTGCACCTTTATAAAAAATAAATTATGTTTGGAAATGGTTACATCTTTAATAGAGTATGCAACAATATATTTCTGTTGGGTAAGGAGGGCATCTTTCCCAACCATAAACATTTTTTCCTTCAGAATATGAAAAAATAAACTAATGAATAAAGAACTATTCAAAAGGTTCCAGCATATGAAAATAAAAATAAAAATCTTCTGACATATAGAAAAGTCATAGGCCCGGATTCACGTACCTGGGCGCATCTTTATTCTGGCGTAGCGTATCTTGTTTACACTACGCCGCCGCAACATTGAGAGACAAGCCTGGTATTCACCAAGAAAATACGTGCAACGTTGCGGCGGCGTAGCGTATACTTGTCGGCGTAAGCCGATGTAAGTCAAATGAGGTGGAAGGGGGCGTGATTTATTATAATAAGCGTGACCCAATGTAAATGAAGGGCCGAACGAACAGCGCGAATGCGCCGTCCCGTGAACGCTTCCCAGAACGCATGCGCAGAATCACGTCGGGACAAACGCCTAAGATACGTCGAATCACTGAACGTAACCTATGCACAGCCCTATTCACGTAGTACTACGTAAACGACGTACAATACGACGGCTGTTCCCTCGTCCATACCTTTGCATGAGCAGTAAGTTTACGCGGGACGTACGACTTACATAAACCGTGTATATTAATGCGCCGGCCGCAAGTACGTTCGTGAATCGGGGTATCTTACTAATTTGCATATTTAACCGCCGAATGCGTCCAGCGTAACTATGCGCCCACGATACGCTGGCGTAGGCAAGTTACGTCGGGCGGCTGAAGCCTTGTTTTACGACGTATCTAGCTTTGCGAATCGGCGTAACAATACAACGGCGCACATTCGTACTTACAACGGCGTATCTCTAGATACGCCGGCGTAAAACTTTCGTGAATCCGGGCCATATTGTCTACTAATCAAAGACCTAAAGCGGTAGCAAACCACTACAAAAAAATTGGGCCCCCTGCAGGTTTAAGTCCAAATGTACTAGTATGCACCGGAGCCACAATGACTTCACTCCCGTGTACCCCGGCCCCGGCACTGGTATCTGAAAGTATGGCACGGGTATGCCATCCTTCCAGAGGGCATGCACCTTTGACATCACCAGTTGCATCCCATATGAATAACTTCCAGTGCAATTTTAGGAGATTTTCACTGTACCTATAAGTGATCTTCACTGTGCCTAACAGGTAAGGCTTCCTCTTGGGGTATTTCACCAAAAATTACTTTTGTTGGAGGGGATGCCCAAAATCTGACTTGTATCTTAGTGAAAACCCTTGGGAGCATCAGTAAGCCAATCACACAAGCAGAAAGTGACATTTTATGTGTGTGGGGGCTCTGTACACCATCTGTGTACAGAACTCTACAGTGCTGCAGATTGAAAGGGAGAGGTAATTACAAAAATAAGTGGGAACAAGCATGCATGATGGGGAAGCTTGGCAAGGGAGAGGGTTCCAGAGTGCCAGAGGGGGGGGGGGGGCACATGAGGAGGATCAGGGCTGCTCAGGTAAGTTTGAAATAAGTGGCGTATCATCCATGTGTGCAGGGTGTTTACTGCACCCATTGATGAACCCCTTGGTGTCCTGTGCCTTTAAGGAGGGGTGGGCTCCCTCAGGCATACCTGCCCTCAATCTATCCATTAATTAATATATATATACAGTGCGGAAAATAAGTATTTGAACACCCTGCTATTTTGCAAGTTCTCCCACTTGGAAATCATGGAGGGGTCTGAAATTGTCATCGTAGGTGCATGTCCACTGTGAGAGACATAATCAAAAAAAAAAAAATTCCAGAAATCACAATTTATGAATTTTTAACTATTTATTTGTATGATACAGCTGCAAAAAAGTATTTGAACACCTGTCTAGCAGCTAGAATTCTGACCCTCAAAGACCTGTTAGTCTGCCTTTAAAATGTCCACCTCCACTCCATTTATTATCCTAAATTAGATGCACCTGTTTGAGGTCATTAGCTGCATAAAGACACCTGTCCACCCCTTACAATCAGTAAGAATCCAACTACTAACATGGCCAAGACCAAAGAGCTGTCCAAAGACACTAGAGAAAAATTGTACACCTCCACAAGGCTGGAAAGGGCTACGGGGAAATTGCCAAGCAGCTTGGTGAAAAAAGGTCCACTGTTGGAGCAATCATTAGAAAATGGAAGAAGATATACATGACTGTCAATCTCCCTCGGACTGGGGCTCCATGCAAAATCTCACCTCGTGGGGTCTCAATGATCCTAAGAAAGGTGAGAAATCAGCCCAGGACTACACGGGAGGAGCTGGTCAATGACCTGAAAAGAGCTGGGACCACCGTTTCCAAGGTTACTGTTGGTAATACACTAAGACGTCATGGTTTGAAATCATGCATGGCACGGAAGACCCCCCTGCTTAAACCAGCACATGTCAAGGCCCGTCTTAAGTTTGCCAATGACCATTTGGATGATCCAGAGGAGTCATGGGAGAAAGTCATGTGGTCAGATGAGACCAAAATAGAACTTTTTGGTCATAATTCCACTAACCGTGTTTGGAGGAAGAAGAATGATGAGTACTATCCCATGACCGGGGCCATGTATTGCGAGATTTTGGACAACAACCTCCTTCCCTCAGTTAGAGCTTTGAAGATGGGTCGAGGCTGGGTCTTCCAACATGACAATGACCCGAAGCACACAGCCAGGATAACCAAGGAGTGGCTCTGTAAGAAGCATATCAAGGTTCTGGAGTGGCCTAGCCAGTCTCCAGACCTAAACCCAAAATAGAGAATCTTTGGAGGGAGCTCAAACTCTGTGTTTCTCAGCGACAGCCCAGAAACCTGACTGTTCTAGAGAAGATCTGTGTGGAGGAGTGGGCCAAAATCCCTCCTCCAGTGTGTGCAAACCTGGTGAAAAACTACAAGAAACGTTTGACCTCTGTAATTGTAAACAAAGGCTACTGTATCAAATATTAACATTGATTTCTTTATCGTAAATCACGGGACACAGAGCGCATAGCCATTACACTTGGGTTATATGGGTACCTTCAGGTGATGGACACTGGTGTAATCAATTTCACAGGAAGTTTCCTCCCTATATAACCCCCTCCCACTGGGATTGCTTCAGTTTTTTCGCCAGTGTCTTAGGTGTTGGTCACATCTAGCTGTCCCTCGGAGGTCTTGGGACCCAGGATAGCTAGCCGGATCCGTCCGAAGTGCTTCAAAGCCAAGGTGTACGGTACCCTGGCCCTGCTGGAGTGGGGTTTTGCCTATAATGCCTCTCCTTGGAGGGCTGGATTCTGGGCTCCAGTGCCTTAGTCTCTTCCAAGAACTAAACGCTACTGATGCCAGGATGCTATATAGGTCCAGGTGTGTGGGTTCCTTAACACAGGACCCCGGTCCCTGAAGGTCCAAGACAATACCCACGGAGATGGGGGAAGGTTGGGCCTCTTGCATTTTGCAATACCCTGCGGCGTGGAGCAGGTAAGAGGGAACCTGCGGGACTTGGTTCGACAGTAGGTATCCCCCTGGGGGTTCTGGGTCGGCTAATGGTATGCTTGTGCATCAGCCACTATCTCCACTATGTCTTTTGAGGCAGGATGGGATGTACTAATGTTTACCCAGATAACATGTAGGTATATGTATGCTTTTAAAGATATGTATTTGCTACTCCCCCCAGATCTGCCTGTTAGCATGATACTGCAGCCCCACGTGCTATAAGGAGGAAATGCTGGCAACACTCCTGTTTCTTAGGAAGCCTATGGGGACAGCTTCCTCTATGTGTGCACTACAATAAGATTAGTGTCTTGCCTGGTGTCTGTTGGGTTGCTAGCGCTGGTCCAGGCTTCTCCTCTGCTTTCTGCTTCCTCCATGTTGGTTTCAGCGTGGGGGGGGGGGGCGCACGCGCGTGCGCGCCGCCTTTTACAGCGTCAGCGTGCGTGGGGGGGGCGGGCCAGCAGCGTCAGGTCTCAGTTAAAGCAGCAAAGCATTTCCTGGCTGGTCATTCCCTCCTGAAAACAGAGGAGGCTGAGGACACAGAGCGCGCAGCTGAGCCATTTCTGGCTATACAGTGACACCCAGTGGGGGTTTGTGGATCTTCAGGTCTGGACTTAGATCCATACTGACCAGAAAAAAAAAAAAGGGTTTTTTTTTCTTAAAGGGACTCAGCCTTAGATCTGGCAGTATCTGAGTCGGTGCAACCTTGGGCTCCAGCTAACGGGCATTGGTGTGGCAATACTCACAGGACTTCCTCGGTATTGCCGCCTTCTCGGGCGTATGAAAATTTGGAATTTTTTTACCATAGCCTGTTCTTATTAATGGTTCACTTCTAGCTACAACAGTTGGGTGTTGGCTTTAGGTGTGTCTCAATGTTGTGCAATGGCTCCCAAGGGATCAGGACCAGCTAAGGCTGCAAAAGGTACCAAAAAACAAAAGGGGTCTCCATCGGGGTCAGAGGATTTGGGCCAGGCTCTAGCGGTCCCACCCTCACCAGATAGACCACCGAACAGCATGTTGCAGGAGCCATTGAGGGTGCTAGGGGCAGAGGCGGCCCCCAATCAACCCATTCCCGTTTACGTTACGGAAGAAATGCTAGCGACCACCCTGGGTGGGCTAGAGGAAAGGTTAACTGCTTTAATTGCCCGCTCTTTGCCAGGTGGCAAGCGGGCTAGATCCCCGTCACCTAGATTGGTGTTTTCAGATGCAGAGGTCCTCTCTTCGGAGGAATTGGACCCACAGGGGGATCAAGCGGACCCGAGTCCCGACGGTTCAGACATTGAGGGTTCCACTGTAGATGAAATTTTTTCGGCTTCTCAAGCGGAGAGCCTGTGGATCCAGTCTCTGACAGATATGGTTCGCACTGCTTTTAAACTTCCAGTGTCAGAACAATTAGCCCCCGCGGTATCCTCTTTAGGTTCCTTGAAGGCACCGTTGAGTGGTGCGTCTTTTCCGGTTCACCCCCTTCTGGAGAGCGTGATTTTTCAGGATTGGGCTCGACTTGATAGGATTTTTATCCCTCCTAAAAGGTTCACTATTCTCTATCCTATGGAAGAGGAATTTGCAAAGAAATGGGCACTCCCTACCGTGGACGCAGCCATTTCCTGCGTAAATAAATCCCTGACCTGTCCGGTTGAAAATGTCCAGATGTTTAAAGATCCAGTCGACAAAAAGTTGGAGACCCTACTGAAGGCTTCTTTTACCACAGTAGGTGCCGTGGTTCAGCCAGCGGTGGCAGCCATTGGCGTTTGTCAGGCTTTAAAGGATCAGACTAAACAGATATTAAGGGACATACCGGCTCAGCAAGCTCGTGAATTGGCTGACCTCCCAAGGGCTCTCTGCTTTGCAGTAGATGCTATTAAGGACTCCATTCAACAGGCGTCCCGTTTATCTCTGCTGTTGGTTCATATGCGTCGCCTTTTGTGGCTGAAGAACTGGTCAGCAGAGGCACCCTGCAAAAAGCTTTTAGCAGGATTTCCCTTTCATGGTGGGAGACTATTCGGTGAAGACCTAGATAAATTATCCAGACCATATCAAGGGTCAAGAAAAGATCGCGTGGGCCCACGTTTAAGCGACAGGCCTTCGCAGCTCGGCCCCTTCACTTCCAGTATCGACGGCCTCCCGGGCGTTCAGCATTTAATAGCCGCCCACAAGGGCCACGGCAGGCAAGAGGCCATGGTCTCGCAAGCCGGTTGTATCAAGTCAGAAGGGGCGCCCCCACTCTCTTGGGTGGGGGGAAGGCTCGGTTTTTCTCCGAAGTTGGGAGGCCAGAATTCCCGACTCTTAGGACTGTCCGTGGTAGCCACGGGCTACAAGCTAGAGTTTCGGGAGTCCCCCCTCCTCATTTTCAGGGGTAAGTCCAACCCATTAAAGGGGCCTCTCTTGTAAAAGCATGGATCGTCTCTTGTCCAAGGAGTAATTGGGACCAACCCAGGAATGGGGTCTGGGACTCCAACCTTTTCATAATACCAAAGCCCAATGGCGACGTCAGGCCTATCTTAGACCTCAAACGCCTAAATCGCTTTCTAAAGATTCAGACCTTTCGTATGGAGTCCATACGTTCGGTGGCAGCCAGCCTACATCAAGACGACTTTCTAGCATCTATAGACATAAAGGATGCGTATCTGCACGTGCTGATCTACCCGGCACATCACAAGTTTCTTCGTTTTATGATAGATCACCGTCATTACCAGTTCGTAGCCCTCCCTTTCGGGTTGGCAACAGCTCCGCGGGTATTCACAAAGGTGTTAGCCCCGGTGCTAGCCGTCCTAAGGACAGAAAGGCATTTTGGTCCTGGCATACCTGGACGATCTTCTGGTTATCGACAGCTCAGCTTCCAGCCTCAATCATGCAGTAGTTCGCACAGTTCGGCATCTAGAGGAATTCGGGTGGATTGTGAACCAAGAAAAATCGGTATTGAAACCCACAAAGCAGTTGGAATATCTAGGCCTTCGGCTAGATACAGACTGCCAGAGGATATTTTTACCTCAAGCAAAGGTCAGATCAATAACTCAAGCAGTTCAGGTGATCTTAGGCAAGAAGAGGCCGACTATTCGCCTATGTATGCGACTGCTGGGGAAGATGGTGGCCGCCTTCGAGGCAGTGCCCTACGCCCAGATCCATACCAGATATCTCCAGGCAGCCATTCTCTCTGCTTGGAACAAGTCCATTCAGGCGTTAGATCGTCCGTTAGTGCTCTCCCCAGGAGTCCGGCGCAGCCTGTTCTGGTGGCTGGTCCCTCAAAATTTGTCAAAGGGGAAATCCTTTTGCCCCATCACGTGGAAGATAGTAGCCACGGATGCCAGCCTGTCAGGTTGGGGGGCAGTTCTAGAAGGACAGACCCAGCAAGGGCAGTGGTCGGAGGCAGAAAAACTGCTTCCCATCAATATCCTAGAGATCAGAGCTGCTCGGCTGGCCCTGATCGCCTGGACTCTCCCCCTTCAGGGTCTGCCAGTAAGGATACAGTCCGACAATGCCACTGCGGTGGCATACATAAACCACCAGGGGGGCACGAGGAGCCTAGCAGCCCAAAGGGAAGTAAACCTGATTTTTTCATGGGCCGAAGCCCATGTACCCTGCATCTCGGCGGTGTTCATCCCAGGGATAGACAATTCTCAAGCAGATTTTTTGAGTCGTCAACAGTTGCTCCCGGGGGAGTGGTCTCTTCACCCCCAGGTATTCCAAGAGATTTGCCAAAGATTCGGAGTTCCAGATGTGGACATTATGGCAACGAGATCCAACAAAAAGTTGGACAAATTCATATCCCGAGCCAGGGATCCCTCGGCCTACGGGACCGATGCGTTGGTTTGCCCCTGGCACCAGTTTTCTCTCCTGTATGCGTTCCCTCCACTGCAGATGATTCCCCGCCTTCTACGGAGGATCAGGGTGGAGCGCAGGCCTGTGATCCTGGTGGCCCCAGCCTGGCCCAGGAGGGCTTGGTACGCACTCATCGTGAGGATGTCAGTCGGGGCGCCGTGGCCGCTCCCCCTGCGCCCAGATCTGCTGTCTCAGGGCCCAATCTGCCACCCTGCTTCACAGCAGCTAAATTTGACGGCTTGGCGGCTGAATCCCTAATTCTTAAGGGCAGAGGCCTCTCAGCTCAGGTCATATCTACGTTGATTCAGGCTAGGAAACCGGTCTCTAGAAATATTTATTACAGAGTCTGGAGAACCTATGTGGAGTGGTGCGAGTCTCAAAAATGGCACCCTTGGAAAGTTTTTTATTGACAGGATCTTGCGATTCCTCCAGGTTGGCGTTGACAAAGGGTTGGCTCTTAGTACTCTAAAGGGGCAGGTGTCGGCCTTATCGATATGGTTTCAAAGACCCTTGGCCACCCATTCGCTTATGAAAACCTTCTTGCAGGGGGTCTTGCATGTGAATCCCCCTATTAGAGCTCCCCTCTGCCCCTGGAATTTAAATCTGGTCTTGTCAGCTTTACAAAGGCAGCCGTTTGAACCTCTGACAGAAATCCCTCTTGTGCTACTAACCCGAAAGTTGGTTTTCTTGGTGGCTATGGTTTCGGCCAGAAGGGTTTCCGAGCTGGCAGCCTTGTCATGCAGGGAGCCATACCTTATTCTGCATAAGGACAGAGTGGTTCTGCGGCCTCAACCTTCTTTCCTTCCTAAGGTCATATCCAGTTTTCACTTGAATCAGGACCTAGTCCTACCATCCTTCTTTCCTACTCCCCAGTCCAGAGAGGAAAGACTGCTTCATACTTTGGACGTGGTTCGAGCCATGAGGGTCTATCTCAAGGCTACAGAGAAGATTCGGAAAACAGATGTGCTTTTTGTTCTTCCGGATGGCCCCAAGAAGGGTCAGCCGGCTGCCAAGTCTTCCTTGGCTAGGTGGATTAAGCAGCTGATTTTTCAGGCCTATGGTCTGAAGCGCGTTCCACCTCCCTTATCAGTTAAAGCCCATTCTACGAGGGCCATGAGTGCCTCCTGGGCAGCACACCATCAGATCTCTATGGCACAGATTTGCAAGGCGGCAACCTGGTCTTCCGTACATACGTTTACTAAATTTTATAAGTTGGACGTTGCAAAGGGTACGGACGCAGCATTTGGGCAGGCGGTCCTACGGGCAGCAGTATAGAATCCTCAGGTCCGGGTCACGCCCCCTTTTTTCTGTTGGTGGAGTTACTTTGCTTCCTGATAATTTTTTGTTTGGCTATTCTTGGCCTTACGGTCTCCCTCCCTTCATAGAGCATTGCTTTAGGACATCACAAGTGTAATGGCTATGCGCTCTGTGTCCCGTGATGTACGATAAAAAAAAAAGGATTTTTAATAAACAGCTTACCTGTAAAATCCTTTTCTTGAAGTACATCACGGGACACAGAGCTCCCACCCCTCTTTTGGGGAACATTGTGTAACCTCGGAGGAATTGCTTGCTACAAAACTGAAGCACTCCCAGTGGGAGGGGGTTATATAGGGAGGAAACTTCCTGTGAAATTGATTACACCAGTGTCCATCACCTGAAGGTACCCATATAACCCAAGTGTAATGGCTATGCGCTCTGTGTCCCGTGATGTACTTCAAGAAAAGGATTTTACAGGTAAGCTGTTTATTAAAAATCCTTTTTTTCTCAGGTGTTAAAATACTTATTTGCAGCTGTATCATACAAATAAATAGTTAAAAAAATCATACATTGTGATTTCTGTTTTTTTTTTTTTTTGATTATGTCTCTCACAGTGGACATGCACCTACGATAACAATTTCAGACCCCTCCATGATTTCCAAGTGGGAGAACTTGCAAAATAGCAGGGTGTTCAAATACTTATTTTCCGCACTGTATGTGTTTCTACTATGGAGCCTCTCAAAATGAGTTAGGACTGCAAATAATACTGGGGTACCGTGACGTCCTCTGCAGCTTACGCATGTATTTGCAAATGTGTGCAAACGAGACCCCTGTTTTTAACGTGAACTGTTCACACTGGTACGACAAATGCTCCGACATTGGGAGCTCATGTCGCATGAAGTGTGAAAGTCAATGTTTCCCTATGAGAGACGTCTTAAATGGTCTGACACAAGTCGGTCCGACTTTGAAAATGCTCCCTGTACTACTTTGGTCCAACTTTGATCCTACTTCAGTCCAATTAATATCACTGAAGTCGGGTCAAAGTCGGATCTCCATCTTGCCTGATCCGACTTTGGCATGCGACTTGTGCTCGGATGATCTTGAAGGGGAACTCCACACCAAATAAAAAAAAACGGCATGGGTTTCCCCTCTAAGAGCATACCAGGCCCATGGGTAGGGCACCCCTTATGACGTCAGCACCAGGGGCATGATGGGTGGTGACGTCATAAGAGGCAGGCCTCTGGTGACCCCGCCCCATGCCCATAAAAGTAGAGGCACACCACGCAACAGGCATTAGAACGGGAGAGAGCGTTGTGTCAACATCAGAAGAAGAGGGAAGAAGACAACAGAGAAGATCAGGCAAGCGTGAGCAAAAGAGCAGAAGAAAGCGGAGAGACATGGCAGAAGACAGAGGGAAAAGAACCGGAGAGAGAAAAGAAAATCGGAACAGACCCCCAGAGCTGCCTAATAAATTACTTTAAAAACCTGTATAGTGTGTTTTATTTTTGATACTTTTTTTCCAGGTAAATGGGTAGGGGTACCCTGTACCCTATACTCGTTCACATAGGCTGGGGGGACAGGATCTTGGGGCCCCCTTATTAAAGGGGGCTCCTGGATTCCAATAAGCCCCTGACCGCAGACCCCGGCAACCAACGGCCAGGGTTGTTGGGAAGAGGCCCTTGTCCTCATCAACATGGGGACAAGATGCTTTGGGGTGGGGGGCCGCAGATCCCTCTTTCCCCAAAACCACCCACCCAATCCATGTTGAGGGCCCCCCTATCCTGACCGTCCAGGCTGCGTGCTCAGATAAGGGTCTGGTATGCTCTTAGAGGGGGGACCCATGTTGTTTTTTTTTATTTTATTTGGTGCAGAGTTCTTCCTAAAGATTCATACCAGACAGTGCCTGGTATTGTCGGGGATCGAAGTCGGATCCCTGTTCATTAAAGCCGGACGCATGTCAGACTTTAAGTCGCAGGGCGAGGTCGGATCCAAAGTAGTACGACTGTACCAGTGTGAACCCGGCCTTAGACAGGATAATTCAATTTTGTTGTTACTATTATGCTAAAAATATAATATGATAAAAATGTTCACACCTATATAGGAGGAACCACACCTATAAACAAGCAACCAAATTTACATTGCTGAAAAACCTGCATCGAAATCAGACGATTTGGGGAGGTGACACTAAAAACTGCAGTCAGGAATTATGATGTCACCATTCTTTCATGGCACATTTCACAAGACTGGATAAACAAAACAACAAGTTTCTGGCAGATAGGACTATTCACATTTGTATGTTTCAAGTGTATAATTTAGCCGATTGCACTGAGTTGTTCTTAAAGCTTTCATGGGCATTTAGACCATTGTCGCCCTATCTACATAATGATCATTCATTCTATGTGCAGCCTGTAATATCATCAGAATTTGATTAGCTGATTGAACCTTTAGCTTCTGTTGTTGCTCATAGTGTAGATATCTGCTGCTCTAGATACATATAGATATGGCAAGAGCCTTCCTGCATTTTCTGTGTGCCATCTATAGTAAATGGCCAGGTATATTCTTGTTACAGATGCCCTATATCACCAAAAGTATTGGGGAGACCTGCCTTTATATGCACACGAACTTTAATGGCATTGGTAAATAATCTAAAAAAAAGAGGAGGACGAAGAAAAAAAAAGAAAACGCAACAATTAAATATGGCTCTTTTTAACTTAGCGTGGGTCCATTTCTCAGAGGAAGATATGACGGTCCTAGCTAAAGGATTACATTTGCACCACATAAAAGCCTTGACAAGTTTGAAGATTTTATCGACACTGAAAAATATGTGAGGAAACTCAATATTAAAAAGCATTTTGCAGGCTTATCAACCCCTCCCCCAATTGATATGGGGGCTCAGGAGTTTGTACACAGTGGGCTTAAAAACAACTTAATGTTTAACCCTAAAAAAGGTACACATCACTTTATTCAGGTGTTCAAAAACTTAATCCAGGATGAGGTTTTAATTCAGGTCCGCCTGTCAGGTTTTTTGGCAGACCTGAACGGGCGCTCCATGTACGCCTATGGAGTGACGGATTTTAGCAGGGACATGTCCACTGACATCCGATCCGGTCCGATCCACTAAAATCAGACGTATGGCGATACATTTGCCATCCGTCCTGGTGGATCAGATTGGGTAAGATCTGATAAAAATGGACATGCTGTCGGTTTTCGTCCAATCTCTCCATAGGACTCAGTGGCACTCGACAAGAGATCTCCTGCTAAGCTGGCGGACTCCATAGCAATGGATCCGCTTTGTGTAAATGAGGCCTAAGGAAAACAAACGAATATGGGAAGGAATTAAGTAATTGTAAAAAAAGAAAGACATCATAGTGAAACCAGCAGATAAAGGGGGAGGGCTAGTAATACTCACTAAGGAAGGTTATAACCAAGAGGCACTCAGATTACTTGCAGACACTACTACATATAAGAAATTGAAAGCAGACCCTACAATCAAACTGAAATCCGAATTAACTGAGTGAGTAAATAAAAGGCATAAAATATAAAATTCTAGACAAAAAAAAGGCAAAATACCTTATTTCACAAGTGCATCAGATGCCATTTTTTTGTTTTCTGTCATTTTGAAAGTGTAAATGATGGAAATAAAATCTAACTTTGTTATACATATTATAACAATGTCTAATCTGTAATTTGATGCCTTTTGGAGAGTCTAGACTTATTCATTGAGATGCTAAACAAAAACGTTTATGGTCTGAAATTTACGGCAGAATGCCACCCAGAGATAGTTAGCTAGTTAGATCTGGTACTTACAAAGAAACAGAACAAAATTTTAACCAAAATGTTAAATCACCCGCAATGGCTTAGAGGGATACCCAAAAGCTAGTTTATGCGAATAAGGAGAAATTGTGACAACCTGGAGGATTACAACACCCAATTGGACATCTGTAACGGTCACCACCGTTTACGACCTTCCATCCACCCACAACAAGCTTATCCGACACACTGCGACAATCCTGCATACACGATCCATTCCATTTCCCAGAATAAAGACGAGACACAAGCTCCGTTCTCTCTGGTTTCAAAATGAATGAATATTTTATTGGTTTCTTAGCTTGCTTTCTTAGCTTGCTTATATATCCAGTACAGCATATTAAAGTCAATCACAGGACAATGCAATCTCCACCCCCTCATCACACACCATGGCTAATTACTATGCAGACATTTCGGCACCGATACTGACGAGACACATCACATTCCTTTATCAATAGAATTCAAACAAAATACCATCACACAATGAGTTGCCCTTCAATCCACATCTAGAGACAGACGTACTGTCTCCGGCAGAAGGGTCTTAACACCTGGGCATCAATAGGCTATCACACAGTGTTATCACACAATGAAGAGGTCTTGGAGCAGACCTGAATTAACACCTTTACTAAACATAATTGACATGCTAATTCAATACATCTGAAGAGAGACGTGTGATCTTGAATACCCAATCTTTTAAGTGTAAACACAGAGGAATTAGTCACTGTCTTGTTGGTCAACCTTAACCAACACTTGTAATATCTCAAGACATCCTGCAATATGAAGTATCAATAATGTCCCATCTACATGAAGTATAATTTTATTAGCCACCCTACGCCCAAAAGGGCACAGGGTGTACTTAGACCCAGGAGTTATTAGTGCCGCTGGCACTGGAGTATCTCTCATCCTTCCAAAGTCTCTGGTTGTCACGGGTCATTCCGTTACAACATCCTTATCACTAGGTTCATTGAGAAAGGCTACTCCCCCAGGGAATTCTGTAAAAGCAAAGTATCTGCTATGGATAGAAAGTCACTTCTAACTAATACCAAACAAAGCAAGTTTAAGGGAGACATAGCCTTTATCACAGGAATTCACAGGCAGTACAAACAATTTGAAAAACATTTTTAAAAGCATTGGCCAATCCTTCTCAAAGACAAAGCTCTTCCCAAAAAAAAAATGAATCTATCTACAGAAGCGCTCCAGAATTGAGAAATAGGGTAGCACCTAATATCCCAGACCACCCAAAAAAACTTAGAACATTTCTAGACAGAGAAGGATTTCACTACTGTACTAGATGTAAAGCCAATAAATTACAATAAGAATAGATAGACAAATACATACTGGTATGTTTCAATCAGTAGCTTAATAAACAAGAACATAAAATAAGGTCACTCCAAAAAAAAAAAAATGTGACTCTAAGTATGTGATGTATGTGTACGAATGCCCGTTTTAACTAAAGATTAAAAATATATTTTTTCCTCACATTCAAAATACAATTCAATTCCCAGTTAATAGCTCAAACAATTTAAAAATATTATGGTTACAAGACTGGGCACAATGGTATATGTCAAATAATTGTTGCAATTATTGTATCTTCCTAAATTATGAATTGGAGAGAAAATGTACAATTTACAAACACAATATTAATGGTAATAGCCGCCCATACGCATTGGCGATGCGGAGGGTGGAGAATTGCGACTCCACCAATCACGTTTACTTCCCAGCCATATAGGGCTATCATGCCCAGTGACCAGTACGCTTCCTGATGACGTAGAAATGATGAAATGTACGTCGAGGCGCTTCCGGTCACGTCACTTCCGGGTCCCAGCTTACGGTTTCTCTCTCGCAGCGTTGTTTTGCAATTTATGCACATGTTCACTTTATTCCATGACATATGGTCATTTAACAGTGTACACAGCAGACACATTTAGCGCTTCCTAATAATATATATACATTTTTTTAATCTGCACAGTGGCAAGTTCATTATTTTGGGGAGCAGCTATATAGTTTTTCACCTATTGTTTAGATATATTTAAATTTTTTGAACTATTGGCACAAGGTATCTCTATACACTTGAGAACATGGATTACTGGAACCATGTCCTGTGGACTGAGGAGACCAAGATAAACTTATGTGGTTCAGATGGTATCAATCGTGTGTAGCGGCAACCAGGTGAGGAGTGCAAAGACAAGTGTGTCTTGCCTACAGTCAAGCATTGTGGTGGGAGTGTCATGGTCTGGGGCTGCGTGAGTGCTACAGTTCATTGAGGGAACTATGAATGGCAACATGTATTGTGACATACTGAGCATGATCCCCCTCCCTTTGGAGACTGAGCCGCAGGGCAATATTCCAACATGATAACAACCCCAAACACATCTCCAAGATGACCACTGCCTTGCTAAAGAAGCTGAAGGTAAAGGTGATGGATTGGTGAGGCAATCTGTGGGGCATCCTCAAATGGGACTGGGACTCCAGTGGCAACCTGTGAAGCTCTGGTGAATGCCATGCGCAAGAGGGTTAAGACAGTGCTGGAAAATAATGTTGGCCACACAAAATATTGACACTTTTGGCCCAATTTGAACATTTTCACTTAGGGCAGTACTCACTTTTGTTGCCAGTGCTTTAGACATTAATTGCTGTGTGTTGAGTTACTTTGAGGGGACAGCAAATTGACACTGTTATACAAGCTGTACACTTAGTAATTTACATTGTATCAAAGTGTAATTTCTTCAGTGTCGTCACATGAAAAGATGTAATAAAATATTTACCAAAATGTGAGATACTTTTGTGAGATACTGTATGTCCGCAGTCTGACCATCTCCTGTAACATTACATATTCTGATTGATATAAGCAGCCCCTTGGTGGTGTCAAAGGATGGAGTTAAGGCCCCCATATCTCAAGTTTAAAAACTGGTCTATGGTACCTTAAACCCTTGTTTCAAAGCTCAGTACTGCTAAAGCTATGTCATCTGAAATTTTTCAAGCATGGTTGCCAATAAAATGCTTTAGTGGAATGTGCATATGAACAATTAGGCAAGATCCGAAAAGTAGGGTTCGAAAGGAGTAATGGTGATATGTTTTAATGCTAAAAGTTCTGTCCGTGATCTGACTGCTTGAAACTGAGTCTGTTGGCCAACTGGGTCTTAACTCATAAGCCTTGTACACACGACCGATTTTCCCAGCAGGAAAACTGCCAGGAGAGCATTTGACCAGAAATCCGGACCGCGTGTATGCTCCCTTGCAGTTTTCCCGTCAGGAAAACAGCCGAGAATCCCAACGGGAAAATAGAGAACCCTGCTCTCTATTTTCTCGTCGGGTTTCCTGCCAAGAAAACCGGTCGTCTATATGCTTACCTCTCCCAGGTAAACCTGCGCGTGCTCGATAAGAGTTCGCCGCATGCGTGGTAGCATACACGTTTAGTGTGGGGAGTAGCAAGATGGCGGCCACGGCATTGAATGTAACAAATGCCGGCTCGTCGTAGTCGGTGACGTCACCTCGTTCTTGCCATTCAAAACAACGGCAGCTCTTTTGGATGGCCGTCTGTATGCACGGCTTTGCAAGACAAGCTTGCCAGGAATCCTGTCAGGAAAATCAACGTTTTTTCCCGACAGGATTTCCGGCCGTGTGTACAGGGCCATATACTTGACTGGGTGAGTGAATATGATTAGTCAATGGAAGGCAGATACTTCTACAGTATTTCTGCATATCTCAGAAGGAGAAAATAGCAGACAAGGCTTTTCGACTTTTTCAGTCGTCCGGAGGTGCCTGCTGCTGCTACACACATCAGATTGTCGGTTAAATAAGTCAACTGCTCAATATAATGATTGTGGTTTTTAACCCTTTGTGTGAACAGTAGTTTACACAAGCTAGAATTGGTCAACACTGCATATACAGTCAGCTACACTGAAAATACCATCCTGTCAATGCATAAGCTCTTCTAGACCAGCAGGTTCATCCAGAAGCTCTGCAGATGGAATTTGAAACATCACAGGACTTTCTAATAAGAGAAAGTTTTTTCTTTTATTCACTTAAAATATTATATATACGTTGATATGCAATTCAGCATTACAATACAGAATACAATCAAAGAGCCAACAATGAATGAATAACTGGTCTATATTTTTAGCTCACATTACCTTTGCACGGGTGATGAGGGGTAAAGGTAGCAGCAACAGGGGAGTGAAAACCAGAATGAAGAACCTCTTGCAGTTCAGTCGTCTCACATATGGTGCCATCATATGGAAGGCTGAATATACAGCTGGAGTGACTTCAATAGACTGCAAGACTTAGATCCGGGCAAGCTCTGTCCTTAAAGCACTCAATGGATAAATGTGATCCTGCCAGGCTTCCTCCCATTGATATAGTGCTGAGGTAGACACAGTGGAAGGTAATCAAGGTGTGTTTTGAAATTTCAAGCTGAGTTTTGAGGCAAGGTCACAGTCCCCCCTTAGGCATTTACACCTATGCATTTTTAGTGCATTTTTTAGTTTTTCAGAAACACACTCCAGTCCATTTAACATGGTTTCCTATGGGTCACTTTCACGCCTGTGCATTTTATGGAAAGGGCCAGAGAATTTTTTCTGGTTTTTGGTTCCATAGACTTCATATGGATCAAAATCAGGTATTGAAAAATGCACAATTCATCTGGAATATGCAAACTGCAACCTGCATAGGTGTAAACCAGGCCTTAGTAGACAATCACATGGGACAGTTTTTTTTTATCATTACAGATACACTAAATTACCAAAAGTATTGGGACACCAGCCTTTACACGCACATGAACTTTAAGGCCGCTTACACACGATCGGTCCAAACCGACCGTGTGAACGGCCCATCAGTCCGTCGTTGGTCGGACCAAAGTTTTAAAACTTGCTTTAAAATCGGACCGATGGGCGCCTGACCATCTGTCCAAACCGATGGTTAGTACGCAAAAGCATCGGTTCAAAAATCGTGCATGCTCAGAATCAAGTCGACGCATGCTTGGAAGCATTGAACTTCATTTTTTTCAGCACGCTGTTGTGTTTTACGTCACCGCGTACTGACACGATCGGTTTTTGAACTGATGGTGTGTACGCACCATCAGACCATCAGTCTGTGAACCGATGAAAACGGTCCTTCGGACCATTCTCATCGGGTTGGACCGATCGTGTGTACGCGGCGTCATGGCATCCCAGTTTTAGTCCGTAGGGTTCAATATTGAGTTGGCCCACCCTTTGCAGCTATAACAGCTTAAACTCTTCTGGAAAGGCCGTCCACAAGGTCTAGGGGTGTGTCTATGAAAATGTTAGACCATTCTTCCAGAAGCGCATTTGTGAGGTCAGGCACTGATGTGACGAGAAGGCCTTGCTTGCAGTTTCCGATCGAATTCATCCCAAAAATGTTCTCTCGGGTTGAGGTCAGGACTCTGTGTAGGCCAGTCAAGTTTCTCTACCCCAAACTTGCTCGTCCATAGTGTGCACTGGTGTGCGATCATATTGGAATAGGAGGGGCCATCCCCAAACTGTTCCCACAAAGTTGAAATCACCCAAAAAATTTCTTGGTATGCAGACACCTTAAGAGTTCCCTTCACTGGAACAAAGGGGCCAAGCCCGACCTCTGAAAAACAACCCCACATCATAAACCCCCTTACACTAAATGATTTTGACCAGTGGACAAATCAAAGTCCATAAAAACATGGATAAGTGAGTTTGGGGTGGAGGAACTTGACTGGACTGCACAGAGTCCTGACCTTAACCCGATAGAAGACCTTTGGGATAAATTAGAGCGGAGGCTGCAAGTCAGGCTTTCTCGCCCACATCAGTGCCTAGCCTCACAAATGTGCTTCTGGAAGAATGGTCAAACATTCTCATAGATACAATTCTCTATCTATGATAGATATCTAATGACCTGGTGATCATCCTGAATCTTGGACATCACATACGGCCCTTTGGTACTTGATGTATGGTCTTGCAAAGGGACAGTCATGACAGTCTCTGGTAACATGTCCCCAGTCTTTGTCTGTCTCCTGCAGTGGTTTCCAATCTCCAACAACACCTGTAGTACAGTATGTCCGCAGTCTGACCATTTCCTGTAACATTACATATTCTGATTGTTATATAAGCAGCCCCTTGGTGTTGTAAAGGTAAGGCGTTAAGGCCCCCTATATTAAGGTGACCAGATTTTTTAAATGAAATCCGGGGACATATTTTTATTTTTTTTACTAGTAAAGGTGGCAATCGGCGACTCTCTGCCTGTCGCCGCCCACCTCACAGACTGTCAAGTCTTACTCTCCGGCCCTGGCTACTACTGGGTGGGGTGTGGAGGAAGATCACTTTACCAGGGAAGGCAAAGAGATAAGCAGGCAGGTGGCTGGCCAGGACTTGAGCCAAGGCAGAAGAAAATGCGAGCAGAGTTGAATGGGCATGCCCCCGAAACTGAAGAAATATTCCTTCCGCTCCGACCAACACATGATCATCAGAGAGGGGCACAGAAAATGGAAAACAATACATCCCCCTTACAGTAGCTAGTAGGAGCGACGGAGCGGGGGCAGTGTAATTCAGATTTTTTTTATTATTCTGCGTTGACTGTCTTTGAAATTGCCCCAGCCCCTGTTCAAATCCAATCTGGGGACAAAACCGGGGACAGACTTGGTCCGGGGACAGTGTCCTCAATCTGGGGGCTTTCCCCTGAAACTGGGGATGCCTGGTCACCCTACCCTATATCTCAAATTAAAAAACTGGTCTATGGCACTTTAAACCCTTGTTTTAGAGCTCAGTACTGTCAGTATGTCATCTGAAATTATTCAAGCATGGTTGCCAATAAAATGCTTTAGTGTAGTTTGCATATGAACCAGTGGCGGTGTGTCCATAATGGATGCATGAGCACCGCCCCCCTCTCTCCTGCACCGTCACTCAACAATACATAGATTCATGCAGTTGAGCGCCGGCCATCTGAATAACAGCGGTGGGTGTTTTTTGGAAGTGTCTGTCAGAGCCAACAACTCTGAGGCCCCATACACACAAGCAGACAGATTTGTTCAAATCGGTCAGACAGACCGATTTGAACAAATCTGTCTCCTGGGGATGTATTGGTTTGATCGTGTACACACGATCAAACCAAAATCCCCGCAGGCAGACGGCGCGCTGACGTGGCGGTGACGTTGACGCCGCCACGTCACCACACCAGGATGTAAAACACTTCCGCACATGCGTCGAAACCATTCGACGCGTGTGCGAGAAGACATGTCTGCTGGTTAGCGTACTAAACAGCAGACATGTCAGGCAGACAGGTTCCCAGCTGACAGATTTGAAAGCATGCTTTCAAATCTGTCGGCTGGCCAAATCTGTCGGCTCGCCAGTACACACGATTGAATCTGTCTGCTGGGACGGTCGGGCCGACCGTTTTCAGCAGATAGATTTGATCGTGTGTACGCGGCCTAATAGGGGCTCTAATGTGGGCTCTAATCAGCTTTGAAATGGTTAACCAGAGGGCGCACAGGGTGTTAACTGGTTAACACTGACATTCGGCTTAGCCAATCAGGTTCACCGGGTCTTATTACCGGTCACCTGATTGGCTGAAGCGACATCGATGTCAGGAGAAAGTAGTGGTACAACAGCTACAACAGCATCTAGATACCCATAATCTACTTGATCCATTTCAATCGGGTTTCCGTCCGGACACGGGACGGAAACAGCACTACTCAAAATATGGGATGACGCTCTCGAGGCCACAGACGAAGGAGAATCTTGTCTCCTAGTTCTGTTGGACCTAAGCGCAGCTTTCGACACGGTAGATCACAAACTATTACTGACTCGGCTAACTGAAGTAGCCAGAGTTGCGGAATGTGAACTACCCTGGTTCTCCTCTTTTCAGGAAAACCGATCACAAATAGTGAAATTGGGACCTTTCACTTCTGAAAAACACACAGTGTCATGCAGAGTCCATCAAGGATCCCCCTTGTCGCCGGTGCTGTTCAATATCTACCTCTGCCCTCTCTTTGAAATCATCAGTAGCCAAAAGCTACTTTACAACTCTTATGCAGATGACACACAACTGTATTTTCGCATCTGCAACAAAAAGGATCATCATCTCAGGCTAGAGACATGCCTCTCTTTGATAGAAAACTGGATGACAAAGAGTTATCTTAAACTCAACAGTTCCAAACTGAACTTCTCCTGTTTCACACCAGTTGTAAGAATCAACTTGCAACAATTTGGACACCCCCGCCCATTCTGGGCAAAATCATCACCCCTAGCACCAAAGTCAAAAGTCTCGGAGTCATCTTTGACACCTACATGACAATGGACGCACAAATAGGGTCAGTAGTCAGCGGATCCCATCATCTGCTGCGCCTACTACGCAGACTTAGCCCACTTATTCCTAAAGAAGACATAGCGGTCGTGGTGGGAGCAATTGTAAACTCCAGACTGGACTATGCAAATGCCCTTTACCTCGGACTCCCAAAGTACCAAATCTCTTGACTGCAAGTCGTTCAATATACGGCCGCCAGACTTGTGACTGGGAAAAAACCCTGGGAATCAATCTCACCTTCACTGAGAACCCTTCATTGGTTGCCAGTAAAAGACAGAATTGCTTTTAAAGCACTCTGTCTGACACATAAGTGCATCCATGGGAAGGCGCCCCAATATCTATGCGAAAAAATAAAAGCTCATAATCCCAATCGCGTTCTGCGATTCACCTATCAAAATCTGCTCCAGATACCCAGAGCCAAATACAAGTCCAAAGGAGAAAGAAGATCTGCGCTCCAAGGTCCAAGACTATGGAACGCTTTACCAACCAGCATTCGGTTGGAGGAGAACCACCTGGCCTTCAGAAGAAAGATCAAAACTCATTTCTTTTGATGTCCAAAAGCGCCCAGAGGTGATTTAGTTTGCATGTGCTGCGCTATATAAAAGTTCCTCACTCACGCACTCACTCCCTCACTTACTCAGGAGAAGACATCGAGGGATTGTGGAGGAGGATGGCTGACCCAAGAAAGGTAAGTGCCGGGCAGGGGGCAATCTGGCAGTATTTTGGGGCAATCTGGCAGGCATTTTATGGGGCAAACTGATGGCAATTTGTGGGGCAAAACTGGCGGCATTTTACGGGCCGAAACTGGCAGCATTTTACGGGGCAAACTGGTGGGAATTGATGGGCACGGTGGCGACAATTGATGGGCACGGTGGCGACAATTGATGGGCACAGTGGCTGCATTTGATGGGCACAGCGGCTGCATTTGATGGCACAGTGGCGACAATTGATGGGCACAGTGGCTGCATTTGATGGGCACAGTGGCTGCATTTGATGGGCACAGTGGCTGCATTTGATGGGCACAGTGGAGACAATTAATGGCACAGTGGCTGTGTCTGATGGCACAGTGGCAACAATTGATGGCACAGTGGTGACTATTGATGGCACAGTGGCTGCATTTGATGGGCACAGTGGCTGCATTTGATGGGCACAGTGGCTGCATTTGATGGGCACAGTGGCTGTGTTTGATGGGCACAATGGCTGCGTGTGATGGCACAGTGGTGACAATTAATGGCACCATGGCTGCGTTTGATGACACAGTGGCGACAATTGATGGCACAGTGGCGACAATTGATGGCACAGTGGCTGCATTTGATGGGCACAGTGGCTGCATTTGATGGGCACAGTGGCTGTGTTTGATGGGCACAATGGCTGCGTGTGATGGCACAGTGGTGACAATTAATGGCACCGTGGTTGCGTTTGATGGCACAGTGGCGACAATTAATGGCACAGTGGCTGCGTTTGATGGCACAGTGGCAACAAGTGATGGGCATAGTGAGGTTGCAATTGATGTTTTTTTTTTTCGCTTTTTTGCGCCCCCCCCCAAAACATTTTGACCATCAGCCACCACTGATATGAACAATTAGGTGGAGTCCAAAAAGTAGTGTTCAGAAGGAGTAAGGGTGATATGTTTCAATGGCAAAAGACTTGTCCCTGGAGGCAAGATTTGACTACTTGAAACTGAGTCTGTTGGCCAACTGGGTCTTAATTCATATGCTTGACTGGGTGAGTGAATATGATTAGTCAATGGAAGGCAGATACTTCTATTTCTGTGTATCTCGGAAGGGGAAAATAGTAAACAGACAAGGTTTTTCAACTTTTTCAGTCATCTGGAGGTGCCTGCTGCTGCTACACACATCAGATTGTCGGTTAAATAAGTCAAATGCTGAATATAATGATTGTGGTTTTGAACCCTTTGTGTTAACAGTAGTTTACACAAGCTAGAATTGGTCAACACTGCATAGACAGTCACTGAAAATACCGTCCCGTCAATGCATAAGCGCTTACTATGTATGCACTTCTAGACCAGCAGGTTCATCCTGAGGCTCTGCAGAAGGAATTTGAAGCATCGTAGAATTTTCTAATTAGAGAAAGTTTTTTTCTTTTTGCACTTTAAAATATTATATATACTGTATGTTGATATGCAATTCAGCATTACAATACAGAATACAATCAAAGAGTCAACAATGGATGAATAACCGTTCTGTATTTTTAGTTCACATTACCTTTGTACTTTTTCTATATATACAGAGCTTTTTTTCTCAGAAAATAGGTGCAGGAACTCAACCACGACCCGTTCAGATTTCACAAACACTAGAAGGGTCTTAAAGGTGCATTAAATACCAGGGCTGCTTTACATACAGAGTGTAGAGTTCAGGGGGGGGGGGGGGGGTTACACACAGTGTAGCGCTGTCACTTGTGAACACACAAATCAGACTTCTGTGTTTACAAGTGATTGTGGTGAGCGGCACCAAAGCTCTGAGCCAAAGGTGGTGGAACTGAGTTCCCCCAAGTTCCCCCTGAAAAAAAGCCCTGTATAAATATATATATATATATATATATATATATATATATATATATACATACATATATACAGAGCTTTTTTTTCTCAGAAAATAAGTGCAGGAACTCAACCACGACCCCATTCAGATTTCAAAAACGGCAGAAGGGTCTTAAAGGGGCATTAAATACCAGTACTGCGTTACATACAGAGTGTAGAGTTCAGGGGGTTACACACAGAGTGCAGAGCTGTCACTTGTAAACACAGAAACCAGACTTCTGTGTTTACAAGTGATTGTGGTGAGCGGGCACCAAAGGGTCTGAGCCAGAGAAGGTGGAACACAGTTTCCCCTGAAAAAAAAGCCCCGTATATATATATATAGTTCAGCATTACAATACAGAATACATTCAAAGAGCCAACAAGTCAACCATAAATGAATACCTATATTTTTAGCTCACATTACCTGTGTGCGGATGATGAGGGGTAAAGGTAGCAGCAACAGGGGAGTGAAAACCAGAATGAAGAACCTCTTGCAGTTCAGAAGTTGTCTCACACATGGTGCCATCATATGGAAGGCTGAATATAAAGCTGGAGTGACTTCCACAGATTCCTGCAAGACTTAGATCCGGGCAAGCTCTGTCCTCACAGCACTCAATGGATAAATGTGATCCTGTCAGGCTTCCTCCCATTGATATAGTGCTGAGGTAGACAGTGGGAGGTAATCAAGGTGTGTTTTGAAATTTCAAGCTTCATATTGAGGCAAGGTCACAGTCCACCCTTAGTAGACAATCACATGGGAGGAGAAAGTCATCCTGTAGAGCTGTCAGCCAGCCTGTATCCTGACAAGAGATAAATAAGAAGGTTACATCCCAACAATGTCATTGGCTGTGTGCACACCAAGCATCTACATTTCAAGGCACACTACTACCAACCTGACTATCTTGTAGATTCTATGGAATGATTTTTACGTGTAACCTCTTTCTACTCTTAGCTTGAGTCAGAGAAGTTACTCACAGTTATGCTGGGAGCTGTCCAAGCACATTACCACACATCAGTACAGAGCATGGCATTATATTCATTTGGGAGGGAACTTTACTGCAGTCTACTGGAGAATTTTGGAAATACACTTTGGGCAAGTTTCTAAAAAAACTTAAAGGGGTTGTAAAGGTTTGTTTTTTATTTTATAAATTGGTTCATTTAACCACTTAAAGCAGGGGTGTCAAACTCAATTTCATCAAGGGCCGCATCAGCATTACGATTGCCCTCAAAAGGGCCGGTTGTATCTGTAAGGTTAGATGTCCAGCGCATCCCCTCCCCTTACATTAGATGTTAAATGCCACCCCACCATCAGACGTTGAGTTCCCCACTCTCCCTTACATCACAGTGTAGGGGGGTACACTGTGATGTAAGGGAGAGTGGGGAACTCAACGTCTGATGTCCTTAAGCTGCTGCTGGGAAGAAGCTGGATGCATTGCTTGAAAGCAGAAAGAGGAGGGTGAGGGCCACATGAAATGGCTTGGAGGGCCGGATTCGGCCCGCGGGCCTTGTGTTTGACACCCCTGACTTAAAGGGTCACTAAAGGAAAACATATTTTTGCTGAAATGACTGTTTACAGGGTATAGAGACATACAAGTTAACTGATTCCTTTTCAAAATGATTAAAAATAGATAACAATCACTTTTGAACTGGCTTCATGTTTCTGCAAAGTAGAAATAGAAACACAGAACAAAAACAAACAAATCCAGGGCAGTGTTTTGTTTTTAAAATGAATCTGATTGGTTCTGGGAAGTTTTAGACACACAGTAATGACAGCTTAGACCACAGTGAGAAAGCTCCCAGTATGGTGGTTATAAGGAAACAGACAAGCAGGAAGTGTGGAGAACAGAGCAGGATTACAGCAACCTCAAAACAAAAATGAACAATAAGGACATGAAACCAGTACTGTAGTAAGGTAAAGGAAGCTATTTAGCTAAAAAAAAAAATTCCATTAGTGATCCTTTAAGCCCCGGACCATTATGCAGGTTAAGGACCTTTCCCATTTTTGCGATTCTCGCACTGCGTCGCTTTAACTGACAATTGCGCAGTTGTGCAACGTGGCTCCCAAACAATATTGGCGTCCTTTTTTTCCCCACAAATAGAGCTTTCTTTTTGTGGTATTTGATCACCTCTGCGGTTTTTATTTTTTGTGCTATAAACAAAAATAGAGCGACAATTTTGAAAAAATAATTCTATCCCCTATTTTGTAGACGCTATGGGGTAGATTCACATACACTTAATATTCCGCTGCGTAATCCAAATACTCTACGCTGCCGTATTTTACCAGGCTCTACACCGAATCCTGGTAGATTTTTGCCCGTACGCTACGGCGGCGTAGTCTATTTCTCGCCGCGTAATCGAAATACGCGATTGGGGGGCGTAAAGCATTTAAATTAAGTGCGTCCCTGCGGCGATCGAACTGCGCATGCTCCGTTCTGAAATTTCCCGCCGTGCATTGCGCGAAATCACGTTGTTACGTCATTCGTTGTTTGAGTAGCGGCGTTTACGAACATTCCTATTCCCGGACGACTTACGTTAAAAATAATGAAAAAGACGTCGGAAAACTTAGAAATTCGATGCGGGAACGACGGCCATACTTAACATGGTCTGTCTAATATTAGAGCAGCAAAAAGCTGGTATAGTGTTACGCAAATAAAAGATGACTAAAGGTGCCGTAAGAGATTGCGATTGAAGATCGTAATTTCGGGGATCGTCGGCAAAAGCTCATTTGCATACCCCGACGCGGAAAACGACGGGAAGTCCACCCAGTGGCCGCAATTTTATTGCAGCGTAGATCCGAAGGCGTACAAACACTTAATCCAGTCGAATTGAAGCCCGCAGCCGTCTATTCATGGTTTGAGGTTTTCGACTAGCTAGAAAACACGCGTAATTTGAAATTACTCCAGTCTAACACCAGTTAGACAGGCGTAATGGCTCTCTGAATCTGGCCCTATAACTTTTGCGCAATCCAATTTTTACCAAAAATATGTAGAAGAATACATATCGGCCTAAACTGAGGAACATTTTTTTTATTTTTATTTTTTTTATTAGGATATTTATTATAGCAAAAAGTAATACATATTGTGTTTTTTTTTTTTTTTTAATTGTCACTCTTTTTTTTGTTTATAGCTCAAAAAATAAAAACCGCCAAAAGAATGCTCTATTTGTGGGGGAAAAAAATGTATTTGGGTACAACGTCGCATGGCCGCACAATTCTCATTCAAAGTGTGACAGCGCTTATTAAAGCCGAGTTCCACCCAAAATTGGAACTTCCGCTAATCCCACTCCTCACCCCCTTACATGCCACATTTGGCATGTAATTTTTTTTGGGGGGGGGAGTGGGGGCTTCAGGAGGAGGGGCTGGTTAGGCAATTAAGCTTAATCGCCTACAGCAGCCCCTCCCTGAAGGCGATCGCATGGGACACATGACAGGTCCCAAGCGATCGCCTGTCCAATCAGCGGCGGGCCGCGCCGCTCGCGCATGCGCAGTGGGTGCCCGGCCGTGAAGCCGAAGGCTGACACGGCCGGGTGCCCACAGTTGCGTGTGCTGAGAGCACGTTCATAGTACATTGACCGAGCTGTCGCACAAGCTGGACCTATGCAAAAAAGCCATGCTTAACTACTTCAGCTCCAGAAGGTTTACCCCTCTTTATCACCAGACCATTTTTTGCGATACAGCACTGAGTTTCTTTAACTGACAATTGCACGGTTGTGACACACTGTACCCAAATAAAATGTGTGTCCTTTTTGCCCACAAATGGTAAAAAAAAAATAATCCCAGTAAGCGTATATTGATTGGTTTGCGCAAAAGTTATGGCTTCTACAAACTATGAGATATATTAGTGGAATTTTGTATTTATTTTTTACTAGTAATGGCAGCAATCAGCAACTTGTAGCGGGACTGCAATATTGCGGCGGACAAATTGGACACCTGACACAATTGACCCTTTTTGGGGACCAGTGACACTAATACAGTGATCAATGCTAAAAAATATACACTGTCACTGTACTAATGACGCTGACTTTAGACTTGACTTGACTTTGTTTTGTTTGTCAGCACCAACCCCCCGTCCCCATCCTGATGGGCAGGAGAGAGAAGGCCACCCCTTGGGTCTCTGCTCCAGGGGGGCCCTGCCTAAAGCTGTGTAAGGGGCCCCAAAATTTGTGATGACTGTTCTGAGCAGGGCCCTCCTATTCCTTCTGTATTGAACTGTATTGTACTGTCCTCCCTCTACATTGTAAAGCACTGCTTAAATTGTTGGCTCTATATAAATCCTGTATAATAATGATAATAATTCTGGCATTGTCACCATTACTTCTGCCAATAAGTTAAATTATTTATTGCACATCATACTGTGTGTAAGGCTTGCCATACATTATTCTTTTTTTTTGTACAATTTCCCTTTACATTTACCAAAACTATATAATGAGCGTTGCATAAACTGTTGGCACTATATAAATCCTGTATAATAATAATATAATATGAGGTCAAACCTAAACACTTTCCATTTGTATGCAATTATGCAGGCCCTTGCACTACATAGTTGAAGGTAAATTTAAAGGAAATTGAATTAGAAAACTGTATAGTGTACGACCAGGGCCAGCATAAGACTAAAAAAAATTAAAAAAAAATAAGCCACAAGTACAAAGTGATTGTAAAAATGTGGTTTATTTTTTTGAAGTGTGGATGAAATCATTTCAGTTTTAATATCTAGCTAATATCCTCTCAGAAACTGTACCTAATGCTAACTTCTCAGTCTAAGATGTTTTACATACCTAGGTGACAATTGTAATACAAGGTCTCCAGGTCCTTCCAGTATTGTCCAGCCTCATGTCCGATGTGCTGTGCAGGAATAAAGACACAGGGCCAGATTCACGTACATCGGCGCATTTTTGGACTGGCGTAGTGCAACTCCTTTAAGTTAGACCGGCTTAATTTCGAGGCGCAAGTACCGTATCCTCGTAGTATTTTCGGCCAAATTTGCACCGGTGCAATGTAAATTCCGAGGCGTAAGGCGGTGTAATTCAAAGTGGAAAGGACGTGGGCGTGTTCCATTGAAATGAGCCGTGACCCCATGCAAATGAAGGGCCGGCCAGACTGGGCATGTGCACATGAAGCAGACTATGGTCAGCACCTCTCTGAGCATGCTCAGAACTCGGCGCGGCACAATCAGTTAGATAGGAACTAGGCCCGTCAGACTTAGTGAGCTATGCACAGTGCTCAAATAGACCGAGAGAAATGCCCTTCCATTGCAAAAGTACATCCAATTTTGTGTCGTGTCGGTGTGTATATATATATATATATATATATATATATATATATAAAATATTAAATAAGATAATTATAATAATATTAAAATTAGTAAATTTATATTAGTTAAAAAAATAAAAATATATATGTGTTATATTAATTATTATAAAATATATACTAAACAGAAAAGAATGTATATAAAATATAAATTTACCCATTAGGGTGAAAAGAGCCACTGGCAAGGAAATGAAGTGTTGCCAGTACCTTGCCCAGTGGCAGTGGGCAGATCCTCTCCCGTGTAAGAACAGGGGAGTCCGCGCTATGGGGAATAAAGTAGCTGTTGCCTCCCAGTAGGATCCCTATGTGGGGAGCTAATATAAATATGAATAGTAGAAAGGGAAATGGTGCTGCTAAATTAATACCTTTGTCGGGTATATCCGTGGGGTGAGCCCAATGGTAATAGGCCCCCCTTTTGGCTGGAATTAGGGTGCAATTGGAGAGATACCCTGTGTTAATAGGAGGGTAGATGTTGGTTCCTCAGCTTCCACTAATTTCAGTAAAATTGAGTAAAGGTGGATTAATTAGGTCAGGAGCCTGTGCAGGCCAGCAGGCCCAAAGATTGCTAAAGTAAAATGATCCTAATGCTGCTATAAGGATGCCAGTTGTGACCGATGCACCCTAAACCATATAAAACAAAGAAAAAAATGTGTCTCTAGAGTCTAATAGGTAGGAATCCCTACTAGTGTGGTTACTAGTGTAATCAACCAAACTAGTAGGGATTCCTACTTATTAGACTCTAGAGACACATTTTTTTCTTTGTTTTATATGGTTTAGGGTGCATCGGTCACAACTGGCATCCTTATAGCAGCATAGAATCATTTTACTTTAGCAATCTTTGGGCCTGCTGGCCTGCACAGGCTCCTGACCTAATTAATCCACCTTTACTCAATTTCACTGAAATTAGTGGAAGCTGAGGAACCAACATCTACCCTCCTATTAACACAGGGTATCTCTCCAATTGCACCCTAATTCCAGCCAAAAGGGGGGCCTATTACCATTGGGCTCACCCCACGGATATACCTGACAAAGATCCTCTCCCGTGCCCTCCTCAGTGCCCTCCTCCTTCTGCGCTCATCTAAAGTCAGTAGTATAGCTATGAGCAAGGATGCCCTGGCATGTTGGCATACAGATTAATGTCCTGCAAGTGTGGCTGCTCAGCTCGGCCCTAATGGTGTTGCATTTGCTGACATGTAGACGGATTGTCTAATTTTAAACCTGCTTTTATTTGGTCTAATTTTAGACCGGCCGTGCAGCTGATAAGCACATCGTGTAGACTGCACCGCACAAACTTACTTTTGTGGATCCCCGTAACTCCCTCATTTGCATATTTGCATAGCAAATCAATGGTGTGTCTAGTGCAGTTTTGCTCGCACTCTGCGCCGGTCTATCCAAATTACGTCGGTCTAAAAAATGTGGATTTCAGGCGTATATCGTTTTGGGGATACGGTGCATAGATAAGCGTGTGCATTTTTAGACTTACGCGTGCCTAACTCGTGATACTCCGGAGTAAGTGCTTTGTGAATCTGGCCCACAGTGTCCCTTTACCCTAAGCAACAACACAAAGCTAAACACTTTCATGAGAATAATTACATGTGAAAGTGTTGCAACATTTACAGATGTTAAAAAACAGATAACAGGTACCCGTGAGCGTTAAAAATAGGAAGTAGGTCACCTTAATCCAGTAGAAAGCTATAAAAGTAATATTGCTAGAGAGGTAAAATCTATGGCGCAAAATGGAGTATGCACTAGTAGATTTTCAAACAAACGTTTGAGTGAATTTTATGAACATTTGTACGTAAATTCTCATGCCGCGTACACACGACCGTTTTTCAAAAACTGCTATTTTTTCGACGAGAAAACTGCCTGCAAAAAAATTAGAACCTGCTTAATTTGTTCTCGTTGTTTTTCCTGTTGTTCTTTTTCTCATTGCGAAAACCTCTCGTGTGTATGCTTTTCCGAGGGGAAAAAAACACGCATGCACCAAAATAAAGTATGAGACGGGAGCACTCGTTCTGGTAAAACTAGCGTATGTAATGGAGATGGCACATTCGTCACGCTGTAACGGACTGAAAAGCACGAGAACTTCCCCTTTATAGTGCCGTTGTACATGTTGTATGTCACTGCGCTTTGCTCGAGCGTTTTTTTTTCCTGAACGTGTATATGCAATGCAGGCTTGAGAGGAATCAGGACGAATCAGGTTGAAAAAAACATAATTTTATTTCCATGACAGGAAAAACGGTTGTGTGTACGCGGCATCAGTAAATTCAATAGCTTGACAAATGTCTTTCGAATGTAGTTTGATTTTGAAATACATGGACTTTGCCAAACCAAAACCTGGACTGACAGCGTTTGTAGAGAGGGAGCAGAATGCAGTTTGGCCATCTAGTGCCCAATCCGGAATTGTCATGTACAGTTGCAGCCCTACGCTTCAGGAACCTTTCCCTAGTGCTAGCACTGTCCCCCACAGCGTTTGTAGAGAGGGAGCAGAATGCAGTTTGGCCATCTAGTGCCCAAACGGAGAATTGTCCAGTACCGATGCAGTCCTACGCTTCAAGAACCTTTCCCTAGTGCTAGCACTGTCCCTCACAGCTGGGACACCTACCCCTACTCCACCAAAAGCGCACCAAACCTGGGCCTTAAAAAGGCTCTGCCTAACCCAAGATGGTCGCTAGGGTCACATAGGGAGGCAACATTCAATCGGATTGCTTTCCAAGTGACCCCAGAAACCATATAGGAACCATGTCCCTCTTGACTTCCTCTCCAACTACAGTGCCACCGAGGATAGCGCCACCTACAGTGGAGAAATTAGACTGTACCTGCCCACACACTGAGAATTTCCCATTACGCTACGTCAATTTTTCCAATCACTCTGTTTTTTTTTTTAAATAACAAACATGTTACACTTACCTCCACTGTGCAGCTCGTTTTGCACAGAGTTGCCCCGATCCACGTCTTCTGGGGTCCCTCTGCATCTGTCTCTGGTCCTCCCCACAAGAACTACACACATTCATGCGAGAGAGCTCGCATTGTGTGTAGTCCTTGCGGGCGTGCTCCCGTGATACAGCGAGCGGCCATAGCCTCTCACTGTATCACTCGGTCCCGCCCCTCGGCGCGCCGCGTCACTGGATGTGATTGACAGCAGCGCCAGCAAATGGCTGCGCTGCCTTCAATCCATCTGTTCTAGCCAATCAGCGGCCAGGCTGAGCGGCGAAGAGGATGTCGGGACCAAGTGCGGGACTTTCGAGGGGTCAGGTAAGTATAACGGGGGGCCGGGGGGGGGGGGGGGTGTTGGTATACTCTGGCGTTTTTTCACCTTAATGCATAGAATGCATTAAAGCGGAGCTCCACCCAGTATAACAACATTTTACAATGTTGTTTGAAAAAAAAAAAAAAAAAAAACCTGAAAAAAAAAAAAAAAAATACTCACCCGAAATAGCTGTTGCTATGCGGAAGTCCGTAATCTGCCTCTTCCTAATCCGCGGTGTGTTTTCTTCTTCTTCTTCTCCTTGTGAATGGGCGCGCTGCTTCCTGGGAACTGTGTGTGTTCTCAGAGAGCAGCGCGCCCATTCACAAGCCAGCGTGAGACTCGCGGAGGCGCAGTAGGAAACGGGCAGTGAAGCCGTACGGCTTCACTGCCTGTTTCCCATATTGTGAATGGCGGCGCGGGACCCGGAGCGATCGTGGGACCGGCATCGGGGGGCCCATCAGCGCGGGCGCCTAGGACAGGTAAGTGTCTTTATTTAAAGTCAGCAGCTACACTGTTAGTAGCTGCTGACTTTAAAAAATTTTTTTACCGTGGCTGGAGCTCCGCTTTAAGGTGAAAAAACTTTTTCCTTTACAACTCCTTTAATTTGACACTACTAATAATTAGAAATTCTAAAAAAAAAATCTAAAATTAAACATTTTAAAATTAAGATTTACTAGTGTATGACCAGCTTAAATGATCACTAAAGGAAACATTTTTTTTTTTTGCTGAAATGACTCTTTACAGGGTATAGAGACATAAAAGTTAACTGATTCCTTTTAAAAATAATTAAAAATACATAAAAATCAATCATATAATATGCCTTTAGTTTCACTTTCGTTTTTAAACTGGTTTTGTGTTTATGTGAAGTAGAGAGAGAGACAGAACAAAAACAAACAAATCCAGGGCAGTGTATTGTTTTTAAATTGAATCCCAGGGCAGTGTTTTGTTTTTAAAATGAATCTGATTGGTTCTGAGAAGTTTTAGAAACACAGCTTGGACCGCAGTGAAAAGCTGCCATGAGATTTTTCATAAGGAGCCAGACAAGCAGGAAGTGTGGAGATCAGAGCAGAATTACAGTAACTTCAAAGCAAAAAATGAACAATGAGAACATGAAAACAGCACTGCATTAAGGTAAAGGAAGCTATTTAGCTAAAAAACTAAATTTCCTTTAGTGATCCTTTAACCACTTCCTGCCCGGTCAATAGACAATTGACGTCCAGCAGGATAATATGCTGGCGCGAGCAGCACGGCGATTGGTGGTGCGGGGTGTCAGTCTGACACCCTGCATCTCCGATCTTGGTAAAGAGCCTCCGTTGGATAATGCAAAGTCCCAGTGTGACTAAAAAAAAAAAATCTGTCTCTGTAAAGAATATTTCACATCTGACTGCACACACCCTTTGCTCATAAGAAATGATATCTTACATGCAGTAGGCTGATGAAGCTGGCCACGCGCCTTATGAAGTTCTCCACTCAGGCTCAAAATTAGAGATTTGGCACTTCCATTAGCATCACATTGTGCATTGTGGATGCCGGGGAGAGTGCCAGAGCTCTGACTTGGTTCCCAGTTAAAATTGGCACATGGCTGGAACAAAGTTCTTTAGAGACAAAGGCCCAGATTCAGAGAGAATTGGATTCTCGTAGCGTATCAGAAATACACTACGCCGCCGTTTTTTACCTGGCTCTACCTGGAATCCAGGTAGATTTTGTCCAGTAAACGACGGCGGCGTAGTGTATTTCTCCCGTCGCAATCCATCTAGACGAGTAGGGGGCGTGAAGGATTTAAAATAGGCGCGTTCCCGTGGCGATCGAACTGCGCATGCTCCGTTCGCAAATTTCCCGCCGTGCATTGCGCGAAATCACGTCGTTACATCATTCGTTGTTTGAGTAGCGTCGTTTACGGACATTTTTATTCCCGAACGAGTTACGCAAAAAAAAAAAAAAAAAATATTTTAATTCGACGTGGGAACAACGGCCATACTTAACATGGGCTACGCACCGTTAGACCAGCAAAAAGCTGGTCTAACAGTACGTAAAAAAAAACAGACGTAAGCGATTGCGAAGACCGCTCGTATCTTCGTGGATCGCCGTAAAAACACATTTGCATATCCCGACGCATGAAAACGACGCAAACTCCTCCCAGCGGCCGCAAAAATATCGCAGCGTAGATCCGAAGGCTTACGAAGACGTAAGCCTCTCGGATCGAAGCCCGAAGCCGCCGTATCATGGTTTGAGGATTCAAACTAGTGATACGGCGCGCAAAATTTGAAATTACTCCTGTCTAACACCAGTTAGACAGGCGTAATTGCTTTATGAATCTGGGCCAAAATGTATTTTATAGTGCCTGTTGTTTGGTTGTTGATGAAGACAGGTACACCTTAAAGCGGAGGCCTGCCGAAAAAAATTTAATATTAAAAGCCAGCAGCTACAAATACTGCAGCTGCTGACTTTTAATATATGGACACTTATCTGTCCGTCAGCTCTCGGCTGCTGTCACCGCCATCCTCGGTAAGAGAATCAGGAAGTGAAGCCTTGCGGCTTCACTTCCTGGTTCCGTACTGCACATGCGTGAGTCGCCATGCAGGTCCTCACTGGTCCCTGCTTGTCTTCTGGGACCTGTGTGTCTCCAAAAGACTGTGGGGGAGGACAGATTAGGTGCCGCAAGTGGCGTAGGGGTATAATGTATTTCTCAATGAAGAGGGAAACAGAAAGGAGACCTGAAGATTAGAAAGGAAAGAGAAAAAGAGGAGGAAGGAGAAGCAAAAAAGAGCAAAGTGGTACATGAAAAATACGATTGGAGAAAGGGGGTTTAACCCTTCCCGGGTCATACCCGTCAGTCCAAAGGCTATAGGATTTATATTCCTGACTGGCTCTTGTAGATCTTCGAAGAAGTAGAGGAGGAGTGACCCCATAGGAAACATGCAATTTGGGGGGGGGGTTCAGGACTTCTCTCCTCTTGATGTTATGATATGGTGTTAATTAGTAGATACAATGGGCTAACTGATATCAAGATGATTGATGCTTTATTTGCATTTCAAGATATGTCATCAAAGCAGTCTCAAGAAAGTTAAAACAATTCCAGCAACAAAAGCAGAACTGATACATTGTTGTATTTGCTGTTAGCAGAACAAACACCTACAGCAAACGTGTAAAGATAACTAATTACATTTTAAAAGTGAATTGAGCTACCTACAGACTTCAGATGGCGATTGGCTATGCATGCTGTACAATCTTTCATGCAAAATAATATTCCTACAAACATGTACATTCACATTTGATGAATATAAATGTATTTTCCCACATAGGAAGAAGGTATAGTACTTTACAGACAATCCCAATGGCTTATTTTAAGGAAAAACAATGGCAATGGCAAAGGAGAATTTAAAGGGGTGTTTCAGCCAAAATGTATGTTTATTAAAAGTCAGCAGCTATTAAAAGTGTAGCTGCTGGCTTTTAATAAACAGACACTTACCTGCTCCAGCATTCCAGCGACGCGCCGGCCGGGGCTCTGCTCCTCTGCCCCCCTCCCCGGCCGGCATCCTCATTGATACTGTGGGCACCCGGCCGTGACAGCTTTCGGCTTCACGGCCGAGCACCCACTGCGCATGCGCGAGCGGCACTGCTCATGCGCGAGCGGCGCGGCCTGTAACGCCATCGGCGTTATTCTACATAAAACGAGCGCAACTGTACCTTCTTTAGACAGCTGCGCTCCATCCAATGCCTTGTCAGCGTCACTTCCGGTGCGCCCTGCGTTCCAAGCTGGAACGCGGAAGCGCGTTCGCTCGTTCCCCATGTTGGGCGGGCTATTTAAACCCTCTCTGATGGCGGCTGGGTGTTCGGTTATTGAAGTCGTCTGTGATCTGAACAACTTCACTAAAGAACCATTTCACCTCCTGCCTGCAAGGAGACAGTAGGTTGCAACGCCAGGACTCTGTCCATCCGGATCCCGAGGCCTAGACCACAGAGCTGACACTCTACATCTTCTACGATCATCCTGAATCCCTGCTCTCTCTCTGCTGGAAGATTTATTAAGCTCACTGCCTCCAAAACCGCAAGTACCATAGCAATCAGTCATTTCAAGCTTGAACTCACATTTGCTATATAAGCTGTGTATGCTATCACTATAGGATCTTGTTCCCAGTATCTTATGTTAAGTGACTGTACTGATAGTTTCCAGATATCACCTTCCACCTATAGTACATTCACAATACCACTGTTGCGAGATAGTCTCCAGGAGAATGTGATGAATTAACCCCTCAGGTGCCGTACACACGGCAGAGAACCTCGACGGGCAGAACACATCGTTCCGCCCGTCGAGGTTCTCTCCCGGCCGTCGGATTCGGCGACCCGCCCGTCGGGAATGGCAACCAGCCATTCTTCCAGGCGGGCCGTCGAGGAAATAGAGAGCGTGCTCTCTATTTCGGCTCGACGGGCTTCCCGACGGGAAGCTCGCTGAGACCGTACACACGGCCGAGGTCCTCGCTGGAATGTGCATTCCAGCGAGGTTCTCGCTGATTTTCAGCGAGAACCTCGGCCGTGTGTACGGGGCCTGACTCTCTGTACAAATATAGAGTTAACTGGTGGTTTGATACTGAGAATTCTCCATTGTTATTGACTATTCTCAATTCTAGTCTAAGTGACGGCGTAGGCGTCACACGGCCCGGCGCTGTGCCGTCCCATTGGACAGGCGATTGCCTAGGACCTGTCAGTGTCCTAGGCGAACACCTACAGGGAGGGGCTGCTGTAGGCGATTAAGCTTAATCGCCTAACCAGCCCCTCGGCGGAAGGAGGAAGTGGGACAGGAAGTCCCACTTCTCCTGAAGCCCCCACTCCCTCCCAAAAAAAATTACATGCCAAATGTGGCATGTAAGGGGGTGATGAGTGGGATAAGCGGAAGTTCCAATTTTGGGTGGAACTCCGCTTTAACCTTTGTACAGTGCCTTGAAAAAGTATTCACACCCCTTGAAATTTTCCACATTTGGTGATGTTACAACCAAAAACGTAATTCAATAATCCATTCACTTCTGTTGCACAGCAGATGGAGCATGGAACACTGACCAGGTGCAGTTCAGTCATTGGCTGCGCTTTATATCCATCGTCAATGTTTACATTTTTAATTACATTTCACTTACCAAAAACTACACACAAAAACGGAACTTCACTCTCTCAATCCACATTGTCTATTTTTAAATCCCAACTTTTTCACATTGGGGCTGTGCTTCACCTCTCTAGGGGTGAACACAGCACCTATACTCTCCCGATCCTTCTGTCTCCTGGTAAATGGTGCTCCCCTATGTCCAGCGGTGGACTGCTCCTGACGTCTTCAAGTCCAGAGCATATAGGCGTGATAACATCAAGAACAGTCCACTGCACCAGACCACTGGGGGGCAGGAGCCGAAGGGGCCGATATTGCCCTGGCAGGATCGGAGGATTAAAGAGGAGTTCCACCCAAAAATGGAACTTCCTCTTAATCCACTCCTCACCTCCATACATGCCACATTTGGCATGTAATTTTTTTTGGGGGGGAGTGGGGGCTTCAGTAGGAGTGGGACTTCCTGTCCCACTTCCTGCTTCCGCCGAGGGGCTGATAAGGCGAGAGGCGTAATCGCCTTATTTCAGCCCCTCCTTGTAGGCGATGGCCTAGGACACTGACAGGTCCTAGGCAATCGCCTGTCCAATCAGCGACGAGCCGCGCCGCGCGCGCATGCGCAGTGCGGCTCGCGCATGCGCAGTGGGTGCCCGGCCGTGAAGCCGAAGGCTGTCACGGCTGGGTGCCCACAGTCGGGATGGAGACGCCGACTGGGGAGGGGGGGAGAGGAGCGGAGCCCCGGTCGGCGCATCGCTGGAACGCAGGAGCAGGTAAGTGAGTGTTTATTAAAAGCCAGCAGCTTCACTTTTTGTAGCTGCTGACTTTTAATAAACACATTTTTTGGCTGGAACACCCCTTTAAGTGAATATATCTCGGCTCTCCAAACACCTCCTAGACCAAAACGAGCAGTTAACCCATGCAGTGCAGGCAAAGACCCACTGAATGGCAATCAAAAATCCCTGTTCTGTTTTAATCCTTATTCTGCTAGCATTAGTAAATAGATTTAAAAGTATATACTTATTTTATTTTTTTAACCTTTTTTATATATATCTTCAGTTACTTCTTGGTTTCCAGGCATAGGCAAATTATGTCATACATCCCAGAAGTCTAAATAAGGGGAGGAGGTTTTTTCTCAGTTAAGCAATAAGCACACCCTCTTGCCTGCATGACTGAGCTAAGGGCAGCTAAGGGCAGAAGAATTGCAGGAAGTAAATGCTACATGAAGCATCTGCCCTTATTCAAAATGGCCATAGCCAGAAATGCTAGGGGGTGTTTTTCAAAGTGACTTCTCAGCAAAATAAAGCATGGAGACATGGATGGATGGATGGGTGAGTTTGATTTTAATTCCAACAATTAATTAAATAGCATTTTTGGTTTGCGGTACTTTGCTGTGTGTTGGAAATGCTGATTATCTTGACAGAGATTTGAAATCTAAAATTTGGTGAATTCTTTGTCATTCATTGATGTTCTTGCTAGGAACACGGGGCTAACCCAGTGTCCCCATGGCAATTGACACCCCCTACAGCCAACCCCTCCTTTCCTTCCTGCATGGTCTTCCATGGTTCACAGATTTGATTGAATTAGCACAAAAAAAAGGTATAGAATCTTTCTGCTGGTTTTCTCTGTTTATTTTTCAGGTCCTGGGACATCTCTCCCCCGGCCATCTTACATCGTGGTCACCATAGGTGGGTGTTGCCTATTGCATTAGGGTGGCAGGAAAACTACATGATAATGTGAATGGGGACTGATAGTTTGTTCACAGCAAATTCCGACTTTCCGAACAAAAGAGCGAACGATTTTCGTTTAAGTGTAAGGTTTTCGTATGATTTTCATACAAGAAATATCAGATACGAAAGGCTGCGCATGATCAGAAACAACAAGTAAAAACAAAGCCTTTGTTGTACAAGAATTTGCGTACATTATTTCCTCGGTTCTGACTTGCTATGAAACAATGCCGAAAATCGGCTGATTGTTTGCTCACAGTATATACAGGGCTTTATGGTTTTTAGGTAGACAGATGATGAAAACAACAGTTTCAGCCTAGGTTTACACCGACCGCGTGAATGAAATCACATACGAGTTCAGCTGAACTCGCACAATTTTATTCCCGCATTTCAGTCCCGACTTCGGAGTAGGGAGACCACATTTCCAAACTACCATTCGGGGACACCCTCCCTACCCAAAAATCAGCTTGTGCTGTAACGAATCACAGCACAGTGGTTGTACACAAGAGGCGGGATTTATGATTTCTCCACTCACAAGCAGGGGGCGGGATTGTGCTCCTCCAGGCATCCCAGGCCAGGACAAGTAGTCAGTGAGTAAAGTGGTAATGTGGCGGCCTTTTTTGGGGGCATCAGATTGGCCCTGGGGCGTGGCTGTGTCAGTTTTATTCCGGTACACTGTATTGTCCTGGAATGAATGTGCCCGGGACAGACCTGCAAAATGCGGGACTGTCCTGGGCAATCTGGGACATGTGGTCACCCTAACTTCGGAGGCGATTTCAGAGACATCTGTGCGGGTTTCTGCACAGATGTCAATAGAATTTGCGTCTCGAAATCGGCAAAAGTAGTGCAGAAACTTCTTTTGGGAACCGGTACGGCGTTGCACCGATTACCAATTTGGACAGTGCCCATTGCGGCAAATGTGAAATTGCATGCCAAATCGTACCAATGTAAACCAGAGCTTAAGCAGTAGACATCTGTTAGAATACATTAATCACAGGTTCAAAAACCCAACTGCTATTGTTCTCTGCTGAGATAAGTGGCACCAGTAGTGTCTGTCTACTCTCCTGTACCCACCCCCCGCTCTACATGTAAATACATTTCTCAAGACCATCGGAGTGTACTGAGCACTCTGCACCACTCACAAGGTTTGTTACCTGCATGAAGTTGCATTTCTTCTCACCCCTCTCTGAAGTGCTTGGGCAGGTGTAGACACAATTAATTAAACAGTGGTAAGAATATACCTATAGAGCCATCTCTATTGCTTAGGAGGTATTTCTGCTTGTTAAAGTTAAATAAAGTAAACTAAAGTTATAAAGTAAATAAAAGGCTCCCAAAGTAAATAAAAAATAAAAAACAGTTTTCCCAAACCATCGCCACAGGTACAGTATCTCACAAAAGTGAGTACACCCCTCACATTTTTGTAAATATTTTATTATATATTTTCATGTAACAACACTGAAGAAATGACACTTTGCTAAATGTAATGTAGTAGTGTACAGCTTAAATAACAGTGTAAATTTGCCATTCCCTCAAAATAACTCAACACACAACCATTAATGTCTAAAAAGCTGGCAACAAAAGTGAGTACACCCCTAAGTGAAAATGTCCAAATTGGGCCCAGGGTACCAATATTTTGTGTGGCCATCATTATTTTCCTGCACTGCCTTAACCCTCTTAACCCACTAGAGCTTCACAGGTTGCCATTGGAGTCCTCTTCCACTCCTTTATGACAACATCACAGAGCTGGTAGGGGTTAGGTCTGGAGACATGCTTGGCCAGTCCATTGCCTTTAGCCTCAGCTTCTTTAGCAAGGCAGTGGTCATCTTAAAGGTATGTTTGGGGTTATTATGTTGGAATACTGCCCTGTGGCCCAGTCTCCGAAGGGAGGGCATCATGCTCTGCTTCAATATGTCACAGTACATGTTGGCATTTATGGTTCCCTCAATGAACTGTAGCTCCCCAGTGCCGGAAGCACTCATTCAGCCCCAGACCATGACACTCCCACCACCATGCTTGACTATAGGCAAGACACACTTGTCTTTGTACTCCTCATCTGGTTGCTGCCACACACACACTTGCCACCATCTGAACCAAATAAGTTTATCTTGATCTCATCAGACCACAGGACATGGTTCCAGTAATTCATGTTCTTAGTCTTCTTGTCTTTAGCAAACTGTTTGCAGGCTTTCTTGTGCATCATCTTTAGAAGAGGCGTTGTCATGGATCTGCCACCTAAGAGTTAATGGTGCAGACTGATTTCAGTGATTGACAAAAGGCTGCCCTATTTAAACACCTCAACAGCACAGTGTCTTTGCTGCCTGATCTTCAGTTCTTACCTGACTTCCTGTGATCTGACCTGTTTCCTGTGTTTGACCCGGCTTGTTGACTACGATTGATCTCTGTTATCCTGATCCCGGCCTGCCTTGTGACCAACGCTCAGCTCTACAACTGCTTGATTTCCAGTTGCCGAAGTTGCCTGTATACTGACCATTCTCTGCCTGTCGTTTATATCTGATTGTCTGTTACCAAACCTGGCTTATCTGACTACGCATTCAGTGTCTCCCCAGCCAGTGCACCCACCAGCCAGCTTCCTGTTTCCTGCTGCACCTGCTGAACCGACAAGACCCAAGACGAACCAGGCACCCATACACCGCCAGGCTCTTGCGGCCACTGTTGCAACATCGGTGGCCCTTGAGCCGGGGTTGTACGAGAAGCCTTTACACTACACGTCAGGCTCATCTGGCAGGTACGTAACAGGCTTCCTTCTGGCATGACAGCCATGCAGATCAATTTGATGCAGTGTGCAGCATATATTCTGAGCACTGACAGACTCCCCCCCACCCCTTCAACATCTGCCCAGTATGAGAGAGTGAGAGCGATAACGCCAAATTTAACACACAGGATCCTCATTCAAACCTGTAACCTTGTCACACTAATGAGTCACATGACTAAAATGGCTAATTGGGCCCAATTTGGACATTTTTACTTAGGGTGTACTCACTTTTGTTGCCAGCAGTTATTTTGAGGGGACAGCAAATTTACACTGTTATACAAACTGTACACTCACTACTTTACATTGTAGAAAAGTGTAATTTCTTCAGTGTTGTCACATGAAAAGATATCATAAAATATTTACAAAAATGTGAGGGGTTTACTCACTTTTGTGAGATAAGTATTTTAAACAATACAGATATACAGTAATGCCGCGTACACACGGCAGAGAAACTCGACGGGCGGAACACATCGTTCCGCCCGTCGAGGTTCTCTGCCGGCCGTCAGATTCTGCGACCCGCCCGTCGGGAAAGGCAACCAGCCATTCATCCCGACGGGCCGTCGAGCAAATAGAGAACCTGTTCTCTATTTGCTCGACGGGTTTCCCGACGGGCGGGGCTCGCCGAGAGCGTACACACGGCCGAGATTCTCGGCAGAATGCGGCTCCCAGCGAGGTTCTCGCTGGTTTCTGCCGAGAACCTCGGCCGTGTGTACGGGGGCTTAAGAGGGAAAAAATGATATATATATCAAATCAGAAATGCAATCTTAGTGTCTGTTTAAAAGAACTTTACTTCAATTTTCATGCATATACAAGATTGCACAGTTTTGGTCAGGAACTCCGTCCTTCATCAAATCGCATTTGTAGTGTTCCATATACTGATCAACTTTTATTGGAGAAATACATGTAAGCCACCCAAGAGAGCACACAGGTATTTCCATTCACCAATCTCCCAATTAACCATTTCATACATTATACCTCTCACATATTTACCATTGCATAATATATATATATATATATATATATATATATATATATATATATATATATAAACATATTTTCTAATATGGAAAATAACAAAAAGAAAATCAAATATAGCTGCACAGAAAATCAATGCAAGAAAATACAAAAAGTTGATAAAGAAAAAGAAATAAGCTCAAAGCCCAAAGACTTATTCACTCCAAACTAAGAAAAATGTATAACTACTGGTACTATTATCCTGTTGAGCCTATATTGGCTAAAAACATTGAGAAACATTTTGCTATTTAAACAAACATTATAAGGGTAAAACTCTGCTCTTAATATATTGATACAAAATCATTTTATATATATATATATATATATATATATATATATATATATATATATATGCATCTCTTTTGTAATATACATAAATGTACAGGCTTTATCTGATTAGGGTTTAATGTAGTCTTATTAGTTGCTACAGGCTGCTTAACTTTGTATTGTATAATATTGCTCATTGATTAGTCTCATGGCATTAACCCAGTCAACTCTGCCAGCAGCAGCAATAAACATACATACAGCTTGGGTACTTGACAAGAAATTGCTATATTAATGTTTAGAACCAATGACCTAAGAACTGCAGGAACTCACCTTTAGTAAACAAGCAAAGAGCTTGGTGATGCCTCTGATAAATTAGGGTTGCAGTAGGTGCCTCTCACTTCCTTCCTTATTTGTCCTACTTGTGTACTTGGACAGATTTTTAATGCCTTCCCCCTGACACTTTTCCGAGAAAGGCCCCAGAGATCTGGTTGCTTTGTTAAATTCCACTTCATTCCCTTCTACATGAAAGCTCTTATTATGAGCTGATTTCAATGGTCCGAAGGAACTCTAAAGGGGAGGAATGTGTGCGATTCACAATATCTGTACTGGTTGTTAACTGTCTTGGACCTCTGATAGATTTAATTTTATGAATCCAGCAAGGCTTTGTAGAGCAGAACATCTCTACGTGTCTTGGCACCCAAGTTGGTGAGCGGAATTGTTGCACGCCCAAGGGAGAGAAGGACTGTCCTAATTCCACATGTTCTCCTTAAAGGGGAGTTCCAACCGTTTTTATGTTTATTAAAAGTCAGCAGCTACAAAAAGTGTAGCTGCTGGCTTTTAATAAACAGACACTTACCTGCTCCACTGGCGACGTGGCCGCCCGAAGCTTCGCTCATCTCCCCCCTTTTCTGCCGGCACCTCCATTCTAACTGTGAGCACCCGGTAGTGATAGCTTTCGGCTTCACGGCCGGGCACTCACTGCACATTCGCAATCGGCGCTGCGCTCCCCGAGTGGACAGGCGATCGACTAGGACCTGTCACGTGTCCCAGGTGATCGCCTACAGGGAGGGCTGCCTAAGGCGATATGATGAGTTGCCTAAGCGGTCCCTGGGCGGAAGAAGGAAGTGAGACAAGAAGTCCCACTCCTACTGAAGCCCCCACTCCCCCTAAAAAAAAAAAACTACATGTCAAATGTGGCATGTAAGGTGGCAAGGAGTGGTTTAAGCGGAACTTTTGGGTGGAACTCCGCTTTAATGCACTTACTTCTATGGTGCATAATAATTCAAGCTGATTACCAAAAACAAACAAAAAACTGCATGTAGAAAACCATCATGACAGTTACAAATGTAACAGTATCCAGAGATCAAGTCAAGTCAAGCTGTATTGTCATTCACTACACGTAAAGACATACAGTAGAATGAAATGTCGTATCTCACAGGGCCACGATGCTACATATGCTACTAAACATAAATATAAATAAATATACAAAGAATAAAAATACATTAAAGAACAAAAAAAAATTGATAAAAAATAAAATAAAAATTATAAACCTATACACATCTGGGAACCACGTAACTTTACATATACTGTATATTTACAAAAGTCTTTGTAGCAGCAAGTGTCTAGTGCATATTCAAGAGTAAAAAAGAGGGGAAGTGAGACAATCCTGGTCACAATTTATAGGCTGTAGAAGAGGTTTTAAAGAGGATTGGAGTTGAGGGCTCTCATAGTCTGGGGGAAAAAAACTGTTGAGCAGTCTGAGGCTGCGTACACACGATCAAATGTATCTGTTGAAACTGGTCCGACGGACTGTTTCAGCAGACATCTCCGATCGTGTGTATGGGCTAGCGGACAGGTTTGTCCATCGGACAAATTTCAAAGCATGCTTTGAAATTTGTCCGCTATAAACCTGTCCGTCGGATATGTCCGCTGGTTAGTACACTAACCAGCGGACAGAACTGTCCGCGCATTCGTCGAATGGATTTGATGCATGCGTGGAAGTATTTTACTTCCTGGAGTGGTGACGTGGCGGCGTCAATGTCACCGCCACGTCACCGCGTCCTCAGACTGAGGGGATTTTCGTCCGATGGTGTGTACACGCCATCGGACAAAAATCCGATGAGACATGTCCGCTGCAAACGGTCCGTCGGATATGTTTGAGCGGACATGTCTCATTGTGTGTACGCGGCCTGACAGTCCTGGTTTTGATACTCCAGTACCTTCTACCTGATGGCAAGAGCTGAAAGAGACTGTGGGAGGGATGGGTAGGATCCCTCACGATACTAGTAGATTTTCTGGAGCATCGTGTATGGAAAATGTCCAGGATGGAGGGGAGAGAAACACCAATAGTCTTTTTAGCCATCCTCACTAGCCGCTGCAGGGTCTTGCGGTCAGCAGAACTGCAGTTTCCATACCAGACAATAATGCAGCTGGTCAGCACGTTTTCAATGGTTCCCCTATTGACTGTAGTAAGAATGGGTGGATGGAATCTGGCTTTTCTAAGGCGGCGGAGAAAATATAGGCGCTGTTGGGCCTTCTTGGTTAGTGACGTGATGTTGGTTGTCCAATGTCCAGGTAAGATCCTCTGAGATGTGCACTCCCAGGAATTTAATACTGTTTACTCTACAATCAAGCTGTCGATGGTCAGTGGGGGTGATCAACAGAATTTCTCCTGAAATGCATCACAACCTCCTTTGTTTTGCTTACATTAAGGAACAGGTTGTTTGTACTACACCATTTAACAAGTTGTGCCACTTCCTCTCCAACCACTAAAGTGAAGAAATCAGACAGCCAGGGCATAGAGCAGGTGTGCCCAACCAGAATGGCAGATCCAAACAAAATGTTCAAGCCTGGTCTGCTGGAGATTTTAAAATTATATATTTTATTATGCTAGTCAACATGTAGATGGGGTACAGCGTGGTGTGGTAGCAATAATTCACACAGTCAGGTGCAATATTAAACTTGTATTGAAGCAATGCAGCAACAGTTCACAACAATCCCAGTGAGGCCTCGTACACACGATCAAATCTGTCTGCTGGAAACGGTCTGCTGGACCGTTTCAGCAGACAGATTCGATCGTGTGTACGGCCGAGCCGACGGATTTGGCCACCCGACAGATTTCAAAGCATGCTTTGAAATCTATCGGGTGGGAATCCGTCCGCCCGACATGTCTGCTGGTTAGTACACTTACCAGCAGACATGTCGTCCCGCACCGCCGCCGAATGGATTCGGCGCATGCACGGAAGTGTTTTACTTCCTGGTGCGGTGACGTGGCGGCGTCAACGTCACCCCCACGTCACCGACACGTCAGCGCGCCGTCTGCTGGCGGGGATTTTGGTTTGCTCGTGTGTACACGCGAGCAAACCAAAATCCCAGCAGACAGATTTGTTCAAATCTGTCGGACAGACAGATTTGAACAAATCTGTCTGCTCGTGTGTACGAGGCCTGAGAAGACTGCCCAACCAGGTGCACTCACAATTACAGCAACGTGAAAATAGCAGGTTCCAGCCAGCGTGACAGTGTCTGTAGAAAGGTGTAGTATGTGGTCTGGCCATTTTGTGCCCAGTTAGGAAGATGTCCAGAAGAGATGCGACCCTACGTTTTCCTTCCTCATCAGGAACCTTCCCCTACCCCTAGTACTGTTCCTAACAGACAGGGTACCTTTCCCAAGACTACCCATTTTCATAAAGCGTGCCAAACCCAAGGGGCGGGGCCTTAAATAAGCTGTGGGTGACCCAAGATGGCTGCCAAAGTAACATTGAGTAACCGCATCCAACCGGATTGCTTCCCTAGTGACCCAGGAAACCATAGAGGAACCAGGTCCTCTTTTATTTTGAAGTAATAGGTTTTTATAAAAGAATTTAAAGAGGAAATACAAACAGTTTGAGTGTAGAGTACAGTGGAAGTCTAAAGAAGCAGCTTGTAACAATTCTTACATTTAAGTAATAAGTCCAAAGGCACCTGAATATATAAGGATTGGGGTACATTATTCATCACCATCATGTTATGCTCAGAAAGGCCTTATGCCGCGTACACATGATCATTTTTCGGGGTGTAAAAAACAACGGTTTTTAAAAATGTAATTTTAAAGGATCATGTGTGGGCTTCACAACATTTTTTCGGGTTCTGAAAAACGACAAAAAAAAAAAAAATTCGAACATGCTCTATTTTTTAACAACGATTTAAACTATGTTGTTTTTCGGGTTGTAAAAAATGGTCGTGTGTGGGCTTTAACGACGTGAAAAACCCGCGCATGCTCAGAAGCAAGTTATGAGACGGGAGCGCTCGTTCTGGTAAAACTACCATTCATAATGGAGATAGCACATTCATCACGCTGTAACAGACAGAAAGCGCGAATCGTCTTTTACTAACACAAAATCAGCTAAAGCAGCCCAAAGGTTGGCGCCATCCGAATGGAACTGCCCCTTTATAGTGCCGACGTACGTGTTGTACATCACCGCGATTTTTTCACGGTCGTGTGTAGGCAATGCCGTTTTAATGATGAAGTTGGAAAAATAATTGTTTTTTCTAGACGCTGAAAAACTTTGTTTTTTACAACCCTGAAAAATGATCGTGTGTACGCGGCATTACGTTTATCTATCCATATTCCTCAGTACTTGGAGAAGGCAGAGTATTTCAGGGCATTCATGGCCAGCAGGAGCTCAAAAGTAAAGTTATGATTTACCAGTCTAATACCTGGTGCACACAATGAGATTATCAAACGAATGATCGTCTGTTTTATTTTGGATGCTAATCTCAGATCGATCATGAAGAGTTTACTAAAGTCACAAAAATTCTCGTATGACAGAATAAAAATCCGGAAGTGATGTAATGTGTTGCAATGCATTTGTATTGCATTTTTCAAACGACAGATATACTGATTAAACGAAACTCGAATGATCCAAAAAATGTTGTGCATGTCCGATCGGATAATATCGTATGAACTGTCATGATCGACTCTCCAAAGCTCTGTACTGATGATCAGATTATCGAAAGCAGTATTTTTCGTACAATCATGTGTACGGGGCTTTAGAGGAACCAGGTCCTCTTGACTTCCCCTCCAGTTACAGAGCAGCTGCGGTTGAGCACCACCTGCAGTGGAGAAAATAAACTGCACCTGCCTACAAACATAATAATATTGCTCTTTTATATTAGTATAGACAATATTGTACCTCCATGTAAACTTACAATTTTTTTTTATCTTTCTTCACATACTAGTAAATTTATTATAGTAATGCTAGACAAGACTAGAAAAAAAAAAATGTAAACATATAACAAGAAATACACAAAAATTGTAAATGATATATACATTTGTAATGGTTAAAGGATCACTAAAGGATTTTTTTTTTTATTTAGCTAAATAGCTTCCTTTACCTTACTGCAGTACTGGTTTAATGTTCTTATTGTTCGGTTTTGCTTTGAAGTTGCTGTAATCCTTCTCTGTAAATAAAGAAAGAAAAAATTCCGCGCCAATAGCTCGATACAGTAGTGAACTGTTAAAAATTTAAAAAAAAATATATAAATATAGTGGAAAATAACACACATATAAATATATCAAGCTGCTCCTCAAGTGACAATTAGTGTATTCTAATGGACAAAGTGATAAAGGAAAAATAGAGGGCGCTGGGGTGTAAGGGTGGTTATACTACAAACACGCTAGAATAGGTCTCAAAACGATGATTGAGAGTATTAAATAACCCAAAAATGTATATATATAGTGAAGCAATGAAATCAAAAATGTGCAATACAATGTTGGAACCAATTGTGGTAACTGGTATAACATATAACGTGTACTAATATTGACCAAACAGTGCAGTCCTTAATTCCAAAGGAAAGAGAGGTGAAGAAAAAAGAAGAAATTCTTCAAAGAGGATCCACAGTTCCTTCACCAGGCAAATTGAATCACCCCAATCGTGCTCAAAAATAAGGATCCGCTTACCAGATGGTCATGACCTCTTACCCAAAAGAAGGTCAATCTCGCTTTATGCAGGATTATGCCTGCATTCATTTGGAAGAAATTCTTCACCACCAAGTAAAAAAGAGTTTCACTCCATAAAGAGGTACATGGAATAAATGGACAAAGAAAATGCTCCCATAGCGCGATCAATTTAATTTAAAAATGGAATAAAAACAAAAACAAGCCAAATGGCTACTTACAAAAAATAGTGCCCTATCCCGGCACTGAGGCTGCAGGCAATCAACAAGCTGGGGGTCAGTTAGCACACTCACGTGTGGCGGCCTCGCTGTGATGCGTTTGGGGAGCAGTAGTTCCTCAGAGGACCGTGGCTGTGTGAATAAACTCCGCGTTGTAACAACTCGTGGTGCGTCTCTGTGACAGACGCCGGGAGAAGGACACAGGGTGTGCATGTGACCAGGCTGCGCCGACCGACGTACGTTTCGTATGGATAACGTCTTCAGGGGGGCGTGCCTGGTCACTGGAGGTCACGTCTTTTATGCTGGGACGCGGACAGGAAGTCCGAGAACAAAGCGAAAAGGATTCAAAAAACATCATGTGTATACAACAGGTGCAGCTAGCTTGCCTCTGCAATCTCAGTAGCGGCTTAGGTTTACAGAAAAAAGACATTTGAATACAATGGCTGTAAATATTGACTCTTAAACCAAGAATCTAAACCAAATCTACATTCAAAAACCTCAATTCACTCTAATTTGAAAAATGATGGCATAGTGAATAGATTACAAAGGTGTGGAACATAGTGGTATATCTAACCCATGGATGTCGATAATACATGATTAATACAAAATGATAGGGGATAGGTCTGTTATATTAATCCACAGCATCACCTATGGAAGAATATATATATGGATCTTGTTTGAGGTGTCTAATAGATGTAGTTATTAAACAACAAAAAAATTATAGACCTACTAGGTCCATTCAAACTTGATATTTAGTTGTGGGTCAACATACACGAAACTAAAAATTTCTAAAAGATTTCTTTAAATTTTAGCAAACCCATTTGCCAATGGATATGTTGAATGGACAACATTAATTGACCCACTTGGTCACATTTGAGCTTGATATTTAGTTGTCGGTCAACATACACGAAACCAAAAATTTGAACAAATGGGATAAAATGTACAACAAAAAATCTTAAGTTGTCAGTAAATGTAAAGGGACCACCCAGCCAATTAAACGGAGTGGCTCGGGGAAGGTTCTGATAGTGAAATTAAACTCAGGATGGTCGTAGAGTAATTACTCATTGGAGAGGAAGCAATTCAGATCGAGTTCAATATTGAGCCCATAGGGCTGCATACTTCTCATTTTGTACAGCCACATGGTTTCATTCTGGGAAATCTTTCTTCTCATGTGGGTCCCTCTCCAGTGATTTGAAATCTTATCTATACCGTAAAATTTACAAAGGCTTGGATTACTATCATGACATTTCTTAAAATGTCTTGACACACTATGGTTCATGAAACCTTTTTTGATATTTGCCAAATGTTCACCTAAGCGAACTCGAAGCTTACGTGTTGTTCGACCAACGTACTGGAGAGAACAAGGACACTCCAAAACGTAGGTCACGTAGTCCGAGTTGCATGTGATTAATGGTTTAATTTTGAAAATTTCTTGAGTTACATTGGATTGAAACTGCGTTCTTTTTTTAGGGGCTCCTGGTATCCTAGTAATTTGACAGGCTTTGCACCTAGTGCAATGATGAAAACCAGAACCATCCAGAAAGGTGGACATTTTCTTTGGAGGCTCTGGAACATTGCGTGCAATTCGATTCCTAAGGCCTGGAGCCCTTCTATACACAAACTTGGGTCGTGATGTTAAAGTGGATTTCAAAATTGGATCTTTTAAAAGGAGTGGCCAATGTTTTTTGAAAATGGTTTCGACCTGTCGATATTGTCGGTTAAAACCCGTAATAAAGGCAATTTGGCCATCAAAGGTTTGTTTTGGCTTGCTGATCAATAAAGACTCTCTTTCCATTTGTGCTACTTGGTTTTTAACTTTGACTAAAGACTCTCTATTGTAACCCTTTTCTAGAAATTTATTGGTTAGTACTCCCGTTTGATATGTAAAGTCCTCATCAGTGGTACAGTTCCGCCTAAGCCTCATAAATTGGCCTTTCGGTACGGCTCCTATCCACCGTGGATGGTGACAGCTGCTCGTTGGAACAAAACCATTTCTGTCTGTTGGTTTGAAGTATGTTTTTGTCTCGAACTTCATTCCTTTTTTCTTGATGGTGAGATCAAGATAGTGGATGGATTCCATACTTTTCTCTGCTGTAAACTTGAGGCCATAATTGTTTGAATTCATCATTACTAGAAAATGGTTAAGACTCGTGGAAGGTCCTTCCCAAAATAATATCACGTCGTCTATGTATCTACGATAAAATACTAGCGACTGATGCTGATTCGAGAAAATTTTCTCATTTTCCCATTTGTTGAGAACTATGTTGGCAACGCTCGGGGCATATCTTGCCCCCATGGCTACACCACTGCATTGATTATAATATTGGTGGTTGGCCCAAAAGCAGTTGTTGGTCATAGCCAACTGGAGACCTTTCACTAAAAATTGGATCTGTACTTTTTTCATTGCGCCTTGGCGGGTTAAGGCCCACTTGATTGCTTGCAAAGCGTCACAATGACGGATATTCGTATAAAGGGATTCAATGTCTACTGTAACCATTATAGTAGTGGCCGTGGCTGCCACTTGTTGCAGTGCCACTATGAGATCTTTACTGTCCTTAAGGTAGGAGGGACTAAAGGGTACCAGCAGTTTGAAATAACTGTCAAGGTACTCCCCTAATCTCGAGAAAATAGATTCAATGCCGCTGATAATTGGTCTTCCTGGCGGGGCCTCCTTTACTTTTGTGAATTTTGGGGTAATATGTACAATTACAGGTGTCTTAGGAGCATGTATCTTAATATATTTGGCTTCTTTTTTATCCAATAATTGTCTAGATACTCCTTCATCTACCCATTCGCAAAGAAGTTCTTTAAGGATTGGTTTTTATTAATATGTGATGTGTCTCCCAAAAGTCTGTTTGCATTTCCATATCGTAATATTCTTTCGTGAGAATCACTATATGCCCTTATCAGCTGGTCTTACTACAATATGTTTGTTCTCTTCTCTTCTCTCTTCTCTTATTTTCCACTATATTTATATATTTTTTTTTTAATTTTTAACAGTTCACTACTGTATCGAGCTATTGGCGCGGAATTTTTTCTTTATTTACACAGTTCCTAGTTTCACTTTTGAGTGGACTTTATTTTTCACGCAGCCATGGATATTTTCAATTTCATGCAAAACAGACATGTTAATTTGGAAGAAATACCATTCATCTTAAAGTTCTAAATCGTCAATCCCATCATTGGGAAACTGACATCCCATCGTAATCTTAGGTGGGATATGCATCATTTGTTGTATATAAGCATTTCAGAATATCATGTCACCAAGGAGATTACGATGGGATTTCTCCATGTCAATGATGGAGATTGACGAGATTTGTTGGAACTGTTTAGATGAATGGTATCAATTCTTCAATTAACATGTGAACAAAAACTCATGAAGTTGAAAATGATCCAGGAGACGAAAAGGTGAAAAATAGAGGGCGCTGGGGTGTAAGGGTGGTTATAAACAAAACACGCTAGAATAGGTCTCAAAACGATGATTGAGAGTTATTAAATAACCCAAAAATGTATATATATAGTGAAGCAATGAAATCAAAAATGTGCAATACAATGTTGGAACGATATGGAAATGCAAAGACTTTTGGTAAACATCCACATATAACGTGTACTAATATTGACCAAACAGTGCAGTCCTTAATAATCCAAAGGAAAGAGAGGTGAAGAAAAAAGAAGAAATTCTTCAAAGAGGATCCACAGTTCCTTCACCAGGCAAATTGAATCACCCCAATCGTGCTCAAAAATAAGGATCCGCTTACCAGATGGTCATGACCTCTTACCCAAAAGAAGGTCAATCTCGCTTTATGCAGGATTATGCCTGCATTCATTTGGAAGAAATTCTTCACCACCAAGTAAAAAAGAGTTTCACTCCATAAAGAGGTACATGGAATAAATGGACAAAGAAAATGCTCCCATAGCGCGATCAATTTAATTTAAAAATGGAATAAAAACAAAAACAAGCCAAATGGCTACTTACAAAAAGTAGTGCCCTATCCCGGCACTGAGGCTGAAAGGTCTCCAGTTGGCTATGACCAACAACTGCTTTTGGGCCAACCACCAATATTATAATCAATGCAGTGGTGTAGCCATGGGGGCAAGATATGCCCCGAGCGTTGCCAACATAGTTCTCAACAAATGGGAAAATGAGAAAATTTTCTCGAATCAGCATCAGTCGCTAGTATTTTATCGTAGATACATAGACGACGTGATATTATTTTGGGAAGGACCTTCCACGAGTCTTAACCATTTTCTAGTAATGATGAATTCAAACAATTATGGCCTCAAGTTTACAGCAGAGAAAAGTATGGAATCCATCCACTATCTTGATCTCACCATCAAGAAAAAAGGAATGAAGTTCGAGACAAAAACATACTTCAAACCAACAGACAGAAATGGTTTTGTTCCAACGAGCAGCTGTCACCATCCACGGTGGATAGGAGCCGTACCGAAAGGCCAATTTATGAGGCTTAGGCGGAACTGTACCACTGATGAGGACTTTACATATCAAACGGGAGTACTAACCAATAAATTTCTAGAAAAGGGTTACAATAGAGAGTCTTTAGTCAAAGTTAAAAACCAAGTAGCACAAATGGAAAGAGAGTCTTTATTGATCAGCAAGCCAAAACAAACCTTTGATGGCCAAATTGCCTTTATTACGGGTTTTAACCGACAATATCGACAGGTCGAAACCATTTTCAAAAAACATTGGCCACTCCTTTTAAAAGATCCAATTTTGAAATCCACTTTAACATCACGACCCAAGTTTGTGTATAGAAGGGCTCCAGGCCTTAGGAATCGAATTGCACGCAATGTTCCAGAGCCTCCAAAGAAAATGTCCACCTTTCTGGATGGTTCTGGTTTTCATCATTGCACTAGGTGCAAAGCCTGTCAAATTACTAGGATACCAGGAGCCCCTAAAAAAAGAACGCAGTTTCAATCCAATGTAACTCAAGAAATTTTCAAAATTAAACCATTAATCACATGCAACTCGGACTACGTGACCTACGTTTTGGAGTGTCCTTGTTCTCTCCAGTACGTTGGTCGAACAACACGTAAGCTTCGAGTTCGCTTAGGTGAACATTTGGCAAATATCAAAAAAGGTTTCATGAACCATAGTGTGTCAAGACATTTTAAGAAATGTCATGATAGTAATCCAAGCCTTTGTAAATTTTACGGTATAGATAAGATTTCAAATCACTGGAGAGGGACCCACATGAGAAGAAAGATTTCCCAGAATGAAACCATGTGGCTGTACAAAATGAGAAGTATGCAGCCCTATGGGCTCAATATTGAACTCGATCTGAATTGCTTCCTCTCCAATGAGTAATTACTCTACGACCATCCTGAGTTTAATTTCACTATCAGAACCTTCCCCGAGCCACTCCGTTTAATTGGCTGGGTGGTCCCTTTACATTTACTGACAACTTAAGATTTTTTGTTGTACATTTTATCCCATTTGTTCAAATTTTTGGTTTCGTGTATGTTGACCGACAACTAAATATCAAGCTCAAATGTGACCAAGTGGGTCAATTAATGTTGTCCATTCAACATATCCATTGGCAAATGGGTTTGCTAAAATTTAAAGAAATCTTTTAGAAATTTTTAGTTTCGTGTATGTTGACCCACAACTAAATATCAAGTTTGAATGGACCTAGTAGGTCTATAATTTTTTTGTTGTTTAATAACTACATCTATTAGACACCTCAAACAAGATCCATATATATATTCTTCCATAGGTGATGCTGTGGATTAATATAACAGACCTATCCCCTATCATTTTGTATTAATCATGTATTATCGACATCCATGGGTTAGATATACCACTATGTTCCACACCTTTGTAATCTATTCACTATGCCATCATTTTTCAAATTAGAGTGAATTGAGGTTTTTGAATGTAGATTTGGTTTAGATTCTTGGTTTAAGAGTCAATATTTACAGCCATTGTATTCAAATGTCTTTTTTCTGTAAACCTAAGCCGCTACTGAGATTGCAGAGGCAAGCTAGCTGCACCTGTTGTATACACATGATGTTTTTTGAATCCTTTTCGCTTTGTTCTCGGACTTCCTGTCCGCGTCCCAGCATAAAAGACGTGACCTCCAGTGACCAGGCACGCCCCCCTGAAGACGTTATCCATACGAAACGTACGTCGGTCGGCGCAGCCTGGTCACATGCACACCCTGTGTCCTTCTCCCGGCGTCTGTCACAGAGACGCACCACGAGTTGTTACAACGCGGAGTTTATTCACACAGCCACGGTCCTCTGAGGAACTACTGCTCCCCAAACGCATCACAGCGAGGCCGCCACACGTGAGTGTGCTAACTGACCCCCAGCTTGTTGATTGCCTGCAGCCTCAGTGCCGGGATAGGGCACTATTTTTTGTAAGTAGCCATTTGGCTTGTTTTTGTTTTTATTCCATTTTTAAATTAAATTGATCGCGCTATGGGAGCATTTTCTTTGTCCATTTATTCCATGTACCTCTTTATGAAGTGAAACTCTTTTTTACTTGGTGGTGAAGAATTTCTTCCAAATGAATGCAGGCATAATCCTGCATAAAGCGAGATTGACCTTCTTTTGGGTAAGAGGTCATGACCATCTGGTAAGCGGATCCTTATTTTTGAGCACGATTGGGGTGATTCAATTTGCCTGGTGAAGGAACTGTGGATCCTCTTTGAAGAATTTCTTCTTTTTTCTTCACCTCTCTTTCCTTTGGAATTAAGGACTGCACTGTTTGGTCAATATTAGTACACGTTATATGTTATACCAGTTACCACAATTGGTTCCAACATTGTATTGCACATTTTTGATTTCATTGCTTCACTATATATATACATTTTTGGGTTATTTAATACTCTCAATCATCGTTTTGAGACCTATTCTAGCGTGTTTGTAGTATAACCACCCTTACACCCCAGCGCCCTCTAGTAATCCTTCTCTGTTCACCACACTTCCTGCTTGTCTGTTTCCTTATAACCACAGTGCTGGGAGCTTTCTCACGGTGGTCTAAGCTGTCATTACTGTGTGTCTAAAACTTCCCAGAACCAATCAGATTCATTTTAAAAACAAAACACTGCCCTGGATTTGTTTGTTTTTGTTCTGTGTGTCTATTTCTATTTCACAGAAACATGAAGCCAGTTCAAAAGTGAAACTAACCTGCAGGCACATTATATGATTGATTTTTATCTATTTTTAATCATTTTGAAAAGGAATCAGTTAACTTTTATGTCTCTATACCCTGTAAACAGTCATTTCAGCAAAAAAAATGTTTTCCTTTAGGGACCCTTTAAGTTCCACACGCTACTATACATTTATTAGCATATAGGAAAGTAAATCATCAACAAATGCATTCTACAAGCTGGCAGATTTGTAATGTTCCTAGTATTTCAACAAGCTGCTGTGCCAACAGTGTCAATGTTCTAAAGACCAGTGATGTAAGACTTCATACACATTAACACATGAAGAGGGCACTTGTGCACATTCCTGATCCATACAGACAGCTCAAGACACTCCATGCACAAGACTTGTTTGAATGGTGATTTGCTTGCCTACCAACTTAATATGTTAAGATGAACGGGAATGGCTGCAATTGTACTGTCTGCTATCAGGGCCACTGATAGGGGGTGACCACCAGCCCTCCTGTAAGGGGCCCGGGCTACCAGGGGGGCCCAGACAGCAGAGGGAATCATTGTGCTCGGATGGAGGGGAAATTACAGGATTACTTGTCCCGCACCGATCCCCCTTCCAATTCTACCTGTTTCTGATCCCCCCTGTCACCGTGCTGCTCCCCCTCGGCACTGTTGGCTTACCTGTCACTTAAAAAAAATTACAAATTGTAAAATAAAATTTTAACATTCTTTAAAAAAATATATAAAAAAAGTTTTAACTTTAAAACTATTTAAAAAAGGGCGAATTCACACAAGTTCTCTGTTATGTTTTGTGTCCGCTAATAATGATTTTCGTGTATTTGTGAAAATATTGTTTTGATTTAATTGGGGGGAGCTGGGGGGCCTGTAGGCTGTACGGGGCCCCATCGTGTGTACAAGGCCTAAGGCTCCATTCACACTAATGCTTTTTTTGATGCATTTTGCAGAAATGCATGGAAATTATTTAACATGGTTTAATATGTTCACATCAATGCTTTTTTGTTCGTCTGCGTTTTTGGAAAGGGTCGGGGACCTTTTTTCCTGCAAAAAGCAGCGTTTTGCATGTAATAGAATCCAATGGACCTGCATCAAAAAGCAAGTACTGCGTTTTTACCGCGATTTTGCCGCGATTTGCATTTTGCATTTATTCCCCCCTGTTTATAGCTGGTTGTTAAGGCCGGATTCACACTTGTGCGGTGCGAATTTCAGCTCTCTTATCTCTGCAGAGAGATAAGACAACTATTCAGCAGATCCATTGAGTTTTACTTGCAGATTAGCTGCAAATTTGGAGACCTGGGAGAGGGGAGGGGGAGGGGGGAAGTGTATTGAGCTGAATGAGACAAATCCTGAAGAGAAATGAACACATCTGCGAATCAGCTACATACCCATAGAAGATAATGGGCCTGAATTTGCACCTGAGCCGCACCGCAGGGCCAAAAAGACGCACACGTTTTTTCTGCAATGCACAGTGCGAATGCATCGCACATATGTGAACCAGCCTCATTGAAAACAATGTATTTAGAAATGTTCTGCGTATTGGATGCGGTTTAAGCCGCACTCAATTCGAATAGGTGTGAACCCGGCCTTAAGGAAATGTAAAAAAAAATGATGATGACTAAAAAAAGAAAATAAAAAAACGCAAATCGTGGTAAAATCGCGGTAAAATCGTGGTAAAAACGCACGTCAAAAAACGCAGCAAGCACCACAAAAAGCACTGCAAAAACGCTCAAAAGCAACATGCATAGGCTCGATTCACACCTATCCATGAGCGTTTTTGCAGTGCTTTTTGCAATGCTTGCTGTGTTTTTTTGACGTGCGTTTTTATCACGATTTGCGTTTTTTTTGTTTAGCCATCAATTTTTTTTTTTTACATTTCCTTTAACAACTAGCTATAAACAGGTAAAAAAAAACATAAAAAAACTGTAAAATCGTGGTAAAAACGCAGTACTTGTGTTTTTGATGCAGGTCCATTGGATTCTATTACATGCAAAATGCTGCTTTCAGTCCCTGTTCAAATCCAATCCGGGGACAAAACTGGGGACAAACTTGGTTCGGGGCAGTGTCCTCAATCTGGGGACTGTCCCCAGAAACCGGGGATGTCTGGTCACACTAATGTAATGGCATCTTTGAAAGTAACGATAATGTGTTAGAAATATATTCTTTGTGTGGACATTCCTTTGTTCATAAATATTAAGACCTACAGATGGCATGAGCAGGCCTACGGCTAGGAGTTGGACACAAGATGGCGAAAGCTTTCATCTACCAGCAGGTGGGTCACTGTCCTATCCAAGAAGAAGCGGGGTGGGGACTGCTACAGTTTGGTGCCAACATCCAGCCAATCAGAAATCTCCTTACAAGTTACAGTACTTTTAAATATTCCACTTTCCTCCGTTAGCAATGAACCAACAAATACACTACAGAATATGATTTAGAATGATGATTTCCTGTTGAATGTGTGAATGTAATGTGTGTGTTTGTGCCAAAATTAAGGCTGTAGAAGTAATTTTTTTTCATGGAGTAAATGCTGGTTTACATAATTTACAAACGTATCTTACATCTCTTTTCACTCATAGAAAATGCTAATTTTCCAGCGCATACACTGTTAAATTGACCAAACACACACATGCCCTATTTTTAGATAAATAGAAAGCATTTGTCAGATGGGATGAATGAGTATTTCAGTACTGGCAAAACCACATCCGGAGCCATGTCATATTATTGCTCCCGGTACAGTAGGTATAACTACAGGCAAAACTTATTTTTTTTTTTTGGAGAACTGGAGAAGGAATAGAGCACTTGTCAGGTTTTTGGAACTGTAGTACAGCAGGCACATATCAGGAATATGACATGTTAGGGCAGTGCTTCTCAAATAGTGGGGGGGCGCGAGGCTCCATAAAGGGGGGCTCGTTCCAGACCAGGACGATCGCGCCATTTAGTATCCGCTTCAGTCCCAGCCTCCTCCGCTAGTTAGAGGAGCGGGAGGCGGGACATTTTTGAACCAGAGAGGTAGCAGCCTGTCATGTTGGACGGCAGGCGATTGGCTGCTACGAGGCGGTCCTAGCAGCCAATCACCAGTTCGCCCCCAAAAGTCGCCCCGCCCAGTGCTGCTGCGGCTTCACTTGACGAATGTCCCACCCCTGCTCTCCGCGCTGAAAATTTACAGGTAAGAGTGGAGAGGGAAGGGAGGAAAAATATATGGAAATGTTAAGGACGAGGAGTAATGCCGCGTACACACGATCACTTTTTGCGATGAAAAAAAACGATTTTTTTTTAAAACGTCATTTAAATTGATCGTGTGTGGGCAAAACTTTGTTTTTTGTCTTAAAAAAAACGACCAAAAAAAAATTCCAACATGCTTGAATTTTTTGTGTCGTTTTTCAAAACGTAGTTTTTTGTGTCATAAAAAGTGATGGTGTGTGGGCAAAACGTTTTTAAACCGCGCATGCTCAGAAGCAAGTTAGGAGACGGAGCTTCAATGGAAAAGAGTGCCGTCGAACGTGGTGTACGTCACCACGCTTTGCTAGAGCATTTTGGAAAAACGATGGTGTGTACGCAACGTCGTTTTGGAAAATGAAGTTTGAAAAACATAGTTTTTTTTCATAATTGAAAATGTCCTTTTTTTTCATCGCAAAAAATTATCGTGTGTACGCGGTATAAGGGCTGTGCTGTGGGGGGAAAAGGGGGGTTATGTGATGGGGCAAAACTGTGTGCAGGATATGTGATGGGGGTCATGTAAAGGGGGCAATACTGTGTGGCAGGGGTATGTGATGGGGCAATACTGTGTGGCAGGGGTATGTGATGGGGCAATACTGTGTGGTGGGGGTATATGATGGGACAATAATGTGTGGGGGGGATATGGGATGGGGGTCATGTAAAGGGGGCAATACTGTGTGGTGAAGGTATGTGATGGGGCAATATTGTGTGGGGGGATATGTGATAAGGGAATTCTGTATGGGGGGGGGGGTATGTGATTGGGTCATGTAAAGGGGGCAATACTGTGTGGGGGGATATGTGATGGGGCAATACTGTGTGGGGGGATATGTGATGGGGCAATACTGTGTGGGGGGATATGTGATGGGGCAATACTGTGTGGGGGGATATGTGATGGGGCAATACTGTGTGGGGGGGATATGTGATGGGGCAATACTGTGTGGGGGGATATGTGATGTGGGCCATGTAAAGGGGGCAATACTGTGTGGGGGGATATGTGATGGGTAATACTGTGTGGGGGGGGGGGATATGTGAAGAAGGGCAATACTGTGTGTGGGGGGATATGTAAAGAAGGGCAATACTGTGTGTGGGGGGATATATGAAGAAGGGCAATACTGTGTGGGGGGATATGTGGATACAGTGTTATGCAGAGGTGTACTTATAACAATTTTATAGACAAATGATACTATTTACAGTCGCGCAAAATGTTTTCTTCTTCCTAGGGGGGGCATGACAGAAAGTAATTGAGAAGCACTGTGTTAGGGCAATATATTCTTAAACTCAACTACATGGTATGGCAAGTGGTACCACTCTCAGCCTATATATTCAGTATATGGAAAAATGGGAAGAGACTGCGCTAAAATTAACAAAAGAAAAAAAAACGGGAAAACTACAGCGTGATAACAGTGTGTTCTCTCCAGGTGCTGCGATTTTCATGTAAACAATAAATACAAGAAATAAACATAAGAAAAATATAAATCGCGCTACCTCAACTGGCTTTGACAAACACAATATATGCAAATAAATGATCTCAAGTGATATGTGAAAAAAAAAGGCTAACTGCTATGTCAGAGATGTGACCTGTAATGGCCACTATACAATATGCAATCACCTCAAAAAACGTCAATGTTGTTAGTGATGGTAATATACCAAAAACACAAAATAGGAAAAAAACAAAAATATACCAAGTGATATACAAATACAAAAACTTTGGCTCTGAATAAATTGATATACAGTCCAGAGTGTTAACAGTAGAAAGTCTGTGAATAAAAGTTAGCAAACACCCGTGCTTCTGTGTCATAGCGGATTAATAAAAACATGTCCAAAGGCAAATAGCGTGTCCTCCACTAAACTTATGAATTGGCCTCTTACCAGAATCCCACCAACCCCTATGTGACAAGGGATCAGAAACAGCATATAATAGGTCCCAATCTCGTGGTATCAGATCTGCAGTCCTGATGGATCTAATTTCCCAAAGTGTTTCAGCAATATGGATGCCCACCATGCAAACAACATCACTAGCTCCACATAGTGTGTTAACGTATAAAAATGTATTTAAAAAGAGTAAAAATGCACTTACAGTTATGCAATTTGAAAATGCCTTGAAATTTTAATGTGCCGTCCGACACACAAAAACCCTCAGGCACTCGTCCGCTGGGGGAACTTTTAGGAGCTTGGGTAACAACAGCGCGTCGCTCGCCCTACGTCCGTTTCGAAATAACTTTTGTCTTTCAGGGGCCAGTATATGTCTCTCTGGAATAATATCTTCTTTGGTTTTACTTATAAAGTTTTAAAACCTCTGCCACCACTTCCCACATTTTCCATGAATTGTGTTTATAATTGAACTAGTGCTTTCTCTATCAACTTTAAAGTGGAGTTCCACTTTTTGGAATCCTCCCTCCCCTCCCGTGTCACATTTGGCACCTTTCAGGTAGGAGGAGGGAGCAGATACCTGTGTAATGCTCTCACTTCCTTGCATAGATCACTGCGGTGATCACGGTAACCTACGCCACTTCCTGCACCCACACTGTCCTCCCCCGTTGTCTTCTGGGAGACACAAAGGTCCCAGAAGACAGCTGGGACTAGTGAGGACGCGCACATGCCTGACGAAAGGGCCTTGCGTGGCTCCGAAACGTTGCACTCTCTTTGTGTTGTGATCATGAAATAAAACATCCCTTTGGACGCTATTTACGTCGTTCCATGGTGTGCTGGCAAATATTTCTACTGTAGTGAGGACGGCCATGCGGCACGCGCATGCGCAGTAGGGAACCAGAAAGTAGCAGCAGCCGAGAGCCGAGCGACTGATCGGCTTCGGCTGCCGACATCGCGGACGCCCTTGACAGGTAAGTGTCCATATATTAAATGTCAGCAGCTGCAGCATTTGTAGCTGCTGGCTTTTAATATTTTTTTTAGGCGGACCTCCACAATATCACATGTAACTGTCTGTCTTAGGCCCCTTTCACATTGAGGCGTGGAGCCGCGGTGACGGTATAGCCGCGATATTTGTAGCGCCGCTATACCGTCGTGTTTACCGCGATATTCGGGCGCTAGCGGTGAGGTTTTAACCCCCGCTAGCGGCCGAAAAAGGGTTAATACCGCCCGCGTTGCGGGCGGTATTACCGCGCTATTACCGCGGTTTCCCATTGATTCCAATGGGAAGGCGCGCTATAGGAGCGGTGAACACACCGCTCCTATACCGCGGTAAAGATGCGGCTAGCAGGACTTTTGGAGCGTTCCTGCTAGCGCACCGCTTCAGTGTGAAAGCCTTCGGGCTTTCACATTGAACACTACAGGGCATGATTTTTCATGCGGTATAGCAGCGCTATTTTTAGCGCTGTACCGCATGAAAAACGCCTCAATGTGAAAGGGGCCTTAGTGATATTTAGTGAAGACTTTCATATTCTATAAACAAGTTAAAGGAAAAAGGACCTAGATCCAACCACAGTTTACATTTTAAGCTCACACAAAATGCTATAAAGAAGTTTCTTTCACCACCTTGTGGCCATAGGTGGCCCTGTAGCCTGAGCAGGATGACCATTTACATTGTGCCAAAGCTTCAGCTCTCTAATAGGGTTAAGTAGTTATCTGTCTGAGTCAAAGATTGCAATGAATTAATTTTGCTGGAAGCATGTGCTCACTGAAGGTGAAAAGTTTTCATTATTTTTCTGCTTTTGGTGTGCCATTAGAGGGCTCCCTCAGCATCCTTTCCATTCCCTGTGACCCGGAAAAATGCTTTCTTGCAGTCTGCAGCAGCCACTCAGCAGTATGCAGGAGAAAACTGCCTGCAAGTGGGTTGAATTAGCCAGGATTGAATTAGCCAGGTTCTGTTCTGGCTGGGAGGGTAGGAGTTCATGCCTTTCCTGGGTTCTTTGGTCTTTTTGGAGGGTTCTTTGTTGGGTCCAGCTCACTAATCCCGTGACATATAACTATGGGACAGTGGTCCTGTCAGTGGCGGCCCGTCCATAGGGGGCGCCCGGGCGCCGCCCCCCCTCCCCCCAAGTCAGTGAAAAATAATAATAATAATAATAATAATAATAAAAAAATTATTTAAACATGTCCCTTTAAAAAAAAAAAAAGCAAAAAAAGGTCCCTATGTGCACTGTGCCCGGTCGCTGGGCGCCGGGTGCAGTGCAGTACGAGTAGCGCCATGTCTGTGCAATCACAAGATTGCAGACGAGGCGCTACATTGACAGGCAAAATATGCCTTTGTGGCTATGCCCATCGCGCCACAGCTTCCGGCGCGATGGATCTGTGACCGGGCGGGTGCATGGCACCCAGTATATGCTGTGCTTGTGCATAGTGCCGACAACAGGAAATTACGTTGGCACTATGCAACTCATAGGCACGCATCAGCGTGAGCCTGCAGACAGGTAAAGAAGCCTGCTCCCAATCCCCCGCTCCCTTAGTACACTTATCAGCTTGTGATTAAATGGAAAATGTCAGCCAAAATAGCGGCCATTTGGCGGCTCCCCCCCCCCCACTTATTTTGATTTATTTTGATTCTTGTCAATGTCGGGCATCAATGGCAATCCCCCGCGGCCCCCTACCCCCCCCCCTTATTTACTTTTTTTTTAATGAAAAGTTTGAATGACGGGCGGTCGGTGGTATTAACCCCCGCTAGCGGCCGTAAAATGGGTTAATATCGCCTGAAATGCACCTCTGCAGAGGCGCATTGCGGGCAGTATTACCGCGGTTTGCCATTGATTTCAATGGGAAGGAGCGGTATAGGAGCGGTAAACACCCCGCTCCTATACTACTCCAAAGATGCAGCTAGCAGGACTTTTGGAGCGGTCCTGCTAGCGCACCGCTTTAGTGCGAAAGCATTCTGCAACAATAGCGCCCGTATCACCCCCAATGCAGTATGACCACAGTCTCTGGTAATCTTGTGCAGTATGTGTCTGCAGTCTCTGGTAATTTCGTGCAGTATTTGTCTGCAGTCTCTGGTAATTTCGTGCAGTATTTGTCTGCAGTCTCTGGTAATTTCGTGCAGTATGTGTCCGCAGTCTCAGGTAATTTTGTACAGTATGTCCGCAGTCTCTGGTAATCTTGTGCAGTATGTCCACAGTCTTTGGTAATCTCGTGCAGTATGTCCGCAGTCTCTGATAATCACATGACCATTTAGAGTCCTTTATTACTAACAGTGCAATTTTTTAGTTTGTTTGCACTGATCTGTAAGGCTGCGCTATATACCATGATTTGTGATGCTGGGGCTGTATACTCCTGACACTATGAGTGGAAGCAAGTGGAATTCAGGGGACGGAGTGGGTATATTATATAAGGGGCGTGGCTTATGAGAAGTCGGAGGGACCAACATGAAGGGGCGGGGTCTTGCGCCCCCCATCCTAAAACTTCACCAGCCGCCACTGGGTCCTGTATGTGGAGAGACCCTGGAGAGGTGAGGTAAACCCCTGGGAGAAAAACCCGGGGGGGGGGGGGGTAGTGGGGAAGAGTTTGGGACTTTCCCCATGGGGAGAGAGAGAGAGAGAGAGAGAGAGAGAGAGAAGCTGAGACCAGGACCCGTAAGGGAGAGAGAATGATACCTGTGAGCAGGGCCATCTACAAGTCTACAATAAATAGCATCTAGACTCAAAATCTGTTTATGTAGCAATTGCGATTGGTTGTCAGAGGTTAAAATGTATCATTACCGCTCACTGACTGGCTGCTAGAGGTTACAGCACACATTATGGCTCACTGATTAATTGCTTGAGGTTACAGCACATGACTTCTGCTTGTTTATTGGTTGCTAGAGATTACTGCACATCAATACCGCTCACTGATTGGTTGCTAGAGGTTACTTGATATCCTAAACACTCGCCAATTGGTTGCTAGAGGTTACTGCACATTTATACTGTTAACTAATTGATTGCTAGAGGTTACTGTATATCCTTACCGCTCACTGATGGTTGCTAAAGGTTACAGCACATCATCTCCTCACTGCCTGCACACCAAAGACTGGGGAGGTGCAGGGCCGATCCTACACGGGGTGCAGTGGGTGCCCCGCACCCAGCGCTGTCATCCGCGAGGCGCCGAGCGAGCCGCCAAGATTTTTTTGTTTTTTTTATCCGAGCTGCTGAGCCGCCGAAGTAATACGAGAGCCGAGCGGGATGTGACGACGTGACGTCACACGGCCGCCCCAGCATCCACAGCGCGCCGCCTCTGCGGCTGGAGATTTAGCTCCGCTCGGCTCCACCCACCGTGACCTCTGCCGCTGCCATCTTTAGACAGCGTGGCGGAGCGAGCGCCAAGCGGAGCAACAGCTGCGCTGCCGCCTGATTCACCTAAGATTGAGCGCCTCTGCCTCAGCCTGCCATGTACTAATGGGGGGTTTGTCCTGGGTGGGTCTGACCGTCTGCACTAATGGGGTGGTTTGTCATGGGGGGGTCCGTACTAATGGGGGATTTGTCCTGGGTGGGTCTGCACTAATGGGGGGTTTGTCATGGGGGGGATCTGTACTAATGGGGTGGTTTGTCATGGGGGGGTCTGTACTAATGAGGGGTTTGTCCTGGGTGGGTCTGCACTAATGGGGTGTTTGTCATGGGGGGGGTCTGTACTAATGGGGGGTTTGTCCTGGGTGGGTCTGCACTAATGGGGTGGTTTGTCATGGGGGGGTGGTCTGTACTAATGGGGGGTTTGTCCTGGGTGGGTCTGCACTAATGGGGTGGTTTGTCATGGGGGGGTCTGTACTAATGAGGGGTTTGTCCTGGGTGGGTCTGCACTAATGGGGTGGTTTGTCATGGGGGGTTTATCCTGGGTGGGTCTGCACTAATAGGGTGTTTTGTCATGGGGGGTCTGTCCTGGGTGGGTCTGCACTAATGGGGTGGTTTGTCATGGGGGGATCTGTACTAATGGGGGGTTTGTCCTGAGTGGGTCTGCACTAATGGGGTGGTTTGTCATGGGGGGTTTATCCTGGGTGGGTCTGCACTAATGGGGTGGTTTGTCATGGGGGGGGTCTGTACTAATGGGGGGTTTGTCCTGGGTGGGTCTGCACTAATGGGGTGGTTTGTCATGGGGGGTTTATCCTGGGTGGGTCTGCACTAATGGGGTGGTTTGTCATGGGGGGGGGGGTCTGTACTAATGGGGGGTTTGTCCTGGGTGGGTCTGCACTAATGGGGTGGTTTGTCATGGGGGGGTGGTCTGTACTAATGGGGGGTTTGTCCTGGGTGGGTCTGCACTAATGGGGTGGTTTGTCATGGGGGGTTTATCCTGGGTGGGTCTGCACTAATGGGGTGGTTTGTCATGGGGGGGGGGTCTGTACTAATGGGGGGTTTGTCCTGGGTGGGTCTGCACTAATGGGGTGGTTTGTCATGGGGGGTTTATCCTGGGTGGGTCTGCACTAATGGGGTGGTTTGTCATGGGGGGGGGGTCTGTACTAATGGGGGGTTTGTCCTGGGTGGGTCTGCACTAATGGGGTGGTTTGTCATGGGGGGGTGGTCTGTACTAATGGGGGGTTTGTCCTGGGTGGGTCTGCACTAATGGGGTGGTTTGTCATGGGGGGTCTGTACTGATGAGGGGTTTGTCCTGGGTGGTTCTGCACTAAAGGGGTGGTTTGTCATGGGGGGTTTATCCTGGGTGGGTCTGCACTAATAGGGTGTTTTGTCATGGGGGGTCTGTCCTGGGTGGGTCTGCACTAATGGGGTGGTTTGTCATGGGGGGATCTGTACTAATGGGTGGTTTGTCCTGGGTGGGTCTGCACTAATGGGGTGGTTTGTCATGGGGGGTTTATCCTGGGTGGGTCTGCACTAATGGGGTGGTTTGTCATGGGGGGGTCTGTACTAATGGGGGGTTTGTGCTGGGTGGGTCTGCACTAATGGGGTGGTTTGTCATGGGGGGTTTATCCTGGGTGGGTCTGCACTAATGGGGTGGTTTGTCATGGGGGGGGTCTGTACTAATGGGGGGTTTGTCCTGGGTGGGTCTGCACTAATGGGGTGGTTTGTCATGGGGGGGTGGTCTGTACTAATGGGGGGTTTGTCCTGGGTGGGTCTGCACTAATGGGGTGGTTTGTCATGGGGGGGGGGGGGTCTGTACTAATGGGGGGTTTGTCCTGGGTGGGTCTGCACTAATGGGGTGGTTTGTCATGGGGGGTCTGTACTAATGGGGGGTTTGTCCTGGGTGGTTCTGCACTAATGGGGTGGTTTGTCATGGGGGGGTCTGTACTAATGGGGGGGTCTGTACTAATGGGGGGGTCTGTACTAATGGGGGGTTTGTTCTGGTTGGGTCTGCACTAATGAGGTGGTTTGTCATGGGGGGTCTGTACTAATGGGGGGTTTATCCTGGGGGGTCGGTACTAATTGTGGTGTTTGTCCTGGGGGTCTGTACTAATGGGGGGTTTGTCCGGGGGGGGGGGTCTGAACTAATGGGGGGGGGGTTTGTTCTGGAGTCTGTTCTAATGGGGAGTTTGTCCTGGTTGGGTCTGTACTAATGGAGGGGTGGTTTGTCCTGGGGGTCTGTACTAATGGAGGGGGGTTGTCCGGGGGGGTCTGCACTACTGGGGAGGTTGTCCTGAGGGAGGTCTGTAGTAATGGAGGGGGGGTTGTCCTGAGGGAGGTCTGTAGTAATGGAGGGGGGTTTGTCCTGGAGGGAGTCTGTACTAATGGGGGGGTTTGTCCTTGGAGAGTCTGTACTAATGGGGGGTTTGTACTAATGGAGGGGGATTGGTTTGTCCTGGGGGTCTGTACTAATGGGGGGGTTGTTCTGGGGCAGTCTTTACTACTGGAAGGGGGTCTGTACTAATGGGGGGTGTTTTGTCCTGGGGGTCTGTACTAATGGAGGGGGTGGTTAGTCCTGAGGGGGTCTGTACTAATAGAGGAGGGTCTGTACTAATGGAGGGGGTCTGTACTAATTGAGGGGGGATGGTTTGTCCTGGGGGGTCTGTACTAATGGGGGGTGGTTTGTCCTGGGGGGTCTGTACTGAGGGAGGGGGTTTATACTTAGTTAGGAGTCTGCACTGACAGAGGGGGTCTATACTTAGTGGAGGGCGTCTGTACTGAGGGGCGACTATAGGTGGAGGAAGGGGGTGACACCATGTTTCACCTCAACTGGTGACAACAACCCTAGTGACGCCACTGCAGCTGCGGGCTCTTCATTCCTCCTTCCACTCCCTCTCCTCCTTCTCTTCACGCGCAATGCTGTACTAGTGAGCGATGCTTGCCAGCACAGCCACCCTTTATGTTTTTTCCCTGCCTTCATATTGGCCAGGGAAGAAATAGAATAGAAAAAGGAGCAGAGAAGAGGATTGTGGGACTTGTAGTTCGAGGACTGACAGCCCCACTGTAACAAAGAAACTGCAGCCCACATGGCATGTTCAGCTGAATGGGAGAGAGAGCCAGGACCCCAGGAAAGCTTTCAGGGAAGTGCACCCAGGACTCCCGAGGGAGAGGACACCATCAGAGAGAGAACCCCGCTGCCGTGCGCCACCAGAGGGAAAGCCACACAGCCTAGTGCCATCCCTGGCGGAGAAAGGAAGAGTCATTGCCAGAATACAGATCTGGGCTCTACCTAGCGGAGTATCCATGGGAAATTCAGAGTGAGCTGACTCCTGATCAGAGGAATCGTTGTTGCTGTATCGCTGGGTCAGGTGAGAGCTGATCGGCCATTATCTACTTATGTCAATAGGAACTGCAGTCTCTGACCATCTCCTGTATTATATCTGCAGTCTCTGACCATCTCCTGTAGTATGTCTGCAGTCTCTGACCATCTCCTGTATTATATCTCCAGTCACTGACTGTCTTCTGTAATATGTCTACACTCTCTGACCATCTCCTGTACTACAATTGCAGTCTCTGACCATCTCTTGTATCATGTCTGCAGTCTCTGACCATCTCCTGTACTATGATTGCAGTCTCTGACCATCTCTTGTATCATGTCTGCAGTCTCTGACCATCTCCTGTATTATATCTCCAGTCACTGACTGTCTCCTTTAATATGTCTACACTCTCTGACCATCTCCTTTACTATAATTGCAGTCTCTGACCATCTCTTGTATCATGTCCGCAGTCTCTGACCATCTCCTGTATTATATCTCCAGTCACTGACTGTCTCCTTTAATATGTCTACACTCTGACCATCTCCTTTACTATAATTGCAGTCTCTGACCATCTCTTGTATCATGTCCGCAGTCTCTGACCATCTCCTGTATTATATCTCCAGTCACTGACTGTCTCCTTTAATATGTCTACACTCTCTGACCATCTCCTTTACTATAATTGCAGTCTCTGACCATCTCTTGTATCATGTCCGCAGTCTCTGACCATCTCCTGTATTATATCTCCAGTCACTGACTGTCTTCTTTTAATATGTCTACACTCTCTGACCATCTCCTTTACTATAATTGCAGTCTCTGACCATCTCTTGTATCATGTCTACAGTCTGACCATCTCCTGTATTATGTTTTGGGGCACATTCTAACAGTATCAGAGAGGTTCCCCTCCAGGTCTGATTAGTGTATGCTCTTCCAGTATTTTCTTTATTTTTAAAAGATCATAGGAGGATCCCAGGGCAACAAATACTTCTTAGAGGAGCATCTCTGTGTTTGAGCCATTGCCATAGAAACATTTGCAAAGGGGAGGAGTTGATAAGATGACCACGCCCCCTTTGTGGGGGCGCCAGAAATATTTCTGCACCCAGGCGCCTGTGACCCTAGGATCGGCCCTGGGGAGGTGAGGGGACCCATTAATAGACAGAAAACTACAATGTACCTGTAATGGGGATTTACACTGTCCACTAATGTAATGTGAATTTACACTGACCACTAATGTAATGTGGATTTACACTGACCACTAATGTAATAGGGGCATTCACAGGAACCACTAATGTAAGGAGGGATTTACACTGACCACCAATGTAAGGCATTCACACTGGCCACTAGTGTGAATGAAAAGATTGTACACCAAGCCCCAATGTAATGAGAAGATTTACCCAGACCACTAATGTTACTAAGACATTTAGCCTGCTTTCACATTTATGTGTCGGGAACACATGCAAAATCACTTTCCTGACACCACAGAAACGTCTCTATTTACATTTAGCGCTACTCCCGAAGGAGCCGCTGGTTAAATACTGGGATTGGCATGCCAAGTTACCCTGGTGATGTCTAGGGGTGAAATGCCAGTGGCGGAGCAATGAGCGAATGTCCAGACAGTCAATAAAGTTTCCTTCAATGCCTTTTTTTTTTTATTTAGCAGCCAACAAGGCAAACATCATCTTCAGTTTAAGGAAAGGAAAGCTGATGAAGGAAGGATAAGAGAACCTTGTGGTATCAGGCCTGGATGTGAACAGGCAGGCCTGCGCTCGACAATAGCAATAGTTGAACTCGTTTCCACTCCCGAGTGGAGTGTGTAAAGTGCCCACGGACAGGTTCCCCTCACTAACCTGGCAGCCGAGGTGTCACTTCGGATCGCTGGGAGCAACAGATCTCTCTGTCTCAGATCTGGCTCTAAGGTCCTTGTAACCGGCCAATTTCTTTAGTAAGTTGGATGGGTGAATGGAGCGAATCCTCCCAGTAAATCTCCTTTAGCATAGGTTACCGGGTGACAGCAAAGTGTACCTGTCAGCATCTTGGTCACCAGATCCCAGATTGGTTCGTTCAGGCCCTGTTGGACAACCTGCCTCCGGGTTCTCCTCTAGGGTTGCCACCTCATCCCTTTAAAACTGAACACATATTAATTACACAGGTTCTGGGGCTAATTTAATATCGATAAGGCACCAAATGAGTTTAATTAGCACCTTAATCAGCCAGAGAACCTGTGTAATTAATATGTGTTCAGTTTTAAAGGGATGAGGTGGCAACCCTATTCTCCTCAAGCCGACTCCCCAATCGTATGGCACCCAGCTTGGGACCTCCTCAAAAGAACTGGGAACCCAATTGAGTACTGGGGTCCCATTTGACCTCCGGCTGAGGTCCAGCATAGCCTGTGGATTTGGCCAGGTGGGCCACGCTGGCGGGGCAGAACTGCCTTGAGCACATGACACCTGTCCCAGATATATCCCTCCCCAGCATGCCCCAAACTCCTCCAATTGGCTGCTAGGGAAAGCTTGCTCTGTCAGAACCCCCTCTGCCATCAACTGCTGACCAGGGATGATGACACATCCCTAGAGTACAGACTGACCCAGAGGACGCTTTTGAAATAACAGGGTTCACCATCTGTACAATTGTGTTAATGGGAGCAAGGTAACTCTCCCATTCTTGCTAAATTTAGACTAGTGCCCGCACTGAAAGTAAAGGGGGCGCTACATACATATCAATGCAGCCAATCCGTGGTTATTTACATATCAATGCAGGTTATTAACATGTAAACACAGGGCCTACGGGTGAGTCATCTGTACACAGCAAAAGGCAGAGCTGAGCAGCATTAGTTACAACTTAACACTGAGCTATTGGGACAAGGAAATTTGAACTGGGATAGTTGGCAAGTATGAGGCAACTGCTTTGGGCCCCACAACCATGACGGGGCCCAAGGCAGATGTCCCTTTTGCCCTGCCTTAAAAATTGCCCTGCCTGTGTGGAGCAGAAGGAGGTTATCTATCACCATTGGGATGTAAAGACATCTGAACCTGAGGTTTCCCCCAAAGATACCAGCACTGGACACAGGCCTCTGAGGAACTTACATCTGCATTAAAGCAGGGCTGTCTTAATGAGAGGGCACACCTGGGCACTGCCCAGGGGCCCCCAGATGCATGGGGGGTCCCCTGCACTTTCATCAAAGAAGCTGCCCTGAAATTGGGGGCCCCATGATGGCACTGAGAGTGATAGATACACAGGGGAGGCAGTCTGCCTCCTACCTACTTGATGCCTGTTTACCCACACTGTCATCATTGTAGGGGCCCCAGAAAATTACTTGCCCAGGGGTCCATGATGCTATTAAGACAGCCCTGCATGAGAGTGCCTATTAAGGACTGTAATTACTTGGACTTGGAGTTGTGCTCATAAGTTTACATACCCTGGCAGAATTTATGATTTATTGGCCATTTTTCTGAGAATATGAATGATAACACAAAAACTTTTCTTTTGCTCATGGTTAGTGTTTGGCTGAAGCCATTGCAGCGGTACCCCCAAAGGAGCTGCTGGTAATTTGAATGGGTGACACGCTTACCTCATGGCCCCTTCACGAATGTCTAGGGATGAATGGTGCATACAGCAGTAGTGAAGGAATGTCCACAAAGAACTGTCTTTTTATGTGCTCTTTATTACCCAGCCGGGCAAAAACAATGAACTGGTGATGAAAAGGGTAGAGGCTGGAAGAAGAAAAGCAAATTCAGGCACACTATTTGGAACAGTCCGGCTCCCATACGTAACACTTTCCGTACCACTCCTGCTTGAGTGGGTTTAGCGTACCCGCATATGCCTCTCTCACTGACCTAGCAGCCAAAGTATTGCTCGAACCTCTTCAGGACAAAGTCTCTGCCACAGAGAGATGCCCCTGCCACAGGCCCTCTCTGATTGTAGATACGGAGATAATCCTCCTCGGTAAAGTTACTCCTGGATCATCTTCCTAACGTCACCCAGGTACCGACTTAAAGGGTAAGCAATCCCCCAGTGTCCAGCTACCTTGATCCCCGATGGTTCGTCGAAATCCTTTTGGATCAACAGCCTCTCATTGGCTTTCCTCAGATGGACTCCCCACCGACAGCTACACTGCATGGGATCTTCAAAAGTGGGAACTCAGTCGACCACTGAGTCCCCGTCCTGCTCAAATGTTCCCGACCAACATGGCCCTGAAACCAGGAACACCTCGTGGCACGCACGCCCCCTGGCCAGGTAGGCCATAACGCCTACATACCCCAGTTCTTTTTTTTTTTTTCATTTAAATTTACATACCCCAGTTCTTAATACCGTATACTGCCCCCTTTAACATCAATGACAGCTTTAAGTATTTTGTGGTATTTGTGGATGAGGCTCTTTATCTTCTCAGATGGTAAACCTGCCCATTCTTCTTGGTAAAAAGCCTCCAGTTCCTGTAAATTCTTGTGTTGTCTTGCATGAACTGCACGTTTGAGATCTCCCCAGAGTGGCTCAATGATATTGAGGTCCAGAGACTGAGATTGCCACTCCAGAACCTTCACTTTATTCTGCTGTAGTCAATGACAGGTTGACTTGGTCTTGTGTTTTGGATCATTGTCATTTTGGAATATCCCAAGTACATGCCACACTGTCAGGAACTTGGTAGGAGGCCGAGATGCTGGGAGGGCTCTCCTTGCGGCCGAGTGCAGCACACCACTGAAAGTGACACAGCAGGTGTGGTGCCCACAGAAGCACGGGTGCCTCGTTGTTGAAGACAGACGTGCTTGGGAGGTCCGAGAGACAGAGACCAGTGGAGCAACTGGAAGCTGAGCCGGGAGCCAGGCCAAGGATCATTCACAGGAAACAGACCAGAATCACCAGGGATGAGCTGAGTCTAGTACAGGAAGCAAGATAAACAGAGTCCAGTAAACAACTCAGGGTCAGATGCAGGGAACAGACAGAAGGAGGTCAGATGCAAGCCAAGGGTCAAGCCAGTGGATCAGGAAGAGCGGGTCAGAACAAGCCATGTCGGTACACAGGAGATCAGATCAACAGGAAATTCAGGACACAGGAACACAGGGGGAGCTGAAGATAAACAGGCAAAGGCAGACACTAACAGACTTCCTTATATAGGACCATGTGACCTGCTGGTAGAGATACTGGGTCCTAAAGTCCTTCTCCTGCCAGAGATACTGGGTCCTAAAGTCCTTCTCCTGCCAGAGATGGTGGGTCCTAAAGTCCTTCTTCTGCTGTTGGTTCCCTGACAGTGCCTTTGCCTATGCAGGTGTGCCAACCCTGCACCATTACGCAAAGGGATGGGCCTATTTCCCCTGGATCTCCTTCAGGTAGTTTAGATTAGGTTACCGACTGATAGGCGACCAACATCTAGCCTCTCAGTGTCCAGTTCCCCTGGTCCCCGATGAATGGTCAGACCCCTATTGAAACACCAGCCTCTCTTGGCACTCCTCAGGCAGACTCTCCATCGAATAACTTCCTTCAAACAGGACGGACAGCCCAACCTCTTTAGGTGGGGACCCAGTCGATCACTAAGTCCCAAGAGGCAGATCAAATGCTTTGGGCCAACGTGGTCCCGAAGTCAGGATCTCTGCGTAGCACGTGCACTCCGGACCGGAAGGCCATTTGTTGGGGCGCCGTAGGATGGCTACCCTGAAGGTGGGCGTCACATGAGGAGAAGACCCAGGAACATGGTGTCTGCCCCACAAATACCTCTCCCCAGCATGCACAGCGAGGAAGCCTCCTCCTGATAGGCTGCTGGGGAAAAGTATCCATCCCTTGACTCTACTGCTGCCACCTGCCGACCTGGGGTGGAACTGCACCCCAGGAACAACAGCATGAGCCCACAGCACAGCCAAGCTGGGACAGAAGCTCAAAATTTGAACTAATTAACAATGGTCAGAGTCACTTAACTCTCTGACCCCCTCTAAATTTCAATAGCACTGGTTCTGAAAAGTAACCAGGTGCTACATAAGTAAAATTTAAAGTGTATCTAACCCCAAGAGCAAAAAATTATTTTCACCTAGGAATTCGGCCAGTAACATACTTCCTGTCTTAGGGTGACACCACACGATCATTCTACTGTTTATATGGAGGAGAAGATTTGACACCTCAGGACGGGACCACAGAGTAATAGGGATGGCCTGGATGTTCGTTTGTTCACAAAGTGCCCCATAACGCATTGCGAGATTGCAGTGCATTGAGGGCTTGTGATTGGACAAAGCATGCACCTGACCTGCATGCTTTGGCCAATCACAGCACAATGTACTGTCAGAGCTATGATTGGCCAAAGGAAGGGTGCATATTTGGCATATATAATGCAGTTCCGAGTATATAGTGCAGTCCGTATGGTATATTATATATATATATATATATATATATATATATATATATATAAAATACATTTTAGAGTATATAGTGCAAGGGGACCCCCAGATCCTGGCCCCCCTTATGTGAATGGGTATCGGGTACATTGTGCCCATTCTCATTCATCAAAAAAAGTGTCAAAAAGTAAAAACCACAAGACAGTTTTTGACAATTCCTTTATTAAAAAAGAAGTGTCCCGCGATGTCCACCTATCTTCAAGCACGCCACGTGAGGGACCCGAAAAATAGAAAGAAATAAAAAAGCTCTGCCTCGATGGGAAGCACCTCGGCGACTGCTGTCTCTTGGCTTTGACGTAACTGAGTGACCCCACCCCCTTCTGATATTATGTGATGCCATGTGACATCAGAGGGGGTGGGGTCATCCGGTTACGTCAGCCCTTGCCTATATAAGAGTGTCAAAGTGAAAAGACAGCCCTCGTCGGAAGGCCTCCCATGGAGGTGGAGTTCTTTTTCTTTTTTTCGGGTCCGTCGGGCGGCAGTTTTTTTTTTCCTTTTCTTTTTCAATAAAGGAATTGTCAAAAACTGTCTATTGTGGCTTTTACTTTTTTAACTTTTTAAATTTTTGGCGAATGGGTAGGGGTACAGGGGGCTTGGTTTAGGGGGCTTCCAAATTCTGATAAGCCCCCCGCCTGCAGACCCAGACAACCAATGGCCAGGGTTGTCGGGAAAAGGCTCTTGTCTCCATCAACATGGGAATATGGTGCTTTGGAGGGAACCCCCATGTTGAGGGCATGTGGCCTAGTATGGTTCAGGAGAGGAGGTGCTCGCTCCTCCCTCCCCCTATCCTGCCTTTCATGCTACGATAAGGGCCTTGTATAGATTTTGGGGGGAACTCCCACGCCAATTTTTTTTAAATGTTACCGTTGAGTTCCCCTTAAAATTCAGACCAGAAGGGCCTGATATGGACTGGGGGGAGGGGACACTACTTCCCCCCCTTGATTTTCCATCTATATTGCCAGGAGTCTGCAATACATTATAGCCGTGAGCAAGTTTAGATGAATTGTTTTTCTTTAGAAATTTAATTTTGCTGCCGCACTGTTCTACACATTGCACAGATGTGCCACTTTACAGGCAGACTAAGGGGACCCCCTAGATATTTAAAGAATTTAAATTTCATTGTTTCACTTTAAGCATTATTAAAATCACTGCTACTGAAAAATCTGTAATTTAAAAAAAAAAATTTGCATTGATATATGTCCCCTAGGGTAGTACCCTGACCCCATACACTTTATATGGCAATAACTTGCCTATAAGCCTTTAACCACTTCCCGCCCGGTCAATAGCATATTGACATCCGGAAAGTGGCTCTGTTATCCTGACTGGGCGTCATATGATGTTCAGCAGGCTGAAAGCTGAAAAATTGCGCATGGTATTAACCACTTAATCCCCGGACCATATTGCTGGTCAAAGACCAGAGCACTTTTTGTGATTCGGCACTGCGTAGTTTTAACTGACAATTGCGCGGTCGTGCGACGTGGCTTCCAAACAAAATTGGCGTCCTTTTTTCCCACAAATAGAGCTTTCTTTTGGTGGTATTTGATCATCTCTGCGATTTTTATTTTTTGCGCTATAAACAAAAATAGAGCGACAATTTAAAAAAAAATGCAATATTTTTTACATTTTGCTATAATAAATATCCCCCAAAAATATATAAAAAAAACATTTTTTTCCTCAGTTTAGGCCGATACGTATTCTTCTACATATTTTTGGTAAAAAAAAAAAAATCGCAATAAGCGTTTATCGGTTGGTTTTCGCAAAATGTATAGCGTTTACAAAATAAGGGATAGTTTTATTGCATTTTTATTAATTTTTTTTTTTACTACTAATAGCGGCGATCAGCGATTTTTTTTCGTGACTGCGACATTATGGCGGACACTTCGGACAATTTTGACACATTTTTGGGACAATTGTCATTTTCACAGAAAAAAATGCATTTAAATTGCATTGTTTACTGTGGAAATGGCAGTTGCAGTTTGGGAGTTAACCACAGGGGGCGCTGTGACTTTGAGTGTTCCCTGTGTGTGTGTTTACAACTGTAGGGGGGTGTGTATTTTGAAAAAAATGCAATATTTTTTACATTTTGCTATAATAAATATCCCCCAAAAATATATAAAAAAAGCATTTTTTTCCTCAGTTTAGGCCGATACGTATTCTTCTACATATTTTTGGTAAAAAAAAAAAAATCGCAATAAGCGTTTATCGGTTGGTTTTCGCAAAATGTATAGCGTTTACAAAATAAGGGATAGTTTTATTGCATTTTTATTAATTTTTTTTTTTTACTACTAATAGCGGCGATCAGCGATTTTTTTTCGTGACTGCGACATTATGGCGGACACTTCGGACAATTTTGACACATTTTTGGGACAATTGTCATTTTCACAGAAAAAAATGCATTTAAATTGCATTGTTTACTGTGGAAATGGCAGTTGCAGTTTGGGAGTTAACCACAGGGGGCGCTGTGACTTTGAGTGTTCCCTGTGTGTGTGTTTACAACTGTAGGGGGGTGTGTATTTTGAAAAAAATTCAATATTTTTTACATTTTGCTATAATAAATATCCCCCAAAAATATATAAAAAAAACATTTTTTCCTCAGTTTAGGCCGATACGTATTCTTCTACATATTTTTGGTAAAAAAAAAAAAAATCGCAATAAGCGTTTATCGGTTGGTTTTCGCAAAATGTATAGCGTTTACAAAATAAGGGATAGTTTTATTGCATTTTTATAAATTTTTTTTTTTTTACTACTAATAGCGGCGATCAGCGATTTTTTTTCGTGACTGCGACATTATGGCGGACACTTCGGACAATTTTGACACATTTTTGGGACAATTGTCATTTTCACAGAAAAAAATGCATTTAAATTGCATTGTTTACTGTGGAAATGACAGTTGCAGTTTGGGAGTTAACCACAGGGGGCGCTGTGACTTTGAGTGTTCCCTGTGTGTGTGTTTACAACTGTAGGGGGGTGTGTATTTTGAAAAAAATGCAATATTTTTTACATTTTGCTATAATAAATATCCCCCAAACATATATAAAAAAAATCGCAATTAGCGTTTATTGATTGGTTTGCGCAAAATTTATAGCGTTTACAAAAAAGGGGGTCGTTTTAAGGCATTTTTATTAATATTTTTTTTTTTTACTAGTAATGGCGGCGATCAGCGTTTTTTTTCAGTACCGAGACATTATGGCGGACACATCGGACAATTTTGACACATTTTTGGGACCATTGTCATTTTTATAGCGATCAATGCTATAAAAATGCCCCCTAGCGGCCGCTAAAGGGAGGACGTAGAGCCACGTGCTCTCGCCCAGCAGTGCCGACCTACCGCCGTAGAATGACGGTGGGCGGTCGGCAACAGGTTAAAGTGGTTAAAATGAGCACTTTTAATTTTTTATGTATGTCTCCCATAGACTTTAAAAGGGTTTGCATGTTCGCTAGAACCTTTTGCCTGTTTGCAGTGTTCTGGTGCAAACCGAGCTGGGGAGTGTTCAGCTTATCTCTACAGAGCAACCAATGTGAAGTGACAGGAAGAAGGGTCAAAATATTAACAATTTCTTATTTCTTTACTTTCAGTTGGGTTGCATTTACTGTACATACTTTCAGTTGCGTTTTCTGCCAACACACTGCAACGCAAACCTTAAGTGGTTAAGGGGGCGTGACAGGGGGATTTTAGTATGCCTACATACTTTTTCTAATAGATGTCCCTCGTTCCCATCTCAAAAAGTTGGGAGGTATGCTGCACATGGTTTGAACAGTATAGAAACGTAACAAAAGACAATGGGGGTTATTTACGAAAGGCAAATCCACTTTGCACTACAAGTGAAAACTACAAATGCAAAGTGCACTTGAAATTGCACTTGGAAGTGCAGTCGCTATAAATCTGAGGGGTAGATCTGAAATGAGGGGAAGCTCTGCTGATTTTATCATGCAATCATGTGCAAGCTAAAATGCTGTTTTTTATTTTCTTTGCATCTCCCCCGTCGTATCTACAGCGACTGCACTTCCAAGTGCACTTTCAGTGCAATTTCAAGTACACTTTGCACTTGTAGTTTGCACTTGTAATGCAAAGTGGATTTGCCTTTCGTAAATAACCCCCATTGTCTTATTAAATACTCTATTCTGTAATTTCCAGTGACTCTAAAGCTTCGTACACACGATCAGATATCTAATGGAATCTAATTTGATGGATTTTTTCGGCGGATATCCGATGAAGCTGACTTTCATCAGTCTTGCCTACACACCATCAGTCAAAAATCCAACCGTGCCAAAACGTGGTGACGTAAAACACTACGACGTGCTGAGAAAAATAAAGTTCAATGCTTCCGAGCATGCCTCGACTTGATTCTGAGCATGTGTGGAGCAGAGTGATCAGTGTCATGTCACTGGTAGCCCAGCCCCCACACAGTTAGAATCACTGCCTAGGACACAACATACCCCATCCTTGCCCCCTAGTGGTTAACCCCTTCCCTGCCAGTGTAATTTACACAGTAATCGGTGCATTTTTATAGCACTGATCGCTGTATAAATGACAATGGTCCCAAAATAGTGTCAAAAGTATCCGATGTGTCCGCCATAATGTCGTATCCAAACCGCGATGACGTAAAACACTACAACGTGCTGAAAAAAATGAAGTTCAATGCATCCAAGCATGCGTCGACTTGATTCTGAGCATGCGTGGATTTTTGACCGATGACGATGTTTTTTTTTTTTTCTATCGTTTTTTTTATTCATAGGAAAAATTTAAAACATGTTTTATTTTTTTTCACCGATGGAAAACAAACCGATGGGGCCCACACACGATCGGTTTGTCCGATAAAAACAGTCCATCGGTCTATTTTTATCGGACAAAACGATCGCGTGTACAGGGCTTAACAAGCAAAGTCCACGGGACTTTCCTGACACTGTCTTCCGTAAGACTGAGGTTCTGCCCTGTATTCCTTTTCTTCATCATAATGGTAGAGGTATGAGTCATGGATATATGACCTCACAGCTGGCTCCTGTTCCAGTGTCGCAATGCCCAGTCTAATCCTCAGTGATATTCCAGTGAACTTTACCCCATGTTTGTCTGTTGGAAGGTGTCATAGTCCATCACAACCGACTGAAAACCAGGACCGTAAGGAACCAACAACCTAGTCTGCTTTCAGAAGAAAGACATGGATTTTATTTCGAATCTTGGCCCATCAGCTTTAATCAAGTATGTCATTTTTAGCTTTTACTATGACTGTCAAATCAATGTTTATAAACTCTTGCTGATACAAAGACTTTTAGATATATACAGTATATGTACAGTTATGTAGTTCCCAGATGTGTATAGATTTATAATTATTTTTTAAGTTCTTTGCTGTGTTTTTATTCTTTGTATATTTTTAATTACTGTATTTATTGGCGTATAACACTCACTTTTTTACCCTGTAAATAGAAGGTAAACTGTGCCTGTGTGTTATACGCAGGGGGCTGTGGAAGTTTTTTTCCTGAAACTTCCCTTTTAGGCTGCATTCACACCTTGGCGACAAAACGCCCGACGCCCGACGCTCGATACGCTGGAGGGGCGAATTTCCATTGCTGTCTATGAGATGGTTCACATCTTACGCCGAACGCCGAAACGTCGTACGCCTGCCGCCTGAAAAAATGTCCCGGACCGGCGTTCGGCCATAGACCGCAATGGAACGCGGCGTTACTTGTCGCCTAGGTGTGAATGCAGCCTTATGCCGCGTACACATGATCATTTTTTGTGATGGAAAAAAACGACGTTTTCTGTGAAGTAAAAAACAACGTTTTTGAAACGTCACTTTCAAAGACGATGTTGCATACACACCATCGTTTTTTTCACAAAAAGCGAGGTTACGTTCACCACTCTTTTCCATTGAAGCTCGCTTCATAACTAGCTTCTGGGCATGCGCGGGTTGAAAAACGTCGTTTTAAACGACGTTTTAGCTACACACGGTGACTTTTTGTGAAACAAAAAACGACGTTTTGAAAAACGACACAAAAAATTCAAGCATGTTGGAATTTTTTTTTGGTCTTTTTTTGGAAGACAAAAAACGACGTTTTGCCCACACACGATCAATTTAAATAACGTTTTAAAAAACAACGTTTTTTTTCATCGCAAAAAACGACCGTGTGTACATAAAAGTTAGGGTGCGTGTTAGGCGGCGTACACACGACCGATTTTCTCGGCAGAATCCAGCAAGAACCTCGATGGGAGACGTATTCTGCCGAGGAAACCGGTCGTGTGTACACTTTTCGCCGAGCAACCCATCGAGGAACTCGTCGAGCCAAAAAGACAGCATGTTCTCTATTTCCTCGTTGATCAATGGGAAAATTTGGCTCGACAAGCTTTTTGACTGCCGGACTAGGAACTCAACGGGCGGAACGATGAGTTTCGCCCGACGAGTTTCTCGGTCGTGTGTACGCCGCCTGATACGCCGATAAATACAGGTATGTATAATTCGTATGTAGCACCGCGCTCCTGTGAGATATGACATTTAGTCCTACAGTATGTCCTAACGTGTAGTAGACATGTGCATTAGTTTTCGTTCGAATGCATTTTCGTCCGAATTTTAGGTATTTTCGTTATTGTTTTTCAACAAACGATAACGAAAGCACAGAAAACAAAAAACGAAAGATCCGACATAAACAAATGCTTTATTTTCGTTTTCGTTGCAGTCAAATGTGCCTAGCCTTAACTCTATTAGTCCAATATTATTCTACAGAAAGAGAAAAGATTCGACATTATAGAGACATGAAGAAGAGTCGACATAGAGAGACATGAAGATTCGACATGGAGAGACATAAAGAGTCAAATTTATTTATTTTTTAAAAGATTCTGTCGAATCTTTTTTTTTTTTTTTTCTTAGAACATTCGCCAGACACCATAAGACTTCAATGACAGATTCGACCTTAATTTGGATTTTCGGACGAATGCATTTTTTTTTTTACGAAAAAAAATTAAAAAAATTTCGGCAGTAACTAAATAAATGTCTTTTTCGGACGAAAACAAAATTATGAAACAAAATATTTCAGTGTGCACATGTCTAACGTGTAGTAGAATGACAATAACGCTTGAGTTGACTTAACCTCCCTAGCGGTCTTCCCGTGTGTGGCACGGGGTGAGATTTTTAAGCTAAGATCGGTAACCCCGTGCCACACACGGGCTTGCCTCGCTGGATGCAGAAAAAAAGTTTACTTACCTTTTCTCTGCGATCCAGCCGATTCCCTTCCCTGCGAGCGTCGCAACGTAGGGGGGGGGGAACGGCGCCAAATTCAAAAAAGTAAACAAACACTATACATACAGTACACTGTAATCTTATAGATTACAGTACTGTATGTAAAAAATACACACCCCCCCATGTCCCTAGTGGTCTGCCCTGTACACTACGTGTCCTTTTATATAATAAAAACTGTTCTTTCTCCCTGCAAACTGTAGATTGCCCATAGCAACCAAAAGTGTCCCTTTATGGCAAAAATTGTTTTAGAGCAGCTAAAAAACAGCGATAATAAATCAGAATCACTTGCAGAATTTAGCGATAACGATTTATGGGGAAATTCGTCATAAAAAAAAAAAAAAATAATGACAGCAAAAATTCTGCAACTGAGCAAATTTCAGTGATTTTGATTTGATTACATTATTGAATAATTTTTACTATAATTATATTATTATTTGTTATAATTTTTTATAATTATTTATTATATTATAATTTTTAATAAAAAAAAAAAAAAAAAAAAAAAATCATACCCGGGATGCCTATTAGACTCTTGTTTGGATAGATTTCAGTGAGTTATTCCTAAGAATTACAAGCCTACAGTATAAAACGCCAAATTCCCTTGCAAATAATGGTACCGCTTTTAGCACCTAAAATCTGAAAGAATCATACCGCCAGGGAGGTTAAAGGGGTTGTAAAGGTAAAAAAAAAAAATCCTAAATAGCTTCCTTTATCTTAGTGCAGTCCTCCTTCACTTACCTCATCCTTCGATTTTGCTTTTAAATGTCCTTATTACTTCTGAGAAATCCTCACTTCCTGTTCTTCTGTCTGTAATTCCACACCGTAATGTGAGGCTTTCTCCCTGGTGTGGAGTGTCAAGGCTTTCTCCCTGGTGTGGAGTGTTGTGCTCGCCCCCTCCCTTGGACTACGGGAGGACTACGGGAGAGTCAGGACGCCCACTAACACACAGCTCCTTTCTCTGTCTGCAACGTAGAGGGCGTCCTGACTCTCCCGTAGTCCAAGGAAGGGGGCGAGCACGACACTCCACACCAGGGAGAAAGCCTTGACACTCCACACCAGGGAGAAAGCCTCACATTACTGTGTGGAGTTACAGACAGAAGAACAGGAAGTGAGGATTTATAAGGACATTTAAAAGCAAAATTGAAAGATGAGGTAAGTGAAGGAGGACTGCACTAAGGTAAAGGAAGCTATTTAGGAAAAAAAACAATTGTACCTTTACAACCTCTTTAACTGGACTTAATTCATGATATTCATTAATTTATTTTTTATATATGTTGTCTATGAAAACATGACACTGGCTGTTAACAAACCCTATAATACTTTGTGAATGATCACCACGTGTCTGTTGTATTACAGGTCAGTATCCTCTGTAGGGTCAGAGATATCACGGAGAGTGAAAACAGCATCTGCGCCACCTCAGAGACCCTTTCGTATTTGTAGCCATGACCGCAGCGTGCGTAAAGGGGTTACTGCTGGAACACTCCGAGAGCTTGTAGCAAAGGTATACGAGACTGTAACGAATTATGAAGAGATTTTGTTTTTATCGAATCCTGTTATTACCAGGCTGTAATACCTGAGTGATATTCTCAGTACATGCAGATATTCCAAACAGTAATGTATTATTTTGAATTTTTTTTGCTGTCTGTGTACCATTAGAAAATTTCCCTTCACTTCCTGTTCCAGACACAACAGGATGTTAGAGAAAATCTCCCAAAGTGAGGGGAATTCCCCTCTTAGATAGTTGTCCCCAGCAGGGACGGACTGACAATTCATAGGGCAATAGGAGATTATGGGCTCCCGGGCAATAGGAGATTAAGGGCCCCCATGGGCAATAGGAGATTAAGGCCCTCCCGGGCAATAGGAGATTAAGGCCCCCCCCCGGCAATAGGAGATTAAGGCCCCCCCCCGGGCAATAGGAGATTAAGGCCCCCCCCCGGGCAATAGGAGATTAAGGGCCCCCCGGGCAATAGGAGATTAAGGGCCCCCCGGGCAATAGGAGATTAAGGGCCCCCCGGGCAATAGGAGAGTATGGGTTTACGGGCAATAGGAGAGTATGGGCTTACGGGCAATAGGAGATTAAGGGCCCCCCGGGCAATAGGAGATTAAGGCCCCCCCAGGGCAATAGGAGATTAAGGGCTCCCGGGCAATAGGAGATTAAGGCCCCCCCGGGCAATAGGAGATTAAGGCCCCCCCGGGCAATTGGAGATTAAGGCCCCCCGGGCAATAGGAGATTAAGGGCCCCCCGGGCAATAGGAGATTAAGGGCCCCCCGGGCAATAGGAGAGTATGGGTTTACGGGCAATAGGAGAGTATAGGTTTACGGGCAATAGGAGAGTATGGGCTTACGGGCAATAGGAGATTAAGGGCCCCCCGGGCAATAGGAGATTAAGGCCCCCCGGGCAATAGGAGATTATGGGCTCCCGGGCAATAGGAGAGTATGGACCCCCCCGGGCAATAGGAGATTAAGGGCCCCCCGGGCAATAGGAGATTAAGGGCCCCCCCAGGCAATAGGAGATTAAGGGCTCCCGGGCAATAGGAGATTAAGGGCCCCCCGGGCAATAGGAGATTAAGGGCCCCCCGGGCAATAGGAGATAAGGGGCCACACAGTATACACACACACACATACAGTATACATACACAAACACAGAATAAACACACACAGTATACATACACACACTGAAATGGTACTGCAGAGACGGGAGCAGCTATAATCTAATAATTTTTTTAAAACACAGATTTTTACATACTCATACTGTCCCTGGTTTTACTGAGGCTGGCAACCCTGCTGGGGCCCCCTAGTGGCATGGGGCCCTCGGGCAATGCCCGAGTGCCCGAATGGTCAGTCCGCCCCTGGTCCCCAGGACAGGTGTCCCCATTGGAAGCTTTCCCCATATATTTTTTCCAGGGACAACTGTAAAGCTGGTCATACACTAGTAGATTATGAGAATTCTCAATATGTTTGACGACTTTATGAATGTTGCTCAATCAGCAGTTTGCTTTTTACAATCTATTTTGGAATTAAACTCTTAGCGCCGGCGCCTCCCGTGGTCAGAAAACTTGAGATTTCGGTTGTAGGAAACTGTGCCGGGAGCACAGGTGTATAGGCAGCAATTCACGCAAATATGTGACCCCTCTGCACTAAAGACCAGGCGCTGAGAAGCCGCATATTTGCGTATGGTTTATGGTTTAGGAGATATTCCCTTTGCATGCAGCCGCTGATGTCAGTGGCGCATGCGCTTTGAATGCTTGGCTAAAGGTCCGGTAGACGCTGCTGGACCTTGCCAGGAAAAAAACTCCCACACACAAGCACGGGAGTGACGTCATTGCGGCTCCGGCCACTCACAGCGCTGGAGCCAGGAACCCGGAAGACATGCCGAGGGCAAGATGTCAGCTCCAGGCTCCGATACAGGGGCTTCGTTCTGAGGCAAGTATTTCATAATGAGCTAGTACTAGCTCATTATGTTTTTGCCTTGCAGCTTTTTTTTTTCCTTTTTTTTTTTTTTTTGTTTATGTGCGGGTTTACAACCGCTTTAATGTAATTTGCCAAAGGAAAATCACATACTATGTTAGAAGCTTGAGAAAAAAATTCCATCTTGATCTTTCAGATTTTCTCGTCATTATGGTCAAAAAGGAATGTCAATTGATACCACTTATGATTAGGAAATCGAACATTAGTAAAATTAAATATTTCAAATTAAATGTGAAATCGCATCTCAAATCGGCGGCAATTGCCGGCAATGACACCGTCCTAATCGGTGCAACGCCGCATCTGCGGCGCTGCACCGATTTCAAAAAGTAGTTCCTGTACTACTTTTTGCGATTTCAGGACGCGATTTACATTGACATCTGTGCAGAACCCTGCACAGATGTCTCCTAAATCGCGCCGAAATCGGGACTGCCAGAGGGAGTAAAATCGCGCGAGTTCAGCTGAAATCGCACGATTTCACTCCCGCAGCCCAGTGTGAACCAGGGCTAAAGGTGGAGGAGCGCAAGGTCTTTAACATTCACCAGCTCTGTGATGTCATGGAGGAGTGGAAGATGACTCCAGTGACAACCTGTGAAGCTCTGATGAACATCTCCAAGAGGGTTAAGGCAGTGCTGGAAAATAATGGTGGCCACACAAAAGATTGACACGTTGGGCCCAATTTGGACATTTTTACTTAGAGGTGTACTCACTTGTGTTGACAGTGGTTTAGACATTAATGGCTGTGTTGCGTTATTTTGAGGGGACAGCACATTTACACTGTTATACAAGCTGTACACTCACTACTTTACAATGTAGCAAAGTGTAATTTCTTCAGTGTTGTCACATGAAAATATATAATAAAATATTTACAAAAATGTGAGGGGGTGTACTTACTTTTGTGAGATACTGTAACAATTGTGCAGGCAAATTAAGTAAGAAGTGTCACCCTTGAAAGGAGATGCCCGTGAATACCCATTGGTGGTGGGATCTCCAGGTATGCTTGAAAAAACATGAAATATAAAGCACAAAATTAACAATGAAGAGATTCATTTTTTGATATTACAGGAACATGTGGAACAGCATATTTTCACTTGGATCAGATAAATCACTTTGCTCCCTCTGGTGGCTGGTAGTTGTTATTAGTGTAAGGATAATATTCCTCAGAAAGTGAGATTTTAACCACTTGACCTCCGGAAGAGTTACCCCCCTTCATGACCAGGTCACTTTTTGAGATACGGCACTGCGTTATTTTAACTGACAATTTGGTTGTTGTGCAACGCTGTACCCAAATAACATTCATGTAATTTTTCCCCCACAAATAGAGCTTTATTTTGGTATTTAATCACTTCTGCGTTTTTTTTTTTTTTGCGATATTACACAGAAAAATATCAAAAAATTTGAAAATAAATATATTTTTTACTTTCTGCTATAAAATATATGCAATAAAAAATGTAAAAAATCTAATTTCTTCATAAATTTGGGCCAATATGTGTTCTGCTATGTATTTTTTTGGTAAAAAAACAAAGTGTATATTGTCATGCGCTCCCTGCAGATGGAAGTGCGGGATCACACACACACATTTGGGCCTGCACTCTACCAATATACCCCACTAACTTGGCTCCATCCTCTTGGCACAGCTGTGATGCAATGCAATACAATACAATGTAAGACAGTACAAAATACCTGTATTGTCACCCCAGGATCCACTGACTGCACCTGGTGGAGCTATAACAACTATTTTAACATTGTTTGAGACATCAAGGTAGATAGGCCTCAAGCCTTCTCAATGTCAGTTGCTCTGCTCCCTCGTGGAACTATAATTTCCAGTGAGACTTGTATATGAGTCTAACTGCGTGTGAAATTTAACAAACGGTGGGCCGTGACCCGCTCACCCACTGGATAGAGGCTCTGTGTGGTAACTTTTGTCCAGTGACTGCAACTTGCTTCTCCATCAGCTGGGTCAATCGCTCTGTTCAGCTCCGCTGGGTGGATCCCGTCCTCCGATGCTCGGATGAGTGTCTCTGGGTCTCTGCAATCTGGCCACCGTCTCCCCACAGGTCCTTTTAGGAAGGCCACACAATTCCAAGAGACCTAAAATGTCCGCTCCGGCTCCTTATATCTCCTACACAGCATGCACTGCTCAAGAAAGTGTTCATGGGTAGGCCACCAAACCTCCTGGGTGAAAAAGGTCAGCCTCCTCCTCCCAAAACAACAGTCACTTCCTGTCTAGTCTTTTGTACTTCTCTCAGGAAAAACAAAATATCTGCATTACCAGTATTTGGCCACTAGATGGCTTCAAATACTCAAACATAGCAATGTCCATAGACATTTTATTAAAGTATGCAAACACACATCAGATATGGGAGAATATCAGCTCTATATATATATAGTAAAAACAGTATTGCGTGTTAAAAAACAAAGGCAGCCGCCACAGAACATCCAAACATGTAAAATACGCGATAAAAGGAAAATACAACTCAGACCGACTGGTTTAGTCGACAAAAGGCTCCAGAAGAAGTCCTTTTGTCTATGAAACCCGTCATCAGTGTCACTGGTCCCCAAAAAGTGTCAAACGTGTCAGTTAGGTGTCCGATTGGTCTGCCGCCATAACACAGTCCCTCTATAAGTCGCTGATCGTCGCCATTATTAGTAAAAAAAATATATATATAAAAAGTCCAAAAATATATCCCATAGTTTGTAGGCGCTATAACGTTTGCGCAAACCTATTAAACAAATCAATATATGCTTAATTGGATTTTTTTTAACCAAAAATATGTAGCAGAATACATATGCCTCGTTTCCACTGAACGGAACGGTTCGGGTCGGTACAGTTTGGAGCGCTTAGAATGGTCTGGTCTATTCTTGTGAGCATTTCCACTGCAAGTCAGACCGTCCCGGCCCATTCAGGGTTTAGAAAAAATGCCTAGGGTGTCCACCAATCAGTGGAAGTTGTAGGTCTGCCCTAACCGAACCGTTCCATTTTCTATTGCCCCACATCTGAAGCAGGACCCAGAACCGTACCGAACCGATCCGCTCAGTGAAAACGAGGCAATATTAGCCAATATTAGCCTGAATTGGTGAAGACATTTTTTTTTTTTTTTTTTTTATTTATTGGATATGTTTTGTGGCAGAAAGTAAAAAATATTGTTCTATCTCTGAAGATGTGTAAATGTGGGAAATATCAAATTATGACCACTAGGTGGCGCTGAGGAGCATATATCTATCCTAAGATAGTCAGCAATGACTAATGGCGATAGGGTTGTATTTACCCCATTCACACATTCTCAATCTGCAGAGAATACAATTTGAGGACATTTGATTTTGCTTCATTCACACAGAAGAAATTTACAGAGGTAACATTCACTCTTTGGCCGCGTACAAACGATAGGTTAAACCGATGAGAACGGTCTGATGGACCGTTTTCATCGGACCAAACCGATCACGTGTGGGCACCATCGGTTAGTTATCCATCGGTTAAAATAAAGGGAACTTGTTTTAAATTTAACCGATGGATTCCTAACCAATAGGTCAAAACCGATCGTTAGTACGCACGACCATCGGTTAAAAATACGCGCATGCTCAGAATCAAGTCGACTCATGCTTGGAAGCATTGAACTTCATTTTTCTCAGCACGTCGTTGTGTTTTACATCACCGCATTCTGACCCGATCGGTTATTTAACCGATGGTGTGTGGGCGTGACGGACCATCAGTCAGCTTCATCGGTTAACCGATGAAAACGGTCCATCAGACCGTTCTCATCGGATGGACTGATCGTGTGTACGCAGCATTTCTGCTGCGTTTTCCATAATATAACTCAATGATCAAACGGGGAAAGTGAAATTCCCTATCAGTGGCTGTAGCATTGAGCAGCTGGGTTCTCTGGTGCAGAAATCCATTCACTGGAGTATCAGAAGATATAGGAGACTCTGCATTGCGATGCTGATCTTTATGGAGCTCATTATAAAAACTCTTTATTCTGTTTCTGGACAGGCTATGGATGCTTTCTTCTTCACAGGAATTGTGAGTTTAGTTCTGGAGGAAGATGGGACGATGTTGGATACAGATGAGTTTTTTGAAACAATTGAAGATGGTTCGGTGATCATGGTTTTGGAACAGGGGCAAAAATGGAATCCAAAAAAGGTACCAGTATATTTAAATCTGTCCTCTTTATATTAATTTGTATCAGTTGCAGGTTGTAGGACAATCTTTTAATAACATTTCACTGGCATGCAAAAACTCTGCGGTTGAGCCCAGTTTTTACCACCCCTCAACCGCTCCCCCTTTAGCTGCAGCGGTAGCAGCTGGGGTTGTACATATGCCATGGCTATGATACTTTGCTTCGCTGCCATGGCAGGAATTATACACCCTGTCGAGTTCAGCGTGTGCTAACATCCACAAATCACACCCTTTCAAAAGATTAGGGCCACAATGCAACCACCCCGCAGCCGCACACAACATGCACAGTTGTTGCGCAGTAGTCCGGCTTTTAGGGGGTAAAACAGGTGGTGTGAAGTCTAACCAATGCTTTCTCTCTAATGAGCGATCTGAATGCACATCTCTCTTCAGTGATCAAAGCATTTGTAAATGAGCCCTAATAAAGCTTACCAAACGATTCGCAAAGCAAACATTTGTTCTCTACATATATTGGGGGTTATTTATGAAAGAAATAAGAAAGAAAAATTTGCGCTAACCCAAAAACATCAATAACAACGTGATAAGGAAATTACAGAAGGCAGCAATCACGTGACCTAACACAAGCATATACTGTATAAAGAAAAGAAAAATTGTGCCAACTAAAAAGAAACACTTAAAGGATCACTTAGGCCCCATACACACGAGCAGACAGATTTGTTCAAATCGGTCGGACAGACCGATTTGAACAAATCTGTCTGCTGGGGACGTATTGGTTTGATCGTGTACACACGATCAAACCAAAATCCCCGCCGGCAGATGGCGCGCTGACGTGGCGGTGACGTTGAAGCCACCACGTCACCGCACCAGGAAGTAAAACACTTCCGCGCATGCGTCGAAACCATTTAACACGTGTGTGAGAAGACATGTCTGCTGGTTAGCGTACTAACCAACAGACATGTCGAGCGGACGGGTTCCCAGCCGATGGATTGGTAAGCATGCTTTCAAATCTGTCGGCTGGCCAAATCCGTCGGCTCGCCCGTACACACGATCGAATCTGTCTGCTGGGACGGTCTGGCAGACCATTTCCAGCAGACAGATTTGATCGTGTGTACGCGGCCTTAAGGAATTTTTTTTTTTGCTAAATAGCTTCCTTTACCTTAATGCAGTGCTGTATTTATGTTCTCATTGTTCGTTTTTGCTTTGAAGTTACTGTAATTCTGCTCTGATCTCCACACTTCCTGCTTGTCTGGCTCCTTATGAAAAATCTCATGGCAGCTTTTCACTTTGGTCCAAGCTGTGTGTCTAAAACTCCTCAGAACCAATCAGATTCATTTTAAAAACAAAACACTGCCCTGGGATTCAATTTAAAAACAAAACACTGCCCTGGATTTGTTTGTTTTTGTTCTCTCTCTCTCTCTACTTCACATAAACACAAAACCAGTTTAAAAACGAAAGTGAAACTAGAGGCATATTATATGATTGATTGTTATCTATTTTTAATCATTTTTAAAAGGAATCAGTTAACTTTTATGTCTCTATACCCTGTAAACAGTCATTTCAGCAAAAAAAATGTTTTCCTTTAGTGATCCTTTAAGTCCAAAAGTGAATAAAGTCCAATGAAGATGTTGATAAGTTTTATACAAACAGCACCCAAGTGCAATTGAAAACTCGTGAGCCACCACCACATAGACTGAGGCTTACCAGAAATTAGCTTAGTAAGAGCATATAATTAGATCCAGAGCAGGATATCCCAGAGGTAGGTATCCCAGCTTATCGGGAGTCTTGTCTCACACCAAACACAGCTGATCATGGGATCCACACTAGACTATGGCCAGAATGCAGCGTTGGATACTCGCCAGCAATAGTATCATGCAGGGCAGCGGTAAACCATATGTAAGGAAGGAGAACGCAACATAGTGTAGTACCAATATACAATTTATTAAAAGATTAAAAAGGCTACTTACACAAGGATGTGCAAATCGAGCAATGTAAAATAAATGCCGGCCAACATCGAACAGGAGCCCTTCCTCCTAACGCAAACGCGATGACGTCACTGCACGATGGCAACCGCCCTTTTAAAAAAAAAAGATATATATATTTTTATATATATATTTTCCTTTCTTTTTTTATTTTTATTAAAGGGCCCAGAGGTCCACCAGGGCCCCGGATGGCTACCCCCTTTTTTATATATATTTTTCTTTGTTTCTTCTTTTTTTTTTGTAAAGGCCCCCCCCAGCTCAATTCCCAGCAGCCACCCGATTCTCAATTTCAGGCGGCAGCACACCGCCCCGGTTCTCTGCGCCAGGGGGCCCATGCCTGAAGATGTGTAAGGAGCCCCATAATTCCTGATGGCGGCCCTGCTTGCACTTGTAGTGCAAAGTGGATTTGCCTTTTCTAAATATCCCTCAATGTGTTTGTTTGGCTTGTGTCACCTTACTTGTAATGTTTGGCAAGTGTTACAACTTGCAAGTCTTGTCTGATGTATTCATTTACCCTAGGTTCACACCTATGCGTTTTTTGTGTGCATTTTTTGTGTGCAGAAACACAGTACAGTCCATTTACCATGGTTTCCTATGGTACAAGTTCACATCTATGCGTTTTGCACCCAGTGTGTTTTTGAAAAGGGTTGTGACTTTTTTCCCACGATTTGCAGGTAATAGACTTCAATAGAATCACACCCGAAATGCAAGTGTTGTGTTTGTGATGCAATTTTTGATGTGTTTTGCTTTTTTGATTTTAACACTGTATATAGCTGGTTGCTAAGCAGGGAGACGGGAAGCTGGTCGCCTCGTCCTTAACGGATGAGTCATTAGCTGTCAGCGGGGAAAACTGAATGTAGAAAAAATTATTGCAAAAAAAATGGCGTGGGGTTCTCCCCAGGTCCATCCAAGACCCTTCGGGTCTAGTATGGATTCCCCACACCACACACTACACCGCAGGGGCAGGAGTGCGAAAAGGAAAGGAAGTGGGTGTGGCGTGTGGAGGAACTGATGCCCTCCATTTACCTCATGCAGCCTCTGAATGTCTGTGGGAGGGAGAGGAATAGAAGTAGGCATTCAGCGGCTACATGAAGTGATCAGTTCCTCTACATATCACCGCACTCTTATCCAGACATTAAGGGGGCCGCAGGGAGCATTGGGCCAGGTCACAATGGTGATTCCTGTAAGTACGCCCCTGCTTTCTCAACTGCTGTCTCAACACTTCTGTGAGCTTAGCCTAAAAGATATCTCATGTAGTTTATGTTCTCCAAAGTGGTGCGTTGTATGCATGTATAATGTAATGTTCAGCTTGCACCTTTTTCTCTACAGGGTGTCTTGTCATACTCCTTGCAGAATGAGAAACCAAAGAATAGCCGGGATATTGCACGAATAACATTTGATATCTACAAGTTAAACCCGCGTGATCTGTTTGGTAGTCTGAATATTAAGGCCACCTTCTATGGGTTGTACTCCATGAGCTGTGACTTCCAATGTCTGGGACCCAAGAAAGTGCTCAGGTGAGAGACAATATAGTGCAGGCCTCTGTAGATATGGCTACTCTGCAGAGGTTTAGAGCTGAAGTTTAGTCATAAATGTATTTTTCCTCTATAGCTGCACTCACATCATTTGCCTGCAATGGAGTATGTCCCACATAATACAGGTTGTTGCTTAATGAGGAAATCTTTTTTGTCGGGTGCCTGGTCCTCTTCCTAGTGCTGTAGCTCTGGGTCTTTGGGCTAAATGGCATTAAAGACATCTGAAGGGGACTTTCCCCCTCCTCTCCTCTAATGCATTGAGAAAAGCCCATACAACATTTCCACTCAATGTCTCAATGTATCACAACCTCTAAGGCCCCTTTCACATTGAGGAGTTTTTCAGGCGGTACAGCGCTAAAAATAGCGCTGCTATACCGCCTGAAAAACTCCTTTACTGCATCCTCACACTCAGGCCGCGTACACACGGCAGGGAATCTCGACGGGCAGAACACATCGTTCCGCCCGTCGAGGTTCCCTGCCGGCCGTCGGAATCGGCGACCCGCCCGTCGGGAATGGCAACCAGCCATTCATCCAGGCGGGCCGTCGAGGAAATAGAGAGCGTGCTCTCTATTTCTGCTCGACGGGCTTCCCGACGGGAAGCTCGCCGAGACCGTACACACGGCCGAGGTCCTCGCTGGAATGCGCATTCCAGCGAGGTTCTCGCTGGTTTTCAGCGAGAACCTCGGCCGTGTGTACGGCGGCTTCAGGCGATGAGCTGGCGGGAGGTAAAAATATCTCCTGACAGCAGCATCTTTGGAGCGGTGAGAGGAGCGGCATGTATACTGCTCCTTCCCATTGAAAACAATGGGAAACCGCGGCAATACCGCCTGCAATGCTCCTCTATAGAGGCCCATTGCAGGTGGTATTAACCCTTTCACAGGCGCTAGCGATGGTTAATACCGCACCGCTAGCGGCCGCAACTCATGGAAAATCCGATGGTATAGCGGCGCTATTTTTAGCAGCGCGGCTCCCGCAGGAAATGTGAAAGGTGCCTAAATGAGTGAGAATTAGATGAATTCCACATTCCCCATTCTAATATATTATATATATATATATTGTGAGGGATTCGCTCGGTAGCGGGTGTGTGTGACTCCCTGGATGGGTTCACTACACGCTGAACTATACAGAAAGGCAGCTGAGGATGGTTGAAAACAAAGGATATGGTTTATTCTTCCATATTGCTGGATACAAGTGCAAGCATCAAAACAGCTAAGTCAAAACAAAACATAAAATAAACCCTGGCCACTTGGGGCATCTATCTTCAAAACACAGGAACCTACCTTTAGAGTCTGGCACAGCCTACTGCTGGGTAGACACTGCTAGTCAGACAGCAATAGTCTTTTTGATTTTTATCACACAGAAAAATCAACAACGACCTCACCTCTTCAGAAGACTTTCTGACTGCTCTCCTTAACTCTAAAAGCCTCAGGATGCAGCAATCAGTAGTCATCCTTTAAATAACTTATAGAGGCCTTAATTGCCTCATTCTGAACAGCTGAAGTTTTCCAATGCCCTAAACCTTTCTGGCTATTTCTGCAGCCGACACCTAATAGTAATTGGTGAATTGCCTAAACAAGGCAGAAATGTATCTCCCCGTCTGTGACAACACCCACGGATTTACCTGACTTCCTGTCACAATATATATATATATATATAATATATATATATATATATATATATATATATATACAGTATATATATATATATATATATATATATACAGTACCAGGGGCGGACTGACCAGTCGGTCAGTCGGGCACTGCCCGAGGGCCCCGTGGTGGGAGGGCCCGGGCCGGCTCAGTCCGCCTTTGGAGGTGCCCGCAGCTTATAATGCAGAAAAAAAAAATCTTTAAAGCGATACCCCCGAGAAAGCAGTAAAAGCCTTTAAATGCCGGTTGATGCGACTATATGAGAGCTGGCCAAGATAGATCATCAGTGAGAGCCGAGCAGTCATCCGTACGGGGATGATTTTAGTAACAGGCGCTCCGGCCACCTCTCCCCCCTGGGGAATTTAGCTGAGGGGCGGGGCCATTCTTCACTGTCGCGGAGGACAGCATGTGTTTTGTAAAGGAGCTGGAGGCTGCAGAGTGCACGGCACGCATAGGCTGAGCAGGGATATCTTCAGTTCATCTCCCTTTCTCAACGGCACCCACACTGACCTGCCTTGTGTCCAGCAGCAGGTCAGTGTGATACAAATTAAGCAGTTAGTGTGTGTTACTGTATGTGTTGTAAGAAAAAAAACGAGCCATGCTGCTGAGTGTTTCTTCTTGCCCTGTACTGTACCTATTTTACAGGTAGCAGGTGCTATTCACTAGTGCACACTGAAATCTGGTACCAGTGGCGGCTGGTGCTCGAAATTTTTGGGGGGTCGGAAACGAAAAAACAAAACAAATGAAGCCTCACTGTGCCCATCAAATGCAAGCCACTGCGCCATGCTATCAAACGCAGCCACCGTGCCATCAATTGTCACCACTGTGCCATGCCATCAAACGCAGCCGCTGTGCCATCAATTGTCACCACTGTGCCATGCCATCAAACGCAGCCGCTGTGCCATCAATTGTCACCACTGTGCCATGCCATCAAACACAGCCACTATGCAATGCCATCAATTGTCACCACTATGCCATGCCATCAATTGTCACCACTATGCCATGCCATCAATTGTCGCCACTGTGCCCCGCAATTGTCGCCACTGTGCCCAGTAAAATGCCCCCCCCCGGGCACTTACCCTCTATGGACGAACCGCGCCTGTCTGGTACGTTTAATACCACTCAGTGCACTCCGGCCCCTTTCGCACTGGAGCGGTGGGTTTGTCAGCTGTAACGCACCGCTATTTTTAGCGGTGCTTTACCGTCAATTTTGCGGCACTATTCAGCCGCTAGCCGAGAGAGTTAAAACCACCACAAAGCGCCTCTGCAGAGACGCTTTGCCAGCGGTTTAGCCATGGTGCCCCATTGATTTCAATGGGCAGGAGCGGTATACACACTGCTCCTTCACCGCTCCAAAGATGCTGCTAGCAAGACTAGCGCACCGCTCTAGTGTGAAAGCCCTTGGGGCTTTCACACTGGAGAAACAGCAGCAGCTGTTTCAGGGTGCTTTGCAGGCACTATTTGTAGTGTTATATTGCCTGCAAAGAGCCCCAGTGTGAAAGGGGTCTCAGTGTATAGATATCAGTGTTATATATTGGGAATAGCACTTACCCTGGTTCCCATTGGCATCGCATGGCAAATCGCATGGCAAGTGCTGGCAATGATACTACCCGAATCAGTGTGATGTCACATTTGTGGCGCCGCACTGATTCCCAAAAGTAGTTTCTGTACAACTTTTGGCGACTTCTGTTTGTGATTTCCATAGACACCTGTGCAGCAACCAGAACAGATGTCTCTAAAATCGCTGCCAAACTTGCACTGACATGCAGGTATGAAATCGTGCGAGTTTAACTGAACTCACAAGCTTTCATTCCCGCTGTTAGTGTGAACCTAGGCTAAGTGAGTTTATTCTATATATATATATATATATATATATATATATATATATATATATATATATATATATATCACTGAAATGTATACACTGAGTGCTTTTCCCTAACACTGAAATCTGTCAGTGAGAAGAATGTTCCTTACATTGGTGGTCAGTGAGAAGAATGTCCCTTACATTGGTGATCAGTGAGAAGAATGTCCCTTACATTGGTGATCAGTGAGAAGAATGTCCCTTACATTGGTGATCAGTGAGAAGAATGTCCCTTACATTGGTGATCAGTGAAAAGAATGTCCCTTACATTGGTGATCAGTGAGAAGAATGTCCCTTACATTGGTGATCAGTGAGAAGAATGTCCCTTACATTGGAGATCAGTGGGAAGAATGTTCCTTACATTGGTGATCAGTGAGAAGAATGTCCCTTACATTGGTGATCAGTGAGAAGAATGTCCCTTACATTGGAGATCAGTGAGAAGAATGTCCCTTACATTGGTGATCAGTGAGAAGAATGCTGCTTACATTGGTGGTCAGTGGGAAGGATGTCCCTTACATTGGTGATCAGTGAGAAGAATGTCCCTTACATTGGTGATCAGTGAGAAGAATGTCCCTTACATTGGTGATCAGTGGAAAGAATGTCCCTTACATTGGTGATCAGTGAGAAGAATGTCCCTTACATTGGTGATCAGTGGGAAGAATGTCCCTTACATTGGTGATCAGTGGGAAGAATGTTCCTTACATTGGTGATCAGTGAGAAGAATGTCCCTTACATTGGTAATCAGTGAGAAGAATGTCCCTTACATTGGTGATCAGTGAGAAGAATGTCCCTTACATTGGTGATCAGTGAGAAGAATGTCCCTTACATTGGTGGTCAGTGAGAAGAATGCCCCTTACATTGGTGGTCAGTGGGAAGAATGTCCCTTACATTGGTGATCAGTGAGAAGAATGTCCCTTACATTGGTGATCAGTGAGAAGAATGTCCCTTACATTGGTGGTCAGTGAGAAGAATGTCTCTTACATTGGTGATCAGTGGGAAGAATGTTCCTTACATTGGTGGTCAGTTAGGAAAACAGGGGGCCCCAGGATCTCCTAGTGCCCGGGGGCCCCATGAGTTGTCAGTCCGCCCCTGTACAGTACAGACCAAAAGTTTGGACACACCTTCTCATTCAAAGAGTTTTCTTTATTTTCAAGACTATGAAAATTGTAGAGTCACACTGGAGGCATCAAAACTATGAATTAACACATGTGGAATTTTACACATAACAAAAAAGTGTGAAACAACTGAAAATATATGTCATATTCTAGGTTCTTCAAAGTAGCCACCTTTTGCAGCAGACACATCTCTAGAACAACTGTTAAGAGGAGACTGTGTGAATCAGGCCTTCATGGTAGAATATATGCTAGGAAACCACTGCTAAAGAAAGGCAACAAGCAGAAGAGACTTGTTTGGGCTAAAGAACACAAGGAATGGACATTAGACCAGTGGAAATCTGTGCTTTGGTCTGATGAGTCCAAACTTGAGATCTTTGGTTCCAACCACCGTGTCTTTGTGCAAAAAGAAAAGGTGAACGGATGGACTCTACATGCCTGGTTCCCACTGTGAAGCATGGAGGAGGTGTGATGATGTGGGGTGATGATGAAGCTCATCAAGAGAATGCCAAGAGTGTGCAAAGCAGTAATTAAAGCAAAAGGTGGCTACTTTGAAGAACCTAGAATATGACATATTTTCAGTTGTTTCACACTTTTTCGTTATGTATATAATTCCACATGTGTTAATTCATAGTTTTGATGCCTTCAGTGTGAATCTACAATTTCCATAGTCATGAAAATAAAGAAAACTCTTTGAATGAGAAGGTGTGTCCAAACTTTTGGTCTGTACTGTGTATATATATATATGTTTTAGATATTTATATAGCTCCAACAAGCTATATAAATATGCAGCACATTCAAATCAGTTCCTGTCCTTGAGGAGCTTACATGCTAAGGTCCCTATAACTCACACATACATACCGTACAAACTAGGGCTATTTTGGAAAAGAAGCCAATTAACATACCCAGGGCCATCTTGTATGTTGATTGGACCCGGGCAACAAAAATTCTTGGCCCACCCCCCCCCCCCCCCATGCAATTTTGCTCTCCACCTGCTCTGAGACATACAATAAATATCAGCTAGACTTAAAATCAGTTTACTGTATCAGTTTAGGCAGTGATTGCGATTGGTTGCCAGAGGTTACAGCATATTATTTCCACTTACTGACTGGTTGCTAGAGGTTACAGCACACATGACAGCTCACTGATTAGTTGCTAGAGGTTACAGCACATGATTTTTTCTTGTTGATTGGTTACTAGAGATTACTGTACAGTAATACTGCTCACTGATTGGTTGCTAGAGGTTACAGCACATCATCTCTTCACTGCAGAGGAGCATTAAATGCTGCCTTTATTTACACATGAATGCTGCCTCAGCTATTTACGTATGAATGCTCACATTATTTACATACGAATGACGTTTTTTTACATGTAAATACAGGGTCTGCAGGTGAGTCAGTAGGACAGAGCTGGGCAGCATTAGTAGCAGCACTTCACACTGAGATATCAGGACACAGCATAGGACTAAAACTTCAAGGGACAAGGGAATTTAAACTGGGATAGTTGGCAAATATAAGGTAGCTACTTTGGCCCCCACAACAATAACAGGGCCCAGGGCAGCTTCCCTTTTTTCCCTGCCTTAAAGATGGCCCTGAACATACCAGCATGTCTTTGGAGTGTGAAAGAAACCAGAGTTTCTGGAGGAAACCCACGCAAGCTCAGGGAGGACATTCAAACTCCATGCAGATAGTATCCTGACCGGAATACTCTACTGTTGCTGTCTCTGCCACAAGTAAAATAAATGAAAGGAAATCTCCCTAATAAGGCTGCACTGCGGCAGCACTGATAAGCTCCACTGATGGGCACCGATGAGGCGGCACTAATGGGAACTGATTAGGCAGCACTGATAAGCTGCACTGATTGGTACTGATGGGGCTGCACAGATAATCAGGGCACTGATTAGCAGTGTAAATGTGCCCTGTCAGAATTGCCAGTTACTGGCTCTCCTTTCCTCACACTGTCACAGCGTGTGAGGAAAGGACTGCGATAACCGGCAAGTCTGTTTACATGTGATCAGCTGTAATTGGAAACAGACAACATCTCTCCCTCTGTCTCTCTAAACCTGGAGCCTGTTTATTTTTTTCCATCTCATCTTCATTTTTATTTATTAAAGAGGAAGTAAACCCTCCTAAAAAAACAGGAAGAAGACAAACCCTGCAAGACAGAGGCATAATCAGCTAGCATACGAGATGATTATGTATCACTTACCTCAGATCAAAGCCCCCGCAGCGGTCCACATCTCCCCCTCCGGCTGCCGACATTTTGTCCCGGAGTGACTTCCGGGTATCGCGGCTCCAGCGCTGTGATTGGCCGGAGTCGCAATGACGTCACTCCTGCGCATGCGCGGGAACGGCACAGTACAATTGAAGCTTCCATTGGCTTAAGTGCGCATGTGCCACATGACGTCGGCACATGCAAATACAGGGATATTTTCTAAACCGTGCAAGTTTAGGAGATATCCAGTGCAGCTACAGGTAAGCCTAATTAGGGTTTACAACCATTTTAACTCTGTGAGTTATGTTGTATAATTTTATTGCATTTTTAGCGAAAGATAGCTTTAATATTTTCTTGGGGGGTCTGTCAGGTATTCTGTACGGGGGGCCCTGTGATTTCGATCAGCAGCCCTGCACATGGTCTGCATGCTGGGCAATTTCTATTGAACTGGCTGATGCTGCCCGGCATTCGGCCCATGTGTACTAGGCTTTACACTTACAACTGAGAGATCAGAGAAGCAACACATGCCACTCTCTCTTTCTTGTTACTTACTCTATTCATGTGCTGCCGCTAGGCGAACTAGGCAGCCGCCTAGGGCGCACTGCCACCTCAACACATCTGTGGCCGCTGGTTTCCTTTCTCAATGTGTGACAGCAGTATTCCTTTTAGGGCGCAAGATGCTGCCGCGCAGTCCTGTGAAAGAAGAGGAGGAGGCGCTGGGAGCTCGGGAGCTTGGGAGCTGGGAGCTTGTCATAACCTTGAACCAACAGTTGTTGTGTTGCGCAGAGTGCTGATAATGGCTGCTGGGGCTGAGCATCTCCCTGATCTCTCCAGGATTGAAGTCTGTAGTAGATGATCATCGGGGCGCCAGTCTGCTGGAGTCTTTCTCAAGTCTCTCTCTCCTACCACTCTACCCCTGCACGACACTAACAGCATCCTGGCTGGGACATCACTCCCTGACCGAGGGTGCCCTGAGCATCCCCGCTACCAGCCGCCCTTGACCTCACACACATACACACAGCCCTGATGATATGATGCCACCTACTATCCACCTGTTATCATCATCATGCTCCTCATCATCCCCCTGGCTACCACTCCACCCGTAATTTTCATCCCCCTGTACCCCACTGTCAGCTTCCTACCACCCACCCCCTTTCATCTTCAAGCCCCCCCCCCTATCCCATTGCCAGCTTTCTACTACCCCATCCCTGTCATCTTCATCCCCCCTGTACCCCACTGTCTGCTTTCTACCACCCCACCCCTGTCATCTTTATTCTCTGTGTACCGCACTGTCAGCTTTATTCCCCATGTACCCCAATGTCAGTTGTCATCATTCATTTTCTCATCATCCCAACCCTGTACCTCCCTGTCATCTGCCTCCCCCTGTACCCCACGGCCAGCTTCCTACCACCCCACCCCCTGCATCTCCCCTGTACCCCAATGCCAGCTTCCTTCCACCCCACTCCCTGTCATCATCATCTTCATACTCATCATAATCCCCCTGTGCCTTGAATCCTACCACCCCACCCTCTGTACTGCACTGTCAGCTTCCTACCACCCCATCCCTGTCATCTTCATTCCCCCTGTCAGCTTCCTACCAGCCCACTCTGTTCTTGCCTAGGACGCAAAATAGCCTAGCACCAGCTATGTTCCTATGTGGGTGTATGGAATTTCATTTAGACAGAGACGGTCTAAAGAAAAACAGGTTTTGCTGTACTCCCTTTTTTTTATTAAAGCTCTGTGACATTGGCATCATGGGATTACCTTTTATCAATTGTTGTATGACCGGAAACCACTGTAAAATTTAGTATGATGACTTCTGATCACCAGGTAATGCAAGCATCAATAAATGTGGTTACTAATGCTAGCTGGGGAGCGCTCACGTTGCTACATGGTAAAGTCCAAATCCCAAAGCTGTTTTTTTTCTTGCAGACTCTACTTAATGATAGTGGTAGATAAGTGTAACAATATATTTATAACACACCTGATATATGTGTTTACTTTACCAGAGAGTTTTTAAAAGTCCTATCAAAAAGTCTTCGAGGAGTGGGACGCTTGCTGCTTGCTACCTCTGGATTGTTAAAACGCCTGCTGGATGGATCCGACCATTGGCAGAACAACCGAATCTGCGAATATGAAGGTTGAAGACCCAACATGTACTTTCCTCTCCATAATCCATGCACTCTCATTACTTATAGTAAATTGGTTGTGCAAATACAGGATGAAAAGAAGACTGAATGATGTATTTAATGAAGCTACTTGCCAAGAATATATACCTTATGCAAAGGCACACACATCCATATGCATATATACTCACAATGAACAATTTTATTAAAAAAAACAAAAAAAAACAGAAATAGAAACAAATGAATCAACGGCTTTAATATAGGGGGATGTTCTCAAAATTGGCTCAGATTACTCATAAATATAGGATGGGTGTTGAACCATCAAAATCGATGAGTATAAATATGAATGTTTATATAATGTTAGCAAGCAGTGTTAGACTATCAGAGTTCATAGAATACCTTTAGTCGAAAACAGGATATTCAAAATATGAATCAAGTAATTGAAGTGGTTGTAAAGGCAGGACATGTATTACCTTCCCCGAATTAAGGTTAAAAATGTCCCACCTGTTGTTTTGCCCCCTCACCTCCCTAAATACTTACCTATGTAATGAGTCCTATTGAGATACAGAGGAGGAGCCGAGAGCTTCATTGGACTCCAGAAGAAGAGGCTTGGAGCTGCTCTGTGCAATACCATTGCACAGAGCAGATAAATATAACATATTTGTTATAAAAAAAATGTTTTATTGCTTTAAAGCAGACCTTGCAGTAAAATGGGAGGCCCAATTATATTGGTTTAATTACTAAAGACAAATAGGCTGTTCACTTTGATAGTGAGTTTTCTCTAGAGCTTAGGGGGGTTGTAAACCCTTGTGTTTTTTCACCTTATTGCATCCTATGCATTAAGGTGAAAAACACCCTGCAGTGTCCAGACGCCCGTTTTACTTACCCGAGCCTCAAATTTCCATGGGCACGATCCCACGCCGATCTTTCTGCGGATTTTCGGATAGATTAATAGCAGCCCAACCATTGGCTCGCGCTGCTGTCAATCAAATCCAATGACGTGCCGGGGCAGAGCCGAGTCATGCTCTCAGCGTCTATGGACGCTAGGTGTATGACACAAGAGCTTGCCTGCAAAGTAACCCCCTCGGGAGAGAGCTTCCCAGAGGGAATTATCTAATGCGGGGAGGAGCCGCAAAAGCATTTAGCAAAGAATAACCAAATAACATGCAAGGAAAATAAAAAAACATATTTTTGGCATGTACGCTTGTACAATCCATTGCAAAGTGCAACTTCCCTTTGAAAGTGAACAGACTATTTGCCTTTAGCAAATCAACCCCCATAGATCACATTTTACTGCAAGGTCCCCTTTAACTACTTTCATATTTTGAAAATCTTGTCTTTTGATTAAAGGTGACTTCTGGCTGTGAATGGCCACACATGCATGATTCATAAGCCCCTTTCACACCAGCAGACCAATCCGGTCCGCCTGTCTGTTTGCCAGGCAAACCAAATCGAACCACCTATTGTTCTCTATGGGACGGTGGACCACTGACACCTACCCCTTTTAAAAACAGACGGACGGGGATCTATTCCTCATCCATCCAGCAGATCGGATCGGATCACAATTGGATGGAAATGGACCGCCTAATCGCCCAATAGATAAAATCCAGCTGTGTCCGTGCCCGTGCCGCTAACCTGTCATCCTGCTCAGGGGGGATCAGAGGAGAGATCAGGCAGATCCGCTTGGACGCATTCCACTGTCTGAAAGGGGCCTATGAGCCCATTCACACAGGGGCAATACGACTTCCAGCGCGACTTTGGGAGGCAACTTGGACAGGGCTTGAGTATGAATCACAGTGCGACATGAGGCAACTTACAAGGCAACTTCAAGTCGCCTTCAGGACAGGAGGCTTTCCAGTGGCCAATCAAACAAGAATCAGCTCTGTGGGAGGGAGGGGGAGGGAGGGGTTTGCCTGAGAAATGTATGCTCTCTTCCTGTATTGTTGCTTCTGTTAAGACAGTGATCCGACTTCTGAGGCGACTTCCATTGAAATCTATGGGTACAAGTTGCCTAGAAGTCGGATTGAAGTAGTACAGGAACCTTTTCTAAAGTCGGAGCGACTTCAGTAGTGTGCATTAAGACGGCTCCATTCACTTCCATTGATTTTCTTATGCAGCGCGACTTGGGGCGACTTGAAGTCAGATCCAAAGTCGTCCCTGTGTGAATGGGCTCTAGGGTATTTGTTATACAGTGTTTATACAAATGTTTCTTTTCTCTTTATACAATAACATTATAAATACCTGTTTTTTATATATGTTAATTTATACAAATAACGTATATTGTAAAAGGTAAGATGCAATAGTAATGGGAATTGTCTGACCTACAGCCCTTACGCTGCACCAACTGTAGATTAATTATCTTGTCAAATACTGTAGTTTTTCATTTTGCTTATGTTTTTTATTTTTTTTAGCTGTTATTGCTGATTGTAATTAAAGTGCCATTAGTAATGTGGGCTGTAAAAGATATTATGCCTTTTATAATGAAACATGGTATTACTTTTTTCATTTATGGGTTCCCCATTTTCAAGCCAAGAGGATGCAAATGCCTGTATGCACTGCAATGACCAGCAAGACTTGTACCGCTTTTACCCCCACCAATCAGTTTTTTGGACTCATGCCACGTACACAAGACCGTTTTTCCGGTTCTAAAAAACAAAGTTTTTTTCAACCCGATCATTAAAACAGCCGATCGTAAAAAAAATGCTCTAGCAAAGCGTGGTGACGTACAACATGTACGTGCTTTTTCTGATTTTGTTTCGCTTTGCAGTCTGTTACAGCGTGATGAATGTGCTTACTCCATTACAAACGCTAGTTTTACCAGAACAAGCGCTCCCGTCTCATAACTTGCTTCTGAGCAAAAAAAAATTGCAGTCTCACTGTGCCCAAACGCAGCCACTGTGCCATGCTATCAAACGCAGCCACTGTGCCATCAATTTGCACCACTGTGCCATGCCATCAAATGCAGCCACTGTGCCATTAATTGTCACCACTGTTCCATGCCATTAAACCAGCCACTGTGCCATCAATTGTCACCACTGTTCCATGCCATTAAACCAGCCACTGTGCCATCAATTGTCACCAAGGTGCCATGCCATTAAACCAGCCACTGTGCCATCAATTGTCACCACTGTTCCATGCCATTAAACCAGCCACTGTGCCATCAATTGTCACCACAGTGCCATGCCATTAAACCAGCCACTGTGCCATCAATTGTCACCACTGTGCCCTTTAATGGTCGCCGCTGTGCCAATGTTTGCCGCTGTGCCTATTGTCCCCACTGTGCCCTGTAAATTGCTCTCTCCCCCCCCCCCCTCGCTCGGCACTTACCTTTACTGGAGTCAGGCATCCACGTCCCACAATGTCTTCTCCCGCCGTCGATGACTGACTGGCGTCTCAGCCAATCAGGTTACCGGTAGCCAGAACCGGCCAACCTGATTGGCTGAGATGCCTGTCATCTTATTCAAGGGGCGTACAGTCTGTGCGCTCCGAGAATAAGCTTCCGGGACCCAAGGGCTGTACTGGGAAAGCCTATTAGAGCTGTTGTTTCTGATTGACATTTCCGTACAGCCAACCAGCTGGCGTTATTCAGATGGCCGGACATGAGCGCCGACCATCTGAATAACAGCGGCAGCGGCAATAATAACATAGATTCGTGCAATGCATGAATCTATGTTGTTAGACTCAGTGGCGGTGAGAGCCAGAGGGGGCGGTGCTCCAGCGCCCTCTATGGACGAACCAACACTGTCCAAAAGGTGTTCTATCGGGTTGAGATCAGAACTCTGTGTCAGTCAAGTTCCACCACCCCAAACTCGCTCATCCATGTCTTTATGGACTTTGATTTGTGAACTGATGCACAGTCATGTTAATACAGGAAGGTACCATCCCCAAACTGTTCCCACAAAAGTGGGAGCATGAAATTGTCCTAAATTTCTTGGTATGCTGATGCCTTAAGATAGGGGTAGGCAACCAGTAACCTTCCAGTTGTTGTGGAACTACATTTCCCATAAGGCATTGCAAGGCTGGCAGTTACAATTACTCCGAGAGGCATGATGGGACTTGTAGTTCTGCAACAGCTAGAGGGCCCCAGGTTGCCTACCTTTGCCTTAAGAGTTCCCTTCATTGAAACTAAGGGGTCAAACTCAACCCCTGAAAAACAACACTACACCATAATCTCCCCTCCGCCAAATGATTTGGACCAGTGCAAGTGTGAGTGTAAAGGCAGACGTCTCAATAATTTTGGTAATATAGTGTATTTTACTGAAAAATATGGAACAATAAATGTGAAGTGCAGCCTGCACTTTTGGGTCTACACAAATACTGCAGCATACCCACCAGTAGTGCACATGATCTAGTTATTTCCATTGAATAGCATTTCTCTCACTCCTGTCAGAGAGGGGGTTGTCACAGACATAGGGAGCGAGTGGTAATCTCTCCAATAAGGGCACAGACAGGTATTAAAACACTTTTTAGTAGAGTTTATTTTAGTGTTTAAACTACACTAAACCCAAAAGCAAAAATTAAATATATTGCAGCTTCCCATTTCTTAGATATGATTGCTGCATTGGTTTTCTTTTTTAGACTTTTTTTCATTTATTTTCACCTGGTGATACCTCCATTGAGTCTGTTGTTTTTCAATTTCCTTTAACAGACCAAGCTTTTTAGCAAAAGTAGCAGTTAGAGCGTTGAGACAAACCGTTTAACATTGACAGGCATACCTACAGTGCCTTCAAAAGGTATTCATACCCCTTGAACTTTTCCACATTTTGTTATGTTACAACCAAAAATGTAAATGTATTTTAATGGGATTTTGTGGGATAAACCAACACAAAGTGACACATAATTGTAAAGTGGAAGGAAAATTATAAATAGCTTTCAATTTTTTTTTTACAAATAAATATGTGGAAAGTGTGGTGTGCATTTGTATTCAACCCTTCTAAGTCAATACTTTGTAGAACCACCTTTCACTGCAATTACATCTTCAAGTCTTTTTGGTGATGTCTCTACCAACTTTGCACATCTAGAGAGTGACATTTTTGTCTATTTGTCTTTGCAAAATAGCTCAAGCTGTCAGATTGGATGGAGAGCATCTGTGAACAGCAATTTTCAAGTCTTGCCACAGATTTTCAATTGGATTTAGGTCTGGACTTTGACTGGGCCATTCTAACATATGAATATGCTTTTATCTAAACTATTCCATTGTAGCTCTGACTGTATGTTTATGGTCGTTGTCCTCCTGGAAGGTGAACCTCTACCACAGTCTCAAGTCTTTTGCAGACTCTAAAAGTTTTTCTTCTAATGCCGCGTACACACGACCGCTATTCATGTCATGCAAAAAAACAATGTTTTTCTCAACGGTATTTGTCGTAATTCCTCTCAAGCCTGCCTTGCAAACACACGTTTGTGAAAAAAAATGTTCGAGCAAAGCGCAGTGTTGTACAACGGCACTATAAAGAGGAAGTTCCATTCGAATGGCACCACCCTTTGGGCTGCTTTTGCTAATTTCCCCATCTCATAACTTGCTTCTGAGCATGCGTGTTTTTTCCCCCACGTTAAAGCGCACAACGTGGAAAAACAAAACTTGAAAAACGATGAGAAAAAATAGAGCAGGTTCTAAAATCCATCCATCTTCTGACCAGTTTCCCTATCCCTGCTAAAGAAAAGCATCCCCACAACAAGATTTCACAGTGGGGATGGTGTGTTCAGGGAGATGTGCAGTGTTAGTTTTCTGCCACACATAGCATTTTGCTTTGAGGCCAAAAAGTTCAATTTTGGCCTCATCTGACCAGAGCACCTTTCTACACGTGGCTTTTTTGCAAACTGCAAACGGGACTTCTTATTGTGCTTTCTCTTAACAATGGCTTTCTTCTTGCCACTCTTCCATAAAGGTCAGATTTGTGGAGTGCACAACTATTAGTTGTCCTGTGGACAGATTCTCTCACCTGAGCTGTGGATCTCTGCAGTTACCATGGGCCTCTTGGCTTCTCTGATTATTGCTCTCCTTGCCCGGCCTGTCAGTTTAGGTGGACAGCCATGTATTGGTATGTTTGCAGTTGTGCCATATGCCGCGTACACACAATCATTTTTTGTGATGAAAAAAAACGACGTTTTCTGTGAAGTAAAAAACAACGTTTTTTAAACGTCACTTTTCAAAGACGATGTTGCCTACACACCATCGTTTTTTTCACAAAAAGCGAGGTTACGTTCACCACTCTTTTCCATTGAAGCTCGCTTCATAACTAGCTTCTGGGCATGCGCGGGTTGAAAAACATTGTTTTAAACAACGTTTTTGCTACACACGGTGACTTTTTGTGACATTTTTTTTGGTCGTTTTTTGAAGACAAAAAACAAAGTTTTGCCCACACACGATCAATTTAAATGACGTTTTAAAAAACAACGTTTTTTTTTCATCGCAAAAAACGACCGTGTGTACGCGGCATTACTCTTTCCATTTTCAGATGATGAATTGAACAGTGTATATAGAAAAAATAAATTTGTGGCGCACAATCAGTTTGAGCAAGCAACCTAGTCTAAAAATAAAAGTTGAAATAAACATCAATCAGTATAAGTCCATATGGTAACAAAATACTCCGGACAGTCCAGTTTCAGCAGTTAGATAGATGTGGGAACTTAGCGGCAGCACCTGAAGCAGAAGCAAGCCTCTAGAAGAGCCAAAAAAATACAAGAGAGAGATGCGCCAAACTAAGTGCAGTATGTCGTTTTTAATCAGTAGTAAATTGGTACAATAAAGTAACTACTCACAAACATGGAGTAATATAGGCATTGGTGTGGCTATGAGGCCGGGGTCATCATAAGAGGTTCCTCCGGAAAAGGTTTCTTCGTCCCAGGCTTGTGAGCCGCAAGTGTGGTATAGTGGACACAGGAAACCAGGAAGAGCCGTCTGATGTGGCGTGCGTTCCACCGTGGAGCGCGGCGTATCGTCGTCGCCCCGGAAGTGACGCGAGGGACCCGGCCAGCCAATCGGATTACGCGTTTCACAGTGTCAGCTGTTTCGTCAGATCCATGGCGTCCGTATGGAACGGACGTGAGTTATACGAGCAGGATAAACGTGATTGGTTGGAAATGGCACACTGTGTTTATCATGAATGTTCTTTGTTGAGAGTCCAAACTTGCACATTGCGCAGGTGTGCACACTTGGGGACGGTGACCCGTAGCTGCACCTGTCTCCTTTATGCCTGTGCAGCTTTTGTCACTTTCTAGTCGATGACAATAACCCTAATTATGGAGGAAAATGTGACATTTAAAAGTGATGACATATCTGTGAATCAGGATCATTAATTATCATGTCTCCAGAATTGATTAGTTTACAGCTGTGAGCTTGTTTCATTGGATAGCCCAATTAATTGGGCTATCCAATGAAACAAGCTCACAGCTGTAAACTAATCAATTCTGGAGACATGATAATTAATGATCCTGATTCACAGATATGTCATCACTTTTAAATGTCACATTTTCCTCCATAATTAGGGTTATTGTCATCGACTAGAAAGTGACAAAAGCTGCACAGGCATAAAGGAGACAGGTGCAGCTACGGGTCACCGTCCCCAAGTGTGCACACCTGCGCAATGTGCAAGTTTGGACTCTCAACAAAGAACATTCATGATAAACACAGTGTGCCATTTCCAACCAATCACGTTTATCCTGCTCGTATAACTCACGTCCGTTCCATACGGACGCCATGGATCTGACGAAACAGCTGACGCTGTGAAACGCGTAATCCGATTGGCTGGCCGGGTCCCTCGCGTCACTTCCGGGGCGACGACGATACGCCGCGCTCCACGGTGGAACGCACGCCACATCAGACGGCTCTTCCTGGTTTCCTGTGTCCACTATACCACACTTGCGGCTCACAAGCCTGGGACGAAGAAACCTTTTCCGGAGGAACCTCTTATGATGACCCCGGCCTCATAGCCACACCAATGCCTATATTACTCCATGTTTGTGAGTAGTTACTTTATTGTACCAATTTACTACTGATTAAAAACGACATACTGCACTTAGTTTGGCGCATCTCTCTCTTGTATTTTTTTGAATTGAACAGTGCTCTGTGAGATGTTCAAAGCTTGGGATATTATTTATAACCTAACCCTGCTTTATACTTCTCCACAACTTTAACTCTAACCTGTCTGGTGTGTTGTTTGGCCTTCACAATACTGTTTATTCGCTAAGGTTCTCTAACAAACCTTCATGGAAAAGCTGTATTTATACTGAGATTAAAGTGCACAGAAGTAGACACTAGGGGCTAGATTCATCAAAGAGTTACGCCTGATACGCTGTCGTAGCTCTGAGTGAGTGGGGTCGTATCTATGCACCTGATTCTTAGAATCAGTAACGCATAGATTTGTGTTAGATCCGACCGGCGTAAGTCACTTACGCCTTCGTATCTAAGTTGCATATTTACGCTGGCCGCTAGGTGGCGTTTCCGTTGATTTACGTGTTGAATATGCAAATGAGCTAGATATGCCGATTCAAGAACGTAGCATATTTTTTTACATTGTTTGCGTAAGCGTAAGTCCGGCGTAAAGTTACCCCTGCTATAGCAGGCGCAGCCAATGTTAAGTATGGATGTCGGGACATCGTCGTATTGTACGTCGTTTACGTCATTTGCGTAACCCGATTAAGAATGGGGCTGGGCGTAAGTTACGTTCACATCGTTTTCATTGACTATTTGCAACGTGATTTTGAGCATGCGCACTGGGATACGTTCACGGCCGGTGCATGCGCAGTTCGTTCGGCGCGTTGTTTACATCCGGTCACGATTAGTTTACATACAACACGCCCTATTTGAATTATGTGCGGATACGCCGGCCCATTTACGCTACGCCGCCGCAGCTTACGGAGCCTGTGCTTTGTGAATACAGCCCTTGCCTGTAAAAGTTGCGGAGACGTAGTGTAAATAGGATACGCTATGCCCGCACAAAGTTATGCACATCTACCTGAATCTAGCCCTAGGTGCCTTCTGAAAGCAATTAGTTCCACTAGAGTTTAGTTAGGGGTATCAGCGTAAAGGGGGTTGAATACAACTTATATATACTTTTCAAGTATTTATTTGTAAAAAAAATTGAAAATCATTTATAATTTTCCTTCCACTTCACAATTATGTGCCACTTTGTGTTGGTCTATCATATACAATCCCAATAAAATACAATTATGTTTTTGGCTGTAACATGACAACAATGTGGAAAATTTCAAGGGGTATGAATTCTTTCTCAAGGCACTGTATAATTGTTCGTTTTTATTAATACCCTTTTCCCTGATAGTAAAATAAACTTTGCTGTAACTGCTTAAAAAGTATTATCTAGAGTTCAGCTTTCATTTGTTAAACAAGTCCATTTACTGCCCAAAGGTACCTCCATTTTTCCTTCATCCAGAATGGAGTATCTGTAATACAGGAAGTGTGCTACTGGCTGGATTACCAGGTGAAATTAAAGGAAAAAAAGCCACAAAAAAAAACATCCTCAGCAGGAACCATCCGAATTTTGATCTGTGTGTGGTCTTCCCTGACTGACAGACGGTGATCATTGGATTGGCTTCTGATGTACTGTACAGTCCTGCTGGAAAACCTTTATCAGTCAGCAGTTGCATTAAATGGCTGCAGCCACTGATCAGTGTCTTCTACAATATATTACATTTTTGTTTTTGGATTTAATACCACTTTGAGGATTAGAACCATAGGTGTGCACAGCCTATTGCATTAGAGTGTGCACCCTAAAGCTAAAACACAAATACATATGTGTGTGTCTACATATATATGACCCTGACACATTGATCTTCCTGCTGGCACAGTGAAAGAGAAGAGCATAGACACTTCTCTTATGGCAGAGCAGGTAAGAGGTAGATCTTTCACATGTTCCTGCTGATACACAGAGCAATAACACTAATGCGCATGTGGTGGTTAGTGTGTCTGGGCACATTCAGATTACACGCCCTGATCATGGTCAAACACCTTTTTTTCAGGGTTTGCCAAATGTCCGATGAGTGTAATTGAAAAAGCAGAAAGATAATGATCACAGGCAGAGTTCTGTGCCTTCTGGAGTTCTGTTGGAGGATCTGAGATGTACCTTGTTTCCTCTTAAAGCAGGGGTGCCCAACCTTTTGAAAAGCTGGGGCCAATTAAGTGACTTGGTAACAGGTCGCGGGCCACATTAAACCGAGCGGGTGGATGGCAACCCACTCCTTTTTTTTTTTTTTTTCAGGTTGGATTGGAGGTTGTAAACGGACACAAGTCCGTTTACATCTGCCACTCCTTAGAGGTGAATGGAGGGTCCGTTTGGGTCGGACTGACCATGTAAAAGGGGCCTATGGCTGTTTTCACACTGATGCACTGTTGTTTAACCGCACCGCGGGTTCACCCTTGCTGCAGGTTAGCTGCACTTTGCCCTAAACTTCTATTATATCCTGAAGGTGTGGTGCACTTTCAGAAAGCACACCAAACTCGCAGATAATAAAATAAGTGTATGGCTCAGTGCAGGTAACCCGCAGGTACACTGCTCTGCACCTCCGGATCAGTTCAAAGCAGCCCAGTAACCACTGCAGAACACATATGTCCATATATACCCTGTGATATTAGTAATAAACGTATCTTTAATAACAGTATTCTATTCCATTCCAGAGCAGGAGGTTGCGGGCCAGATCAGAGCGCTACACGTCCACATATGGCCCCTGGGCCACTGGTTGGGCACCCCTGTCTTAGAGTGACGGTAGTCACTGGCACAAAAAGTGAGGGATAGTCTTCCTAGCATGGGCATAGAAAGTAATCTGTAGGCAGGGTCAATAATATGGTACCCAAGTTAATGAAGCAACACACACAATTTTATATGTTATAATTTAATAATATGCAGATTAAAGCGTAACAAGGATGCTTGCAGAGCACAGTAATTAGCACAAGTATAATCACTGATATCTGCAGGTACAGAACTCTTGCAGTACAGATACAACATTTGCGGTAACTAGGCGTAATAATACTTGCAGCAGTAGGCACAGTAGCTCTTGCAGTAACAGGTGCAATCTACTTTCAATAAAACGCACAATAACAGTTCCCAGTAGAGTGCTAGTACAGCCATTAGGCAGCCCATACGTCCTTTTTTTTCTGTTCAACCTGCTAGTTGAATGAAAAAACAAATTCCTCTATCCACATTGATTGGAGGAATGCTCGCTTCAGCACCATCAGAATACACTTACTGTATTAGCGCTGCCTGCTATAGGACAGATGTGTGTAAAGCTTCATTCACACTGGTAATTAGGGGCGGTTAAAAATAATAGCAGCAGGAATCCGAGACTTCTGCTGCAGCTCTCAGAGGCTAGGTGGAGTCAACGACCCCGTTCACTATAAGGACACAGCTATTCTCTGCACAGTTAGTGCAGTGCCTGCCGTGATGATTATTATTATGCAGGATTTACATAGCGCAAACAGTTTGTATAGCGCTTTACAACGTTAGGGCAGACAGTACAGTTACAATACAATTCAATACAGGAGGAATCAGAAGGCCCTGCTTGTTAGAGCTTATAATCTAAGAGAGAGGGTCAAGTGATACAAAGGTAATAACTGTAAGGGATGAGCTGATGAAGAAAATAAAAGAACAGTTGCTAGGTTAGGGCAGGATAGGCTTTCCTGCCCTCACCTAACAAAGAGAAGAGAAAAGTTTTCAGGGATCGCCTAAAAGCTGATAGTCGGACAGATTGGGTTTGGGGATTCCAAAGGATGGGAGAGGCTTGGGAAAAGTCCTGGAGGCGAGCATCGGAGGAGGTAAAAAGGGAGCTAGAGAGCAGGAAATCTTGGGAGGAACAATTTGGTTGGTATTTTGAAACTAGGTTAGTAATGTAGCTGAGGGCGAAGTTGTGGATGGCTTTGTAAGTTATTCAAATATAGGTAACTTCTGTGCTACTATGTGCAATATAATAAAAAACGCATTTAAAAATGTCAACTAAGAAGTAAAAAGAGGTACTGTTCAACACTGAATGTGTTCCCACATAAATAAACAAAAAATGCTAAATATTGTGAAGCGCTACCTCACCCAGAAACTGCCCTGCTGGGCTCCAAATAATGAATGTATAGATTACAATCTGTGAAAGCCAATAAACTATGAGGCCTCGTACAGACGAGGGAATTTATCCGCTGAAAATGGTCCGACGGACCATTTCAGCCGATAAATCCGCTCGTCTGTAGGGGCAAACGGACAGTTTTAGACGGATTTCTCCGGCGGAAAAGTTTCAAAGCTTGCTTTGAAACTTTTCCGCCGGACAGCTAGCCGTCGGATATGTCCGCTGGTCAGTACACTCACCAGCGGACATATCCTCTTGCGCAAGCGTCGTATGGATGCGACGCATGCGTGGAAGTTGTTTTCTTCCTGGTGCGGTGATGTGGCGGCGTCAACGTCACCGCCACGTCACCGCGCTGTCTGCCGGCGGGGATTTTGATCCGATGGTGTGTACAGCCATTGGACCAAAATAGCCCAGCGTACATATGCACTGTAAACGGTCGGGGACCATTTACAGCGGATAAATCCCATCGTGTGTACGAGGCCTGAGGGTCTCAAAAATGTCTCTATGCCATCTTATCTTTATAATTCTTTTTTTCTCTCCCTCTTTAATGTTTATTTATATGTATTGTATTATGTTGGGTTTATATGGAATGAAGAATGGACACTCTGATATGTAGATGGGAAGGAGATGGAAGTCCCAGACTGCCACATCTCCACAGTGCTAAGAATATGAGACATCCGAGATTATAGATTGACTGGTTGGCTCACCTTTATTTTATGTGACCATTTTGAGGAGGCTGCCACCCCTTAGGCCGCGTACACACACGATGAGATATGTCCGCTCAAACTTGTCCGATGGACAGTTTAGAGCGGACATGTCTCATCGGATTTTGGTCCGATGGCATGTACACACCATCAAACCAAAATCCCCGCCGGCCACGTCACCGCACCCGGAAGTAAAACACTTGCTTTGAAATCTGTCGGGTGGCCAAATCCGTCTGTTTGCCCGTCTGTTTGCCCGTACACACGATCGAATCTGTCTTCTGAAACGGTCTGGCAGAACGTTTCCAGCAGACAGATTTGATCGTGTGTACGCGGCCTTAGGCTGTGAAATACTGTCTTTGTATGTAGAGCTTGTTCATTCCTGAAAATTTAATAAAATAACATTTGCAAAAATAAATAAAAAATGTCTCTATGTGCTAAAAAAACAATCAAATAAACATAATGTCCATGAATTAATAACAGGTGACACAAGCGACAAGCTTGATATGGCGATTCATCCAATCCATCCAATTTGTACTCTCATCTATATGCACTGCACAACTATTATTAATTCATGGACTTAGTTTTATTTGATAGTTTTTTTAGCACATTTTTGAGACCCTTATATGGGCTGTAAAAGAGAGTTTATTGGCTTTCACAGATTGTAATCTATACACTTATTATCTGGAGCCCAGCAGGGCAGTTGCTTTGTAAGTTATTGTTAGTATTTTGAATTTATTTTGTTTGGTGAGTGGCAGCCAATGGAGGGATTGGCAGAGGGGGGTAACAGACGCTGAGCAGTTTGTAAGGTGGATGAGTCTGGCAGCAGCATTCATGATGGACTGAAGGGAGTTGCAGTAGTTGAGGCGAGAGATAACCAGGGAGTGAATCAGGAGCTTTGTGGTTTCATTGGTTAGGAAGGGACGTAGTTTGGTGGAGATGTTGGGCGGTTGAGGCGGCAAGCCTTGGAAATTGATTGGATATGGGGCTGAAAGGAGAGTTCAGAGCCCAGGATAACACCTAGCACCAGGGCAGGACATAGGGTGGTAAGGGCCCCTGGGCTTGAGTCACTTTCGGGCTCTACCTTCTATACATTACTTTAAATAGAACAAAATGATACATACACAAGCTATGTATTAGAGCTACACAATTCTGGATGAACTGAGAATAAAAGATAATAGTGATCACAATGTACCTTCGCTGTACCTGTCAAATGTAGAGGGATCATATAATTCCACCGTATGAGCCTTCGCGTCTGTCCATCGGTAGGCGCGGCAGCTATACATAGTGTCATTCGGATGCCGACACATGTGCAGAAGAATGACCGTGCGTATTGACGTCATCGCGACCACGTCGCATAATGATGACGCGTAGTCAATGGTAAACATAGCGTTGTCCCGAAGGACATGATGTATACTGCACATGGGCACAAAAAATCACTGGCACAAGTCAGGGTGCAATGTATTCAAAGGGCAAATCCAGCAATTGGAGCCAAAGTTACATGCCACATCCAGCAAAAGGACAGACACCGGGCAAAATATTGCAAAAATAGCTTCACAAGGGTAATAATAAAAGAAAGACAAATTGTCTACTTGGACAGAGGACAAAAATGATCAATGTCCCTCGAACAGGTAAAAATGCTAGACCAATCAACACACTTTAAATGAAAAATTAAATGACTGGCATATTATTGAAAAACAATTCAACGTAAATGGGGGGGCCCTATTGGGCGGGCCCATGGGCTTGAGCCCAGTCAAGCCCAATCGTAAGTCCGGCCCAGCCTACCATACGGGGATGGGTGGATGGTTGTACCATTGCCCTTGACAGAGAAGTCAGTGGAAGAGGCACGTGGAAATATTATGAGCTTGGTTTTGGACAAGTTGAGTTTAAGGAAGTGGTGTGACATTCAGACAGATATGTCTGTTAGTAAGATGCGTGAGGAGACTGATGGAGTGAGTGATTGCTACTGGACAGACTTTTTATCATTATAGTAAATGGGGCTGGCACCTAACCGCTAAGAGCCTCTGAGAGACGCAGCAGGAACTGACGCTACAGTTTGCACCTTCCCTAATTGCTGGTGTGAATTTAACCTTAAACAATTTTTAAAACATATTTATTACTGTCTTTTAAATATTTAAAATAATTCTACCCTTCATAGGCAGCCACACAGTATCATTCATCTGTAACGTCTACAACTGTATTGAAATGTATTATCAGAAAGCTAAATGTTATCATTTCATCAGGTAATCAATACATCTTATGCTTAATGTGAAAGCAGTATTATTAAAGTGTGACTAGGTAAAGGTGATAAATGATGAGGACCAATCTATTAGTAGCCACTATTATTAAGAACAGTGGGGCTGATTTACCAAGCCTGTGCGCCAAGACTCATGGTGCACAAGCAGGAGTAAACCTGTTTTTGACATTTACCAAAGAAACACGCTGCCAGTGCAGCGTGTTTCCTCATTTACTAAAGTGCCTAATGCGCCCAGAAGAGGGCGCACAGCACGCCAGTACAGAGCTGGCGTGCGGCATTTAGTAATGTAAACATCGGGGATTCGGGCGGGAGTTTATGAGGGGAGGGAGGGGGGTGATGCAGGGGAAGTGTAGTGACATGTGTTTCAACTTGTGTGGCGGGCCGATTTGAAAGGGAAAGTGACTTTTGGGACCCGATCCCCGTGCCCTTGCAAAGTACGCTAGAACCTCGGAAGGTTCACTTGCATACTGGGCATGCGCAGAGGGAAAAATCGGAGCTTACCGCGCGCCTCTTCAGTACGCCGGGAAATCCTTGGTAAATACCAGGCGGCGTAGCAGTGTTTGCACTGCCTGGAGCGGCGTACGGCAAGCTCCGAGCTGTTCTCGGGCTGCGCTGACACTGAAGGGGAACTCCGCGCCAAATTTCAAATGTGAAACCGGCGCGGCTTCCCCCCCAGGGGTACAATAGGCTCTCCGGCTTGGTCCGGAACGTGAGGGGTTAACCCACGCCAAAATCGGCGTGGGGTTCCCCCCCAGATCCGTACCAAGCCCTCATCCCAGGCATGCAGTCTGGCCGGACAGGAATGGGGGTGGGGACGAGCGAGCGGCCCCCCCCCTCCTGAGCCGTACCAGACCACATGCCCTCGACATGGGGGAGTGTGTGCTTTGGGGGAGGGGGGCGCTGCCCCCCCACCCCAAAGCACTCTTGTCCCCATGTCGATCGGGACAAGAGCCTCTTCCCGACAACCCTAGCCATTGGTTGTCGGGGTATGCGGGCGGGAGCCAATCAGAATCTGGGAGCCCCGTTTAATAGATTTCGGGCCCCCACCCTATGTGAATGAGTATGGGGTACATCGTACCCCTACCCATTCACCTGGTGAACGTTTTCACTTTTGAGGGTCTTCCGCCGCCCCCTTCAAATTCTTCTGCCTGGACGGGGGTCGTACATCCCATCCAGGACTTGGACGTGGCGGGCTTCTCGTCGCTGTCTTCTGCCGCTGCCCCCTTCACCACGAAGCTCCGTGCTTGTTTGATGAGGGCAGCGGGCTTCCGTCGTCTTCTCCGGGGCGAGGGTCGTACATCCCACCCCGGATTTCGTCGCCGGGTTCTGCCTGGCTCCTACTAGGGGCCAGGGCTTCTTTTGCCGTCTTCCGCCGGAGGGCGCCACTCTCCGGGCTTCTCGACGTTGTCTTCCGCCGCGGGGGCCAGGCCTTCTTCTTTGCCGCCCCCCTCGATTTTTTCGGCCTGGACGGGGGTCGTACATCCCATCCAGGACTTGGACGTGGCGGGCTTCTCGTCGCCGTCTTCTGCCGCTGCCCCCTTCACCACGAAGCTCCGTGCTTGTTTGATGAGGGCAGCGGGCTTCCGTCGTCTTCTCCGGGGCGAGGGTCGTACATCCCACCCCGGATTTCGTCGCCGTCTTCTGCCGCTGCCCCCTTCACCACGAAGCTCCGTGCTTGTTTGATGAGGGCAGCGGGCTTCCGTCGCAGTCTTCCGCCGCGGGGTGACACTCGCGGGCTTCTTCTTCCATTCGATGTTGACACGGCGAGGTCCGGCGCTGAAATGCCTTCTGAGCGGCGGGCAAGGACTTATATTGGCATTGGGCGTGGGCGTGGTTATGCCAACATGTGACCTTAACCCATGTGACAGTGATGTGACGTGACATCACTGTCACATGGGTTAAGGTCACATGTTGGCATAACCACGCCCACGCCCAATGCCAATATAAGTCCTTGCCCGCCGCTCAGAAGGCATTTCAGCGCCGGACCTCGCCGTGTCAACATCGAATGGAAGAAGAAGCCCGCGAGTGTCACCCCGCGGCGGAAGACTGCGACGGAAGCCCGCTGCCCTCATCAAACAAGCACGGAGCTTCGTGGTGAAGGGGGCAGCGGCAGAAGACGGCGACGAAATCCGGGGTGGGATGTACGACCCTCGCCCCGGAGAAGACGACGGAAGCCCGCTGCCCTCATCAAACAAGCACGGAGCTTCGTGGTGAAGGGGGCAGCGGCAGAAGACGGCGACGAGAAGCCCGCCACGTCCAAGTCCTGGATGGGATGTACGACCCCCGTCCAGGCCGAAAAAATCGAGGGGGGCGGCAAAGAAGAAGGCCTGGCCCCCGCGGCGGAAGACAACGTCGAGAAGCCCGGAGAGTGGCGCCCTCCGGCGGAAGACGGCGAAAGAAGCCCTGGGAGGAGCCCGAGGTGGGGCGACACCCCCGTTGTTCTCCGCTGTTTTCGGCCGGCCCCCCCCGGATGTAAAAGAGCTTCATTTTGGGGTGGGGGCACAGTCGAGCATGGCGGAGAGCATGGGTGGGTGTTTCCCCCCCCCGGCAGAAGACGGCTAGAAGACCGAGGAGTGGCGACGCCCCCGTTGTTCTCCGCCATTTCCGCCGGCCCCCCCCGGATGTAAAAGAGCTTTGTTTGGGGTAGGGGGCCTGGCCGAACATGGCGGAGAGCATCGGTGGGTGTCTCTCTCCCCGGCGGAAGGCGGCGGCGAAGACCGGGGGGGGGGTAGGTGTACCCCCCCGGCGGAAGGCGAAGACCGAGGAGGGGTTTCGCCCCCCGTTGTTCTCCGCCATTTCCGCCGGCCCCCCCCGGATGTAAAAGAGCTTTGTTTGGGGTAGGGGGCCTGGCCGAACATGGCCGAGAGCATCGGTGGGTGTCCCCCCCCCGGCGGAAGGCGGCGGCGAAGACCGGTGCGGGGCTGGAGCCCCCCCGGCAGAAAACGTCTGGAAGACCGAGGGGCTCCGCCCCCGTTGTTCTCTGCTTCTTTCGGCCGGCCCCCCCCGGATGTGAAAGAGCTAATTTTGGGGTGGGGGCCTGGCTGGACATGGCGGAGATCATCGGTGGGTGTCCCCCCCCGGCAGAAGACGGCGAAGCCCGGGGCCCAATGGGCTGGTGGTGGGGGGTCCCGGCAGAAGACCCCCGGAGCTGACTAATAAATTATTTTTTTCTGTGTGTTTTTTTTTGTGTTTACACTTTTCCACCCGGTGAATGGGTAGGGGTACGATGTACCCCATACTCATTCACATAGGGTGGGGGGCCAGAATCTGGGGGCCCCCTTAATATAGGGGGCTCTCAGATTCTGATAAGCCCCCCGCCCGCATACCCCGACAACCAACGGCCAGGGTTGTCGGGAAGAGGCTCTTGTCCCTTTCGACATGGGGACAAGAGTGCTTTGGGGTGGGGGGGCAGTGCCCCCCTCCCCCACAGCACACACTCCCCCATGTCGAGGGCATGTGGTCTGGTACGGCTCAGGAGGGGGGGGGGCGCTCGCTCGTCCCCACCCCCATTCCTGTCCGGCCAGACTGCGTGCCTGGGAGAAGGGTTTGGTCTGGATCTGAGGGGGAACCCCACGCCGTTTTTTGGCGTGGGTTTAACCCCTTATGTTCCAGATCAAATCTAAGAGCCTGTTGTGCACCAGAAGGGGGACCCCCACGCCGTTTTTTTTTGTAATTTGGGGTGGAGTTCCCCTTTATCCCGGTCCTGTCAGGGGGGGGGGGGAATGCCTGCTCGTCTGTCCCTACAATGTATGAACAGCGATCTGTCATTTCCCCTACACAGTCCCACCCCCTTTACAGTTAGAACACACCCAGGTAACATATTCAACCCCTTCCGCGCCCCTAGTGTTAACCCCTTCCCTGCCAGTGTCATTTTTATAGTAAGCAATGCATTGATATACCATTGCTCGCTACAAAAATGCCAAATCTCACAAAAATGTGTCCGCCACAATGTCGCATTAGACAGAAAAAACAAATGATAGCCACCATTACTAGTAAAACAAAAAATTATTCAAAAAAAACCCATAAGACCAACCCCTACTTAGAACTTTTGCCCAAACCAATCAAACGCTTATTGTGATTTTTTGCAACCAAAAAGATGTCCAAGAATACTTATCGGCCTAAACTGAGGGCAAACATTTTTTGAATATATTTTGGGGGAGATTTATTATAGCAAACCGTAAAAAAGATGTTTTTTTAGTTACCAAATTGTCGCTATATTTTTGGGTCAAGCAAAAATAAGAAAAAACGCAGAGGTGATCAAATACCACCAACAAAAAAAAAAAATTGAATTTTTAGGGGGGGGGGGGGGGAGGATGAGGACGCCCAATTTTTTTGGGGGCCACGTCGCACAACCACGCAATTGTCAGTCAAAATGACGCAGTGTTGAAATGCAAAAAATGGCCCCGTCAGTGACCAGTAATATGCTCTGGGGCTCAAGTGGTTACAAATTAAGAATACACTAAAGTTAGCCCAATTTATGGCCATAATGTGAAAGATGATGTTACACCGAGTAAATAGATACCCAACATGTTACACTTTAATATTGCACACACTCATGGAATGGCGCCAAACTTCAGTACTTGAAAATACCCATAGGCAACGCTTTTTTATGTGTTTCAGGTTACCAGTTTAGATTTACAGAGGAGGTCTAGTGCTAAAAGTATTGCTCTCGCTCTAACGTACGCTATGATACCTCACATGTGGGGTTTGAACGGGGGTTCAATATGTGGGCGGGGCTTACACATTTAAGGCCCGCCCCCATATATGGAAACATTCTTCAAACCACACATGTGAGGTATCATAGCGTGCGTAACAGCAAGAGGAATATTTATAGCACTAGACCTCATCTGTAAATCTAAACTGGTAACCGGAAACAATAAAAATGCTGCTTGTTCGCTTCTGACTGCGAGCTACTAGGGACAGGGGCGTTTAAATTATTACTATTTAGGTTTGTTACGTAAAAATTCTATAAGACCTCCCGTTCAGCTTGTAAAGCATCACTTCATGGGGACCAAAAAAAAATTTAACACCTCTAATGCTTTCATCCGCCATTGCAGATTTTATTCTGGTACTGCATTTCGAGTGAACTGGGCATGCTCGAACAGTTAGAAAAAGAAGTTGGAAGTTTCATCCTGAAAATGACTTGCATCTTTCTGAGCATGCTCAGAAAGCTCTTTTTTTGGCTTAGTAATTTAAGGACATCCTTAACAGGTGTAAGCAGTTCCAAGTGCACACAAACTAGAGGCTGACATTTCTTCATGTGTTTCCAATTGGTTCATTAGCACACATGTTATAAAAAGCGTGGATACTGCACGTGTCAGCTGCCCCTCAGAGGGGGCAGATTTGCTGGCTGGAAGGAATGGCGGAGTGAAACAGAGATGTTTTGGAGCAAGTTTTGTATTTTTTGATGTTTTCTCTGCTACATAATTTTGCTAAATGTTTCTCAAGATGTTAATGACTAATGTTTTAATCCTGTGGGTCTATCCTGTTATTTCAAAAGCATGATTTATTTTCCAATGACTGTGAAATAAACGTTGGTCTTTTTTGTTTTTAGGTGTTTTTATATATTTTTGGTGTGTTTATTTGTAATTTTTTTTTTGCTTTCCTTGTTTTGTGGACCAATAAAATTACTTTCAAATTTTGAAGTTTGTTTTGTGATATTTTTTTCATGCTATGGATTTCAACCGCTGCAGCTGAACTAGTTTGGGCCTAAACCATCAAGTGTGATTTGTCTCTAAGCTCTTTCCTGGTGTGTATGCATGAAATGTTTAGTCACCAGAAAAGGAAGGACAAAGCGGTAAGTATTGTTTCCTAGAACTGATGTCCAGACTGACTTTTTAAAGCACATGTGCAAGATGTAGGAAAAGCTGCAAACAGGGCCTGTTGGAGGGGGGTGGGGGGGGGGGTGGTGTATTGGTGGACAGGCTTGAAGTGCTGATTTACAGCGCTGTGCTTGAAACTAGCACAAGACAATCCTATTCTAATTGTGGGTTGTTTGAGGGAAGCCAATTGAGTGTTAGAACCCCTGCTAGTGTTTTTAGGTTGGGCTTTGTGTCCCTTTTCCTAAAATTGGCTTCACTTCCTGTCACACAGCTGAACAGGAAGTGAGGTTAAAACCCTACCAATGGTCTTTTCTTCGGGGCACAGGTCAATCTAACTAGTGTCACCATTAAGCAAATTGCACTGCAGTGTACACCCCAAATGATTAGTTATTTTGGGGTTTAGTAAAGGCAAAGCCGCTCTGCAGTAGAAGCGTAGGCAATGAAAATCAGAAGGGAAGCACTGATGGTTTTTACTTCCAATCCCGCCAAGTTTTGAGTTTTCTTCCTTGCTTGTCCACTTGTAGTGCAAAGTGGATTTGCCTTTAGTAAATGGACCCCAAAGTCCAAGATTCCTACTAATTTGGGGTGTACACAGCAAAATGCCATTTCCAAAATGGGAAACTATTTATATTGATCTGTGTGTCCCCAACAAAACATTACTCAGGTGTTTCCCTCACTTCCTGTTTGGCTGTGTGGCAGGAAGTGAATGAATTAAGTAGAAAGTGACAACATTTGTGAGGTGTCTTTACCCTATCAGGGGTGCAGGCATCCCCAAAACAAACATGAAAATAGTTGATTTAACATTGGGTGGTGTTTGTGGGGGTCCCTAACACACATTCATACATATTAGCAACGCTGGATCGTGGCCTATTGGCATGGTTATATTTTCTTAAGCCTCTCAATAAAATGATCTGAAATTTGGGGTTAAACTGGAACAATAATCATCACTTTTATTTTTTGGATTTCTTTCATTTTGGATAGAGTTGGTGGGGGGGGGGGGGGGGGGTTAGAAGCTCTGTCAGTTTATTTTGTATTATCCCTGTCCGTTTGGGGAGATTGGCCTTCACTTCCTGCCCCATAGCCAAACAGGAAGTGATCGAAAAAGTAGGCAAATTAAGGGCCCCCCCAAGTCCCCCCCCACAGAACTTGTGTGTGTCCCCTGAAAATTCCTGGGTGGGTCATAAAAAAACAGGGTGTGGCCTTGACAGGAAGGGTGGGTCATTTTTCTATTAGGGGGGTGCCAAAATTTGGTCAGGCCTAGGGAAGCACAAAACCTAAATATCCTACTGCATATTAGGGCTTATTTAGACAGGATCCAATTTACAGCATGTTTTTAGATTGTGGGAGGAAACCCGGACAGGGAGAACATGCAAACTCAAGGCAGATAGTGTCACGGGCGGGATTCGAACCAGCAACCCTTTTGCTGCTAGGTGAACATGCTACACACTACACTACTGTGCTGAACGAACATGATTGCAGCTGAAAGCATGAGATGTTTTTTTTTTTACCAATTCCATGATTTCCAGCCTGGAGGACAGATGTGGGGTCTAATTGACCCCGCCTTTCTCTATAAAGAGGACCTGTCACACACTAGTCCTATTACAAGGGATGTTTACATTCCTTGTAATAGGAAGAAAAGTGAAAAATAATACAAACAAAGGGACAAACAAGTGCAAAAATTAAAATATTAAGTAAAAAAATAAAATAACAAAGGAATTTAAATGCTCCTGTCCCTAGTAGCTCGCACTCAGAAGCGAACACGCATGCAAGTCCCACCCACATATGTAAACATCCTTCAAACCCCACATGTGAGGTATCATAGCGTGCGTTAGAGCGAGAGCAATAATGTTAGCACTAGACCTCCTCTGTAACTCAAAAGTGGTAACCTGAGAAAAAAAGTCAAGCGTTGCCTATGGAGATTTTTAATAACGAAGTTTAGCGCCATTCCATGAGTGTGCGCAATATGAAAGCGTGACAAGTTAGGTATCTATTTACTCGGTGTAACATCATCTTTTACCTTATCCCTAAAAATTGGCCTAGCTTTACTGCTTTCTTATTTTGTCATTCATGAAACAGGTTTTTTTTTGGAAAGCCAAAAAAAAAAAAAACGTTAGAAAATTTTTGGCACAAATACTGTTGGAAATGTGTCCGAAAAAATGGCCGCCACTTTATTCCCTAGGGTGTTTGTTAATAAAATATATATAATGTTTGGGGGTCCTGAGTAAGTTTCAAGGAAGAAAATATAATTGTTACATGAAGGAGAGAAGTGCCAGAATAGGCGCGGTATGGAAGTGGTTAAAGTGCACCAATAAAAGTGAAAAATTCCTTGAAATTTCGTACCATGGGGGGGGGGAGGCAATTAGGGGCGCCATCAGGAATTATGGGGCCCCTTACACAGCTTCAGGCATGGGCCCCCTGGAGCAGAGAATAGGGGGGGGGGGTGCCGCCTGATATTAAGAAGGGGGGGGGGCTGCCGCAATTTGATAAGCGGGGGGTTCCTTTACTAAAAAATACATATAGAAAAATATATATTAAAAAGGGTGGTAGCCATCCGGGGGCCCTGGGGACCACTGGGCCCTTTAATAAAAAGAAACTTCTGGGCTCTTTAATGAAAAATAAATTACAATATCTACATATATAAAATAATAAAAAAGGGGGTTGCCTTGGGAGCTCTGGGCCCTTTAATAAAAAATAACTACCAAAAATCTAAAAAAAAAATAACATTGGGTGGGAGCTGTGGTGGCTCAACGTGAATGGCACTGCGCTGACAAGCCGTTCACCTCTGCAGCCAAGGGTTCGGATCCCGGTCTCGGCTACATATGAATTGAGTTTGGTGGTGTCAGCCCGGCTCCCGGTGGGTGTGCTATGCAAGGTACGCCTGTGCTTAGTATGCCCACCCCCCCCCCCCCCCACAAAAAAAACACCACACTTGCACACACTTTGGCCATGAGGTCTCCTAAAATAAAGGGAGGTGAAGGACCTACAGGGCTGGCTGGGTGGGCTACACTCCTTCATAGGGGGAGTCCCTCTGTCCCATCGGGCTCCCAAGTGTAGCAGGTGGGGTGAGTGGGAGGCCCCCCTCACACCCACCATTGCCACCGGGGGCATGGAGAAGGATGGCGATTGCAAGTCCAGCTCCTCTCTCTCGACTTCACGCACAAAATACACTTTAAAAAAGAAATTAAAGTAAAAAGTAACAAACCTGGGGAAAATGTTTATAACATTTTTAGAAGCAAAAAGGGGCCCTCTGGGAGCTTTCAAAATTATATTATATATATATATGTTTAAAAAATAACCAAAAAATATATCATATGTTTTTTTTTTTGATTTTTTTGTAAAGGTGGGGGGTTGTCATCTGGAGCCCTGGGATCTCCGGGCCACTGGGGACCAGGCCACTGGGGACCTCCAGACCCCTAAACCAAAACATTGGCCCTTTAATAACAAAAAATTTGGGGGGTTGCCACCCGGGGCCCTGGGGACCTCCAGACTGCAAAAAAATATTAAATTCCAAAAATTGGCCCTTTAATAAAAAATCCTACAAAAACCAACTAACAAATATATATACAAAAAAAAAAAGAGGGGGGTTACCATCTGGGGCGCTGGGGGGCCTCCAGGCATCTGGGCACCTCCGGACCCCCGGGCCCCTTACAGGTGTACAGGGCCGCCATCATGAATTTTGGGGCCCCTTACACAGCTTCAGGCATGGGCCCCCTGGAGCAGAGAACCGGGGGGGGGTGCTGCCGCATGAAATTGAGAAGCGGGGGGGGGGGGGTGGTGCCACAAATTGAGGAGCGGAGGGGCCCTTTACAAAAATTTTGACAGAAATAAGAAATAAAGAAAAATATATATAAAAAAGGGGGGTAGCCATCCGGGGCCCTGGGGACCTCTGTGCTCTTTATCAAATAAAAATACAAAAGAGAGAAAATACATATATATATATTTTTTAAATATAACATTTATCGAAAAAAAGTAAAAAAACAAGGGGGTAGCCTTCCAGGGCCCTGGGGACCTCTGGGCCCTTTCCTTAAAAAAAAAATAAACAAATATATTAAAAAAATATATATATTTTTTTTAAATATATATATTTTATTTAAAAAAAAGGGCTTGCCATCTGGGGCCCTTAGTGGCCTCCGGGCCCCTGGGGACCTTCGGAGCCCTTAAACAAAAAAAAAAAAAAAAAAATTGTTTTTTTTTGTTTTAGGGTGGTTCCCATCCGGGCCCCTGGGGGCCCCTGGGGACCCCCGGGCGGTGTAATGCCTGTACCCCCCTAATGGCGGCCCTGCAGGTGTACTGCCTGTACCCCCCTGATGGCGGCCCTGGGTGTAATGTCAGCATGTGAAAAATGACATTCTGAAGGAAAAAAGCCATTTAAAACTGACTCGCGGCTATAATGAATTGTCAGCTCTTGGAATTTGCAGGAGAATTCATTCATTAAAAACACCAAAAAAAAAGCGTGGGGGTCCCCCCAAATTCAATAACCAGACCCTTTAGGTCTGGTATGGATATTAAGGGGAACCCCGCCATCAATTTTTAAAAAAAATGACGTGGGGTTCCCCCCAAATATCCATAACCAGACCCTTCAGGTCTGGTGTGGAATTTAAGGGGAACTCCACTCCAAATAAAAAAAAAAATGGCGTGGAGTCCCCCCTAAAATCCACACCAGACCCCTTATCCGAGCACGTTGACCTGGCCGGCCGCAGAAAAGAGGGGGGGACAGAGCGCGGCCCCCCCCCTCTCCTGAACCGCACCAGGCCACATGCCCTCAACATTGGGAGGGTGTTTTGGGGTGCCCCCCAAAACACCTTGTCCCCATGTTGATGAGGACAAGGGTCTCTTCCCCACAACCCTTGCCCGGTGGTTGTGGGGGTCTGCGGGCAGGAGGCTTATCGAAATCTGGAAGACCCCTTTAACAAAGGGGCCCCCCAGATCCCGGCCCCCCCCCTGTGTGAAATGGTAATGGGGTACCTTGTACCTCTACCATTTCACGAGAAAAAAAATGTAAAGGGTTAAAAAAGACAAGAGCCGGTTTTTGACAAGTCCTTTATTATCTTCTTTCTTCTTTTCTTCGGGTTTCTTCTTCCTCCTCCTTCTTCTTCCTCTGCTTCTGTCTTGGGTCTTCTATTCCCGCATCTTGCCCGGCGTGTTCTTCCATCTTCTTCCGCTGTTCTTCTCGTCCGCATCTTCTTCTCCTTCTTCTTCTTCTTCGCCGGAGCGGCCGCTTCCAATTGAAATCCCCGCTGTCTGCCGGACCACGCCCCCCCCTCTGACGCCTCGGGCAAGCTCTTAGGAGTGTGCTGCAAGTGCGTCAGAGGGGGGCGTGGTCACATGTCAGAGGGCGGCCAATTCAATTTGAAGCTTGTGCGCGGCTTTTTCTTTGCCAGAGTCGCCGCTTCCAATTGAATTGCCCGCTTTCTGGAACATGTGACCACGCCCCCCTCTGACGCACTGGCACCACACGGGGACTTTCCTAAGAGCTTGCCCGTGGCGTCAGAGGGGGGGCGTGGTCCGGCAGACAGCGGGGATTTCAATTGGAAGCGGCCGCTCCGGCGAAGAAGAAGAAGGAGAAGATGCGGACGAGAAGGACAGCGGAAGAAGATGGAAGAACACGCCGGGCAAGATGCGGGAATAGAAGACCCAAGACAGAAGCAGAGGAAGAAGAAGGAGGAGGAAGAAGAAACCCGAAGGAAAGAAGAAAGAAGATAATAAAGGACTTGTCCAAAAACCGGCTCTTGTCTTTTTTAACCCTTTACATTTTTTTTACTCGTGAAATGGTAGAGGTACAAGGTACCCCATTACCATTTCACACAGGGGGGGGGCCGGGATCTGGGGGGCCCCTTTGTTAAAGGGGTCTTCCAGATTTCGATAAGCCTCCTGCCCGCAGACCCCCACAACCACCGGGCAAGGGTTGTGGGGAAGAGACCCTTGTCCTCATCAACATGGGGACAAGGTGTTTTGGGGGGCACCCCAAAACACCCTCCCAATGTTGAGGGCATGTGGCCTGGTGCGGTTCAGGAGAGGGGGGGGGCCGCGCTCTGTCCCCCCCTCTTTTCTGCGGCCGGCCAGGTCAACGTGCTCGGATAAGGGGTCTGGTGTGGATTTTAGGGGGGACTCCACGCCATTTTTTTTTTTTGGGGTGGAGTTCCCCTTAAATTCCACACCAGACCTGAAGGGTCTGGTTATGGATATTTGGGGGGAACCCCACGTCATTTTTTTTTTAAATTGATGGCGGGGTTCCCCTTAATATCCATATCAGACCTGAAGGGTCTGGTTATTGAATTTGGGGGGACCCCCACGTCATTTGAATAATTATTTTAAAATTCGTACCATGGGGGGGGGGGGGATGTCAGCAGGTGAATAAAGTGCACTTTTCCTGCGGTTAGAAATATGTCTTTGCACAAAATGACATTCTGAAAAAAATAAAATAAAAAAAAGCCATTTAAAACTGACTCGCGGCTATAATGAATTGTCGGCTCCCGGCAATTGCAGGAGAATTCATTCATAAAAAAACGAAAACAAAAAGCGTGGGGGTCCCCCCAAATTCAATAACCAGACCCTTTAGGTCTGATATGGATATTAAGGGGAACCCCGCCGTCAATTTATTAAAAAAATGACGTGGGGGTCCCCCCAAATATCCATAACCAGACCCTTCGGGTCTGGTGTGGAATTTAAGGGGAACTCCACCCAAAAAAAAAAAAAAAATGGCGTGGAGTCCCCCCTAAAATCCACACCAGACCCCTTATCCGAGCACGTTGACCTGGCCGGCCGCAGAAAAGAGGGGGGGACAGAGCGCGGCCCCCCCCCTCTCCTGAACCGCACCAGGCCACATGCCCTCAACATTGGGAGGGTGTTTTGGGGTGCCCCCCAAAACACCTTGTCCCCATGTTGATGAGGACAAGGGTCTCTTCCCCACAACCCTTGCCTGGTGGTTGTGGGGGTCTGCGGGCAGGAGGCTTATCGAAATCTGGAAGACCCCTTTAACAAAGGGGCCCCCCAGATCCCGGCCCCCCCCCTGTGTGAAATGGTAATGGGGTACCTTGTACCTCTACCATTTCACGAGAAAAAAAATGTAAAGGGTTAAAAAAGACAAGAGCCGGTTTTGGACAAGTCCTTTATTATCTTCTTTCTTCTTTCCTTCGGGTTTCTTCTTCCTCCATCTTCTTCTTCCTCTGCTTCTGTCTTGGGTCTTCTATTCCCGCATCTTGACTGGCGTGTTCTTCCATCTTCTTCCGCTGTCCTTCTCGTCCGCATCTTCTCCTTCTTCTTCTTCTTCGCCGGAGCGGCCGCTTCCAATCGAAATCCCCGCTGTCTGCCGGACCACGCCCCCCCCTCTGACGCCACGGGCAAGCTCTTAGGAAAGTCCCCGTGTGGTGCCTGTGCGTCAGAGGGGGGCGTGGTCACATGTTTCAGAAAGCGGGCAATTCAATTGGAAGCGGCGACTCTGGCAAAGAAAAAGCCGCGCACGAGCTTCAAATTGAATTGGCCGCCCTCTGACATGTGACCACGCCCCCCTCGGACGCACTTGCAGCACACTCCTAAGAGCTTGCCCGAGGCGTCAGAGGGGGGGGCGTGGTCCGGCAGACAGCGGGGATTTCAATTGGAAGCGGCCGCTCCGGCGAAGAAGAACAAGAAGGAGAAGAAGATGCGGACGAGAAGGACAGCGGGAGGAACAGAAGATGGAAGAACACGCCGGGCAAGATGCGGGAATAGAAGACCCAAGACAGAAGCAGAGGAAGAAGAAGGAGGAGGAAGAAGAAACCCGAAGAAAAGAAGAAAGAAGATAATAAAGGACTTGTCAAAAACCGGCTCTTGTCTTTTTTAACCCTTTACATTTTTTTTCTCGTGAAATGGTAGAGGTACAAGGTACCCCATTACCATTTCACACAGGGGGGGGGCCGGGATCTGGGGGGCCCCTTTGTTAAAGGGGTCTTCCAGATTTCGATAAGCCTCCTGCCCGCAGACCCCCACAACCACCGGGCAAGGGTTGTGGGGAAGAGACCCTTGTCCTCATCAACATGGGGACAAGGTGTTTTGGGGGGCACCCCAAAACACCCTCCCAATGTTGAGGGCATGTGGCCTGGTGCGGTTCAGGAGAGGGGGGGGGCCGCGCTCTGTCCCCCCCTCTTTTCTGCGGCCGGCCAGGTCAACGTGCTCGGATAAGGGGTCTGGTGTGGATTTTAGGGGGGACTCCACGCCATTTTTTTTTAAATTTGGAGTGGAGTTCCCCTTAAATTCCACACCAGACCCGAAGGGTCTGGTTATGGATATTTGGGGGGAACCCCACGTCATTTTTTTTTTAAATTGACGGCGGGGTTCCCCTTAATATCCATACCAGACCTAAAGGGTCTGGTTATTGAATTTGGGGGGACCCCCACGCTTTTTTTTCCCTTTTTTTAATGAATGAATTCTCCTGCAATTGCCGGGAGCCGACAATTCATTATTGCCGCGAGTCAGTTTTAAATGGCTTTTTTGCTTTGAAAAATGACATTTTGTGCAGAGACAGTTCTAACCACGGGAAACATGCGCTTTTTCACATGCTGACATTAGAGACCCCCATGCTACGAAATTTAAAGGAAAATTACACTTTTATTATTGCACTTTTAGCATTATTAAAATCACTGCTCCCGAAAAAAACGGCCGTTTTAAAAAATAAAAAAAGCATTGGTACATGTCCCCTGGGGCAGGACTGAGGTCCCCAAACACTTTTTAGGACAAAACTTGCAGATTAGCCTTTAAAATTCACTATTAAGATTTTCCCCCATAGACTTATACAGGGAGTTCGGCGGCGGCTTTAGTTATCAATCACATCGCGCTGCTGCTGCCGCCGGTTCATGCGCCTAATTAGGGATTCATCCAGCGCACTAATTAAGGCATGTACCGGCGCAGCGCAGATTCATTAGTAAATCAGCCCCAATGTTTGATTTGCATAATAAATTGGAAAGCAAAATTGAAAAATTTTTGCCTTCTGGCTATATTGAAGTTGGTTCCTTTATCAAGCCTTACAGCCGTCTTTATCTGCAATCAGAAAAAAAAAAGAATAAGCACAAATATGAAATGAATTCTCTTTAACCATTTTATTGCTAAAGGACTAAAGGACTAGGCCACTTTTTGCGATTCAGCACTGCGTCGCTTTAACTAATAATTGCGCAGTTGTGCAACGCGGCTCCCAAACAAAATTTATGTCCTTTTTTCCCCACAATTAGAGCTTTTTTTTGGTGGTATTTGATCACCTCTGCGTTTTTTATCTTTTGCGCTATAAACAAAAATAGAGCGACACTTTGAAAAAAATTCAATATTTTTTACTTTTTGTTATAATAAATATCCCCCAAAAAATATATAATTTTTTTTTCCCACAGTTTAGTCCGATACGTATTCTTCTAAATATTTTTGTTAAAAAAAAAAATCGCAATAGGCGTTTATTGATTGGTTTGCGCAAAAGTTATAGCTTCTACAAAACAGGGGACAGTTTTATGTAATTTTTCTATAATATTTTTTTTTATACTAGTTATGGTGGCGATCAGTGATTTTTATCATGACTACGACATTATGGCGGACACATCGGACACTTTTGACACAATTTTGGGGCCATTGTCATTTTTTACAGTGATCAGTGTTATAAAAATGCACTGATTACTGTGAAAATGACACTGGTAGTGAAGGGGTTAACCTCTAGGTGGCGCTGTAGGGGTTAAGTGTGCCCTAGTGAGTGTTTCTTACTGTAGGGGGGGTGTGGCTTGGCGTGACATGTCACTGATCGTCTGGTCCTGAAGACAGGGAACAGACGATCACTGACATGCCACTAGGAAGAATGGGAAAGGTCTGTTTACAGTTACCTCTTCCCATTCTTCAGTTCTGTGACCCGATCGCGGGACACCAGCGGCGATCAGGTCTGCGGGTCCTGCCGGCGCTGTCACGGAGCTTCGGACCGTGTCGTGAGCGGGACCCGCGGACCAGGTTCTTAAAGGGGGCGTATATATACGTGCCTTTGCCCAGCCATGCTGACGTACAGTATATGTACAGGCAGCGATCCTTAAGCGGTTAAAGTAGAACTATAGGTAAAAAAAACTTCTATTATTTTAGATAGAGTGGGGGAGGGGGGCGGTTATAACTCCTGACAGTCCCATTGGGGATATTTCACTTCACTTCCTGTCCCATAATCAAAATAGGAAGTGAGAGGACATCCCTCCCAAATAGAGGGCATTATATGGGGCCCCCTGGTCCCCATTCCAAGATTTCCCCTCCTATTATTTTTTCGGGGTACAGCCCAAAATTGGGGATTTTCTCTCACTTTCACTTCTTATGATAATAGTAATCAGGACAAATAGAGAGAATAAATCTCCTTTACAGGGGCAATTAAAACAAATTAGGTGTTCCAATTCCTCTCCACGGTGTCCAAAAAAAAAAAAGCTTTGCCTTTAATTATACTTTAAAGCATCACTAAAGGAATTTTTTTTTTTTAGCTAAATAGCTTCCTTTACCTTAATGCAGTGCTGTTTTCATGTTCTTATTGTTCGTTTTTGCTTTGAAGTTACTGTAATTCTGCTCTGATCTCCACACTTCCTGCTTGTCTGGCTCCTTATGAAAAATCTCATGGCAGCTTTTCACTGTGGTCCAAGCTGTGTGTCTAAAACTCCTCAGAACCAATCAGATTCATTTTAAAAACAAAACACTGCCTGGGATTCAATTTAAAAACAAAACACTGCCCTGGATTTGTTTGTTTTCGTTCTGTCTCTCTCTCTACTTCACATAAACACAAAACCAGTTTAAAAACGAAAGTGAAACTAGAGGCATATTATATGATTGATTTTTATCTATTTTTAATAATTTTTAAAAGGTATCAGTTAACTTTTATGGGCCAGATTCAGGTACATGGGCACTTCTTTACTTTGGAGTAACGTTTCTCATTTACGTTACTCCGCCGACACTTTCGGCGCAAGTACTGTTATTCACATAGCAGTTGCGCGTAAACGTGCGCCAGAGTAACGATAATGCGCTGGCGTAACCCGGCGCAAGTGGAAGTGGGTGTGATCATATGTAAATGATGGGCGGAGCCCAGCGCAGAGGCTTACGTTCAGCGCATCATCCACGGAGCATGCGCAGTAAGTGAGGCTTCACTCGGCCCCCTGTGCGCATGCTCACAACTTCCGTCAGCACCACTTCACGGGAAACGTCAGCGCAATGCGTTCCGTTGGGCGTTTAAATGCGCCCGTAGATGCGCCATTCCGGCACTAAAGTATATCCTGTTCCCCCTCCCCGCAGTGAAGTTACTTTTGTTCTGAGATGGCTGCTCCCGTTCCCCGCAAACACACAGGAGAAAGCTGAACTCTAAAGGCCAGGAGCTGTCAGCCGTCATCTCGGCTATGGAGACCTATGATGTCTTCCTCCATGGCTGTAAAAGTTGACAGACAAGCATGGACAGAGGTGTTGTCCTGCAAGTGGGGGTGCTCAGCTAGCTCTTATCGTCGGTAACGCTGCTGTAGCTGCTCTCCTGCTGACCTGTGGCCGTCTGGAGTAAAGATAAAGCAGCTATTTGTAGAAATAACTTTGCGCCGGACGGACGAGATACGCGCGGCGCATGTAGCCAGCGTATGGTGCTAATCCGTTCGCGAATCGGGAAAAATCTCCCTCATTTGCATATTTGCAGAGGAAATCAATTGGCGCGACTGATGTGCCAAGCGAAATTATGCGCTGACGAGACTCTGGCGTCGGAAAGTTAAGCCGATCGGAAATGGCCTGTTTTCTGTCGCATCTAGTTTGGTGGGTACGGCCACATAGAAACGACGGCGCATATTCACAGTTACGCGGCACATATCGAAATACTCCAGCGCAACTCTACCTGAAACTGGCCCTATGTCTCTATACCCTGTAAACAGTCATTTCAGCAAAAAATGTTTTTTCCTTTAGTGATCCTTTAAATTTATCAACATATTTCTAAAATTTTTGACTATACGCAAAGAAAAAATAACATATTAACCCAGCAACAATTTAAACTGTGCATTGTGTAAATGTAAATGATATGATCAATAACAAATGGCTTTTAATGAGCTTTAGGATTCCAAACAAATATCGATAACCAGCATACGTTTTATAGATACTATGTAGTCTATTAAAATAGATGTATAAAAACATCTTTTCTTGTATATAGCTCTCATCTCATTTTTGTTACTTTTGCCACCTGAACAATTTGGACACCTTGTGTGCCTGGTAATGGGTGGCAGTCATAGGCGTGCGCAGCCTATTGCATTAGGGTGTGCACCTCAAACCAAAGGTCAAACACATGTGCGTCTGTGTGTGTGTGTATATATACACGTTCGGAATTTCAATTGATCAGGATGCTGGTATGGGTTATGGTGATGATTAGGACACTAATATAGGGGTATGGCAGTGATGAGGATGATGATATGGCATTGATCATGGCACTGGTATGGTGGTGATCAGGATGTTGGTATGGGGCATAACGGTGATCAAGATGCTGGTGTGGTGATTATGAAATATTATGAAATATGAAACTGCTGCCCTACTCAGTGCTGTCTCTCTCTCGCCCTCTCTCACTCACCTTGATCTAGCAGGCTGCCCTGAAGCCACTTGCCTGCCGCTATTCAAGCTGTCTAGGCAGTGGCGTCTCCAGCTTTCATATTTAGGGGGGCACAAGGACAAAAGTAGGGGGGCAAATTATAAAACGCTATATATATATATATATATATATATCAAGAATAGAATGCACTCCAGTAGGGCTGCGCATCTTCACCGGTCTCACGATTCGATGCGATTACGATTATCAAGTATTCGATTCGATTCCGCGATGCATCAAGATTACTGCGCACGGTTTTCATCTGTTCTTAAAAAAAATTCTCTGCATGTAGCAAACTGTAAACACAGCAGACAACTTAAAGAGGAGCTCCAGACTGACCCCAAAATAATACAAGAGATGGACAGAGACTGCAGACAATGATACAAGAGATGGACAGAGACTGCAGGCAATGATACAAGAGATGGACAGAGACTGCAGGCAATGATACAAGAGATGGACAGATACTGCAGGCAATGATACTAGAGAGGATCAGAGACTGCAGACAATGATACTAGAGAGGATCAGAGACTGCAGACAATGATACTAGAGAGGATCAGAGACTGCAGACAATGATACTAGAGAGGATCAGAGACTGCAGACAATGATACTAGAGAGGATCAGAGACTGCAGACAATGATACTAGAGAGGATCAGAGACTGCAGACAATGATACTAGAGAGGATCAGAGACTGCAGACAATGATACTAGAGAGGATCAGAGACTGCGGACATTGTCCCCATAAAGTCCTGCCAAGCGACAATGTATGCCGTGTCATAAATTATGGTTTATGTATGTCTTATTGTCTTAGTGATTGATTCACATCAAAACTTCATTGATACCTTTTTTTGTATGATTTTTAGTTTTTCTCATTACTACCACACGTGCAATGCATGGCTGCATGTGTGTGGCAGTGATGAGCAAAAGCAAAAATCATACAAAAAAAACAAAAAAAAAGGGTATAAATTTCAAATCAATAAAGTTGCGATGTTAATCAATCACTAAGACAATAAGACATACATAAACCAGTTTGCCATTAATTGCTGACATCAATTGCCGCCAGTGTGCCATCAATTGCTGCCAGTGTGCCGCCAGTGTGCCATCAATTGCTGCCAGTGTGCCGCCAGTGTGCCATCAATTGCTGCCAGTGTGCCATCAATTGCTGCCAGTGTGCCATCAATTGCTGCCAGTGTGCCATCAATTGCTGCCAGTGTGCCACCAGTGTGCCATCAATTGCTGCCAGTGTGCCGCCAGTGTGCCATCAATTGCTGCCAGTGAGCCATCAATTGCTGCCAGTGTGCCATTAATTGCTGCCAGTGTGCCATCAATTGCTGCCAGTGTGCCGCCAGTGTGCCATCAATTGCTGCCAGTGTGCCATCAATTGCTGCCAGTGTGCCATCAATTGCTGCCAGTGTGCCGCCAGTGTGCCATCAATTGCTGCCAGTGTGCCACCAGTGTGCCATCAATTGCTGCCAGTGTGCCATCAATTGCTGCCAGTGTGCCGCCAGTGTGCCATCAATTGCTGCCAGTGTGCCGTCAATTGTGCCATCAATTGCTGCCAGTGTGCCGCCAATTGCCGCCAGTGTGCCATCAATTGCTGCCAGTGTGCCATCAATTGCTGCCAGTGTGCCGCCAGTGTGCCATCAATTGCTGCCAGTGTGCCATCAATTGCTGCCAGTGTGTCGCCAGTGTGCCATCAATTGCTGCCAGTGTGCCATCAATTGCTGCCAGTGTGCCATCAATTGTGCCATCAATTGCTGCCAGTGTGCATCCCCCCAAGTAAGTACCTGATGATGATGAAATCTCTGTCCTGTCAGTGTTCTGCTGCCTGCAGTCCTCGGCTGTCTCGGGTCTTCCACAGTAGCCTGTGCAGTGTGCACAGTGAAAGGTGAGCCAAGGAGGAAGGCTCTGGGGAGTCGGGACCGGGTCATCACTTGTCGGGGACACTCGCTCCACGTGGTGACGGGCGGCTGGGAATGCCGTCAGCGGGGGGCGGGAAAGGAGGCGGGAATGGCTTCTTCGGATGAACCAGCGGGGGGGGCGGGAAACGAGGCCTTGCTAACACCCACGGCTTGTTCGTCTGCACAGCGGGGGGCGGGAAGGAGGTGCGGCTAACGCCCACAGCTTCTTTTTTCGGCTGAAAAATCTGACTCGGGGGGGGGAGCGCCGCGCAGATGACGTCATCAAAAATCGATTAATGCAAGTTGTAGCATCGGAATCGCATCGTGGGTGGTCGAATCGCGATGCACCGATGCTACGATTAATTTCAACACCCCTACACTCCAGAGGTCTTGTTAGAAGCATACATGCTCATTAATGCCTCCTATCAGTGCTCATTAGTGCTTTTTTTTAAACCCTGCAAAATAAAGGAATAATGTGTTACTTTGCAGCACATACTACCACATTATGAAATACTTACCTTGGAACAAAGCCCTCCAGTGCTGTGATGTCACCACTGACAGTCTCCTCCATCTTCACCTGGTCTTCCCTCCAGGTTCATGTCCTCCAGCTGTCTGATTGGCCGTGCTGGGTTGATGTCACTCCACCGCGCACAAAGCTGTAAAGCGATGGCACGGATATACCGTTCCTTCAGAGTGCATGTGCCGGTGACGTCACCGCCAGCATGCAGCGTGAATATCTCCTAAAACATGCAGGTTTAGGAGATATTCACTGTACCTACAGGTAAGCCTTATTATAGGCTTACCTGTAGGTACAAGTGCCAAAAAAGGGTTTACTTCCACTTTAAGGGCTGCAAAGAAGCCAGAGAGCCATTTAAAGAATCAGTCATACTTTGTCCCATGCCAACACCAGAAGCTCTCCCAGACCACTTCCTCGTTTGCACCACAAACAACTCCTCTTCTCATATCAATCTGCCAATGATGACAGCCCTGAGTCCCAGCAGGCTTCTATAGACTAAATGTCAGGAGATGCAAGATTGCTCTGCAGACCACAGATAGGTTCCTGGCACCCTCCACCATTGCTTATTAGCTAGAAAAAGTGAAATACTGCCTCTCACTGTGGTGCATGGGTGTTGCTAGGATTGTGAAATACCTAGGGAACACAAAAATAAAATAAAAATGAAAGCACTTAGCATACCACGGTTCATAGTGGGCATGCAGAGATAACACCCGACAGTGGGAGTGGCCTAAGAGAAATAGGTTAAATAGAATCTGATAAATGTGCATAGAAACTAAAGTGCTTAGTGGTAATTCACTAAAAGTTTTAAAAAAATGATAATAACACGGAGAAAACAGCACACTGCATTACGTGTGAATGAACAAACACTTTGAGAAATACCTAAATATTCTGTGCAAAATGTATTAAAGTGTTGAGTGCAAACAAAGTGATGCATACATAACTAAAAAAAAGTGAATAAAGTTGAAACCATCAGATTAAATTCATGTATGCATTACAAACAAAAGCGGATCTCCTGATGGCTATTAGCTGCCATTTCATTGTTCCTCCACCAAAAAAAAGTGACATGTGCAATAAAACAAAAGTTCACCTGTATATTTAAGATCTTTACACCCACTTTGGTGCACCGCCACCACCACATCTGTGAGCATACAGGGATTTACCAGAGGCTGCTGCCACAATTCATAGGCCTAAACACACTTAATTGTAATCCGGGAGCACCATCCCACTCTGACTGGCTCCAAATGAAAAAACTACATTACAATTTTCAAAGGTTTGCCAACTGACATCATCACATGGTAGCTGCAGAGACAGGAAAGGGACAGAATGCACAGATCTCATGGATTTGTTTCTCCCTATCACAGAAGTCTCTGTAATAAACATGATTTTTGCTGATATAAATCAATGTATGAGGTGTGTGTGTTCTGTTGTCTGATGCTGAGGATCTAGCAGCCTGATAATTACACCATATATAACTTATAAGAGTGTCTTCCCCTTGTCCTGTCCCCCTCTGGAGAACACTGCTGTCTGTACTAAACGCAAACCTATCACTCTACAAGCTGCTGCACAACCTTCTTCTCCCCTCCATGAAGAATACATTAGAAAAAGACTCACATGGGAGATGGCGAGCTGGCAGGTCTTGCTGCTTCTTTTTCCTCTGGAGCTGCCTGAAATCAAAACAAGGCGGCAGCAGAAGTGGGAGGGATTGTAGCAGAGGCACAGCATGATTGGATAATAGCAGGTGCTTCCAGGATCCCTCCCCCTTATGCTGCACGGGGCACAGGAATGACAACCTGTAGCCTGACATGCTGTGTTTGCCAATCTCTGGACACACAGGGGCAGGCTGAGGGGCAGGAGTGTCACTGGTAGCAGCAAACCCAAATATCTTTCAGAGGCAGCTGCTGAAGGGGTGCTATATGTGAAATTATGGGGGAGCTACAGAACCCACCTGTATCAGTGTTCATTAGTGTCTCAGTCCTAACAGTGCTCATGAATGCCGTCTGCCTACTGCCTTCCAGCAGGGATCTGAGCTGAGAGCGTCTCTCTCATGGAACAGCTCAGAGCACAAGAGCCGGCATTGATGCTCTCTCTCCCCTCCTTCCTCTCTCACCGATCTGCTCTCTCTTCCCTCTTCTGTGTGTGTACTGTGGGAAGTGTGAGCTTGTTAGCTTCACACTTGACTTCCCTTGAAGCACACACAAGAGAGGGGAGAGAGAGCAGATCGGCTGTGTCTCCTCTCTCATCATTTCGTGCGAGACAGGAAGGAGAGGAGAGAGAGCCGGTGTGTTGTCATTTTCTGCTCCCCGTCTCAGAATGCTCCGGAAGTGCTGGGCGGCCAACTGCGCATGCGCGATGCGTTCCAAACGCATCTGTGATGCGTTCCAAAGCATTTACGACAGTGCACACCAGCGAAGCCGCCGTTCGGTATCCAGGCTCTTTCCTTAACATCCCCGTGGATTGGAGGATGTTAAAAAAAGAGCCAGGAGGCCGAGCGAGCGCAGCGAGCCGTCCGAGCGAAGCGAGGACGTGAGGCCGACTGGCCACTTTCCCCTAAGTCCACGTCGCTCTGAATGATGGCTTCGCTGGTGTGCAGTGTCGTAAAGCCATTGGAACGCATCGCATATGTGTTTGGAACGCATCGCGCATGCGCAGTTGGCCGCCCAGCACTTCCGGAGCATTCTGAGACGGGGGAGCCGAATATGACACGTCACCGGCTCTGACATCACTGGTTGCTAGATGCGAGGCGGCTGTAGCAACCAGTGGCTCAGTCCTCCCACTCGCAGCCCACAGCTGTTTTTGCCAGCCGGACCCGACTGCCTGCAGGTAAAGTACATGTTGCAGGCAGTCAGCAAGACAAAAGATGTCAAACAAAAGACACATCACAGGGATGATTAGGGTGTGCCTGGGCACACCCGGCACACCCCGTGGGCACGCCTATGGTGGCAGTTTATCTCTCACACAAGGACAATTAAGACTTGAGTTTTATCATGGCATTCTACATTAATTCTTGTTCGTGTATAAATCAGGTATGTTTTATTATAAGCATTAATCTATCAATTTATTTTCACCATAAATCAGTCCCTGTGACCTGCATTATCCTTGACCAGTGGTCTCCATACTGCGGCCTGTGGGCAGGATGCGGCCCTTTGCTTGTCTTTATCCAGGCGTTGGGACTATCTTCCACCCTCTGACATCAACACAGGGGTATTATTCTTCCCACTGACAACATTGATGAAGCATACATTGATTCTTTCTCTGACACCAAATATGGGGCACTATTCCTCCCATTGACACCAACGATGTGATATTATCCTTCCCACTGACACCAACAATGTGACACTATTCCTCCCACAAATACCAATGGTTGAGAACTATTTCTCCTCCACCTAAACACAGGGGTGCTATGTAATTTTATACTACCAATGACAAATGCCCCCGTCATAGACAAATACCAAACACAAGACAGGTAAAAGGATACATCTCTGGACTTACTAGATTTATTGGGCTCCTTCCATGCAGTTAGATTCAATGGTGGGAAATTTGAACATGGAACAAAATTTTCAGGGTACTTATTTAACATGAAGACGTTTTGAGGAACCTCAGTGATGTCTGTATTGGCACAGATAATATTGGACAAAGTCACATTCTCTATGGAACGTCTCTGAGCTTCGCTGAGAACCGAATTCCTCTCATAATAAAACCTAAGCAGAAGGTTACATTATTAATCTATTACCCTTTTGCTCAAACAAGGTTGTAAACTCCAATCAAAGCATGGTACAGTTATTGTGCATAACTCCAGTATTTATGCCGTTTATATTGAGAGCTGTGACCATAATCATTTTGTGCTAGCTACAAATGTGTTCTCACATACTGATTATTGGATTCTTTGTCCTATCTAAACCTCATTCTTGTGACCAGAAAAAGATCATTTCCCGGACGCACCATTTTATTTTAGGAATGAGCAAGCATTCAAACCAGAATTCCAAGCCTGTGGGTTGGCTAGACATGATGGGCCCGATCCACAAAGAAGTTACGTCGGCGTATCTTTTTTCTGTATCCAGAAAGCAAGATACGCCGGATTTTTGCTTAGATACCGTTGTATCTAAGTTGCATATTTACGCTGGCCGCTAGGGGCGCTTCCGTATATTTTCTGCATCGAATATGCAAATGAGCTATATACGTTGATCCACGAATGTACGTGCGCCCGCCGCATTTTTTACGTAGTTTGCGTAAGGCGTTTTTCAGCGTAAAGTTACCCCTGCTGTATAGAGGCGTACGCAATCTTAAGTATGGACGTCGGGACAGCATCGAATTTTCCATCGTTTGCGTAAAACTTTCGCGAATAGGGATTTGCGTAAGTTACGTTCCCGTCTAAACCAATGAGTATTTGCGACATGATTTCGAGCATGCGCACCGGGATACGTTCACGGCCGGCGCATGCACCGTTTGTAAAGAGCGTCAATTACGTGGGGTCACGGATCATTTACATGGATCACGCCCACCTTCCACCTACTTTGAATTAGGCGCGCTTACGCCGGCCCATTTACGCTACGCCGCCATAACTTAGGACGCAAGTGCTTTGTGGATACGGTACTTGCCTCTCTAAGTTGCGGCGGTGTAGCGTAAACAAAATACGCTACGCCCGCACAAAAATACGCTGCTGGCTGTGGAACTGGCCCGTTGTATCCAAATTTCTGAATTACAATAGTAATTTTTTGGTGCTGAAACCGATACCGGAAATTAAAAATACACTGGGATGAAAACCGAAACCGAAAATTACTGTTTTCATAAATATTTTTATACAGGAGATGGTCAGAGACTGAGGACATGGTACATGAAATGGTCAGAGACTGGAGACATGGTACAGGAGACGGTCAGAGACTGCAGACATGGTACAGGAGACGGTCAGAGACTGCACATATGATACAGGAGTTGGTCAGAGACTGGGGACATGGTACAGGAGATGATCAGAAACTGAAGACATGGTACAGGAGATGGTCAGAGACTGCAGACATGGTACTGGAGATGATTAGAGACTGCAGACATGGTACAGAAGTTGGTCAGAGACTGGGGACATGGTACAGGAGATGGTCAGAAACTGCAGACATGGTACAGGAGATGGTCAGAGACTGGGGACATGGTACAGAAGATGGTCAGAGACTGGGGACATGGTACAGGAGATGGTCAGAGACTGGGGACATGGTACAGGAGATGGTCAGAGACTGGGGACATGGTACAGGAGATGGTCAGAGACTGCAGACATGGTGCAGGAGATCAATGCAGCCTCACCAGTGCCCATTATATGCAGCCTGCCAGTGCCCAGCAGCCTACCAGTGCCCATAATTTGTAGCCTGCCTGGACCTCACCTGTGCCCAGCAGCCTACCAGTGCCCATAATTTGCAGCCTGCCTGGACCTCTCCAGTGCCCAGCAGCCTACCAGGTCATACCTCCCAACTTTTGAAGATGAGCATGAGGGACATTTAGGGGGAGATTGACCTGTGGCAAGTGTAATGCAGTGCAGCGAAAAGTGGGTGTGGTAGCATAGTAAACTGTGTTGTCTGTAAACACAGTTTATTATGCTACAGTTAGGAATGGACAGAGTAAGTGATTTATACAGATAACTTACTCTGTCATTTCAGGCAGGGAAGCCTTCCCTGCTCTCCATCCTGACATATTCCCCATAGCAGCCGGTGGGAGAGGGGAGAGGGGAACCTGGCAGAGATGGGGGGGGGGGGGGGGGGGGAGGAGACAGTACAGGGTGACAGGAGAGTGGCAGGGTAAAGGAGAACAGCAGGGGACCAGACAACAGCAGGAGGACGGAGAATAGCACAGGGGAGACCAGAGAAGAGCACAGGGGAGACCAGAGAGGAGCACAGGGGAGACCAGAAAGGGGCACAGGGGAGACCAGAGAGGAGCACAGGGGAGACCAGAGAGGAGCACAGGGGAGACCAGAGAAGAGCACAGGTGGGACCAGAGAAGAGCACAGGGGGGACCAGAGAATTGACAATGGCAGGAAAGGGGTTAACATTAGGGAGCAATCAAGGACTTAAGTATTCCTTAGGGAGGTGTTTCTAACTGTGGGGGGAGTGTACTGACTGGGAGTAGAGAGAGATCACTGTTCCTGATCAGTAGAGATCAGAATGGGGATATGTTTGTTTACATACACAGATTCACGTTTTGGCTCTCTGTGGAGCGATCGCGGGTGGCCGACGTACATTGCGGCCGTTGGCCAAGCGCAATGGCTCCGGTGTATATAACTGCGTCGGCTGGTCGGCAAGCAGTTAATAAAATATAAAAACCAATAGAATAGAACAAAATAGAAAGAAGGGCCCAGATTCACAGAGCGATTACGCCTGTCTAACTTGTGTTAGACAGGAGTAATTTCAAATTTCGCGCGCCGTATCACTAGTTTGAATCCTCAAACCATGATACGGTGGCTTCGGGCTTCGATCCGAGAGGCTTACGTCTTCGTACGCCTTCGGATCTACGCTGCGATCTTTTTGCGGCCGCTGGGTGGAGTTTGCGTCGTTTTCAGCGTCGGGGTATGCAAATGAGCTTTTTACGGTGATCCACAAAGTTACGAGCGTCGTTCGCAATCGCGTACGTCATTTTTTCACCACGTAAAGTTAAACCAGCTTTTAGCTGGTCTAACGTTACGCAGCCCATGTTAAGTATGGCCGTCGTTCCCGCGTCGACTTTCAATTTATTTTTTATTTTTTGCGTAAGTCGTCCGGGAATAGGAATGTCCGTAAACGACGCTACTCAAAAAAAATGACATAACGACGTGATTTCGCGCAATGCACGGCGGGAAATTTCTGAACGGAGCATGCGCAGTTCGATCGCGGCGGGGACGCGCTTAATTTAAATGCCTCACGCCCCCTATTCGCGTATTTTGATTCCGCCGGGAGAAATACACTACGCCGCCGTACCTTACAGGCCAAAATCTCTCTGAATTCCTCCTAGAGCCAGGTAAAGTACGGCGGCGTAGAGTATCTCTGATACTCTGCGGGAATCTAATTCTTGCTGAATCTGGCCCAAGATGTTTATGTAGTACTTAAATGCTGCTATGTATAAAAAAAATGATAGGGACTAAAAAAAGATAAAAAATAAAAAACAGTTGCAACCATTAAATAGTTATCTCACACCCACAGTTGAAATATAAAATCAAATAATAGTGCACTAATTCGACCTGTGAAAAGTTTACCTGTGCAAAAAAAAAAATATTATCCAGAAGTACTGCACAGCTAATTACCATCTATCGCTAAATTGTTTAGTGCTCATAGAGGAATACAATTGGTGTAATAATGTATAAAATTCACAAACGTGATGAAAATATTGCATGACACTGTAAAACAAATGAATGGGAAAAAGTCCCAAACAAATTCTAAGAAGTACATACAATGGGATCTGTTCCTTAGGGATTGCTCAGAACACAAAAGAACACAAAAGCTGCCAACCCCCTAATCCTGGGGTTGGCAGCCTGTCAATGGTGGGCAGGTGACAGGTAAACCGCAAACCTTCCTTGCCGACCCTCAGAACCTAGACAGAAGAGGTGGTGGGGGTGGAATTTAGGGAAACTGATCTGAATGTTCCTCCTGCAGCAGCTGACAGTAGGCTTCTCCTTCTCTCCCTTTTGTCTACATTCAGCTGCCACAAAATATAGTAGATTGGTACTAATATATGCCACCCCTTCTTTCCCTATTACTCTTCCTTCTGTTGCCCGGGTCCCACTGTGTGCTCCCTTGCTCCCCCTTAATCCCATTGTTTCAGGATGGAGAGCGGGGAAGAGGCGGTAAATTTGTCAAATGCATATATGTGTTGGAGGTTTGGGGTGCACACCCTAATGTAATAGACTGCGCATACCTATGATCATAGCACAGTATTGCTTGAATATGTTGATGATTTACCTGATGACTGATGATTCACCCGAAATCCTGGCAGTTTTTTTCCTTGGAGTGGATCCTCGTTTTGTTTATTATGATTTGTTTGGGGCTTTTTTTTACATTAATTTGTTTTACAGTGTTATGCAATATTTTCATAATTTTTGTGAATTTTATACATTATCACACTAATTGTGTTCATTGATGAGCACCAGGCAATTTAGCGATAGATGGTAATTAGCAGTGCGGTACTTCTGAATAATACATTTAAACCTTTCATAGGTTGAATTAGCGCACCATTATTTGACTTTATAAAATAGAAAGAATATAACTATCTTGAATTTCAAATAGAATAAATTTGAATTTTAATAGAACAGATTAGAATAAAAAAGAATAGAATGCAAAATAAGAGAATAGAATAAAAAGGATAGAATAAATTAGAAAAAACAATAGACTATAATAGAATAGAATAAAATAAAAAGAATATTACTGTCTTTCGAAAATTGAATTGAGAATAGAATAAATTTGAATTCAAATAGAATAAAAAAGAATAAACTAGAAAATAAAAGAATATGCTAGAATAGAAAAAAAAAAAAACAATAGAACAGAATACAATGAAATAGAAAGAATATAATCATCTTCCCGAAATTTGATTTTGAATAAAATAAATTTGAGTTAAAATGCCAATAAGAATTTGAATGTCAATTTACTTGAATTTGAATAGTACTTGAAAACAAAAACAAAAAAAAAACATATTCGTGAATTAAATGAATTTAACAAATTATACTAAACAAAATTATTTAAATAACGAATCAAAACGAAACAATTTTTTTGTTCTGCACATGTCTAGGGTTGGGCAGATCCACATATCCCTGCTATTTTATATTCCAGTTAACCAAATCTTTTAATTACAATTGATGGAATTAAACCGGGAGAGCCTTAAAAAACCCACTTTGAACCCCAACTCAAAGATATCTCAACAGCATTTGTACTTGTCTCTTTTCATCAATTGCACATTGCTCTATCATTTTGTAAACTCATCAGACATGATCAGAAGTTCTAGCTCGTAAACTGGGGAGCAATGTTCTTAAAGGGGTTGTAAAGGTTAGTTTTTCATTTTCTAAATAGATTCCTTTAAGCTAGTGCATTATTGGTTCACTTACCTTTTCCTTCGATTTCCCTTCTAAATGTTTTTTTTTCTTTGTCTGAATTTCTCGCTTCCTGTTTCTCCTCAGTAAACTTGCCACCATCATCCGAGCGGTGGTTAGTCAGCCAGAACAGCTTACTGAACAGCTTACTGAGGAGGAACAGGAAGTGAGAAATTCAGACAACAAAGAAAGAAAAAAAACATTTAGAAGGGAAAATGAACCTTTACAAACCCTTTAAAGGAAAACTAAAGGTTTGTTTTTTTATTAGATCAATTGATTGCTGTAAGCTAGAGCATTTAAATATCACTTACCTCGTTTTTCCTTTTGACCTCCAAAATACAGTAATCCAGGTTTGAAAATGCCATTTCCTGTCTCTCCTCTTCTTGCTTACCACCAGTACCTGAGCCGTTTTGCATGGTGGAAAGCAGAATGTGCTCACCCCCTCCCCATGACTAGAGCCCTGCGTGAAGATGCTCTCTTATCCCTCACAGACATGGAGGCTAAGCCTTATGGGAACTGTAGTTCCCATTAGGCTGTGATGTAGCAAGAATGAATGCGCACCGCAAACCAGGAAGTCAGTGAGAATAACGATTCAGGAGTGACGGAGGTGAATAAAACAGCTCAATTTCAACAGGTATCAAACTAGTTATAATGCAAAACATTACTTTTTACTTTATCAGCTACTGTCAGACTTTAATTTAAGAGGAAAATATTTTTGTCTTTACAACCCTTTACGCATACAGATGACTTTCTATTCAGTGATTCTAAAAGACATGTCAAAGATTTTTTTTTTTTTTAAAACAATGTAGATGTGAATGTAATCAGTCAGCCTCTCCATGATATAATGTAACTTTTGGATTCAAGGATTCATAATCTTTGCTGGGACCAGATTAGGGAATACTTTTTGTGAGTCTTAGTAATGAATGAAATATATTTTGCCTGTGAGCCTTCCCCGTACACTAGTAAATGAAACATACCGATCTCCATCCCGAGTCCTGCGGAACTGGTCTCCAATAATATGAGCCAACAATGGTCCAGTTCTTCCACCGGGCACCAAGGGTTCAGATACTCCTCCAAGCCAGGTGTCAATGTTTTTAGGAGTTTTATACAGAGCCATTATTTTTTTGGCTAGCTGCGTATTATTTAGAACTATGGCCAACTCATCCTGATTTTTGGGGACAGAAAGGCCAAAATATTCCCTCCATTTACTGTATCCTAGGTAGAAAGGAAAATATGACAGACAACTTTTAATAAAGGTAAACAGCACTGTTAGAGAGCAGAGCACTTTCATGACATGTAAGTGATATTGATCAGTCAGTTCCTAATTCATTCCAACACACTGCAGCTGTACTAAAATCAAAAGGTACACTCAATCTATCGGATCCTAATCTGTCTTCTCTGTGATCAGTGCACTCAGCCCTTATATAGCTCCTCACAGGTTCACTAGATATGACCCTCTCAAGTCTTTGTGATGACTACAGCCAGACTTTATGTCACTCATCATATGGTCTCTGGACATTAGGGTTGCACTTGCAACCTCATCCCTTTAAACCCAAACACATATGAATTACATATGTTCTGAGGCAAATTTAATGCAGATAATGCACCAAGTAAGTTCAATTACCACCTGTATTAGCCACAGAACCTGTGTAATTAATATGTGTTTGGTTTTAAAGGGATGAAGTGCCAAACCTAGTGGACAAAGACTTCCCAAAGTGTGACTGCCTCTCCATCTCTGCTTCCTATATCCAGTAACCCAGGGGTGCCCAACCTTTTGAAGAGGGAGGGCCACTTAAGCAGCTTGGTAACCAGTCAAGGTCACGGCTACTCTATAGGCCCTCCTATACACCCACATAAAAGGGTATAATTTCTCTTTTGGTTTTCAGATTGGAGGTAGGTGAGCGTAAACAGACATCTGTCTCCCTATAGAGGTGAATTAAGGGTCCCATTTGGTGATCGTGTAAAAAAAAGGGCCTAAGACTGCTTTCACACTAATGTGCTGTTGGTTACCCACACTTTGGGTGCAGCGTAGTGCACCTGTGTCTATCCTGCGGGTTAGATGAACTTTGCCATAGACTGTGGCAAAAGCCGGCGCTGTAGAGGAAGCATCGGCTTATGGGGCTCTGCTGCCGCTTTCTTCCTCTACCACCAGATTCATTCACAACATTGATGATGTGGTATAGCAGGTCGGCAAACCTGCGATCTGGGCTTGCCAACCCTCTATTCCAGAGAAGGAGGTCGCGGGCCACATCAGAGGGCTCCGCGGGCCACATGTGGCCCCCGGGCCACTGGTTGGCCACCCCTGCAGTAACCAATCACATACTGTATCTGAAATGAATACTAATTTGGACTAGGAGATTGGACTTTAACCGCACACGAGTAGGTTTTTATTACAGAGATTTATATATAAGTACATTCAAAAATAATAACAGTATAGTAATTATTCGTATATGGCCCAGAGAAATGCTAGAATATCACTTCCAAAAAATGACAATAGTGTAAATTAGGGATGAGCTTCGAGTTTGAGTAGAACTCATGTTCGACACGAACATTGCCTGTTCGCCGAACAGCGAACTATTTGGGGTGTTCGCGGCAAGTTCGTGTGAACTTTAGAACCCTGTTAAAGTCTATGGGACTCGAACGTTTGAAATCTAAAGTGCTACTTTTAAAGGCTAATATGCAAGTTATTGTAATAAAAAAGTGTTTGGGGACCTGGATCCTGCCCCAAGGGACGTGTATCAATGCAAAAATAAGTTTTAAAAACTGGAGTTTTTTTGGCAGCAGTGATTTTAATAATTCCTTTAAGTGAAACAATAAAAGTGAAATATTCCTTTAAATTTCGTACCGGGGGGGGGGGGGGTATAGTATGCCTGTAAAGTAGTGCTTGTTTCCCATGCTTAGAACTGTCCCTGCACAAAATGTAAAGGAAGGAAGGAAAAAAAGTCATTTAAAATCACTTGCGGCTATAATGAATTGTCGGCTCCCGGCAATATAGAGAAAAGTCATTCATAAAAAAAATGTGTAGGGGTCCACGGGATTTTTTTTATTATTTGGCGTGGAGTTCCCCTTAAAATCCATACCAGACCTGAAGGGTCTGGAATGGATATTTGGGGGGAACCCCACATAATTTTTTTTTTATTTGACGCAGGGTTCCCCTTAATATCCATATCAGACCCGAAGGGCCTGGTAATTGAATTTGGGGGGACCCCCATGCATTCTTTTTTTATGAATGACTTTTCTCTGTATTGCTGGTATCTGACAATTCATTCATTATAGACACGAGTGATTTTAAATTACTTTTTTCCTTCAGAAATTACATTTTGTGCAGGGACAGTTCTAAGCACAGGAAACAAGCGCTACTTTACAGGCATACTATACACCCCCCTAGGTATGAAATTTAAAAGGAATATTTCAATTTTATTGTTTCACTTTAATCATTATTAAAATCACTGCTCCTGTAAAAACGTCCGTTTTTAAAACTTTTTTCGCATTGATACATGTCCCCTGGGGCAGGACCCAGGTCCCCAAACACTCCCCCAGGGCAGGATACGGGTCTCCAAACACTTTTTAGGACAATAACTTGCATATTAGCCTTTAAAATTAGTACTTTAGATTTCAAACGTTCGAGTCCCATAGACTTTAACAGGGTTCTAAAGTTCACACAAACTTTTGGTCTGTTCGCAGGTTCTGGTGTGAACCGAACCCAGGGATGTTCGGCTCATCCCTAGTGTAAATTTACTCATATTGCAGGAGATACATATCCAACAAATGATGATAATTAAACAGTATGTATATGAAGTGTATAGCCTTAATCATGGGTCCGGTATGCAGAATATTTTTCTTGCTCTGCTCTACATGTTTCGCGTAACAAAGCGCTTCTTCAGGAGAATGACCAACACACTGGCAGTATATCTAAACCAGATAGCCAGTTAGGTTTGTAGAAATAATAATAAAAGACAGCCGGGTATTAAACAAAGCACAGTCTGCTGGTAAGCAAGAAAGGAAAATTCCTTCCAGGTGTATTTATCTCTATACGCCAAAGATTGCACACTGATATAAATCTGGTGCGTGGGTTGGGCAGATATAATTTGTCCAAAAAGTAACCCAAAGAAGCTAACGTAGCCAGGCTCGTAAGATCTGGCAAGTTGGCGTAGTAGAGTGTCCTGTGGGGAGCCTCTCCTGTCAGCAGCACACAGGCTGAGAAACACTGGCTTAGAGAAACTTTTTAGTACTGTAATTTTTACATTGAAAGAAGGGGGTGCACTCACAATTTTAACTGAACCATGCTCATTATGGATTTCCTCCTCCTCGCACTTACACTGAATTATAATGAAGTGTTACTGGGCAGACCTACAAGTTAACCAGCCCAGAGTGATCCTTACTTCAGAACACAGACTTCTATGGAGATTCAGGCATGGTATTCATCAGGCTGAAGCAAACTTAACTGCATGAACTATGCTCTAGACTACCTCTTCCTAGTGGTCCCAGGCATGGTATGCTTAAAGCGGAAGTTCCGCCGTTTTTATTTTTAAAAGTCAGCAGCTACAAATACGGCAGCTGCTGACTTTAAAAAAATGGACATTTACCCGTCCAGCGAGCCCGTGATGTCAGTAGCTGAGGCTGAGCAATCGCTCGGTCCTCGGCTGCTTCCGCCGCCATCCTTGGTGAGGAAATCAGGAAGTGAAGCCCAACGGCTTCACTGCCCGATTCCCTACTGCCCATGCGCGAGGATTGCGTTGTGCCGTCACTGGTCCCCGCTCTCTTCTGGGAACAGCGTTTCCCAGAACACAGCGGGGGGGGGGGGGTTGGGTGTGACATCACAGGCTGGATTGCCCGCGAGGATCAGACCCATAAGTGGTGCAAATACCTGTCCCTGAAAGGTGCCAAATGTGTCACTGGAGGGGGGGAGAGATCCAAAAAAGCGGAGGTTCACTTTTTAAGTGATTCTGGGCACTTTTCAGAGCACTGACACTACACAGTCCAAGGGGGTGAACCATACCTGAGATTGTCAAAACCATTTGAAATAGGAAAGAATGGACTTTAACTACTTAAGACCCGGACCATTATGCAGGTAAAAGACCTGGCCACCTTTTGCGATTTGGCACTGCGTTGCTTTAACTGACAATTGCGCGTTCGTGCGACGTGGCTTTGAAATTGCCCCAGCCCCATATTAAATACAATCTGGGGACAAAACCCGGGACTTGGTCCAGGGACAGTGTCCTCAATCAGGGGACTGTCCCCTGAAACTGGGGATGTCTGGTCACCCCAGCGATGGACTGGCCATCGGGAGTACCGGGAGATTCCCGGTGGGCTGATCGGAAGTGGGCCGGGCCCGGCCGGCTGTCAATCACTGTCAATGTGTTTCTCTACACGTTTCTGCACGCACCCGGCGGCGGCGGGGCCGTCAGCCAATAGCCGTCCATTACGCTGCGGCTGCTGCCAGTGCCATCAAGACTTCCCCCCTCCTATGTTTAGAGCGGCCCTGCTCCCCTCCCAGCGGCGTGACGTATCTCAGGGGTCACGGCCGTATATGGGAGGGGATGGGGGGAGGAGCATGGGAGGAGCCGAGCCCGAGGAGAGAGGCTGTTTAAGCTACAAGAGGAGGCGGAGCCAGCGCCGCCGAGGAGGAACGAAGATCGACGATACAGTCAGTGCCAGCAAGTTAAACAAGTAGGTTAACACAAACACTACTAGGCATCTGACTACACTATAGTGCAGTTTGATCGGATGTATGCAGATTATAAACTGTGACTGCCATTCTGATTTTTTTAATATGCAGCATGGCGGGGGATGGGGGGTAAATCTGCCACCACTGGTCATAGTAACTGATGTGATATGTGTATGAAGATTATGAACTGTGACTCACAGTTCATAATCTTCATACACATAGTTACTATGACCAGTGGTGGCAGATTTACCCCCCATCCCCCGCCATGCTGCATATTAAAAAAATCAGAATGGCAGTCACAGTTTATAATCTGCATACACATTATTACATCATTTACTATTACCAGTGGTGGCAGACAGTACATTCCCCTCCCCCCGCCATGCTGCATGCATATTAAAAAAATCAGAATGCCAGTCTGTGAGGGGCAGAATGTTCTGTCTGCCACCACTGGTCATAGTAACTGATGTAATAATGTGATATGTGTATGAAGATTATGAACTGTGACTGTCATTATGATTTTTTTAACCACTTCCAAACCGCACCATAGGGAAATGACGGCGGCAGGAACCCCTCGCCGATCCGGGTGGACGTCATATGATGTCCTGTGTTCCTGGCGATCTAGGGCGAAAACCTTTTGCGGCAACGCTCGTGACCTGGCGCGGGTGCCCGCCGGCCGCGATTGCCGCCGGGTGCCCACGATTGCCGTGTGTTTGGAAAAATAAAGTGGGCCGGTCTGGCTGAAGTCCAGGGCCACTTTATTGTCCCAGTCCATCCCTGGGTCACCCTAGTATAAGGAGAACATGAAAAGGGGTTAAAGGGGTTGTTAGAACTTAGATGAGGGCAGAGATTCTTAAACCTTTCTGTACTGGGACCCAATGAGACACAAAGAGAATCATTCCTAAAATGTTAGCAAAGTCAGACAAGGACAAATAATAATGGTCATATAATTAATTTTGGATATATTTTGCCATTTCTGTTTAGTTTAAGTTTACACAAGAGAAATAAATTATTTGTTACATTTTATTTACATTTTTAACCACTTCCATAACAGGCCTATTCTGGTACTTCTCTCCTTCATGTAAAAATTATATTTTTTTTTTGCTAGAAAATTACGCAGAACCCCCAAACATTACAGTATGTATGTTTTTTTAGCAGACACCCTAGGGAATAAAATGGCGGTCATTGCAACTTTTTATCTCGCACTGTATTTGCGAAATAATTTTTAACTCTTTTTTTTTTTTAACGGTTTCATGAATTAAAAAATAACAAAACAGTAGTTAGCCCAGTTTTTTTGTATAATGTGAAAGATGATTTTACACCGAGTAAATAGATACCTAACATGTCGCGCATTAAAATTGCGCACACTCATGGAATGGCGCCAAACTTCGTCACTTAAAAATCTCCAAAGGTGGCTCTTAATTTTTTTTTTACAGGTTACCAGTTTAGAGTTAAAGAATAGGTCTAGTGCTAGAATTGTTGCACACGCTCTAACACACACGGTGATACCTCACATGTGTGGTTTGACCAGTGTTTACATATGTGGGCGGGACTTGCGTGTGTGCTCGCTTCTGAGCAAGAGCTACCGGGCACAGGGGCGTTTTAATTATAATTTTTTTCTCATGCTGACAGCCACAGATTGCGGCTTTGTTTACATCCGGAAACCCGGGTGTGGTGTCATGGCGTCTCTATCGTCATCATCCGGTGCCGGACGATTCTTTCCTTGGGCCCCCGATGGCATGGGAGAGCGGGTAGAAACTCCGGATGGTGGCGGGAGGGGGAAAGTCCCCTCCCATCACCTATAAGAATGATCAAGTCGTGGAACTGCCGCTATGATCATTCTTATCCTGCTCAGAATTGCCGGCTACAAAGAATGATATCTGAATGATGCCTGTAGCTGCAGGCATCATTCAGATATCCCCCGAAAGTCCAGGATGTCATACGACGGCGTGCGGTAGGGAAGTGGATAACTAGCACCAGGGTTTCTTCTTCTCACGGCTTTGTCTGTGTCATTCCATCTACCCCTACCTTCCATGTGTTATATGCATCAGTGCGGTCAATCATATTAGTTTAAACCCTACATGCCCGTGGTGTGCATATATGCAGCCTTTTGGTAGATGGGCCTAAGGCTGCATTCACACCTTTGCGTAGGCGATTTACGGCGACAATAAAATAGGCGTTTTGTAAGGCGATATGGTGAAAAAACGTGTCGTATGTTAAAAAACTTTTTTTTTTTACAGTCATTGTCGGCTATGCCGAACGCCGAAGCCGTCCGATACGTACGTCGAAAAAGGCTCGGGACTTGTTTGAAAGTCGTCGTTCGGCGTTCCATCGACGTACAACCTTCTGCGTTAGGAGATGTAAACAGTCTCCATAGAGAACAATGTAAATTCGACCCTCCGGCGTATTGTAGCATCGCGCTTCAGGCGTAAAAACGCCTAGGTGTGAATGGAGCCTTAACGCTAAGTGACCGCATATATGTGTACCAGAATGTAAAGAGCTATGGCCAAGAGCATGCGCTCTACACACTCTTGACACAGTTATAAGCATCTAATGGAAAGCTCATGATCTCTACTCGCGTTTAGGAGCTTTCCGAACATGTCACTGCTGTGACCATCAATCACAGCGGTCACATGATCAAAAACCCTGCCCCACCTTCTGGCATCATAATTAATGAAAATGTAAACAGAAAGCTGCCAACATAAATACCCACATACAGATATTAATAATAATACAAACATAGATAATGCTCATTAAAGGATCACTAAAATATTTTTTTTAGCTAAATAGCTTCCTTTACCTTACTGCAGTGCTGTTTTCATGTTCTCGTTGTTTATTTTTGCTTTGAAGTTACTGTAATTCTGCTCTGATCTCCACATTTCCTGGTTGTCTGGCTCCTTATGAAAAATCTCATGGCAGCTTTTGACTGTGGTCTAAGCTGTCATTACTGTGTGTCTAAAACTCCTCAGAACCAATCAGATTCATTTTAAAAACAAAACACTGCCCTGGGATTCAATTTAAAAACAAAACACTGCCCTGGATTTTTTGTTTTTGTTCTGTCTGTCTTCTGTAATTCACATAAACACAAAACCAGTTTAAAAACGAAAGTGAAAACTAGAGGCACATTATATGATTGATTTTTATCTATTTTATTCATTTTTAAAAGGAATCAGTTAACTTTTATGTCTCTATACCCTGTAAACAGTCATTTCAGCAAAAAAAAAAAATTCCTTTAGTGATCATTTAAATAAATCTACAATACAAGATGTGCAATTTATGTTTCAAATAAAGCCCCCAAAAATTCCTTTTCATACTAACATGTTACAAAAATGGTACTGTTGGCATCAGTAACCAGGGGGTGGGGCACAGAGTCTGACATTATTACAGGGAGTGCAGAATTATTAGGCAAATGAGTATTTTGACCACATCATCCTCTTTATGCATGTTGTCTTACTCCAAGCTGTATAGGCTCGAAAGCCTACTACCAATTAAGCATATTAGGTGATGTGCATCTCTGTAATGAGAAGGGGTGTGGTCTAATGACATCAACACCCTATATCAGGTGTGCATAATTATTAGGCAACTTCCTTTCATTTGGCAAAATGGGTCAAAAGAAGGACTTGACAGGCTCAGAAAAATCAAAAATAGTGAGATATCTTGCAGAGGGATGCAGCACTCTTAAAATTGCAAAGCTTCTGAAGCGTGATCATCGAACAATCAAGCGCTTCATTCAAAATAGTCAACAGGGTCGCAAGAAGCGTGTGGAAAAACCAAGGCGCAAAATAACTGCCCATGAACTGAGAAAAGTCAAGCGTGCAGCTGCCAAGATGCCACTTGCCACCAGTTTGGCCATATTTCAGAGCTGCAACATCACTGGAGTGCCCAAAAGCACAAGGTGTGCAATACTCAGAGACATGGCCAAGGTAAGAAAGGCTGAAAGACGACCACCACTGAACAAGACACACAAGCTGAAACGTTAAGACTGGGCCAAGAAATATCTCAAGACTGATTTTTCTAAGGTTTTATGGACTGATGAAATGAGAGGGAGCCTTGATGGGCCAGATGGATGGGCCCGTGGCTGGATTGGTAAAGGGCAGAGAGCTCCAGTCCGACTCAGACGCCAGCAAGGTGGAGGTGGAGTACTGTTTTGGGCTGGTATCATCAAAGATGAGCTTGTGGGGCCTTTTCGGGTTGAGGATGGAGTCAAGCTCAACTCCCAGTCCTACTGCCAGTTTCTGGAAGACACCTTCTTCAAGCAGAGGTACAGGAAGAAGTCTGCATCCTTCAAGAAAAACATGATTTTCATGCAGGACAATGCTCCATCACACGCGTCCAAGTACTCCACAGCGTGGCTGGCAAGAAAGGGTATAAAAGAAGAAAAACTAATGACATGGCCTCCTTGTTCACCTGATCTGAACCCCATTGAGAACCTGTAGTCCATCATCAAATGTGAGATTTACAAGGAGGGAAACCAGTACACCTCTCTGAACAGTGTCTGGGAGGCTGTGGTTGCTGCTGCACGCAATGTTGATGGTGAACAGATCAAAACACTGACAAGAATCCATGGGTGTCAGGCTGCATGAGTGTCCTTGCAAAGAAAGGTGGCTATATTGGTCACTGATTTGTTTTTGTTTTGTTTTTGAATGTCAGAAATGTATATTTGTGAATGTTGAGATGTTATATTGGTTTCACTGGTAAAAATAAATAATTGAAATGGGTATATATTTGTTTTTTGTTAAGTTGCCTAATAATTATGCACAGTAATAGTCACCTGCACACACAGATATCCCCCTAAAATAGCTAAAACTAAAAACAAACTAAAAACTACTTCCAAAAATATTCAGCTTTGATATTAATGAGTTTTTTGGGTTCATTGAGAACATGGTTGTTGTTCAATAATAAAATGAATCCTCAAAAATACAACTTGCCTAATAATTCTGCACTCCCTGTATATCTTCTTGCATGTGCGCTGGATCCTGATGCCGATACGCCCCTTCCCGCTTGGCCAGTGGCGGCTGGTGCTCCATTATTTTGGGGGGGCGCAATCAAAGCCCCAACCAAACCCCATAACCCCTCCCCCCCCCCCCGGTCACTCGCCCACAATAGGTCCTACGGATAGATATAGAGACAGACAAATAGAAAGACAGACAGACAGAGTGTGTGGAAATAGAGACAGATGGATACATATACAGACAGATAAATAGACAGATGGAGAAATAGATAAACATTGGGTAGGAGGGGGGGCAGACAGATAGAAAGATAGATATATAGATAGATACATACATACATACATACATACATAGATAGATAGATAGATAGATAGATAGATAGATAGATAGATAGATAGATAGATAGATAGATAGATAGATAGATAGATAGATAGATACATAGATAGATATGCAGATAGATAGATAGATAGATAGATAGATAGATAGATAGATAGATAGATAGATAGATAGATAGATAGATAGATAGATAGATAGATAGATAGATACAGGGCTTTTTTTCTGGGGGAACTTGGTGGAACTCAGTTCCACCACCTTTGGCTCAGACCCTTTGGTGCCCGCTCACCACAATCACTTGTGAACACAGAAGTCTGGTTTCTGTGTTTACAAGTGACTGCTTTGTAACCCCCTGAACTCTGCACACTGTATGTAATGCAATTCTGGTATTTAATGCCCCTTTAAGACCCTTCTACTGTTTGTGAAATCTGAATGGGTCGTGGTTGAGTTCCTGCACCTATTTTCTGAGAAAAAAAGCTCTGGATAGATAGATAGATAGATAGATAGATAGATAGATAGATACATGGATATACAGATACATAGATACATACATAGATAGATAGATAGATAGATAGATAGATAGATAGATAGATAGATAGATAGATAGATAGATAGACAGATAGATAGATAGATAGATAGATAGATATGCAGATAGATATGCAGATAGATAGATATGCAGATAGATAGATAGATAGATACATAGATAGATACATAGATAGATAGATAGATAGATAGATAGATAGATAGATAGATAGATAGATAGATAGATAGATAGATATACAGATACATAGATAGATAGATAGATAGATAGATAGATAGATAGATAGATAGATAGATAGATATGCAGATAGATAGATAGATAGATAGATAGATAGATAGATAGATAGATAGATAGATAGATAGATAGATATGCAGATAGATAGATATACAGATAGATAGATAGATAGATAGATAGATAGATAGATAGATAGATAGATAGATAGATAGATAGATAGATAGATAGATAGATAGATAGATATGCAGATACATAGATAGATAGATAGATAGATAGATAGATAGATAGATAGATAGATACATAGAGAGATAGAGATAGATAGATAGATAGATAGATAGATAGATAGATAGATAGATAGATAGAAATGGGTGGATAGATAGATAGATAGATAGATAGATAGATAGATAGATAGATAGATAGATAGATAGATAGATATGCAGATAGATAGATATGCAGATAGATAGATAGATAGATAGATAGATAGATAGATAGATAGATATACAGATAGGGCCAGATTCAGATAGAATTGCCTATCTTTAGGCGGGCGTAGCGTATCTCAGATACACTACGCCGATGTAACTCAGAGAGGCAACTACAGTATTCATAAAGCACTTGCAACTAACTTAGTGGGTGTGTCGTTATGCAAATGAATGGTCTAGTGATTTACGCCCGGCGTATCTTGGACGGAGCATGCTCAGTACGTTCGTTCCCTTGTGAGCATGCTCACAACTATGCCGGCCCAACTTACAGAGATACGCCGGCCCAACTTACACCCAGCCAATGCAAAAGTACATCCAGTTTTATTCCGCCCCCCCCAGAGCTGTATCCTGGCCTAGGCCAACAAGGCCCAGGCCTAGGGCAGCACTTTGCAGGGGGGCAGCACGAAAAGAGTCCCCGCCGGCTTGCGCTACACTGTTAGAAAATTTAGTGTAGCGGCCACGCTGCTTCTAGTATGCGGGCGGCCGGCATTCCACAACTGTGGGGGGCGCTTCCAATTTTGACTGTTTTGTCATCCTGGACCACAAACCTTCCTCACTGTACTATATGTTTCTGCTGCACCATCTACTTAACCACTTGCCGACCGCGCTATAGCGAAAATACTGCTACAGCGCGGTCGAGTAGTTTTGACACGACGTCCCTGGGACGTCGTCCTTCACTTTCGCGATTGCGCATCCCCTGTGACGCGCTCGCGAAAGTGTCCGTGATCGCCGGGTCTAGAAGACCGGCGCATCACGGATCACGGTAAATTGCCGCTGATAGCGGCCGTTTACCACGTGATCGCGCCGTCAAATGACGGCGCGATCACTTGTAAACAAACCGGCGTCATTTGATGACGCCGGTTCCTCCCTCCCCTCCCTCTGCTCTCTGTACCGTTCGGTACAGTGTGCGAGGAGAGGGGGGGGAGCGGGGTGTCAGCAGCTGAGCTGTGGCTGGATCTGTGACAAATGCAGTCACAGATCCAGCCATCCCTCAAAACATCCCAGCTCTGCAATCCCCAGTACACAGCAATCCCCCCAGTACCCAGCATTACCCCAGTACCCCCCAAACCCAGTACCCCACATTACCCCAGTACCCCACAATACCCCAGTACCCCACAATACCCCAGTACCTTGCATTACCCCAGTACCCCACAATACCCCAGTACCCCACAATACCCCAGTACCCCACAATACCCCAGTACCCCAATACGCTGCAATACCCCAGTACCCTAATACTCTGCAATACCCCAGTACCCCAATACTCTGCAATACCCCCAGTACCCCAATACCCCAATACTCTGCAGTACCCCAATACTCTGCAGTACCCCAATACTCTGCAGTACCCCAGTACCCCAATACTCTGCAATACCCCAGTACCCCAATACTCTGCAATACCCCAGTACCCCAATACTCTGCAATACCCCAGTACCTCAATACTCTGCAGTACTCCAGTACCCCAATACTCTGCAGTACTCCAGTGCCCCAATACTCCAGTACCCCAATACCCCAATACCTCAGTACCCCAATACCGCAATACCCTGTGCGATACCCTGAAATGCCCAAATACTCTGAAATACCCAAATACTCTGAAATACCCAAATACTCTGAAATACCCAAATACTATCGCCTATGGGGATTTTTAGGTAGCGAAGTTTGGCGCCATTCCATGAGTGTGCGCAATTTTGAAGTGTGACATGTTGGGTATCTATTTACTCGGTGTAACTTCATCTTTCACATTATGAAAAAAAATTGGGCTAACTTTACTGTTTTTTTTTTTATTTTTTAGCACAAAACTGTTTTTTAAAAAAAACACGCGTTCAAAAAATTTCTACGAAAATACTGTGCGAGATAAAAAGTTGCAACGGCCGCCATTGTATTCTCTAGGGTCTTTGCTAAAAAAGCATATATAATGTTTTGGGGTTCTATGTAATTTTCTAGCAAATAAATGATGATTTTTACATGTAGGAGAGAAATGTCAGAATTGGCCTGGGTGTTCCAGAACGCCTGATGGCGCTCCCTGCATGTTGGGCCTCTGTGTGTGGCCACGCTGTGTAAAAGTCCCACACATGGGGTATCGCCATACTCGGGAGGAATAGCAGAATGTGTTTTGGGGTGTAATTTGTGGTATGCATATGCTGTGTGTGAGAAATAACCTGCTAATATGACAGAAACAAGTTTTTTTTTTTTTTTTTACAAAATTTTCAGTCGTTTTTCTTTTATAGCGCAAAAAATAAAAAACCCAGAAGTGATCAAATACCACCAAAAGAAAGCTCTATTTGTGTGAAAAAAAGGACACAAATTTCAAATGGGTAGAATGTTGTATGACTGAGTAATTGTCATTCAAATTGTGAGAGCACCGAAAGCTGAAAATTGGTCTGGTTAGGAAGGGTGTTTAAGTGCCCAGTGGTCAAGTGGTTAAAGTAGAACTATAGGCAACACTTTTATAATCCCTGTCCCATTGCAAAGATTTCCCTCCACTTCCTGCTCTATGGGCAACCAGGAAGTAAGAGGAAATCTAAGTAAATTAAGGGAATCCATTGCCCCTCTCCCCCCCCAATGCCCTCAGAACCAGTATCCTCACTCAAATTTTAGGTTGGGTCTTAAACAACACAGGGTGTGGCCATGACAGGAAGGGGTGGGTCATATTTAAATTAGGGGCTGCACAAGTTTAGTCAGGCCTAGGGCAGCACAAAACCTAAATACACCTCTGGCCCCCCCAGAGAAGGTACTTTTGCTGTGAGATGGCTGCTCCCGTTCCCCACAGGCAGAGGAGGAAAAAAAACGTTAACACCCAGGAGATGTCAGCCCTCATAACAGCAATGGAGACTTATGACCAGGGCCGCCATCAGGGGGTACAGGCAGTACACCTGTAAGGGGCCCGGGGGTCTTCAGGGGCCCAGATGGGAACCCCCCTTTTTTTTTATAAAAAAAAAAAAAATTTAATAGATTTTTATTTATATTTTTTTGATGGACAAGAAGGCCTAGCTTGCAGTCTCTGCTCTAGTTCATTTCTAAGGTGTTCTATCGAGTTGAGAACAGGACTCTGTGCAGGCCAGTCAAGTTCCTCCACCCCAAACTTGCTCCTCCGTGTCTTTATGGACCTTGCTTTGTGCACTGGTGAGCAGTCATGTTGGAACAGGAAGGGGCCGTCCCCAAACCGTTTCTACAAAGTTGGGAGCATGAAATTGTCCAAAATGTCTTGGTATGCTGACGCCTTAAGAGTTCCCTTCAATGGAACTAAGGGGCCAAACCCAACCCCAGAAAAATAACCCCAGACCATAACCCCCCTTTTATCAAATGATTTGGATCAGTCCACAAAGCAAGGACCATAAAGACATAAATTAGTGAGTTTGGGGTGGAGGAACTGGACTGGCCTGCACAGGGTCCTGACCTCAACCCGATAGAACACCTTTGGAATGAATTAGAGCGGAGACTGTGAGCCGGGCCTTCTTGTCCAACATCAGTTCCAGACCTCACAAATACACTTCTGGAAGAATGGTCAAACATTCCCATGGACACACTCCTAAACCTTGTTGAACGGCCTTCCCAGAAGAGTTGAAGCTTTTATAGCTGCAAAGGGTGAGCCAATCCAATATTGAACTCTACAGGCTAAAGGATCGCACACACGATTGAATATTCCGATGGACGTGATTTGTCGTATAATCAAACCGTCTGTACGCTCCATCGGACAAAAGAGCAGAAAAACTACGTAGTTTCGTGAATGTTGGCTGAAAAAGTTCTGCTGTCTGTATGCAGAACAAAATATATATATATAATTATTATTATCATCATTATTATTATTATTAGGGCCCAGAGGTCCCGGATGGAAAGCCCCCTTTATTTAGTAATTTATTTTTATATAAAAAAGGGGGTTCCCATCTGGGGCCCTGTTGGCCTCCGGACCCCTAAAAAACTAAAAATATAAAAAAGTTTTTTTTTTTTTTTAAGAGGGTTCCCATCCGGGCCCCTGGGGACAGGTGTACTGCCTGTACCCCCCTGATGGCGGCCCTGGTGGCGGAGGACCCATTAGTAGTGCTAGGACCACGGCTGCCATGTGTTGTCCTGTTAGGCCTTGTACACACGGCTGAATATATCCGCTGTGAACGGTCCCCGGACCGTTTACAGCGTATATTTACGCCGGGGTGTTTTGATCCGATGGCTGTACACACCATTGGATCAGCGCGGTGACGCAGCGGTGACGTTGACGCCGCCACGTCACCGCACCAGGAAGTAAACACTTCCGCGCGCATGCGTCGGATCCATTCACAGGATACGACGCATGTGCGGCAAGATATGTCCGCTGGTTTGCCGTACTAACCAGCGGACATATCTGACGGCCAGCTATCCGGCGGAATTATTTCAAAGCATGCTTTGAAATTTTTCCGCCGGATGAATCCGGCAAAAAGCGTCCGTTTGCCCCTACAGACGAGGGGATTTTTCGGCTGAAATGGTCCGTCGGACCATGTTCAGCGGAAATATCCCCTCGTGTGTACAAGGCCTAATGGTGCTGCTGAAGCTGCTCTCCAGCTGACTTAAGGAAGTCTGGAGCAAAGTTACCCCTGCTTTTATGAGGGGTAACTTTAGGCCGGCCAAACAGCTTAGGCACACCGCGCGTAGCCTGCGCCGAACGGGCCTATGTTCGGGAATCGGCGTATCTCCCTCATTTGCATATTTGCATAGGAAATCAATGGGTTTGCCAGATGTGTCTGGCATAAATATGCACCTAAGGGGGTAGATTCATGTACAGATCCGACGGTGTATCTACTGATACACCGTCGGATCTGTGAGATCCGACGCTCGGATCTATGCGGCTGATTCCTCGAATCAGGTTCCGCATAGATCTCCCTTAGAGCCGACTGGTGTAAGTGAGTTACACTGTCGGTTCTTAGGCTGCATTCTCCCGCCGTCCGCTAGGTGCGCTTCTTTTTTTCTCTACGCGGCGAATATGCAAATGAGGAGAACCGCCGATTCAGAACCGAACGCCCAGCCGTCGTTTTTTTTTTTACGTCGTTTGCGTTCGTTTTTTTCCGGCGGATCGTTAACCCCTGCTATATGCGGGGTAAGTGCGGCGGATCTATGTTAAGTATGGCCGTCGTTCCCGGCGTCGAGTTTTGAATTTTTTACGTCGTTTACGTAAGTCGTCCGGGAATACGGCCATACGTTAATTGCGTTAACATCGAAAACAAATGACGTCCTTGCGACGTCATTTAAAGCAATGCACGCTGGGAAATTTTGCCGGCTGCGCATGCGCAGTACGATCGGCGCGGGGACGCGCGTGATTTAAATAGTAAACTCCCCCTAGCCGCGGAATTTGCATTCCGCCGGGGGATTTACGATCCGCCAGGGCTAATTACGAGGCAAGTGCTTTCTGAATACAGCACTTGCCTCAAAAACTGGCGCAGGCGGATCGTAAAAAAGATAGATCACGCGGATCAAAAGATCCGCTGATCTACATGAATCTACCGGTCGGGAGTAGCCTATTTTGGTGCGTATCTAATTCTGTGGGTACGGTGCATAGATACTCCGGCGCAAATTTACACTTACGCCGCGCATCTCCATATACCCCAGCGCAACTTCTTTGAGAATCTGGCCCATAGATAGATAGATAGATAGATAGATAGATAGATAGATAGATATACAGATAGATACATAGATATAGATAGATAGATAGATAGATAGATAGATAGATAGATAGATAGATAGATAGATAGATAGATAGATATGCAGATACATAGATAGATATATAGATAGATAGATATGCAGATACATAGATAGATAGATAAATAGATAGATAGATAGATAGATAGATAGATAGATAGATAGATAGATAGATAGATAGATAGATAGATAGATAGATAGATAGATAGATAGATAGATAGATACATAGATAGATAGATAGATAGATAGATAGATAGATAGATAGATAGATAGATAGATAGATAGATAGATAGATAGATAGATAGATAGATAGATGATAGATAGATAGATAGATAGATAGATAGATAGATAGATATAGATAGATAGATAGATAGATAGATAGATAGATAGATAGATAGATAGATAGATAGATAGATAGATAGATAGATAGATAGACATTAGGTCTAAGGGGAAGAATGAGAGATAGATAAGACAGACAGGTGAGAGAGAGAGAGAGAGATTTAGTGATGAATGGGAGAGAAGCATTTACTACGATCAGCAGTCCCCCCTCCCCCCTCCCTTCTGCTCTCTCGAGTCCAGCTGCACACATCTTCAAGTCTGTATGCACGGAGCAGCACTGACTGTGAAGGGGGGGGGGTCCTGCTTCACTTTTCCCCCAGCTATTCACTCGTAATAAATAGACGCCCTCACAAGCGCTCCAGAAACCGGAAGTGATTAAAATGGCACTTCCCACTGACCTCTACTCCGGTCCTCGCTGGCCAATCCCATTACAGCACTAGGGCATTTTAACAAATCACAGGACAGTGGGAGTGTGTGCGGGCGCACAGCTTGCCCCCTGCACACGCCCTAAACAGGGGCAAATCAGCTTCCCAGCCTGCAGTCAGCTGATTGCAGGCTGGGAAGCTTCCCATAGACCACCGCATGTCCGGCGCCTGGAAACTCTTAAAGTGACATTTACAAAAAATAAAAATTTTTTTTTTTTTTTTTACAGCTTGGGGGGGGGGGGGGGGCGGCGCCCGAACGCCCCCTATGGACGGCCGCCACTGCGCTTGGCCCATAATAGATTGACGGCTGGGCAGGCCTTTTGTCCTTTTAAATGTACATCAGATGATGTCCTCTCAGAAGGTGCGGCTGACTGATCACTCTACCAGTCCACTGCCAGTGTCATGTGATCGCTGAGACCAATCACAGCAGATCACATGACAACTGTAAACAATGGATGGCTTATTTTCATGCCATTCACTGTATAAAATTGTGTTGCTGGATGTGATTGGTCAAAGTGATCACTCAGTACAGACAGGGCCATCACAGCCTATCTGTACAATGTGATTAGCTTTGGCCAATCACAGCTAATCACAACAAACGACACGGAATGAATCAATTTCATTCAGTAAAATATAAGCAATCACAATGTGTAAAAAAAAAAAAGTAGTACAGTGTTAAAAAAAAAATCGTGAAAAAAAAAAATCAGAATAAAAAATTATTCCTTTTTTTTTTAAGATACTCTCACCAGTCCCTGATCACCCCCACACCAGTTATATGATAATGATGTACTGTACTGGTGACAGTATATAAAAAAAGTAAATATTTCAACTTTTTTTTTTTTACTTTCAAAAACTTGTCACAAAAAATGATGACTTCAAAAAACTTGTCATTCTACTTTCTAAATACCTTGAACTGTCTACTTTCCCAAAATGGGTCATTTGGGGGGTATTTGTACTGTCCTGGCTTTTTTTTTGTGCTTCATGAAATAAGATAGCCCATCAGTACATCAGTTTGTGGACTATATGATTTTCCTGCAAACTAAATAATTTACACTGATTTGGATATGGACAATTCTTCTTTTCTTTGTTTTCACATTATATGAGTATGTTTAATACCACTTAATTGTGGGTTGCGTTGCACTGTTTTTTCTATTTTATCACTGTTTGGGATTTTGTGAATGTCCTTTTTTGGTGTCCAGCTTGCATCCGTATGAATTAGGCGCCGTACACACGGCAGAGAACCTCGACGGGCAGAACACATCGTTCTGCCCGTCGAGGTTCTCTCCCGGCCGTCGAATTCGGCGACCCGCCCGTCGGGAATGGCAACCAGCCATTCTTCCAGGCGGGCCGTCGAGGAAATAGAGAGCGTGCTCTCTATTTCGGCTCGACGGGCTTCCCGACGGGAAGCTCGCTGAGACCGTACACACGGCCGAGGTCCTCGCTGGAATGTGCATTCCAGCGAGGTTCTCGCTGATTTTCAGCGAGAACCTCGGCCGTGTGTACGGCACCTTACACTCTGGAAGTTGTTTTTCATTCTTACATTTATTAGTTATTTTATTTGATTCTCTATTTTTGCGCTGATTGCACCCCTCACTATGGTTAAGGTCTGGAGCATTGAATGGAGGTAGAACAACAACCTCCTTGTGATATAGGGGGTCATATTACAGGGTAAGGACTTTGGCTATCTTTTCTGGTGGTGGTGGCTGGATTGGTTTGCTCACATCTTTTCACAAGTACTTTTGTGGACTTTTTTTTATCACTTTCTTTTATTTTGAATATAAAAGGGAATTTTTTGTGACTTTTAAATGTTAAACCTAAATTGCACGTGGTGTATTGTAGATTTGAGGGTACATTACCTATGTTTGTAAACACTGAGGATAGCGCTTTACATAAATGCTTTTAGATTTAAAGCGGAGGTTCATCCAAAAATCAACTTTCTGTCACTAGATCCAGCATACTGCTGACATCTTTTGTACTTATCGTTTTAGCTGTCTTTCTTCTCCGGCTCCGAGTGGGGAATCCTGCGAGGAGTAGGCGTTCCTAAATCAAGCGCAGTCGATTGACGGGCTGCTAAAGCGCGTCACGCCTTCCGGAAATAGCCAAAGTGACACTCGGCTGTTTACAGCGCTATACGGCGCCTGCACCTGCCGTGTAGAGCTGACTGCGCAGGCGCCGTAAACACCCAAGTGTCACTTCGGCTATTTTCCGAAGGCGTGATGAGCTATCCAAGCCCGTCAATCAACTGCGCTTGGAGCAGGAGAAGAAAGACGGCTAAAACGATAAGTACAAAAAAAATAAAAAATTCAGCATACTGCAGATGTCAGCAGTATGCTGGATCTAGTGACAGAAAGTTGATTTTTGGGTGAACCTCCGCTTTAACTCATATTTGTTTATCCCACAAGTTGTGAGAGAGTGGTGGTGTTGTGGGAAGGAATATGTATTACATTTTTTCCCATAGAAAAAAAATGCATATAAATATGTGTCCCTTATTAAAGGGGTAGTTCCCCCAAAAACCTTTTTTTTAACATTGATTGAGGCTCGTTTTGTCAAGGGGAATCGGGTGGTTTTTTTTTAGAAATGAAGCCGTACTTACCGTTTTACAGATGCATCGTCTCGGACGCTTCCGGGTATGGTCTCCGGGTCTAGGCGTTCCTATTTGATTGACAGGCTTCCGAGGTCGGATACATCGCGTCACGATTTTCCGAAAGTAGCCGAACGACGGTGCGCAGGCGCAGTATAGAGCCGCACCGTCGCTCGGCTTCTTTCGGCTACTCGTGACGCGATGTATGCGACCGTCGGAAGCCTGTCAATCAAATAGGCACGCCCAGACCAGACGATCATACCCGGAAGCGACGGAGACGATGCATCTGTAAAACGGTAAGTACTGCTTCGTTTCTAATAAAAAAACACCCGATTCCCCTTGACATAACGAGCCTCAATCAATGTTAAAAAAAGTTTTTTGGGGGAATTACCCCTTTAATGAGCTGTTTTGATTTATACTGTTGTAGAACATAAAGGTGACCTTCATATTTGGTTTCCTGTTACCTGGGAGGCCATGATCTCTCTCTCTTTGCATATTGATTGCTGCTAGATCGAGAGCAATACGACTCGCCGTTTCAAACAGGTGGTTCCTCAACTCGTCATTCATCATCTTATCTTGTTGGTTCAGTTTGGCAGGATTGGCTATCATACCTCGAATGAAGGCGTCGAGTCCTACAAAAAGGAAAAAGTAGAAGGGGGTGCCTAAAGTGGTTTTGTGTTAATTATATTCTGTATCAGTTTTCTGCAAAATGTCTCTCTAATATTTTTAATCGCAAATAGCTCTCTACCAATTGTTTTTAAACCAATGGGATATTTCTTCAGGTAAATGTATTACAACAGTTTTAACAAATAATAAATCGTATAATAAATAGATATCAGACATTTTCAAATATGTTGGATTACAGTACCTGCAGTTAAGGGCATTGATAAAAAGTCCTTAAAGTGGATGTCAGGCCCCATACACACGACCGGTTTTCTCGGCAGAATCCAGCGAGAACCTCCATGGGAGACGTATTCTGCCGAGAAAACCGGTCGTGTGTACACTTTTCGCCGAGAAAACTGCAGAGGAACTCGTCGAGCCAAAAAGAGAGCATGTTCTCTATTTCCTCGACGGGCAATGGGAAAATTTGGTTTGGCGATTTTTTTGACAGCCGAATGAGAAACTCGATGAGAAAAATTATGTGTTTTGATCGTCGAGTTTCTCAGTCGTGTGTACACGGCCTAAACCCACTCTCATCCTTTCTAAACTACTGCCATAGTGCTGATCTATAATGATATAGATGCCTCCTGCATGGATCCTTACCTGTCAAATATTTCCCCTCTGTCTGTTATAAGAACTGAAAAACTGCAGATTCTGGGGGTGGGTCTGTTGTCTGGAGCTGGGTGGGTGGAGTTGTGATGTCAGTAGACTCCCTGCCCTCCTCTACACTCCCCTTGTCAACATGCATGTTTTCCTATGTATTCCTTACACTAAATTCTGCTATGATCACTAACATCCAGTCAAAATCCAGAAAAGTAACCACATGACTTCAAAAAAGGAGTGGAGGCAGGAATTAAAAAATAACGCCTGTCTCCGGGCTAGTGCATGAGATATGTAAATAACCTGTCACTCACAGCAAGGGGGCGGAACGGACTAAGGTTTCTCTCTGTAAGTCCATTTTATTTCACTAAACAATAAAAGAGGATTGCTCAGAGATGGATTAAAGGATCACTAAAGGATTTTTTTTTAGCTAAATAGCTTCCTTTACCTTACTGCAGTCCTGGTGTCATGTCCTCATTGTTAGTTCTTGCTTTGAAGTTGCTGTAATTCTGCTCTGATCTCCACACTTCCTGCTTGTCTGGCTCCTTATGAAAAATCTCATGGCAACTTTTCACTGTGGTCCAAGCTGTCATTACTGTGTGTCTAAAACTCCTCAGATTCATTTTAAAAACACACTGCCCTGGATTTGTTTGTTTTTGTTCTGTGTGTCTCTCTACTTCACAGAAACATGAAACCAGTTTAAAAGTGAAACTAACCTGCAGGCACATTATATGATTTATTTTTATCTATTTTAAATCATTTGTAAAAGGAATGAGTTAACTTTTATGTCTCTATACCCTGTAAACAGTAATTTCAGCAACAACATTTTCCTTTAGTGACCCTTTAACTCTGTGTGGCAAGACTGGGCACAGATGATGGAAATCTTATACTGTACATTGTGAAATAAAAAAAAAAAATTATTGTTATGCTGCATACACACGATAATTTTTCGGCATTTAAAAAACAACGTTTTTCAGCATCTAGAATAAAATTAGTTTTTTCCAACTTCATCATTAAAACAATGTTGCCCACACACGGTCGTTTTTAAAAAATGATTTAGCAAAGTGCGGTGACGTTGTTTTAGCCCACACACGATCATTTTTTACAACCCGAAAAACGATATTGTTTAAAACGTTGTTTAAAAATGCAGCATATTCGATTTTTTTTTTTTGTCGTTTTTCAGAACCCGAAAAATGACGTGAAGCCCACACGCGATCATTTTTAATGACATTTTTTAAAAACATAGGGCCGGATTCAGAAAAACCGGCATAACTTTGTGCGGGCGTAGCGTATCTTGTTTACGCTACGCCGCCGCAACTTAGAGAGGCAAGTGCTGTATTCACAAAGCACTTACTTCCTAAGTTATGGCGGCATAGCGTAAAAGTGCACGTAATTCAAATTAGGCAGATAGGGGGCATGTTGTATTAAAATTATCCGTGACCTCACGTAAATGATGCGCCTAACGAACTGCGCATGCGCCGGCCGTGGACGCATCCCAGTGAGCATCATCGAAGTCACGTCGCAATTACTCAATGATTTCGACGTCAACGTAAGTTCTTTCGCAAACGACGTAAGCAACGGAAAATTTGACGCTGTCCCGACGTCCATACTTAACATTACCTGCTCCTCATATAGCAGGGGTAACTTTACGCCGGTCGGATGCCTTACGTAAACGACGCAAATAGATACGCCGAGCACAACTACGTTCGTGAATCAGCGTATCTACCTAATTTGCATATTCGATGTGTAAATCTACGGAAGCGCCACCTAGCGGCCAGCGTAAATATGCAACTAAGATACGACGACGTAAGAGACTTACGCCGCTCGTATCTTAGCAAAATTCCGGCGTATCTTGCTTTCTGAATACAGATTTACGCGGTGTATCAACAGATATGCCGACGTAAATTCTTTCTGAATCCGGACCATAGTTTTTTTCATGACGAAAAATGATCGTGTGTACGCGGCTTTACACCCGTATGAAGGATGTAACATGTTACTTTGCAGCAGTCCTCCACACTCTATGGGTGGGTGATTCTCTCATGCACCTGCTGTCACCCTTTAAAAATAGCATGGCTATGTGAGGCTCTGCCCTTCATTCACTGAGTTCTGTGAATGATTAAACTGAAAGGTCCATCTGCTACTGCGCAGACAGCTTGCAGTTCTCAATGAACTACAAGTACACTGGTGAGCATCCTCATAGTTCATTGATTCTTCCTGCACTTCAGTAACTGTCTATCCATATGGAGTTATGGACAGACAGTCTTAAAGCGGAAGTAAACCCATCGATTTATCAGTTTCAAAAAGCAGTTAAATTTCCGGCATGCCGGGATTGCCAACTGTCACATTGGTTGTGCTCTCAACCAAACTGTCAAACCATCCAATGGCTGGTGTCATAACTGATCACATGTGCAGCACCACGGCAGTTGAAGATTAAACATAGGCCAAGGTGGCAGCTTCCTTGGCTGAAAATGATAGAAGGGTTTACTTCCACTTTAAGGAAATTTAACAAAAGGTGCCTCTCCAGACATTCCCGGCCAGGACAAGTGCTGTCAGCGAGTAAAGTGGCGATGTGGTGAACTTTTTAGGGGGCAATAGATAGAGGGGAGGGAGTGGTGGCTGTGTCAGCTTCATTCCGGGACACTGTATTGTCCTGGAATGAAGGTGCCCGGGACCTGTGACAGACCTTCAAAATGCAGGACTGTCCCGGGCAATCCGGGACACGTGGTCACCCTAGCCTACACTCCCCTTGCAGGCCAAAGAGGCTTTGCCGCCCATGACCTTGTCGCCAGTTCACCAGTTATTCTTCCTTGGACCACCATTGGTGGGTCCTGACCACTGCAGACTGGGAGCATCATACAAGAGCTACAATTTAAAGAGTTGCTCTATCTCAGTCATCTAGTCTTTACCTTTGTCAAAGTCACTCAAATCCAGGGGCATAACTACAGGGGTTGCAATTGCAACCCGGCCCCATGTGGCTCTCCTGTACAACAGGATAGGAGGGGTGGCGGAGGTGGCATATAAAGGAACTGATCCGCTTCCTCTTGCAACCTCATCTCCCTCCCACAGGCATTCAGCGGCTACAGGAGGAAAATGGAGGGGATCAGTTCCCCTCCTATCCAGGTTACCTCCAGGCCCCTGTGTACTCCTCTGGCTCCCCTTGTCCCCCAACAGATCTGCCAGCTTTCCCCACCCTCCCCTCTCCTTTCAACAGCAGTGGTGGATCGTTACATAGTCAGGTTGAAAAAGTCCATCCAGTTCAACCATAAAAAAATAAAATAATAATAATATCATACAATCCCATGACCAAATTCTATACCCACAGTTGATCCAAAGGAAGGCAAAAAAAAAACAGCAAAGCATGATCCAATTTGCTACAGCAGGGGAAAAAATCCTTCCTGATCCCCGAGAGGCAATCGGATATTCCCCGGATCAACTTTAACTATAAATGTTAGTACCCAGTTTTAGGAAAGAATACAGGCCTTTCTTAAAGCAATCTACTGAGCTTGCCAGAACCATCTCTGCAGGGAGTCTATTTCACATTACATGTCAGGATGAGGAGCTTCCTTGTCTGAATGGACAGAGTCACTGATCGGTACTGATCACTGACACTATGCTTCAGTTTGTGAATGAACAGGAAGTTCTGTACAGAGCTATTCCTGTCAATGAATTCTGTGGTGCTGAGGCTGTAGAGATGGAGATTGAGGGCTACTGTGTTCTCCATCCTCTTTTCTCTGTCTCAAAGGTGAAACATCAGAGGTCTGTTACCCCTGATATCTCAACAAAGCCCCCCCAAAAAATGTAATTTTTTTTTTTATTAGTTAAGATAGTAAAACATAATGGAAAAATTAATTAACAAAGAAAACCTATGACACCAGTGGCAAAACTGCCAGGGCCTGGTATTTTCACCACCGTTGGAGGACCCTAAGACAGCAGGAAGGGTGCCCGCTGCAGATCATGTGAAAGGGTCCCCCTTTGGGACCATAATAAAGGGCCCTGCAATAGAAGTAAAGCCCCCCGGGATCAGTGGGAAGGGCCCTGGGTGTTGTAAGGGGAGCCCTTAATGGTTTCTTGCACAGGGGGGCCTGAAGGTTATAGTTACGTCTCTGCTCAAATCCTTACACTTACTCGTTTTTTTCTGGTTTCAACATGTTAACTTCAGGCACAACATGTTCACTTCCTGCCTAATATATCCATTATTCCTTCACATACCTTTGTAAGGAAATAATGTTGTTCACTTGTCAGTGGTTATAATGTTATGGCTGATCAGTGTATGCTTAGCTTTCCCATGGGTTCCTCATAGCTGATCTTGCCAAGTATCTCCAATCTCAAGAGAAGGCTCTCCAGCACAGTAAAAGGAAACGCTACGCTATGCCGCAACAGACGAAAATCTGGCCCAGAGTGTATAATGACAGTGACCAATTTCCTGCTTTTGTGATTGGCTCACCAATTTTCCCAGAAGTCTGCACTAAAATTCAGATTTCAGGCATCCCCTGCAACAAAAATGGGATTTTTGGGGAGATATTTCCAATAGGAACATGTCTAAAGGGATGCAGACCCAGCAGCTTGCCTCTTTAGTGCTCTGTAGCTGCACACCTAACAGTTAATTATGAAACCACTTTCATTAGACCCACTGGCTACAGAGGCACAGACAAACACACATGGATTTCTTCAGAATAACAAAAGGTAGTTATAATCCTTGCAGTGTACATAGAGCATGCTTGTTTCTCAACAAAAGTGGAGTTACGCTTTAATGTATGTCTACAGGTGCCTGACATTGTACCCGCCATCCACTGATCACAGGTGAAATTCTTTGCAGGCTGCAGTGTAAAAAATTATGAATGCACATTTTTTACCTGCAAAATCATGTTGTTTTATTCTGACTAACCCAAATCTAACGAAAAAACACTCTATTTACATTACACTTCCGCAACTAACAGGAGCAAGTGCCGTATTCTCCAAGCACTTGCTACGTAATTTGCGGCAGCGTAGTGTAAATGGCCCAGCGTATCCCAGCGTAATTCAAAGGGGGCGGCTTGTATTTAAATTAAGCACGCCCCTGCGCCGAACGAACTGCGCATGCGTCGGCCGTAAACGTAGCCCAGTGCGCATGCTCCATAGTACGCACCAAATACATTGGTTTCGACGTGAACGTAATTAACGCACAGCCCTATTCGCGACGAGTTACGTAAACAACGTAAACGACGGAAAAACAAGACGCTGTCCCGATTTCCATACTTAACATGGCGTACGCCGGACCTACGCAAGGTTACCCCTCACTTACGCAAACGACATAAACTACGATGACGGGGCGCAAATACGTTTGGGAATCGGCGTATCAGGCTCATTTGCATATTCGACGCAGAAATCGACGGGAACGCCACCTAGCGGCCAGCGTAACATTGCAACTTAGATCCGACGGTGTAAGTGATTAACGCCAGTTGGATCTAAGCAAAATCTATGCATAACTGATTCTAAGAATCAGTCGCATAGATACGACGGGCCAGAAACAGAGATACGACGGCGTATCTGGAGATACGCCGTCGTATCTCAGCTGAGAATCTGGCCCTCTGTGTACAGAACAACTCCATGTAGCCATATTGCATTGCATTTATAGAAAATGACAGCGGCTTCAGATTGAAAAGGAAAGGTAATTTTTAATAATATTCAATTACAATATGACTTGTGTTGCAATTGTATACATATTTTATCTTTATTTGCTATTTTTTCCCCCCACTAAAATGGAGTTACCCATTAAAGTATACATTAAAAAGGTTCACCTTTTGTTAAATTTCCTTAAGGCACTCAGTGCAGCTGTCTGCTTGTACCTCCAAATAGGCAGACAGTTATTGAAGTGCAGGAAAAATCATGAGCACTCATCACTGTGCTTCATTCAGAACTACAAGCAGTTTGCCACAATGACAGATCAGACTTGTAGTTCATTCATTCACAAAACTCTGTCAATGAATGATGAAGTAGATTGGGTGGAGCCCCACACAGCTGCGCTGTTTTTGATTTGTGACAGCAGATGTAGGGATAGGATCTTCCGCCCACTGTCACAGGGAGGATCAGAGGGGTGCAGGGGACTGCTCCATAGTAACGTGTTGCAAGAGGTGAACTTATCCTTCAAGCAGACCCTGTTTTTTTAGTGAAGGGTCCTTTCTCATAAATTGAGAAATGCCAGTGCATAGGACAGATAACTTATTAAACTGACAATATATATATCATAGTGGGCTGGATTACCAATGCTTGGTAGCATCCACGTGGCAAAGAAAGTCCTACGAACGGGGATCTCTGGATACTTTTGATGGGGCTGATATCCAACTCCCAGAGGGGACACTGTTGAATACACCGTAGAATGGCCAAAGCGGAAACCAATAGCGAATATATTTGACATTCTTGGGTCCTCTGTATCATTATAACCGGTATATGGAGGTAGAACACGAGACATCTCACTGCCCAGCAATAGGGGAAGCCAATCCTTGTATGTAATTTTCTGTTAATGAGAAAATATATATATAGCTAAAATAAGTCACATACTATGCTTAATCAAATGGACAGTCAGACAGAAAGAGATAGTTGACAGCTAGGAATAGTTTGTGTTTAAGATATATATTGCACATAATATATATTGTACAGGACACTGGGAATGTGTCTTGGATGGCAAGTACATTTCCCTGTTATTTGGGCTGTGGTCCCCTAAAGGCAAAACTTAGACATGAGGCCCCACTTAATGTGAAAAATAATTCAAGGAATGCAAACATAAGGCAGGTTAGGCAGTCACCTGAGGGCGCCAGACCATAGGGGGCGCTAAAACCAGGGGCCCTTTAACCACTTAACACCCGCCCACCGTCAAATGATGGCGGGCGGAATGCTCTATTGTTCTGACAGGACGTCATATGACGTCCTGTCATTTAAAGCCGATAGGGTGCGAGCACGCCCCTCGCGTTACTGGGAACACAGTGCGCGTGCCCGGCGGCCGCGATGGCCACTGGGCACCCGCGATTGCCCAGTAACTGAGCAGGGACGTGGAGCTCTGTGTGTAAACACAGAGCTCCACGTCCTGTCAGGGAGAGAGGAGACCGATCTGTGTCCCTTGTACATAGGGACACAATAGGTCACCTCCCCCAGTCACCCCCCTCCACCTACAGTTAGAACACTACTTAGGACACACATTTAACCCCTTCCCCGCCCCCTAGTGGTTAACCCCTTCCCTGCCAATCACATTTATACAGTAATCAATGCATATTTATAGCATTGTTCACTGTATAAATGTGAATGGTCCCAAAAATGTGTCAAAAGTGTCCGCTATAATGTCGCAATCCCGAAAAAATATCGCAGATCGCAGCCATTCCTAGTAAGAAAAAAAAAATCATAATTATGTCACCTATTTTGTAGGCAATATAACTTTTGCGCAAACCAGTCACTATACGGTTATTGCGATTTTTTTTTTTTTTACCAAAAATATGTAGAAGAATACATATCGAACTAAACTGATATAATTTTTTTTTTAATGGGATATTTATTATAGCAAAAAGCAAAAAATAGTGTTTTTTTTTTGTTTATAGCCCAAAAAATTAAAACCGCATGGGCAATCAAATACCACCAAAAGAAAGCTCTATTTGTGGGGAAAAAAAGGACGTCAATTTTGTTTGGGAGCTACGTCGCACGACCACGCAATTGTCAGTTAAAGCGACGCAGTGCCGGAAGCTAAAATTTTGTCTGGGCAGGAAGGGCGTGTAGGTGCACAGTAGGCAAGTGGTTAAGATGTGCTTATGGCGGCACCAGCCTTGCTCACAAGGACTTCTACCTAGCCTACAGCAGGTCAGGCATTTACCCAGAACAGCCCGACTCTGTAAATGCAGTGAACTTTAGCCGCTGCTCTTGATCTAAGATAAGTATTTCATAATGAGCTAGTATGCGTCTCTGCACTGAGAACTGAGCGACTGAACATCGTCGATGGCTCAGTTCTCACTGCTCTCCGAGCAGAGAGCTGCTGCCTGTCAATCAGCAGCTCTCCTCTCTGCTCCTCCACACTCACTGGAGCGCTGAGCTGTGGTGTGGTGGGGAGTGGGCCATCTCAGCGGCTTGCTGAGACTGCCATCAGTCCAGGCACCTAGCAGATCCAGACTGCCAGAGTCGGGATGATGTGGTGCCTGGACTGAAATTGGTGACGTCAGAAGAGAGTGGACTACAGTGCCCAAAAATTAAAGTGATTGTAAAAGTTTGTTTTGAGGGTTTACAACTCCTTTAACTTTAGTGTGTGTATTTACTGAAAGCCAGTGTTTCATAAACCACATTACACTAATATCATGTAACATTAAAAAGATGGAACCGACAATATCTTATTCTCTAGGGTCTGCTTTCAGAAAAAATTCAATGTTTTGGGGTTTTTAAGTAATCTTCAGGCCTAAAATGATTTTTAAAGTGGGGATAATTTGTACCTATAGGTAAGCCTATAATAAGATATACCTATAGGTACTGTAAATATCTCATCAACGTGCGCCGCTTGGGAGATATTTACTGTAGATGCAACCTGTGACGTCAAATGCAAATGCACTCCGAAGGAACGGACACAAACCTGAAAAAATTAAGATGGTAGCTCTGTCAGCAGTGACCACATGCTGCTGGAGGACTTTGATCTAAGGTAAACTTCACATAATGTGCTAGTATGTATGCAATGCATACTAGCACATCGTGGCTTTACCTCGCAAGTTGAAAAAAAAACACAGCAGTTTACTACTGCTTTAAAACATGTAAAAATAAAAGTGTAAATAATATCTCAGGTGTTTAAATGGTTAAAATACCGGTCTTCCATTCCGTAACACTGTACCCTCTCTCCTACTGGGTGCAGAGTGAAAGTTTTAGCTTGACTCACCTGTCAGCTACCTGTAGCCAAAATGCACCCCTTCGCCTGTGAAGACAAAAGTCCTTGCACCGGTCCTGGGTACAGCACAGGGGGTAGGTAAGTGGACACAGTACAGGGGTCACGAAGGTACAGAATAGGGTCCAATAATGAATAATACAGATATACAGATCCTCAAGCAGAGCTGTGCCAGGAAGCTGCTCTCACAGATCCTTACTATTCTGGCAGGTTGTCACTGAGCTAAATCTAGAAATGGAATGAGGGATTAAGGAAGAACACTGAGGTAGAGCATCTTACTACTGCTACTGCTTATATGGGTGGGACGCAGGCCCGGACTGGCCATAAGGGAAACCGGGCAAATGCCCGGTGGGCCGCGGCAGCCCGCAGGCCGGTCGCGGTCCGCCAACGGCCCTTGGCGGCCCCGGCCCGCGATTGGCCCTTGGTAGGCCACATGTCATGTCTCCCAAGGGGTTGCAGGTCGAGAGGGGACGCCCAGTTTTGTTAATAGCAGAGATTCCCCACCCCGCCACCAACACAGCGCCAGATAGAGAGCTCCAGATAAAGAGAGATGAGCTGTGCGTATCACAGCCAGCTCTGACATTTCTCCCCCTCCCCTTGCTGCCAGCAGGACCACTTAGAGGAGAGGAGCTGCTCTATTCCTCCCCCTCCTCTCATCCTCTCCTCCTGTCTGTGTTCTTTCTTTCTATCTTTATCTATCTTCCTTGCCTTCTTTCTTTCTATCTTTATCTTTCTTTCTTTATCTATCTTCCTTCCCTTTTTCTATCTATCTATCTATCTATCTATCTATCTATCTATCTATCTATCTATCTATCTATCTATCTATCTATCTATCTATCTATCTTTCTTTCTTTCTTTCTTTCTTTCTTTCTTTCTTTCTTTCTTTCTGTCTTTCGTTATCTATCTTCCTTCCCTTCTTTCTATCTGTATCTATCTTCCTATCTATCTATCTATCTATCTATCTATCTATCTATCTATTATCTATCTATCTATCTATCTATCTATCTATCTATCTATGTATCTATTAGTGTTGAGCGGAATACGCCATATTTGATTTCGCGATATTTCACGAATATATAGAAGAATATTCGTGAAATATTCGTTAATATCGAATATTCGTGATATTTTATAAAAAAAAAAAATTGCAAAATTTCGCTAATGCGAATGCGAAATTGATTGCGAAATTCTCGTCCGCGCATGCGCATGCGCGCGAACAACATGCAAAAATGGAGATCATTTCCTGGATTTCTAAACTAATATGCACTAAACACTAACTCTACTTACACAAACTTATATGAGTAAAGCAATTTTTTTTTTTATACACAAAACACAGAGACTAAACACACACTAAACTAAGCTACTTTAAAGAAATGTACACTTACACTAACTACACAGAAATCTATCTAACACTAAGCTACACTAACCTGGACAAAACAACACAAATCTGAGCTTTTAGAAAAGCTGTTGGGTCTTTTGCTTTGAAAAAAATCATTTGTTTTTAGAAGCAGGAAACTCAGAACTGAAAGCACTATAGGAAGCACAATGCTAAGCTCTAAGATCGCAATACACAGAAAAAACGCACAGAAACACTCCACTCTCTCTAGCCACCTTGTGAATCTGCACTGAAATACTGCTGGGAGTGATCTTATATAATGGTCGTGCAGGCAGGTTCCTATTGGTTGCTATGGAGGTTGCTATCCTCTGACAACTGTGGTAGGAGAACTCTGATTGGCTCTGATGCAAAAGAAGGGCAGAGAAAGTATTTGCGAATATTCGTAATACGAATATTCGCATTGCGAATATTCGGCAACATAAAAGGATCGCCTCAGCTACTCGGCCCAGGGTCTCTAATCATACCAGCAATGCTTTTAGACATCGATGGAGATCACTAGGATGTGATCTGTTTTAAAAATAAATTTGAAAAAATACGAATATTCGCAATAGCGAATATTCGCCGCGATATTCGAGTTATTCGCGAATACTCGAATATGCAATATTCGTAACGAATATTCGCAATGCGAATATTCGTGAGCAACCCTAATTTGGAATGTGGCTTGGATTACTTAAAATGGAACAGTAATATTTATCCACAACATCTCCCAAGAAATATATAAAGACTATTCCTGGTTTGTTTGATTCTGATCTATACATGTTAATTGAAAGAGCTGGTTACCTTGGCCTCTGGTGCCGGACAGTCTGCTACTGGGGACTCCTGCTATTGGTTATTTAATAAGGTGTCCTGTGTTTATACTTATGATAATGTTAATTGTGTCTTCTGAGCTAGATGATGGCGAGGCTGACATGAGAAGGTCAAACCTTGGAGTCATCTTGGCTGCTTTAGGTGACTAGTTAATTAGCTATGTTAATTCTGTTTCTGGTTACAGTTTGTACTGCTAGAGTAATATATGTGTATAACAAGCTAGTGTGAGGGATTAGCTCGGTAGCGGGTGTGTGTGACCCCCTGGATGGGTTCGCAAACTCCAAATCAGAATGTGCCTTTTGGGCTTCTCCAGATAATAGGGGGGCCACTAGTCCAGCCCACTGTTCTTTAGGCCAACTCTCTTTTTCCGCTGTTCTCTCAAACGTGGTCAGAAACATCTCAGGGTCATCATCTGCAGACATCTTTGGCAATAAGTGGCTTACCCAAAACATCGATATGTTACTGATCTGACTCCCAGCCTCGGTCTGTTGTCTCTGAAGCTGTTTCACAATGGCCTCCATTTGCTGCTGGTGTCTCTGTTCCAAGCCTGCAATGCTCTCTTGGTGAACCTGTTGTTGAGCTGCAATGCTCTCTTGGTGAACCTGTTGTTGAGCTGCAAGGCTCCGCTGCAAAGCTGCATTTGTCTGCTGTTGATTTGCATTTGCTATAGCCAGCTGTTTCAGTATCTCCTCCATTTTGGGTTTACTTTAACTGCCCGCGGCAGTCCACCATGTGTGAGAGATAAGCTCGGTAGCGGGTGTGTGTGACTCCCTGGATGGGTTCACTACACGCTGAACTATACAGAAAGGCAGTTGAGGATGGTTGAAAACAAAAGATATGGTTTATTCTTCCATATTTCTGGATACAAGTTCAAGCATCAAAACAGCATAAACAAAACAAAACCTAAAATAAACCCTGGCCACTTGGGGCGTCTACCTTCACATCACAGGAACCTACCTATGGAGTCTGGCACAGCCTACTGCTGGGCAGACACTGCAGGTCATACAGCAGAAAAACAATAGTCTTTTTGATTTTTATCACACAGAAAAATCAACAACCAACTCACCTCTTCAGAAATCTTTCTGACTGATCCTTAACTCAAAAAGCCTCAGGATGCAGCAATCAGTAGTCATCAGTTGGATGTCTTTATAGAGGCCTTAATTGCCTCATTCTGAACAGCTGAAGTTTTCCAACGCCCTAAACCGTTCTGGCTATTTCTGCAGCCGACACCTAATAGTAATTGGTGAATTGTCTAAACAAGGCAGAAATGTATCTCCCGTCTGTGACAACACCCACAGATTTACCTGACTTTCTGTCACATACCCCCCCCCTCTTGTTTCAACCCTAGGGTTGGGACACAGGTTGCCAGGCACGCATGCACTCGGGACAACCCATCTGCATTCCCCATTTTAACACCGGAGCGATGCGTTACCACAAAACTAAATTCCTGGAGGGCCAGGAACCACCTATTTATTCTCCTATTGGTCTCTTTGTTCTGTGCCATCCACTTCAATGGGGCATGATCCGTCACCAGTTCAAACTGTCTACCCACGAGGTAGTACCGGAGAGAATCCAAAGCCCATTTCACCGCCAAACACTCTTTCTCAATGGTGGCATAATTCTCCTCATGAGGTACATAACAGGGTGTTCCTCCCCCTTGATAATCTGGGACAGTACAGCTCCTAACCCCACATTTGAGGCATCTGTCTGAACCACAAAGTCCCATGAAAAATCAGGCAAATTTAAAACTGGCAGACTACATAAGGCCTGTTTTAAAGCCTGAAAAGCTGTTTCTGCTTCGGGAGTCCATTTGGTCATGACAGACTCCTTCCCTTTGATCAAATTGGTCAGGGGAGCAGCCTGTGAGGCAAAATGGGGGATAAATCGGCGATAATATCCCGCGATTCCCAAAAATGCACGAACCTGTTTCTTGTTGGTGGGACGTGGCCAATCCTGAATAGCCTCAACTTTGTTTATTTGGGGCTTGATTAAACCTCTTCCAATGGTATACCCCAGATACTTCGCCTCTTCTAGTCCAAGGGTACATTTTTTTGGATTGGCTGTAAACCCGGCTTTCCAGATGGAATCCAACACAGCCATAGGCTCGATGAGGGCGAAGGGTCTTATCCATGGTGCGTTGAAATGTGGCGGGAGCATTCTGTAACCCAAAAGGCATCCTCCGATATTGGAAAGATCCGTCTGGAGTTACAAATGCTGTTTTTTCCCTGTCCCACTCCGAGAATCTGCCAATAACCCTTGGTCAGGTCTAACGTCGTCATGTACCGGGCAGTGCCTAGGCGATCAATCAGTTCATCTATGCGGGGCATAGGGTAGGTGTCAAACTTAGTGATTTTATTCAGGCAGCGAAAGTCATTACAAAACCGCCAACTTCCATCTGGTTTGGGCACTAAGACAATGGGACTGGACCAATCACTATTTGACTCTTCGATCACCTCCAGCTCAAGCATTTTTTTTACTTAAAAGCATGCTTTAAAATTTGTCTGCTGGAAAAACCTGTCTGCCCGCCCGTACACACAATCAGTTTGTGTGCTGAAACGGTCTGTCGGACCGTTTTCAGCAGATAAATTTGATCGTGTGTACGCGGCCTTACGGAGCACAAATTCTTTAGCCTCCTGCCGCTGAGTTTTGGACAGAGTCTCCGCTATCCGAACTTCAGGGACAGCCAGGTTAAATTGAGCAGAAAATCAGGTAGTCTCGACCAATTACTCTCTATCCTTCCATGGTTTCAACAAGTTCACATGATATATCTGCTCAGGTTTTCGTCTTCCCGGTTGGCTAATTTTATAATTCACCACCCCCATTTTCTCCAACACTTCATAAGGACCCTGCCATTTGGCTAGGAATTTACTTTCGACCGTGGGGACCAGCACCAACACCCTATCACCAGGTGCAAAGGAACGGACCTAGGCCCCGCGATTGTAAATCCTTTGTTGAGCCAACTGGGCTTGGGCTAAATGTGCCTTCACAATCGGCATCACTTGGGCAATTCTATCTTGCATTTGTGCCACATGTTCAATCACACTTCGATGAGGGGAACTCTCACTCTCCCATGTTTCCCTGGCAATGTCCAGTAGGCCCCAGGGGTGCCTCCCATACAGTAGCTCAAACGGAGAGAACCCTGTGGACGATTGGGGAACCTCTCTTATGGCAAACATCAGATAAGGGAGCAGATAATCCCAATTCTTTCTGTCTTTATCCACCACCTTCCTCAACATTTGTTTTAAGGTTTTACTAAACCGTTCCACTAACCCGTCTGTTTGTGGGTGATATACTGATGTACGTAATTGGGTCACTTTCAGGGGTTTACAAAGTTCTCGGGTCACCCTAGACATAAACGGGGTGCCCTGATCAGTTAAGATTTCCTTAGGAAGACCCACACGGCTGAAAACCTGAAATAACTCTTTGGCAATGGTTTTTGCAGAGGTGTTTCGGAGAGGAATCGCTTCTGGGTAACGGGTGGCATAGTCCATTATTAACAAGATGTGCTGGTGCCCTCTAGTGGACTTCAGTAAGGGGCCAACCAAGTCCATGGCGATCCTCTCAAAAAGGACCTCAATAATGGGGAGGGGTACCAACGGACTACGAAAATGTGGCATGGGTGCAGTAATCTGACACACGGGACAGGAAGAGCAGTACACTTCCACTTTCTTAGTGATCCCAGGCCAATAAAACCTCTGGGTGATTATCTCCTGGGTTTTTTCTGCTCCCAAATGTCCCCCAAGAATGTGCCCATGGGCCAGTTCCAAAACCATCTTGCGGTACGGTTTAGGCACTACCAGTTGCTCAATGGTCTCCTCTAACCTCTGTGACACTCGATATAACAGGTCCCTTTCAATAATGAAGTAAGGGAGGGCAACCCTCTCATCAGGGTAAACTAACTCCCCATCTATCTTCACTACATTCTCCCGGGCTCTTAGCAATGTGGGGTCCCTCAATTGTTCAGTGATAACATTTTCTCTGTGCACCTCGAGGTCATCAAACAATATCGGCCGCTGTACCTATTCTAAGGTAGAAGGCTCCTCTCTAGGGACTGGTGTTTCCCCTTCTAAGACCGAGAATGGAAACTCAGTAGAATCCTCACAGTTAGAGGATTCTGGAGTAGATGTTTCAGGCTCATAAGAACTAGTTACTGGGGAATCTGGGCAATCCCAGAGCTCCCAGAACTTTAGGAAATCCCTTCCGACAATGGCGTCATGTGGCAGTTTGGGAACTAAACCCACTTGGTGACACAAGTTACCGAGGGAGGTTTCAAAGGAAACCGTAGTCACCGGATATTCTCGGGTGTCCCCATGTACACAAATTACAGCCATTTTCCTAGGATGTGAGGTTTTTCCCAAAACTAGATAACTTTTCACTAAGGTGACCAGGCTACCTGAATCCAACAATACCACAACATCTTTACCATCTAAGCACATTCTACATAAAGGTTTCTCATTTCCCTTTACTGCAGTGCATGTGGTTGCAAAGAGGGACTGTCGTCTCTGTCAGAAAGTCACACTGCATGGGTTCATCAACCGCTGTGCAAACCGCTGCTACATGTCCCTCTTCCCGGCAACGGAAACAAATCAACCTGGGGAGGGTCTGGTCTTGGGATGAAAAGTCTGTGCGTCTCTGGGTGAAGAGGACAAATTCTCTGTTGCTAGGTACCTTTAGCATGAGTTTCCCCGCCACCACTCCCCCCAGGTCATTACAAGACCCAGTGCCGATACTGACCTTCCTGGGGCCCTAAGCAAAATGACATGGCACAATAAAAATGAGAAGCGGGGGACGCTGATGACAGTGACATGCGACATGTGACATGTGACAGCTAATGCGTTTACGTGCTATCAAACAGCAAACGTGCAGTTACACCAACTGCGTTTAGGTGCTATTAAACAGCAAACGTGCAGTAACAGCTAATGCGTTTAGGTGCTATTAAACAGCACACGTGCAGTAAAAGCTAATGTGTTTAGGTGCTATCAAACAGCAAAGGTGCAGTTACACCAACTGTGTTTAGGTGCTATTAAACAGCAAATGTGCAGTAACAGCTAATGCGTTTAGGTGCTATTAAGCAGCAAACGTGCAGTTACACAACTGCGTTTAGGTGCTATTAAACAGCAAACGTGCAGTAACAGCTAATGCGTTTAGGTGCTATTAAACAGCACACGTGCAGTAACAGCTAATGTGTTTAGGGGCTATCAAACAGGAAAGGCGCAGTTACACCAACTGCGTTTAGGTGCTATTAAACAGCAAACGTGCAGTAACAGCTAATGCGTTTAGATGCTATTAAGCAGCACACGTGCAGTAACAGCTAATGCGTTTAGGTGCTATTAACCACTTGCTTACTGGGCACATAAACCCCCTTCGTGCCCAGGCGAAATTTCAGCTTCCGGCACTGCGTCGCTTTAACTGACAATTGCGCGGTAGTGCGACGTGGCACCCAAACAAAATTGGCGTCCCTTTTTTCCCCACAAATAGAGCTTTCTTTTGGTGGTATTTGATCGCCCGTGCGGTTTTTATTTTTTGCGTTATAATGAAAAAAAGAGCGACAATTTAAAAATATATATATATTTTTTACTTGTTGCTATAATAAATATCCCATTTTTTTTTTTTTTTTTTATATTTTTTTTCTCAGTTAAGGCCGATACGTATTCTTCTACGTATTTTTGTAAAAAAAAAAAAAAATCACAATAAGTGACTGCTTTGCGCAAAAGTTATAGCACCTACAAATAGGGGACATAATTATGATTTTTTTTTTTATATTTTTTTTTAACTAGTAATGGCGGCGATCTGCGATTTTTATTGGGACTGCGATATTGCGACGGACACATCGGACACTTTTGACACATTTTTGGCGCCATTCACATTTATACAGCGACCAGTGCTATAAAAATGCACTAATTACTGTATAAATGTGACTGGCATTGAAGGGGTTAACACTAGGGGGTGAGGAAGGGGTTAAATGTATTGCCTGGGTGTGTTCTAACTGTATGGGGGGAGGGGGGTGACTGGGGGAGGTGACCGATGCTGTCTCCCTATGTACAAGAGAAACAGCATCTGTCACCTCACTGACAGGACGTGAAGCTCTGTGTTTACACTCAGAGCTCCACGTCCCTGCTGTCTCACCGACGATCGCGTGTACCTGACGGACATCGCGGCCGCCGGGTACACGCATCGGATCCTCGGTGATGCGTCGGGACTGTTTTTCCCCGCCGCGCGCCACCCTGTGGCGCGCGCGGGGAATTACAAGCAAATCACGTCCAAAGACGTCAACCCGGCGCCTCAGGTCTGCGCTGTTCACGTCTTTGGACGTGAAGAAGTATTGAAGTGGTTAAACAGCAAACGTGCAGTTACACAACTGCGTTTAGGTGCTATTAAACAGCAAACGTGCAGTAACAGCTAATGCGCTTAGGTGCTATTAAACAGCAAACGTGCAGTAACAGCTAATGCGTTTAGGTGCTATTAAACAGCAAACGTGCAGTTACACAACTGCGTTTAGGTGCTATTAAACAGCACACACGCAGTTACAGCAAATGCATTTAGGTGCTATTAAACAGCACACGTGCAGTTACAGCAAACGTGCAGTAAGAGCGAATGCATTTATGGGCTAAAAAACAGCACACGTGCAGTAAGAGCGACTGCGTTTATGTGCAATTAAATAGCCCACGTGCATTAACAGCGACTGTGTTTATGTGCAAATAAATAGCACATGTGCAGTAACAGCTAATGCGTGTATGTGCAATTAAATAGCACACGTCCACTAACACTGAGTACTATGTTTAGGTGTAAATTAAACACTATGGGCCAGATTCAGGTAGATGGGAGCATCTTTGCTCTGGAGTAACGCTTCTCATTTACGTTACTCTGCCGAAATTTTAGGAGCAAGTGCTGTTATTCATGAAGCACTTGCTCCTAAAGTTGCGGCAGCGCATCGCAAATGAGCCGGCGGAATTCAAATTGGGCGGGTACGGGGCTTGTATTATTGAAACTAAGCGCGATCCCGCGGCGAACGTACTGCGCATGCGTCGAGTGTCAATACATCCCAGTGCGCATGCTCCAAATTCTGTCAGTGAACGTCAATGACGTCACATCCCCATTCATGAACGTTTTACGCAAGCGACGCGATTTTTTTTTCCCGACGCGATGACGACGGCTATACTTAACATAGGATACTCCACTAGGGGGCTGCTTTATCTTTACGCCGCGTATCGCTTACGGAAACGTCGGAAAGTCACTGCGTCGCGCCCGAATACGATCGTGAATTGCCGATTCCCGCTGATTAACATATTTTTTCAGCGTAAATCAGCGGGAACGCCCCCGGCACCATTTTAAAATTAAAGTTGCGATGCAATGGCGAAATTCAATTGCACCGATCGCATCGGAACTCCAACCCGGCGTTTCTTGTTTTCTGGTTACAGAAAACAGAAACGCCGGCTTAAAGTGACAGTTAGGCTGGAGTATCACAGATACTCCAGCCTAACTCTACCTGAATCTGGCCCTATGCAGGCAATACAACACGTTAGAGCACTGCATCTAGCACAATCTACTGCCTAACAATAGGAATAGCTGATCTAGCTAAGCTATACAGTGTATAAATATATGTACAACTCCTAGGGATGTATATATATTCTCTACAGACTGTGGGGTAGATTCATGTAGAGATACGACGGTGTATCCACTGATACACCGTCGTATCTGTGTGATCCGACGCTCGGATCTATGCGGCTGATTCCTCGAATCAGGTTCCGCATAGATCTCCCTTAGAGCCGACTGGTGTAAGTGAGTTACACTGTCGGATCTTAGGCTGCATTCTCCCGCCGTCCGCTAGGTGGCGCTTCTTTTTTTCTACGCGACGAATATGCAAATGAGGAGAACCGCCGATTCGGAACTTTTTTTTTAACGTCGTTTGCGTTCGGCTTTTTCCGGCGGATCGTTACCCCTGCTATATGCGGGGTAAGTGCGGCGGATCCTATGTTAAGTATGGCCGTCGTTCCCGCGTCGAGTTTTGAATTTTTTACGTCGTTTACGTAAGTCGTCCGGGAATACGGCCATACGTTAATTGCGTTAACGTAGAAAACAATGACGTCCTTGCGACGTTATTTAAAGCAATGCACGCTGGGAAATTTAGCCGGCGGCGCATGCGCAGTACGATCGGCGTGGGGACGCGCGTGATTTAAATAGTAAACTCCCCCTAGCCGCGGAATTTGCATTCCGCCGGGGGATTTACGATCCGCCAGGGCTAATTACGAGGCAAGTGCTTTCTGAATACAGCACTTGCCTCAAAAACTGGCGCAGGCGGATCGTAAAAAAGATAGATCACGCGGATCAAAAGATTCGCTGATCTACATGAATCTACCCCTGTAAATTTAACTAAACTGACTAGCCTTCCTGTTCTATCTATCTATCTATCTATCTATCTATCTATCTATCTAGTAGAAAAGACACTGGGGGCCAGATTCACAGAGCGATTACGCCTGCGTAACAGGAGATGCGCGGCGTAAGTCTAAATGTGCGTGTGCATTTCGATGCACGGCATTCCCAGAACGAGATACGCAAGAAATCTACTTTTTTTTGTCCAGCGTAATTTCGTTAGACAGGCGCATCCGTCTGCGCAAACCTGCACTAGACACACCATTGATTTGCTAGTCAAATATGCTAATGAGGGACTTACGGGGATCCACAAAAGAACGTTGGTGCAGCGCAGGCTACGCGGTGTGCGCAACAGCAAAATGTCCTGTCTAAAATTAGACCATATAAAAGCTGGTCTAAAATGAGAAAAATCGTCTACATGTCAGATAAAGCAACACTGTTAGTGAGGAGCTGAGCAGTCACACATGTTGCCCAACAAACTGTATGCCAACATGCCAGTGGCATCCATGCTCATAGCTATAATACTGACTTTAGATGAGCAAAGAAGGAGGAGGGCACTGAGGAGGGCACTGAGGAGGGCACTGAGGAGGGCACAGGATTTTTTTTTTTTAACTTTTTTTTTTGCTTATATAAACTTTACTTTTCTAATCTAATACAATATTCTTATCTGATACAAGCCCCTCTCTCTTCACTCTTCACTCTTCACGGGAGAGGATATATCACACACGCCTAGACATCTAAGGCATGAGTGATTCTGAGGTGTCTCGCATCTTCAGTTTCACCCCTCATGCCATCATGGAATTAACCACAACCCTGCAGGAGGACATCACCAGCCCAACACATGGCACTACCCATGACACCCATGACAGCTACATATACAATCAAAGCCCCATCCCTACAGATTTCAAACAGAACATGTATGGGGACAGCTGGCTGGTTGGTGAGTGACATGGGTGGCAGGCATGACTGTTCCCCCCCCCATGATGCTGAAATCACAAGGGGCACATGCACTACTAACATCCCCCTGTCTTTTCCCTTCAAGGTGGCTCTGCATATGCACTGGGACCCCATCTCATGACTCCTATATGGAACCCCCCTAGGCTACCCCCCTAGGCTACCCCGTCTTCTGAGGGAAGAGCAGCCAGGAGCCAGCTCACATTAGGCATCTTTGCACGTTAAACACACACATTAATCGTGGCACAATGAGAATGCATGCATGCACACCACTGTGGTCCCTAGCACAGACACATCACATCCTCATCACATTGGATTGGCACAAGCCCACCATGCAGGACTTGTGAGCAGCAACGCCACGCCACGGCTCCAATTATGTCACTGTACATTCATACACCATTCACACGGACCTGGGGATCACTTCTCCACCACAAATGAGGGTGACACCCCTTTTCCGGCAGGAATGTCACCCCCACATTCCCAAATCATACACAAACAGAACCAAAAAAAAAAAAATTTGACCAGCAAAAATAAAAAATGGCAAAAAAACAGGATGCGCTAAAATATGAAAGAACAAACAAAATTACTGTCCATGAATGATAGTCATAAAACTAATAAAACAAACCAAATAAATGTCCATGAGTGATAATCAAAGGACTAATGTCCAACTGATCCTATCCGGACCAGAATGAATCTCATAACAAGTTCTTGAAAAAAACACCAGTGAAGAAATTGTGATATTAACAATAAACGTGGTGACATTCAATGAGTAGTGCTGATAGTAGATCCTCCACCTTGCAGAAAACAATAACTGCTTACCAGAAATCCGGTGGTCTCTTAATGTAAAGAAGACCCCAGATCGCATATGTATATCCACTGGAGGGAGGTAGTGAGGCCAGGTCAATTGTCAATCCCCTTCAGGCTAAGCACTCGGAACCGATTTCCAGGGAAAAGCAAGAAAGGCCACAATAGTGTGATCCCGTCATATAAAAATGTATTAAAAAGCCAAAAACACACTTACATAAAATCAATGGAAACAGGCATGTCAGTAGTATGCTGGGACTCCGGCCGGAAGTGATCCATGCAAAAAACTTGACCCATCCAAACGAGGAATGGGAAGAGGTATACAGCGGGGGATGAACCGGTGAAACACAATATCCCGCCCGACCGGTTTCGCGAAAAATCGCTTAATCATGGGGCACGGGTGACACACCGGGTCATCCCCCTTTATAGGTATTGGTGTAAACACATAATGACGTCAATATGGGCGTCAATGGCAATGCGCGCGCACGCATATACCAATGCGCACGCGCGTCACGCCAAACAAAATAAAAAATATAAGCGAGCACACGCCCTGCAACATGCAGTATGGTGTGTTGGCCAATGGGAGCGTCATCAACGGCCTGCCCCTCACATCATCCACCAATCGGTGTACACCAAACACGAGTGGTAGGAAGTCACATGACCGGGGCAGCCGTGTCACGTGTCGACGCACATCCACGACGCCGCTACTGTGCGACGCAAACCAGCTGACTGAAGTAACCAATCAGCTAGAGAGTGAAAAAACCAAGCCTCATTACGAGAATCGCCAGACTTAGAGCGATCTCAATAGTCAAAGGCTCAAAGACTAGTCTTACTAGCAAGTAAATTCTAAAATCGGGCGAATCAAAAAAATATATAAATCTTATAAAAAAGGATAAATATCCACGCTAGCATTTAAAATTAGGGCCGGGAAGGGGGGAAGACACGAGCCCAGCTGAACGGACATAGGTCACTAAGGTGATTTGGAGAAAAATATACATAAAAACAATAAGTACTGAAACTCACATAAATTTCCAACATATTTGATAAGAATGCCTTTCTGTACTACCTCGGCAGTGCATACATACAAGACACTCCCACAGGTTAGTCACCCCTTCTATTATGTGGCATATAAATGTAGACTAATACATGGTTAGCATACATCTACCAAAATTCAGAAGATCTGAAGTATTTAAAGCCAATGTACATAAAAAAATGGCCAGAAGTCTTAAAAATATAGATCAAGGGTGCTGAATTACAGTATAAACTGCAAAAAAACACTCAAACCGTATCGACAGAACCCTAAATTAAGAATTATTAATGAAGGCATTAATGTCTGTATCAATGTTTAAACCAAACGGCGTAAACGTTTTGGCTCGATATATCCAAGACATTTCTTGTCTGGAGATTTCTCTAACAAGATTGCTCCCTCTCCAGTGGGGGCGATATTTGTCAATCCCTATGAATAATGTGTTCGAAGGGTCTCTATTATGTTTGAGATCGTAATGTCTCGAGACGGAGTGTTTTTCAAAACCACTTCTAATCTTGGCGATGTGTTCATTCAGTCTGACTGACAACGCTCTTTTGGTCCGTCCTATATACTGTAAGCCACACGGACATTGAATAAGGTAGATAACCCCTTTGGACGCACAGGTTATAAACTGGTCAATTTCAAATGACTGTTGGGTGGCTGTGGACTGGAACGAACAAATCTTCCTTTCTCTACATATATTGAGGGTAAAGACTTGGCATCTCTTGCACCTATAATACCCTATAAGATTATCGAAGAACGTTCTAGATGTTTTAGGGGGGTCATGTACGCTTGGAGCAATACGTTTACCAACCGTAGAGACACCTTTAAAGATCACATTTGGTCTGGATGGGAGGATAGGGGCCAGAACCTGGTCTGTTGCAAGAATATGCCAGTGTTTCTGTATCAGTTTTTTAACACTGAAGTGTTAGGCAGAAAAGATGGTTATGAATGGTATGGCAAATTTATCGTTTGCTGCTCCCTTATTTTTATCGGCCAGTAGCAATGATCGATCTATGCTTCTGGCTTTCTCCAATGACTGGTGTAGCATATGTGAATCATATCCCTTCTCTTGAAACCTGGTTGACAGTACCGATGCCTGACTCTCAAACGTACGAGGATCGGAACTGTTGCGTTTTAAACGCATAAATTGCCCTAGGGGCTTACAGTATATAGGACGGACCAAAAGAGCGTTGTCAGTCAGACTGAATGAACACATCGCCAAGATTAGAAGTGGTTTTGAAAAACACTCCGTCTCGAGACATTACGATCTCAAACATAATAGAGACCCTTCGAACACATTATTCATAGGGATTGACAAATATCGCCCCCACTGGAGAGGGAGCAATCTTGTTAGAGAATTCTCCAGACAAGAAATGTCTTGGATATATCGAGCCAAAACGTTTACGCCGTTTGGTTTAAACATTGATACAGACATTAATGCCTTCATTAATAATTCTTAATTTAGGGTTCTGTCGATACGGTTTGAGTGTTTTTTTTGCAGTTTATACTGTAATTCAGCACCCTTGATCTATATTTTTAAGGCTTCTGGCCATTTTTTTATGTACATTGGCTTTAAATACTTCAGATCTTCTGAATTTTGGTAGGTGTATGCTAACCATGTATTAGTCTACATTTATATGCCACATAATAGAAGGGGTGACTAACCTGTGGGAGTGTCTTGTATGTATGCACTGCCGAGGTAGTACAGAAAGGCATTCTTATCAAATATGTTGGAAATTTATGTGAGTTTCAGTACTTATTGTTTTTATGTATATTTTTCTCCAAATCACCTTAGTGACCTATGTCCGTTCAGCTGGGCTCGTGTCTTCCCCCCTTCCAGGCCCTAATTTTAAATGCTAGCGTGGATATTTATCCTTTTTTATAAGATTTATATATTTTTTTGATTCGCCCGATTTTAGAATTTACTTGCTAGTAAGACTAGTCTTTGAGCCTTTGACTATTGAGATCGCTCTAAGTCTGGCGATTCTCGTAATGAGGTTTGGTTTTTTCACTCTCTAGCTGATTGGTTACTTCAGTCAGCTGGTTTGCGGCGCACAGTAGCGGTGTCGTGGATGTGCGTCGACACGTGACGCGGCTGCCCCGGTCATGTGACTTCCTACCACTCGTGTTTGGTGTACACCGATTGGTGGATGATGTGAGGGGCAGGCCGTTGATGATGCTCCCATTGGCCAACACACCATACTGCATGTTGCAGGGCGTGTGCTCGCTTATATTTTTTATTTTGTTTGGCGTGACGCGCGTGCGCATTGGTATATGCGCACGCGCGCATTGCCATTGACGCCCATATTGACGTCATTATGTGTTTACACCGATACCTATAAAGGGGGATGACCCGGTGTGTCACCCGTGCCCCATGATTAAGCGATTTTTCGCGAAACCGGTCGGGCGGGATATTGTGTTTCACCGATTCATCCCCCGCTGTATACCTCTTCCCATTCCTCGTTTGGACGGGTCAAGTTTTTTGCATGGATCACTTCCGGCCGGAGTCCCAGCATACTACTGACATGCCTGTTTCCATTGATTTTATGTAAGTGTGTTTTTGGCTTTTTAATAAATTTTTATATGACGGGATCACACTATTGTGGCCTTTCTTGCTTTTCCCTGGAAATCGGTTCCGAGTGCTTAGCCTGAAGGGGATTGACAATTGACCTGGCCTCACTACCTCCCTCCAGTGGATATACATATGCGATCTGGGGTCTTCTTTACATTAAGAGACCACTGGATTTCTGGTAAGCAGTTATTGTTTTCTGCAAGGTGGAGGATCTACTATCAGCACTACTCATTGAATGTCACCACGTTTATTGTTAATATCACAATTTCTTCACTGGTGTTTTTTTCAAGAACTTGTTATGAGATTCATTCTGGTCCGGATAGGATCAGTTGGACATTAGTCCTTTGATTATCACTCATGGACATTTATTTGGTTTGTTTTATTAGTCTTATGACTATCATTCATGGACAGTAATTTTGTTTGTTCTTTCATATTTTAGCGCATCCTGTTTTTTTGCCATTTGTTTTACTGTGTTTGTTACTACAGTCAGGTGCAGCTTCCCTTGAGTTTTTAGTTACTCTAGACCACAAGCACTCTGTTGCTTCGCTCACTATTGTTTTTTTATATCACCTTAGCGCAGTTGATTTTCTCCTTTTTCAAAAATAAAAAATGCCCAGCAAAAATATAATTTAAATAAAATAACAACAAAGAAAACACATAAAAGACACATCACAAACAAACAAACAAACGCTAATAAACAACAGAACAAAAGCACCTTGCTGTATAGGGAGGGATACAAAGGGATGTACTTTTGCAAAGGAAATGCGTTTGTCTCTGTCTATTTATGCTGTTTGCGTAGTTTACTAATTTGCCCGGGTCCACTTCCAATTTCACTGATTGCGCCGTTCCCGAGTTGTGAGCATGCACACAGAGGTGCTGACCATGGTCTGCTTCAAGCGCGCATGCGCGAGCCGGCCGGCCCTTCATTTGCATGGGGTCACGGCTCATTTCAATGTAACACGCCCACGTCCTTCCCAATTTGTATTACTCCGCCTTACGCCTCTGAAATAACGTTACGCATGCGCAATTTTCTGCTTAAAAGCGACGAGAATAGGGTGATTGCGCGGCTACATTGCGCAAGTCTAACGTAAAGGCGGTGCGCTACGCCGGTCCAATAATGCGCAGATGTACCTGAATCTGGCCCAGGGTCTCTATCTATCTCTCTCTAACTGTCTGACTGATCTTCTCTTTAACAAAGCGGGAACACAATACATGAGGCCACCTTGCAGGCTGCCTTTTATAGTGTGGGGCGTGTAATAAACCCCCTGAGCCATAATTGGCCAAAGCCACCCTGGCTTTGGCCAATTATTGTTCTTCGTTTTTTGCGTGTTGTGATTGGCCAAGCATGCAGGGTCATGGTTCATGCTTGACCAATCATCAGCGTGCAACGCCGCAGTGAATTATGGGCAGACGCGCGTCACTCGAATTTGGCGCGAATGACCTGTTTTGTTCAAAATTCGTCGAACGTACGAACAGACGATGTTCGAGTCGAACATACGTTTGTATTAAACGCGGAGCTCATCCCTACTGTCACACTAAGTTAATGTTAGATATAAAAGATTTGTAAAATGTCCGGTCTCACAGTCAAACTGTTACCATGTGTTTAGTTATTATTTTCTGTTTATTGGTATTCAGCAAGTGATGAGACCACAGACCAGCACAGCTACATACTTCCCAAGGTCAGTAGGAATCTTTACTGAACATTGTGTTTTTTGTTCGGTGTGTAAATTGAATCTGTGTCCATTTACACCCACCTACCTCCAATTCCAGTTCACTAAAAAAACAAAAAGGAAATTCGTCCCCTTCCTCTAGGCAGAGGGGAGGGTATTCAGGTATAAACAGACAGCAGGCGTCTATTTAAACCGGCCAGTCCATAGAGCAGAGCGGGCTGTGCCCATGTCTGCTGTGCATAAATTGAGCAGATACAGACCTGTCATCTGCCCTCTCTGGTCTGGTCAGCAGAAGATCAGCAGACAGATCCCCTGCTGATCAAAACTGAGTCTGCCCTGTGCAAAAAGATATAAAGATATAAAATGTATCCCCAGAGCTCCCCTCTCCCTCTGATAGCCACTTTCCCTTCTCACACAGAGCCCCATAAAGTATAACTAAAGGCAAAAGTTTCGGTTTTTTTCCGGAAAGTGTGGAGAGGGATTAGAACCCCCGTTAGGGAGATTCGCCCTCTCTAATTGTCCTGTTTACCATTCATTGAGAGCGAAAGTAAAGAAAATCCCAAATTTTGTATTTTCCCCAGAAAAAAAAAAACCTTCCCTTATGTACAGGCAATATCAAGCCCAGGGGTGCTGAATAAGGTTGCATTCACACTATAACGCGGCGTACGCTGCGTATTTTGCCGCGATTTGTAAACTTTTTTATTATTTTTTCACAAAACATTTTACATTGATGTCTATGCCGAACACCGAAAGCCGCCTGAAAAAAAGGGTCCGAGACTTGTTTTCAGGCGGCAGGCGTACGGCGTTCGGCGTGAGATATGAACCATCTCATAGACATCAATGTAAATTTGCCTCTCCAGCGGCACGAGCGTCGCGCTTCAGGCGTATATACGCCTAGGTGTGAATGCAGGCTCAAGGTCCAGTCAGTGAAATTTTCGTCCAACAGAGGTCAGAATCCTGTGTTTTTGCTATGACTCAGATCCTAGTATATATAGTAATTTTATGGTTATCAAAACATTAGGTGTCCCTTGTAATGAAAATCACTTTATGCGGGGGGCTGGTGGAACCCAGAATCCCTTGTAGAGGTTGGGAAACCCTTGCTTCAGCTCCCCATGCACCTCCTTTGTCTAAGCTACCCTGTGTCTATTAGGGGTGACCAAGAAAATAATGGACATTAAGAATGTGGCTTGGCAGGGAGCTGTGGTGGCTCAACGTGATTGGCACTGCGCTGACAAGCCGTTCACCTCTGCAGCCAAGGGTTCGGATCCCGGTCTCGGCTACATGTGAATTGAGTTTGGTGGTCTCAGCCCGGCTCCCGGTGGGTGTGCTATGCAAGGTACGCCTGTGCTTAGTACGCCCACCCCCCCCCCACAAAAACCACCACACTTGCACGCACACGAAATTGGTTTAAAAACACACGCACTTTGGCCATGCGGTCTCCTAAAATAAAGAGAGGCGAAGGACCTACGGGGCTGGCTGGGTGGGCTAGGCCCCCTCACTCCCTCATAGGGGGAGTCCCTCTGCCCCATTGGGGTCCCGTTGGGCCCCAGTTGGGCTCCTAAGAGGAGCAGGTAGGGTGGGGTGAGTGGGAGGCCCCCCCTCACGCCCGCCATTGCCACCAGGGGCATGGAGAAGGATGGCGATTGCCTCCGGGGGGAGGGTCTGCCTACTCCCAACTCCTGCAGTCCGGCTCCTCTCTCTCGAGTTCACGCACAAAAATACACTTTAAAAAAAAATGAAAAAAAAAAAAAAAAAAAGAATGTGGCTTGGATTACTTAAAATGGAACAGTAATATGGGACAGGAATTGAAGGTAAATCTCCCCAATGGAATACAAAAATAAAAATCTGACAGGAGTCATAACCTTCCATTGCTCTTTCCAGAAAATTGTTATTGTCCAGAAAAATAAAAACAAAAAAAGTCTTACTCATAGTTCTACTTTAAGCTGGTTACATATGGATCCTAAATCAGCCGGTTCAACAGGGGCCTGTTGAATTCCAAGCTGTGTGTAGAATCAAACCCTAGTCTTACCATTAGTATTGCATAGTTGTACAGGCTTCCCTCATGTACAGGCAATATCTAGCCCAGGGGTGCTGAATAAAGGTCCAGTCAGTGAAATTGTGTTCCAACAGAGGTCAGAATCGTGTGTTTTTGCTATGACTCATCATGACTTATCAAAAGTGCCCACTTACATCAGGTGTCCCCTTTGACGAAAATCACTTTGGGTGAGGGGGGCTGGTGCAACCCAGAATCCCTACTGATTCGACAGAAGTTGATTGTTAAATTGGCTTCTGTGAAACAGTCCTGTTGGAAAACTTCCTTTAGTCTATGGCTTGCAGCCAATCAGCCGCAGCGATGATCAGTGTATTCTGATAGAATACAATAACACTATAACACTGCAGGGTGGATTCCCCTAGCCACCTCACTTGTGTGGATGGGGGAATCTGTTTTTTTTCCCCCTTCAACCCATTAGTTGAAGGAAAAAAAAAAACTTTAGTTAAATGCACCCCACAGAGCCCCCACCCTCCTTCATACCACCACCGTCACCACATCAGTCCTCCTAAAGGTGGGTACAAACAGATTGAAATAGAGCCAGTTCAGCAGGGACCAGACAAATTGCAGTCTGTGGTTGGCTCTCCCTGTTCACTAGAAATTGTTCAGTAGATCAACTTCTGTCAAATGGCCATGCTGGAAAACTGGCTGCAGTGCTGATCAGTGTACTCTGAGAGTGAGCGAGCATTGCTGTCAGAAGACAATCGCACAGTGGGGTGATTTCTCCATACACCTTTGCTTGTGTGGATGGGGGAATCCTTTTTTTTTTTTTTCGTTTCCACCCACAAAAGAAAATGAACGAGTGTTGCTGAGGTATTTCTTTACACATCATTGTTTAGCCCAATGTTTTATTGCAGGATAGATTGGAGATGGACAAGGGATGTTCCAGAAACCTAAACATTAGCCAGGCCAAGGTCATACACAGGGAGATCAGCAGATGGGGTAAGGAACGCAGGACAGGGAGAGGATGGACCGATCAGACTGCAGGGCAGGGACAGGTGGGACAGGATAGAGATCAGGACAGGGATACAGGATCAGATACACGGGTAACAGGTTCAGGGCACAGGAACAGGTTCAGAACCAGGATCAGATAACAAGCTAGCAGGTCAGGGAGCAAGGAAGATACCAAGGTGATGATAGTAATCATCAGCCAGGTATTTATGTGAATGCCTGTAATTGGCCTCAAGTAAGTACCTAAGCGCAGGAGGTGCAGTCTGCTCCACACTGTCGGGGTACACCCGCTGATGTACACCAGGAACTACTGCCCAAGGATCCAACAGTGCCATTCACCACAGGTCCTGAGTGTTGGACAACACCCATTGGTGGACACTGGTACTGTGATCCAAGTGACCGACAGCTCCACCAATGGGTGAACCCTTTCCTGACAGTCCTCCTGGTATATATATTTGTGCAAGTTTGTTCCAATAAACATTCCATGTTCTTGTAAGCTAGTGTAAACTCTGATGTCCAGATTGGAGGAAGCAGTGTACTGGCGGAAGCACTCAAGCGGAGTGTGACGGGTTTGTGTGAAATTGGTGGCAGTGGTGGGATCCTTCCTGCAGTCTGGGACATCCAAACCTCCACCGAGATCCAAGGTCTGGATAGCATGAGAGATACATATACCAGCTGCCATGGAGGAGGAATTCGGAAGGAGGTTGTGAGAGATGCAGATACAGCACAGGGGACCATTATCAGAGCAGGTACTGCTGGGATGGTATGATTCTATCCGCTGCGAACCCTAGACGGAAACGCTAGCCCATGAGCAGTGCCACCAGTGTAAAATTCTCCCCTCCATCCAGGAAAGGTTTGGAGTCATCCCTTGTGGTCTGTCTTACCGGACAGTAAGGTGGTAGGGGGAAGAAGAAGAAGAAGAAGAAGAAGAAGAAGAAGAAGAAGACCCTTGCAAAAGCTGGCCGAGAACCCCTGTATATGAACTTTGGACAAAGGATATTACATGTGCTATGGAAATGTGAGCCTGTGCAAAGGACAGACGCCACAGGGGGGCATGTAAATGGGAGTGAAATGTATAAGCTAACCAATCTCAATGCATATGTTTTGTGATGTCATTTGCTAATAAAAGCAGCTGTCCAGGCTGCAGCTCGCTGTTGGGTTGAATGCTAAAAAAGGTGAGGATGTGGATTTTTGTCTGGTCTACATGTTTCACCATATAATTTGGGTTCAAGCGTCAGAAATGGGTTAGCCCTAAGATTGTATCAGGGTCATCATTATCAGTATTTGGCAGCTGGGGACAGAACCTAACTTTTAAAGTTGGGAAGATGGGGTCGTCAGGGACCGGCAACCAATTATTCGGATTGGAGTTGGAGTATTTAAAAATGTTTATATGTTATTTTGGTTTTGAGTTAACAAAGGCAGAAACGATCATTTAAACCAATACAGTATCAGTGTTCTTATTTAGTAATAAGTGAAAGTGGGAGGTGGAATTATTGATTTGGTGTCAGTGCTGGGACAAGATCATCTGGTGCCCAGGGAGAAGATGGCAAACTGCACCCCCCCCCCCCCGGGTTGTAAAGAAGGAGTGGGACCCAGTGACACTAAGGCCCAGTTCACACCTAGGTGTTCCAGAGTGCAGGCAGAGTCACAGCGATTCCGCCTGCAATTCCCAAATTGACACACAGACACTCTTGCGATCACGTTACTTTCTATGGCATCCCAATCGCGCTGCGATTTTGTGGCAATTGTCCCCCAACAAATCACGACAAAATTGTGGGACGCCTGTTGCCCAAAAGAAGCTCTGGAATGCCTAGGTCCCGAATGTAGCTTTATACACTGATCAGTTCTAATAATATGCACCGACACTGTACTAATGACAATGGCTGAGAAGGGGTTAATATCTAGGGGCATACAAGGGGTTCAGAACTTAATTTAGAGGTACTACAGATTCCAAATTTGGGAAGATGGGGTCGTCAATTTTTCCGATTGGAGATGGAGTATTTAATAATCTTTATATGTTATTTTGGTTTTGAGTTAATAAAGGCCGAACCGACCATTTAAACCCAATACAGTGTCAGTGTCTTTATTTAGTAATATGTTGGAATGGGAGGTGCAATTCTTCAGTTGGGGTAGTAAGTTATCTGAACTACCCTAGTCATGGAGAACAAAAGATTACAGGATGAGGTTGATCAGCTTGCCCAGAGGCTGAAGGATGCAAAGTTATTAAGCTAAGATAGTACCGTAAGTAAAATAGTTGTCTGTTATCTTCCAGAAAGAAGCAGCTTGTTCATTGTCCATGTAGGATAAATGGTTGTCTGTATCGTCCGACAAGGAGCAGCTTGTTCATTGTCCATGTACAGTAGACAACGTATGTGCCAGTATGAATAAATGATTGGAAGGTAGGAGCACTTTTAAAATTGTCCCTGTATATTGTAAGCAGCCAGAAAAAAAAAGTTGCTAATCAGGTTTTAGCCATGAAATATTCTCAGTCTAAAACAAAGCCTTTTGTTAAGAGATGCTTTACTACTTTAGAAATTATATTCTAACTGTGGGGGGGGGGGGGCTGGGCTATGAGTGACATGACAGTGATCACTGCTCCCAATGACAGGGAGCAGTAGATCACTATCCTGTCACTAGGCAGAACAGGGAAATGCCTTGTTTACATAGGTATCTCCCCGTTCTGCAGCTCCATGACACGATCGTGGGACACCGGCGAACATGGAGCCCGCGGGTCCCGCGGACATGGTCATCATGGAGATCATGGCAGGGGCGCACGCTGCCAGTAGCACGCGCGCCCGCACGGTGGCAATTTTAAAGCAACGTACAGGTACGTTGCTTTGCGCAGCCGTGCCATTCTGCCGACGTATATGTACAGGCGTTGGTCAGCAAGCGGTTAAATACCCAGGGTCAGCGATCGGGTTGATGATGAACATAAAGTGTTAGGCTGTCGGGGCCTTTGAGGGAGCTCCCCAGTCTGGAAGGGGGGGTGTCCTTGGACCTGGGCTCGGGTGCGGATGGGACCCTCCTACAACCCACAAACACAGGACCCGATGGTGTAGAGATCCTTGCGCCCTCTGGAGATGGACGAATGTCCAGAACGAATGTGCACAAACAGATCAAAGTCGGACTTTGATAAAGCGTTGAACAACGCGAAACATGTCAGTCAGGGTTCCTTTTAAAATATTCTCCACACCCCTTTGACTAGCATTTGCTTGGAGTCCCACATACACACTTGTGTATGAACGCTGCTGTCAGTTTCTGTACTGTGGGATACGACACCTCGCCAGCCTGTCTGTGTGTGCACATTCGTTCTGGACATCCGTCCATCTCCAGAGGGCGCAAGGATCTCTACACCATCGGGTCCTGTGTTTGTTCACGCCCCCTTCACATGTCAGCGCTGTTAAATACTTCATCACACTTTCGGTTCACTGAATTGACCGCCGGTCCGGTGCCTGCTGTGACACAGCCACTGTTGTCCACGATCTTGATCCAGTGTCATCTGTACCCTCCTGCTCTCTGGCGCCATCACAACTGTCTCCCCGACTGTCAGTGTGACGTATTCTTACAGATCTACACCGCATGTGTAGCCACCCACGGTGACGTGAGTAGATCAGTTCACCTGAGCGATCTTCCATCCCCACCACAGCAGTATCCCCTTCTACCATCTAAGGTACTGTGTCCTTATGCATGGGTCACTAAGTCTGATGAACTGACGCCCATACAGCAGCCCAAGTGATTGATATCAGTCTCTGATTTTTACCACTCCATCACAGGACTCCTTTCAATGCTATGCCATTGGTAGTTATTTTATGTACCCCAATTGTCCACCACGACATATTTACTTGTGTATAGGGATGAGCCGAACACCCCCGCGTTCGGTTCACACCAGAACCGTCGAACGGTCCGATCGTTCGCACGAACATTTAGAACCCCATTGAAGTCTATGGGACTCGAACGTTCGAATTCAAAAACGGTCGTTTTAAAGACCAATTTTCAAGTTATTGTTGGAAAACGTCTTTCAGAACCCGGGTCTTGCCCCAGGGAACATGTATCAATGGAAAAAAGTCTTAAAAACAGTAGTTTTTTCAGGAGCAGAACTCCTGAAAAAACAACCGTTTTTAAAACTTTTTTTTCCCATTGATAGTAGTATCAATGGAAAAAAAGTTTTAAAAATGGTCGTTTTAAAGACCAAGTTATTGTTGGAAAACTTCTTTTAGAACCCGGGTCTTGCCCCAGGGAACATGTATCAATGGAAAAAAGTCTTAAAAACGGTCGTTTTTTCAGGAGCAGGACTCCTGAAAAAACAACCGTTTTTAAAACTTTTGTTTCCATTGATAGTAGTATCAATGGAAAAAAAAAAAGTTTTAAAAACGGTCGTTTTAAAGACCAATTTTTAAGTTATTGTTGGAAAACGTCCTTCAGAACCCGGCGTTTCGTTTCACTCGAATTTGCCGCGAACGATAGTTTTTGTTCGAAATTCGACGAACGCTCGAACGGACGATGTACGAGTCGAACATACGTTAGTTTCGAACGCGAAGCTCATCCCTACTTGTGTACATTTGTTTGATGTCCATTTTTTACTTTTTCAACTATAAAGTTTTTATTACTTTAACTCATAGAGCGCTGCTTGTTTTTGTCGTTTATTTTTGTACCCATCCTTCCATGATTGGCAGCTGCACTGAGTCAAGTATAGATATCCATATAGGCATTACTGGGTTCTGCTTCATATTGTTGTAGCGCTATTGAGGGCTTTGTGTCTGGTGAGTGTTTACACTGGCAGGAGGACTGCGGAGGCATACCTGAGAGGACTGGGAGCAGTGGTGGCTGGTGAAGTTTAAGGATGGGGGGGCCCAAGACACCGCCCCTCCACGGTTGGTCCCTCCCACTTCTCATAAGCCACACCCATTATAGAATCCACCCACTCCGTCCCCTGTATTCGACTTGCTTCTACTCATAGTGTCAGGAGTATACAGCTCAGCATCACAGGACAGAGTATATAGCCCCAGCATCACAAATCATGGTATATAGCGCAGTCTTACAGATCGGCGCAAACAAACTAGAAAAATTACACTGTTAGTAATGAAGGACTCTAAATGGGCATGAGATTACCAGAGACTGCGGACATACTGCACAAGATTACCAGAGACTGCGGACATACTGCACGAGATTACCAGAGACTGTAGACATCTGCAGTATCTGGTAATCTTGTGCAGTATGTCCGCAGTATCTGGTAATCTAATGCAGTATGTCCACAGTCTCTGGTAATCTAATGCAGTATGTCCGCAGTCTCTGGTAATCTAATGCAGTATGTCCGCTGTCTCATACACGAGACTGCGGACATACTGCACGAGATTACCAGAGACTGCGGACATACGACACAAGATTACCAGAGACTGCGGACATACTGCACAAGATTACCAGAGACTGCGGACATACTGCACGAGATTACCAGAGACTGCGGACATACGGCACGAGATTACCAGAGACTGCGGACATACTGCACAAGATTATCAGAGACTGCGGACATACTGCACAAGATTACCAGAGACTGCAGACATACTGCACAAGATAAACAGAGACTGTAGACATACTGCACAAGATTACCAGAGACTGCGGACATAGTGCACAAGATTACCAGAGACTGCGGACATACTGCACAAGATTATCAGAGACTGCGGACATACTGCACACGATTATCAGAGACTGCGGACATACTGCACAAGATTACCAGAGACTGCGGACATACTGTACAAGATTACCAGAGACTGTAGACATATTGCACAAGATTACCAGAGACTGCGGACATACTGCACAAGATTACCAGAGACTTCGGACATACTGCACAATATTACCAGAGACTGCGGACATACTGAATTAGATAACCAGAGACTGTGGACATACTGCATTAGATTACCAGACACTGCGGACATACTGCATGAGATTACCAGGCATGTGATTTGCGGTGCAAATCACATGCGATTTTGCACCACGCAGCAGTGTGAACGGGCCCTGAGCCTAGGTTTCCACAAATCTGATGGCTAGCAATGTTAACTGTGCCATAAACCTCCAGAATACACAGGCATTGCATTACAAGTCACATCAAAATTGCGGCAGCGTTAGCCTGAAAAGCCTGAAAGTCGCAAGATTCTGCCACAATATTTTGCCGCGATTTTGCAGCGACTTAAAGCAATTCCTATGTATTCTGGAGGTCTATGGACCTCAAGTCACATCAAAGTGGGACAAAAGTAGTGCAGGGACTACTTTGAAGTCGCTGTGACTTAAAAAGTGATGGGGGGGGGGTGTGCTGACGGCCACCATTTTGTTAACAAGCGGTGGGGGGGGGATGCTGTCGGTCACCATTATCGCCCGAAATTTACATTAAAATAAACTTTTAATAAGGGGGGGGGTTGGGGTTAGGCGAATATGTCTTTCACCATCATGGCCCGAAATTGACATTAATAAGCAGTGGGTGCAGGGGGTGCCATTTTTTCTGGAATTAACAATAAAAAAAACATTTTGCCGGAATTAACATTAAAAAAATTACTTTAAGTTGGGACTGTTGTCGCATGGGCAATGGAAAGGGGCAGCTGCAGCCAGGAGGGCTGGCAGGGCCTGAGGATGTGGTACTGGGCTCAGTAGCCACATGGACCGCTAGAACTAGAACTTCCTGCCCTTTTCTACACCAACGAAGCACACTGGTCCCTGCCGGCAAAGAGCATTTGCTAAGGCCTGACTGAACCAGTGTCTAACAGAGCTAGCTGGTCCAGGGAAATGCAAGCAAGTGATGTGCTGGAGGTGTTAAGAAGAGATAGTCTGACCGTTTCTTTTTGAAAATGATTTGTATGATATCTGGAGGTGTAACGCGACTGAAAAGGACTATACATTCCATTCTCCACGTCATAACACTTACTCCAGAATTGATTTATTTATATCTGATAAATGGTTGCTACAAAATGTACTGGATGCTTGCATTCATACTGCCACTTGGTCGGACCACGCCCCTATTAGTTTAAAAATAAAAAATGCTAATTCTAATCATAGATCTTATTTATGGCGTATAAATAATTATCTTTTACAACAACCTGATAACATTGAATATATCTCTCAAAAATTGACTGAATTTTTTTCAGACAACTTGGGATCGGTGTCCGACCAGGTGGTAGTGTGGAACGTCCATAAAGCTTACATACGGGGACTATTTATACAACTTGGTTCTCAAGCAAAAAAGAAAAGGGAAGCAAACATAGAGGAACTTACCAAAAAATTTAATATCATAGATCAAGAAAATAAGTCTAACCCGTCAACATCTCTCAAATCCCAGATCTTCAGACTCAGACATGATTTACGTGCTCTACTTCTAGAATTTCATGACCATAAACTTAGAAAGTTGAAGGCAAACGCCTATGTTACTAATAACAAAGCAGGGAAAGTTATGGCAAACCGTATAAAGGGTCATAGACGAAAAACTAAGATATCATACATTTATGACCCTGTTTCTCAAGATAAGATAATTAACCCTCAATCCATAGCTGATGCCTTTAGCTCATATTATGGTAAACTATACAACCTTAATGAGGATAGTGATACTCACCAGCCATCAACTAAAGAAATCCTAGATTTTCTTTCCCATGTTAATTTACCCAAATTATCTGATGACCAACTTAAACAGTTAAATTCTTGTTTTTCTGACGTCGAAATTATAAGCGCCATTAACTCTCTTCCCAAGGCCAAAGCCCCTGGTCCAGACGGATATTCGAATGAATACTTTAAAATATTCCATAAACAGCTTGTACCACATATGAAAGAATTATATAATGCTGCTGCTTCTTTCTCTTCCTTTCCTGATGAAATGCTATCTGCACTCATTATTACTCTCCCTAAACCTGGCAAGGACCCTACTTCTCCCCCAAATTTTCGTCCTATTTCCTTATTGAATGCAGACTTGAAAATCTACTCAAAGATTATAGCCAATAGAATAGTCGACATACTTCCCAAACTAATAAACATGGACCAAACTGGCTTCACCAGGGGTCGTCAAACGTCTGACGCAACCAGACGATTAATTGATGTTATCCACAATGTTGGCATAAACGGAACGCCTTCTCTGCTCCTTTCATTAGATGCAGAGAAGGCGTTTGATAGGGTTAACTGGTCCTATTTGTCACTCACTCTTAAAAAATTTGGCTTTGAGGGTCATATTCTTAAAGCCGTACTTGCCCTCTATTCCAACCCCACAGCACGAGTTTTGAATTCCAACCTTTTATCGAAACCCTTTCGTATCACCAACGGCACCAGACAAGGATGCCCATTGTCCCCCTTAATATTTAATGTAATGATTGAACCTCTGGCGGAACATATTAGATCTAATTCTAAAATAGAAGGCATCACTATAGGATCCGATACCCACAAAATTAGTTTGTTTGCCGACGACATAATTTTAATGTTAACTTCTCCCTCATCCTCCCTACTTGAAGTCCAAAAATTATTGTCTTGGTTTGGTAAAGTATCATTTTATAAGATTAATGAAAGCAAATCGTATGCTCTAGATATTGGAATTGACGCAGTGACAAACAATCTCCTCCAACACCAATTCCCTTATACTTGGGCAGACACTAGCATCCCGTACCTATGAATTCATTTGACTAGATCCACTAAATCCTTATTTACACATAATTATATTCCTCTTAAAAATAAACTACAATCAGATCTGAAAGATTTAGGAAAACACAAATTTTCTTGGTGGGGCAGATTATCTGCTTTTAAAATGATCCACTTGCCTCAAGTCCTATACTTATTTAGAAGTTTGCCTATTCCAGTCCCTGTGTATTTCTTTAAATCCTTACAATCAATCCTTTCTAACTACATCTGGAAAGGGAAAAAATCTAGATGTGCCCATTATAAATTGATTAAAAATAGAATGTGGGGAGGAGTGGGTTATGTCGATTTTCAAGACTATTTCTATGCCTCAATATTGTCTCAAATGAGAGAATGGTTCCAACCCTCCCCAACGACAAATTGGGGTCTAATTGAATCCTCCTATTGTAATAAACTACCGACCAACCTATGGCTTTTTGGTGCACATATGGGAATTAAACTTCCCTCGCACTTACCTCCCACAATGAAAGTATCCATTTCTACATGGCTTAAGATTTTGAATTCTGTGACCTCTCCTGATACAACAATAACGGTAGACATTCCCTTTAAAAAACTGCATCTTATAATGTATCACTCATCACTTATGCCGCGTACACACGATCATTTTTTGTGAAGAAAAAAAAACGACGTTTTCTGTGAAGTAAAAAACGACGTTTTTGAAACGTCACTTTTCAAAGACAATGTTGCATACACACCATCGTTTTTTTCACAAAAAGCGAGGTTACGTTCACCACTCTTTTCCATTGAAGCTTGCTTCATAACTAGCTTCTGGGCATGCGCGGGTTGAAAAACGTCGTTTTAAACGACGTTATTGCTACACACGGTGACTTTTTGTGAAACAAAAAACGACGTTTTGAAAAACGACACAAAAAATTCAAGCATGTTGGAATTTTTTTTTTGGTCGTTTTTTTTAAGACAAAAAACGACGTTTTGCCCACACACGATCAATTTAAATGACGTTTTAAAAAACGACGTTTTTTTTCATCGCAAAAAACGACCGTGTGTACGCGGCATAAGTCTTTGGAGCGAACAAGGCGTGGAATCTATTTGTGACCTTTATGATAAAGGCACGATTAAACCATTCCAAACCATCCATTGTAATGCTCATTATAGACAAATAGCAAAACGTTTATGTAAATTGAATACCAAAAACGTTTGCCTACATAAATCAGTCTGGACCTTTCTCTCTACTAGTACTGAACCAAAGAGAAAAGGTATTACCTTTTTTTACAACCTACTTCAGGACAAGAGAATATTTTCAAAAACCCCATCACATCTACAATGGGAAAAAGACTTGGAGTGTTCTTACACTGATTACCAATGGCACATGGCTTGTAAAATAAACCAATCAACCTCTAAATGTGCATCACTATGGGAACTCTCAGTAAAGATCACTCTGAGGTGGTATTATACTCCAGATGTACTATCTAAATTTAGTCATCAGCAATCTAACCAATGCTGGAGACTGCAAAATCCAAAAAAGACAAAAGAAAAGAAATCACCGCTCCAGGTGAGAGCTGTAGACGATCAAGGATAATTAGATTACCAAGGTGCTGGCGATGCAAATAGCAATGATGATGAAGAAAAAGAGGGAAGGACGGCCGCACTCCAAGGATTTTCAAACGAAAAAAGTTGTCTTTATTGTAAATCCAAAAACATGTACAGTCACAGCAATCACAGAAAACAGGACAGCCGACGCGTTTCGCACTCGATCAGTGCTTAGTCATGGCTGATGACTAAGCACTGATCGAGTGCGAAACGCGTCGGCTGTCCTGTTTTCTGTGATTTCTGTCCTTCCCTCTTTTTCTTCATCATCAATGCTGGAGACTGTGCGGAAAGAAAGGGGACTTGCTCCATATTTTATGGAACTGTCCCATGCTTACTAAATATTGGACAGAAATATTTGGTATAATTTCGGCTTTAACTGGTTCATGGATAGATCCCAACCCTGGTTTAGCTTTACTGTCCTTGGGTATTGATGACATTCCTGCTGTTCTCAGGAATTCTATCAACCATTTACTTCTGGCCGCAAGGCTCTCAATCACTAGAAAATGGAAGGACTCTTGTCCTCCCTCTACTATTGAAGCCATTGATTTGACCAATCTCCACTTCACGTATGAACGTATGATGGCCATTTCAATGAATAATCTTTACAAAAATGATGTTTCCTGGGCCCCATGGAAAAACTGGTATGAACTTGGGGTGTGGTAGCTCTCGACTGAACCCTTTTCAACATTTCTCTATGTCCTGGTTCATTACATGATACTTTGTATCCGGATGATACTGATTTCTCACGTGTTCTTTAGATTAGATTTCTTTTGATTGAGTTTACTTTGCTAACATTATAACATTATACTCTGACCATTTCTAATACTGATACTTCTCTACATGATAAGTTAATTATGTAATTTATGCTTTGTTTACATACTTTCCATGTTTTACTACTTATATACGACTACTTGATCTATCAGAATTTATGAATGTCACGTACTTCTTACGCTATTTATTGTTACATTATATACTTATACTATGACAATGCTTTGTAACATATATGACTTAATATTTTTACAAATTCAATAAAAACTATTGAAAGAAAAAGAAGAGATAGTCTGCAAGCAAGTAATGTGCTGGAGAGAAGAGAGGAGATTGTATATACCAAGTATATATAGTTCTGTCCCAATATTGACTTTTAATAATCTCGGCATCTCATAATTTCCCTATCCCTATCCCCTATATAAAAGCCAAAAAATAAATAAAAATAAGTGCTTGAACTGTTTCATGTCTCTGAATGCTTAAAATGGTGTGCCTGGCTGGGCAGGGTGACAGACGGCCACAACACTCAGCAGACCTTATGAGGGTACCGCTACATATTTATATTCAGAAGACATTGTTTGATGTTTTAACCATCTTATTCCCTTCCTTTTAGTGACATATTGATGCACATGCACATTCATTTTTACCACTTTATGACAATATATATGTACACGGTTTTCTACATTTATTTACATGAACACGTGTACATAATATACATATATATTTCAATTACTACATATATACACAGGCCTTTTCACATGTACATTCTTTGTCACGATTGTGTCTCTCGCTCACATCATATTATATTTATACCATACACTTGGTTTACACTTATACATATGTTTGTGCTCTTCTTTAAGGGAATTTGTTTGGTCAGCAGATAATATGTATGTTCTTTGTAATCAAATATCACTTTGGGTTGCACATCACAATTTTTATGTATATAATTCTTTTACCTTATTTTGTGAAACCCATATATAGATAGGACCTTTAAGGGTTAAAAATGAACTTACTTGTTGATGTCTGTTTTATACATACACATGGCACTTTAACTGCACCTAATTAGGGCGTACATCACAATTAATTAATCCCAAGTTGCTATAGGCTGAAGGGAATCACATGTTTGATTTGAGGTTTGGTATAAAGTTTATCGTATTTGCACCATATTTTAGCCATGACTAAGCACTAGTTGAGTGCGAAACGCGTCGGCTGTCCTGTTTCTGTGGTTGCGGTGACTGTACATGTTCCTGTTTTTACATTAAAGACAACTTTTTCATTTGAAAGTGCGGCAGTCCATTTTCTTCCTCTTCATTGCCATTGCTACTTGCATCGCCAGCACCTTGGTAATCCAACCATCCTTAATTATCTAAAGGGCTCACCTGGAGCGGTGACTCTCCTTTTCAAGGTCACCAATTGACAGCTAAAGTGTACCTGTCATGTGGCGTGGTGACCGGATCCCCGGTGGTTCGTCCAGGCCTCGTAGACAACCTCTGCCTCTGGGTTCTCCCAAGCCGATCACCCACTGTTCAGCTCCCGCTTAGGATCTGGGACCCAGCAAGCCGCTGGGGCCCCTCTCTGCATCAGAATAAGGTTCCGCTGGGTACGCAACCTCGGCTAGGCGGGCCTCGATGGTGGGGCCCATGGATGCACGCACCCTGAAGGTGGATGCCGCACCTGGAACCCGGGCCCCGCAAAAGCACACTCTCACAGCCCACTACCCCAGATAAACCCTCCCGCCAGCATGTCCAGAGAAAGAAACGCTCCTCTGATTGGCTGCTGGGAGAAGGTGGATCTGTCAGAACCCCCTCTAGCACCGACTGTCACTCAGGGGTAATAACACCCCCCTGACATGCAGACCGACCTACAAGGCAAATTTCAAATGGCAGCGGCACAAATTTAGGCAATTTGTGAATGGGAGTAACTTAACTCTCCCATTTCCCACTAACTTTAGCGTAGCACCCCACCAATAGGGGGGGGGGCGCTACATTTACTATATATACTCAGTTTACTGGTAAAAATAAGTGTAAAATGCAAGACTTCGGTGGGTGTAAAAAGATGTCTGCTTGCCGACTTCTAACTGTAGCCTTACTGGAGACGAGTATGGGGTGTAGCAAGGTGGCGGGATGGAACGTCACTTCCATTACGGATTACAGATTTGACGGGTCGCGGATTCTGATGGAACATCTGCGCTGATCTTTGCTTCCTGCTGGATGGCTAAGTAATATGAACATTTAAATTTACAGAAAGAATCCCTAAAAGAGGATCTTGAAATACCTGAGAGCTACAGTAAAGGTTTCTAGTACAAATTCTGCTAGCCACAGTGGAGAACACGAGATTACAGAAATAAGTTGATCAGTTTGCACAGAGGCTGAAGGATGCAGAGAGTTAACTTAAATAGTTGTGTGTATCTTCCAGCAAGGAACAGTTTGTTCATTGTCCACATACAGCAGAAAATGTATGTGCCAGTAAAAATATGAACAAAGGAAAAGATCACCATACATATGTGAATATATAAAGTGTAACAGTCCATAAACAGCGCTGAGAAAATATATTACAAGTCTCCTAAAATAACATTAAGAGTCACAGTGCAAGACAAAATGTAAGTATCTATGTGATAAGATGAGTGCATATATCAAGCCGTGATTATAATGTGTATTTAGACAAAAAGTCCATAAAGTGATCTAAATTCTTCAGAGATCTTCCACCACACCTAGGTGAACAGTATTTCCACCACCCGTCAAAATGGTCACTCACCAGAACTAATTGCCTCAGCACTTGCGTACCTAGGCGGTTCAGCTTTAAAACATCAAAGAAAATCCTCAAGCGATTATGTGGTGTCCTCTAAAGTGCTCCAAAAACGTAAAGGAAATAAAAGGAAAATACCATAGTGTGATACCGTAAAATAGTTTTAATAGCACACCAAAGCAAGTCCAAAAGTTAAACTCACAAGCAAAGCTCACACACTGAGCAGTGAATGACAGCAGTCAACTTAATCCTAAAAACATCTTTTCATGGTAAAGCACTTGGCCACGGCGGACCCACGATCAGACAGACACGATCTCACCACTCAGTAGGTCTGTGGTCGCGTCGGCTGGCGAAAGGCTTTCCTGGTAGATGATTAATTCCGAACACAGCACAGCACAGCAAGCGTGATAGTAACTTAATCACTGACTATGTAGCCACGCCCCGACATGTTTCATCATTCCTGATTTCCTCATGGGGTTGGCTACACAGTCTAACATCCTCACTTTTGAGTCAGTGACTCGTTTGAACATCCCGCCTCCCGTGACGTCTTAGAAGAACACGCCCCGCTGTATATCAAACAGCGGCGATCGTGCAATACCTTCTATATCAGCGAGTGGCCAGCCTCCATTGCAACGACGTCACCCATCATATCGTGACCGCCCCGCCTTCCTCGTCATACGATGCCTTGGCTGATCCCCATAACCATAGGGGCAGCCCTTGCATCGTGCACTGCGGTCCCTCCCATCTACGATGATGTGACGTGGCTGCGTCACACATAGGCGGAAGGGCGGAAGTCTGATTAAAGATTCCAAAACCCCGTGGACATAACTCAGGGCGGAAGTGGTCACATTAAGCAATAGAAGTGTTGTTAGAAGGCACTAGATAATGATACGCTAATCGAGTGTCCCCGTGGCCAGGAACTGTACAGATTACCATGTCAAAAACTATTAAAACAAATTAAAATAACAATGCATGCGCTTCTTATGTCAAGAGGAGCATGCCATTAAATAAAAACTTGCATATCTATAAACGTAAGTTAAAACAATATAGATGGGTAAGCTATATGGATGATTGGTAAAGGCATCAATTACATAATATAAATGGCAGTGTGAAACTGAAGGGAGATCACTGGTAAGATACAAGATCCGTATGGATATATCACAGCAATACTTCCCCTATCAAAAACATTCAGTTCCACATATATTGCAGGCTATGAATATATTCCCTCTCCCTATCCTGCACACAAAGCTGAGAAACTGGTCAGCAAATTGCAAAGCATGCGGTGCAGGGCATATAGGGTAAATAATGGTGGGCAACTTAAAGATCTCAGAGTAAGTGGGTCAGTCACTCCCATTGATCAATTAGGTGAAACCCAAATTAATTCTAAGAATTGTTGATAAAACAATTGAGGTCTACCTCTATGTTAAGGCCCCTAGGCCATAAACATTTCAATAGAAAGATCCATTGGGTTTCACGTTGAGATAGGTCCCGCACTCTGTTGGAGCCCCTCCTCTGTTGGAGCCCCTCCAAGAGGGGTAAACACACTCTAACCCACAGAATTGTAACAGAGACGGATCACTGTTGTGTTGTTTTAAAAAATGCATAGAGACACTATGATCCTCATATCTTTTTTTAATGTTAGCCAGATGTTCAGCTATCCTAATTCTCAAAAGTCTCTTAGTTCTACCTACATAGAGTAGGCCACATGGGCACCACATAAGATAGACAATGTGTGAGGAATTGCATGTGCTAAATTCTTTAATTGCAAATGTTTTACCATCTGAACTCATCACTTCGTTCTTTCCTCTATTGTGGGTTTTCACAGTTCGGCAGCAAATGCACTTTCTGCAAGGGAAGAACCCTTTAAGGTCAATTTTGATACGTTGGTCAGGTGGGTCCAAGATTTTCCGGACAACCTGGTCTCCAAAATTAGGGGCTCGACGATAGATAAATCTTGGTGTATCTGACAACACCTCCCCCAGATGTCTATCTCTCGTCAAGATGTGCCAGTGATTCCTAAAGATGGTTTCTATCGCCTTATATTGGTTGTGGAAGCCCGATAGGAAGTTTAATTGGTGTTGTGAATCAGATTGTTGCGTCACGCTCTTTGTAAAACATTGTTCTCTTGGAATCTCTGCTACTTGATTAATCATTTTGTCCAGATGAGATTCATCGTATCTCTTCTGGATGAACCTTCCTTTTAGTTTAAGTAATTAATCTATGTAGTCATTGACCTCTGTACAATTCCGTCGTACCCTTAAGAACTGACCTTTCGGTATGTTCTTAATCCAGGACGGGTGGTGACCACTTCGAATTGACAGGTAGCTGTTTCGATCGGTTGTTTTGAAAAACACTTTAGTTTTCAGCTTCTTTGCAGAATACTCAATCAGCACGTCTAGAAAGCTCACAGAGATCTTGCTAATAACATATTCAAGTTTGATATTGTTATTGTTGATGTTGAGGTCTTCCAAAAAGAGTCTCACCTCTGACTCACTTCCCTCCCAGATGATCAAAAGATCGTCGATAAATCTTCGATAGAAGATCAGTTGAGGTTTCTGGTTTTTGAAAATCCACCTATCCTCCCACTCAGCCATAAACAGGTTCGCTATACTGGGGGCGAACTCCTACTTGTTGAGAAAAAAAGAAGCCATTGAACCAGAAATAATTATGTGTCATACAGAATTCTAAAGCTGAACCCAAGAATTTCTTCTGTGTATGGGGTATATCATCCCTCCTGCTCAGTGCCCAGTTTAGTGCGAGTGCCGCATCGTCATGCTGGATTATGGTATAAAGGGACGCTACGTCCGCTGTTACCAGGAAAATTTCTGATTCTGTATTAATTTTTAGTTTCTCCAAGGACATCAATAGATCGGTAGTATCTTTCAGATACGCTTTCGTTTCCCGGACACTAGGTTGAAGAAATTTGTCTAAGTATTCTCCAAGTCTCGCAGTAACCGATCCAATCCCATTAACAATTGGACGAGCTGGTGGTAATGTGGCATGCTTGTGAATTTTAGGCAGCGTGTATATGACTGGAATCCTACATGTAGAGGGGGCTAAATATGCCCTCTCTTTACTATTCAGAGCACTCGTATGAAAACCTAAATTAACAAGTGATTCAAGCTGCGTTTTATAGGCGTCAGTTGGATCAGTAGTCAGTCTTCTATAGGTAGTTCGATCATTTAGCAAGGAAGATAATTGACTGAGGTAAAAAGCCTTATCCAATACTACAACACCACCTCCCTTGTCAGCCGGACGTACAATAATTTGTTTGTTGGTTTCTAAAGCTTTAATGCCTTCTCTAATGTACTCGGGGTTGACATTTTTCTTTTGTGGCAACGCTTCTAAATCCTTCAGCACTAAATTTTTGAAGACTTCAATATAATGATTATTAGAATTCTGGGGATTAAACAAAGATTTATTCTTTAAACCACTGTTTATTCTTTTAATCCCATCATTGCTCCTCATAGTAGCTTCTACAGGATGACACAGAAAATACTTCTTCATGTTTAGTGTTCTGACAAATTTCAATGTGTCAATATAGATGTCGAACTTGTTCATGACTTTTTTTGGTGCACATTTCAAGCCCATATTCAAAATACTGAGCTCTTTCGGGCCCAATACTGCTTGGCTTAAGTTGTAAATGCCTGTATTCAGGTTTTTCTCATCCGTTTTTTGGGATTGCTTTCGCCTTCCAGCCCTACACCCCCTTCTTCTCTTTGGGGGTACATGCCATTCATAGGATTAGAAGCGTTGCCACAAAAGAAAAATGTCAACCCCGAGTACATTAGAGAAGGCATTAAAGCTTTAGAAACCAACAAACAAATTATTGTACGTCCGGCTGACAAGGGAGGTGGTGTTGTATTATTGGATAAGGCTTTTTACCTCAGTCAATTATCTTCCTTGCTAAATGATCAAACTACCTATAGAAGACTGACTACTGATCCAACTGACGCCTATAAAACGCAGCTTGAATCACTTGTTAATTTAGGTTTTCATACGAGTGCTCTGAATAGTAAAGAGAGGGCATATTTAGCCCCCTCTACATGTAGGATTCCAGTCATATACACGCTGCCTAAAATTCACAAGCATGCCACATTACCACCAGCTCGTCCAATTGTTAATGGGATTGGATCGGTTACTGCGAGACTTGGAGAATACTTAGACAAATTTCTTCAACCTAGTGTCCGGGAAACGAAAGCGTATCTGAAAGATACTACCGATCTATTGATGTCCTTGGAGAAACTAAAAATTAATACAGAATCAGAAATGTTCCTGGTAACAGCGGACGTAGCGTCCCTTTATACCATAATCCAGCATGACGATGCGGCACTCGCACTAAACTGGGCACTGAGCAGGAGGGATGATATACTCCATACACAGAAGAAATTCTTGGGTTCAGCTTTAGAATTCTGTATGACACAATTATTTCTGGTTCAATGGTTTCTTTTTTTCTCAACAAGTAGGAGTAGCCATGGGGGCCAAGTTCACCCCCAGTTTAGCGAACCTGTTTATGGCTGAGTGGGAGGATAGGCGGATTTTCAAAAACCAGAAACCTCAACTGATCTTCTATCGAAGATTTATCGACGATCTTTTGATCATCTGGGAGGGAAGTGAGTCAGAGGTGAGACTCTTTTTGGAAGACCTCAACATCAACAATAACAATATCAAACTTGAATATGTTATTAGCAAGATCTCTGTGAGCTTTCTAGACGTGCTGATTGAGTATTCTGCAAAGAAGCTGAAAATGAAAGTGTTTTTCAAAACAACCGATCGAAACAGCTACCTGTCAATTCGAAGTGGACACCACCCGTCCTGGATTAAGAACATACCGAAAGGTCAGTTCTTAAGGGTACGACGGAATTGTACAGAGGTCAATGACTACATAGATCAATCACTTAAACTAAAAGGAAGGTTCACCCAGAAGGGATACGATGAATCTCATCTGGACAAAATGATTAATCAAGTAGCAGAGATTCCAAGAGAACAATGTTTTACAAAGAGAGTGACGCAACAATCTGATTCACAACACCAATTAAGCTTCCTATCGGGCTTCCACAACCAATATAAGGCGATAGAAACCATCTTTAGGAATCACTGGCACATCTTGACGAGAGATAGACATCTGGGGGAGGTGTTGTCAGATACACCAAGATTTATCTATCGTCGAGCCCCTAATTTTGGAGACCAGGTTGTCCGGAAAATCTTGGACCCACCTGACCAACGTATTAAAATTGACCTTAAAGGGTTCTTCCCTTGCAGAAAGTGCATTTGCTGCCGAACTGTGAAAACCCACAATAGAGGAAAGAACAAAGTGATGAGTTCAGATGGTAAAACATTTGCAATTAAAGAATTTAGCACATGCAACTCCTCACACATTGTCTATCTTATGTGGTGCCCATGTGGCCTACTCTATGTAGGTAGAACTAAGAGACTTTTGAGAATTAGGATAGCTGAACATCTGGCTAACATTAAAAAAAGATATGAGGATCATAGTGTCTCTATGCATTTTTTAAAACAACACAACAGTGATCCGTCTCTGTTACAATTCTGTGGGTTAGAGTGTGTTTACCCCTCTTGGAGGGGCTCCAACAGAGTGCGGGACCTATCTCAACGTGAAACCCAATGGATCTTTCTATTGAAATGTTTATGGCCTAGGGGCCTTAACATAGAGGTAGACCTCAATTGTTTTAATCAACAATTCTTAGAATTAATTTGGGTTTCACCTAATTGATCAATGGGAGTGACTGACCCACTTACTCTGAGATCTTTAAGTTGCCCACCATTATTTACCCTATATGCCCTGCACCGCATGCTTTGCAATTTGCTGACCAGTTTCTCAGCTTTGTGTGCAGGATAGGGAGAGGGAATATATTCATAGCCTGCAATATATGTGGAACTGAATGTTTTTGATAGGGGAAGTATTGCTGTGATATATCCATACGAATCTTGTATCTTACCAGTGATCTCCCTTCAGTTTCACACTGCCATTTATATTATGTAATTGATGCCTTTACCAATCATCCATATAGCTTACCCATCTATATTGTTTTAACTTACGTTTATAGATATGCAAGTTTTTATTTAATGGCATGCTCCTCTTGACATAAGAAGCGCATGCATTGTTATTTTAATTTGTTTTAATAGTTTTTGACATGGTAATCTGTACAGTTCCTGGCCATGGGGACACTCGATTAGCGTATCATTATCTAGTGCCTTCTAACAACACTTCTATTGCTTAATGTGACCACTTCCGCCCTGAGTTATGTCCACGGGGTTTTGGAATCTTTAATCAGACTTCCGCCCTTCCGCCTATGTGTGACGCAGCCACGTCACATCATCGTAGATGGGAGGGACCGCAGTGTACGATGCAAGGGCTGCCCCTATGGTTATGGGGTTCAGCCAAGGCATCGTATGACGAGGAAGGCGGGCGGTCACGATATGACGGGTGACGTCGTTGCAATGGAGGCTGGCCACTCGCTGATATAGAAGGTATTGCACGATCGCCGCTGTTTGATATACAGCGGGGCGTGTTCTTCTAAGACGCCACGGGAGGCGGGATGTTCAAACGAGTCACTGACTCAAAAGGGAGGATGTTAGACTGTGTAGCCAACCCCATGAGGAAATCAGGAATGATGAAACATGTCGGGGCGTGGCTACATAGTCAGTGATTAAGTTACTATCACGCTTGCTGTGCTGTGCTGTGTTCGGAATTAATCATCTACCAGGAAAGCCTTTCGCCAGCCGACGCGACCACAGACCTACTGAGTGGTGAGATCGTGTCTGTCTGATCGTGGGTCCGCCGTGGCCAAGTGCTTTACCATGAAAAGATGTTTTTAGGATTAAGTTGACTGCTGTCATTCACTGTTCAGTGTGTGAGCTTTGCTTGTGAGTTTAACTTTTGGACTTGCTTTGGTGTGCTATTAAAACTATTTTACGGTATCACACTATGGTATTTTCCTTTTATTTCCTTTACGTTTTTGGAGCACTTTAGAGGACACCACATAATCGCTTGAGGATTTTCTTTGATGTTTTAAAGCCGAACCGCCTAGGTACGCAAGTGCTGAGGCAATTAGTTCCGGTGAGTGACCATTTTGACGGGTGGTGGAAACACTGTTCACCTAGGTGTGGTGGAAGATCTCTGAAGAATTTAGATCACTTTATGGACTTTTTGTCTAAATACACATTATATTCACGGCTTGATATATGCACTCATCTTATCACATAGATACTTACATTTTGTCTTGCACTGTGACTCTTAATGTTGCAATTTTAGGAGAATTGTAATATATTTTCTCAGCGCTGTTTATGGACTGTTACACTTTATATATTCACATATGTATGGTGATCTTTTCACATATGTATGGTGATCTTTTCCTTTGTTCATATTTTTACATTCACTTATTTTTTAAAACAGCAGCTAGGTTTTTTCTATTCACATCTCCTTGTGCGCAGCGGTGGATGATCAGAAAGGGAGCGCATTATTCAGATCATTCAGACTTTTCTACAATGTATGTGCCAGAATGAATAAATAATTGGAAGACTTTTAAAATTGTCCCTGTATCCTGTAAGCAGCCAGAAAAAAATTGCTAATCAGGTTTCATTGAATATTCTCAGTCTAAAACAAAGCCTTTACTAATTACCACTAGAACATTATTTGGCTGGATTATTTGGCCATATTGTAAAATTCAGTTTGTCCTGTTCTGGTGGAAATGTAGTAAAACAAATCCGGTGTCACAGCAGGCAGGCAGTCACAGCAGGCAGGCAGTCAGTCAGTGGTCAGAGGAGAAGGAAGAGAAGAGACCCTCCCACCCGAGCGGGAATGTGGCACGGTGGCTGCATTGTAATTCCCGCCTTCTGGAGCCTGCAACGCCTATGATGGACATCGCACGTCCTGCAGTAGGCGTTGCAATCTCCAGAAGGTGGGACCTGCCATTGCACTCGGCAGGACTCGGTCACACTCGGCCACACTCGGCAGCGCTCCGGATCAGATTGCTCCCGTCACTCTCTGCTCGGGGCTAACAATGGAGAGCTGCATGCCTGAGACTCAGTGCTTTTCGGGGACCCATTTCAATCCACTTGATATGTACACACTTATGTTTTATATATACTTGCCAATTAATGTTCAATTGCATTTATTTTAAAAATTAATAAAAAATCAGTTATTAAAAAAAAGTTTGCTTTAGTAAACCTGTCCCTTTTCTTTACCATATATGTATATGAAGAGTTAACTACACTATATTGCCAAAAGTTTTGGGACACCTGCCTTTACACACACATGAACTTTAATGGCATCCCAGTCTTAGTCCATAGGGTTCAATATTGAGTTGGCTCACCATTTGCAGCGATAACAGCATCAACTTTTTTGAGAAAGCTGTCCACAAGGTTTAGGAGTGTGTCTGTTGGAATGTTTGACCATTCTTCCAGAATCGCATTTGTGAGGTCAGGCAGTGATGTGGATGAGAAGGCATATGAGAAGGCCTGGCTCACAGGCCCTCATAATTCATCCCAAAGGTGTTCTATCGGATCGAGATCAGAGCTCTGTGTAGGCCAGTCAAGTTCCTCCACCCCAAGCTTGCTCATTCATGTCTTTATGGACCTTGTTTGTGCACTGGTGGACAGTCATGTTGGCACAGGAAGGGGCCATTACCAAACTGTTCCCACAAAAGTTGGGAGCATGACAAGTCCAAAATGTCTTGGTATGCTGACACCTTAAGAGATTCCTTCACTGCAACTAAGGGGCCAAGTCTAACTCCTGAATAATGACCCCACATCATAATCTCTCCTCCACCAAACCTCATACTTGGCACAATGCAGTCAGGCAAGTACCATTCTCCTGGCAACTACCAAACCCAGACATGTCTGGGGTCGTGGCTAGGCAGCAGATGTAGCTGTACGCTTCTATATTTCTCTCTGCGGAGACTCTGTGCAATTATCCTGTGGTCACCTGATATCTGTACCCAAAAGGTACAAGCTACACCGGCTTCCCGCACCTCTGAGCTGTCATTCTGCTGCTCCACCTTCACCTCTACCATGTCTAAGAGGCTTAAAGACACTCAAGCTCCCGTGGAGGACCCAGGTCAAGATGGCGCCTTGCCACAGCGTTCCTCCAAAGAGAAGAACAAGGAGGCTGCCCAGAAACTCTTTGCTTGGACAGTACCCAAAGACCATTTGACTCCTTTACCTGCCTCAGAGGATGCTTTGAGGATCCAGTCCCTGGCAGATGATACAGTTCCCCTGGAGGATGCAGTCAGATCGCTGCCTGAGTGGGTCACAGTGAGTACTCCTGGGGACATTTTTGCCATGCCCTTTGCATCCTCTGTGATTGAAGAGGAAATGGAGCCTATTCTATGGGACATGTTCTTTGCTGTTACTTCATGCAACATGTACAATTCTGCCCTTATAGATGAACTTAAGGGAGTTAAAACCCAGACACGTCCATCAGATTGTAAGAGAGAGAAGCGTGATTCATCACTCCAGAGACATTTGGTCATTCCTGTGCCGATTCACTGGACCTAAAATTATCGATCAATGAGAGGCCCTTCTGCCAATGGCATCCAACACTAAAACAGAGGACTGGAGAGGGGGTTCTCAAACCAATACACACACTGTTCGACAGGAACTGAGTCTTCTAATTACACTTTTGCTGGCAGAGGCCCTGTTCGGTGAAGAACATTAGCCAGAATATTTGTGCTCTTCCCCGTCCTGGCAAAAACTGCCATGAACCTTCCCGGGCAGGAAAAAATACACTGAATTTTAATGCAAAAAAAACACAATACATTACCCAATTTTTTATACAATATAAAAGATGAAGTTATGCTGAGTAAATAGATACCAAACATGTCAAATTTTTTAATTGTACACGCCCCTGCTACGGCGACAAACAGCGTAAATGTTACTATTCGTAGGTGATGCTTTAAAAGTCTTTACAGATTACCAGAGGAGCTCTAGTGCTACAATTACTGCTCGTGATCTGAGGTTTGCCGTGATACCTCACATGTGTAGGATAAATGCTGTTTGTGTGCGTGTGCGTTTGGGCACAAGGACTGGGGCACTTTAATATTTTTTTTCAACAAAAAAAAGGATACAGAGCCAATGCTGTATCCTGGCCTAGGCCAACAAGGCCCAGGCCTAGGGCAGCACTTTGCAGGGGGGCAGCACAGACAGTGTCCCCGCCAGCTTGAGCTACACAAATTAGTTTATCGCCCCCATAAATCGGCTGCACTGCTTCCAGTATGTGGGCAGTTGGCATTCTGCAACTGTGGGGGAGGGGCGTCACTTCTAATTTTTTTCTATCCCTGTCAATTTCTATTGTAGCCACCCGGAAGGCCCCACCTCTATTTTGTTCCACCTCTGCCTTTTACTTCTGCAATACTGTAATATCGGCGGAGACACCGCTGATGGGATACCTGATGTAAGAAGGGCTCCAATGGGGGGGACACCTGAGATGTAAGGAGGGCTCCAATGGGGACACCTAAGATGTAAGAAGGCACGCCACTGGGGACACCTGAGATGTAAGGAAGGACTCCGCTGGGGACACCTGAGATGTAAGGAGGGACTCCGCTGCGTCACCTGAGATGTAAGGAGGGACTCTGCTGGGGACACCCAATGTAAGGGGGGACTCTGCTGTGGACACTTGATGTAAGGAGGGACTCTACTGGGGACATCTGATGTAAAGAGGGACTCCACTGGGGACACCTGATGTAAGGAGGGACTCTGCTGGGGACACCTGATGTAAGGAGGGACTCTGCTGAGGACAGCCTCATGGCTAACAGAGGACAGAATTAGATTTGGGAAACCTAACATTAACAAATCACTGGGACCGAATAGCTTACACCCGAGGGTGTTTAAGGAACTCAGTCAAGTAATTTCCAAACCATTGTTCCTACTTTTTACTGACAGTCTACTGGCTGGAATGGTACCAGTGGATTGGAGAAAAGCCAATGTAGCACCAGTATTTAAAAAGTGCCCAAAATACATCCCTGGGAGTTACAGACCAGTTAGCCTAACATCAATTGTATGCAAGCTCTTGGAGGGGATTATAGGGACTATATACAACATTTTAGTAATGAAATGGTATCATTAGCAGTAATCGGCATGGATTCATGAAGAATCTTTCTTGCCAAACCAATCTATTAACCTTTTATGAGGAGGTGAGTTGCCATATAGATAAAGGAAGGCTCATAGACGGGGAGTATCTGCATTTTGCAAAAGCATTTGACACAATTCCCCATAAACGTTTACCAGGGGATCTTCAAAAGTGGTGCCTGCGGCTCAGATCAGCTGTTATTTCCAATATCTCCGCAGACCCGTTCAGGTGGCTTGGACTGAGAAGACACGTGGCGACCCTGGGCCTTCATCCTCACTCCCACGCGCTAATCATGGCATCCTCGCAGTACCCAGTTCTTTGGTGAGACTGCTGGCTCTCCTGGACCAATCACCGAACTCCCCTCACAGCCCTGGGCTCTCTACTCAGCTTTCACGGAACATGTGTCCAGGTACGCTATACCCACTCAAGCAGGAGTGACACAGAGAAGTGTTACACTTGGGAGCAGGACTGTTTCCCTATTGCAACGCCTGAATTTGCTGTTCTCCTTTCTTCCTGCAACTCTACTTTCCTCACCACAAGTTTATTTGTTTTTACCCGGCTGGGTAATAAAGAGCACAGCAAAAAGACACTTGTTGCGGACATTCCTTTACTACTGCTATATGCACCATTCACCCCTAGGAATTCGGAAAGAGCCACGAGGTAAATGTGCCACCCAAAACAAACCAGCTGCTCCTTCGGGGGTAGTGCTACACGTGGGGGCTCGTCCGGGATAGGCTGTTACCTCGAATACCCAAATTCAGAAGTTTTATTCTGCCATTAATGCAAGGAATTGTCATGGTGTTAAACTGTGCCAGTGGGGAAAGAGTTAACGTCACCATTGAAGTTGGGCACACGTGCGGCGAAGCCGCGTGCGCCTGCAACGTCTGAGGAAAATAACTCAGAGTGGGAGGAGTTACCCACCCCTGCATGAGACGCAGGGCGAGTTTGGCGCCAAAGGATAGAGTGATTGCCCACCCACGAGAGAGAGACGTGAAAGCATGTCTGTCCCATCAACGACATTTGAAAGGCTGCGACCCCCGATGTCTATGAAAAAAGGAATTCAAAATACAGAATGCAAATCTTTTGTTATAGATGTCATATGAACAATGAACATACGACTGAAAATACAAACAGAAAAAGGATTCAAACAAAATACAGAATGCAAATCTTTTGTTATAGATGTAATTTTCGTTCTTTTGCGGCTCATTCGTAATCCCGTCATTTTCGTATTTTGGTGCTTTAATTTTTTCGTATGTACACATTATCCGGTGGGTACGAAAATGAACATTTTCGTTCAAAAATAACATTCGTACGAACAGGAATGCACATATCTACCAGGTACGCTATACCCACTCAAGCAGGAGTGGCACAGAGAGGTGTTACACTTGGGAGCAGGACTGTTTCCCTATTGCAACGCCTGAATTTGCTGTTCTCCTTTCTTCCTGCAACTTTCCTCACCACAAGTTTATTTGTTTTTACCCGGCTGGGTAATAAAGAGCACAGCAAAAGACACTTGTTGCGGACATTCCTTTACTACTGCTATATGCACCATTCACCCCTAGGAATTCGGAAGAGGTAAATGTGCCACCCAAAACAAACCAGCAGCTCCTTCGGGGGTAGTGCTACAGTTAATAAACCCTGAGTGTTTTTTATAACCTGCACCATTTGGAGCACTCTTTTTTGTTTGTTTTTGGAGTTTACATTGGTCCATATTCAGCCTCTGGTTTGTCGCTTCAGTCCTTGAGATCCACTCCATAGGAGATGAGTCTACAACACTGGCCTGCAGCAGAAGGTCCTCTGGTTTGTCGGTTCAGTCTTTGAGATCCACTCAATAGGAGGTACCGAGATTGCCTTGCTACCTTGGAGATCCTGCCACGCTGACTCAGGTCTTTTGAGACCACAAGCTCATCAGACCCACTGTTTTATGTAGTGCCCCCTTACTTTCAGTGTGGGCGCTACGCTAAATTTAGTGGGTGAATGGGAGAGTTACTTTGCTCCCATTCCTTATTTGTTAAATTGCAGGCTGCTGCTGTTTCGGAACTGTCCTGTGGGCCGGACTGTGGCCCGAGGTGTGGTTACACCCCTGGGTGGCAGTGGGCGCTAGAGGGGTTCTGACGGAGCCGCCCTTTCCCAGCAGCCAATTGGAGGAGTTCTTCCCTCGCTGGGCATGCTGGGGAGGGGTATATCTGTGGCAGCTGCCGCGTGTTCGGGGCGATTGGTGCTATTGGGGCTGTTGGGGTCCATGTTCCAGGTGCGGCATCCACCTTCAGGGTGTGCGCATCCATGGACCCTGTCCGCATGGCCCACCTGGCCAGAATCAACTGTTCCACGGAGACCCATCCAGATGTGGATAGGGGTTTCAGTGACCAGCTTGGTCCCCAACCTTATTGAGAGGATCCCAGGCTGTGTGCCGCTCGGTGGGGATCGGCTCGAGGAGAACCCGGAGGGCTGGAACGAACCATCGGGGATCTGGTCGCCGAGAATTGACAGGTACATGTCAGCTGTCAACCGGTGACACTTTCATTGCATTTACTGGGAGGATTCGCTCAATCCAAATTGTTCTCTTGAGTACTGAAGTACTGCGCCTGTGGCAGAGGCCCGAGCCAGGTCTGCCATAGAGACCTGTTTCTCCCAGCAAGCTCCAAGTGACATTCTGGCTGCCAGGCTTGTAACGGGAGTCTGTCCGGAGGCACTTCACCCACTCCTCCTGAGTGGCGACGAACTGTATCTACTACTACCGAGAGCGAGACTGCTCTGTGTTATATCCAGGCCTGATACTGCACTGTTCTCTATTACTTCATCAACCTTTCCTATCTCCTGTTGATGTTGGCCGTTGTTGGACCCTGGAATGAAGCATTTAAAAATCCATTTGGTTACTGGACATTTGCTCACTGCTACTACCCCTAGACACATCACAAGATAACTTAATATGCCGATCCCAAACAACAACCAGCGGCTCCTGAGGGGGTAGTGCTACACGTGGGGGCTCGTGTGGGATGTAGGCTGTTACCGTTAGCAACCAGAAAGTGAGTACTGAATTTACTAAGGAGCGAAGAGGGTCCGCCATTGTGTTTGAACTGTCCGGCAACGAGGGAGTTAACCTCGCACCGCTAAGCTTGGGCGTACGTGCCACACAGCACGCACCTGCAACGTATCCGGACAGGTTCCCAACTGGGAGGAGTCACCCACCCCTGTGTGAGACGTGCAGAAGGTTTTCGCGCCAAGCAGCGAAGTTACGCCCATATGCGCGCCAATTCGGCAGAACCACCATTTCCTTTGCAAGAGACGGACCTGTTGAAGATGTCTGTGTCAGCCATGAGTGTTGCTGCCCGCGCTGGATTGAGGCGCCCCATGACCACGCTGGGGCTGCCCTCGGTACCTCTTGCACCAGTGAGTGCCCGTGACGAACACGGGCGTGCGATTGTCCACTGGAGGGCAATTTGTACTGCTGTCCTCCGGCGGGACAAAGATACTGGGCCTGACTTGCCCCAGATGCCAGGAGTTGACTGTCCACATCCTGCCTTTCGCCCGATGCCAAAAATGCCGGGCTTACCTGTTCAGCGTTACGCCGCCTGTCAGCCCTCCGCGGGAATACCATGTAGATTGGTCCTCGGAAGCAGTCACCGCAGAGGTGGAGATCGAGTGGTCGGAACCTCTCTCCTCAGATGGGATGGAAGAATCTGAGGCCTTGGATGTGGACATCGCTTTCTCTGTCCGGTACACCAAAGCTCCGTTGATGGCCACCTCACCCTCCCTTTCGATCAAGGTAGGCCCGCAGGACAGGGGGTGCATGTTGACTGTATAGGCCGCGAAACTGATGCGCAGGCCGAAGCCACTCAGGGGCCCATTTTGGTTATGGCGGGCCCCGTCCAGTGTGTTATTGCAGAAAAGGACCTTCCACGGCCAGTCGATTGGAACAAATGGAGGGCATCCTACTTCAGCCGGAGCCCCCAATTATCTCCCCGCTGGGGCGGAGGACTCTTCATAATTTGAGAGATGTGCCTGTGCCTCGTCATCCTCCTTCTCCTCTTCCTCCTCCTCTCTCCTATCAGGCACCCACATAGAGTCAGTGACCTCATCATCCCCTCCCTCCTCATCACTGTCGAAAACCTGGCAGTATGCTCCAGCTGGGGGAACATCACTGCCAGATTGCTGTCCCTCTCGGCCACCCCCTCTATCTGGGCTCACATCAATGCCTTCCTCTATCTGTGTTCCATCATCGGAGCGTTCAAAACGCTGCGCATCTTCATGTACCCAACACTGTGTTAAAACAGTTCGGGGGACTCCTCAGGAGGACATAGTGGGAATAGGGAAGGATTGTGTGATGCCATTGTGCAGAGGGAAGAGGACGCCTTGGCAGCTGCTTTGCCAGACAAACTAAGCTCAGCCTGGGTGAGAGAGGATGAGGAAGATGAGGAAGGCTTGGTCATCCACTCTAATAATTTCTCTGCATGTTGAGGCTTAACACGGCCAGCTCCCGAAAAGAAGGACGAGCGGCCATGGCCACGTGCTGAAGAGGATGCACCGTGTCCACCACCAGCGTTGCCTCTAAATGCAGAGCCTGCTTAGCCTTGTGACTCTCTGCCTCTCTTTGTTGTCCTTCCAGACATTTTAATGGCCTGCACAGGACAAAATCAGTACACACACCTCGTACCTTTAGGTACAAACTGGGGAGGACAAGTGCAGTAAACTCCAAGTAGGTTTAAGTGAAAAATATACAGCACAAGTGCAGTAACACAACTTAGTTTAGGTGCTAATAAACAGCACAAGTGCAGTAACACAAAGGATGTTTAGGTGCTATTAAACAGCACACGTGCAGTAACAGCAACTGCGTTTAGGTGCTATTAAACAGCAAACGTGCAGTAACAGAAAATGCATTTAGGTGCTACTAAACAGCAAACGTGCAGTAAGAGCAAATGCGTTTAGTTGCTATTAAACAGCACACGTGCAGTAACAGAAAATGCGTTTAGTTGCTATTAAACCGCACACGTGCAGTAACAGCAAATGCGTTTAGGTGCTATTAAACAGCAAACGTGCAGTAACAGCAAATGCGTTTAGGTGCTATTAAACAGCAAACGTGCAGTAACAGCAAATGCATTTAGGTGCTATTAAACAGCACACGTGCAGTAACAGCAACTGCGTTTAGGTGCTATTAAACAGCACACGTTCAGTAACAGCAAATGCGTTTAGGTGCTATTAAACAGCACACATGCAGTAACATCAAATGCGTTTAGGTGCTATTAACCCCTTCCCCACGAGCCATAGTAAAATGACGTCGGTGGGGACCCTTCCTCCTTCAGACTGGACGTCATATGACGTCCTTGTCTTTTTCGGCCGCTAGGGGGCGCGTGCGCCCCCACTGCATTCCTCGGGACCCGGTGCGCGTGCCCGGCGGTCGCAATGACCGCTGGGCACCCGCTATTGCCCGCAATCACGGCAGAAGCATGGATCTGTGTGTGTAAACACACAGATCCATGTCCTGTCAGCGGTGAGGAGACTGATGTGTGTTTCCAGTACAGAGGAACACACATCAATCTCCTCCCCTCGTGAGTCCCCCTAACAGTTAGAACATACTTTAGGGAACATATTTAACCCCTTCAGCGCCCCTAGTAACTAAACAGCACACAGGCAATACAACACGTTAGAACACTGCAGCTAGCACAATCTCCTGCCTGACAAATAGGAATAGCTGATCGAGCTAAGCTATACAGTGTATAAATATATGTACAACTCCTAGGGATGTATATATATCCTCTATACACTGTAAATTAAGCTAAACTGACTAGCCTGCCTGCTCTATCTAGCAGGGGCGGGGATACGCCGGGCCATTTAGACTACGCCGCAGCAAATTACGGAGCAAGTGCTTTGAGAATACGGCACTTGCTCCAGTAAGTTGCGGCCGCGTAGTGTAAATGGCATATGCTACGCCCCGCTCGTAGATACGCAGATCCACGAGAATCTGGCCCTCTGTCTCTCTGACTGCTTTCATTAACAACGCCGCAACACACTACACAAGGCCGCCCAGCAGGCGGCATTTTATAGTGTGGGGCATGTGCTAAAGCCCTGATCCATAATTGGCCAAAGCCACCCAGGCTTTAGCCAATTATGGCTCTTCGTTTTTTGCGCGCTTTGATTGGCCAAGCATGCGGGACATACAGAATGCTTGGCCAATCATCAGCACGCAATGCCGCAGTGAATTATGGGCCGTTGTGCGTCACTCGAATTTGGTGCGAACGACCCGTTTTGTTCGAATTTCGCTGAACGTACGAACAGACGATGTTCGAGTCGAACATACGTTCAAATCGAACGCGGAGCTCATCCCTATTCATCACAGGCAGGGGCGGCTGGGTCACTGCTCAGTAGCACTCCATCAGACACTGTTCCCCTCCCTCCTCCTCCTCCTCGCTGCTTCTATAGTATCCTGCCGACTTTCTCTAAGGCAATGCACAGGATGCTACAGGAGGAGAAGAGACACTGAGGGTGAGGGGACTCGAAACCCTGGAAAACTTTTTAAAAGAGGAGACCGCTATGGAAGAAAGAGTCTGGCCAGCAGTGCTCTGTCAGTTTTCTGGTGTCAGTGGAGAATTGGAGGAGCTTGCTGGAGCTCCATGATCGGCCAATCAGCATGTCATTTATCACACAGACAGCTGACCAGGAACAGGCCATGCAGGAGACCAGCTGCAGAATCAGCTACATTCACAATACTTGGTTTGGTAAGAAAAACACTGACCTGAGGAAGGATGGGGGAGAGCCAGAGAGGGGGAAATTGTTAGGATTCTTTGCTATCACCTCTGTGTTGTATGTGATGGTCGGGAGACAGGCCCGGTGCCAGCATAATACAGTGTCCTGCAAAGAATAGTGTGTCCACTCCACAGGTGCTCCTGTCATACTGCTCTTTACTGTCACTCTGCCTGCCCCCCTCTTGTCTCGCTGGCGGCAGCACTGGTACTGGGCCTTTTTTTTCCAGGGCCTATTGCTGGCGGCAGCGCTGGTACTGGGCCTTTGTTCCCTGGGCCTATTGCTGGCAGCAGCGCTGGTACTGGGCCTGGGAATATAATCCTGCTTGCTGGCGGCGGCCTGGTTTCCGGAGTGCCGTGCCCTTTTAGGAGGGACCCATTCTTCATCCAAATCATTTGCTGATCTAACTTTTTCAATCGGTTCAAATTCCAAATTTGATTCAGAATCATGGAATGGAATCTGATCAAAACTCCACTGTGCTCTCATCAGTCATGGAGAGGATCTGAGACACCTCCTCGCTGTTATATACTCTTTTGGACATGGCTGTGTGACTGGTACCTGTGCGACGGGTGACAGATGGGTGGCAGGTGATGGTCACTGATGGGCTGTACGATGGGTGGCAGCTGACGTTCACTGATAGGTGATGATGGGTGACAGGTGATGGTCACTGACGGGTGACAGGCCACGGACGGTGATTAGTGATGGTCACAGATGGGTGACAGGACACGGTCACTGATGGGTGACTGGTTATAGGCCACGGTCACTGATGGGTGACCGATTATAGGCCACGGTCACTGATGGGTGACGTGTGATGGGTGACAGGCCATGGTCACTGATGGGTGACAGGTGCACCGCTGACGGTCACTGATGGGTGACAGGTGATGGATGACAGGCCACGGTCACTGATGGGTTGTGAGGGCTTACCTTGGATTGGATTGGATTGGATTGGATTGGATTAAATACTTATAGAGCGCCAAATGCAAGTTGTGATACTCGCGTCTAAGTGGAGTCCATTTGCAGACTTGTGAGCTTACCTTTGCGACCTGATGCGATCTGCCCCCTGGAATGGGAACAGAGGGACAGACGCACCGGGAGGCATCGGTACCAGCGGGAAGATGAAAATCAGGTGCGTGGAGCAGGTACAAGCAGGTCACCGGCTGGAAGGCTGCAGCAAATGAAACAGAAGGTAATCCGTGCACCAAGGTATATCACAGAGATCAGGTAATTCGTAGGTCAGGGTTGGACTGGAAACAGGTCCGGATAACAAGCCGTGGACAGGGGTTATAGAGACAGCGATAGTCCAAGTTCAGGCCGGAGGTCAAGGGCAGAAGAAGATCGGGTATCCAAAGTCCAAGCCGGGGTCAAGTATTCAAGAAAGCAGCAATCCAAGGTACAAGCCGGGGTCAAGGGTTCAGGCAAGCAGCAGTCCAAAAACAAAGCCAAGGGTCAAAAGCCGGGGTCAGTCTTGCAGCAGAAGATCAAACACAGGAACTGTGGCACAGACAGGATGATCCGATCAGAATGAACTGACAAGGCTGTCAGAGTGAGGCAGGGCTTTATACCCTGGATAATTTGGGTAAATTGCCTCAGCTGGACCAGAATATTTAGGTGCAGATTGCAATGAGATCCAACTAAGGTGATCAGGACATTCAGCACCACCTTAGCTGGAAAGCAAGGAGAAATCCCAAACTGAGAAGTGGCTCAGAGACAAGGTATTGCAATAACAACGGAGAGGTCCCGGGTTCAACTCCACCCAGGGCCACCTGAGGCGCGACCACGCCTCGCTGCTCGCTTGGCACGGTAATGACCCTGACATGGGTACACCGCTGAAGGTCACTAATGGGTGATGGGTGACAGGGCTTGGTCACTGATGGGTGACAGGCGCACCACTGATGGTCACTGATGTTGGGTGATGGGTGACAGGGCACGGTCACTGATGGGTGACTGGTGATGGGTGACAGGGCACGGTCACTGATGGGTGACAGGTGATGGGTGACAGGGCACGGTCACTGATTTGTGATGGTTGCATCGCTGATGGTCACTGATGTCAGTCTCTTATGTGACAGGTGCACTTTATGGGGGGACTGTTGGGTGACAGGTGACATTTGGGGGGGGATGGGACAGGTGTGGTGTTGGTGCAAACAATACTGAACTTAGATCTGTAACTCACTGCTCCTGGCTCTTCTCTCCTCACACTGGAAACGGTGTATGAGGAGAGTAGAGCTGGTAACAGTTAGTTACAGCTCTATGTTTACATTTAGTGATTGGCTGTGAATGGATCACAGCTGATCACGTAGTACACAGCTGCCGTCCAATATCTGTTTACTATCGTCGGTGACGAGCAGTGTTCCTGAGAACACGCTGCCACCGCCGGACGCGCACAGCGCGATCGCGCACAGGCGCCGTGTACAGTAGGGATTTACTATCTGTGGTCGTCCGTGACTTCATCACGGCCAATGACATGGTAAACAGCCATGCCCAATGGCCATGGATGCAAGTAAACATTTCACAGGTCACTAATATCTCAGGTCCTGAAACATCAGGTTGTGATGCCTATTGCCATTTGTCATTATAGACATATTTTCCTTCACTTCCTGTCCTAAAGACTCAACAGCAAAGCAGAGGATACCTTTCCAATGTGAGGAAAAAGTCCTCTCGTCACAGGAACAGTGTTCCCAATGGAAGATTTCCACTTTATTCATGTACTGGGGAGACCTTCAGCTTTTGAATCCTAATATGAATAGTTATTTAATGAAAACACTGAAACATTGTATCACAGAGAAATAATGTCAGAAAAAATGTTTAACAACAGAGCTTATGAAGTATGTGGATAGCCCTGGGGACAATACAAGATAAACATAGTTGATATATGGGAGCCAGCAACCATTGTATGTGCCATTGATTATTTTATTGTAGCAACTACAATCTAGTCTTGTTAGCAATACAGTAGCTATTGTTTAATTAATTGCTTTTGCGAAAATCTAATAATGTGGTTAGGTCATTTGAAAAGCTTGTGTCCTTACTGGAGCCACAAATACAAAACACAACAGAGAGCATGATTGTCACTCCTGTCAGTTAAAGACTGATTTCAGCATCCTATGCCAAGAAAATAAGGAACCTGTGCTTGTAGAAATAACCGTATTGATTTCATATTTACACCCTGTTCCAAATTATTATACAAGTTCTATTTCAGTGTCACAAGGATTAAATATTTTGTTTTTCAGTTTAACTCTTGGATGATATTGTGTTTTAGGGCTCATTTGATCACTGAAAACAATCTCGGATACCTGTGATAATTAGATTGCCAGGTGAGCCCAATTAAAGGAAAAACTACTAAAAGAGGGTGTTTCACATTATTAACCACTTCCCTACGGCCGTACGACTATATGCGGCCGCAGGGTGGCTCTAATTCTCTGGGCTGCCGTGTTTTCACGGCAGCCTCTTTCTGTGTTCCCAGCGCGCGCTCCAGAGCACGCAGCGGGGAACTTGTGTACTGGCCGTGTCCCTTGGACACAGCCAATCACAGATCGCCGCGGACGGCCAATCAGAGTGGCCGTTTGCGATGTGATCTGATGGGCCAATGAGAGATGATCTCATATGTAAACATATGAGATCATTTCTCATTGCCGGCTCTCACAATGACAGCGTCCTGTCAAGGAGAGAGCAGACCGATCTGTGTTCCTAGTACATAGGGACACAGATCGGTCACCCCCCCCAGTCACCCCCCCTCCCCCCACAGTTATAACACTATACAGGATACACATTAACCCCTTCCTCACCCCCTAGTGTTAACCCCTTCAATGCCAGTCACATTTATACTGTAATTAGTGCATATTTATAGCACTGATTGCAGTATAAATGTGAATGGTGCCAAAAATGTGTCAAAAGTGTCCGATGTGTCCGCCATAACGTCGCAGTCGCAATAAAAATCGCAGATCGCCGCCATTACTAGTAAAAAAATAAATAATAAAAAATAATAATTTTGTCCCTTTTTTTGTAGGCGCTATAACTTTTGCGCAAACCAGTCGCTTATTGCGATTTTTTTTTTTTTTTTTACCAAAAATATGTAGAAGAATACGTATCGCCCTAAACTGAATTTTTTTTTTTAAATTGGGCTATTTTTTTATAGCAACAAGTAAAAAATATTGTATTTTTTTTCAAAATTGTCGTCGTTTTTTGTTTATAGCGCAAAAAATAAAAACCGCAGAGGTGACCAAATACCACCAAAAGAAAGCTCTATTTGTGGGGAAAAAAGGACGCCAATTTTGTTTGGGAGCCATACCGCACGACCGCGCAATTGTCAGTTAAAACGACGCAGTGCCGCAAGCTGAAATTTCACCTGGTCAGGAAGGGGGTTTACATGCCCAGTAAGGAAGTGGTTAAGCAGAGCACCATTTTCAAGCAATATGGAGAAGGAAAAGGATCTCTCTGCTACCGAAAAGTAGGGATGAGCTTTGCGTTCAATACGAACGTATGTTTGACTCGAACATTGCATGTTCGATCGTTCGTCGAAAATCGAACAAAGCGGGTCGTTCGCGCCAAATTCGAGTGACGCACGTCGACCCATAATTCACTGCGACGTTGCGCGCTGATGATTGGCCAAGCATGCACCATGACCCCGAATGCTTGGCCAATCACAGCGCCCAAAAAACGAAGAGACACACTATAAAACGCCGCCTTCCAGGCGGCCTCGTGTAGTGTGTTCCGACTTTGTTAAAGAGAGCAGTCAGAGAGACAGAGAGATTATCTTTTTAGCTAGCTAGATAGAGCAGGCTAGTCAGTTACAGTGTGTAGAGAATATATATACATCCCTAGGAGTTGTACATATATTTATACACTGTATAGCTTAGCTAGATCTGCTATTAGTATTTGTCAGGCAGGAGATTGTGCATGCAGGAGATTGTGCATAGCTGCAGTGCTCTAATGTGTTGTATTGCCTGTGGCTGTGTGCTGTGTTTAGTTTACACCTAAACGTACTGGGTGTTACTGCAATTGTCCTGCTTATTTGCACCTAAGCGCATTTACTGTAAGTGCACATTTGCTGTGTAATCGCACGTAAGCGCATTTACTGTAAGTGTAAGTTTGCTGTTTAATCGCATGTAAGCGCATTTACTGTAAGTGTATGTTTACTGTGTAATCGCACGTAAGCGCATTTACTGTAAGTGCAAGTTTGCTGTGTAATCGCACATAAGCGCATTTACTGTAAATGCACGTTTGCTGTGTAATCGCATGTAAGCGCATTTACTGTAAGTGCACGTTTGCTGTGTAATCGCACGTAAGCACATTTACTGTAAGTGCACGTTTGCTGTGTAATCGCACGTAAGCGCATTTACTGGAAGTGTAAGTTTGCTCTTTAGTAGCACGTAAGCGCATTTACTGTAAGTGCAAGTTTGCTCTTTAATAGCATGTAAAAGCATTTACTGTAAGTGCACGTGTCCTGTTTATTTGCACCTAAGCGCATTTCCTGTAAGTGCAAGTTTGTCAGTGTCAGTGAGGTAGTGAGGCAGGTGGATTAGCTACAGGAGCTCCCACGGCGCACGTCTCCTAGGAGTAGGAGCGTGTGTGCTTTAGCTCCAGGCAGGCTTAGGAGGCAGACAGGCAGAGTCCCTCTCAGCCCGGCCAGCTCAGTCCACACTCCAGTTTCCAGCCCAGCCCTGGAAAGTCCTGCGCCCCTGATCTCTCCGCTCCTCCAGCTCAGCTCCCTGGCTCTCCACAGGTAAGAGCCCTCCACCAAAGCTGCTGACGGCCATCCTTTTCAGGACAAAGCCGCAGCAACACAGATCTTCCTTTGCTCCATTCTTTGTCCCCCTGCACTCCCTCACCTCCATCATCCTCAAGGGCCCCCTCCCGCCACCTCCCGCCACCTCCTCGCGGAAATTTCCGCCGTTCTGGTGCTTTTTTGGATGCACCGCACCAGGCCGTCCTGAATCGCGGGGCCGCGGTCTACGAAAGACCGCGGCTTCACTTGCGGCCTAACGGCGCGCTGCTCCCCACGTCTCAGTTGTCCTTACCCAGCTCCCAGGAAACCCCCCTTATCCCTGAAGGACAGTTACCCGGCCCTGTTTTTCTCCCTTTCACCCTTTCAGCCCCAGGTTATTAGAGAAGCCCCCTGTCAGCCCTCATCCCTGAGCAGGCAGCCACCAGACCAGCAACAGGCTCTCCCTCTCAGCCCTAGCCCCCCCCCCGTCGCTCCAACACACAGAAGCTTGATCCAGGGGTTACCCGATTGCCTCTTGCAGGGGTCAGGAAGGAATTTTTTTCCCTACCGGAGCATATTGGCCGAGCTCTGACAGGGTTTTTTGCCTTCCTCTGGACCAAGCCAGGAGAGAGGAGTCAGCCAATTCCTCTCCCCACTGCCCCAAACCCCCCCCCCCGGTGTATTGGCGATCATGGCATGTCGGCAATATTCTGCCGATACCATTTGGAGTTTGAGGCAATGCGCCGCAATACTGCCAGCCACCACCAAAAAGGCCCTAAGAACTGAGCGACTATTGAGAATCGATCATAGATCGACGGTCAGACATTTCAGCCATTTACCCCAGCTCAGGCACATATCATGTGCTCTGATCAACACAAGATCGGCAGTAAAACACCGACTAGAAATCCGCGACTTCATTCAACAAAAGGATCTAGACTGCCTCTTTATTACAGAGAGCTGGCTCACAGCCAACTGTAACACCATTCTAGGAGAATTAGTGCCAGAAAACTACCGTATTATAACGGAAAACAGAATAGGGCAAAGAGGAGGCGGCCTGGCGGTGATCCACAAGACTCATCTTACGATCACCAAACCAGTCCGCCAAAACCCTCTTCCATTCATGGAAACCCTTACTCTGCAACTGCAAGCAAACTCAAAGGAGACCGTCCACGTTCTGCTCTGCTATAGGCCGCCCGGCCCAAAATCGCAGCTGCTATCATCATGGACGGATTTCTTCTCCACTTACACCCTCATCAGCAAACATCTTTTGCTGCTCGGGGATTTCAATCTCTGGGCCAACTCCTCACAAGACCCCATTGCCGACGCCTGTATTGACCACCTGGAAGGATTAGGATTGCAGCAATTAGTATGTGGGCCCACACATGCTTCAGGTCACACACTTGATCTTGTTTTCAGACAAGCTCTGGAAATAAAGATTTGGGAAAATGAAAAGTTGCCATGGACAGACCACCATGCAATTATATTCAGTATTTCCACCATTCCCCCTGCAACAAAAACATCAAATCCAGTGACAATACACTGGACTAGATGCCAGAAGAAGCTCCACTCGGAACTCTTCAAAACTACTTTAAGGAAAAAAATAGAAACAACTCAGCCGCATCAAACGGCCATTGAAACACTGGAAGCCATTAACTCGGCCATGCTACAGTCAGCCGACTTGGTAGCGCCGAAACGAAGTACCCGCATTCGGAAAAACAACCGCAGCTGGTTTAACAACCAGCTGTCGTTACTGAAGCAAGAACGCAGAAGGGCAGAATCTGCCTGGAAAAGATGTTCTTCAGAGCTAAACCTATCCATCTACAAGGCGGCGACAAGAAAATACCACAAAGGAATTTTCCAAGCCAAGAAAAATTATTTTTCGGAGGCTATCAACGGTGCCATTAACCGCCCCCGCAAACTCTTCAAGATGGTCACCCAGACCATGGAACCAGAATGCATTGAAGCCCCCAGTTCGGACACACAAGAATTTTGCAATGAACTATCGGATTACTTCATTAATAAAATCGAGGCAATCCGTGAAAGCATTCAGCAAACAATTTCCCCCTCAGCCCCCCCTGCAGCCTCTCACACAGCACCCATAGTAATTCTTCTATATCAGGTAAGTTTACCCTGGAACCCATCTCCATCGAGACCACTAAAAATGTCATTGCCGCTCTGCGTAATGGCACAGCGCCAAATGACATTATCCCCACAAAACTGCTGAAGGAATGCGCCTACATCCTGGCTCCTCCCATCACGCAGTTTATCAACCAGTCTTTTCTGAAGGGCATAGTGCCCTCACAGTTGAAAGAGGGTATAATCCAACCCATCCTGAAGAAACCCTCCCTGGACCCCAAGGACCCACTCCACCGCCGTCCCATAACAAGCCTCAACGTACTCTCTAAGATAATGGAGAAAGTAGTGGTACAACAGCTGCAACAGCATCTAGATACCTACAAGCTACTTGATCCATTGCAATCAGGCTTCCGTCCCGGACACGGGACGGAAACAGCATTGCTGAAAGTATGGGACGATGTTCTCAAGGCCGCAGACGAAGGAGAATCTTGTCTTCTAGTTCTGTTGGACCTAAGTGCCGCTTTCGACACTGTAGACCACAAACTGTTACTGAGTCGCAGAAGGCGATTTATCTTGGTTCTCCTCTTTTCTGGAAAACCGATCGCAAACAGTAAAGTTAGGACCTTTTACGTCTGAAAAACGCACAGTAACATGCGGAGTCCCTCCAAGGATCGCCTCTGTCACCAGTGCTGTTTAACATCTATCTTCGTCCTCTTTTTGAGATTATCAGCAGCCAAAAACTGCTCTATCACTCATATGCAGATGACACGCAACTGTATTTCCGCATCTGTAACAGACAGGATCACCACCTCAATCTAGAGACATGTCTCTCTTTGATAGAGGACTGGATGACAAAGAGTTATCTTAAACTCAATGGAGCGAAAACAGAACTTCTTCTGTTTCACGCCAAGCGCAGGAATCAACTTTCAACAGTGTGGACCCCCCCGCCTATTTTGGGCAAGCTCATCACCCCTAGCGCCAAAGTCAAAAGCCTAGGGGTCATTTTTGACTCCTTTATGACAATGGACGCACAAATAGGGTCAGTAGTCAGCGGATCTCACCATCTACTGCGCCTACTACGTAGACCAGTCATGTCCAAAGTCCGGCCCGCGGGCCAGTTGCGGCCCGCGGTCTGGTTTTATACGGCCCCCACTGTCCCCCAGCTTTTGACACCTTTGTGGCCCCCCTCGCAAAGTCAAGACCGCTTTTAAAAAATATATCTATGTATAGATACGTTCTGTAATGCCGCGCGGCTCACAGACAAGCTGGGGCGTGTTTAAAAACCCTCGGAAAGCTGACAGTAGCCGGAGCCAATAGCAGACACTGAGTATATTGTGGGCGGCAGCTGCAGAGCGCTCAGCGTCTGTGATTGGCGGCGGCGATTTGCTGCGGCGATTGGCTGCTTGAGTTGTGTTAACGAGCGGCTCACTGACAAGCTGGGGCTTTCTTCCCTGCGTGCTGGGCGTGTATAAAAAGCTGACAGTAGCCGAGACCAATAGCAGACACTGGGTAATTTCTGGGCGGCAGCTGCAGAGTGCTCAGCGTCTGTGATTGGCGGCGGCGATTCGCGATTGCGATTGGCTGCTTGTGTTGTAAACACCGAGCGGCTCACTGACAAGCTGGGGCTTTCTTCCCTGCGTGCTGAGCGTGTATAAAAAGCTGACAGTAGCCGGGGACCAATAGCACACACTGGGTAATTTCTGGGCGGCAGCTGCAGAGCGCTCAGCGTCTGTGATTGGCGGCGGCGATTTGCGACGGCGATTGGCTGCTTGTGTTGTAAACACCGAGCAGCTCACTGACAAGCTGGGGCTTTCTTCCCTGCGTGCTGGAGCTGACAGCACGCGCCGCCAATAGCAGACACTGAGTCATTTCTCTGCAGCAGAGCTCTCAGTGCCTGTGATTGGCTGCGGCGCCGTGCACTGTCTGCATCCCAGCGGGCTCGTTCATGTTGATGAGTGCAGTGAGAGGCACTCAAGGATAACAGGTGAAAAGTTATTACATGGAAATAATATATTAACAAATCGATATATATTCACAAAACAAGCTTATTCTTGCCCTGATTGGAGGCAGGGGGAAGATTACAAGTGGGGGCCAATATAATCTATTATATATAAAGATAAATAGCTAATCCTTGCCCTGATCTGAGTCTGAGGTCCAGAAAGAATATTTAAAAACAAATTGCTCATCCTTGCCCTGAGTGATAAAGGCCAGATTTCTGAGAGAAAATAACTACATTTGTAAAAACTGAGCCCATCCTTACCCTGAGCTGGGATTTGTTGGGGGCCAAAGAGGAGATACCATATTTATCCAAATAACAGCTCATCTACACCACACACAGCCACAAAGGTAGAAGAATACTTGTTGGGCACTGTATCGGACGAACACGCTTAGACCAAAACCTTTGACACTGCGCTCACATGATCCCTTCCCCTTCTGTTCAATTTCTAAAATGGCTACTGTAAACAAGAGAAGAAAAGTTGACAGTGAGGGCCGCCGCTTCCAGGAGAAGTGGAAAGTGGAATATTTCTTCACTGAAATACGGAATCACTGTGTTTGTCTGATATGCCAAGAGACTGTGGCTGTTTATAAGGAATTTAATATCAAGAGACACTACCAGTCGCGACATAGCACATATGACAAGCTAACAGGGAGTGACCGCAGTGAAAAGTTGAAGCAACTTGAAGCTGTTTTAATGTCGCAGCAGCGATTTTTCACAAGAGCCCGTGAGTCAAATGAAAATGCCACAAAGGCAAGCTATGAGGTGGCGACATTAATTGCTAAAAATTGCAAATCTTTTGCTGAGGGCGACTTTATCAAAGAATGTGTTATGAAAATGGTTGAGAATATCTGTCCCGAGAAGAAGCAAGAGTTTGCCAACATATGCCTGGCTCGTAACACTGTAGCACGGAGAATTGAAGAGATTTCATCAGATATTAAGAGACAGTTGACATCCAAAGGAGTGGATTTTGACTTCTTTTCAATAGCCTGTGATGAAAGCACGGACCTATCTGACACGGCTCAGTTGCTGATTTTTATGAGAGCGGTGGACGATGAAATGAATGTAACTGAAGAGTTACTTGACCTCCAGAGCCTTACGGACCAAACAAGAGGAAAAGATTTATTTGTTTCTGTTAGCTCCGCCATAGATGACATGAAACTGCCTTGGAACAAACTTGCTGGGATTATTACTGATGGGGCACCTGCCATGGCTGGTGAACGAAGTGGATTGGCAACTCTAATCTGTAACAAGGTGATCGAAGAAGGAGGCAACGCTATTAAACTCCATTGCATCATTCACCAACAAGTTCTCTGTGCTAAACATCTCAAATATGACCATGTTATGAAACCGGTGGTAAAGACTATTAATTTTATTCGCTCTAAAGCCCTGTGCCACCGCCAGTTTAAACAGTTTCTACTGGACATCCAGGCGGAATATGAAGATGTTTTGTATCACAACGATGTAAGATGGCTCAGTCGGGGGTCTGCACTGCAGCGTTTCTACTCTCTCAGAAAGGAAATCGGAGAATTCTTGGAAACAAAGGGACAACCGATGCGAGAACTATCTGATCCGATTTGGCTGGCTGATTTGGGGTTTCTAGTTGACATTACAAAGCATCTGAATGTACTGAACACGAGTCTTCAGGGGAAAGATGCAGCGGTGAATCAGCTTTATTCACATCTCAAAGCCTTTGGAACAAAGCTGCAACTTTTCATAAGGCAGTTGTCACAAACACAGCCCAATCTCATTCATTTTTCAGCATTGCAGGAAATAATAAACAGTTTTCCACAGGACAACATCAGTGCACAAATGAGCAGATATGCAGCCGACATCACATCTCTGTCTGGGGAGTTTAAACGGCGCTTTCAGGATTTTGCAGCTATTGAAAAGGAGATAAGCCTTTTCTCCTCTCCATTCTCTGTTGACCCCGATAATGCTCCAGATCAGCTGCAGCTTGAGCTCATTGATCTGCATTGTGACAGCGAGTTACGCAGTCGTCACCAACAGCTCTCTCTTGTGAACTTTTACCGCCAACTGGATAAGAGCCGGTTTCAAGAGATTCGAACCCTGGCTAAGAAAATGCTGAGCTTGTTTGGCTCAACATATATGTGTGAGAAGACATTCTCTGTTATGAACTTTAACAAAAACCGTGTGAGGACAAGGTTAAGCGACTCTCACCTGCGTGACATTTTGCGCATCAAAACCACTGCCTTTGACCCAGACCTGGCCTATGTGCTGCAGTCCAGATCTCAATTTCACCCTTCACATTAGTGCAGACAAGTTTTCTTTTTCAATTGACACGAATATATTGTTAAATCTCAGTTATGAATATATTTGAACACAAGATGTATGTGTTATGTTCCTGTTCACATTTTTTTTTTACTTAAAAGTTGACAGACATCTTCTTTTCTCTCCTTCTCTATTTTGTTTTTCTATCGGTTCCATAATGTCATGTGGAAAATGTTTTGGGTAGGATGCTGCCAGGAGACAATAAAGTCTCTCCACCTACGCTACATTCTTGATTACTATGTTTTAGTGATGTTTATTAGTTTGGGAACGCTGATCTTATTGAATGCTGCATCCTGGTTGTAACTATTACATGACTATTATTTGAACGTGAACATTTGTATGTTGACTTAAACTTGTAATAAAAAACCATTGAAACAACCAAAAACGTTGACAGACAGCCTTTATTATAATATGTAATGAACGTTACAATGTTCCTGACATATAATTCAGCTTCCTGGATTTTTTTTTCATCCGGCCCTCATGCATGTTCACTTCATGAAATCTGGCCCTCTTTGAAAAAAGTTTGGACATCCCTGACGTAGACTCACTCCGTTCATCCCTAAAGAAGACTTAGCGGTCGTGGTGGGAGCAATTGTAAACTCCAGGCTGGATTATGCAAATGCCCTTTACCTCGGCCTCCCCAAGTACCAAATCGCTCGTCTGCAAGTCGTTCAGAATACGCCCGCCAGACTTGTGACTGGGAAAAAACCCTGGGAATCCATCTCACCTTCACTGAGAGCCCTTCATTGGCTGCCAGTTAAAGACAGAATTGCTTTTAAAGCTCTCTGTCTTACGCATAGATGTGTCCATGGGAATGCCCCCCTTTATTTATGCGAAATAATAAAAGCGCATAATCCCAATCGCGTTTTGCGATCCACGAATCAGAACCTGCTCCAGGTTCCGAAAGCCAACTGCAAGTCCAAAGGAGAAAGAAGATTTGCGATCCAAGGTCCCAGACTATGGAACGCTTTACCAACCAGCATTCGGTTGGAGGAGAACCACCTAGCATTTAGGAAAAAGGTCAAGACTTTTCTCTTTTGATATCAAAGGAGACAGGAACAACAAGCGCCCAGAGGCGATTCAGTTTGCATGTGCCGCGCTATATAAGTTTTCATTCATTCATTCATTCATTCATTTAATCGCACGTAAACGCATTTACTAAAAGTGCAAGTTTGCTCTTTAGTAGCACGTAAGCGCATTTACTGTAAGTGCAAGTTTGCTCTTTAGTAGCACGTAATAGCATTTACTGTAAGTGCAAGTGTGCTGTGTAATCGCACGTAAGCGCATTTTGTGTAAGTCCACATTTGCTGTGTAATCGCACGTAAGCGCATTTACTGTAAGTGCAAGTTTGCTGTGTAATCACACGTAAGCGCATTTACTGTAAGTGCAAGTTTGCTGTGTAATCGCACGTAAGCGCATTTACTGTAAGTGCAAGTTTGCTCTTCAGTAGCACGTAATCGCATTTACTGTAAGTGCAAGTTTGCTCTTCAGTAGCACGTAAGCGCATTTACTGTAAGTGCAAGTTTGCTCTTTAGTAGCACGTAAGCGCATTTACTGTAAGTGCACATCTGCTGTTTAATTGCACGTAAACGCATTTACTGTAAGTGCACGTGTGGTGTTTATTTACACCTGAATGCATTAAAATGTCTGGAAAGACAACAAAGAGAGGCAGAGTCACGAGGGCAAGCAGGCTCTGAATCTAGAGGCAACGCTGGTGGTGGACACTGTGCATCCTCTTCAGCACGTGGCCGCTCGTCCTTCTTTTAGGGAGCTGGCCATGTTGAGCCTCAACATGCAGAGAAAATAGTAGATTGGATGACCAAGCCGTCCTCATCCTCCTCATCCTCCTAATCCTCTCTCACACAGACTGATCTTAGTTTGTCTGGCAAAGCAGCTGCCAAGGCTTCCTCTTCCCTCTGTACAATGGCATCACACAATCCTTCCCTAGTCCCACCGTGTCCTCCTGCGGAGTCCCCCGAACTGTTTCAACACAGTGGTGGGTACATGCTGAATGAAGATGCGCAGCGTTTTGAAGGCTCTGATAATGGAACACAGATAGAGGCATTGATGTGAGCCCAGGGAGAGGGGGTGGCCGAGAGGGACAGCAATCTGGCAGTGATGTTCCCCCAGCTGGAGCATACTGCCAGGTTTTTGACAGTGATGAGGAGGGAGGGGATGATGAGGTCACTGACTCTACCTGGGTGCCTGATAGGAGAGAGGAGGAGGAGGAGAAAGAGGAGGAGGAGGAGGAGGAGGACGACGAGGCACAGGCACATCTACAAAAAGGCAGAATGCCCTCCAGGGGTCAGCTTAAGGGCACACCAACTGCATTACAGCGCACATCTACGCTTGTGCATGGCGCTGCTGTGTCTGAATGGTACAGCAAAAGTTCTTTGGTGTGGGCCTTTTTTGAAACATGTCCATCAGATCGTACCTTTGCTATTTGCAACATATGTCGCAAGCGTATCTCGCGTGGCCAAAACATCACCCGCCTGGGTACCACACGCTTGTCCAGACATATGTCGACCTGCCATGCAGCTCGTTGGCAAGCATACCAGAAAGACCCACACCAAAGACCAAAGCTACTGCTTTGCCCTTCTGGGACCTCCAACCCCACTAGACCCCCAGTCCTCTCTGAAGCCTGCAGTGAAGGTGTAGAAATAGGTGTGTCACAACCTAGTAGTAGTAGTACATGCGGGCAATCTACTGATAGTACCAGACAAATTTCCCTGCCCCAGCTGCTGCAGCGCCGAAAGAAGTACTCTCCCAGCCATCCACATGCCCATCATCGGTTGAATGCCAGCTTAGCGAAATTGCTAGCACTTCAACTGCTACCTTTTCAGTTGGTAGATTCTGCCCCCTTCTGTGAGTTTTGTGGAATGTGCAGTACCTCAGTGGCAAGTACCCAAACGCCACTTTTAATCATGGAAGGCGATTCCGGCTCTCTACCGGCATGTGGAAGGCAATGTCCATGCCTCGCTGGACAGGGCGGTCAGTGGTAAGGTGCATCTTATCGCTGACTCATGGTCCAGCAGGCATGGACAGGGACGTTACCTGTCTTTTACGGCGCATTGGGTGACTCTGCTGGCAGCTGGTAAGGACGCAGGGCAAGGTACAGTAGTTTTGGAGGTTGTTCCGCCACCACGACTCCAAAGCAATACTACTGGTTGTGACACACTTCTCTCCTCCACCCCCTCCTCTTCTTCTTCCTCTGTGGCCTCTTCCTGTGGTGATGTTTTCTCTGAACCAGCCGCGCTCCGTAGGCGTACGAGGGGCTACGCAGGAATGCAGGCCAAGAGAAGCCATGCGGTGCTAGAGCTGGTGTGCTTGGGAGACAGGAGCCACACTGGGGAAGAGGTTTTGTCAGCTCTGCAGGGGCAGGTTCAGAGGTGGTTGATGCCGCGCCAGCTGAAGCCTGGAATGGTGGTCAGTGATAATGGCACCAACCTCCTCTCTGCCCTGCGACAGGGAAAACTCACCCATGTGCCCTGTTTTGCGCATGTCCTGAATTTGGTAGTGCAGCGGTTCTTGGGCAGGTACCCGGGCTTACAGGATGTCCTGAAGCAGGCCAGGAAGGTCTGTGTGCATTTCTGGAGGTCATATAATGCCACTGCTCGGCTGACAGACCTCCAAAGGGAATACAACCTTCCCAAGAACCGCCTTATCTGTGACATGCCCACCAGATGGAACTCTATGTTGGCCATGCTGCAGCAGCTGCACACGCAGCAGCGGTCCATTAATGAGTACCTGTGCCAATGTGGCAGCACAACTGGGTCAGGGGAGCTTGTTTTTTTTTCCCCACGCCAGTGGGCCTTGATCAGGGATGCATGCACTGTCCTGTCACCATTTGAGGAGGCCACGAGGATGGTGAGCAGTGACAGTGCATGCATCAGTGAGACTGTCCCTCTTATTCACATTTTGGAGCACACGCTATGTGGAATAATGGACAGGGCCCTTGAGGGAGGAAGAGGAGGACTTCCTTACCTCTCAAGGCCCCCTTTACCCAGACAGTGGTCCTGCTTGCCCACCTAGCACACAGGAAAAGGAGGAGGAGAAGGAGGAGGAGGAAGATGATTGTATCAGTAGCATGGAGGTGGAGCCTAGCACTCAGCATCAGCAGCAGCAGTCTTCAAGGGATCATTTACAGTCCCAAGGAACACGTGGACTTTTACGTGGCTGGGATGAGGTGCCTGTGGATCCTGTCGTCCTCAGTGAGCCAGAGGACTGTCCCCTGAATGCCTCTGCAAACCTACGCTGCATGGCCTCCCTGATCCTGCAAAGCCTGCATATGGATCCTTGTGTACGTGCTTTCAAGGAGAGGGATCATTACTGGCTGGCATCTCTCCTTAATCTACGTTACAAGAGTAAGGTTGCGGACCTTATGTTGCCATTGCAGAGGGAGCAGAAGATGAAACTTCTGCGGGAGGCCTTGCAGAAGGGTCTGTGCAATGCGTTCCCAGAACCGGGGAGATTACCAAAACCTGGCTCTGGACAACGTCTTGCTGAGGCTTCGGTGAGTCACAGAAGGAGCGGTGGAGAAGGTGGCCGTCTGACGGATGCGTTCAGACAATTTTTTAGTCCGCAGTCCCAAGGTCTGACAGGTTCCAGCAACCATCGCCAGCGTCTGGTTTACATGGTCCGGGAATACCTAGGGCCAAGATCCGACTTGGACACCTTCCCCACCAAAAATCCTCTGGCTTACTGGGTCTTGAGGATGGATCACTGGCCTGAGCTTGCACAGTACGCAATTGAGCTACTGGCTTGCCCTGAATCCAGTGTTCTTTCAGAACGCACATTCAGTGCTGCTGGAGGCTTTGTGACTGATCACAGGGTGCGCCTCTCCACCGACTCTGTTGATCGACTGACCTTCATCAAAATGAATCAGGCTTGGATCAACACCAGCTACCAAGCACCTGATGCTGATGTTACTGAATAATAATTTTTTGTTGAAATGTCAGATCCCTTTGAGACTGCGTATGCTGATGCTGAGTGACTGTCCTGTTATGCTGCTGATGAAATATCCTTCTCCTACTCACTTTTTTTGCTGATAGCTAGTAAGAAATTTTGTGTTTCTGTGCTCCGCCACCAGTGCCTCAGGCCCCGTACACACGGCAGAGAACCTCGACGGGCAGAACACATCGTTCCGCCCGTCGAGGTTCTCTGCCGGCCGTCAGATTCGGCGACCCGCCTGTCGAGAAAGGCAACCAGCCGTTCATCCCGACGGGCCGTCGAGCAAATAGAGAACCTGCTCTCTATTTGCTCGACGGGTTTCCCGACGGGCGGGGCTCGCCGAGAGCGTACACACGGCCGAGGTTCTCGGCAGAATGCGGCTCCCAGCGAGGTTCTCGCTGGTTTCTGCCGAGAACCTCGGCCGTGTGTACGGGGGTTTAAGCCCAATTTTTGTGCCCCTGTTTAACAGGGCGTCTAATAACAATGTTTGATGCAATACTTTGCACGTGCCTCTTTGTTGCATTTCAATTACAGTATTTGTGAGGGGTTGCAGTGTTGTGTTGTGCCTAAGGCCCAATTTTGTGCCCCTGTTTAACAGGGGCGTCTAATAACAATGTTTGATGCAATACTTTGCATGTGCCTCTTTGTTGCGCTCCAATTACAGTATTTGTGAGGGGTTGCATTGTTGTGTTGTGCCTAAGGCCTCGTACACACGATGAGATATGTCCGCTCAAACTTGTCCAACGGACAGTTTAGAGCGGACATGTCTCATCGGATTTCGGTCCGATGGCGTGTACACACCATCGGATCAAAATCCCGGGCGGCAGACAGCGTGGTGACGCGGCGGTGACGTTGACGCCGCCACGTCACCGCTACGTCACCGCACCAGGAAGTAAACACTTCCACGCGCATGCGTCGGATCCATTCACAGGATACGACGCATGTGCGGGAAGATATGTCCGCTGGTTTGCCGTACTAACCAGCGGACATATCCGACGGACGGGTTTGTAGCGGACAAATTTCAAAGCATGCTTTGAAATTTGTCCGATGGACAAACCTGTCCGCTAGCCCGTACACACGATCGGATTTGTCTGCTGAAACGGTCCATCGGACCGTTTTCAGCGGACAAATTTGATCGTGTGTACGCGGCCTAAGGCCCAATTTTTGTGCTCCTGTTTAACAGGGGCGTCTAATAACAATTTTTGATGCAATACTTTGCACGTGCCTCTTTATTGCGCTACAATTACAGTATCTGTGAGGGGTTGCAGTGTTTTAGGCAGCATTGATATAATAAGAAGCCAGACATTGTTGAGTATCCAACAATATTTATTGTATCACACTAAAAATGTGTGATTTATTTTTTTTTTTCAATATCAAAATAGAATTTTTTTATTTTTTATTTTTAAGACCTATATTTTTGCATTTAAATACTTGTCTACATCTACTGTTTTTTTATTTTATTCTTTTTTTATGTTTTTTTTTATTTTTTTTATTATTCTTTTTTTAAACCCTCCCCAGAATGTCAACAAGATTTTTCAGGTTTTGGTCAACCTTTTTGTTGTTCTTTATGATGCTCTTGAGGGCGAGGTTTGTGTCCTCTATTTGTTCCCTGCAGGACATTATCTCCCCAATTAGCACCCGGGCACTGTCGGTGTCTAAGCCGCCCCCAACAGCTCGTACACCTGAAATTTTGAAAAAAAAACACGTATTAAAATTATGCAGGCCTACATGTATTACCTGAAGCTGTGCTGTATGACACTGACCTGATGTGGTGGCATTTTGCACTTCCTGCACATCCGGCGAGGGTGGGGCTTGGCACTGTGTGGGGTTGGTCGGCTCCACTGCTGCAGCTTGATTGCGGCCTATGAGATTGTAAAAAAAGGGATAGATGTATCAAAAAGGTTAGAGGCCTGAAAGAGGAAGAGGAAGAGTGTGTTTTTACAATCCTAAGCTTAACCTCCCTGGCGATATGATTCTGTCTGGAATTACGTACCAAAAGCGGTACAATTATTTTGCATGGAAATTCTGCGTTTTATACTGTAGGCCTGCAATTTTTAGGAATAACTCACTTAAATTTGTCCAAACCAGAGTCTAGTAGACATCCCGGGTATGATAAAGTTTGAAACACAAAATCATAAAATTATAATATAATAAATAACTATAAATAATTATAACAAATAATAATGTAATTATAATAACAATGATTCACTAATGTAATCAAAATCACTGAAATTTGCTCAGTTGCAGAATTGTCGCTGTCATTACTTTTATTTTTTTATGACGAATTTCCCCACAAATCGCTATCGCTCAATTCTGCAAGTGATTATCATTTATTATCGCTGTTTTCTAGCTGCTCTAAAATCACTTTTGACATAAAGGGACACTTTTGGTTGCTATGGACAATCTACAGTTTGCAGGCACAAAATTTTTTTTTTTATTATGTAAAAGAACATGTAGTGCACAGGGCAGACCACTAGGGACAAGGGGGGTGTGTACTTTTTACATACAGTACTGTAATCTATAAGATTACAGTATTCTGTATGTAATGTGCTTGTTTACTTTTTTTAATTTGCCGCCGGTCTCCGCCCCCGTGCGCGTTACGTCGCAGGGAACGGAGATCGGCAGCGCGCGGGCACTGTGTGAGTCGAATGGAGGACGCCACTCGCTCACACAGCGTGGATGCATCGCTGGATCCAGGGACAAGGTAAGTACAGTACCCTGCCTGGATACAAGGTAAGCCAGCGCGCGCTGCAGGCTCTGCATATTCACCCCGAGCGCGACTCGGGGATATCAATATTTACATAAAAAATCCACCCCAAGTCGCACTCGGGGATACCGGCAGGGGGGTTAACACAGGATTGTATCCATTACCAAAGCTGCTGCATTTCTCTATCTTTGGCCAAATTTCCTACATGGCAAAACAACAAGTTGACACTGGATCACCTCTGTGTGAAACGCTAACTAACTAGGTTGTTCTTGTGACCAACAGTCAGTGCCGATCCTGACCTCCCTGGGGCCCGAAGCCAAATGACATGGCACATTAAAAATAAGAAGCGGGGGGCGCTAACGACAGTGACATGTCACATTAAAGAAAGTTGAGAAGTGGGTGGAGGGGGTGTTCTGCTGTCTGAAATGACATCCTACATTAAATTGAGAAGCAAGGGGTGCTGACTTCTTGCCTCTTCTCCCATGCAGCCGCCAGCGAGTTGAGAAGCGGGGGTTAGGGAGCAAAAATTACTTCTTACCAGGCGGGGCCTCTAGTTATTTGGGGGGCCCTTCGCAGCTTTGCGGGGCCCTAAGCGGCTTGCATAGTGAGCCTATAGGTTTGGATCGGCCATGCCAACCATTGTGCTACTGAGTGCATATGTGTAATCAACTGCTTTGCTGAGCATACTCTTCTTTTAATTTATATTGACTTAAGTTGGATTATTTAAATCAACTTAATAACACATCTACATTAATTAAAAAATTGGTCTCACATAAAAAGGTCTTAAATAGAATGACCAACCAATTATTATGCCCACACAAACATGAACCTTCAAACATCTGTTCTTGAACTGTATATATACACAACCTGCGATAAAAAGCACATGCCACAAAATAATAAAAAAAAATATTCAGAGTACACATGAAAATTACTTACGTCTTCTGAGGACTCTTCGAATTCTCTCCATCTGCTCTGGCTCTCGGATTTTCAAATCACTCCATCTCTTGCGCAACTGCTCCCTGGACCTCTGCACCCCGAATTTTGCATGGATACTCCTCCGTACCTTATCCATGATCTGGACCTTTAGTTTATTGGGATTTTTGTAAGGCCCTTTTTTGCAGTCATAGTCCTCCTTTTTTAAAATAGCCACCATCTCAACCATCTCTTCAAAGCTCATGTTGGTGGCTTTGTACTAGGGTTGTCCCGATACCACTTTTTTAGGACCGAGTACAAGTACCGATACTTTTTTTCAAGTAGTCGGCGATACCGAATACCGATACTTTTTTTAAATGTCCCCCACAAATGCAGCCATGTCCCCCACAAATGCAGCCATGTCACCCACATATGCAGCCATGTCACCCACAAATGCAGCCATGTCACCCACAAATGCAGCCATGTCACCCATATATGCAGCCATGTCACCCATATATGCACCCATGTCACCCATATATGCACCCATGTCACCCACAAATGCAGCCATGTCAATCATATATGCAACCATGTCACGCACAAATGCAGCCATGTCACCCACAAATGCAGCTACGTCACCCATATATGCAGCCACGTCACCCATATATGCAGCCATGTCACCCACAAATGCAGCCATGTCACCCATATATGCAGCCATATCACCCATATATGCAGCCATGTCACCCATATTTGCAGCCATGTCAATCATATATGCAACCATGTCACGCACAAATGCAGCCATGTCACCCACAAATGCAGCCATGTCACCCATATATGCAGCCATGTCACCCATATATGCAGCCACGTCACCCATATATGCAGCCATGTCACCCACAAATTCAGCCATGTCACCCATATATGCAGCCATGTCACCCATATATGCAGCCATGTCACCCACAAATGCAGCCATGTCACCCATATATGCAGCCATGTCACCCATATATGCAGCCATGTCACCCATATATGCAGCCATGTCACCCCTACCTAGCCACTGCCGCCTGGGGAACATCACAGCATTCATCTGAATAGCTGTAGTGTTCCTGCCCTTATAGACACTCCCCCTTGCTCGGGATTGGACAGATCACGATTACCCATACAATCCCGAGCAAGGGGGAGTGTCTATACGGGCGGGAATACTACAGCTATTCAAATGAATGCTGTGATGTTCCCGCACGATGTTTAACCCATGCGGCGGCGGATTTCGATGCGGCGGCGGCATTCGGCGGCAGCGGCCGGGGGGGGACGGGACGGAAAAATAATTCTATTCTGATATCGGGGGTATTTGCAGGAGTACAAGTACTCCCACAAATACTCGGTATCGGTCCCGATACCGATACTGGTATCGGTATCGGGACAACCCTACGTTGTACCTTCTCCTGGTGTGTGCCTGGCCTGTCTCCTGCCTGGTTGCAGCTTCCTGTCTCTCCTCCATCATGTCTTCAGACTCCTCTCCACATTGCCCGACTAAAACGTCGTTTACAGTCTGTAGAAAACGTCGGAAAAACGATCGTGCAATACGACGATACGAAACTTGTTTTTTAGACTTTATGATCAGTGGATGAGTTTGTGGGTTAGATATGGGGAGAAAGCTAAGGCTTGACTGACATTATTTTTTTTTTTTGGTAAATTTTGACTTGCAAAAATAATGGAGGCTTTCAGAGAACAGGAGTTCTTCACAGAATTTGTTCAAAGGGGGCCCCCGGATGGCAACCCCCCTTTTTTCTACAATTTTTCTTTTACAAAAAAATTATTGATTGAGCCAAGATCTGGCATTGTAATGGCCCCCCACCACCCCTAAAACAATTGACATATTGTTGCCACACAGCACGTGTGCTTTGGGGGGGCCAAGCCTGTATGGCCACAGGCTCACGGGCCACCACTGGAACATCAATGGCCTCATCACCAGGCACAAGTGTCATGTAGTTTGTTGAGGGTCTCTTTAGGAAATTATGCAATATGCAGCAGCAAAGTATGACATGGTTCAGATTCCAAGTAACAAACCTACAGTCCTTGTCTTGTTTGCACTGCCTGTATACTGCTGTTTAAAGTATATAGGGCCATAGGGTCTTGTCAGGGCCGATCCTCCCTAAAGCGCACTATACAAGCTGCTTAGGGCCACGCAAAGCTGCAAAGGGCCCCCAAAATTACTAGAGGCCCCGCCTGGTGAGAAGTCATTTTCGCACCCTCACCCGGCTTCTAAACTCGCTGGCTAAGTCATTTCCGACAGCAGAACACCCCCTCTCCCCGCTTCTCAACTTTCTTTAATGTGTCATGTCACTGTCGTCAGATTTTGCTTAGGGCCCCAGGGAGGTCAGGATCGGCACTGGGTCTTGTAACTCATGCTATTTTTTTCCATGATTTTTATCCATATTGCAGGGACCAAACATTACTTTGAAGCCGCAAGCAGTATTAAATTACTTTTTTCTGAGAGTAATCTCATGTTGTGCAGGGACATTTCGAAACACGTGCCACTACTATAGACACACAGCAGGTACGATATTTAAAGGGATTTTTTTTTTCACTTTAAGCATCATTTAAATCGCTGCTCCAGAAAAAAATACAGTTTTAAAAAAAAAAAATCCATTGATACATGTTCCCTGGGGCAAGACCCGGGTTCTCAAAGACGTTTTCCAACAATAACTTGAATATTGGTCTTTAAAATGAGCGTTTTTGAATTTGAACGTTTGAGTCCCATAGACTTCAATGGGGTTCTAAATGTTCGCGCGAACCCGCGGTCTGTTCGGCGGTTCTGGTGCGAACCGAACGCGGGTATGTTCGGCTCATCCCTACCGAAAAGAGTGGAATAGTTCAATGCCTTGGATGAAGTATGAAAACATTAGATATTTCATGAAAACGGAAGCGTGATCATTGCACTATTAAGAGATTTGTGGCTGATTCAGAGCACAGACGGGTTTCGTGCGGATAAAGGCACATTGAGGAAGATTTTTGCCAGATCCATGCATCAGATCAAGAGAGCAGCTGCTAAAACACCATTACATAGCAGCAAACAGATATTTAAAGCTGCTGGTGCCTCTAGAGTCCCACGGACATCAAGGTGTAGAGTCAGGGATGTATTCTGGCCTAGGCCGACAAGGCCCAGGCCTAGGGCGGCACTTTGCGGGGGGCAGCAGAGAGGGAGCCACGCTGTAACCGTGCCACCAGAGAGGGAGCCACGCTGTACCCGCGCCACCACAGAGGGAGCCACGCTATACCCGCGCCACAACAGAGGGAGCCACGCTGTACCCGCGCCACCACAGAGGGAGCCACGCTGTACCCCCACCACCAGAGAGGTAGCCACGCTGTAACCCAGGGCTCGACAAATCTCGGTCGCCATGGCGACTAGAAATAGCGTCCGGGCAAGAGGGGTCATGGCTGGGAAGGTAGATGTGGGCACAAAAAATGTTTTGTTCCTTAGGACCAGCGCTCTGAGGACTAGGCCGAAGCTGCGGCCTTGCCTAAAACATCCTGCCCGCAGCTCGCGGCAATCCTGGGAAAAGGCCGCGAGCGGCATCTGTCCTCTGTCCGTCTCCCACGGCTCCCTCTGTCCATCTCCCCATGGCGTCCCTCTGTCCGTCTCCCACGGCGTCCCTTTGTCCATCTCCCATGGCGTCCCTGTGTCTGTCACCCACGGCGTCCCTGTGTCTGTCACCCACGGCGTCCCTCTGTCCGTCTCCCATGGCGTCCCTCTGTCCGTCTCCCACGGTGTCCCTTTGTCCATCTCCCACGGCGTCCCTCTGTCCGTCTCCCACGGCCTCCCTCTGTCCGTCTCCCACGGCGTCCCTCTGTCCGTCTCCCACGGCGTCCCTCTGTCCGTCTCCCACGGCGTCTCTCTGTCCGTCTCCCACGGCCTCCCTCTGCCGTCTCCCACGGCGTCCCTCTGTCCGTCTCCCACGGTGTCCGTCTGTCCGTCTCCCACGGCGTCCCTCTGTCCGTCTCCCACGGCGTCCTCTGTCCGTCTCCCACGGCGTCCCTCTGTCCGTTACCCACTGCGTCCCTCTGTCCGTCACCCATGGCGTCCCTCTGTCCGTCACCCACGGCATCCCTCTGTCCTCTTCCAATGAATATGACAGGGCAGGTCTTAAAGAAGAAGGGGTGTGGCTTTGACAGGAAGGGGTGGGTCATATTTAAATTAGGGGGTGCGCAAGTTTAGTTAGGCCTAGGGCAGCACAAAACCTAAATACACCTCTGTGTAGAGTCCTCCAGAGTCTTGCAACTCTGCATTAACCTTCCATTCGGCCACCACTAACTAAGTATTGGATGGTTGGTGGACAACCACCCTGTTCCAACAAGGCTGCGACGTCAGCAAGGCGGTGGTGGAGTGATGTTTTAGGCTGGAATCATGGGAAGAGTGCTGGGCAGACCCTTTAGGGTCCCTGAAGGTGTAAAGATGACCTCTGCAAAGTATGTGGAGTTCCTGACTGACCACTTCCTTCCTGGGAACAGAAGAAAGAACTATGCTTTCCATAATAAAATCATCTTCATGCATGACAATGCACCATCTCATGCTGCAAACAATACCTCTGCATCAATGGCTGCTATGGGGATGAAAGGAGAGAAAATCATGATGTGGCCTCCATCCTCCCCTCACCTCAATCCTATTAACCTCTTTCCGAAAATACTGGTACAGCGCGGTCGAGTTACTTTGACACGACGTCCCTGGGACGTCGTCCTGCACTTCCGCGTTTGCGCGTCCCCTGGGACGCGCTCGCGGAAGTGTCTGTGCTCGCCGGGTCTAGAAGACCCGGCACATCACGGATCACAGTAAATTGCCGCTGATAGCGGCCGTTTACCACGTGATCGCGCCGTCACATGACGGCGCGATCACTTGTAAACAAACCGGCGTCATTTGATGACGCCGGTTCCTCCCTCTCCTGAGTCTCCTCTCTGTACCGTTCGGTACAGTGTGCGAGGAGAGGGGGGGAGAGCAGGGCGTCAGCAGCTGCGCTGTGGCTGGATCTGTGACAAATGCAGTCACAGATCCAGCCATCCCTCCATCCATCCCAGCTCTGCAATACCCCAGTATTCTGCAATACCCCAGTACCCTGCAATCCCCCAGTTCTCTGCAATCCCCCAGTACTCTGCAATACCCCAGTACTCTGCAACACCCCAGTACTCTGCAATCCCCCAGTACCCTGGAATACCCCAGTACCCTGCAGTACCCCAGTACCCTGCAGTACCCCAATACTCTGCAATACCCCAGTACCCTGCAGTACCCCAGTACTCTGCAATACCCCAGTACCCTGCAATACCCCAGTACCCTGCAGTACCCCAATACTCTGCAGTACCCCAATACTCTGCAATACCCCAGTACTCTGCAGTACCCCAGTACCCTGCAATACCCCAGTACTCTGCAATACCCCAGTACCCTGCAATACCCCAGTACTCTGCAGTATCCCAGTACTCTGCAATACCCCAATACTCTGCAGTACCCCAATACTGTGCAATACCCTGCGAAATACTCTGCAATACCCCAATACCCTGCGCGATACCCTGCAGTACCCCAATACCCTGCAGTTGCCCCAATACTCTGCAGTACCCCAATACTCTGCAGTACCCCAATACACTGCGCGATACTCTGCAATACCCCAATACTCTGCAATACCGTGCGCGATACTCTGCAATACCCCAATACCCTGCGCGATACTCTGCAATACCCCAATACTTTGCAATACCCTGCGCAATACTCTGCAATACCCCAATACTCTGCAATACCCCAATACCCTGCGCGATACTCTGCAATACCCCAATACTTTGCAATACCCTGCGCGATACTCTGCAATACCCCAATACTCTGCAATACCCAAATACTCTGCAATACCCAAATACTCTGCAATACCCATTTTTTTAAAGCACCCCTGTCCCCGTGTGCTCGCATGCAGAAGTGAACGTATACGTAAGTCCCGCCCACATATGAAAACGGTATTCAAGCTACACATGTGAGGTATCTCTGCGAACGTTCGAGCGAGAGCAATCATTTTGACCCTAGACCTCCTCCGTAACTAAAAACATGTAACCAATAAAAGTAATTAAAGTGTCGCCTATGGAGATTTTTAAGTAGCGACGTTTGGTGCCATTCCATCATTGTGCGTAATTTTGAAGGGTGACATGTTGGGTATCTATTTACTCGGCGTAACTTCATCTTTCACATTATGAAAAAAAATTGGGCTAACTTTACTGTTTTTTTTTTTTTTTTTAGCACAAAACAGGTTTTTTTTAAAAACACGCGTTCAAAAAATTTCTACGAAAATACCATGCAAGATAAAAAGTTGTAACCGCCGCCATTGTATTCTCTAGGGTCTTTGCTAAAAAAGCATATATAATATTTTGGGGTTCTATGTAATTTTCTAGCAAAAAAATGATGATTTTTACATGTAGGAGAGGAATGTCAGAATTGGCCTGGGTGTTCCAGAACGCCTGATGGCGCTCCCTGCATGTTGGGCCTCTGTATGTGGCCACGCTGTGTAAAAGTCTCACACACAGGGCTTTTTTTCTGGGGGAACTTGGTGGAACTCAGTTCCACCACCTTTGGCTCAGACCCTTTGGTGCCCGCTCACCACAATCACTTGTGAACACAGAAGTCTGGTTTCTGTGTTTACAAGTGACTGCTTTGTAACCCCCTGAACTCTGCACACTGTATGTAATGCAATTCTGGTATTTAATGCCCCTTTAAGACCCTTCTACTGTTTGTGAAATCTGAACGGGTCGTGGTTGAGTTTCTGCACCTATTTTCTGAGAAAAAAAGCTCTGCTCACACATGTGGTATCGCCATACTCGAGAGGAATAGCAGAATGTGTTTTGGGGTGTAATTTGTGGTATGCATATGCTGTGTGTGAGAAATAACCCGCTAATATGACAGAAACAAGATTTTTTTATTTATTTTTACAGAATTTTCAGTCGTTTTTCTTTTATAGCGCAAAAAATAAAAAACCCAGAGGTGATCAAATACCACCAAAAGAAAGCTCTATTTGTGTGAAAAAAAGGACACAAATTTCAGATGGGTACAATGTTCTATGACTGAGTAATTGTCATTCAAATTGTGAGAGCACCGAAAGCTGAAAATTGGTCTGGTTAGGAAGGGGGTTTAAGTGCCCAGTGGTCAAGTGGTTAAGAACCTTTGGAGCATCCTCAAACAAAAGATCTATGAGGGTGGTAGGCAATGTACATCCAAACAGCAGCTCTGGGAGGCTATTCTGACATCTTGCAAACAAATTCAAGCAGAAACTGTCCAAAAACTCACAAGTTCAATGGATGCAAGACTTGTGAAGCTGCTATCAAGGAGGTTTGTTCAATAAAATTTGAATTGTACTCTTAATAGTTGATAACATGAGAATTATGCTGACTGTTGTTTACATCAATTAATTAGGTAAATGAGAAAAATATCATTGGCATAATAATTTGGAACAGGGTGTAAAGGATAAGTTTACCTTTTGGAACATGTTACATGTTCCACTTATATTTAGAGTGGGACATGTAACATGTTCCAGCAGTTCCAGCATTCTCTTCCCTCACGCCCCCAGTGACTCATGAAGGCATACAAAACTTCTGAATCTATGCTGTAGTATCTGGCACCAAGCTGTCAGTAGCAGATCCTTTAAAGTGGTTGTAAACTGAAAAAAAAAAAAATGCAAGACAAAGCCATAATGAGCTAGTATGCATACTAGCTCATTATGATTTGTTTTACCTTAGATTGAAGCTGTTGCAGCGGTCCCTGCACACCGCCGTGACCGGCAACATGTCTCCTGGAGTTAGCCAACTGAATTACAGTGGTGGGGGTGTTTTGGAAGTATCTGATTAGAGCCATAGGCTCTAATAGGCTTCCAAATTATTAAGCGTTCTCTGCTTATGCAGTGCTGTGTTAGACCCCTTTCAAACTGAAGCCTTTTTACAGCGTTTTAGCGTTAAAAATAGCGCTTTTAAAATGCTCATAAAACGCTCTCCATGCATCTCAATGGACCTTTTCATACTGAGTTCTGCAAGCAGCATCTTTGGAGCAGCTTTTGAGCGCTGAAAAAAATGCCCCAAAAACGCCCCTCTCCATTGAAATGAATTAAAAAGAGCTGTAAAAACGCCTTACCCTTTCACACCGAGGCACTGCAAAAACGCCCTAAAACTTTAGGGTCTTATCGGTGCTTTACCAACACATTGGGATTGCAGATAAGGCTTTGCTCGAATAACGCTTTAATAACGCTCGAAAAACACCCCAGTGTGAAAAGGGCCTTAGGGAATCACTTCTCTAACACTGACCCTAACTGGCAGCACACCGGTGGCAATTGATGGGGAACACTGGCAGCAATTGATGGGGCAAACTGGCAACACACTGGCAGCAATTGATGGGCACACTGGCGGTTATTGATGGGCACACTGGCAGCATACTGGCGATAATTGATGGGAAAACTAGTGGCAATTGATGGGCACACTGGCGGCAATTGGTGGGGCAAACTGGCAACAATTGATGGTTACCATTGTTGCCAGTTTGCCCCATCAATTGCCGCCCGTGTGTTCTGCCAGTGTGCCCATCAATTGCCGCCAGTGTGCTGCCAGTTTGCCCCATCAATTGCTGCCAGTGTGACCATCAAACGCAGCCTAGTGGCTGTGTTTGATGGGCACAGTGGCTGCGTTTGATGGGCACAGCTGAGTGGCTGCGTTTGATGGGCACGGTGTCTGCGTTTCATGGGCACAGTGGCTGCGTGTGATGGGCACAGCTGAGTGGCTGGATTTGATGGGCACAGTGGCTGCATTTTATGGGCACAGTGGCTGTGTGTGATGGGCACAGTGGCTGCGTGTGATGGGCACAGTGGCTGCGTTTGATGGGCACAGCTGAGTGGGTGCATTTGATGGGCACAGTGGCTGCGTTTGATGGGCACAGTGGCTTCATGTGATGGGCACAGTGGCTGCGTTGATTGCAATTGATAGGCACTCTGGCAGCAATTGATGGGCACACTGGCAGCACACTAGCGGCAATTGATGGGGCAAACTGGCAGCAGACTGGAGGCAATTGATGGAGCAAACTGGCAGCACACTGGCGGCAATTGATGGGGCAAACTGGCAACAATTGATGGTTACAGTGGCTGTGTGTGTTAGCACAGTGGCTGCGTGTGATGGGCACAGTGGCTGCGTTTGGGCACAGTGGCGACAATTGATGGCACAGTGGCTGGGTTTGGGGCATAGTGAGGCTGCAATTGATGTTTTTTTGCTAGTCAGAGAAGGCAAGCATGGCTCAAAATAACACAAACACTTTTTTTTTTATTTGTCATTTTTTTTAAACAAAGTGCTGGTCACCTCAGTCAGCCCCCTCCACCAGCACACTGGTGGCAATTGATCGGACAAACTGGCAGCACGCTGGCGGCAATTTATGGGCACAGTGAGGAAAACTGGCAACAATTGATGGTCACAGTGGCTGCGTGTGATGGGCACAGTGGCTGTGTGTGATGGGCACAGTGGCTGCGTGTAATGGGCACAGTGGCTGCATTTGATGGGCACAATGGCTGCATTTGATGGGCACAGTGGCTGCGTTTGATGGGCGCAGTGGCGACAATTGATGGTGGCACAGTGGCTACGTGTGATGGCACAGTGGCTGCGTTTGATTGGCACAGTGGCTGCATGTGATGGCACAGTGGCGACAATTGATGGCACAGTGGCTGCGTGTGTTGGCACAGTGGCTGCGTTTGATGGGCACAGTGCCTGCATGTGATGGCACACAGCCTATGTGCGTTGGCACAGTGGCTGCATGTGATGGCACAGTGGCTGAGTTTGGTGGCACAGTGGCTGTGTATGATGGGCACAGTGGCGACAATTGATGGCACATTGGCTGCGTTTGGGCACAGTGGCTGCGTTTGGTGGCATAGTGAGGCTGCAATTAATGTGGGTTTTTTTTAGTCAGAGAAGGCAAGCTCAAAATAACACAAAAACATTTTTTTCTGCCATTTTTTATTAAAAAAATGATGGTCACCTCAGTCCAACCTCCCACTCACCTTTACACTGGGTATGTTAGAGTGCAGGACAAAAGAAAAAAACTTTTTATTGGTTTAGGCCAGTGTTTTTCAACTCCAGTCCTCAAGGCACACCAACAGGTCATGTTTTCAGGCTTTCCATTATTTTGCACAGGTGATTTGATCAGTTTCACTGCCTTAGTAATCACCACAGCCACCATTTCATCTGAGGGAAATCCTGAAAACTTGACCTGTTGGGGCGCCTTGAGAACTGGAGTTGAGAAACACTGGTTTAGGCTACAGTCCTCTCTGTGGCAGGTCTAAGTGCGTTCTACTATAAATCAACTTGATTGCTTGATTAAGGCCTACAGGTGGCTAGTTACCTCCTCTTCTAGAGGCTGTCTTAATTGGTCTTTAGGGCTGGGTTCATTGAGACTAGTTTCTGATGATCCCCACCTGTGAAGGAGCTGGCTAGCATTGCTCAGTCTCAGGGAATGGAGTGAAGGTAGGACAACAGCTAACTAAGGTGTCCAACCATTTTTGAATTTGTTCCTTCACTGTTGGTGAAGTGTTAGTAACTACAGCCCACCATGACTCCTCCGTGGTCTGCACACCAGTAGACCTCAGTAGTGAAGGTTTGTCTATGTTGGGATGTTTTTTGGCTCAAAAAAAAAAAAAAAAATACACATTGAGTCTAACATCTCTGCTCGTAAGGGGTATGTATATTGCTGTACATTAGTAATGCACTGCAATGAATCTTGTTTGGTGTCCTTTATATCCTAAGAGTACTGTTTATCTGGCTACAGATCGGAAAGATACACCAGTGAAGGTGGTCTGTACTTTCTGCCTTTGTGCCGCATGATGGAAATGGACATATTGAGTCTTGTGACATCTCTGCTAATAATTGCTATATTGCTACTCATCAGACATACACAGGATTGAGGTCTGTCTGGGTTTTGTGTCCTGTATTACTGCCTTATTGGTTGTTTATCAGAAAGGCAGTGAGGAAGATTGATTTGTTTGGCTACATAGCAGAAATACAAATTGAACCTAAACCAAGGGTAGTACTTATACTGCCTTTGGTAGCCGGTACAGCAAGGTGGAGTTTTGGCAGTGGCGGATGATTTTAGGAGTGCAATTTGGCATATTGAGTCGCATTCCAAATCGCTTCAATTTGGATGTGCTATCTCTATTCTGAGTTGTTATATTATTTCACATCAGATGTATACAAGATTGAGGCCGGATTCACACTAGTGCGGTGCGAATTTCAGCTCTCTTATCTTTGCAGAGAGATAACAGAAGTGTTCAGCAGATCCATTGCAGATTAGCTGTGAATTTGGAGACCTGGGAGGGGGGAAGTGTATTGAGCAGGGGTGGACTGACCATTGAGGAACTCGGGCACTGCCTGAGGGCCCCATGCCACTAGGGGGCCCCATCACGGTTGCCAGGCTCATTAAAACCAGGGACATTATGTAAAATTTTTTTTTTTTTTTTTTACATCTGTCCCTGATATGTCCAAAACCTACATGCTTTTGATGTTAAAATCCCAAGATTTTAGCTGCCCTGCCTCTGTACTGCCACCTGGCTTGGTGGCCATCTGTAAGCCCGGGGGCCCCATAATCTTCTATTGCCCCGGGGGCCCCATGAGTTGTCAGTCCGCCCCTGGTATTGAGCTGAATGAGAACAAATCCTGAAGATAAATGAACACATCTGTGAATCGGCTGCGTACCCATAGAAGATAATGGTCCTGAATTCGCACCTGAGCCGCACCGCAAATCATAAAATACGCACATGTTTTTTCAGCAATGCGCAGTGCGAATGCATCATACATATGTGAACCACCCTCATTCAAAACAATGTATGAAATGTTCTGCGAATTGGATGCGGTTTAAGCCGCAACCAATTCGCATAGGTGTGAATCCGGCCTCAAGGTTGTCTGTCCTTTTATGTTTTGCATACTCGGAGGCTGCATATCTGTAGAGACGCAGCAGTGAGTGTTGCTTGTCTTTTTCTGCCTTGTTCTTTGCTGCTCAGCATGGAGACACATGGAGATAGTGGCATCTCTGCTCGGTATTGGTATGTGACTACATACACTGCCTTATTGACTGCATATTAGAAATGCACAGCAGTGATCGTTGTCTTCTGTTTCTCATTGGTCTACCCTGCTGCTTCTTAGGAATACACAGCAGGGGGTTGTTGGCTGCAATCCTCCAGGGAGATGCAGCGTTGTAGACCCCTCGCTTGTTCATCCTGAAAAAGTTCAAGTTTTCCCTGCGACCTGTGTAATCTTGAGGTCTGTGGATCCATAAAGCAGGGACTATTTGGCAGCACTGCGACCTGCAGTCGCACAGACACGAATGGTAGCTATTGGTAGCCACAGTGTATAACTTTTCGCCTGCGTTTTGCAGTCGCAGGTTGGGTTGCACGAGGGTGGGAACCCTAAGCTTATCTGTCCCTTCTGTTGTATGCCTTACCTTGCAGTACACCAGATAGATCGCAGCCGGGAAGGCTGTCTGTTCGGTTTTTATGTCACTGCACAGCTGAAATACTCAAGATTTAGCTTGTCGTTACTTCTGTTTCATATTGCCTTACCTCACTGTACTTCAGATAGGACACAAGCAACTTGCAGCATTGTTCCTTTCTCAGTGTTGGTTCTATCTGACTGCCCTACAGATTTGTTTTGTGTTCCATATTTTACGCTATAACTTTTGCGCAAACCAGTCGCTTATTGCGTTTTTTTTTTTTTTTAATTGTCGCTCTATTTTTGTTTATAGCGCAAAAAATAAAAACCGCAGAGGTGAACAAATACCACCAAAATAAAGCTTTATTTGTGGGGGGGAAAAAAGGACGCCAATTTTGTTTGGGAGCCACATCGCACGAACACGCAAATGGCAGTTAAAGCGACGCAGTGCCGGAAGCTGACATTTCGCCTGGGCACGAAGGGGGTTTATGTGCCCAGTAAGCAAGTGGTTAAGCTCACTTCCTGTTTCTCCTTTAGTAAGCTTGCCCCCATCAGCCGAGCCGTTCTGGCTGGGGGTTAGTCATTCCAAACAGCTTACTGAGGAGGCACAGGAAGTGAGAAATTAAAAGAAAGAAAAAATGTTTAGAAGGGAAATGGAAGGAAAGGGTAAGTGAACCAACAATGCACTAGCTTAAAGGAACCTATTTAGAAAATACAAAACAAACCTTTGCAACCCCTTTAAAGTGGAGTTCCACACATTTCTGTGTTTATTAAAAGTCAGCCGCAGAAAGTGTAGCTGTTGCCTTGAAATAAACACGCACGCACCTGTCCCATGGTCTAGCTATGCCGCCGCCCGAAACCTCTTCCCTCCTCCCTGCAGCCCCGGCATTGCAAGTGTGGGCACCCGGCTGTGACAGCTTGTGGCTTCACAGCCAGGTGTGTACTGCGCATGCACGAGTTGCGCTGCATGTTCACACTGGCCGGGCAATCTTCTGGGATCTGTGAGGTGTCCCAGAAGATTGCAGGGAGGGGGTAGAGGAGATCTTCTGCAGTGCCACGAGCGGTAGCTGGGTAATTTTTAAATCATTGATTTATATCCACCCTGTGCCTGTGTCATGGTAGCACTTGATGGTGATCAGGGAAACTTGGTTGAGAGACGCAGGTATAGAAAATGTCTCTTTCGACCATAACAACCAGTTGGAATCCACCTGTAATTTTTCTGTTGCATCTTAGAAAACAGAAGGAATGTTCCACTGCTTCATGTCTCTTTATCTTATCTAGTATGTATGTATTCAAATTTTTATTTAATTTTTTCAGGGAACAAGAAATTGGAGAGCGTGGTACTCGGTAAAATGAACTTTGAGTCTGTTGTGGCAGATCTGCTTGCTTCTTCGTCAGTATCGAGTGGAAGTTTACAACAATAAGTCTTCGCGCAAATCCTCCAATGACTGCCCCCTGGCATTTAAGGTAAAGGTTACTTTTCCCAGGAGATGCGTGAAACATATGTCAGTTCAAATAGGACAATCGTTTTTTTGGCGATGGGCATCCTTTGCCCAGGGCAAAGATGATAATCTGTCACCCCCTCTTCCCTAGGACATGGCAGTACGCACTTTGCCAAAACATGTGTTGGTTGCGGCATGCAATGAAGGGTCAGTTGAGGTGCACTGTCCTGCAATAGGGCTAACAGGGACGAAGGAAGAAATGCCCCAGCATCAGTGTGAGGGAATAAAAATGCCCAACACCGATCATTGGAGGTAAAAAATGCCCCTGAGTTTGGTGTCGGTGCAAGGAAAGAAACACCCCTAAGTCATTGGCGTCGCGAGAAGGAAAAAATGCTGCTGCATCAGTGTCGGTGAAAACCAAGGATGGCTGCTTTGGCCTCTGTATCTCTCACTAGTATGGGGGGCAGAATGATGGGGTGCATTTTCTTTTTGTTATATGTAAAAAAATCTTCTGCCTTTGGAATATGTTATACGTACTTGCTCTGTATATCCTTCTCCTCTTTTGGTGCTCCTGTCTCATCTTGCCTTCCAAGTGTCCTCCTAGCAAGCTGTATGCTAGGGATGCACTCGTGCGGGCTAGACCCAGCGCCACACTGTGTGCGTCTGTTGACACAAACATAGTGGCACGCAGAGCGCCCTGCCCCTCACCACCTCGTCACTGGATTTGATTGACAGAAGCAGGGGCCAATGCAGTAAGAACGTGGGGAGAGCAGTGACAGATCATGGTTGTGTCCAGGTAAATATTTAAGGGGGGCAGAGGGGCAGCTGCACCTAAAAGGTGTGTTGTGTTTTTTTTTTTTTTTTTTTGTTCCTAATGCTGAGAATGCATTTGGGGTAAAAAAAAAAAACTTTAGCCCTTACAACCACTTTAATTAATGGGTCCTGTGTGGCCCTAGGGAAGCAGAGGAGAGCTGAAGTGCTCTGAGGGGGGGTTAGACAGCTATGAGATTATTTTGGGCTTTGAAGAGGAGAGGGCAGCTCTGGGGGTTTATTTGCTCCCTCCACTTATTTTCAACTGGCCTTTCAGATCTTCTTGTAGTGCCTGCCATGGCATGAAGGCGCTCCCAGTTGAAGCATGTACTTGGGTTTACTCTGAGAATGCCCCCTTCCCTCATTTTGCTCTCTTCTTCCCACTGTAGGCTACAATTTGGAGGGAAGAGAGAACAGAATCCCCCCCCCCTCCAGGAGCTATTGGGACTCAGAGCTGGACTGGGACACAAATATGGCCCTGGACTTCATCCAGACTGGCCCACTTTTTTTTTTTAGGGTGGTTCCCATCCGGGCCCCTGGGGACCCCCGGGCCCCTTACAGGTGTAATGCCTGTACCCCCTTGATGGCGGCCCTGATCTCCCTACATAAGTTTTACATGTATATCTGCTGTCTTCAGCTTTATATACTGTTTAGAAAGTGCATGTCCTGTTAAAATGTTCTCTTCCTGATTCACCTGTCCTGTGGATTCTTGCAATGCATTGAGACAGCTGATTGGAGGAAAGGCGCACACACCCCCTCTCCACATAGGCAGAGACTTGCAGAGCTGTACTGTGAATTTACCAGATCTCTGCTAATCTATTTATAGCACCCACCCTTATGGCCCATACACACGATCCGAATATCGGCCGACGGATCGTACAACTTTTTTCGCTTAATAATCGCGAGTAAAATAAAATAGGTTTTTAAACTCACAAATTCTCGTACGATAGAAAAAACGATCGGAAGCGATGTCACGTGTTGTAATGTATTTGTATTTTATTGTCGGACGACGGCTGTACTGACTAAACGAAAATCGGACATCGGACGAGAAAATTTTTCGCGCTTGTCCGATCGAATTTAATCGGATGAACGGTCGTGATCGGCTGTCGAAAGTAGTGTACACACGATCCGAAAATCGTACGATCCATCATCGGACGATCGTTTTCGTCCGATATTCGGATCATGTGTATGGGCCATAACACAATATTCAAGCTGATTTTATCATAGTTGACAGAACTTGTCAGAAGTTATGCTAACACAAGAAAGGAGCAAGAGAAAGCCACAGGGACTTGGCGCTTTGAAGAGAGATAAGAAAACGCTGCAGATATGTGCCCAGGTCAAATTTCATGAATCGGGTTTACATCCACTTTAAGCCTGTCCACATGTGAGGGGTAGCTGGCATGGTCGCGAAACATTTAGAGGGGCTCGGACATGGCCGACGCCACCGTAATAAAGCCCAGGCAGCATTTGGGGTGAGGTGGTAAAATCCAAATCCCCAGCCACTTGCGGAGGGTGTAATCAGAGTGGAGGGATCTGGGGGTTTAAGCAGAGTTAGAGATGGGCTTGGCTGTGTTCGGGATTCTAGTCTCAACCCACCTGCCAGGAAGCCCACACTGCTGATCACAGGCAGTGGGATATTTCCCAGTCCACGGGTGCACAGATAGGGCAATGTGTCAATGCCCGTGATTAGCTGTGTGCAGTGTTTGGCTTCCTGGCGAGTTTGGCAGATGGGTTGAGACTAGGATCACAAACACGCCCAAGCCCATCTCTAAAAAGAGTGGAGGGATCTGGGAATCTGGTCTGGGGTGATCAGGGTGGTGATATCTAAAAGTCCACAAGGTTAGGTGGTGCAAATTACTTGCCTGTTTAGGATTGGGGTCAGAGTGATTCTGTAACCTTTGTATTAAATTTTACAGTTTGTCCAGAGGTGGGATTCTGAAAACGAACACGAAATGGGCAGAGCTCACTACAAAGGACAGCATGCTGGATCTTAACCGTTTGAAAGCCAAGAAAGGAGGACAAGCCAATAGTGCTGCATTACCAGAGATACAGATGCACTCATGGCAGTAGCGGGCGGCCCACTAGCACTCCCCGACTGAAGATGCCTCCATGGCGGGCCACTGACGCTCCCCGACTGATGTTGCCACAGTAGCGGGCGGGCCACTGACGCTCCCCGACTGATGTTGCCTCCGTAGCGGGTGGGCCACTGGCGCTCCCCGACTGATGTTGCCTCCGTGGCGGGCCTCTGGCGCTCCCCGACTGATGTTGCTTCCGTAGCGGGCGGGCCACTGGCGCTCCCCGACTGATGTTGCCTCCGTAGCAGGCAGGCCACTGACGCTCCCCGACTGATGACACTGTAGCAGGCGGGCCACTGACGCTCCCCTGGCTGATGATGCCACCGTAGCAGGCGGGCCACTGATGCTCCCCGGCTGACGATGCCACCGTGGCGGGCCACTGACGATGCCACCGTAGCGGGCGGGCCACTGACGCTCCCCGGCTGATGATGCCACCGTAGCGGGCGGGCCACTGACGCTCCCCGGCTGATGCCACCGTAGCGGGCGGGCCACTGACGCTCCCCGACTGATGCCACCGTAGCGGGCGGGCCACTGACGCTCCCCGACTGATGATGCCACCGTAGCGGGCGGGCCACTGACGCTCCCCGACTGATGATGCCACCGTAGCGGGCGGGCCACTGACGCTCCCCGGCTGATGCCACCGTAGCGGGCGGGCCACTGACGCTCCCCGGCTGATGCCACCGTAGCGGGCGGGCCACTGACGCTCCCCGGCTGATGCCACCGTAGCGGGCGGGCCACTGACGCTTCCCGGCTGATGCCACCGTAGCGGGCGGGCCACTGACGCTTCCCGGCTGATGCCACCGTAGCGGGCGGGCCACTGACGCTTCCCGGCTGATGCCACTGACGCTCCCCGGCTGATGCCATTGTGGCGGGCCACTGACGCTCCCCGGCTGATGCCATTGTGGCGGGCCACTGACGCTCCCCGGCTGATGCCATTGTGGCGGGCCACTGACGCTCCCCGGCTGATGCCATTGTGGCGGGCGGGCCACTGACGCTCCCCGGCTGATGATGCCACCGTAGCGGGCGGGCCACTGACGCTCCCCTGGCTGATTATGCCACCGTAGCGGGCGGGCCACTGGCGCTCCCCGGCTGATGATGCCACCGTAGCGGGCGGGCCACTGACGCTCCCCGGCTGATGATGCCACCGTAGCGGGCGGGCCACTGACGCTCCCCGGCTGATGATGCCACCGTAGCAGGCGGGCCACTGACGCTCCCCGGCTGATGATGCCACCGTAGCGGGCGGGCCACTGACGCTCCCCGGCTGATGCCACTGACGCTCCCCGGCTGATGCCACCGTCGCGGGCGGGCCACTGACGCTCCCCGGCTGATGCCACCGTCGCGGGCGGACCACTGACGCTCCCCGGCTGATGCCACCGTCGCGGGTGGGCCACTGACGCTCCCCGGCTGATGCCACCGTCGCGGGCGGGCCACTGACGCTCCCCGGCTGATGCCACTGACGCTCCCCGGCTGATGATGCCACTGACGCTCCCCGGCTGATGCCACCGCAGCGGGCGGGCCACTGACGCTCCCCGGCTGATGCCACCGCAGCGGGCGGGCCACTGACGCTCCCCGGCTGATGCCACCGCAGCGGGCGGGCCACTGACGCTCCCCGGCTGATGCCACCGCAGCGGGCGGGCCACTGACGCTCCCCGGCTGATGATGCCACTGACGCTCCCCGACTGCTGATGCCACCGTAGCGGGCGGGCCACTGACGCTTCCCTGCTGATGCCACCGTAGCGGGCGGGCCACTGACGCTCCCCGGCTGATGCCACTGACGCTCCCCGGCTGATGCCACTGACGCTCCCCGGCTGATGCCACTGACGCTCCCCGGCTGATGCCACTGACGCTCCCCGGCTGATGCCACTGACGCTCCCCGGCTGATGCCACTGACGCTCCCCGGCTGATGCCACTGACGCTCCCCGGCTGATGCCACTGACGCTCCCCGGCTGATGCCACTGACGCTCCCCGGCTGATGATGCCACCGTAGCGGGCGGGCCACTGACGCTCCCCGGCTGATGCCACTGACGCTCCCCGGCTGATGATGCCACCGTAGCGGGTGGGCCACTGACGCTCCCCGGCTGATGATGCCACCGTAGCGGGCGGGCCACTGACGCTCCCCGGCTGATGCCACTGACGCTCCCCGGCTGATGATGCCACCGTGGCGGGCCACTGACGCTCCCCGGCTGATGATGCCACAGTAGCGGGCGGGCCACTGACGCTCCCCGGCTGATGATGCCACAGTAGCGGGCGGGCCACTGACGCTCCCCGGCTGATGATGCCACCGTGGCGGGCCACTGACGCTCCCCGGCTGATGATGCCACAGTAGCGGGCGGGCCACTGACACTCCCGGGCTGATGATGCCACAGTAGCGGGCGGGCCACTGACGCTCCCCGGCTGATGATGCCACAGTGGCGGGCGGGCCACTGACGCTCCCCGGCTGATGATGCCACAGTGGCGGGCGGGCCACTGACGCTCCCCGGCTGATGCCACCGCAGCGGGCGGGCCACTGACGCTCCCCGGCTGATGCCACCGCAGCGGGCGGGCCACTGACGCTCCCCGGCTGATGCCACCGCAGCGGGCGGGCCACTGACGCTCCCCGGCTGATGCCACCGCAGTGGGCGGGCCACTGACGCTCCCCGGCTGATGCCACCACTGACGCTCCCCGACTGATGATGCCACCGTAGCGGGCGGGCCACTGACGCTTCCCTGCTGATGCCACCGTAGCGGGCGGGCCACTGACGCTTCCCTGCTGATGCCACCGTAGCGGGCGGGCCACTGACGCTCCCCGGCTGATGCCACTGACGCTCCCCGGCTGATGCCACCGTAGCGGGCGGGCCACTGACGCTCCCCGGCTGATGATGCCACCGTAGCGGGCGGGCCACTGACGCTCCCCGGCTGATGCCACTGACGCTCCCCGGCTGATGATGCCACCGTAGCGGGCGGGCCACTGACGCTCCCCGGCTGATGCCACTGACGCTCCCCGGCTGATGATGCCACCGTGGCGGGCCACTGACGCTCCCCGGCTGATGCCACAGTAGCGGGCGGGCCACTGACGCTCCCCGGCTGATGATGCCACAGTAGCGGGCGGGCCACTGACGCTCCCCGGCTGATGATGCCACCGTGGCGGGCCACTGACGCTCCCTGGCTGATGATGCCACAGTAGCGGGCGGGCCACTGACACTCCCGGGCTGATGATGCCACAGTAGCGGGCGGGCCACTGACGCTCCCCGGCTGATGATGCCACAGTGGCGGGCGGGCCACTGACGCTCCCCGGCTGATGATGCCACAGTAGCGGGCGGGCCACTGACGCTTCCCGTCTGATGCCACCGTAGCGGGCGGGCCACTGACGCTCCCCGGCTGATGCCACTGACGCTCCCCGGCTGATGCCACCGTGGCGGGCCACTGACGCTCCCCGGCTGATGATGCCACCGTGGCGGGCCACTGACGCTCCCCGGCTGATGATGCCACCGTAGCGGGCGGGCCACTGACGCTCCCCGGCTGATGATGCCACCGTAGCGGGCGAGCCACTGACGCTCCCCGGCTGATGATGCCACCGTAGCGGGCGGGCCACTGACGCTCCCCGGCTGATGCCACTGACGCTCCCCGGCTGATGATGCCACCGTGGCGGGCCACTGACGCTCCCCGGCTGATGATGCCACCGTAGCGGGCGGGCCACTGACGCTCCCCGGCTGATGATGCCACCGTGGCGGGCCACTGACGCTCCCCGGCTGATGATGCCACAGTAGCGGGCGGGCCACTGACGCTCCCCGGCTGATGCCACTGACGCTCCCCGGCTGATGATGCCACCGTGGCGGGCCACTGACGCTCCCCGGCTGATGATGCCACCGTGGCGGGCCACTGACGCTCCCCGGCTGATGCCACAGTAGCGGGCGGGCCACTGACGCTCCCCGGCTGATGCCACAGTGGCGGGCGGGCCACTGACGCTTCCCGGCTGATGATGCCACCGTAGCGGGCGGGCCACTGACGCTTCCCGGCTGATGCCACCGTAGCGGGCGGGCCACTGACGCTTCCCGGCTGATGCCACCGTAGCGGGCGGGCCACTGACGCTCCCCGGCTGATGCCACTGACGCTCCCCGGCTGATGCCATCGTGGCGGGCCACTGACGCTCCCCGGCTGATGATGCCACCGTAGCGGGCGGGCCACTGACGCTCCCCGGCTGATGATGCCACCGTAGCGGGCGGGCCACTGACGCTCCCCGGCTGATGATGCCACCGTAGCGGGCGAGCCACTGACGCTCCCCGGCTGATGATGCCACCGTAGCGGGCGGGCCACTGACGCTCCCCGGCTGATGATGCCACTGTAGCGGGCCACTGACGCTCCCCGGCTGATGATGCCACAGTAGCGGGCGGGCCACTGACGCTCCCCGGCTGATGATGCCACTGTAGCGGGCGGGCCACTGACGCTCCCCGGCTGATGATGCCACCGTAGCGGGCGGGCCACTGACGCTCCCCGGCTGATGATGCCACCGTAGCGGGCGGGCCACTGACGCTCCCCGGCTGATGATGCCACCGTAGCGGGCGGGCCACTGACGCTCCCCGGCTGATGATGCCACCGTGGCGGGCCACCGCCCCCCCCCCCCCGGCTGATGATGCCACCGTAGCGGGCGGGCCACTGACGCTCCCCGCTGATGATGCCACCGTAGCGGGCGGGCCACTGACGCTCCCCGGCTGATGCCATGACCTCCCCGGCTGATGATGCCACCGTAGCGGGCGGGCCACTGACGCTCCCCGGCTGATGATGCCACCGTAGCGGGCGGGCCACTGACGCTCCCCGGCTGATGCCACCGTAGCGGGCGGGCCACTGACGCTCCCCAGCTGATGATGCCACCGTAGCGGGCGGGCCACTGACGCTCCCCGGCTGATGCCACCGTAGCGGGCGGGCCACTGACGCTCCCCGGCTGATGATGCCACCGTAGCGGGCGGGCCACTGACGCTCCCCGGCTGATGCCACTGACGCTCCCCGGCTGATGATGCCACCGGGGCGGGCCACTGACGCTCCCCGGCTGATGCCACAGTAGCGGGCGGGCCACTGACGCTCCCCGGCTGATGCCACAGTAGCGGGCGGGCCACTGACGCTCCCCGGCTGATGCCACTGACGCTCCCCGGCTGATGATGCCACACTGACGCTCCCCGGCTGATGCCACCGTGGCGGGCCACTGACGCTCCCCGGCTGATGCCACAGTAGCGGGCGGGCCACTGACGCTCCCCGGCTGATGCCACAGTGGCGGGCGGGCCACTGACGCTCCCCGGCTGATGCCACAGTGGCGGGCGGGCCACTGACGCTCCCCGGCTGATGCCACAGTGGCGGGCGGGCCACTGACGCTCCCCGGCTGATGATGCCACAGTGGCGGGCGGGCCACTGACGCTCCCCGACTGATGATGCCACAGTGGCGGGCGGGCCACTGACGCTCCCCGACTGATGATGCCACAGTGGCGGGCGGGCCACTGACGCTCCCCGACTGATGATGCCACAGTGGCGGGCGGGCCACTGACGCTCCCCGACTGATGATGCCACAGTGGCGGGCCACTGACGCTCCCCGACTGATGATGCCACAGTGGCGGGCCACTGACGCTCCCCGACTGATGATGCCACAGTGGCGGGCCACTGACGCTCCCCGACTGATGATGCCACAGTAGCGGGCGGGCCACTGACGCTCCCCGACTGATGATGCCACAGTAGCGGGCGGGCCACTGACGCTCCCCGACTGATGATGCCACAGTAGCGGGCGGGCCACTGACGCTCCCCGACTGATGATGCCACAGTAGCGGGCGGGCCACTGACGCTCCCCGACTGATGATGCCACAGTAGCGGGCGGGCCACTGACGCTCCCCGACTGATGATGCCACAGTAGCGGGCGGGCCACTGACGCTCCCCGACTGATGATGCCACAGTAGCGGGCGGGCCACTGACGCTCCCCGACTGATGATGCCACAGTAGCGGGCGGGCCACTGACGCTCCCCGACTGATGATGCCACAGTAGCGGGCGGGCCACTGACGCTCCCCGACTGATGATGCCACAGTAGCGGGCGGGCCACTGACGCTCCCCGACTGATGATGCCACAGTAGCGGGCGGGCCACTGACGCTCCCCGACTGATGATGCCACAGTAGCGGGCGGGCCACTGACGCTCCCCGACTGATGATGCCACAGTAGCGGGCGGGCCACTGACGCTCCCCGACTGATGATGCCACAGTAGCGGGCGGGCCACTGACGCTCCCCGACTGATGATGCCACAGTAGCGGGCGGGCCACTGACGCTCCCCGACTGATGATGCCACAGTAGCGGGCGGGCCACTGACGCTCCCCGACTGATGATGCCACAGTAGCGGGCGGGCCACTGACGCTCCCCGACTGATGATGCCACAGTAGCGGGCGGGCCACTGACGCTCCCCGACTGATGATGCCACAGTAGCGGGCGGGCCACTGACGCTCCCCGACTGATGATGCCACAGTAGCGGGCGGGCCACTGACGCTCCCCGACTGATGATGCCACAGTAGCGGGCGGGCCACTGACGCTCCCCGACTGATGATGCCACAGTAGCGGGCGGGCCACTGACGCTCCCCGACTGATGATGCCACAGTAGCGGGCGGGCCACTGACGCTCCCCGACTGATGATGCCACAGTAGCGGGCGGGCCACTGACGCTCCCCGACTGATGATGCCACAGTAGCGGGCGGGCCACTGACGCTCCCCGACTGATGATGCCACAGTAGCGGGCGGGCCACTGACGCTCCCCGACTGATGATGCCACAGTAGCGGGCGGGCCACTGACGCTCCCCGACTGATGATGCCACAGTAGCGGGCGGGCCACTGACGCTCCCCGACTGATGATGCCACAGTAGCGGGCGGGCCACTGACGCTCCCCGACTGATGATGCCACAGTAGCGGGCGGGCCACTGACGCTCCCCGACTGATGATGCCACAGTAGCGGGCGGGCCACTGACGCTCCCCGACTGATGATGCCACAGTAGCGGGCGGGCCACTGACGCTCCCCGACTGATGATGCCACAGTAGCGGGCGGGCCACTGACGCTCCCCGACTGATGATGCCACAGTAGCGGGCGGGCCACTGACGCTCCCCGACTGATGATGCCACAGTAGCGGGCGGGCCACTGACGCTCCCCGACTGATGATGCCACAGTAGCGGGCGGGCCACTGACGCTCCCCGACTGATGATGCCACAGTAGCGGGCGGGCCACTGACGCTCCCCGACTGATGATGCCACAGTAGCGGGCGGGCCACTGACGCTCCCCGACTGATGATGCCACAGTAGCGGGCGGGCCACTGACGCTCCCCGACTGATGATGCCACAGTAGCGGGCGGGCCACTGACGCTCCCCGACTGATGATGCCACAGTAGCGGGCGGGCCACTGACGCTCCCCGACTGATGATGCCACAGTAGCGGGCGGGCCACTGACGCTCCCCGACTGATGATGCCACAGTAGCGGGCGGGCCACTGACGCTCCCCGACTGATGATGCCACAGTAGCGGGCGGGCCACTGACGCTCCCCGACTGATGATGCCACAGTAGCGGGCGGGCCACTGACGCTCCCCGACTGATGATGCCACAGTAGCGGGCGGGCCACTGACGCTCCCCGACTGATGATGCCACAGTAGCGGGCGGGCCACTGACGCTCCCCGACTGATGATGCCACAGTAGCGGGCGGGCCACTGACGCTCCCCGACTGATGATGCCACAGTAGCGGGCGGGCCACTGACGCTCCCCGACTGATGATGCCACAGTAGCGGGCGGGCCACTGACGCTCCCCGACTGATGATGCCACAGTAGCGGGCGGGCCACTGACGCTCCCCGACTGATGATGCCACAGTAGCGGGCGGGCCACTGACGCTCCCCGACTGATGATGCCACAGTAGCGGGCGGGCCACTGACGCTCCCCGACTGATGATGCCACAGTAGCGGGCGGGCCACTGACGCTCCCCGACTGATGATGCCACAGTAGCGGGCGGGCCACTGACGCTCCCCGACTGATGATGCCACAGTAGCGGGCGGGCCACTGACGCTCCCCGACTGATGATGCCACAGTAGCGGGCGGGCCACTGACGCTCCCCGACTGATGATGCCACAGTAGCGGGCGGGCCACTGACGCTCCCCGACTGATGATGCCACAGTAGCGGGCGGGCCACTGACGCTCCCCGACTGATGATGCCACAGTAGCGGGCGGGCCACTGACGCTCCCCGACTGATGATGCCACAGTAGCGGGCGGGCCACTGACGCTCCCCGACTGATGATGCCACAGTAGCGGGCGGGCCACTGACGCTCCCCGACTGATGATGCCACAGTAGCGGGCGGGCCACTGACGCTCCCCGACTGATGATGCCACAGTAGCGGGCGGGCCACTGACGCTCCCCGACTGATGATGCCACAGTAGCGGGCGGGCCACTGACGCTCCCCGACTGATGATGCCACAGTAGCGGGCGGGCCACTGACGCTCCCCGACTGATGATGCCACAGTAGCGGGCGGGCCACTGACGCTCCCCGACTGATGATGCCACAGTAGCGGGCGGGCCACTGACGCTCCCCGACTGATGATGCCACAGTAGCGGGCGGGCCACTGACGCTCCCCGACTGATGATGCCACAGTAGCGGGCGGGCCACTGACGCTCCCCGACTGATGATGCCACAGTAGCGGGCGGGCCACTGACGCTCCCCGACTGATGATGCCACAGTGCGGGCGGGCCATGACGCTCCCCGCTGATGATGCACAGTAGCGGGCGGGCCACTGACGCTCCCCGACTGATGATGCCACAGTAGCGGGCGGGCCACTGACGCTCCCCGACTGATGATGCCACAGTAGCGGGCGGGCCACTGACGCTCCCCGACTGATGATGCCACAGTAGCGGGCGGGCCACTGACGCTCCCCGACTGATGATGCCACAGTAGCGGGCCACTGGCTCCCCGCTGATGATGCACTGCGGGCGGGCCACGCTCCCCGATGATGCCACAGTGATGATGCCACAGTAGCGGGCGGGCCACTGACGCTCCCCGACTGATGATGCCACAGTAGCGGGCGGGCCACTGACGCTCCCCGACTGATGATGCCACAGTGGCGGGCGGGCCACTGACGCTCCCCGACTGATGATGCCACAGTGGCGGGCGGGCCACTGACGCTCCCCGACTGATGATGCCACAGTGGCGGGCGGGCCACTGACGCTCCCCGACTGATGATGCCACAGTGGCGGGCGGGCCACTGACGCTCCCCGACTGATGATGCCACAGTGGCGGGCGGGCCACTGACGCTCCCCGACTGATGATGCCACAGTGGCGGGCGGGCCACTGACGCTCCCCGACTGATGATGCCACAGTGGCGGGCGGGCCACTGACGCTCCCCGACTGATGATGCCACAGTGGCGGGCGGGCCACTGACGCTCCCCGACTGATGATGCCACAGTGGCGGGCGGGCCACTGACGCTCCCCGACTGATGATGCCACAGTGGCGGGCGGGCCACTGACGCTCCCCGACTGATGATGCCACAGTGGCGGGCGGGCCACTGACGCTCCCCGACTGATGATGCCACAGTGGCGGGCGGGCCACTGACGCTCCCCGACTGATGATGCCACAGTGGCGGGCGGGCCACTGACGCTCCCCGACTGATGATGCCACAGTGGCGGGCGGGCCACTGACGCTCCCCGACTGATGATGCCACAGTGGCGGGCGGGCCACTGACGCTCCCCGACTGATGATGCCACAGTGGCGGGCGGGCCACTGACGCTCCCCGACTGATGATGCCACAGTGGCGGGCGGGCCACTGACGCTCCCCGACTGATGATGCCACAGTGGCGGGCGGGCCACTGACGCTCCCCGACTGATGATGCCACAGTGGCGGGCGGGCCACTGACGCTCCCCGACTGATGATGCCACAGTGGCGGGCGGGCCACTGACGCTCCCCGACTGATGATGCCACAGTGGCGGGCGGGCCACTGACGCTCCCCGACTGATGATGCCACAGTGGCGGGCGGGCCACTGACGCTCCCCGACTGATGATGCCACAGTGGCGGGCGGGCCACTGACGCTCCCCGACTGATGATGCCACAGTGGCGGGCGGGCCACTGACGCTCCCCGACTGATGATGCCACAGTGGCGGGCGGGCCACTGACGCTCCCCGACTGATGATGCCACAGGGCGGGCGGGCCACTGACGCTCCCCGACTGATGATGCCACAGTGGCGGGCGGGCCACTGACGCTCCCCGACTGATGATGCCACAGTGGCGGGCGGGCCACTGACGCTCCCCGACTGATGATGCCACAGTGGCGGGCGGGCCACTGACGCTCCCCGACTGATGATGCCACAGTGGCGGGCGGGCCACTGACGCTCCCCGACTGATGATGCCACAGTGGCGGGCGGGCCACTGACGCTCCCCGACTGATGATGCCACAGTGGCGGGCGGGCCACTGACGCTCCCCGACTGATGATGCCACAGTGGCGGGCGGGCCACTGACGCTCCCCGACTGATGATGCCACAGTGGCGGGCGGGCCACTGACGCTCCCCGACTGATGATGCCACAGTGGCGGGCGGGCCACTGACGCTCCCCGACTGATGATGCCACAGTGGCGGGCGGGCCACTGACGCTCCCCGACTGATGATGCCACAGTGGCGGGCGGGCCACTGACGCTCCCCGACTGATGATGCCACAGTGGCGGGCGGGCCACTGACGCTCCCCGACTGATGATGCCACAGTGGCGGGCGGGCCACTGACGCTCCCCGACTGATGATGCCACAGTGGCGGGCGGGCCACTGACGCTCCCCGACTGATGATGCCACAGTGGCGGGCGGGCCACTGACGCTCCCCGACTGATGATGCCACAGTGGCGGGCGGGCCACTGACGCTCCCCGACTGATGATGCCACAGTGGCGGGCGGGCCACTGACGCTCCCCGACTGATGATGCCACAGTGGCGGGCGGGCCACTGACGCTCCCCGACTGATGATGCCACAGTGGCGGGCGGGCCACTGACGCTCCCCGACTGATGATGCCACAGTGGCGGGCGGGCCACTGACGCTCCCCGACTGATGATGCCACAGTGGCGGGCGGGCCACTGACGCTCCCCGACTGATGATGCCACAGTGGCGGGCGGGCCACTGACGCTCCCCGACTGATGATGCCACAGTGGCGGGCGGGCCACTGACGCTCCCCGACTGATGATGCCACAGTGGCGGGCGGGCCACAGTGACGCTCCCCGACTGATGATGCCACAGTGGCGGGCGGGCCACTGACGCTCCCCGACTGATGATGCCACAGTGGCGGGCGGGCCACTGACGCTCCCCGACTGATGATGCCACAGTGGCGGGCGGGCCACTGACGCTCCCCGACTGATGATGCCACAGTGGCGGGCGGGCCACTGACGCTCCCCGACTGATGATGCCACAGTGGCGGGCGGGCCACTGACGCTCCCCGACTGATGATGCCACAGTGGCGGGCGGGCCACTGACGCTCCCCGACTGATGATGCCACAGTGGCGGGCGGGCCACTGACGCTCCCCGACTGATGATGCCACAGTGGCGGGCGGGCCACTGACGCTCCCCGACTGATGATGCCACAGTGGCGGGCGGGCCACTGACGCTCCCCGACTGATGATGCCACAGTGGCGGGCGGGCCACTGACGCTCCCCGACTGATGATGCCACAGTGGCGGGCGGGCCACTGACGCTCCCCGACTGATGATGCCACAGTGGCGGGCGGGCCACTGACGCTCCCCGACTGATGATGCCACAGTGGCGGGCGGGCCACTGACGCTCCCCGACTGATGATGCCACAGTGGCGGGCGGGCCACTGACGCTCCCCGACTGATGATGCCACAGTGGCGGGCGGGCCACTGACGCTCCCCGACTGATGATGCCACAGTGGCGGGCGGGCCACTGACGCTCCCCGACTGATGATGCCACAGTGGCGGGCGGGCCACTGACGCTCCCCGACTGATGATGCCACAGTGGCGGGCGGGCCACTGACGCTCCCCGACTGATGATGCCACAGTGGCGGGCGGGCCACTGACGCTCCCCGACTGATGATGCCACAGTGGCGGGCGGGCCACTGACGCTCCCCGACTGATGATGCCACAGTGGCGGGCGGGCCACTGACGCTCCCCGACTGATGATGCCACAGTGGCGGGCGGGCCACTGACGCTCCCCGACTGATGATGCCACAGTGGCGGGCGGGCCACTGACGCTCCCCGACTGATGATGCCACAGTGGCGGGCGGGCCACTGACGCTCCCCGACTGATGATGCCACAGTGGCGGGCGGGCCACTGACGCTCCCCGACTGATGATGCCACAGTGGCGGGCGGGCCACTGACGCTCCCCGACTGATGATGCCACAGTGGCGGGCGGGCCACTGACGCTCCCCGACTGATGATGCCACAGTGGCGGGCGGGCCACTGACGCTCCCCGACTGATGATGCCACAGTGGCGGGCGGGCCACAGTGACGCGCTCCCCGACTGATGATGCCACAGTGGCGGGCGGGCCACTGATGATGCCACAGTGGCGGGCGGGCCACTGACGCTCCCCGACTGATGATGCCACAGTGGCGGGCGGGCCACTGACGCTCCCCGACTGATGATGCCACAGTGGCGGGCGGGCCACTGACGCTCCCCGACTGATGATGCCACAGTGGCGGGCGGGCCACTGACGCTCCCCGACTGATGATGCCACAGTGGCGGGCGGGCCACTGACGCTCCCCGACTGATGATGCCACAGTGGCGGGCGGGCCACTGACGCTCCCCGACTGATGATGCCACAGTGGCGGGCGGGCCACTGACGCTCCCCGACTGATGATGCCACAGTGGCGGGCGGGCCACTGACGCTCCCCGACTGATGATGCCACAGTGGCGGGCGGGCCACTGACGCTCCCCGACTGATGATGCCACAGTGGCGGGCGGGCCACTGACGCTCCCCGACTGATGATGCCACAGTGGCGGGCGGGCCACTGACGCTCCCCGACTGATGATGCCACAGTGGCGGGCGGGCCACTGACGCTCCCCGACTGATGATGCCACAGTGGCGGGCGGGCCACTGACGCTCCCCGACTGATGATGCCACAGTGGCGGGCGGGCCACTGACGCTCCCCGACTGATGATGCCACAGTGGCGGGCGGGCCACTGACGCTCCCCGACTGATGATGCCACAGTGGCGGGCGGGCCACTGACGCTCCCCGACTGATGATGCCACAGTGGCGGGCGGGCCACTGACGCTCCCCGACTGATGATGCCACAGTGGCGGGCGGGCCACTGACGCTCCCCGACTGATGATGCCACAGTGGCGGGCGGGCCACTGACGCTCCCCGACTGATGATGCCACAGTGGCGGGCGGGCCACTGACGCTCCCCGACTGATGATGCCACAGTGGCGGGCGGGCCACTGACGCTCCCCGACTGATGATGCCACAGTGGCGGGCGGGCCACTGACGCTCCCCGACTGATGATGCCACAGTGGCGGGCGGGCCACTGACGCTCCCCGACTGATGATGCCACAGTGGCGGGCGGGCCACTGACGCTTGCCACAGTGGTGACGCTCCCCGACTGATGATGCCACAGTGGCGGGCGGGCCACTGACGCTCCCCCTGATCCGAGACGCTCCCCGACTGATGATGCCACAGTTTCTGCTGAAACTGATGATGCCACAGTGGCTGAACTCCACAACTGTCCCTCCTGACTGATTCGCTGAATGATGATTACTGGGGCTAAATGCTTTTTTCACTTCAACCACCTGACGACGTCTAAAGACATCCTGGGCTTTATGGTGGTATATCTAAATGATGCCTGCAGCTACAGGAATCCTTCAGATATTGTTTTCAGCCGGTGATATCCCACCCCCTTCCCGCTGTCCTCCGATCGGTTAGTCGGGTAATGGATTCGCCGGCGGTCTATCATAGAGATTTCCGGTGGACCAGATGGTCGCGAGACTCTCTATGATCATCTGAGGTTGGGCGCGATGTTATGACATCACGCCCAGCCTCTGCATAAAAAAAAATGGTGCTGCCAGTTGAGAAGCTGTGATGTATTTTTTGTTTGTTCAGGCTTCCCAGCCTAGAGGAGATGTGCGGTCTTATTGATCCCATATCTCTCTGTAAAGAGGACCTGTCATGCCATATTCCTGTGACAAGGGGATGTTTACATTCCTTGTAATTGGAATAAAAGTCATTAAAATGTTTTAAGTGTCCCTGCGTGCTCGCACACAGAAGCGAAAGCATACCAAAGTCCCGCCCACATATAAAAACTGTGTTCAAACCACACATTTGAGATGTTGGCGAGGGAGCAATAATTATAGCCCTAGACCTCCAACTCAAAACATGTAATCTGTAAAAAAAAATTTAAAGCATGGCCTATGGGGATTTTTAAGTACCGAAGTTTAGCGCCATTCTCCGAGCGTGTGCTATTTTGAAGATATGTTGGGTATCTATTTACTCGGCGTTACTTAATTTTTCATAATAAGCAACATAATTCAGCTGAGTTTACTGTGTGTGTGTCTGTGTTTTTTTACTTATTTTTTTTATTTTTTTTTGCAAGAAATGTTTTTCTCCGAAGAAATTGCGTTTTAAAAAGTGTTGCGCAAATTCCGTGCGAGATAAAGTTGCAATGACCACCATTGTATTCTCTAGGGTATTTGCAAAAAAAATATATCATTTTTGGATGTTTTATCTAATTTTCTAGCAAAAAAAAGATTTTTGCATGTAGGAGAGAAATTGTCAGAATTGGCCTGGTTGGCAAGTGGTTAAGCCAGGGGTCTCCAAACTTTCTAAGCAAGAGTTACCAATCTTAACCTTTTTATCCTGGAGGAAACCTTGGAGTTTTCAGGTTTAGGGGTACCCTGCTATTTCAAATTGGTGTATCAGTGGGAGTCTCTCATGCAACATCACTTAAAGGGGTGTTCCACCCAAAAAAATGACCCCTTCTCAATCCACTCCTCACCCCCATACATGCCACATTTGGCATGTAATTTTTTGGGGGGGGAGTGGGGGCTTCAGTAGGAGTGGGACTTCCTGTCCCGCTTCCGCCGAGGGGCTGGTTAGGCGATTAAGCTTAATCGCCTACAGGGAGGGGGCTGGTGTAGGCGATCACATGGGACACTGACAGGTCCCATGCGATCGCCTCTCCAATCAGCGGCGAGCCGCGCCGCGCACGCATGCGCAGTGGGTGCCCGGCCGTGAAGCCGAAGGCTGTCACGGCTGGGTGCCCACAGTCAGCATGGAGACGCCGGCCGGGGAGGGGGGAGAGGAGCGGAGCCCCGGTCGGCGCGTCACTGGAATGCAGGAGCAGGTAAGTGAGTGTTTATTAAAAGCCAGCAGCTACACTTTTTGTAGCTGCTGACTTTTAATAAACACAACTTAGGGCTGGAACACCCCTTTAAGTATAAGGGTAACTGCTACACACAGATTTGAATGAGTTTACAGAAGATCACTCTTTGATGATCTTAGGAAGTGAATTCCAGCCTTTTGGAGCATAGCCAAAGAATGCCCTATCCCCCATGGAGTGTAGGTGAGTAGGGGGGATGCACTAAACCAGAGTTTGAGCATATGAGAGGAAGAGTAAGTTTAAAAAAGTTCAGAAAGATAATGGGGTTCCAAGCCATGAAGAGCCTTGTAGATGAACAAGGGGATCCTTAAGTCGTATGTGAAACCTGACTGGTAGCCAGTGCAAGGACTCCAGGATAGGGTTAATATAGTTACTTGTACCAGACCTAGTGAGGATTCTGGCTGCAGAATTTTGAACATACTGTATTTAGGTCGATTGATAGTGGATTTAGGTACACCAGAGAGTAGAGCATTGCAGTAGTCAAGTCCGTAGAACACAAATGTATGGATCCGCTTTTTAGCTGCAGTATATGATAGCATTGGATGCAGCCTAGCAATGTTTCTCAAGTGGACATTTTTATTCTGTTCATAAGCTCATGTAAATTATATTAAAAAAAAAGTACTTCATAAATTGCGTAAGTGCTGAAACAAATGCTAAATATAAAGGTAAATTCATCCAATATTAGTGAGGATAAAATTTGCGAAGTCTGTGCTGTCAAGTATAAGCAGGGAACAAATGTAACATCCACAAAGAAATAGTAAAGTCCCAATGTGATTACTGTATTTATCGGCGTATAACACGCATCCTAACTTTTAAGAAGGACGTTTTTGGAAAACTTTCCACAGCCCCCTGCGTATAACACGCCGGCACAGTTTACCCTCTATTTTAAGGGTAAAAAAGTGAGTGTTATACGCCAATAAATACAATCTTTGAAAGCCGTGCTAAAAACATGCACATTCTTATTTCTTAGTGCTGCAAGTGGTCACCAATCATTCCTCCGCTTCGAGATGAGGGGGGGGAGAATGGTCTCTTGCCAGATAAGACTTTTTAAGTGGCTGATCTCACCTTAGTGATGGTATGGAAACAAGCCCATACAAGATGGTATGGAGCAGATGAAAAGAAAAGTTCATTATGCGACATTCTCCATTAAAAACAATTTATTAAGACTTCACCGTTATTTCCTCTACAAGACAATTGTACAAGAAAATTGAACAAGAAAATTGAACATGTATGCCCAGCCTCAGTGACTGAAAGCAGTTTCTCTTTTGTGCTGAGTAGTGAGTACACTTGTACAGTAAAGCCTAATAAACTTTTCTGTGGATTTTCATCTGAAGGGAGATCAGTTGGCCAGACTTCTGAACCCAAAAATGGTTTTCTGATGCAGTTTAAAAACGAACAAATTTTCTGAACGATCGGAAAACGATCGTTTTTATGTGTGTTGTTAAAATAGTCTGACCAAGTGTATGGGGCTGTGTAATACTATTGTTAAGCCCCATACACTTGGTCAGACTATTTTAACAACACACATAAAAACGATCGTTTTCCGATCGTTCTCAGAAAATTTGTTCGTTTTTAAACTGCATCAGAAAACCATTTTTGGGTTCAGAAGTCTGGCCAATTGATCTCCCTTCAGATGAAAATCCACAGAAAAGTTTATTGGGCTTTACTGTACAAGTGTACTCACTATTCTGCACAAAAGAGAAGCTGCTTTCAGTCACTGAGGCTGGCCATACATGTTCAATTTTCTTGTACAATTTTCTTTTAGATTTACCAAAAACCATATGTGAGGTCAAACTAAACAACACTTTCAATTGTATGCAATCAGGCAGGCCCTTGCACTACATAGTTGAAGGTAAATCTAAAGAAAATTGCACAGAAAATCATGTATGGCCAGCCTAACTCTCTGGCCATTAAAAAACCCATAAACAAAAGATTTGCATTTGAACATGTTTCTTTTGTTATTTTCGTATGTTGATATGACACCTATAACAAAACATTTGCCTTCAGTATTTTGAATACACAGAAAAAAGAAAAAAGAATTCATTCAATATACATAATGAAATTCTTTTGTTATAGATGTCATTGAACAATGAACATACAACTGAAAACGAACACAAAACAGATTCAAACAAAATACACAATGCAAACCTCTTGATACAGATTTAATTTTCGTTATTTTGCCATTTTCGTTTTGTCGTTTTTTCCCGTCTGATCGTTAGTTCGTATTTGCGGTCGTTCGTTATGCGCCTCATCCGTTATCCCGTCGTTTTCGTATTTTGGTGCTTTACCGTTTTCGTATGTACACATCATCCTGCGGGTACGAAAATGAACATTTTCGTACGAAAATAACATTCGTACGAACGGGAATGCACATATCTAGTCAGAACACAATGGCTCAGTGGGGGAGATCGCTGGACTAACCTTACATGGTTTGTACAGTGGCTCGCGGCCAGAGATGTCAGTTTTTTTTTTTTTTTTTTGTGTAACCCACAGTTAAAGATGCAGTTATTAACTGAACGTAGGGGGAGCCATTTGTCCTGGACTTGGTTTATTTTTATGAGGAACATAGCTGCAGGGCATTGCTTAAACCCCTAGTGCAAAATGCTCGTATTCAATGTTCAAAAGCGTCATATAAACAAGGAGGTCTGGAGGTTGACTTAATTTTTATTGCTACTGGGCATCCACCACCTTTTTTAAGCTAAATAAGTTTTTAGATTAATCCTCTCTTGATAATGTACTTAGATTATTTTTAAGCCATATCATGGTAGCAAGCAGATTTTCAGAGCAAAATGTAGAGCTTGGGTAGACAACCTTAAAGAGGTGGAGATCTACCTGAATATTTTGAGAGAAGTCAAAGATCGCCACCTCAAACATGATTTAAACCTCTTATCGGCATACTACCATGTAGCAATCGTGTGCATTGCACGGCAATCATGGGTTTAAATTAGGTGGTAAGGAGGCAACTTGTCGCCTCCACAGCACTTCTCAAACACACTCGGAAAACACTTTTTAGGGCAACAGCAGTGCCTGCTGCACTTGTTAATGGACCCTTACTATTCTGAGCTCCCTAGAAGGCAGCTTTTACACTAATGTGCTGCGGTTTACCCACACCACGAGTGCAGTGCATCTGCAACTTTCTTGGGTTAGCTGCGCTTTGCCATAGGCTTTCAATATGTCCTGCACATGTGGTGCACTTTCTGAAAGCGCACCAAAATGCCTGCATTCAGAAAGTGCACCAATCCTGCAGAATATAATAGATCTCAATGGCTAAGCGCAGAAAAACCTCAGAAAAGCTGCAGGTACACTGCGGTGTCGGTAAACTGCAGCACATTAGTGTCAAAAGCAGCCTTATTCTATTAAAGCGGGATTTCACCCGATCCCTCGATCGGTGCAGGTCCCGCACCACCATTCACACTAAGGTTACGGCTTCACTGCCAATTTCCTACTGTGCGAGTCTCGTGCCGATTTGTGAATGTGCTGCTGCTCTCTGGGAGCACAGACAGTTCCCAGAAAGCAGCGTGCCCCATTCACTAGGAGAAGATGAAGAAAATGGACCGCGGCTACTGAAGAGGCAGATTACGGACTTCCGCATAGCAACAGGTATTTCGGGTGAGTTTATTTTATTTTTTATATATATATATATATATATATATATATATATATATATATATATATATATATATATATATTTAATGATTTTTGGGCTAAAAAAAAAATCCTGGGTGGAACTCTACTTTAAGTGTATTGCTTCAAACTGATCCAAATCTCTTCTTTCCTGCTGCTGACACCACTCTGGAGACTGGCATGAGGGATAGGAGAGGGGGTGCAGTTGGCATCGCTTTACACGCAGTCCCTCTGCATTGCACTCTGTCCGATGCTCTGTTATGGTGGGTCAGTAATGCCAGTTCACGATCTACCAGTGACCTGGCCACGGTCTACTGGTTTGAGGACCCCCTGATGTAGTGGATCTATATTAGAGCAAAGTACCAGAATGTCCGTCCCCCCCCCCCCCCATTGCAAAGACAAGATAATGGATATGAATATGTGAAATTGTCACCGGTGCAATAATTTTAGATATGCGTTTATTCTAAATATTGGGTCTGCTGCAGTCTCAAATTCCCCAACCAACGGTAAGGGGTATGTAATGTGGCGTTTTTAGTGGATAAACTGCGCCAACCCTATACTAAACAAATATAGGTATATATTTGGTGACCGTGAAAAATCTATTAATTTGTAGTTTAAATCATGGTAACTGTAAATGCCAAAAAGTAAAACAAAATTTAAAAATTATATGCATAACAAAGGAAGGGGGGGGGGGTGAGTCCCTGTGCTTTAATCACAAATAAGTGGTCAAAAGTCCTTCTAGGCTAAGTGTACCTTTCTCCAATCTCTGCTACACCACCACCTTCCAGACTGAACACTCACCAGAAATATCAAAAATACCTTTTTATATGAGCCTGGATCAGCTGCTTCTCATCAGTTACTATAATCTGCCTGGGATTTCCCAACCGATCAATCAATAATCGCTCTGTTTAAAAACTCATAGAAAACATACGGTACGGCCATCATTGTGTAACATTCTTGTGCTTTTATTCAAAAAACAATCTTTAAGAAGTTATTGCACTCACATGGTATAGTGCCTTAGACCGGTGTCCTGACGACAAATGCCCGCCCAGAATTGCTCATGCGCAATACGGAGCCGCTGAACATTGGAATTGATGATCAGATGTAGACAGTGCCTGCGCACAATAGCCGACAATGTGCCACACGCTCCTGATGCTCGTGCAAGTCTTCAAGATGGGCACATTTGAGGGGCGGATGCCTACTGAAGGGGGCGTATTTTGTAATGATGGGCAGTGCTGTTAGGAAGGGGCGGAATTGTTTACAAAACTCAAATACATCTCTTAAATATATCTCTGCTATTCTTCCTACACGTGTTTGCGGGCGTGAATAGCAGAGATATATTTGTTTAAGAGATTCCGCCCCCTTAACAGCAGTGCCCACTGCCCATCATTTCAAAATATGCCCCCTTCTGTAGGCATCTGCCCCTCACACGTGCCCATCTTTAACAAATCCGCCCTTTGCAGACTTGCACGGGTATCTGAAACGTGTGGCACAATGTTGGCTATTGTGCACAGGCGCCGTCTACAGCTGATCATCAATTCAGATGAATGGAGGCTTTCGGCAGCTCCGTACTTCGCAAACGCTGCTCACTCGCAGTACCGGGCCGGCACTTCTCGTCGGGGGCATTTCTCGTCGGAGCACCCGCCCCGAGTCCTTCCAGCGATCTGTTAGGGCTTGTATTTTGCCGTTCTGTCTTTTTTGGAAGCGGCATGCGTTGCAAAGATGTGACGTCGGCGTTGCCCATCCAATCATGCATCTTCAGGAGGCTTCAGACGCCATCTTACTTTAGGTATTTGTGCCCATACTGCGGAGTTGGTTAACCAATCAGCTGACTGCAAAAGCAGAAAGTTCGCTTGCCACCATTTTGGTTATTTGTACTGATTCACCCATAGTTTACTCTGTTTCTCTACTCACCACTTGCTTACATTTCACTCAAAAACGGAAACTAGAAAAGCCAAAGTCCTCCTTTAAAATCTAAATTACAATTAATATACCTATTATTTTGTCATCATTCTTTACAAAAATATTGGCGTGTGCAGAAATAGATAAACTTAGCTTGCCCTAATAAGATGGCTGGAAGAACTTTACAATCTTAATCCATATTTCTTATTACATAATACAAATACAAAATATATATATGGAAATCAAGAATTTAAAAAAATATAAAAAGCACCAACTCTATATTATTGATCTTATTACATCTACTATTGTTATTGCTAATGGCCTACACTTGATTTACGTAAATTACTATAAAAAAAAAAACAAATAAAATGTAGGGAAAAATAAAGATAAAAATAAATATAAATATAAAAATAAAGTAAATATAAATAAAATAAAAGTAAATAAAAATAAAATTAAAAATTAAATAAAAGTATATCAAGTGTAGGTTGTTTCGCAATAATGATAGTAGATGTAATAAGAGCAAAAAATATAGAGATGGTGCTTTTTATATATATATATATATATATATATATATATATATATATATATCTTCTTCTTTGCAGCCATTTTAGGGCAGTCTAAGTTTATCTATTTCTGTTATTTTACATTACATTTTAAATGGGGACTTTGGTTTTGCTAGTTCTGTTTTTTAATGAAATGTAAACAAGGGGTGAGTAGAGAATCATTACAGTAAACTATGGGCAAATCAGTACCAATAAGCAAACTTTGTTTTTGCGGTCAGCCAATTGGTTAAATACCTAAAGTAAGATGACACCTGAAGACGTATGATTGGATGCGAAACACGTAGAGGCTTAGGGGTAACGCCAATGTTCTGTCCCGAACTCGCACGAGAACGAGGCTTGCAACGCATGCCGGTTCCCATAGATTGAATGGCAAAATTCAAGCCCTAACAGATCGCTGGAAGGACTCACTGGTGGTCTAAGGCACTATACCACGTGAGTGCAATAACGTTTTAAAATTGTTTTTCGAATAAAAGCGCAAGAATGTTGCACAATGATTGCCGTATGTTTTCTGAGTTTTTAGGCCGGCTTCACACTTGTGCGGTGCGAATTTCAGCTCTATCTCTGCAGAGAGATAAGAGAAGTGTTCAGTAGATCAATTGCGTTTTAACTGCAGATTAGGTGTGAATTTGGAGACCTGGGAGAGGGAAGAAGTGTATTGAGTTGAATCCTGAAGAGAAATTAACACATCTGCGAATCAGCTGCGTACCCATAGAAGATAATGGGGCCTGAATTCGCAACTGAGCCGCACCGCATGGCCCAAAAGACGCACACGTTTTTCTGTAATGCGCAGTGCGAATGCATCGCACATGTGTGAACCAGCCTCATTGAAAACAATGTAATTAGAAATGTTCTGCGTATTGGATGCGGTTTAAGCCGCACTCAATTCGTATAGGTGTGAACTTGGCCTTAAAGATCCTCTTAAACAACAAGGAGTGATTGATCGGTTGGAAAGTCCCAGGCAGATTATGCTACACTCATATGAGCCTGGATCAGCTGCTTCTCATCAAAGGAAATAATGATTTCTAGTGAGTTTTCAGTCTGGAAGGTGGTGGTGTAGCACGGTTTGGTGGGAGTTGCACTTGGCCCAGGAGGACTTTAGCACAGGATTTTATTTTTTTTATTTTTTTTTACCTTTTTATCCATACATGTGTTTTTTTGGTACTCTTTGGTATTTAGGAGTTTCCATGGTTTTACCTACGAATTATTGATTTTTCACTGTCACAGAATATATACCTATATTTTAGTATAGGGTTGGTGCAGTTTATCCACTAAAAATGCATTATTATTATAGAATTTGAGACTGCAGCAGACCCAATATTTAGAATAACGCGTTTATAAAATTATTGCACCGGTGATAACAATTCCACATATTCATATCCATTATCTTGTCTCTGCAATGGGGGGGGGGGGCATTCTGGTACTTTGCTCTAATATTCACATTTAAATCCACATCAGGGGTCCTCAACCAGTAGATCGTGGCCAGTTTACTGGTAAATCGTGAACTGGGATTACTGACCCGCCATCAGAGCATCGGACAGAGTGCAACTCGGAGGGTTGATCGTGGCCAGGTGACTGGTAGATCGTGAACTGGGATTACTGACCCACCATCAGAGCATCGGACAGAGTGCAACTCGGAGGGACTGCTTGTAAAGTTGGAGCTGTAGTAGGGAGCAAGAGCCACATAAGCAGATGCCTTCTCTGTAGTGCCGGCTCTGTCCCATGCGGAGTGATACCAACTGCTCTCCACCTCTTATCCCTGATGCCCGTCTCCAGAGTGGTACCAGCAGCAGGAAAGAAGAGATATTCAGATCCGTGTGAAGCAATACACTTAATAGTATAAGGCTGCTTTCACACTAATGTGCTGCAGTTTACTGACACCGCAGGTGCAGTGTACCTGCAACTTTCCTGAGGGTTTTCTGCGCTTAGCCAAAATATTTAGGTAGATCTCCACTTCTTTAAGGTTGTCTACCCCAGCTCCACATTTTGCTCTGAAAATCTGTTTGCTACCATGATGTGGCTTAAAAATAAAGTACATTTCCAAGAGAGGTGTAGGCTAGCTAACATCGATTTAATTCGCTTAAGGCCCCTTTCAGACAGACAGTTGTTTTGCCGCAGCTAAAAGCATGTTTGTTTTGCTGGAATTCAAGACTCCAGGCACAGCGATTAGCTGCAGATGCGTTTAGCCGCGGCACGATATTGAACAGGGATCTGACTTGGATCCCTGCCAATACCAAGCTCTGCGTTTGGTATGAATCTTGAGGGGAAACTCCACGCCAAAATTTAAAATAAAAAAAACTGCATACCAGGCCCTTGGGTCTGCTATGGATTTTAAGAAAACACCCCGTACACCGAAAAAACGGCGTGGGGTTCCCCCCAAAATCCATACCAGACCCGTATCCGAGCAGCAGCCCTGCCGTCAGGAAAGGGGTGGGGACAAGCGAGCGCCCCCCCCCCCTCCTTAACCAACCCTGGCTGTTGGTTGTCTGGGTCTGCGGGAGGGGAGCTTATCGGAATCCGGGAGCCTTCACCGCCATCTCAAGATTCATACCAAACGCAGCTGACACAGTGCACTGCGGTTACCTATGGTTATGTGCTGATAGCTGCGGAATTTCACAGCTGGACGCATACAGTTCTATTTTTTTTCTATCTGAACAAACCCGCGGGGACAAAACCGCAGGTAACCGTAGTGTGTGAATGATGTCATAGGCAAGCGTTGTGTGCTTCTAGCTGCGGTAAAATCCACAGCTAAAAGCACCATTCTATATCCGTCCATGTGAAAAGGGGCCTAAAGGTGGTGGATGACCGGTAGCAATAAAAATGAAATCGACCTCCCAGACCTCCTTGTTTATATGGCGGGTTTAAACAGCTAGACTATTACCGAGTGTTCTCCCCAGCCAGGTGCAAAGTACATAAACATTTTGCACTAGGGCTTTAGGCAATGCCCTGCAGCTATGTTCCTCATAAAAATAAACCAAGTCCAAGACAAATGGCTCCCCCTACGCTCGGTTACTTATCCCAATTGCATTACATACAAATGCTTTGTAACTGCACAGTAAGCTGCATCTTTAACCCAGGTACACACTACCTTCTCTTTTTTTTTTTTTTTTTTTTTTTTTTTTTCGTGTGGGTTACAAGAAAAAAACTGTACTAACCATGCAAGGTTAGTCTAGCGATCTGCCCCGCTGAGCTATTGTGTTCTGACAAGCAGGAAGTAAAAACTGTGTGCCTAACAAGGTTTACTGTGTGCTGCGCTTAACCATTTTATTGCCCCTAAATGTTAACCCCTTCCCAGTCAGTGTCATTAGTTCAGTGTATAGTATTAGCACTGTTTACTGTATTGGGGTCACTGGTGATATCGGTTCCAACAAAGGTCGGTGCATCGGCTAATCTGCTTTACTTTAACCGACAATTGCACTGTACCCAAACAAAAAATTCCCCCACAAATAGAGCTTACTTTTATTTGATATTTGAGAAAAAATTACTTCTAGAAAGCCTGTCCAGTAAAAAAAAATCAAATCAACTTTCTAAATAAATTTGGGGCAATATGTATTCTGCTACGTATTTTTGGTAAAAAAAAATATGCCAATAAGCGTATATTGATCGGTTTGCCTAAAAGTTATCGCATCTAAAAACGATGGGATATATTTATGGAATGGTGGCCATCAGCAACTTCTAGTGGGACTGATATTGTGGTGGACAAATCTGACATGAAGTGACACTTTTTGGGGACCAGTGATAATAAAGCTTGCTGGTTTTATGTAGCAGGGCTGTGTAAATTTCAGAACTGATTGGACAAACAATCATTTGGCCGATGCAAAACATCTTGTATCTGTACATTTATCTGTTTGCTTGTTATTTATAACTTTGACCCAACTGTCAGATCTGGCGGGCAATGCTTAGACAAGCTCTGTTAAATTGCATGGCATATGCTCAATTGACGGCAGCTTTGGGGATCTGAATTTCCAAGCTGCCGTCAATTGACGGCATAGTTTTTTCCGGCCACTGGGGGGGCGCGCGACCCCGAGATGCCGATGCGCGTGCCTGGCGGTCGCGATGTCCGCCAGGTACCCGCTGATCGGCAGTTTTAGAGCAGGGACGTGAAGCTCTGTGTGTAAACACAGAGCTCCACGTCCTGTCAGGGAGAGGTGACAGATGCTGTTTCTCTTGTACATAGGGAGACCGCATCGGTCACCTCCCCCAGTCACCCCCCTCCCCCCACACAGTTAGAACACACCCAGGACTCACATTTAACCCCTTCCTGACCCCCTAGTGTTAACCCCTTCACTGCCAGTCACATTTATACAGTAATTAGTGCATTTTTATAGCACTGATCACTGTATAAATGTGAATGGTTCCAAAAATGTGTCAAAAGTGTCCAATGTGTCCATCGCAATATCGCAGTCCTGACAAAATTTGCAGATCGACGTATTACTAGTAAAAAAAATAAAAAATAAATTGTCAGAATTCTATCCCTTATTTCCTAGCCACTATAATCTTTGCGCAAACCAATTACTATACGCTTTTTGCGATTGTTTTTTTTTACCAAAAATATGTAGAATACATATCGGCCTAAACTGAGAAACATTTTTTTTTTTCAAAATTGGATTTTTTTTATAGCAAAAAATAAATATTCGGTTTTTTTTTTTTTTTTTTCAAAATTGTTGCGCTTTTTTGTTTATAGCGCAAAAAAAAAAAAACGCAGATGCGATCAAATACCACCAAAAGAAAGCTCTATTTGTGGGGAAAAAAAAGGACGTCAATTTTGTTTGTAAGGCACGTCGCACGACCGCGCAATTTTAATTTAAAGCGACGCAGTGCTGAAAGCTGAAATTTCGCCTGGGCAGGAAGGGGGTATATGTGCCCAGTAAGCAAGTGGTTAAAAATGTTAAGTAAATTTGTTTTCAATGTAGTATTCCAGTTGTATCACTTGCAAGACAAAACCGTTGCTGTGTATTACATAACCCTCTAGCCATGTACATGTATCCAAAAACAGTTTACATGTAATCTTTGCAATCAGAAATGTAATCTGCATTAGTGTGGTTTGCTCATAAATTGGACTCCCATGTACGTGCACGTTCTAAAATAAGCACATGCATACTGAGCTTGTAAATTTAGATGGTACTTATCTTTGGCCTTTGGAACCACTTTACATTAAAGAGGAACTGCAGTCTGCTCACATAATGTTTTAAAAAAATATCTTTGCTATTCTAAAGCTCCCTTCCAAAACTCTGATTCTGTACTTGCCAAATATGCTGCAGAAGTCTCCTTCCACTGAGTCTGGCTGCAAGCATTTTAACTGTGGGCATCTGAATCTGCTGCCTGTTAACTTCCTGGATTTATAGGGAAAGAGAAGCACACCTCCCAGCTCTGCAGTTCTCTTTGGCCTACTTATGACTCTCCCCCTCCCTTCCTGTCGAACTCTCACAAGAGTGAGGGAGAGAGCTATGTTGTAAGCCTAGGTTTTTTCCAGACAAGAAACGGGAAGATATTTACTGGCAGAAAAAAAATGTTTTACTATCCGAAGTTAAAACAACAAGGGCAAAAGATTTAATAGATGGAAAGATTAAAAAATGACTGACGTTCTGCTTTAATGCATTGTATGCCATAAAGTTAAACATTTGCATGTAGCTTCCCACCCTAGCCCCCTTTTTATATTTGAGCCCAATCTCCATCCAGTGCTGTCCATGAGAGCAGCAGCTCTATTCTCACTGGACAGAGGCAGCAGTGGGCGCAAGTATAACATGTTTTTGTTTGTAAACCTAAAAACATATATTTTTAAAATCTGTATAACCACCTGCTGGCTGCTTACAGTAAATATACTGTGAGTGGGCCGGTAGGTACAGGGACGTGCACATAAATGTATGAGACTGGCCGCCTTCTGGATCGACGCCCACTGTTGACCTGTGCTGTGACTGGATGCAAGAGATTTCAGCCAATGATTTTGGCTGAAACCTGCTGATGGCTTACACATTGTTAGGCATACAGTTAACTCCTTGATTGCCCCTAGGTGTTAACCCCTTCCCAGCCAGTGTTATTAGTGTCAGTGTACAATATTATCACTGATCCCTGTTTGTCACTAGCTACAGCAGTATTAGGGACCCTCCCAGCTCAGCGTCTGTGGCAGTTTGCCTGCCGCACTATCACAGTTCTTCTATAAGCTGCTGATCCCAGCCATTATATTAATGTGTCTAACTGCGTAACTGCGTAAATTCCTATATATAGATGTACATCTCATAGTTTGTAGGAACTATACAATGGGGAAAATTTGATGCACTGCATATTTTTTAAGTTTGCCCACTTTCAAAGAAATGAGGGGGTCTATAATTTTTTTTTTTTTTTTTTTTTTTTTATCATAGGTGTATTTTAAGTGATAGACAAAATACCAACCAAAAATCCAGAAAAAACACATGATACAAATGTTATAAATTGAGTTGCAGTTCAGTGAGTAAAATAAGTATCTGATCACCAAGCAAAACATGACTTGGCGGAGAAACCCTTCTTAGCAAGCACAGCAGTAAGCTGTTTGTTGTAGTTAGTAACCAGGTTTGCACACATCTCAGGGTGTATTTTGGTCCACTCTTTGACAGATCTTCTCTAAATCCTTAAGGTTTCTTGGCAACTCGAAGTTTAATTTCCCTCCATAAAGTTTCTATGGGATTAAGGTCTGGAGACTGGCTAGGCCACTCCATGACCTTAACATGCTTTTTGAGCCTCACCTTTTTTTTTTTCTTTTTTTTAGGGGCAACCATGGGCTTCATATGACGTCCTAAAAAAGTGGAAGATCAGTATTCACTAATCTCATACAGATTGTATAGAATAAGTGAAGCGCTCATGAAAAAGTAATAATCAGCGAATACATTCATATATAAATGCAACATGTGTAAATATTATAATTTGAAAACAGTCCATATTTGTGTGTGAAAAAGTCCTTTTAGTAGAAGATGGGCAGGCTTTTCCTGCTACTAGTGTTGTCACAAATCACATGAATTTCTCGAGAGGACTCTTGAGGCCTCTTTAGAGTCACGTGATCTGATAAAACGCGTTTGGACGGAGCCTGTGACATTATCGCGTACCACCAGAAAGCAGCCTGGGAGTTTTGTGGTGGTTAAAGCAGAGGTCCATCCAAAAAAATATATATTTTTTTAAACCAACAGCTACACCTACTGCAGCTGCTGGCTTTTCATAATTGGACACTTTACTTGTCCTGGAGTCCAGCGATGTGGGACCTGCAGCTGATGTCGCCATTGCGGGTAAGGGTGCCCAGCAGTGTAGCCTTTTGGCTTCACACCGGGAACCCTACGGCACATGCACAAGGCCCCCTCCTCTCTCCTACTGGCCCGGCGGCAGGGGAGGGAGCCGCGGCTGAGGCTCCCAGAAGTGGAAAAGGATACCTTTTCAAAGACAGGACAAAGCCTCTCTCCTACTGGTTTACAACGACTTTAAAGTTTTGGAATAGCCTAGACCTGAATTGGATTGAAAATCTCTGGGTTGAGCTGAAGAGGGCTGTGCACAGGAGATGCCCTCACAATCTGACAGATTTGGAGTGTTTTTGCGGCCACGATTTTACCGCGATTTTTGCTTTGATTTAAATGAATGCCTGTGTAAGTGGCATCAAAATCAGACCAAAGTAGTGCAAGGACTACTTTGAAGTAGGCACAACTTAAAGTCGTGCCAGTATGAATGGTAGTCATTAAAAATAATGGAGAATGACTTGTCATACGATTTTACAGTCCAAGTCGTATAAGTGTGAAAGGGGACTAAGGGGTTAAATGCTCCAATGTAGCGCCACTGCAGAAGCGCTTTGCAGGCTTTCATTTCAATGGGCAGTAGTGGTGGAGGAGCGGTATACACCGCTCCAAAGATGCTGCTTGCAGGACTTCCCTTTTTTTTTTTAACGTCTTGCCAATGCACTGCCTCATTGTGAAAGCACTCGGGCTTTCAGACTGAGACTGCAGGGGAGCAGTTTTGCAGGCACTACAGGTGCTATTTTTAGCCCAAAAGCGCATGAAAAACGCCCCAGTGTGAAAGGGGTCCAACTGTTAGGCCGATTCACCCCCCGTCATCTCATAAAATCTAACGTATTGGCCCAAAAAAAAATCTGCATCATAAATCCGGTATCGGCCACCGCAATTTCTAAATAACGGCATTGGCCAGAGGAAAACTCATATCGGTCGACCATTAGTCAAGATGTGCCATGCTGATGGACTCGTACCCAAAAATACTGCGTGCCCTAATAAAATCAAAAGTTGCTTCAACAAAGTATTACTTTAACCACTTCATTACTGGGCACTTCCTGCTCACGGCAATTTTCAGCTTTCAGCACTGTTGCACATTAAATGACAATGTGGTCATGCAACACGGTACACAAACTATATTTTTATCATTTTCTTCCTACAAATAGAGCTTTATTTTGGTGGTATTTGATCACTGCTGTTTTTTTTATTTTTTTGCGCTATAAACAAAAAAAGACCGTCAATTTTAGAAAGGGGGGAAAAATGATGGGCACAGATAGGAGGCACTGGATAGGCAGCACTGATGAGCTACTGACAGGTATGACTGAGTGGCATCTGAAGTGCACTGATTGGCTTTTTTTATAGTCCCTGTCAGGTGTTTATTATGGGGCAGTTATTGGCAGCTGATGAGCATGTGTGATCAAGTGCAGCCCCCATGTTCTGATTATCAGCACAGAGCCCCCGGGAAGGAGGGAGACCCGCCGATTTGGCTTTGCCTGTTAGCATGAACCGAGGAAAGCCATTTACCGGCACTTTCTGGTTGATCAGCTGTGATTAGTCACAGCTGATCATGTGGTAAGAAGCCTGTGTCAGGCTCCATACCACGATCGGAGTTGCGGTGTGTCAGACAGCTTGTTGTTGTGATTACGTCCTATGATGTCCGATCAGGATTCCTAAACCCCTTTGGCGCCGTCATACTTGTGCGACCATATTTTAGTTTAGTTTATTTATGCTTATCTCCACCTAAAAGATTTTTTCAACTGAATTGTAGTTTTATAGGTCACATTTAAGGTGGAAAAAGTTCTGAAATGATTTATCTTTGTCTCCTTTATATCGCAGAAACCTGACATTTACCAGGGGATTGACCTGTTCTATCCACTGTATAGTAAATGTTTCAATTGAACCTCATGCTGCCCTATAAATTTTTCCTTCATGGTTGAGCCTTTTCAGATGAAGTGATAAAGGCATTTTAGCTACTACAATCTGTTGTATTATATCAATCTGAAAAGAAGCATTATTTGGCTTTATAACCGTTTTATACAAAATGTAACTTGTGTGCTTGAGTATTTTTGTTCTTAGGGTCGTCTGATACAATGATTTTACTTAACCTCCCTGGCGTTATGATTCTGTCTGGAATTTTGTACCAAAAGCGTTGCAATTGTTTTGCAAGGAAATGTGGTGTTATGTATTATAGGCCTGCAATTCTTAGTAAGTACTTACTTAAACCTGACCAAACAAGACTCTAGTAGACATCCCAGATGTGATAAAAGATGAAACACAAAATCATGAATTATAATCTAATAACTAATATTATTTTATTTAATACTGTAATAAAGAATAATGAATTTAGTCAAATAAAGAAAATTCAATTCAATATACATCTTGAGTGTGATACACTTTGAAGCAGGGGACTGCACAAAGTCCGACATCGCAGTCAGGACAATAGTATCTTGTCTCTTTTCGGACTTTTTTCCCCTTGCTATCTCTTTTTGAGCAGCACACTACGCACATTCTGGCAGGTGCTGCCTTTTTTGCAGTTGGTGGGATATAATCCAAAAAATGGCGACCCGTCAGACGCTCTGGATTCACCACATCAACAGCCCGACGTCCTGGTCTGTTTGCAGATACAGATGGCACCTGGTGGTTGACGAAAATCAGCTCAGCCACCTTCCAGATGAAGTCAGAGTGGACAAGAGGCTTGCCACTATATGCCCTGTGCAGGATGTAGGCGTTCCAAAGGCATTGTTCCAGAAGATGCCGGAATATTTTTTTGTAATATTTTTTTCTGTTGTTTCCGCATAGCGGGGTAGTATGTCATAGCCTGATCGGCTCTATCGACTCCTCCCATTGAGCTGTTATAGTGGACCACGACTTGGGGCTTCAGCACGTCTTTTCCACCTTTTGTGTGGACCATGGCAGTGGAGGTATTGTGGACAGTGCTCATGAGGCACACGTCCTTTTTGTCTCGCCATCGCATTGCCATGATCTTACCCTCTTGCCAGGCAACAATTTCTCCGATTTTTAATTTTCTCTTCCCAAATGCAGATGGCATGTCACGGCGGTTAGGCCCAACGGTACCATAGGCATCAGTCTTATTCTGTATCAGGACTTCATATAGTTCCGGAGATGTATAGAAATTATCGGTGATCACACAGTACCCCTGGTTCAGCAATGGCTCCAGTAGTGTAAGCACAGATGATGTGGCCATCCCATAACCGCTGTACCTGGGGTTGAACTTTGTGCCTTCACCAGTTTAAATGACGGAGTTCCATATATACCCAGTGGATGCCTCGCAGAGCATAAATGACTTGATGCCAAACCGAGCTCTTTTTGAAGCGATGTACTGAATCCAACTCAGGCGACCCTTGTAGGCCATCAAGTTCTCATCCACACAGACATCCCTATCTGGCACATAGGTCCGCTGGAAATTACCAACAATAATTTGCCATACCTCCCATATTTTTTTGAGTTTGGGCGCAGGATGCGTGGCCTCATCGAACTCTTCATTGTTGGTGAAGTGGAAGTTCTTCATGATGAGAGAGAAACGGCATTCTGACATCACAGTGCCAAAAAATGGAGTGGCCAATAATTTGTTGGTGGTCCAGTACCACTTCTGGAGCGGTTTTCCCACCACGCCCTGCAGAATAATGAGCCCCAAAAACTGCCAGATGTCCTCTCTGGTCACTGGTTCCCATTTTCTGCTGCGGGAAAATTTGGCATGCGGCGTAGCGGATTGCTGCCCCTGGTAGCGGTTTGTCTCCGTTACAATTTTTTCTATGACATCCTCTGTAACAAATAATTTTAGGTAGGCCAGAGGGTTGTCCTGCTCCACATCTACCTTCAGCCCTGGTGATCCGGTAAACGGAAATCTTGGGGGCGCAACCTGGTCCGTATCGGCAATAGGGCACCAAGTGCGCACATTACTGAGGCTAAGTGCAGGTTCTTCGCCTTCATCACTTGACAGATCAGTGTCGGCCTCAGGGTCAGATGACAAATCCCACGACTCACTTTCACTCTGTTCGGCGAGCATCTCTGCACCATTGTCGCTGTCACTCAGCTGCTCCAAAAGCGCTTTTTGTGAAAAGTGGCGCTTTTTTGATGTCATTTTTTTTAATTAGATGGGCACTATGGGGAAGGCAAGGGCACGTAGTGTTGTAACTACTAAAGGTGATACATTGTAATCTGAGGGGATTGCACTGTATCACCTCTTTTATGTGTAACTTTTTTTGAAATGCCCGCCCAGTTCCGCACCCGTGCGTCGCTACGTCGCAGAGAGCGGAACAAGGACGTGACAGATCCAGCGAGCACAGCGTCGGATCGCGGGAGAAGGTAAGGCACTCGCTGTGCACTCTGCAGCTCACCCCGTGTCTGACACGGGATCAACGATGGTAGCAGGAAATTTTTACCCCGTGTCAGACACGGGAAAACCGCCAGGGAGGTTAAGAGCAGCAGGAGTTGGATTATTTCAACAAGAGAATTGGAGTGGTGTCCCTTCAGGGCTTTTTTTCCCTCAGAAAAGGTGCAGGAACGCAACCCCTTGCCCAGGTCATGCTGGGCTCTGATGCTTGCCTACCTCCTAGAACCACCCCTACTCGCCTTTTAGCACCGCCCCTTTTTTAGACAACACTGCGCCAAGTGTTCTTTTGATGTCTGCAAGTTGCAGGTACAGTGGGCTGCCAGCATCCCATAGTAATCAATTCCAGGCTGAAATACACAAGCTGTATGCATATATACATGCATCCTAGTAGTACTTGCTTACAGGGATGGCTGCATACAGACTGTGTTCTGAGCATATGTCCCTGTACACATATGTGGGATGTGTCAGCTAGTGTATATCTGTGTTATACTGCCAGCAGCACCACTAGATTGGGGGCCCCCCTATAGCAGTGCTCTCATGCCTAGCATGATCAGTGTTTCATAGGAAAGCTGATGGAATGGCAGGAAGATCAGGGATTTCATACAAAGAGAACAGGATAATTTCATGTAGGTACATATCAGGAATATGAAATGTTCGGGTAACCTATTGTGCCAATCAGGGCCGTCTCTACCATAGGGCAAACAGGGGCAGCTGCCCAGGGCCCTGTCACTGTTGGGGGCCCAAAGCAACCCCCTTTGAAAAAAAAAAAAAAAACTTTTTTTTTTTTTTTTAGGGGTCTGGAGGTCCCCAGGGGCCCGGAGCCCCCAGGGCCCAAGATGGCAACCCCCCCTTTTTTTTTATTTATTTTTAAATAAAAAAATATATTTATTTTATATATTTTTATTTTTTATTAAAGGGCCAATTTTTTTAGGGGTTCCCATGGACCCGGAGGCCCCCAGGGCCCCAGATGACAACCCCCTTTTTTATTTATTTGTAACTAAAAATATATATTTTATATATTTTATTTTTTATTAAAGGGCCAATTTTTTTTAGAGGTCTGGAGGTCCCCAGGGGCCCGTAGTTCCCCAGGGTCCCGGATGACAACCCCCCCTTTTATAAAAACTTGTTTTATAAAAAAAAATGTTATTATTAAAACCTGGATGGCAACCCCCCCTTTTTTTTTATAATTTTTTTTATATATATTTTTTTCTTTCTTTATATATATATATATATGTGTGTGTGTGTGTGTGTGTGTATATATATGTGTATATATATATATATATATATATTAAAGGGTCCCATGTGGCAAACACCCTTTTTTCATTTTTTTTATAAATGTTTATTTTTTTATTTTTGTTTATATATTTTTTTTATTAAAGGGCCCAGAGGTCCCCAGGGCCCTGGATGGCAACCCCTCTTTTTTTTTTTTTTATAAGATGGCAACCCCCCTTTTTTTGTAATTTATTTTTATATAAAAAAAAATTATTAAAGGGCCCAGAGGTCCCCAGATGGCAACCCCCTTTTTAAAAAAATATATATATTTTTTATATATATTTAATTTTAAATTTTTTTCTTTTTATTAAAGGGCCCAGAGGTCCCCAGGACCCCGGATGGCTACACCCCTTTTTTATATATATTTTTCTTTATTAAATCTTTTTTTTGTAAAGGGCCTCCCGCTTCTAAATTCGCAGCAGCCCCGCCCCACCGTGTCTCAATTTAAGGGAGCAGCACCCCCCCATTCTCTGCTCCAGGGGGCCCATGCCTGAAGCTGTGTAAGGGGCCCCATAATTCCTGATGGCGGCCCTGCCGCCCATTAAGCCCCTGTGCTGCCCACAAATCGGGCTGAAAATCATCAGCGGGACGCAGCCAGGTGACAGTACTGCTTCCCTTCCCAGTGTTTTAAAATGTACAGAACCCCTGGCTTCCCTTTAGACGTGCACTTCTCCCTTCCTGCCACTGGGTGCTGCTTGTATATAAGTGAATTAGAATGTGATTTTATAACATCCCCAGTTTGCTCTTCCCGAGGCTGACTTCTTCATGTTCTGCTCCTCAATGTATGTCACTGTTTGCTAATCTATATTGTAAATAGAAGTTTTCTGTAGAGTGTGCCCAAAGTCTTTATAATATTTGATGATTCATTGCAGGTCTGGTCAGTGTTTTAAAAAGTTCCTGTATTTTACACATGGCATGGCATGGGATCACAGCACCGTCTGTTCATTCTGCTTTAGCACCATGGGACCCCAGGCCATGCCATGTGTAAAATAGAGGAACTCTTTAAGTCACAGACCAGACCTGCAGTCCAGGCTGAGTGAGGCCTCGGAGCACATGGCATAACTGTCTGTATTTAACTGCTTGATGGGCTTATTTTGGGCCTGACTGGTTCACATGTATGTGTTTTAGTGGCCCACATTTGTGCAGGCACAGCAGCCCATTCATTTGATGCCTCATGTAATAGGCTGCGCACACGGCACACCTATGCCCATCAAGCAATGAAATACAGCACTGTCTGTCCATTCTGCTGTCTGCTGTGACTTATCTGCAGTTCCTGCACTGTCAATGCATTTGTGTGTGCAAGAACTGCAAGTAAGTAGCATGGTGCAAAAGCAGCATGGATTTCAAGGCAACTGATTTTCAAAATGCTGAATGCACCTTTTTTCTGCAGGAAACAGAGGCATGGCAGCCCATTCAAATCAATGGGCTGCTGTGCTTGCACAAATGAGGGCCGCCAAAACACATACATGTGAACCAGCCAGGCCCAAAATAAGCTGAAGGGGGGCCCAAAAAAAATGTTTGCCCAGGGCCCAAACCATATTAAAGACGGCCCTGGTGCCAATACTGAATAATACTCTGCTGTCAAATACATACACATAGCTGTGTGCTTTCTCCAGGGTTTAGCTGTGGTTGGAGCTCACGAGGGCTCTATGAAAGGTGAAGGCTCAGGCAAGTCTAGCCAATCTGTGCTCTGCCTGAAATAGATTTTGTTCTTTGGCCATTCCTGTGCTGAAAACCGCTTTTGCAGCAACTTGAACTCATGGACCGACACGCATTGGTAGCCAATGACTCGACCTTTACCTTTGGCCACAAGTTTACTTGAGACTCACTGCAGAACTGCAAAGGGAAGCTAAGCAATTATGTGCTGGTTAGTGTCAATGAGAGAAGTTCTGTACTATATTATATGGAAGAAAGAGCAGTTTAAAGTGCAAAAAAATAGAAAAATTAATACAAACGTCTCCTACAAATAGTTGTCTATAATTCCCATTAGCACAATAATTAAAGGGAATCAAGTACCAGTAAATGAGCAAAGTGATTAATTGGAAGCAAGATTGCATCCACTAGCATAGCATACCAGGAGGGAAGATTCATGTAATAGTTGAAGGCATGATTATGTATGTTAGAAAACTCGTACATCTTCAGATTGTGAACCATAGAATAGATGGAACTTTTTAAAGGTTGATTTAATGAATGGCAATTGGAGTTCTACACAAATACTGTATATGCAATGATTGTAAGGGGGAACACATTCTGGGGCAGACCCAATACAACTGATGGCTGAAAGAAAAAAGGACGTCAAGTTTCAGAATAGTGAACGTCGCACTCAGGGGAGGGCTGGCAGGGTGGAAATCTCCCCCCGGGCTGGTGACACTATGCACAACCACCAGTCACCACTACCCAATATGCTGTTTTTGCAGAGCAGGAATATGCCTGCTGGAGCTCTGTTAACACAGGTCACTGCCGCTGCTCACCTCCCTCTGTGCAGCCGTGCCTGTGTCGGCTCCAAGGTAGATGGCTGCAGAGCTGAGCTATGTCTCGTCTCACACATGGCTCAGCCTCAGAGCACACCAGCGCTGACATCCCCTTCTCTCTCTGCACACCCTCTCTAGTCTCTCCTGCCTCCCAGTGCATAAAAAGGGGTGCTCTGTGGACTTTGTTAAAGGGGAGGGGCAGGCTTTGGTGAGCACAGACCCTCTTTACATAATAGTCCACAGCATGCACCCTTAAATCAAGTTTCCTAGAACACCCCTTACATCAGATCTGATGTATATGGGGTCTGTGCGGACTCTGATGTAAGGGGGGGCCTCTGTGCGGACTCTGATGTAAGGTGGGGGCCTCTGTGCGGACTCTGATGTAAGGTGGGGGCCTCTGTGCGGACTCTGATGTAAGGTGGGGGCCTCTGTGCGGACTCTGATGTAAGGGGGGGGGGGGGCCTCTGTGCGGACTCTGATGTAAGGGGGGGGGGGCCTCTGTGCGGACTCTGATGTAAGGGGGGGGGCCTCTGTGCGGACTCTTGTGATCATGAAAAATCTTAGACTGTTTTCCTCGATCCATCACTTTTCCACGCTCTATGGACCACTTGACTGGACTTGCCCCCCAAGGCCTAATGCTGCCAGCCCTCCCTTGGTCGCACTTGTCTTGTATCATTGTGGTGGGGAGGACTTGCTACTAGTTTGGGGAAGAAGGGTAAGGCTGAAGTTCTCCTTTAGGCTGGGTTCACATATATGTGAATTGGATGCATTTTGAACCAGCTCTCAATGGAGCCGATTCACACATCTGGGGCATTCGCGGTGCGGTTTAAAAAAGTGTTGTGCAAATTTTTTTATTTTTTGATTCTGGTTCAGGTGCGAATTCAGTGAAAAATTCACTCATGAGAACCAGTGAACACAAACGCACCAGACCGCAACTGCAGTCCCGCTCCCACTTCTGGTCAGATCTCCGGACGTTTGTATCTAGCAGCAACTAATCTGCACTTGAAAAATTTGAAATGTTACCTGCAAATAGTTATGGTTTTGTTTAGCTGCGCTTAGGCTTGTCAGCGTTTTCAGGTGTTATTCTCGACCCACTCTTGGAGGGGGGAGGGGGGGAGATATTTTACACCGCAGGCACCTCCTCTTTCACTTTCTTGATAGTTTTCTGAGCTGTAATTGGAATTGAGTACAGAGAAAAAATTGCGCTTGTCACAGTTAAACAATCAATTAGTACCGGTGTGGTCAGTTACTAACATAAAAAAAAAAAAAATAGGGGGGAGGCGGCAGCTCTTGTGCCGAAACACAAGGGGAAATACAACAAAAACAAAGATTTAGAGCTGCGCCTTGTCACCCGGACTCGATGCAATCAAAAAGAGTCCATATATCAGTCGTGTGGAGATAAACAATCCTTCAAACATGAGCGTAATGACGTCACCGCACGTCTACCCACTTGGGTAGACGTGCGGTGACGTCATTACGCTCTGGAGGAGGGTCCTTGTTGATCTGTTTGCCGGCTGGCAACTTTGTATTTTATATGCCTGTCTAACTCCTCTCCCATGTGAGTATTCTGGTTTTTACTATTTTAAATAAATGTCCCAGCGGGATTACGCTATGTCTGCCTCTATTTATCATTTACATATGATCTAATTCAGGGATCCTCAAACTACGGCCCTCCAGATGTTGTAGAACTACACATCCCATGAGGCATTGTAACACACTGACATTCACAGACATGACTAGGCATTATGGGAATTGTAGTTCCTGAACAACTGGAGGGCCGTAGTTTGAAGACCCATGATCTAATTGGTGGAGTTGCTGAGTGGAGCCCCGGTGTAAACACTGCCCTAGGATTTGGGATTCATCCTGGTTCTCTAAAGGCCGCGGCTGGGTCACAGCCGACTGTTGATTACAGCCTTTCCTCTGGTAAGCTGCTTATACTTCTGGTGGTGGGCCACATTGAAAAGCCAAGTTCGAGCACAGTGGTGTTTATTATATGTCCATCCTGATTAAAGACCAGCGGAGATTTGTCTTGGAGCCAACCTACTACTTCTCTCATGTTTGAAGGATTGTTTATCTCCACACGACTGATATATGGACTCTTTTTGATTGTATCGAGTCCGGGTGACAAAGCGCAGCTCTAAATCTTTGTTTTAATTGGAATTGAGTGCAGCGCAAAGCTGGTGATTTCAGTTGTGTGTAGGCTTGAGAGGAGATTCTCACGCATTGCACTATTAAACACGCATGTGCCATGTGATTTGGTGCCCACAAAAGCATAGCGCGGCAATCTGCGTTTGGGACGCTGTTAACTGGCACCTGCATGCCGATCGCAAGGGGGAGTGCGGGAAATGCACACAACGCATTTTGTTGCATTGTGATCAGGGCCCAAACGCCATGTGTGCTTAGATGCAGATAGTCGCCCCTGGGCGCAGCTAAACTATCTGCAACTAAGCATTGGGGTTCTAACACCCTAAAGAATAAAATGCTGTTGCAATATTTTCTGTAACGCCGTATTTGCGCAGCGGTCTTACAAGCGCACTTTTTTGGGTAAAAAATACACTTTTTTGAATAAAAAATAAAAAAATAAGACAACAGTAAAGTTAGCCCTCAGAAGAAGTCAACCAATGACCTAATACTCTGTACGGCCCCGGGATCAGGAACAGGAGAGAGATAAAGGAACAACCACCGCACTGTCCATCCAGGAAAGGCATACAGGCACAGTACTGACACTATGCTTTCTATTATTATTTTGTGGTACGCACAATTTTTAAGGGGATGGTTTGGGGCTCAAACTTTGCTTAAACTATATTACACTATATGAGTTCTTTCCATTATGTGTTTACGGTTTGATTGAATACCCAAAACTGACTGGCTGGTGGAAAGTGCAACTCCCAGGATATACACGGAGAGATAATCCAGGCTCAGAATTTCCTGACTTGTGAATGCATCCCCAAAAGGGGAGTTAATACCCCCCACGTGGTAAACGCCCCCCCCCCCCCTTGGTGAAAGGAGCCCTGATTGAAGGACTCTGTCTGTGTATTACATTTATCTGCACTATCATCTGATTTCCTATATATGTGATTGATATATAGAAGTATTCCGGACACCAGTTTGGAAGTAGCGCTGCTGCAGTTTTACATTAGACTTTTGGGACTTTCATGTTTTAGAAGAAGTTTTTTGTTTTACTGTTCTGTTTCAAATATTGTCGTTTTTAAGTAGCTGTTTATCTGAAGATCTGTTGCAAATCTGTCTCCAATAGTACAATTCTGAGCGCTGAGCTGTGCTAAAATATTGAAGGAAGGGCCACATTAGCACTCTTTTTGAGTAAAGTTAGCCCCCCCCCCTTTGTGTTTTTTTTTTAGATTTGTGAAAGATAATGTTACGCCGCGTAAATTGATATCCTACATGTTACAGTTCAAAATTGCACCCATTTGTGGAATGGCGACACACTTTTACCCTTTGAAATTCTCCATAGGCAACAGATTGCATGTTTTGAGTAAGAGGAGGTCTAGGGCTAAAACGCTCTACCGATCGCGGCGATGCCTCACGTGTGGTTTGAACAGCGTTTTCATTTGCGGGCGCTACTCACATATGCGTTCACTTCTGCACGTGAGCTTGGCGGGAAGGGGCGCATTTACATTTTTTTTCCTTTTCTTATTTTACCATTCATTTATTTTCACTGTTTACATTTTTTTTTTAAATTGTGACTTTTATTCCTATTCCAAGGCATGTAATAGAAAAAAGCATGACGGGTCCTCTTAAATATGAGATCTGGGGTCCAAAAGATCTTGGATCCCATATTTGCACTAAAATGCAATAAAAAAAAAAAGTTTTAATAATTTAATTTCAAGGAAAAAAAAAATCCCTTGAGAGCTATGGGCGAAAGTGAAGTTTTGACGTTGCTTCCGCCCTGCAATGACTAAGAGACGGGCGGGGGCTAACTTCCACTCACTCGTCTCCGTGTCAGGCTAGGGACCAGTCCGGATTGCCTCCGCCATTACCAACAGCCACGGTAAGCGGCAGAGGGCACCAGAGCGCTGTGGGAGGGGGGCCCTCTCCTTCTGCCAATAAGTGATGTTGTGGTGCTGCAGAAACCACTTATCTGAAAGAGAACCGCCGGCTCTTGAATAGGATACTGGGGTTATGGTAGCTAGCTGCTACCATAACCCGGGTATTCCTCTTCAAAGAGAGGACGTTTATAGTTGTAAGGTGGGAAGGAAGTAGTTTAAATAATGATTACTTTGCTTTTTTAAGGAGTCCAGCTGCTTTTAGAAAAGTCTTCTGAAATCTGGACGCCAGTGTAGTCCTAAGCTGCACGGATCTGAGCACAGCATTTTTTACACCAGTGTTAGTTTTTACACCCAAATAGTAAGGTCTCATGTACACAGGATGTTTTTTTTAGAAGCGCTAACGCTAAAAACACATTTATTTTTTAATTGTCTGCATTTTTACATTGGTGTCATTGCGTGTTTTTCTGCATTCTGTGGCGTTTTTTCGGTGCTTGGCGTTTCTAGCCACCGTTTTCTTCACTACCCCCTAAACTTTAATGCCTCCAAACACCTCCGATAGTTTGTGTGCATAGATTTTCTCCTAATAGAAAAAAAAAACCCTACGCCTCCGGGTATATAAGACACATAATCACACACTTCCTGGTATCCCATAATACATTGTTCACGGACTGTGTGGCCAGTTGCCAGATCCAGGTGCTGTTCAATTCAAGCTTTTTTCCTAACGGTATGAGGGTTATTTTGCATCCAATGCCTTGGCCTGTGCTGGGCAATTTTGCCCAACGCATAGACAAGGCAAAAAAGCTTTCATGAACGTTACTTATAGCACAGCATGGTAACACGATCCATTGCACCGCTCTCTTGCCAATTGAACTGAATAAAATGTCCCTCTGTGACATTTCAATTTAGTTCTAGCAAAAAAGTTGGTGCGATATATAGGTTTATGGCACATCGGCAGTCGTGCGGTTGAGCATGCTGCAGGTGTGAAGGATTTGCTTGCAATGCACTAATAGAAGTTTCTGTTCTTCAGGCTGAACTTGGTGGAAATGTGTTTGACCAATGTGGAGCTCAGGCAGAGTCTTCATGAAGATCTTCTACATCGTTTTCCAGATTTTAACCGGCTGGCAAAGAAATTCCAGAGGCAGAATGCAAACCTGCAAGATTGCTACAAGTTGCACCAGGCGGTGAACCAGCTTCCCAGTGTGGTAAAGACCCTGGAGAAAATAAAGGTCAGTGTCACTACTTCCAATGAATGTGTTTGATTTGTATTGCTGGGATTGCAGTGCCCCAGATTAGAACATTGAGGGGAAAATGGTAGGTAGTCTGTGAACTCTAACACTGGTTATCATGGTAAGTCTTCCTGCATACTGGAACATCTTCAGCTAATCGGTTGGTTTTAAAGTGGTTGTACAGCCTCAATGTTTTTCACCTTCATTCATAGGATCGGGGCTGCTCTGTGCAAAATCAACTGCACAGAGGTAACATGTATGTTATCGGGTGGATGAAAATCAATGATTTAAAAAAAATCTTTTTTTTTTTTTTTTTTTAAATCCTGATTTATTTTGGTATTCTTTTGGAGTAAAAATATACCTAAAGATAGGGTTATGCTGATACCGATTATGGATTCTTGGTGGTTTTCTGTGTTTATACAATATATATGCATGTTTAAATATTTGGAATCTTAGTGTTTGTAAAAATCCCATATCAATTATTGTCTCGTATTTTTGGTCTCTAAGGCCCCTTTCACACTGACACATTTTTCAGGCAGTTTGGCATTAAAAATAGCGCTGCTATACCGTCTGAAAATATTGTGCCCTGCAGTCTTCAATGTGAAAGCCTTCACATTAAAGCGGTGCGCTAGCAGGACCGCTCCAAAAGTCCTGCTAGCCGCATCTTAGGAGCGGGGTGTTTACTGCTCCTTCCCATTGAAATCCATGGGAAACCGCGGTAATACCGCCGGCAATGCGCTTCTGTAGAGGTGCATTACGGGCGGTATTAACTCTTCTTCGGCTGCTAGCGGGGGTTAAAACCGCAACGCTAGCGGCCGAATATTGCAGTAAATACGACGGTATAGCGGCGCTTAAAATTGCGCTGCTATACCACCACTGCACCTACGCTGCCCCGTGTGAAAGGGGCCTAATACTATCAATTATATATTTTTATGTTAATTACTGTCCACTTGATGGTAGTTTTTCCCTAGACTGTGTGCTTCATATAAAGTCCCAACCTTTCCCATCCATTCCCTTTTGCCTCTATAGCAGGAGTCTCCAAACTATGGCCCTCCAGGTGTTCAGGAACTACAATTCCCATCATGCCTAGCCATGTCTACTAATGTCAGAGTTTTACAATGCCTCATGGGAAGTGTAGTTCCACAGCAGCTGGAGGGCCGTAGTTTGGAGATCCCTGCTCTATAGCATTATAAATTGCCCTCAAAAGGGCCGGTTGTATCTGTAAGATTTAGATGTCCAGCGCATCCCCTTCCCATTACATTAGATGTCGAGAGCAACCCCACCATCTGAGTCCCCCACTCTCCCTTACATCACAGTACCCCCTTTTCCTTATGCTGCTACTGTGAAGAAGCTGGATGCATTGCTTAAAAGCAGAAAGTAAGGGTCTAGAGGAGGGCTGGACCTCTTCTGCAGTTGCAGGAGAGGTGCAAGGGCCACGTGAAATGGCCTGGAGGGCCTGATTTGGCCCGTGGGCCTTGTTTAACACCTGTGCTCTATAGTTTATTTTATTTCCAATTAGACAGGGGTAGAAGCACAAGATCCCTTTGGCCATGACCTCCTATAAAGTCCCAACTTTGACTCTACCTTCTCCATTCTTCCCACTGACCATCAATGTAAGGAGCATTCTGCCCACTGCCCACCAATTAATTATTTGTTTTATTACAGAAGAACTCGTACGTACTAGGTGGCGGAGCCTCAAGGACACACCTCAAAGACACCAGAGATTGGAGCGTGAAGCAAGAAGTGGGTCTGGTGCCCCCCTCAAAGCGTCCCTATGCCTTTGCCAGATGCATGGATTTTCTCAAGCCTGTTCTAGAATTAAGGAAGTGAGTTATCATACAAAAAAAGGTCTCTACCTTCTCTCTAATTATCCTGTCCTCCCCCTAACCTTTGCTTCTCCCTCTATCATCTTCATACTTCGAATTTTATAAGAGTTTAAAATTTCACATTTTTGTATTTCAGCACAGAAGCAAGTTGGGAAGAGGAGGAAGAGGGGAGGAGCATGCTGTTGATGTTGACAGTATCATTTGCTTGCACAAATCAAGAGGATTCATCTATGGAGGTACAGGGTGAGGTCTCTACTCAAAATCAAGACCATGAGGATGACATTTCTACACCTTGCAGCAGAAGGCAAGGGCAAATATCTACCTCATGCAGGAAGCGAAGCAGTAGAACAGGTGGAAGACCCAGACAAATTAATTACTCTACATAGTGTCAGGGATCATTGAACAAATCGATGATCAGCCATGCCCTCATACTATGTTTGCTATAAGTTTGGTGTCTCTTCTCAGAGGTCTTGCCAGACCTTTACTTTGACATGAGGATTGAAGTGCAACATTGCATACATTCCTTCACTATGTCGTGCCATGTTTCAGTGCCAACGCATGAGTACTAGTACTCAATTACTCCCATTTCTTCTCCTTCAAACCCTGCATCAAACTCTTATCCTTCTAATTTTGGGGACCACTCTAGCATGTATGAGACCCCCAGATGGCAAATCCCGTATCCCATTCCTTCACCAATTGCCTCAGTAATGACCCCCCCCCCCCCAACTAGAACCCCGGATATGACAAGAGTAATGAATGTGAGACCACGCGACTCAACTTCTTACCATTTCCCACAACAAAACAGACCACCACAGCTCTACAATCAAATACCACCCATGCCAAACCAATATCCACCTGTGTCAAGACCTATGGAACAGCACAAACCAATAATTCCAAGTCATTATCCATATAGAAATCGATAACTTGAAGTTAACTCAATCATGCCTCCAAACCATCAACAATATGGGCCCCCAAGTGAACCACCGGATACAGTGATATCCCCGCCTGTGCCATTTGAGGCAATCAAAGCCTTAGGAACAGAGTTTAACTACTTTTTTTTTTAATTTATAGATGCCTACCTGTTAACGGCACTGCCACTTTCATGTTTGTAATGCATATTGGATTTGTTTACGTTATGTTTTTTTTGTTTTTATCAATTTGAATAGTTTATTCAGATATTCATGATTTGACTGCTCAACTAGGGAAATGGAGAGAAAAAAGATTAGGGTGTGGGGGAGGGAGCATGAGAGAGTGGGAGATGAGAGGGAGGATGAGGTGGAGAAGTAGTTTCTGTTACTAATGTTTTGTAATCAAACTTTTTTGAGGGAGGAAGGGAGAGTACAAGAATGAGGTGGAGGTTTAGGTGCTGCTTTTTGTAGAAATTCTCAAATTTCTACTATGTACATGTGTGTGTTGAAGGGTAAGGCATTATTCACACTTAGATCCGTTCAGGTCCGCCTGTCAGTTTTTTAGGCGGACCTGAGCGGGCGCTTCATGCATCTCTATGGAGCGTCGGATGTCAGTGGAGATATGTCCTCTGACATCCGACCTAATCCGATCTGCTAAAAACAGACGTATGGGGGGGGGGGGATACGTCTCCATCCGTCCATTCGGATCGGGTAAGATCTGATGAAAACAGACATGCTGTCCGTTTTCATCAGATCGCTTCATAGAGGACAGCGGTGCCGACAAGATCCTCCCCGCTCAGTGAGCAGAGAGGAGCTTGTCATCCATCTGCTCAGCAGAGATCTGCGGACTGATCTCGCGCTGAGCTGGCGGACTTCGTCGGGACGGACTGCGACGGAGTCCGCCAAGTGTGAATGTAGCCTAAGAGACGGATAGTTGGAGGGTCAGACGAAGACTGAAGGAAGAGATGGAGTAAGGGAAAGATAAAAGGATACACGGAGTGTTGTCACCTCGTTATGTGGTGATTTTTATGTAAGAACTTTGTTTCCCCAACATTTTTTGAACAGTATGTAATTGCATGCAGATTACAAATAAAACAATAAAAAAAACTTTTTAGAAGACAACTTTGGTGTGATATCTGTCTGCATTGCTTGTATTGCTTACTATGGTGCAAATCATGTACCATGACGGCTTACCTCCTGGAACCCATAAACAAAAGGTATATTGCTTATCTATGTGTATTGTCTATGTATGCAATAATTTTAGATGTTTTACGGTTAGTGTTGGTTAAGCTTAGTGTTCTGTATTGGGGATATGTTATAGAAAGATCTATGTGTATACACACACACACACACACCCTGAAAAATGAGTGTTACACTAATGTAAACAGTAGCAAATGTATTCTTTATTTTAACCAATGAAAATTTACACCATGCAGTATGTGTAACAGTAGACCAGACATGTGTAATGTCAATTAGTGTCTTCCTTTAAGGCGTTTTGTTCAAAAGTTCAATAGCCAGGCTGTCTTCAACAAAGTGTGAGTTTATTCTTCAGAAAGACAAACAAAAGACAAGACTTGCATAATGACAGCTGGTAACATATGGTAAGGTGCTTCACATGGTACATTCTCCATAATGTGGGGTTCCTTCCCCCATCTTCTTAACTCGCTATTAAACCCCCTTGGCTTTTTATACAGTTTGTAAAGCTAAGCATTATTTACATTTAGCTACTGTTCACAGAAGTAACATAACTCCACCCATTTTCCTGACATAGTACCTTAGAATATAAGTTGCATACACAGCAAATTACTTTTCTCTGTCCTATGTCGATAACCTTCAGAAACTAACATTTCTGTTGCATTATAACATTCATGTGTTTCATATAAATTTCAGAAACATTTACCACTTAAAATAGTAATGAACTCAAAATCTCGAACAGTATGTTAAGCAGAGTACAGTATTTTAACCTTAAACCTCAATTGCATCGAGCTGCCATGATAGCTGCCCATTTGCTGACATAAAGTACTCTGTGAAATCCTGAAGAACATTTTACCCACTGTAGTTGCCACGGGTTCTGATCCATGTTCGCTCTTCGAGGTCATGCATCGAAGAGTCCTCAAATATGTACCCATCTCGAGCATGAACAAAATTGTGCAATGCACATGCTGCTTGCACTGCACCAATAGCATGCTCTGTACTCAACAGATTATAGCGCACACATGCAAAAATTACATTTATCCTGCAAGGCTAGTTAAAAACACCTGAACATATTCAAAAATACGGGGGTTTGGTCACACTATATGGTCATATAGTGCTAAGCACACTTACTGCGACAAAGTACCCCGAATTAGTGGGTCCTACCCTAGTAATAGAATGAAAGAACCTGGGTCTCAACCATGGGAGATAAACTCCTCTATATTGGGGATTCTTCCTATACACTGGTGGCCACTAATGTGAGGTAATGAAGAGGGGTGCTCCAGCCCCACTAAAAAAAAAAAACATACGCATTTGCTGGATACCTAGCTGTTGTTAAATGTTGCCTTAACACAGTGTTTCTCAACTCCAGTTCTCAAGGCACCCCAACAAGTCATGTTTCCAGGCTTTCCATTATTTAGCACATGTGATTTGATCAGTTTCACTGCCTTTGTAATTACCAAAGCTGTTTCATCTAAGTGAAATCCTCAAAACATGACCTGTTGGGGCACCTTGAGGACTGGAGTTGAGAAACACTGCCCTAAGGTGACTAGTAATTGCTCAGCTGGCTCCACACTCTTACGGCATGTGGTGTTCTGATGCTCCACATTGCTGTTCATTAGTCGAAGCAATTTGTCGAAACTGAAAATTAAATATATTTAGAGAAGAGGTAAGATTACATAGATAGGGGAAGAGGTATCGGATAAGGAAGTGGGGTATAAGGGGGAGAAGTGGGGAGAGGGAGGGAGGTTGAATGAGGAGCAGAAATATGTATTGGAAAGCCAAATTTAAAAAAAAATGGCGTGGGGTTCCCCCCCAAAAATCCATACCAGACCCTTACCCTAGCGCCCAAAAAAGGTAAAAGTAAAAATGCGCACACACACAGCTTGGGACAAGTCCTTGAATTAAAAAAAAATCCAGCGCTTTAAATCCTACTACGACCCACCGTAGAACAATATGCTACTTGTCTGACAGTTCTTATATAACCAAGGGTGGGGCCACCCATGGTGTGGATGGGTGACCCCGGGGCACCACTAAGAAACCCCTGTTGGGGGACAGGGTACACGTGTCCAGGTCACGGGTGGCCCCACCCTTGGTTATATAGGAACTGTCAGACAGGTAGAATGTCATTCAGCCAGAAAGTCTGACATCCTCCCCATGTTGAGGGCATGTGGTCTGGTACGGTTCAGGAGGGGAGGGGTGCTCTCTCACCCCCCCCCCTCCTTTCCTGAGGCCTGCCAGGTTACATGCTCGGATAAGGGTCTGGTATGGATTTTAAATATGGCACGGGGTTCCCCTTAAAATCCGTACCAGACCTGAAGGGTCTGGTAATGGAAATTAAGGGGGGACCCCCACACCTTTCTAATTTATTAATTTTCTATGACTTTGATCTGTATTGCCAGGACCCGACAATTCCTTATAGCCACGACAAGTTTTTTAAATTCCTTTTTTTTCCTTTAGAAATTAAATTTTGTACAGGGACAGTTCTTAACACGTGTGACATGTGCTACTTTACAGGCATACTATACAAACCCCCTAGGTATGAAATTTAAAGGAATATTTCACTTTTATTGTTTGATTTTAAGTAGGGTTGTCCCGATACCACTTTTTTAGGACCGAGTACAAGTACCGATACTTTTTTTAAATGTCATGTGACAGTTTTCAAACCACAATACAGACTAAGGATATTTTCTTTAGAATTATGAAGAACTCTGACTCAAGACATTATAAAAGAATAAAAATGAATAAAAATGTTTTATTTGCTTGTCACGCAGTAGTAAAAAACTCAAAGAATTTTCACAGAACATGTTGATACATACAAAAAAAAGTATTCTATTTAGGCATCGGGAGCATTTGCGTGAGTACAAGTATCGGTATCTGGACAACCCTAATTTTAAGCATTATTAAAATCGCTGCTCCTGAAAAAAAAGCCATTTTTAAAACTTTTTTGCATTGATACATGTCCCCTGGGGCAGGACCCAGGTCTCCAAACACTTTTTATGACAATTACTTGCATATTAATCTTTAAATTTAGCACTTTTGATTTTTTTTTTTCATGTCCTGTAGACTTTAACGGTGTTCGCATAATTTTTTTGTCTGGTCGCATGCTCTGGATGTGAACCGAATAGAGGGGTGTTCGGCTCTACTCTCTACACAGTCCACCAAAACCAGGAAGGGAACAGGAAGTTTATACAGCTATTTTTTACGTAAGCATAAACACTGGGTTCTATTGGCCAAAAATAAAATCGCAATCGCCTCCCAAAATGACAACCAATTCCCAATATTTGCAGGAGAATCACAGTAGATTTGCAACGAAGACCTAAAGAATTCGCAATGAAAATTTGCAACGCAATCGGATTAAAATCGTGCTAAATTCGAAACGCATTAATGTGAACTGGCCCTAATACCCCTTCACGCTCTCCCACCACCTCCAACCAAAATTATTTATTTTCCACTCTCCCGTATGACGAATTCCCCCTAGGGACACCAACGTTGCCAATCTAGAATGGTCGGAGAGACCCCTGGGCATATAATTTATATTTCTTACCAGTCTCAATGCCTCCACATTACCCAGAACCATAATCACTCTGAGTTCTTGAAAAACAGTATTGTAACAGTATTGAGTATTGTTGCCCTTTTGGATTCCTTAGTCTCCATATATTCAACAGCCTCGCCTCGCCAAATAATTGAGATTGCGGGCAGTCGGATAAGTTATCGGCCATTTGTAATAATTCAAGAGTATATATTATACAGTTTTTATACAAATGTTTATTTTCTCTTTACAGATTAACTTTTTTTTTTAACCAGAATTAAAACAAGTTTATTGATGTAATCAAGGCATACAATCATACAACACAGAAAATCCACCCTGTTCCGGTACACATAAGATACTAACAGTAACATTGCTGTCATGAACTAACATAACCCGTACAGGCTCACGTGTTTGGTATGTACAGTAGAACACAGCTGGGATAGGCATAGAAAGATAAACATATATTCGCCACTTTCTTTGAAATTATACTCCTATTCCCTGCAGCCCATTCGTAAGATATCGTCTCCGTCATCGCACAGTACAAGTTTCCCCGTCCTCCAGCCACCTGTCCCACACACTGGCAAACTTCTAAGGGCGCCCCCTATGAATATAGATAATTTTCCTATACGGAAGGATCGCATTTATTTCCTTTTTCCAGTCTCTTAGCGTTGGGGCTGCCTCCCGAGACCAGGCCTTGGCCATGTGTCCCCCTTCCTTAGGCCTACCGCCTCCGGGTTCGCTCTAATGGCAATAGCCAGTGGTTCTGCCACCAGGGCATAAAGCAGCGGCGACCGGACAGCCCTGTCTCGTACCCCACTCCAGAGAAATCTGATCTGAGAGCCATCATTAACAAATCCTGGCCTTGGGGGTCTGATATAACAGCTGAACCCATCGAATAAACTTTTTACAAATAATATGTATTGTGGAAGGTGAGATGCAATAGTAACGGGAATTGTCTGACCTACAGCTCTCTGCTGCTCAAACTGTGGATGAATACCTTGCTGTATCTTTGAGATCAGTTATCTTGTCAAATAGTTTTCATTTTGCTTTTTTCCATGTTTTTATTTTTAGCTGTTATTGCTGATGGTAATTAAAGTATCATTAGTAATGTGGAATGTATGTTTTTTTTTATAATGAAACATATGGTGTTACATTCTCATTTATGGGTTTCCCAGCTCCATTCCATGAGGTTAAAAATTCAGGTTTGTGCTTTAATGATCAGCAAGACTTGTACTGCTTCTACCCCACCAATCAGTTGTTTGGACTCGGCCCTGGAAACCAGTTTAGTCTTAATTATCCCCAAAAGCTGCACTGCATTATACTGGAAAAGTAAAATGCAGCTCAAAGCAACAAGTATCTGAACTGTTTCAGTGCAAATGGGGTGAGTAGAAGATCTACAAGCAGCAAAACCCTACATATTCATCATAAGGAAGGGGTGTGTGAGGAAGATGAAGGCTAGAGGTGAAAAATGCTTTTAATGTAAGGTGACCAGATTTTTTAAATGAAATCTGGGGGCATATTTTTTTTTACTAGTAATGGCGGTAATCAGCGATTCGCTGCCCGCCCAACCGCCTCACAATCTGTCAAGTCTTACTTTTTGGGGGCTCCGGCAACTACTGGGTGGGGAGCACAGGAAGATCACTCTGCCAGGGAAGGCAAGAAGATAAGTTGGCCGGGACTTGAGCCAAGGCAGAACAACATGCGAGTGGAGCGGAATAGGCATGCACCCGAAACTGAAGAAATATTTCCTCCGCTCCGACCAGCACATGATCATCAGAAAGGGGCACAGATAATGAAAAAAAATACAAATGTGTAATTCTGATTTATTTATTTTTAATTCTGCAATGACTGTCTTTGAAATTGCCCCAGCCCCAGTACAAATCCAATCTGGGTACAAAATCGGGGACAGTGTCCTCAATCCCGGATCGTCTGGTCACCCTATTTTAACCGGTCTTTTTTAAAAGAAGTTATTAGGCAATGTTCTTTGATATGCAGCCCTTGACTCAGATGCATGCAGATTTGCACAGCAAGATTCTGTAACTACCTATTACCCTGGCATTATGTATTTAACTGACAAAAATAAGAAAAACAATGTGTAAAGGAAGACACTTGAATGGGACAGATGCCAATTTTGAGTCTTCAAAAGTATTAGTGTACATGATCTAGTATCCCCACTGAATTAGATTGCCCTATCTCCTGTCAGAGAGGAGGTTGTTACAGAGATAGAAAGTAAGGGGTAATCTTTCTAATGGGGTAACGGACATGAAAACGAGGACCTTTTCAGTAGAGTGTTTAAAGTGGTACTAAATCCAAACGCAAAAATATAATATATTGTAGCCTACCAATTATTAGATGTGATGGTTGCCTACGTTTTTCTTTTTTATGCTTTTTTTTTATTGGTTTTCACTTGGTAATCCCACCAGTATGCCTGTTTTTCAATATCCTTAAAAAACCCAAGCTTTCCATCCAAAATGACAGTTAGATGGTTAAAACAAAACCATTTAACACTGACGGGGATGCTTGCAATGTTCAGCTTTGATTAATTTACAGTATATAACACCATTATCCCAAAGGGAAAAAACAATGCTGCTGTAACTGCTTAAAAAGCGTTAGCTGTAGTTCAGCTTTCATTTGTTAGTCAATTCCATCTGCTGTGCAAAGGTGTCTTTGTTGCTCCTCCATCAAGAGCAGAGCCACTATTATAGTGCGCTTTTGGCCAGATCACCAGGTGAAATTAAGGGAAATTAAGCATATACTGTAAATGAACACAGTATATGCCTTTCTTTGTTTTGGGCCTTACTAATGCTTTAAGGATTTGATCTTTGTCAGTAGGCTAAAGACATTCTAATTACACTCTCCGGAGAGCAAAGTAATAAGATAAAATAAGAGCAGGGCTGACATGCCAGGGGAAACAGGGTACATGAAATAAGAGGACTTTATGGATTGAAAGGAGGTGGAGAGACAAATAAAAGCAGCTGGCCCCTCCCCAGCATCACAACAGAGTGCAGGAGAAAGCTTCCCATCCACCCTCCCATTTTTTGGTTTTGTTTGTGTGTAGCACCCTCTAGCGTAGGTAGGTGCTAGAATAGGATTTTTGCTAGGGTAACTGTCAGTACAGGTAAATTTAAGCAGTCTTATGCTTCAGGCTAGACCTGCTTGTTTTGATCTGGGGGCAGGGAGTTGTTAGTGTAGCAGTGGGTGTGACCACCTGTGCTCTAATTCTGAGGCGCCTCCCCTGCTTCCAGGGAGAATGTTCTGGAAGAGGGGCAGGGCCTAGGACTAGAGTGGCAGGCTGCTCATGTGAGGAGCCCTGACCAATCCCCACTTGGTATTGGTAGGGGGGCAGGCCTTCCATATAAGCTAAGGTCACATGCCACTCGGGATGAGTTTTCGGCCGAGAGAAGTGGAGAATGCAGCATTAGACAGCAGCAGGGGCCCACCCCCATCTAGGGGGCAGCGAGGGCTAGCGGAGGAGCCTGCAGGAGCTGGGAGGGAGCTGCATCCTTATACGGTCATGGCTGGAGTGCCCTGGAACAGAGGGGGCTGGAGAAGCTGTCAGAATATGTGTCCAGATAACATTCTTAATCATAGACTCTGGGCAAGAAAAGGTTGGTGAGTGGACCACAGTGGAGTTCTGGATGAGGCATGCCAAGGGAGCTGGGTGCAAGGCCAGAGGAGAGACTGTGGCTTGTGTGTCAAGTCGCTGTGGCTTGTGGGTGTAGGATTTTCAGGCCGGACTAGGTGGGAGCTATTGTTCCCTTTATGTCATAATGAAGATGATGGGACAGGAACCTAATAGTTTTACAGTGGAAGTTTGTGCAGGAAAAGAGAAGTCCTGGGAGTAGCAGTCTGCAGGAGTTGATGCAGAGGAGGAGCAATAGTCTGCATGGTGTTATGCAGGGAAAGAGACTATAAATGTAGAAGAATGGGAAGGTTCCCCGGTGGGGCTTTGGACAGCAATGTAATGTAATGTAGTAGAAAAATTTGCAAATGGATAGCAAAAAGGGGTACATTTATTAAAATTGTACAGGTATCACAATGAATGAAGTTACAACATTTAAAAAAACTGGTCAATAGTAGTGTTGAGCGGAATACGCCATATTCAATTTCGCGATATTTCACAAATATATAGAAGAATATTCGTGAAATATTCGCTAATATCGAATATTCGTGATATTTTATCAAAAAAACAATATTGCGAAATTTCGATAATGCGAATGCGAAATTGATTGCGAAATTCTTCTCAACACGTGAAAACGGAGATCATTTCCTGGATTACTAAACTAATATGCACTAAACACTAACTCTACTTACACAAACTTATATGACTAAACTAAAGCTAATTTTTTTTTTTTTTATATACACAAAACACAGAAGGGCAGAGAAAGTATTTGCGAATATTCATAATACGAATATTCGCATTGCGAATATTCGGTAACATAAAAGGATCGCCTCAGCTACTCGGCCCAGGGTCTCTAATCATACCAGCAATGCTTTTAGACGTCAATGGAGATCACTAGGATGTGATCTGTTTTAAAAATAAATTTGAAAAAATACGAATATTCGCAATATCGAATATTCACCGCAATATTCGATTTATTCGCGAATACTCGAATATGCAATATTCGTTACGAATATTCGCAATGCGAATATTCGTGAGCAACACTAGTCAATAGGTATAATACATAATCCACAATGTAGCTTGTATTCAAGTTTACACAATACTGTGCACCCCTATATCTCTCCCCTAATACTGTGCACCCCTATATCTCTCCCCTATGTTTCCTTTTCCATAGAGACTATAAATGTTAGAAGTACATCAGATCTTCAATGCTAAACCAATTTACCAACATGCATTAAATATGATGGCAAAGCAAACCGTTTTATGGGCATGCCATATCCCCCCAATAAACAAAAGCAAAACAACGCAAATGACTGTTCATTGTCTCTGAGGTGATAGATGGATGTCTGGCAGCAGGGTGATATAGTGGATGTTGGTTACTAGTAGCAACCAAGTGCTACATGTGTTTGGTTCTTTTTTTTCCCCACAGAGCAGTAGGATTTCAGGATGTCATAGCAGTTGGTGGGTGTTGGTCTTTGCAGGTGAATGAAGTTCCCTCGGAAGGAAGAGTTCAGGACCTATCGGTCGTATGGGTCCTGATGGTGGTATTCTAGCTAACGTTGGTTTAGCTGGAAGTTTGGGTAACGGTGCACTTCGGTCAGTGGTTGTCTCTGAGCCAGCATGTCGGCTGGAGGCCTATTATCATATATGAAAGGTACCGCAATGCAGTATTACACAGATGGTATTTTGGGGTTCCTACTGTAGCACCCTGCTCCCAAAGATGGGGGCGCTATTTCAAATTTAGGGGATGTCTGGGCCAATAGTTGGGCCCAGGCCTGTTGAATTGTGTACAAATTTGCCTCTGTTCTGGCTGTGGTACTTCCTGGTAGTATTTTCCCTTGTTGTCTTTGGGTGGCATTGCCACTTCAGGCCCCTGTTGAAACACAGGTGTACCATTGTGTATTGGGTGTCTCTCCTCAGCAGCAGTACAGTGGGAGTGGTGAACCCATTGTGCATGATGGGAGGGGATACTTAAGGGGCAGACGCCAGTTTTCGGGGGCCTTTGCCTCGTGGCTAGGGTTGAGCGAACCAGAAGTGTAAAGTTGGGGTTCGTACCGGACTTTTGGATTTTTTGTACCCAAACAATTTGCTGTAAGTTCGGGTTCAGTGTTCGGCAATGTAATGGCGCGCTGCAGGGCAGCCAATCACCATTTGTTTTACTCGTGTGACCTAGAAGCCATCACAGCCATGCCTACTAATGTCATGGCTGTGATTGGCCAGTGCAGCATGTGACCCAGCCTCTATATAAGCTAGAGGCACATAGCACAGCTCGTCACTCTGCTTCAGAGGGTAGGGAAAGGCTGCCACTGCTGCTCTCAGGGAGAGATTCAGGTAGGAGTCAGACTGTCCTGCTTCAGAAACACCAGCACTGCATATGTTACTGTGAGATACTCTGCAAGATAGTTTAGGGAAAGGTTCCTGATTGTGCTTGTAGGGAGAGAAATAGATTTCTGAAGCAGGACAGACTCCCATATAAGTACACCAGCACTGCATATGTTACTGTGAGATACTATGCAAGATAAAAATATATTTTGCAGTGTTTCCTCCAGTGTTTGCAGTGTTTCCTTCCATATCTGTACGTGTGAGATAAACACTTTAGCTAGTGTTCTTCTATTGTTCTATTCAAAAAACACCCAGTTTGGTGCAAAAAATATATTTTTTAGGGGGCATTATCACAGACAAGCACAGCCGACTGTCCAGAGCCAATGTGGACAAGCTCACGTTCATTAAAATGAACCAGGCATGGATCCCACAGTACTTGTCTGTACCTTGTGCAGAATAGACACGTATACCGGCCTTACCCAGCCATTCTTGTATTTCTGATCTTTCTCACTCTTTTGGGGTGTACCCTAATTTAAAAAATGAATAAGTTAAAAACAAAAACCTGTGTTGGCTACCTTGTCCTTCTCCACCTCCGCTTCCACCTACGCCACCACATCCACCGCCACCTTAAACTCCTACTTCATAAGGACCTCGTCCTCCTAGGTCAAGATTTTTTTTAATGTTATTTTAAGTTGTTTCCCTATCCACATTTGTTTACAGAGTACTTGCCATGCTCTTGCCAACATTTTGCTGCCATTTGCAGCCCTCTAGCCCTTTCCATTACTTTTTTAGAGACATTTTAGTAGTCAAAAATTCAGGTCCCCATTGACTTTAATGGGGTTCAGGGTCAAGTTCGGGTCCCGAACCCGGACTTTTTCCCGAAGTTCGGCTGAACCCGTCTAGCCCGAACATCCAGGTGTCCGCTCAACTCTACTCGTGGCCCTCCTGGTGGGTGTGTGTGATCTTGGTCTCGGGACCATGCTGGCCCGAGGCTGTGTTCCTGTAAAGTAGGCCCAGTTATCCTGTGCTGTCCGTACCGTGGGAGGAAGCCACTCAATGAAGGAAGCCAGGGGAGTACCAGTCCCGAGAAGCACTCAGCAGAAGGCTGGTACTTTGAGAGAGGCCTGGTAACTTCTTGAAGGATGCACCGCTAATCTACAATACCTTACAGTCCGCCTGATTGGCTTAAAGGCCTTTTGGCTGTAAGGCAGGAAGTTTGGGACTTTAAATCCTGTGGCAGAGAGGATTCCTGAATATCCATTCTGTGCTCCTGGATGGTCTGTTTCCTATATGTCACCCCGGCTGCTAGGCCACATGAGAGGAGTCTATCTGGGTGAGCAATACCCACTCGGGCTTGGGTGGCGAATATTGAACTGTGAATATCGATTGTGCATTCCGTACCGCGTACCCCTTCTCTCTATACTCTACTTCCTTCAAAATTAATGCAGTGAAAATAAAGCCTACAGTTGAAGGTTTTACATTTTGTGTGGACATTCCAATTACTACAGACAACGAACTTAGAGGTAACGTGCAAAACCCAAATCTAAACGAGCAGCTCCTACAGGGTTAGAGTTTCACTACAAAGACCAACACTAGTATTGAGTGATGGATTTGATAACAGATGTTTTGTTACGGTTTATGTCAAGTTCAAATTAATTTTGTTAATAAAAGAGGCTGCTACAGCCAATATTTTACTCCAATTTTGGTGCGGTCTTGTTTAATGGGTAATGTTAAAAGGTTGGAGTAAGGGGTTTGTTCAATCAGTAATGGTACATATGTTATACAATGGTCATGATCATGGTCTTTGAGTCACTTTTTTTTTTTTAAGTGTATTTTTGTTCATTTACTCGAGAGAGGAGCCGGACTGCAGAAGTTGGGAGTAGGCAGACCTCCCCCAGAGGCAATCTGCCATCTTTCTCCATGCCCCCGGGTGGCAATGGCGGGTGCGGGGGATGTGAGGGGTCCTCCCACATAGCCCGCCCTACCTGCTCCGCTTTGAAGCCCAACGGGGCAGAGGGACTCCCTATAAAGGAGTGAGAGGATCCAGCATGCTCAGCCAGCCCTGTTAGTCCTTCGCCTCTCTTTTTTAGAGACCGCGTGGCCAAAGTGCGTGCATGTTAACCCAATTTCGAGTGCGTGTAAGTGATCATGGTCAAACACCTCTTTTTTGAGTTTGCCGGATGTCAGATGGGAAGGCAGAGAGATGATGATAAAAAGCAGAGTTTCTGTGCCTTCTGGAGTAAGTCTTGAAGGGTCTGACTTTCCCCTCATTACCAGCTGGTGTAACAGTCACTGGCACACAAAATGAGGTACAGGGGTTGATTTACTAAAGGAAAAACAACTGTGCACCCTGCAAATGCAGTGGCTACAGAGCTTAGTAAATGAGCAGAAGCTCTGCTGACTTCCATTAACCAATCATGTGCAAGTAAAAATTTTATTTATTTTTTTATTTCCCTTGCACGTGATTGGGTACTCTTTGCAAAGTAAAGCTTTACCTCATTTACTAAGCTTGCAGAGGGCAATTGCACTTTGCAGTCTACTTGCCTTTAGTAAATCAACCCCATAGTCTCTTCAGCATGGACATAGAGGGATGGATTTACTAAAGGCAAAAAGACTGTGCACTTTGCAAAGTGCAGTTGCACCAGAGCTTAGTAAATGAGGTAAAGCTTCACTTTGCAAAGAATACCCAATCACGTGCAAGGAAAATTAAAAAAAAACTGAATTTTTGCTAGTAAATAATTGGATGGTGAAAGTCAGCAGCATTTCTGTTCATTTCCTAAGCTCTGGAACAACTGCACTTGCAGAGTGCGCAGTCTTTTTTTTTATTTTAGTAAATCAACCTCAGAACATAACCACTCAATTCAAATCTAAAATTCAGAACAATGAACACGTCTTTTAAAAATATGAATATTGGTTGACTGCATTTATCAGCTTGCCATATAGAAGCAGCAATCTCCTGTTTTTTTACACCTGCAAGGTAAAAGCCATAATGAGCTAGTATGCACCGCATACTAGCTCATTATGAAATGCTTACCTCAGAACGAGGTGAAGAGAACTTACCTGGTCCACGCCAAGCGAGATGTCATCTTGCTCCAGCGTGTCTTCCGGGTACCGCCGCTCCAGTGCTGTGATTGGCTGGAGCGGCAATGACGTCACTCCCGCGTGTGCGGGAGATTTCAATTAGGCAAGGTCCGGTGGCTGCCGGTCCTTTCGCCGTGGATCCCCCCTTGCACATGCGCCGCTGCAATCAGCGGCGCATTGCGAGGGGAATATCTCCTAAACCGTACAGGTTTAGGAGATATTCTTTATACTTACAGGTAAACCTTATTATAGGCTTACCTGTAAGTGAAAGTGGTAGTATAGAGTATACTACCACTTTAACAACAATAAAATCTAACATTATTCAGAGTTTTTACCTGCGGTAAATTGGCATATGAATAATAAAGGAGGCAAGATCATCCCCACGTCCAAGGAAATGAATACAGACAAAGGTGTAACATAGAATAGACGTGTGTTAAACAATATTTTAGATTTCAATACGTTTATTGATTTTTTTTTTTGCATAAATAACAGTAACAAACACATAAGATAACTCCAGACCCCCCACACTGGGAAGGTAATAGGCAAATATCTTCAGGTAGTAATGCACACATTTTTGAGCAACATATCCATAATGGTAGTGACCAGATATTTTACAGAAAAGGAACCATTTCAATACAAAGATAATGATGAGATTACACATCAGGCTGGACGGTGAGCAGAACATTTATGTGATAAAGCACATAGAGGCATAACCTTGTATAATGAACCATTAAGAATGTAGAAAACCAAGGAGCAAGCAGCCCTAAACCTGAGCATGTTGTAAAAAAATAAAGAAGAAAGAAGGAAGTAGTGGGAAACGAGATAAGCAAAACTGGTTGGGTATCTCTGCCAAACGTCTTAGTCATCCACCAAGAGATATTGGGGTTGATTTACTAAAGGCAAATAGACTGTGCATTTTGCAAAGTGCAGTTGCTCCAAAGGTTAGTAAATGAGCAGAAGCTCTGCTGACTTCCATTATTCTTTGCAAAGTGAAGCGTTACCTCATTTATTAAGCTCTGGGGTAACTGCACTTTGCAAAGTGCACAGTTTATTTGCCTTTTAGCAAATCAACCCCACTGTATCCACAGCTGTCAGGTTTTATGAAACTTAACTTGATTATTATAGAGAGTACATGTTAGCTTATCATTGATCATGATCCAGCTTCATTTTTGTGTAAGATAATCAAGTTTTACTATTGGTTGGTTCCAACACTATGCAATGGCTATTCTGGTTGCTAGTATCATATAGAAAATTAATATTTTCCTCATTTTAGGGATATCATCGCTTAATCCCTTCCATACAGGGCATTTTCACCCGCTTCCTGCCCAGACCAATTTTTAGTTTTCAGCGCTGTTGCACTTTGAATGACAATTGCGCGGTCAGGCAACACTGTACCCAAATTCAATCGTTATGTTTTTTTCCCCACACAAATAGAGCTTTCTTTTAGTGGTATTTGATCATTTCTGCGGTTTTTATTTTTTGCGCTATAAACAAAAGAAGAGCGACAATTTAAAAAAAAACACAATATTTTTTCCTTTTTATTTAATACATATCACAATATATTTTTTTAAAAAACTTTTTTTCCCCTCAGTTTAGACCGATACGTATTCTACGTATTTTTGGTAAAAAAAAAAAACGCAATAATCGTATATTGATTGGTTTGCGCAAAAGTTATAGCGTCTACAAAATAGGTGATAGATTTATGGCATTTTTTTTTTTTTTACTAGTAATGGCGGCGATCTGCGTTTTTTTTTGTGACCGTGACATTGCGGCGGACATATCGGACACTTTTGACACGTTTTTGGGACCATTCACATTTACACAGCGATTAGTGCTATAAAACTGCACTGATTACTGTGTTAATGTGACTGGCAGGGAAGGGGTTAACACTAGGGGGCGCTGAAGGGGTTAAAATGTGTCCTAAAGTATGTTCTAACTGTAGGGGGAGGGGGACTTACAGGGGGAGGAGATCGATGTGTGTTTACACACACAGATCCACACTCCTGACGTGATTGCCAGAAATCGCGGGTGCCCGGCGGCAATCGCAGCCGTCGGGCACGCACGCGGGATCGCGAGTGGTGCCGCGGGTGCGCGCGGCGCGCAGGCGCGCCCTAGAATGCCGTGAAGACCGGACGTTGTGCAACGTCCAGTCTCATCGGCGAGGGGATGACCATAACATCATTTCCCTATAGCCAGGTAAGGAAGGGGTTAAAGCGGTTGTAAAGGCAGAAGTTTTTTTTATCCTAATGCATTCTAGGCATTAAGATAAAAAAAAATATTCTGTATACAGCAGCCTCCCCAGCACCCCCTAATTATTTATCTGAGCCCCATCTCTCTCCAGCAATGTCGAAGGATGTCTAAAACATCCGGGACACTCCTGATTGGCTGAGACACAGCGGCGGCGCCATTGTCTCCCATGGCTGTCAGTCAGCCAATTAGGGGAGAAAGGGGCAGGCTGATTCGGGGCTCCGCGTCTGAATGGACACACGGAGCAGTGACCCAATAGGAAGTTAGTGACTGTGGGGGCACTCGATGGGAGGGAGGGGCCAGGAGCAGCAAAGAGGGTTCCAAGAAGAGGAGGATCCGAACTGCTCCATGCAAAACCACTGCACAGAGGAGGTAAGTAGAACATGTTTGTTATTTTTGAAAAAGACTTTACAATCACTACAATTTTTGAAAGTGGACACTTTCAGACTACCTAGAGATATTTTGTCCCATGGCGGAACGAATGAGGTTGATCATCCTAATCCAAAAGCATGTCATTTTGGGGCAGTGCCATTATATATTAAAGCAGAGGTTCACCCTAATAACATGTATATCGGACCAACTTCCTTATATTCGTAACAAGTACAGTCCGCAATTTTTTTTTTTTATGCTTTACGTACCTTGTAAACCATCTTTTCAGTCTACTTCTTCCCACGGGTAGGGGAGGGCTGGCAGCCTTAGGCCTGGGGGGCAAGTCCAGTCAAGTGGACCATAGAGCGTGGAAAAGTGATGGATCGAGGAAAACAGTCTAAGATTTATCATGATCACAAGAGTCCACACAGAGGCCCCCTTACATCAGAGTCCGCACAGAGGCCCCCCTTACATTAGAGTCCGCACAGAGGCCCCCCTTAAATCAGAGTCCACACAGAGGCCCCCCTTACATCAGAGTCCACACAGAGCCTCCCTTACATCAGAGTCCTCGTGTCTGTGCAGAGAGAGAAGGGGATGTTAGCACTGATGTGCGCTGAGGCTGAGCTATGTGTTAGACGAGACATAGCTCAGCTCTGCAGCCATCTACCTCGGAGCTGACACAGGCACGGCTGCACATTGGGACGTGAGCAGCAGCCATGACCTGTGTTAACAGAGCTCCAGCAGGCATATTCCTGCCCTGCAAAAACAGCATTTGGTAGTGGTGGCTGGTGGCTGTGCATAGTGTCACCAGCCCGGGGGGGAGATTTCCACCCTGCCCCCCCCTGCCAGACCTCCCCTGCCCACGGGGGTGTATGTGTTTCTATGCCTAGGGGGATTGCCATCTGGGAGGTCGCCCAGATGATTGACGTCTGTTGCCCCCCATATTGCGTAGGCGCGCACAAGTTGCAGGGTTTCCGACAGAAGCCGAACATGCAGAGATGTGAGTCGGCTCTATACGGCGCCTGTTTTCTGCATGTTCGGCTTCTGTAGGAAACCCCCGTAACTTGTGCGCGCCTACGCAATACTGGGGGCGGGGCCTTATCCGCCTGGGGAAACAGACATCAATCATCTGGGCGACCTCCTAGAAGACAATCCCCCTATTCATAGAAACGCATACTCCCGCAGGGAGATGTAGATTGAAAAGATGGATTACAAGGTAAAAACAAAAAATTGCGGACTGTACTTGTTACGAATTAAAGGAAGTTGGTCAGATATACATGTTGTTAGGATGAAGCTTTAATCATAGAAAACACTGGGATGAGTGAGTGAGTGTGTAACTTGTATAGCGCAGCAAATGCAAACTTAATCGCCTCAAGGCTTGATGATGAGGTTTGAGTGTTCATTTTAGCTATTCTAGTTGGGACCATATACCAGCGTAGTAGTGTTTTATAGTTTATAGATTCATCCAAAGCTGTGTTTATGGATATTGTTGACAAATTATTCGCAATATCATGCCAGTCAGTCAGGTACCACTAAATGTTAAGATCGCTTTCCTAATGTTCAATATAGGAGAGCTTATTGTTTAACGTTGATAAGAGATCATATAGTATGGATTCAACTATTTTTTAATACATTTTTATTTCTGTCTTTGATCTGTTCTACCCTTCATAGGCAGCCGCACAGTGTCACTCCTCAGTAACCTTTCCAACAGTATAACAATTCAAGAATGAAAAGTATTATCAGAAAGCCAAATATTATCATTTTACAGCTCCAGGTAATATGTCTTATGTATATGGGATGTAACAGCCGCAGAAAGCAGCATTATTAACTACATGCCGATCGCCGCCGGGCACATGCGCTCGCTCGTTACAGAGCGGGGATATATTTTATATTTTTATAGCATTGATCGCTATTAAAATGCCAATGGTCCCAAAAATTTGTCAAAATCGTCCGATGTGTCCACCATAATGTCTCGGTACTGAAAAAAAAAACGCTGATCGCCACCATTACTAGTAAAAAAAAAATATTAATAAAAATGCCATAAAACTACCCCCTTTTTTGTAAACGCTATAAATTTTGCGCAAACCAATCAATAAACGCTAATTGCGATTTTTTTTTTTAACAAAAAATATGTAGAAGAATACGTATCGGCCTAAACTGAGGAAAAAAAATGTTTTTCTATATATTTTTTGGGGATATTTATTATAGCAAAATGTAAAAAGTATTGCATTTTTTTCAAAATAGTCGCTCTATTTTTGTTTATAGCGCAAAAAATAAAAACCGCAGAGATGATCAAATACTACCAAAAGGAAGCTCTATTTGTGGTAAAAAAAGGACACCAATTTTGTTTGGGAGCCACATCGCACGACCACGCAATTGTCAGTTAAAGCGACGCAGTGCCGAATCACAAAAAGTGCTCTGGTCTTTGACCAGCAATATGGTCCGGGGGTTAAGTGGTTAAAGTGAGTATAGGTAAAGGTGATAAGTGACTGGGATTAATATTAGTAGCTGCTATTATTAAAACAATGTTTGGTTTGCTCAATGAATTGGGGGCAAAAAAAACGAAAATATAGTCTAAGAAGTATAGTCTATGCAGAGCTCCCTCGAAGAGGAAGTCCTGAGACCTTGCTGTATTAGAGTTGGTTTCTTGATTGAAGAATTCAGTTGAACTCGCCTGCAATAATAAAAAATATATATATTATTTAACTAGCATAAGTTTTAAACATACTGTGTGAACTAATGTTGTGCAAACACATATTTTCTTGTATCTTTCCCTCACCAGGGCCGGGACAAAGGGTGGGCATATGGAGAAGCTGTCCTGGGTGCAGCCTGTATTGTAGGGATGGGACGTTGCAAGTTCCTTCTACTAAAGGTCCACTTTCACACTGAGACGCTTCTAAACTGCCACGAAAAACACTAAGCGCTTTTGAAGAGCTTTCCATTCATTTCAATGGAGAGGGAAGTTTTTCACAGCCCTGCCAGGACACTGCCCCAGTGTGAAAGCATTCACTGATTTTAATTGGAAATGTTTGTTTGTGAGCTTTTTAGATGCTGTTTTTAGCGTGAAAGCGCCTCAGTGTGAAAGTGGTCTAAGGCTGACCAGAGTAGTGACAGTGGCATCACTACTTTTACCAGCCCAGCGCTGTAAGCAGGGATGGACTGACCATTGGGACTACAGGGAGTTTCCCGGTGGGCCGATGGCTCAGTGGGCCGGCTTCAGTGACAGCGGACTGCCTCCCCCCGCTCCTCTGTCTCTCCCTTCCCGCAGCGCTCACCTCCTCTCCCCACAGCGCTCACCTGGGGGGAACAGAGAAGCAGGGGGAGGAGCAGGGGACGACGACAGAAAAGCATGGGGGAGGGGACAGACAGCTGACTCAACAGCTATGGCCTGGGAGTTTCTCACTTCTGCCTAATCTTGTCCCATAAGGGGGGGGGGGGCACCAAACTGATTCTTTGCCCCGGGTGAAATAATGTCTAGCTTCCCCACTGGTACTGCCTATAAGAGTACCAGTACCAGCCGTTCTACTCTAATAAAGTAGAATGGCTAGTGGCTAGTAAAGTGGAAGAGGGGGCTTGGGTGGCCGGGGGGAGGGTGCCATGGGAGAGACCTGTCAAAGTGGGCCAGTCTGGATGAAGTCCAGGGCCACATTTGTGTCCCAGTCCAGCCCTGGCTGTAAGTGGCAAAGAGAGATCCAGGAGGAGGTGCGGGCTGTGCTCTCTTTTACCCTCCTCAAAAGCTTACACTTAATGAGGGGGGGGGTACAATCTGGTATCTGCCCTGGGCATTGGATGATTTTGTCTCGACACTGGCTTTCACGTCATTGCCAGTTTTGCCACCTCGTTGAAGATTGATTGCTTTGCCCTTGGATGGCAATCAACATCCTTAGAAACAATAGTGCCACATGCTGAGTTATTTGGAATTGTGGAAAAAAGAAAAATGGACTTTGTAGGCACTTTTTATAAAAATACTAAATATTTTAATGATGAACAATTACAATACAAAGTATTAACATATCAATAAATACATAATATTAAAACATGTTGTGGGATATATAGAACCAGATAAATGGACCACATGGAGTGATTCGTGTTGTTGTTGATCACCAAAGAACATTGGTTCACATTGGGTCCACACTGTTTTGCCACCTCAACAATTTGATTAATTTGATCTTGCCATTAGCAGGTTATGCCTCACACAAGTACAAGTAGGGCTTCAGTTTTAATCATGTCAGCCCATATTAATTCTTGTTGATGTATAAATCAGGCATTTTTTATTATCAACGTTAATCTATCAATTTATTATCACCATAAATTAGTCTATGAGACCTGCATGATTCTAGACCACAGGTGTCAAACACAAGGCCCGCGGGCCGAATCCAGCCCTCCAGGCTATTTCATGTGGCCCTTGCACCTCTCATCCAGCCCTCCTCTGATCCTACTCCAGACCCTTACATTCTGCTTTTAAGCAATACATCCATCTTCTTCCCAGCAGCAGCATAAGGAAAGGGTGGTGCACTGTGATGTAAGGGAGAGTGGGGGACTCAACTTCTGATGGTGGGGTGGCTCTTAACATCTAATATAAGGGGAGAAGATGCACTGGACATCTAATCTTACAGATAAAACCGGCCCTTTTGAGGGCAATCATAATGCTAATGTGGCCCACAATGAAATTGAGTTTGACACCCCTATTCTAGACGATAGCTAAATGCAAGACCGGTAAAGACAATTTGCACTTACCAAATTGAGGGAGCTCTTTCCATGGGCTCAGGTCCAGTGCTGGGATTTTGGAACATGGAACAAAGTCTGCAGGGTACTGGTTTCCAAAGAAGACATTCAGAGGTACTTCGGTGATGTTTGTATTGGCACAGATAATCTGGGACATAGTTACTTTATCTATTACATTTTTTTGAGCTTTGCTGAGAACTGAATCATTCTCATAAAAAAACCTAAATAGAAGAATAAATGAATTACCCTTTTGCACAAACTAGTATACAGTATGAACTCTATCCAAAGCATAGTACAATTAGTCTTCATATCTCTCGTATACATGGAATTTACACTGAGCACTGTGACCACTGCTTGCCCCATGCTCCAGGAAGTCTGTGCATGCCTGTCACATTTTGTTTTACATCTGAACAGGAGGGGCGGCGGGGGTGGCATATACAGGAACCAATACTCTCCATTTTCCTCATGAAGCCACTGAAAGCCTGCTTTTCCTCCTCGCCCTTCCACTCAGAGGTTGCAGGAGGAAAACGGGTTGGTTCCTGCATATTCCACAATCCCTGGACGAAGTCATGATGACGAAATGCATCGAGACGACAACCGAAAAGTGACGTGGTAGGAAGTATCGGAGGTGTTTTCTGAGACACTCCAAAGGGGGCCCAATTGCAGTGAGATATCACCCGATGTTTAGACCTTAACGCTACAACGCCCTAGGAATTTCTTTCCCATGCTTATTTTAATGTTTTTAATTAGGGCTGTGCAAATTAACTTTTAATTGATCGATTAATCTTTAATTTTTTTGATCGATCAAAATCTTTTTGATCAGTTAAAATTCTTTTGATTGGTACTCACCTCTCTGCCGGCTTCTGGGCCTTCAGGGAGTTCCATTCGGAGATCCGGTAACGTCACGGACACCAGCGGGGCTTACCGTGTTCTTCTGAAGGGCTGCTTTGCTGTGCCTTCATATCTGCATGGAGGTGGGACCTTACTATCTGCCACACGCAAGGGCTGTTACACTTCCCTCTATCACTTCCCTCTATCAACCTGGGATTTTACAACCATCCACTGGGAGTTGTGATAGTTCCCTTCACAGGACATCTACATGCCGATGGACTGATGTTAACCTCTCCTCATCTGGATTCAGCAGTGGCATCATTGTACACATTTTTATACCAGAATCATACTTAGCTACAAGTTTTTATGACTGCTTTTGCTACTGTTTGGTATTACTCACGCCATGTTTACAGTTTATGTAGCTACATCGATTTTATCTCCAGAGCAATATTTATTTTGTTACCTACTTGAAGACTATAAAAGTTGTAATGCTATTCCCATCGAGCGCTGCCTTTGTGTGTTTTTTTGTATCCTGCTATCCATTTTTCCAGTGGTTGGTAGCTGCACTGGGAATCAGCCTGCAAGGAGATCAGCTAAAAGTAGTTGGATCTCTATGTGCGTTATAATTAATCGAAATTAGTCGATTAATCGATTAAAAAACAAACGATTAATCGAACACAAAAATTTTGATCAGTAACAGCAATCCATCTACGCGAATAGGGGGCGTGAAGCATTTAAAATAGGCGCGTTTCCACGGCGATCGAACTGCGCATGCTCCGTTCCCAAATTTCCCGCCGCGCATTGCGCGAAATCACGTCGTTACGTCGTAGTAGCGTCGTTTACGTACATTCCTATTCCCGAACGAGTTACGTTAAAAAAATAAAAAAAAATTAAATTCGACGCGGGAACGACAGCCATACTTAACATGGGTTACGCACTGTTAGACCAGCAAAAAGCTGCTCTAACATTACGTAGCCAAAAAATGACGTAGGCGATTGCGAAGGACACTCGTACCTTCGTGGATCGCCGTAAAAACTCATTTGCATACCCCGACGGTGAAAACGACGCGGACTCCACCCAGCGGCCGCAAAAATATCGCAACGTAGATCCGAAGGCTTACGAAGACGTAAGCCTTTCGGATCGAAGCCCGAAGCCGCCGTATCATGGTTTGAGGATTCAAACTAGTGATACGGCGCGCAAAATTTGAAATTACTCCTGTCTAACACCAGTTAGACAGGCGTAATCGCTCTCTGAATCTGGGCCAGAGACTTTAGTATTACTTTGAGGTAGGCTAAGTTTATGTTTTTACAGTGACATTTGTTTTATTATATTTTTCCTTACTATGTAGTCATCCATTGCTAGTAAATTTCTTGGGGGAAAAAAGTGCCAAACCCCAGGGATCTTTGATCTCTTTCATTTTGTTCAGGTAGATTTCAACCTATCATGGTTCTTTCCCTGCTCCAGGGTATCCAAAAGAATTGGAGAGGTATGTCAAAATGTAAACAGTTTCTCCAAAATCTTTTGAATTACCCTCTTAATATAAAGACCTGAAATAACTATTTAGCCACTTGGAGTATCTTGGTAGGGTGTGATTATCTTGGCACATGGTGGGAATGGGGGGCCCCCCCGGTTAACGTTTGCATCAGGGCTCACAAGCTTCAAGCTACCTCTCTGACTGTGACCATACTCATTTTGTGCTAGCTATAGATGTGTTCTCACATACTGATTATTGGATTCTTGTCCTATCTAAACATCATTCCAGAAAAGGATCTGATATCCCCGATGCACCATTTAATTGTTCTTTTGCTCACAGCTGAGTGTGCTGCAAAGAAGGTAGGAATGAACAAAAATCAAAACGGAATTCCTGTTGATTGGGCAGATCTATATATGCTATTTTATATTCCAGTTAACCAGGATTGGAGACCCTTATGTAGTTAGGAGCTGGCTAAATTTCCTGTGTTATCAGAGGACACTACAGCAACTACAGCAGGGGTAGGCAACCTGTGACTCTCCAGCTGTTTCAGAACTACACGTCCCATCATGCTTCTGGGAGTAATTGTAACTGCCAGCCTTGCAATGCCCATG